>CM062813.1:974737955-976025455 GCA_031772625.1 Pinus tabuliformis
TTGTCTCACTATGATAAGTTGGATTTGTGGCTAAAATGGATAACACTTTGACCAGCACATAATACAATTATGTTATCCTACATTCTTCCAAGCTCAGCTAGAAGACCCTTCTACCTAATTCCTCCTTGCATTCATTTGAGATGATGATATATTAAACCTCGGCAGTGGATAAAACAATTTGTTAGCACTCTGTAATTTAATAAGGCTGAGAAATAATTGCAGAGGTAACCACAAACCTACTTTGGAAGCTGGGATCTAGCCCTACCAACTTCAGAGAGGGCTCTCTCTGTAAGATTTAGATTTTTTTATACAGGGATATTAGGCTAGTTATGAGAGTAAAAAGTTTTTTTTATGAATTGGTTTGGTTGGAACAACGAGGAAAATCCATTGGGCAATGGATTCAATGGAGTTTAAGATGATTAAATGTGGAAACAATCAAGCTTGAGTGCAACAGGGCAAGGTAGGCATACTACTAGATCCTTGTAGTTTATGAGATGGAGAAGGAAGAACATATTAGGATTCACTTTAGATATAGAGCATTGTTACCTAAATTATATATTTAAAGTTCAATAGAAAACATTGATTTTGCTTTAAGCCAGAAATGAATGTTTTGAAACAAATTCTGAAGATCTCAATACATGTGAAAAACAAAGAGAAACCAAATTACAGTAAGAAGCACTTCACCACATAGATATGACACAAGAATCCTGAAACAACTTGCTTGTATTAATGCAGATGGCCACTAAATCTCAATGATCAGCTTTACAATAATGGTAGTCTTTCTCTGTACAAGTCCCAACATCTCTTACTTCAAATGATGAAGTATTTATAAAAATTTTAAACTAAAATATCCTGAAAAAATATCAAGATTTTTTACAAATATCTCAAACTGTATTACACAAATAGAACTGAAATATAGGACATTCAAAACTAATGAATCTACTTTGCACTATTTTTGTGGATTTCTAGTGACAAAGAAGAGAAATTTGAATTTGATAGCAACTCTTATTTGATGAGGTGGCATCCAAGTCACTAACTGTATTTGAGTTTTTACCTTCCGAAATTCTGAAAAATAGGGTCCTGAAATCCCTTTGTATACCCCAAACCATAACAGTTGTTAGTATAGCAATTGAAGGTAAATCAACTACTCTTGAGTAAGCATAAGGTTGATGTTGGCAAAGAGGATGTAAATGGAAAATTAGTAGTTGACACAAATGATTCAGATGAGAATCACGAGTAGGTGACAAAGAAAATACCTAGAACCAAAGGCCTCAAAAGGGCACTTCAGCAATAAAGAGAGAAAATGTCTTCAGCTAACGTAATTGCAGCAGAAATCAATGAGAATAGGGAGTTTTGGCTTGAAAAAGTGAATTGTCATTTGGAGAAGCTTCTTAAGAGGGCCAACAGAGACAACAAGTTGCAAAGACACATGGCTGCTCAGTACTACACAAGGAATCAGGTCTCCAAAGTTAAGATCAAACAGTTGAAGGAAAAACTCAAGGAAACCCTAACCAAGCCAAAAGAAGTCTAAGTTGGATTTTCTTGCTGATGCTTCCCTCATAGCATAGCATACCTACTCAGGACTTCATGGAGCAGCTCTGGACCAATTTTGAAGAGATTTGGAGAAATTTTAGTTTTTAGTGATTTTTTGGTAAATTGTTGAGACAGACACTAGGTCAGAAAATTCATATTTGTCATCACTTGTATGTCATTTCTAGCCTTTGGGAGAAGACATTTAGCAAGTTTTGGCAAGTTAAAATGGCTAAAAACTACGAAAAAACTACCTCTCTACCCTCTTTTTGAAGAGCACGCTATGCTTTTGGGAGTACCTCTGGGAGAATGCAGTTTTGGAGGGCTAGAAGCAACCTTTTTCAGCTCTTGAAGATTATGTTAGGCCCTTATACTACTAGTGTAACCCCTTATTGTTATTAGTACAACTCAGTTGTTATATTGATGTACCCATGTAGTGCCCATATTGTTACTATTGTACCTCATAGAAGCCCACTATTGTTATTATTGTGCCCTTACATTATTATTGTTATGTCGGCTCTGAGTATATTATGACCCCTGAGACTCCTATATATAGAAAGGAGGTCTTTTCGTTTGTATCATCCAAGAATTGTTCATTTATGTAATGTAAAGGAGGTTGCCCCCTCGAAGAGGCTGAATTTTAAGGCGTTGATCTCTCTTTTCTATCTTTTTCCTGAGCTGGTTTCATAACATTTGGTATCAGAGCTTTGGATTCTAGGGTTTCGCTGCTCCAAACAAGTCACCGTGGAATTTTTGCTATAAATTTTTTTCTGCGATGTTTCAGAAGTTGCAAAAAAAACCCATTTGAGAAGAGATCGCGCTAAACCTCGGGCTTGAATTTCAGAGCGTTTTGCAATATATTTGTGGAGATATGATCTGAGGAAGTTGGTCTTTTTGCAGACTCCTGAATTACATTCCAAACAGGTGACCTGAGGAAAATCATCATAACTTTCTCTCTGAGCATCAGATTGAAATTTCATAAGAAGTTATAGAAAGAGGACGGAATATAGTTTTTTTTATATATTTTTTTAGAGCCAAAGGTCGAAACAGTGACACATGGTACTTCATACAAGTTCGCTCTCCGGAAAGGTCTATATTCAGGTCATCTAGGGAGATTGTGCATAATGTTTTCTTGGAGAATCCAATTTGGATCAGACTAGTGGCATTGGAAAGAGGACACAGAGGGCTACTATAGGTCACAATTTCAGAACTTAAATATTTGAAAGTACAGAGTTACAGTCGTTTCAAGATCGAGCTCCTAAAATCAAGAAAAAGCAAGATGAGGAAGTTTGATGGCAAGGATCCAGTAAATTGGATACTTTAGATGGAGCAATATTTCGATCTACATGGTGTAACACTGTTACAAAAGGTATGTATTGCATCTTCATATTTAGAACTAGATCAATTTTTATGGTATGAAGGGCTTTGTTCTTGTAAACAACTTGTTACGTGGTCAATTTTCACGGAGGAAATGATAACACATTATGAGGAAACAAAAAGCAACACCTTCTTTAGAGAAACACCACAACAATTGGAAAGAGTAAAAGGGCTTTGTGACATAGTGGAAAGAAAAATTATGGAAACCAGGAAGCATACCCCTCACAACTATAAAGATGGAAGTGTTTTTTCTCCTAGCCTTCCACAACCTACAAGGGTTACACCACAACAATTGGAAGAAAAAAAGAGAAAAAGAGCTTTGTTACAATTGTGATAGCAAATGCACTAAAGGTCATAAGTGTGCTGAGAAGAAATTATTTTACATAGAATATGAGAGGAGGAAGAAAAGGATCAAGAAACATCAAAAGAAGAAGATATATGCCAGGACCCCACCCCAAAGAAAGAAGAAATGAATCAGACCATATCTTGTAAAGAATTGGCAAGAATTACCACTCCTCAAACTCTCAAGATAGAAGGACATATCAAGAAGAAAAAGGTGCAAGAAGTGAAAGATCACATCGAGAAAGAAGAAATGAATCCAACCATATCTTGTAATTCATTGGTCGAAATTACCACTCCTCAAACTATCAAGATAGAAGGACATATCAAGAAGAAAAATGTTCAAGAAGTGAAAGATCACATCGAGCATCAAGAAATGAATCCGACCATATCTTGTAAAGGATTGGAAGAAATTACCACTCCTTAAACTCTAGAGATAGAAGGACATATCAAGAAGAAAAGGTTCAAGCAGTGAAAGATCACATCGAGCATCAACAACAAGTTCTCCAACTTTTAAAAGATAATGCCACTTCGGTGCAAAATCAAATAAAACAACAAGTAGATCAACATTGTAGTGAAAAATGTTTTGATGTAGGTGATTGGGTATTTTTACTACTACATCTCAAGCAAGCTATTTATGAGAAGGAAATGTTGGCAATACTACATGCACTTAAAAAATGGCAACCTTACCGAATGGGAAGACTCTTCAAGGATGAGGATGTGGAAGCATTGTTTTGTGCTAATTCTATTATCCAACCAGATTGGATAAATAAAGCAAGGGATGAATGGAAGAAGGACGAAGAAGTATGGCCACTGATTCAAAAGTTGCAAAAGATCCCAATTCAAACAATATTGCCAGAAATTGAAGAGGAAGGAAAAATCATATTGGAACCTGGAGCAGTCACAGAAACAAGAACCCGACAGCTGCGAAATCAATCAATTTCAGAGTATCTCATCAAGTGGAAGAACTTACCCACTAAAGATTCCACATGGGAGGACAAGAATTTTATACAAAAGCATCAAGAACTACTCAAGCGTTGAGGACAATGCTTTTCGAAGGAGAGGGGCATGTTAGGCCCCTATACTACTAGTGTAACCCCTTATTGTTATTAGTACAACCCACTTATTATATTGATGTACCCATGTAGTGCCCATATTGTTACTATTGTGCCCCATAGAAGCCCACTATTGTTATTATTGTGCCCTTACATTATTATTGTTATGTCGGCTCTAATTATGTTATGACCCCTTAGACTCCTATATATAGAAAGGAGGTCTTTTCATTTGTATCATCGAAGAATTGTTCATTTATGTAATGTAAAGGAGGTTGCCCCCTCGAGGAGGCTAAATTCTAAGGCGTTGATCTATCTTTTCTATCTTTTCTTGAGCTGGTTTCATAATAGATTCCATCAAGTAGCAGACATCCACAGATTTCCAATGAGCCATCAAGATCAGAATTTGGACCTCGGGAAAGCTTCCAAAAATCAATTTTCCCAAATTCGTTGTGCTTTCTCCTAGCACGCTATGCTTTTGCCTTGAATCACTTCACTTTTGCCTGTAACCACTGTTTCTTAGTTTTATCAGCTAGATTCAAATTATCATGATGTAATTACTTGTCCTTGACATAATTATGATGTAATTAAGGGTAAATGAGACGGTTATAGTTGTTTTTATGTAAATTTAGGCCTCATTTATGAGAGTAGTTTAGTCAAAGTTTAAATGGAGGTTTTGTTTTAACCTCCCTAGACATTAGGGTTTTGTTGTACACTTCAGGAAATCAGTTCCTAAATTGAAGGATTCGACCCTGGGAGAGGGGAAGATGGGTTTTTTAGTCTATATGTATGTATTTTTCAGTCATAGAACAGGTTGGACATCAGAGGTGAGAACACTTGTAGCTTGTACTTCAACTCTTTATTCAGGAAATCAAAGGAGCAGTTTGCAGCTATTATCTAGGAATTCATGTGCAGTGAGTTTGTGATGATGTATTTTCTCTGTTATAGTTTTTTATGAATGATATACATCTCTCATTTCCATATCTTATTTCTTCAATGATTTTCCTTAAAGGTTATAAGCAGAATTCTTTACATAAAGCTTTGTTTTGATGGGAATATCATTTTGTGTAATTTTCCTTCTTACTTAATGTATTCATGGTACACATGCTCATTAAGACCTTTTTTCTCTTTCAAGCACTACACTAAACCGAAAAAAACCCTAAAGCCATCACAAAAGAATTTCTACCTTGCTCCTCTATATATTTTTTGTTGTAACCCTTCGATACTTTGACCTAGCTACCTGGTTTTCATCCCTAATCCAACATCAAAGCCTAAAAACCCAAAACCCTACCTGAGCCTAGCATATCTAGCCTAAAATCTGCTAGTTGTTGAACCCAAGTGGTATGAGGTTACCTCCTTCGATCTCCCTTCTCAGCCTTGGGACATTCTAGAGGATAACACAATTATTTCTTGAAGCTTTGACATCCAACTTGTTGAAAAATCTAGGGCATGCATAGTTAGATTGGTTCTTCATATACATGATAACAATTTGTGGAGTGTTTATGCATTTTGTTATCTTAGCTTGATGTTACTTCATTATTAACATATGTGAGTTAGCTTCATCAAATTGCTATCAAAAATAAAAGAGACAAGAACACAAAGTTTGGCTCTCTGCCAGGGTCAAAACCTCTCCCTCTTGGAGAGGAAAACCCATGCGTAAATTCTTCTTATAGAGATTCTATTGATGAATGCCAAGACCATTTCCCTTGACACAATTTGCCTCTCCAAGACCAAGCCATCAATTCTCCTTTTTAAGCACTACTGAGATCATCATCTTTGTTGCACCATAGATGTAATTGCCATCGTGATCATTATCTTCATCACTGTTACAGCACCATGATCTTCACCAACACAACATCCTCATTCTTGTAACATAGATCATTGTACCTCAAAGTATATCAGGTCTGCATCATAATAAATCCGAGAGCTATGGTGACACAGTGACACGGGTGCCAAGGATCTCTGTCATCATGGAGACTCCTTTCATAGTTCTACCGAGATCGTATAGATCTTCTTGACATATCAAGGTTGTGGCAGATATGTCATCCTTAGGATCAACGTGAAGACAGTGATATATGTTAATGCTGGGAGTAATCCATCCATAGTGACTGCGTCCTTATGCTGAGAGTACTTCATTTATATGCCCGGATCACATGTTGCCTGCTCTTATCCATCCGAGAACATTGTGGGTATGAGAGAAGGATGTTCTAATGCTCCTAATACCCATCCAAGGAGGCAGCTAAACCCATAGACCTCATCCTCTTTGCTATGGCTACATGACCTTGACAAATATTCCCTTGACTACGGCTACTGCAGATCCTTCTTGTGGCCTCATTAATCCTTACTGTAGCCACCTGCAACTCCCTGTGGCTCTTCCTTATCACTACGGCTACCCTCTCCTTGATTGCGGCTTCCTTAGTCTTGACTACGGCTCCATATACCTTGACTGCGACCTTGACTACAACTCTTCTATCCCTACAGCTTCGTCATTCCTCACTGCAGCTATTGCTGCTATATACGAGTTCTGTCATGCCCTTTGCAGATAACCCCAGCAAGGTATTTATAGTGGTTAGGGGCATATATGCAAGCCGACGAACACTTATGAACCGACGCATCTATTTTTCCAAGCTGACATGACTTTATTTATTTACTTAATTCGTTTTTGAGCCGACATGAAGATCCTCTTATTGTTTTCGCTTACAGTCTTTGAAGGGCTTGTTTGAGGCATTGATCTTGGTCTTGGAGGGTTGTTGAAGACTTGCATATATTTACATGAACTCATGATGAGTTTCTATACACATGACATGACTCTTTGACTCATAAATATGTCCTAAAGACATCAAGAAGAAATATTTCATCTAGAGACATTTCTTGCTCATGAAACCCATGCAATAAGATTACAAAAATAATTTATTTTCTTTTATTACATCAAATAAAAAGATAATGTCATTATGAAGACTGAACCTAGTTACACTTTCTTCAACACTCCCTATTAACTAGGGAGGTATTCATAATGGTACTTGGTCATTCTCAATCTGAAGAATTTCTCATAAGAAGAATCAGATTTGCAATCCATATGTTATAGCATCATTTCAACCAACATTTTTTCCATTTAGCAAGGCCTTGACTAACAGCTCTATCTCTCACTTAGATCAAAGCGCACAATGTTGGCGAGACCAATGACTGATAGACATGCATCATCATTGTCTCCTTGAGGGTCATACCCACCCAGGTGTTCTCCAAGTATGCCCTACTAGGAATATTCTCATCTTGGGTTCCCAACCCTCAAGAATATCCGTCCTCTTGCTCACTCTTGTCTTGGATGCCCTACCACATCCTCAAAGAGTGTCAGATTCCAAATGGTTACACAATCCTCCATTATTTATTCCAAACTAAAGACAGGAATGTCATGTCTAACTCTCCCTCATAACTAGGGACAAGTTCCGAGTTTCTCCTTACTCAGAAACTTTCTCGAGTTCCTTTACTCATAGGAACTTCCCAGAGCTCCCTCTTACTCAAGGACTCTATCATCAGTACTTTATAGGGTCTTCTAGTTGTTTAACGATCCACGATCTCAATTTCATCAATTTCTTCACGTGTAGGGTTCAACCATCCATCGCTTTCCTCTGTCATGTCATTCCTTTTTTCTCGGAAAGTTCCCCCTTGGCTTTACATCTGGGGTTTCCTTCATAAGCTCATCTATCTTCACTTTTCTTCAACAGTGATTGCTCTAGATCACAAGGTACATAGTTGTGACATCCTTCACAACTCTCCTTTTCTTGATCCTACACACATACCCATACTTTTCCAAGAGTCAGACACCATAAACAAATTACATATTACATTTTGGTGATGGACTTCTTCAGTGACATCTTCTTGTACGCATCAATCATCCTGCATTCATGTTGACACATCTCCCAATGATATCTGTTATCAAGGGTCCTCATCTTTTTAGACTTTCAACAAAGTCTACTCATCATTTCGGGAGGTTTCTTGTTCGAGTCTTCCTAATCCTCTGGATTTTGAATGCATTTGTCATGGTTTCATATCTCATTATCTCTTTCATCCTCACGTCTTTCTTTCCCAGGAACTCTCATAGTTCTTTAATGGTCATCAACTACCTCATACTACATCATGAGGATATATTATGTTGATTTCATCTAATCTGACTTTTGTCTTTCTGCATCCTTTCAAAGGAGGAGATCTTTTTCTTCTTGATCATGCTTAATCCATTTTACCTGCAACCATATATCATGATGTTTCAATATCAAATACAAATACACATACAGACATACATACCTCATTTTTCCTTCAGGTATTTCTCATAACTTTCTTGATTTGGACGGATCTTCAATCCTTTAATCTGCTTCATCATGTCATCAGTTCATTTCATGAAACATATTTTGCCTTCCCAGGCTAGGAGATCCTCCGTTGGGATTTCTATCAGAGATCCTTCGGGATCTAGTATATCCCTATCCGGCAATTGTTTCCTTCATCCTAAATGACTTCTTTCCTTTCCTTCAGTATACAACGATATTCCCAAGAGCTATGTTCTTCATGATTCCATACAAGCTCTTGCTTCCATGATGCGATAATGCATTTTACTATGATCATATCTGCAAGGACTTTTGATAGGATCCTTTTGAGAGGGATACCATATAATCCATATTGGAGATCCATTACTCCCTCTTTCACGGATCCTTTCTTCAGCTTCCTCCGTCCTTCCGGTGATATGAGTTCCTCTTCCATAGTATTGTTTTGTCTTATCAACCTTCCCTTTACTTATCTTCACTTATATGTGACCTATCACTTTTCCTTTCTCTATCTAACATAGAAACCATAGACTGTTGATCAAGGTAACCTTCCTGCTCATGGACATCTGTTACCTTGCTTATTAATGATGATCACTTATTCATCCTTTTCTTAGATCCTTAATTGAGACCTCTTGAAGATGTTCCTTCATTCCTTCTGTACTTTATTTCAGAGAGTATATGCTCTAGTACTTTCTAAAATCTCCCTATGTCTCTTTTCTTGTTTCATAGAACCCTACTAGTTCTTATGACTTCAAAGGAGACCTTGATGTTCTAACTTCTCTAAGGATAATGACAATCCTCCTTATTCTATGCAAGATCCTCTGACGACCCATACAACATATATAGATATTCCTGCAATGAAGTCATTTCAAAAACAATTAATGAGAAATACTTACTTGAGATGTGAAGATAAAATCTTCACCTTGATCGTGTTGACTGATGTTGAGGTAGATGCATTGATGCTTCCTCCATATATGATCCTTGCTTGAGGCTTCTCTTCAAGTCCTTCAAGAGTAATTGACTTGAACATCTAGTCCTTGCATTATCAACTAGAAGTTGCTTGCCATAATCTGATAGGATAGTGCATCATCTGATTTGAGTCCTGATCATGCAAATCATGTTGTAGATGATCTGCTTCTTTGAATGGGAATCTGAGTTGTTCTCTGAAGAGATCCATCACTATAATGTAGAGATCATGCCATGGTGTGGAGTATGAGAGACACCAAGGATGTTGATATAGACCAGACCATTGACTTTAGACCTTCAAAACCCTTGCTGAAGATGACTGAAGTTGTGAACTAGTTATTGAACCTTGATCTTTATAAAGAAGGATCAAAACTGAGTTGTGGATGGATTTTCCAAAACTGTTGTTGCATATCTTGAGATCTGAAGACTGTTGACATCTAAAACCCTTGCTGATGTAGACTAATCTATCTAGGGTTTGATTCTGCCATGTAGATCTTCATCTGTTTTTATGTCTTGTAGATACTTGATTATTGAATGTCTCTTTTATGCCCTTCCTTTGCTTGTTGAACCTATCCTTCTAATACCATGTTGAAAAATCTAGGGCATGCATAGTTAGATTGATTCTTCATATACATGATAACAATTTGTGAAGTTTTTATGCATTTTCTTATCTTAGCTTGATGTTACTTCATTATTAACATATGTGACTTAGCTTCATCAAACTGTTATCAAAAGAAAAAGAGACAAGAACACAAATTTTGGCTCTCTACCAGGGCCAAAACCTCTCCCTCTTGGAGAGGAAAACCCATGCGTAAATTCTTCTTATAGAGATTATATTGACGAATACCAAGACCATGACCCTTGACACAATCTGTCTCTCGAAGACCAAGCCATCAATTCTCCTTGTTAGGCACTACTAAGATCATCATCTTTGCTGCACCATAGATGTAATTGCCATCATGATCATTATCTTCATTACTGCTACACCACCATGATCTTCACCACTGCGGCATCCTCATTCCTGTAACATAGATCACTGTACCTCAAAGTATATCAGGTCTGCATCATAATAAATCCAAGAGATGTGGTGACACAGTGACACTAGATGCCAAGGATCTTTGTCATCATGGAGACTCCTTTCTTAGTTCTGTCGAGATCATATAGATCTTCTTGACATATCAAAGTTGTGGTAGATAAGTCATCCTTAGGATCAACGTGAAGACAGTGATATATGTTAATGCTGGGAATAATCCATCCATTGTGACTACGTCCTTATACTGAGAGTACTTCATTTATATGCCTGGATCACATGTTGCCTGCTCCTATACATCCGAGAACACTCCAGGCTCTTGATACCCATCCAAGGAGGTAGCTAAACCCATAGACCTCATCCTCCTTGCTACGGTTACATGACCTTGACAGAGATTCCCTTGACTACAGCTATATATATTGACTGTGGCTACTGCAGCTCCTTCCTGCAGCCTCATTAACCCTTACTGCAGCCACCTGCAGCTCCCTGCGGCTCTTCCTTATCACTGCAGCTACCCTCTCCTTGACTGTGGCTTCCTCAATCTTGACTGCAGCTCCATATACCTTGACTTTGGCCTTGACTGTGGCTCTACTATCTCTTCAGCTTCGTCATTCCTCACTACGGCTATTGCAGCTATATATGAGTTTTGTCATGCCCTTTGTGGATAACCCCAATAGGGTATTTATAGTGGTTAGGTTTTATTTTTCCAAGATGACATGACTTGTTCTATTCGGAGGGCTTGTTTGAGGCATTGATCTTGGTCTTGGATGGTTGTTGAAGACTTGTACATATTTACATGAACTCATGATGAGTTTCTATACACATGACATGACTCTTTGACTCATAAATATATCCTAAAGACATCAAGAAGAAGTCTTTCATCTAGAGACATTTCTTGCTCATGAAACCCATGCAGCAAGATTACAAAAATAATTTATTTTCTTTTATTACATCAAATACAAAGATCATGTCATTATGAAGACCGAACCTAGTTACACTTTCTTCAACACAACTAATAGATTCTCCTACAGGAGTAAAGACATAACCTAAAGTAGATCTCCTATTATCTACACAATGAAGAGCTCACAAAGAGCTTTTTGATGCAGTTTGAATGAGGTCAAGAGGACTTCATATGCGAAAGATATGGCTTATTGAGGTTTTAGCCAAAATGGAAATATGATGAAATGAAATGATTAATACTTATTTTGAGCTTAACTGCTCATGCATTATGTATTTTTCATTTTTATTTGTAATAAGAAACAAAAAAAAATGTGAGAACTATGTAGCATTGGTGCAAAAGCTACATAGCATTGTAATTTCCTAGTGTCAAGGTAGAGTTGAGATATCCATGGATTTTGTTTCCTAGTATAAAGGGAGAGTTGAGATTCTCATGGGCATGGTTGCAATATTTCTTCAAACAAATCCCTTGAATGGTGCTAGATCCTAATTTATGGGATCTTGAGAATTATTCTCTCCTAGATATGATGAGGTAGTTCTCAAATCAAGAACCATTTAAACCCTCTTCAGAGACTAAAGTGTAAGGCTCAAACTCATAACCCATTATAAATCTTGGACTCATTAAGCCATTCAAATGCTTGGAGTCATTAAGACCCTCTATTGGGAGAGTTTTTATAAGCCTCTAATGGGAGAATCAGACCATTATGGGAGAATGAGCCACTTGATGTGAGAAGCTTATCCCTTTTTTAAGGACAACTAGCCCCTTATTGGGAGAATATTTCATCTTTTTTTAAAGGAGAAATAACCCCTTGTTGGGAGAAGAATTCAACCCTTTTTGTAAAAATAAAAGCCCTCTTTGAAGGAGAACTAATGAAGTAGTTTCACATTTATGCGAACTCAGGGACGTAACCAATATATGGTGAACTCTATTATGATATCAATCTTTATGTTCTTTTCATGAGTTTGATTGTTTAATTGTAGTTTAATGTTGATTTTTAAATGTTACACCAATTTTCACATTAATGATTGCAAATTGAGAATTATATAGTTCATTCAAAATTGGAGAAAAAATTGAGTCAATTTTATTATGCCTGATTTCAGATCAAATAATTATGTGTTCCTCTAAGATACCAAAGCACCCACTTCACTGCATTCCAACGCTCTCTTCCTAAATTTTCCATATAGCTACTGACAACACCCACTGCATGTGAAATATTTGTTCTAGTACATATCAACACATACATCAAACTTCCTACTACATTAGCATATGATACATGACACATAATATTCTTATGTTCCTCACTTCTAGGACATAAACCTGAACAAAGCTTAAATGAGAAGCTAAAGGGATATTCCCATGTTCCACATTATTCATTCTGAATTTCACAAGTATTTTCTTGACATACTTCTATTTTGAAAACATGAGCTTACTATTTTTCCCCTCTCTGTGTATTCTATGTCTAAGATTTGTTTTTTTACTCCTAGATCCTTCATATTAAAGTTCCTAACCATCTAAGCCTTCAACCTATTGATCTTGACCATTATTTTTCTTGCAACAAGCATTTCATCAATATATGACACCAAGATAATGAATATACCATTCAAATTTTTGAAGGAAACACAATTGGCATACTCACTTCTAGTATAATTGTGGCTCATCATAAAGGAATCCAACTTCTTGTACAATTGCATGGGAAACTGCTTCAAGCCATAAAATGAATTCTTAAGCTTTCAAAACAACCTTCCTATGCAATATTGAGCAAATACTTCTGGTTGTTCTATGTATATCTCCTCATCCAAATCTCCATGTAAAAAAATGTTGTTTTAATACCTAATTTCTCTAACTCTAAATCATGTAAAGTAACTACTGTCAATACAATACAAACATAAGCAAGATTAACAACTAATAAAAATATCTCATGGAAATCAATAGCTTCCATCTAAGAGTGCCACTTTGAGACTAGTCTTGCTCTATACCTTCAACATTTCCATCGACGCCTTTCTCAATTTGTAAACCCACTTAAACCCAACAACATTTCTAGCTTTATGAACTTCTACTAGGTCCCATGTTTTGTTTTTCTCCAAGGCATCCATTTTTTTTCATTTCCATCTTCCATTTAGCATTATTGACATCATATATTGCTCCCTGATAACAAGAATATTCCCCATCATTAGCCTAAGAAAAGAAATAGATGAAACAAAATCAATATACTTTTTAGGAGGATTTCTCTCCTATGTAGATATGCTCAATATTCATTTTGGAGTTTCCACATTTTTCTAAATGTCTTCAATATCCACATAATTTTTTACCCTTAAAAATTTCATCTTGCTTTTGAGTTTCTATAGGTGGTTGAGCCTCCAACTCAATTTGATGATTTAGTGGCATTTTTCTTGTTTTAAATCAACTTTTACAATACCTAATTTAATGAGGGGGAATTAATCAAATATTACATCTATGCTAATGATGATTTTATGGGTAGAAATATCTCACAATCTATATCCCTTAGTTACATTATCATAACTGGAAAAGACACATTTCTTCTAATATCATAACTTAGAACACAGATTTTTAGGAGTAAGAGAATAAGCTTCCCAACATAAAAAAAAAATATTAAATTTGAATAATTGCAAGGATGACATTTCCATACCTCTTTAGGAGTTTCGCAATTTATTACAATTGACAGTTATCAATATACAAGATAAACAAGCAGTAGTGATTCCTTCCGCCCACAAGTCTTGTTACAAATTGGCATCATTGAGCATGCCCCCTACTCTTTCTAGAATAATCTTGTTCATGGATTCTACCACACCATTTTATCGGGGATAATATACAATGGTTTTGTGTTTTTCAATATCAACTTCTTTGCAATATTTTTTTGAATTCTAAAATGTGAACACGCCTCTATTATCCATTCTTAAACATTTGATTGTCTTACAAAGTCTATTTACTAGCCTAACTCTAAATTGTTTAAATGTATTAAACTCGTCAACTCTTTTTTTCAAGACATAGACCCATACTTTTCTAGAGAAGTCATCTATAAATGCAACAAAGTATGATGATCCTCTAAAAGGGACTATAGGGGATGGCCCCCAAACATGAATGGATATAATCAAGAACACCTTTACTAATATGATTTCATTCATTAAAATTCTATCTACATTGTCCTCTAAATATAGATTGTTTGCATAAATTCAAATTCAAAGATAATTTGGATGTGATTTGTGTTTTATCAACACCTGTAGCCCTTTCTCGCTCATATGACCCAATTGCTAATGCCATAAATGAGTGGAATTATTTGCTTCCTTTGATACCACCATTGCTTCATTGATTTGAGTACTTGCTTTCATCTTGTAAATGTTTTTTATCTTTGTATCTGTTGGCACGCAGGATTCCAATAGACCTAGGATTTCTGACACAGTGGCCAACAAAGACCCACTTAGCATCGGCCCTTTTGGCAACACCCATGAAGTGAGTGAAGTCTCACCTAAGACGCTAATGGGTGACTGTCAGAACCAGGTTTCGTAGTCTGACGGGATTGTCTTGTGGCTGCAACGTGTTATTCCTAACCGAAATATACTCCAACATCCCACAGTGAGTGTGCACCGCACATGGCATTGTACTTTTTTTATTCAACCCACGGCGCATACTCTTAACAACTATGTGCGGTGTAAGAACCTCGACATGGATTCCCTATAATGAATGATGAGTCAACCGTAAACTCTAATAGAATCATGACTAACACATGACCCCGACCGACACTTCAAACCTTATCAGTGAAGTGGTACTTTGCACCTATTCAGACAGATATAAGAAACACAATACTACGGGTCCAGACTAGACAAGATTATCAAAATAAACCACCATTCCAAACCACATTAACTGTATCAACATTTGGATTAATAATTAGAGGTACAATCCATTAACAATGTTATTAACCACCATCCTAGTACGAATAATATTGTAAGAAAATACAAAAAGATTCACACAGATACACATCAAAAGGATAAAACAACTTCCCCAAACACCAGTCTATATTCATATTAATGGAAGAGGCATAATACCCAAAATTACATAAGTTAATCCAAAAGGCTCGCGAGCTATCTAGAAGAACATTAAATAGCATAAAAAACTAAACTATAAACCATCCATAACAAACTTATACAATCAAAGAATAAACCCATTACAATTAGGTTGTGAAGCAACGACATACTTGACTATAAGCCCACATATTGCATCTAAAGGCACTAGCACCTATACCAACTCTCGACTCAATTCCTTCTACATTCCGCTAACTAACAGTTGCTCAGCATTCCATGAACCATTTACTCCTACGAACACCTTCGACCAACACATCCAACCCTCGCTTCGTCTTCAATGGGTTGTCTTATAGCCGTTCGAAACCCTCTTGAATCTTCTCAGTTTCCTGCTCAACTAATCTAGCTATCCTAGGAGTCTGTCAAGATATTTCTCTTATCCTTCTGAGTGATCTCATGCATGCTAACGGTTGTCCAAAATATCTCCTGCATTGTTCAACTCCACTCTGCCTCATCTTTCCCTTCTCCAAAATATCTCCAACCGTCTGCTAGCCATGATCTCCTTGGTCAGCTCCTTCCCTTGTAAAATCATAATTGTTGATATTCCCTACACGTGTCCTTTCTCAAATACCGTTTTCATCCTACTGTGCGGCATTTGTCTTCGTCCCGCCCTATCTACTGGGCCAGCCCTACGTTGTGCTCTTCCTCTTGCATCAACCCTATGTTGCGCTCTGCCTTATCCTTTCTGCACTCCTTGCCCTTGATGCACGGTCTCACTATGCCAACAAATTTTGAAATTTTTTTAGGCTCCAATAGTATCTTCCATAACCACTAACGCCCCATTGAACACCTTCAGTGCTCTACCTTGACCAATATCTAAAGCTCTCAAAGAAATTAAATTCTTCTTTAATCTAGTCACGTGTCTAACCTATGTTAATGTCCCTATAATATCATCAAACATTTTAATTTTGATGCTTCCAACCTGTTAAATCTGCTACATACTTTGATGATTCAAGGGTCAAATACAGATCTGGCCGTGTGTTTAGGCTAAAAGGGAGCTCGCAACAGTCTGTTTTATTCTTCCCCTTCATTTTCCTTACACTCTCATTACCCCCCGACACCTTTGTTTTTCCTCCAAAACTCTGTATAAACCCCGTTTCTTTAAGCACTGAGCACAAAGCTTAAGCCCCCGCACGACCATATTCATGTGACCCCGCACTCCCATAGTCTATCACCACCTTTTGATCCCAGTCGTTGATCACCACAACTTGATCTAACGGTCCCCGCTGCAATCAATGAACGATCCACCCGTTTATTTCCTCCACGTCTGATCATCTACCGCACAAATCCAACGGTATTCGCTTCTCCTGCGATCATAAAATAACCACTCTTTAACTCACGAGAAAGGTGGTTTCCACCGCGTCCCGTCATCCACGTGTCGCGCGTTGAATGGGATCGCGCACCCACGTACCTTTACCGCCCATCCCCCGTAAGCGGTGCGGGGAATACCGCTTACCGCCCAAACTGTTTTCCCGCTCGTTATCTCTCGTGTACCTTCGACTCCCGATAGTCGTTGGATCTGCTTGCCTGAGATCCAACGGCCTGTGTCCATCCCGATCTCATATCTCCCGATTCCTCCTGCAAAACGATCCCCGTCGTCCATCTACACGATCCAACGGCCAGATCTTCCTTCTCCATTCACCTGTCATGCAGTCCTCTTGTCCTTGACCTGTCCCATGCATCCGAAGGACGAAGATGGCCAGTGTTCAGTACTCTGTGCAGTTACTCCTCAACCACCGTCTTCAATGAATAGTATGGCCTGGAGAGAAAAGGACCAGCATCGAGCAGAGAAATGTATTTAACAAGCATGGCATTTTATCTCATACAACACTCTACCTACTCGAGAAGGACAACCGAGTACCAGATAACATCAAATTCATTTATTAAAGCAAGCAGTTTACAGCAGAGACTCTTTCAGACAGTTAAAGCGGTTGGTGGTCAATTATGACCCTTCCATGCCTAGAACAACAGAGCATTTTTGTAATCAACCTCTACATATACCCAAAAACAGATGTAATCAGGGTTGATGGTTGTTGTTTTGATGTAAGGTTCAACTTCTGGAGACTGTAACTACTTTGATACTTGCAGCGTCTGGTCTTCATTTTCAGTTAATACAAGCTTCTTTTTTTGTTAATTGCTCACTTTCCATTTCTACTCTGTTCTAGGTTGTGCTTGTTATGCATTTGTTCATGTGCTCTTGATATTTAGCATTTGAGAGGTTGTCATCCCACCTCTGTGTTGAAGTCTAGTATGTATCATTGAATGTGTTATGCGGGTTTCTGTTTACCTAGTGTCAAAAAGCTGTCATCCTGTCTGTGCATTAGGAAATAGATTTGCAGACCTCTTTACTGGTTGTAGCCGACCATCACATGGTCTTGTGCATCTGCTGGTATGGTCAGTATTCTCCATGTACACCTAATCCTCAAACTGTGAGTAATTGGTGGTCTAAAGCCTTGTAGTCTGGGGGTGTTCACCCATGTCTGGAGTTAAGCATAGTAGAAGTGGTTATCTGGCTTGAACAAACATCATTCCTTCCATTCATCCATTTCCAACATTATGTGGAGTTTGTAATGTTCCTGAGCATCTCCGAGATACAACCTAGGAGAGTTTCTTGGGGTGATAACATTAATTGGTGCCGTTGCCAGGGAGAGGAGATTGAAGCTCAGCTTCCCTGGGAGAACGACACAGTTCCAGATTTTGATGATAGACAAAGTCTGGGCACATTTCTGGTTGTAATCATCTATCTGGCGACTCCACTGGAGGAAAACCAAGATTTGGCGACTCCACATCATAGCCCTGGCTCAGTTCGTGAGACACACTCGAAGAAATCCGCAGAAATCACTAGTTGTTACAGTACTTGACCCTGAGAAGATTGTTAACCCGAATAAAACATTACAGAAAGGAGCATCAGGATCAGGTAAGCCCAAGAAATCTTATTTGTCTCTGCATGAGGAGTTTTTAGTTGAGTATACACAATTTGAAGATATAGATCCTAGTATTGCTAGTGAAGAAACACCTGCAGAGATTCAAAAAGCTCCTTGTCCATTTAGTTCCCCTTTGAATCTCGGTCCAAAGAAAGCTTCCCATACTATCCATAACATCCCTTTGTCTCTGTCATCCATTACATTGCTTCAAACTACTCAATCTGCCAGTGTCCTTCCACATACCCCAGTCATGGCAAGACAACAAGCACCTACGAAAGTGGAAAGAATTATTGCTGCTAGGTATGGACCTCTGGTCTTGCCTGTTCCTTTGAATGCCATGCCTGCAGGAGAATATCAGAAATACATGCCTAAGTTCACTAGTACAACGGGAGTAACAGCCGAAGAGCACCTTGAATCTTTTTATAGCTATGCTGATAACTTGGATATAAGTGAAAATGATGTGTGCATGAGAGTTTTTGTACAAAGCCTTGATGGAGAGGCTAGAAAGTGGTTTAAAGAGTTGCCCCCTGGATCTATTGCTGATATTGAAGCCTTAGATGAAGCATTTTTGAAGCACTGGGGAGATAAAAAGGACTTGTTGTATTACCATACTGATTTTGGTAACCTGAAGAGGGAGAAGGGGGAATCATTGCCTGATTTTAATAAAAGATTCAACCGTATGTATAGTAAGATACCAGCTGAAGTAAAGCCTACCCCCACCTCGGCCAAACTTGCCTATGCCAGTGCCTTTGACTCTGATTTCTATTTGTTGTTGAGAGAAAGAATATGTGCTACTTTGGCTGACATGCAAGATGCAACACTAGAAGTAGAGTCTAATATTATGGCTGCAGAAAAGCTCAGGAGTCATGCTGATAGAAGAAGGCAGAGAAGTGAGGCTTCTTCTTCCTCTGCTTCATCTTCAGAGCCTAAATTAGATAAAATGACTAGAATGATAGAGTCATTGGCTGCTGAGATAGCTAAGCTGAAGGTTGAACAAAACTCGGAAAGACAAAGCTCCCAAATACATTTGCTCCAAGAAATCCAAATCCATTCAGAAGAGCAAATGAACAGTTACAAATAATTCAGAGGGGTAAAGAAGCTAACGAAGATCAGAAGGTTAAAGCTCCTTTTCAAAATGTGGTCATGGAGGAGGAGCAGATTGAAGATGAGGATGAAATTCATTGTATGGAAGATAAAGGCAGTGCTGCCTTTTTTACATTGGCTGCATACGAAGAATCTTTGTTGCAGGAACAAGACAGTCAAAGGTGGGACAGAGAGGTAGTTCTACAAGCTGAGGAGCAGCAAAGATATAATCTGAGGTCAAATGCAAAAAATGTCAAGGAGAATCCTGCCCAAAGAGCTGTTGTCCAAACAGAGTCACAGAATATCAGACAGAGAAGACCAGCAATTGATCCAATCATCCTCAAAGCACCAGTTCAAGAGGTAAGAGGTTCTGACAAGTTACCTTCCTCTTTCAGCTTTGAGTTAGAAGTCCAGAAGTTAAAAATATTTGTGCCTCTGGTAGAGTTGGTAAAGAGTGAAGTGTTTAGAAAGCCTATCCTTGAAGCTCTTGAGCTGGAAACCACACAAACCTCCACTGACTCTGTCAATTTGCAAGATGATAGGCCTGCAGTTGTGCTAAGTCCAATGACTGAACCTGCTAATGATAATTCTCCATCATTTTATGTCTCCTTGACCATCCATGACAAAATCCTCCACAACTGCCTGCTAGATACCGGGGCCAGCCACAATCTGATGCCTAAAGCTGTCATGGAAGAGTTAGGCCTTGACATCACCAGACCATATCATGATTTATTCTCATTTGATTCAAGAAAGGTGAAATGTCTGGGGTTGATTAAAGATTTAGCTATTACCCTAACTCAGTTGCCCATGAAGAGCATGATGATGGATATTGTGGTAGCAGATGTCCCTCCCAAGTTTGGCATGCTGTTGTCCAGAGGATGGATTAAGAGACTAGGTGGGACATTACAGAATGATCTATCTTATGCCACTGTCCTAGTTTTTGGAGGAGAAAGCAGAAGATTGTACAGAGAAGCACAACTGGCATACATCATCAATGATAAAAAGAATCCGTCCAATCATCCCATTTATGCCGTGGACACCGATTTTGGAGCATGTATTCTCCAAATGGAAGAATCTTAGAAGGCCTCAATGCAGCTTAAGAAACCAATAGTTCAGGCCGAGGAAGAGCAAGGAAGTTAGGTTTGGGAGATGTTCTTTGATGGAGCATGTTCCAGGGAGACTGCAGGAGCAGGGGTGGTGCTGATATCTCCAGAACAAGAAAGCACACACCTGTCTTTCAAGCTGGCTTTTCAAGTCACAAACAATATAGCGGAATATGAGGCTCTGCTATTGGGCCTTAATGCAGCTAAAGATAGAGGAATTAGAAACATAAAGGTGTTTGGAGATGCTAATCTGATCATTCAGCAAGTAAATAAAACATTTCAGGCAAAGCACCCAAGGCTGAAAGCGTACAGAGATGAGGTATGGAGACTCAAAGGTTCTTTTGATAATTTCTGTATCTCATACATCCCTAGAGCCAAAAATCATCTTGTTGATTCCCTTGCTATGTCTGCTAGCATTTTTATTCCTCCCATGCCTCCCAGACTAGTTTATGAAGTCCAAATGAAATATAGGCCAACCTTGCCAGATAATGTCCAGCATTGGAAAGTTTTTTAGGACGACGTTGAAGTAAATAGATTCTTGCAAGTCATTGATGAGTTTTTTGAAATGCAAATTGACCAAGAGAATGAAGCCTTGGAAGAAAGTCCTCGATCCCAGCTTAGAAACAAAATTGGCAAAGATAGTATTGTCTAGCTTCCCAGCAATCATATTCCTAAGGGTTTAATTCCTCTAAAAACACTGTTTGACCAGAATGACGTGCCCTATAAAGCTGCCCAAAATGAAGATCAGTCTGCAATCTGTAAGCATGATATAGGGGAGTCCAGGTTAACCAAGATACATAAATCTGTCCACGCATTTGTCTGCCGACCAAAGTTCTGAATGCTGCAATTTAATGAAGCAATTTACTGATGTCTTCGCCTGGGAATATAGTGACCTGAAAACATATGATAAGAAGATCATCCAACATAAAATCCTTTTAGATAAAGACACCATACCTTTCAAACAGAAGCTGAGCCCAATAAATCCTATGCCCCTCCCTCTAATTGAAAAAGAAATTAAAAAGTTGATGCTTGCCAAAATCATAGTCCCTCTCAGATATTCAAAATGGGTAGCCAATTTGGTTGTGGTGAGGAAGAAAAGTGGAGAAATCAGACTCTGTGTTGATTTTAGAAATTTAAACAAGTGCTCCAAGAAAGACAATTATCCTCTACCCAAGATGGAGCATTCGCTGCAGAAAGTCTCAGGAGCCAAAGTGATGTCTTTCTTGGATTGATTTTCAGGGTATAATCAGGTTGTTGTGCATCCAGATGATCGAGAAAATACTGCATTCACCACTCCTTGGGGCACTTTTATGTATTCCAAAATGCCTTTTGGGTTGATGAATGCTGGAGCCACCTTTCAGAGAGCTATGGATATAGCATTTGTGGGAGAGAATGATAAGTTTGTCCTTATCTACTTTGATGATATAACAGTATACTCCAGCAGCCATCAAAACCATTTGCAGCATTTGGAAAAAGTGTTCTTGAAGTGCAGAAGGTTTGGGATTTCAAGTCAATCCTAAAAATCACAATTTGCTTTAGAAGAAGGCAAGCTGTCAGGACATGTTGTTTCTGCTGCAGGTGTCTAAATTGACCCAGAAAGAGTAAAAGCAATACAGACCCTGTTTGTCCCTAGATCAAAGAAGGACATCCAGTCCTTTCTGGGCAAGATTAATTTTGTGAGGAGGTTTATACCAAATTTTGCAGAACTGGTGAAGCATATTACCTCCATGTTGAAGAAGGGGTCGGAAATCAAATGGTCTGATGCAGCAAGAAAATCCTTTGAGTCCATTAAAAAAGCTATTACGGAGGCTCCTACTTTAATCAGTCCAGAATACAGCAAGGAGTTCCATATATTTCCTTTTGCCTCTATTGACACCCTTGCAGCAGTTTTATTGCAAGCAGATGAAGAAGGCTAAGAGCATCCGGTGGCATTTTTCAGCAAAACCTTAAGGGATGCTGAGCTGAGGTATGATATTATTGAAAAACAAGTGTATGCTCTTATCAAGTCTTTGAAAGCTTTCAGAGTTTATATTCTGCATTCCAATATAATTGAATATGTGCCTTCTACTTCAATAAAAGATGTCCTAACACAACATGATGCTGATGGAAGAAGGGTAAATGGATTGCAAAGTTGATTGAATTTAATATAGAACTAAAGCCCACTAAGCTTGTCAGATGTCAGGGTCTTGCCAGACTATTAGCTGAAGAAAATTGCAGAACATTGGACATAAATCTCATAAGCACAGATGCAGAAAGTGGTCAAACAAAAGAAGAGGAAGCAGCTGAACCAGGGAGAAAGCAGTCATTGGCAAAAAATCTAGCTTCTTGTGATTGGTACTGTGCAATAGCTAAATTATTGTTGAAGCTAGAAATCCCTCCAGGTTTAAGCACAAGTCAAGCCTAGAACTATTAAGCTTAAGGCAGCTAAATATTGCATTAATGAAAATCTGCTCTACTGGAGGGATCCATCTGGATTGATTTTGAGGTGTCTGGACAAAGAACAGTCAATGGAAGTTATGCAGCAGTTTCATTCCAGCATGTGTGGAGAGAACCATTATTGGAAAACTACAGCCCACAAGATCCTCAGAGCTGGGTACTATTGGCCCACCTTATTTTCTAATGTCTTTTCATTTGTTAAATCTCGTGACAAGTGCTAAAGATTTGAAGGGAGACAACAGTTGAAGTCCTTGCCCTTAAAACCAATACATGCAAAAGGCCCTTTTCAGCAGTGGGGCTTGGATTTCATTGGAGAAATCAATCCACATTCCATTGGCCAGCACAGATGGATATTTGTAGCACTGACTATTTCACTAAGTGGATTGAAGCAATCCCGACCAAAAAGGCTGATCATAATGTGGTCATGAAGTTTTTGACAGAGCACATCTTTACCAGATTTGGTTGTCCACATAAATTAGTCACGGACAATGCAGCAGCTTTCAGGGAAAAAGAATTGGTGGATATGTGTGATTAAATGGGCATTAAACAGGTTCATTCCACCCCATATTACCCTCAAGGTAATGGCCCTAGCAGAGTCTTCCAACAAAAGCCTGATAAGAATAATTAAAAAGTTGCTGGAAGAAAATAAAAAGAAATGAGATTCTAAGCTCAGGTATGCACTATGGGCTGACAGGGTAACCACCAAGAAATCCACAGACAATTCTCCATTCAGGCTGGTATATGGCACTAAGGTTGTGTTTCCAATTCAATTAACTATCTCTGTGGCAAAATTCCTTCAAGAAGAGCAGAACGGGGAAGAGGACATGGCAAAAAGGATCACTGATTTGGCAGAGATACATCAAATTAGAGAACAGCTAGTTGAAAGGTCTGCAGCACATCAAAAGAAGATCAACGAAGCTTTTGACAGAAAGGCCAAATCAGACAACTTTCAGGTGGGAGACTTGGTTCTGAAGTGGGATGCACTGAAAGAGAAAAAGGGCAACCATCGGAAGTTTGATGCTTTTTGGACGGGGCCTTTTATTATTTCACAGATCCAAGGGAACAACACCTTTATACTGCAGAGTATGGGAGGAGAAGCAGTTTTTGAAGGCCCAATTAATGGGTGTTTTCTGAAAATTTATGTTATTTAAGGTCTCTTGGCCTTAAGGTTGTAAATATGTTGTTTTATCAGTTTTTAGTGTAGGTTCAGTCAGACTCCATGCCCAATGGAACACTAGGAAATTTTATTAATTGGTTTTCACAGGAAAGGCATTGATCCGCAAGTTCTTGAGACCTCACAGGGAGGATCTCATCCCTAGAAGGAGCCAGTGTTAACTCTGCTACATACTTTGATGATTCAAGGGTCAAACACAGATCTGGCTGTGTGTTTAGGCTAAAAGGGAGCTCACAGCAGTCTGTTTTATTCTTCCCCTTCATTTTCCTTACACTCTCATTACCCTCCGACACCTTTGTTTTTCCTCCAAAACTCTGTATAAACCCTGTTTCTTTAAGCACTGAGCACAAAGCTTAAGCCCCGCACGACCATATTCATGTGACCCCGCACTCCCATAGTCTATCACCACCTTTTGATCCCAGTCGTTGATCACCACAACTTGATCTAACGATCCCCGCTGCAATCAATGAACGATCCACCCATTTATTTCCTCCACCGTCCGATCATCTACCGCACAAATCCAACGGTATTCGCTTCTCCCGCGATCATAAACTAACCACTCTTTAACTCACGAGAAAGGTGGTTTCCACCGCATCCCTTCATCCACGTGTCGCGCGTTAAATGGGATCGCGCACCCACGTACCTTTACCACCCATCCCCCGTAAGTGGTGCGGGGAATACCGCTTACCACCCAAACTGTTTTCCCGCTCGTTATCTCTCGTGTACCTTTGACTCCCGATAGTCGTTGGATCTGCTTGCCTGAGATCCAACGGCCTGTGTCCATCCCAATCTCATATCTCCCGATTCCTCCTGCAAAACAATCCCTGCCGTCCATCTGCACGATCCAATGGCCAGATCTTCCTTCTCCATTCGCCTGTCATGCAGTCCTCTTGTCCTTGACCTGTCCCATGCATCCGAAGGACGAAGATGGCCAGTGTTCAATACTCTGTGCAGTTACTCCTCAACCACCGTCTTCAACGAATAGTATGGCCAGGAGAGAAAAGGACCAGCATCGAGCGGAGAAATGTATTTAATAAGCATGGCATTTTATCTCATACAACACTCTACCTACTCGAGAAGGACAACCAAATACGAGATAACATCAAATTCATTTATTAAAGCAAGCAGTTTGCAACAGAGACTCTTTTAGACAGTTAAAGCAATTGGTGGTCAATTATGACCCCTCCATGCCTAGAACAGCAGAGCGTTTTTGTAATCAACCTCTACATATACCCAAAAAACAGATATAATCAAGTTTGATGGTTGTTGTTTTGATGTAAGGTTTAAATTCTGGAGACTGTAACTACTTTGATACTTGCAGCGTCTGGTCTTCATTTTCAGTTAATACAAGCTTCTTTTACTATTAATTGCTCACTTTCCATTTCTACTCTATTCTAGGTTGTGCTTGTTATGCATTTGTTCATGTGCTCTTGATATTTATCATTTGAGGGGCTATCATCCCACCTCTATGTGTTGAAGTCTAGTATGTATCATTGAATGTGTTATGCAGGTTTCTGTTTACCTAGTGCCAGAAAGCTGTCATCTTGTCTGTGCATTAGAAAATAGATTTGCAGACCTCTTTACTGGTTGCAACCGGCCATCACATGGTTTTGTGCATCTGCTGGTGTGGTCAGTATTCTCCATGTACACCTAATCCTCAAACGGTGAGTAATTGGTGGTCTAAAGCCTTGTAGTCTAAGGGTGTTCTCTGGAGTTAAGCATAGTAGAAGTGGTTGTCTGGCTTGAACAAATATCATTCTTTCCATTCATCCATTTCCAATATTATGTTGAGTTTGTAATGTTCCCAAGCATCTTCGAGATACAACCTAGGAGAGTTTCTTGGGGTGATAACACAATATTAGAAGAAACATTATTTCAACAAAAGAACAATTCCACAGACATTTTGATATGAAGAAGACCAATTACTATGTAGAAACATGTGATGAAAAGCACCAGAATCTAACAACCATTCTTCATAGTATTGAAGAACATTACAAATACATAGAACTTCATAAATCATACATGGACCTGATTCAAATAGATTTTCTTATTTTTTGGAGTCTTCCTTGCATTCCCACCTCTTCCAAAAATCTTTCTTGATATGCCCTAACTTGTTATAGTACCAACATTTAAGTTTACTCTTCTTGCCTTTTGGCTTTGATTTGGACGTACCTCTTAACTTTTCTTCTTTTTATGTGGATCAGCCTCTAACCACCATTGCTTCTAATGTGGAACTTTCAATACCATATTTCCTTCATGCCTCATTATATAAAAATGTTCCAAAAGTAAAATCATATTCAAGAGTATCAATTGTACTAAAGCTAATGGAAGTGACTAAATAATCCCATGATTCAAAGAATGAAATCAACAATGTTCTTATCTTCCCCATCAATTTTAACATCCATACTAGTCAAGTGACATATTAGAGTGTTAAAAGCATTTAAATGATGTGTAATTTTTGTACCTTTGTTCATTTTTAAACTATACAGTTGTCTCTTCAAGCAAATTCGATTTGTCAAGGATCTCAACATATAAAGGCTCCCCATCCTGCACCATAAGCCTATTGTTGAAACATCATAAGACTATTGTTGTTACTTATCTAATAATGTTAAACAAGACATCATCTACAAGAGATAACCAAAAGTGTTGATAGCTTTTACATACAGATCTTCACATTCTTTATCAGTCATATTCGTAAGTATCTTCCCATTATTATCTAATATGTTATAAAATCATTCTTATACTAACAAATATCACATTTTAGATCTTTCATAATTTAAAATTATTTTTACCATTAAACTTCTCTACCTCAAATTACACAAGATCCCTTCAATTTGATATTTTTTTAGATGTCAATTAAAAAATTATACCTATATATAGACACTCTCAACTTCTTCATTAAAAAAATTGCAGATCCTCCCTCCCCCACATATAATTATGTCTCCACTTATAAACGACTCTATCATTACACACATTACTACATAAGTCTAGTTTTACCTCAACACACTCTCAACTTCATTAAAAAAAATTCCAGATCCCCACAAAAATAATTATGTCTCCACTAAAAAATGACTCTATCATTACACACACATTATTACATAAGTCTAGTTTTACCTGAACTTTCTGTGTTGACAGTTAGGGCCGCTTATAATTCCATGGCCCTTTTCTCTACACTGAAATGACTTCTCCTGTCTGCATGCTCGGATAACCTAGACCCCTACGATAGGCTCCTCTACAATTAGGGTTTGAAAAAACCAAGGACTATTACTCTGTTTATATTTTCCTTGCCGTGGCTGATAATCCCCTAAGCAGGCAAGACTCCCAATAATATCATAGATCTATCTCTCTCCTCACTGCAGACAGTATGGGTGTTTTTGTGGCTCGAACTCCTACTGTGCCTCGACCTCCTGCAAAAGAAGAACGAACAGTTTTAGGATTGTTGTGCCTCCACCTCCAGTAGTCTCTCCGGCGGTTTTCTCCTCTGCATGATGGTCCCATAACCGGCTTCGGTTCCTCCACCTGTGGGTAGAATGCAACCCTCCTCTTTTTTTTAATCATGTAATTCTGTTTTGCAGATGTCTACATGGCCACACAACTCGACCTTTTCTCAGCATGGCTCGGTCTTCTTTGTGCGGGTTGGCCTCCTTTCGGTGGCTCAATTTCTTTTACAATACTCTAATACACATACATCCTCCCACAGTCTCCTTTGACTTGTCTTTCATACCGTTTGTTGATATATGCAACCTGTATAAAATATAACTTTTGAGAAATAATGCTAGCTGGTATAAAATATAACTTTTGAGAAATAATGAACAAATATGATGAATAACAAACTCAAAATCAAAAAATTACCAAAAATACTTTAATTATTTAGGGAAGTATAAGAATATTTTAAAATTAAGTTTAGAGTATGTTCTAAAATTGTTTATGTTTGGTTAAATAGTTCTTTTGGAAGTAATGAGGAAAACAGGTAATGCCCAAAATTCAGAGTTATATGGCAGGAGTGAAACCCTGTCCACTTATGGACCACCAAGAAGTAATTTGAGATGGTGGTTTTCCTTGTGTAACTATGATTAGTCTGCTTCTATTCCCGGATAACAGCGAGTGATGAGTGTATTGTTGGTTTGACAACTAAATTATGATACTTTTTCCCATTATATATATATATATATCCAATTTTAAGGTCATGGCCAAGCCAGAGACCAAATTGGTGTATGAGACCCCCTTGTTTGTGGGACAAGGGAAGTGTATGAGACCCCCTTGTTTGTGGGACAAGGGACCTACCTTGCGTAGCGATTTGACTTCTAAGTCCTACGAAGGCATACATACTCTACTTACGTTTTGAATCTTAAGGAAACACATGGAAAGAGCTAACCAGCCATCCCATGGTATTTAATGCCGGGGATATGCACGTTCGCTTAGCCCAATAACACGCGAAAGCCAAAATATTAGTTAATGCCGAAACTTGGCTTTGCGTGTTATCGCGGTTAAACGGTGTGCATATCCCCGGGCATAAATACCCTGGGGATCGCTGGTTAGCTCTTTAGGAAACACATGCTCTTAACTATTAAGTCCACTCAAACTGTAGAATATATATATATATATACTATATATATACTTACTTTTAGGAAGAAACACATGCTCTTAACCATTAAGCTCACTCAAGCTGTAAAATATATGACAATTAGTGGGATAGTAGGATTTAATTTAGTGATATGACAATTAGATAAATATCTTATTATAGGATGGGTTGACTTCAGATGAGATTTTGATGGTATGACCATTCATCAAATCTAATCTGAACAATTACTTATGATCTTTGATTTGAGTTTATGTTGATTCTAGTATCACATCTGTTGACTTTACTGTGATAGTAGAATCAACAGAAGTGATAGTAAAGTCAACAGATGTGATAGTAGAATCAACATAAACTCAAACCAAAGATCAGTGTCTAATTGTCATATCACTAAATTAAATCTTATTATCCCTAATTGTCATATTACTAAATCAATCCCACTATTTCACTGTTAATTTGACAACTAAATTATAATAAATTTTCACAATATTAAACACTTTAAAATTAGTGTTTAAAATTTTCATTTATAACCTGTTATCTAATAAAGCGATGTTATCTGATTAGAGTCCGGCCATCTAATAAACAGCAATGTTATCTAGATTAGAGTCCGGCCATCTAATAAACAGCAAAGTCTAACAGTTTTGATAGCCGAATAAATTTGCACACTATTAAACACTTTAAAATTTTCATTTATAACATGTTATCTAATAAACAGCGATGTTATCTGATTAGAGTCCGGCCATCTAATAAACAGCGATGTTATCTGATTAGAGTCCGGCCATCTAATAAACAGCAACGTTATCTAGATTAGAGTCCGCCCATCTCATAAACAGCAAAGTCAACAGTTTTGATAGCCGAATCAGCATACACTCAAACCAAAGATTAGAAGTAATTGTTCAGATTAGATTTTATGAATGGTCATGCCATCAGAATCCCATCTGGGGTCAAGCCATCCTATGATTAGATACTTACCTAATTACCATGTCACTAAATTAAGTAAAATCCGATCATTGGATCTTCCAGCCAAGTCGGATTCCTATAAAACACTCTTGCCTGTAAAAACGGAAACTCCTTCAATATTAGATTCATTGCATTTCTGTTTCTATATAGTCGGTCTTAGCATTGGATAGATATGAGCTTGTCGGAACTGATGCACAGAATCTTCAGAGAGAGCTGTGATTCTTTTGCCAGTAAGGATGAAGACAGCGAGAGGAATTAGAAACAAGAGGGAAATCGGCGCCCATTACGGGCTAAGGAACAAAAATAACAATGGATCACAAAAGAAGAAATTAAACTTTTTAGTCCAGGCTCCATAATGGGTAGACGCAAGGATCCGGCTTCCAGATTCAAGAACCATGAAATTCCTCTCAGAATTCGATGTCAGATCTCCTTGAAAGGATGGTGCCAGGATGGACTTCCAGTTGAATAGCGATGGTTGCCCGATGGATTTGATATTGGTGAGCGAACTTCCGAGTCCCCTCACATCCACACATATTATTCACACAGAGGAAACGCCTTGTGGCGTAGTTAAAGGCTGGCTACCCTGCTTGCAGTCACTCTCTATGTGCCATTAGTTTGGTGTAAAGCACAGGAAGCTTCCAAGAAGCCCTGTGAAACATTTTGTTTAGAAATTTTAACTTAATATGTAGTTTTCATCAGTTAACCGAAGATCATCAACCTATATACCTTTATGTTTCTCCATGGTAATGCTAATCACACCATTTATTCCAATCGACAGATGAGATTAATAAGAGACAATCATCTTTTTTCTTTGTTCGCAGAACACATGGCACTTTAGTGGGTATGTGTATTTCTTTTTCTGGTTAGCTATATACCCAGCTAACTTAACTTCCCAGTAATGTGAGGTGAGAGTTACTGCTTACCAATAACTGAGTGACAGGAATAGCTAAGTCTTAATTTCTAGATGTTTCAGTTTACATTCCCATTAATGCAATTTTTATTATTGATGGACAAATATTTTCATCAGATCTGACCTCTGCTATTAATGTGGGTATTTCCATAAATAGAGTACAATCCACAGTTAAGATATAAGTTATAAAAAAAAGGCAGCAGGAAAATTAAAATTAGATCGCTGTCTTAAGTACTTCAAGATCGTGTAGTTGACTTTTTCCAGGTGTATTTTTTAATTGATTTTGTCCAAAAATTGTAGGTATTTGTCAGAATGGTAAGTTTGAGATTTCTGATCTGGACAATTAGAGTAAGCAAGGGATTTTTGAGGGCACTGAACCTATTAATACATTCAAAATGTATTTTAAAATTTAAAGAGTAAAAATAAAAAATCTCACAAAAATTTTTATCACCCAATTTCAGCCCCAAAAAAAAAAAAAAAAAAAACCATCTAATAATTAGACTATATTAAATTACACTACTCTGTTAAAGATGTTTCCATTCATATTTCTATTAATGTAATTTTTATAATTGATGGATAAATGTTTTCATTGATCTATCTTATCAAGGCCAGGATCTGACTTTCTATTAATGTGAGTATTTCCATAACTAGAGTACGATCCACAGCTCAGATAAAAATCATGAAAAGGGTCGCGGGAAAATTGAAATTAGAGTTCAGCAATTTGCAGAATTGGAAGCTTTAGCACACTTTGCTTTCTATCTTTACATCAGTTGGTAAGGGATCAACGACTATGTTAGGTGCTAAAACAATCTCAGTGGGCTCCTTTGAAAGTGGGAAAACACAATTTTTAGAGTACTCCATTTTGTGGGATTTTAGGTGTTAGTTTTATTATTATAATTAAAATATTTCATGTTTTCATATATTTATTTTCTGCCAGATTAACACTCTTTGCTTCCCTTCTTTTAATTGTGTGTGTTGGGCATGCTTGTTGCGAATGATCCCGATTCCCACCTCTATAACATTTGTGAGACAAAAATGGTTTATAATGCATTGCTCACACCCAAGGCTTTGTAAATCATGACAGTTTAAAGTGAGTGGAGGTGCATCTGCAAGTCTTACTGCTACTATTGTATATCCCAACAGTTTATCTACTATATATTTAGGTTATAATGCATTGCTTACATCCAACGCTTTGTCAATCATCAAAGTTTTGAACTGAGGTGCATCTGGAGGTCTTGCTACTACTACAGTATATCCCAACAGTTCTGACATCTACAAGAATCTACTATGTATTTAGCGTAGTTTTAAACTTTGAAGTGCATCTGAAAGTCTGAATACTAGAGTATATCCCAACAGTTTTGGTGTCTACAGCTCTCTACTATGTATTTAACAGATTTTGTTGGGCTTTTTGTGATTGGTTTACTGCTATCAACTATGTATTCAGTTGTTTCTACAACTATCTATTCTGTATTTAGCAGCTTCTGTTGGGATTGTTGTGATTGGTCTACTGCTATCAACTATATGTATTCAGTTGTTTCTACAATTATCTACTATGTATTTAGCAGCTTCTGATGGGATTTCTGTGATTGGTCTATTGCTATCAACTATGTATTCAGTTGTTTCTGCAACTAGTGGTGCCATGAAATAATGTCATACTCACCTTACTGCAATGCAGTGAAAAAGAGACTGAATTAGTGACTTTATAATTGGTCTACTACCATCAACCATGTATTCAGTTGTTCCTGCAACTAGTAGTGCCATGAAATAATGTTGTACTCACCTTACTTTGCAATGCAGTGAAAAGAGACCGAATTTTTGACAATTGGTGTACTACTATCAACGTTGTATTCAGTTGTTTCTGCAACTAGTGAAGCCATGAAATAATATTGTACTCACCTTACTTTGCAATGCAGTGAAAAGAGACTGAATTTGTGACTTTGTGATTGGTCTACTACTATCAACTACATATTCAGTTGTTTCTGGAACTAATGGTGCCATGAAATAATGTTGTACTGACATTACTTCGCAATGCAGTGAAAATAACCTCAACTTTTGACTTCGAGGTGCATATGCAAGTCTTACTTCTATAGCATATCCCGAGAACTTTGGTGTCTACAACTATCCACTGTGTCTTTAGCTTCTGTTGAAACTTTTGTGGTTGGTCTGTATTCAGTTGTTTCTGCAAGTAGTGGTGCCATGAAATAATGTTGTCCTCACCTTACTTTGCAATGCAGTGAAAAGAGACTGAATTTGTGTTGATTATTTTATGAAAATAAAGCATCAATGCACATTACAGTCATGTATAGTCAATTCTTAAGCATATATCAATTCTTAGCTGAGGCACATACAAATATTGTTTAGACACTGTTCCACAATGGATCTATTCATTGCTTTTTAATACTTATCCAAGTGATTAATACATCACTGCCAATGGTTGAATGGATTGACCTCTTTGATGAACTACGAAAGAAGCATAAAAACTGTCACCTAGTTGAAGATATGTGACAGACTTGAGATATGGGAAGAGGTGGATCAGAGAACTGTCCAGATATGACATGGCCCGAAAATATGTGATTAGAAGCCTGTGTGAAATGCACTCCATCCCAATTAACATAAACAGATGGGTCCTTGCAAGATTTTCCTTCCACTTGGGTTGCATTCAACGTAACCTTGGATCCACAGCCCACATGCCTGTTGTAATTGTACAAACCTCCATATCCACAGCATGTTCTCAGAGGATACTTAAAACCTGCACATCCAATCAATGAATATATTCTTTGCATCAAAATGCTGTTGGAAAAGGAATCACCTCCTCCAAATAATATTTGACACAATACCGAGATCAATAGAATCAGAAGAGGATCTTAAATGGTGTACCTTCCTTGGTGGCATTTGTTATTAGACCATATTTGATTGAATACATGTCAACATAGGTTATTGCTGCCATTGGAAGATCTGTCCTCAGCTGTATGACTGCTTCCTTGAGTAATTTGTTGTAGTCCTGAGCAACTTCATTGTACGGAGTGGCACACCCATTCTTGTCCATCTGAGATGTAGTGTGAGGAAGCCTGTCCAGAATGTAAGGCAGGCATCCTACTGGACCAGTGTTGTGTATTAAGAATGATCTTCCTCCTCCAAAATAGATATTCTGTTTGTTTTGGAAATTTTCTAACTCATGAGATTTGTGTACTGTAAATCAAGTCCCAAAATCATGATACAATGCAACTACAGACTAATGTTTTGCTCACCTTGATGATGGTGGAAAACTGGCTGATAAGATCAGGAATAAAGGCTTTTACTTGGTCTACAGTCATGTTGAGGAAGTAGCCAGCAGCGAGGTCATTCTGGCCAATGTCAAAAGTATAGAGTGCTTTGTTGAAATAATCTGACTTTGGTAGCAGCTCTTTGTAAGAAGCTCCTGTGTTCCATAATTGGTTATACACAGACATCAGCATCTATGTCAAAAATATACATAGCTGACCGTTGCCTTGCAAAAACATGAAATCTTACAGGAGATTTATTATATGTTTGCAAAAATTTCAAAGAATTTCGCTTCTTTCAAAGAGAACTCTGGATAATTTGATTTAAAGATCAGGAAAAAAGGAATGAAGGAAAAGATCAATTATTTCCATTAACCATAGGTGTCATAGATTTCTATTGTATAGGAGGGGTCTCTAATTTTCATCAGCCCCCTGCTTGAAAAATTTTCAAGCTTCAAAACTTATATGAACCAGAAAAAGGTATTACACAAACTCAATAGCTTAAATTTGTCTCAATTTATCGAGAGCAAAATAAGGCAAACTATCAATGGCATGAGTTGCCAGGGTGAACACACAGGCTTTCACTGCTTGTCTGTGCTCACAAGAGGTAACTTCGAGCATGCCCTGGTACCAAACTTATTACAGAGTAAAGCTGGTGTGGACCTCCCAAACAAGAACATGGTTTCATAGTGAGTGCAGAGATATGTTTGTTCACTATGTCTAATTGTCTCAAAATCAAAATAGCATCATATTAAGGGTAATATGGTTTCAGACCCCCCCATCGAGGGAACAGTGCACACTCTGTATAAGACATACAAAACTGCTAAGTTCCGTTCAATGGTTTATATAGTTCAGACAAATTCTTATTAAGAAATCAATGGCCCCATATTAAATTTAAGGATCTCATTCACAGAATCCCTTTGTCACTAGGAATGCAGACAGGCACCTACTAAGCAATCAATAGTCCCCTAATAAAGTGAAACATCATTTGATTTGGAAAATCCCTTTGTCACTAGAAATGCATGCCAGTGTTTATTTAAAGGACTAAGTCTCTCATCTCAAGATCATCAAGATTGAGGATTTCATGGATATAGATGAAAGTATAGTTTTCAATTTAGTTCGTGAAATTGCTGAACAATGAAAAGCTTGCAAAGTCCAGATGGACAATTGCCTTTCTTTTGTAATTACTGCAATCGTGATATATAGGAGAATCTGTGTTTGTTAGTTGTTATGCTGAAGTGGGACAGTTGTAAATATTTTATTTATTGCAGTGGTATTTAAGCTTCTAGAATGGGGACAGCTGTAGGATATACATGATGCCTGTTAGTTGTAGCCTCTAAATTGTATATTGGGACATTTTTGGTTGGGGTGATGTTTTCTTCTAAGTCAGAAGGAAGATAGGTGAGAGCAGGAGAGGGTTTCACAGTACCCTATGCAGTTGTCTGGCTTTGCACCATGAATCTATGAGTTCTGTGTAATTGTTTTGTTCTACGCAATATAATGATAGTTGAATCCCACTCTCTGTCTACTGTGTTAAATTTCTGTAGCTTCATATGAATACTCTGTGATGAGTGGGACTCTTGAAATTCCCATTAATTACAGTTTCTGCACAATGAGTGTACCTTGTTTAAAATACCTTTCCATCAAGGTATGAAGATGTTGGAAATTGTAATTAGGTTCAGTCTTCATAATAACATTTTGTAAACATGACATTGTATATTTTGTATAAAGAAATAAAAAAATTATTTAAAGCATGGGTCTCATGCTCAAGCCTAGGTCAAAAGCATTGTTTTCGTGCTTCTACGTCTTTCCAGGACAAAGAAGAATTTATGTCATGTACTATAGTCCCATTTGGACTTATTGTAACAAAAGAAAATATTTATTTTTGTCAAGAAAAAGCCATTTATAGTACTAATCATTCAATGTGCATCCATTCATAGGAAATACACTTCTGAGATAGCCAAGTTATCTGAGGGAGCAGAAGAGACTTGTTTGGGACTGTGTTTGAGTTAATTTGTCCCTCACAAGGCCGAAGTTTCAACAGCAGGCAGCCGCATTACTAAAGGATTGTTTTAGGTGGTGTTTTGGTAAGACTTTGAGGATGGTTTCCTTCTCATAACAGGCAGCAGCCCTAACTGTGGTTTGAAGGCATGTCACATGCCTAGATGACCCTAAAAAAGGGTTGTGTGCATCACAAACAGGCAGCAGAAATTGTTCAGAGAGAAGGACAGGCTGTGAGGCATGGTGGAGGGCTGGAAATAGCCCAAAACAGTTATTAAGGGTGGGCAGACTCAGTTGAAAGGAGGTCGTAGTCAAAACAGAGGGTTGGAAGGTGGAAAGAGGGTTGCAGCAGCTTGACTACAAGCCCTAACCAGAATACCAGACTTGCAGAGATAACACCAGTCCTTGGGAATGCAGTGTGTAATCAATTGTTGGTGTATTCATGTTGAATTGGGTGCTAGTGGATCAGTCCTGTTGTGAGGACATATGCAGCCTGTGGAAGCTGTGTATTGGAGTTGACTTGGGTGTCAGAAAGACTTCAATTAGGAGCAGATTCCGCAATGGAGGATTGGGCATCATTGGTCTGGTGGAGGGCAATGTGTTGATAGCCCAAAGTAGCCCTAGACGAGTTATCTTGAAGTGACGAAGAGGAGCTGAAGGTTGGGTGAAGTTTGGTGCCAAAGTGCAGCACCTTGATGGACAAAGGTGACTACTAGCCTGGCAGATTGGAGCTCGGGAATTGGCCAACCCAAAGAGCAGATTGGATCAGCCCGTGTACATGCAGCAGAAGTGACTTGCAGCAGTGTTAGGTGGCAACCCTCCTGGAGTTTATATGTGTTGTCCTTTGAAGGACTAAGGGGCAGCTAGAGAGCAGTACGGAAGTGAAGGACCGATAGGACAAGATACGACATCGAAGCTGCAACGAAGTTTGTCATTGTATCTTGTATACCATAGACTGTTGTATTATTCATATTTGGTTTAATATAACAAAGATTGGGTTGTACATTATTGTACAATATTTTTAAAAATTGTGTATACTTGTGTACATGTGATTTACTGCTTTATATTTTCTGCGGTGCAAAGTAGTTCTTGTTGAGATTCTTGGTTTAGTAGCGTCGGAAATTTTAAGATTCTAACCTAGACCCAAAATCGTGGAAATTCAACATGGTATCAGAGCGTGTGTGAGCTACTTTGGAAGTCAGTGAATCAGAGTTGTGTGCAACGAAGTACAACTTAAGAGGAGTTGGTCAAATTGTAGGTGACAATGTCGAAGTTGCAGGCTGGTATCTGATATGAAGACAGGTTGGAGGGGTTGTCCAACTGTAGTCCGTGGAAGGAAAGGATCAAGTTGGTCTTGTAGGTCAACAAGATCTGAGAATTCGTCGAAAAATCCATCAAGAAGCCAATTGATCCAAAGGAGCTGGAAGTGTACAAGGATTTGGATACGAGGGTGAGAATGATCATCCTAGATGGTGTGAAAGGTGCCCTAATATCTCATTTGTCCGGGAAGAACACCGCACATGAGATGTGGATGGCTCTTCAGAATTTGTTCCAAAATAAGAACGAGAATTGGATATTGGCATTGGAGGATAAGTTGAAGTCCACCAAGATGATAAAGGGTGAAGGCGTGACTTCGTATCTAACGAGATTGTCTCAGGTCAAAGATGAGCTTGTTGCCGTCAGTGTGACTATTTCAAATGGAGATATGGTGAGGATTGCTTTGAAAGGGTTCATCGAGGAATGGAAGCCCTTCATCAAAGGGATTGGTTCCATAGAGAAGTTGCTAGACTGGAATAGGCTGTGGGACGACTTCATTCAGGGATAGTTGCGAGACGAGGATCTTCATCCAAAGAAGAAGGCTTTCGATGATGACGTGGCACTTGCAGTGCGAATGAAGGGTAAGCAGAAGAAGGACTTGAGTAAGGTCAAGTGTTTCAACTGTGGCGAGATGGGTCATTTTTCGTCGAGATGTCCGATGAAGAAGAAGGGAGATGACGAGAAGAAGAAAGAAAAGCAAGCCATCAGTGTTGCCACTTTTGCTAAGATAGATGATCTCACCAGGAGATTGGAGGAGGAGGACTTTGCTATGATCTCTCATTTCTCGCAGGGTACTATCAATGAGGATGGATGGTACGTGGACAGTGGTGCAACAAAGCATATGATAGGATCACAGGAGGATTTTGAGACTCTAGCTGAATGGGACTCGAAGTTGTACATGGTGTTGAGCGACAAGAGTCAGTTGGAGATCCGAGGATCGTGTATTGTGCCATTCAGAATGGAGACAAGACTTGTGATGCGGGTCCAGGATGTACAGTTTGTACCAGGACTCAGATATAGTGTGATTTCCGTCTCGATGATTGAGAGGAAGGGATTTGAGGTCTTGTTCCAGGATGGGAAGGCAAGACTCAGGCCCATAGTCTCTAAGTCTGATGGGATTGTACTCGGAGTTAGAAAGCATGGTCTATATAGGCTGACGAGCAAGCCTATGGATCATGAGAAGCAGGTGGAGCAGGTGCAAGTTCCAGGGAAGCAGGAGTAGGTGCAGGTGCAAGTTTCAAAGGGAGTTGAGTTCGAGAGGGAGCTTGCAGATTCAGAGGGAGACTCTACAGTCCAAGAAGAGCGCATGGTCGATGGGGAGCAACGGTGCTCCTACAACTGCCAAGAAGGAATCATGGCGAGAGTGGAAGACATTACAGGAAAAGGAGAAGAAGCAAGATGCTTCTAGTGACACTGACACTTCCGAGAAGGGCGTAGTTCACAAAACAGGGATTGCTGCGATTGTGAGTGCCAAGTGTTGGGCAAGTGTTGCGAGCAGTGATGATGATGACGAGTTACTTACTAGTCTTGGAAGTACCTCCCTCGCTAAGAGGGAGTGTTGATTTGTGTAGCTTGGGAGGTACTCCAAGCCCTAGGGTTCAGGGTTTGGAGGGAAAAGCACCACAAGGGTCACTTGTGGGCTTGGAACCCAAGGTTGGGGTTTTGCACCCATCGGGATTTGGGCCAAAACCATGAAGAATTTGAGCATGATAAAATTTGAGTTGATAGAGTTTTGTGTGTTGATTCCAATGCTGCAAAGATCACTCAAATCAGAGCTCTAGAAATGAAGATATGAATTTTTGAAGTTGACAATTAATTATGGACAATCAAAGTCATGTAGGATTGAGGAATTCGTCCAAGAGACATGTCTCTTCAAATGAATTCATGGAGCCCTCTTTATGCATATATATAGAGGTGGAATGGAGTCCTAATCATGCAATGTGCATCCATTCATAGGAAATACACTTCTGAGATAGTCGAGTTAGCTGAGGGAGTAGAAGAGGCTTGTTTGGGACTATGTTTGGGTTAATTTGTCCCTCAAAGGCCGAAGTTTCAACAGCAGGCAGCCGCATTACTAAAGAATTGTCTCAGGTGGTGTTTTCGCAAGACTTTGAGGACGGTTTCCTTCTCATAACAGGCTGTAGCCCTAACTGCGGTTTGAAGGCATGTCACAGGCCTAGATGACCCTAAACAAGGGTTGTGTGCATCACAAGCAAGCCACAGAAATTGTTTAGGGAGAAGGACAGACTGTTAGGCATGGTGGAGGGTTGGAAATAGCCCAGAACAGTGATTAAGGGTGGGCAGACTCAATTGAAAGGAGGTCGCAGTCAAAACAGAGGGCTGAAAGGTGGAAAGAGGGTTGTAGCAGCTTGACTACAAGCCCTAACCAGAATACCAAACTTGCAAAGATAACATCAGTCCTTGGGAACGCAGTGTGTGATCAATTGTTGGTATATTCATGTTGAATTGGGTGCTAGTGGATCAATTCTATTGTGAGGACATATGCAACCTGTGGAAGTCGTGTATTGGAGTTGACTTGGGTGTCGGAAAGACTTCAATTAGGAGCAGATTCCGCAGTGGAGGATTGGGCATCATTGGTCTGGTGGAGGGCAACGTGTTGATAGCCCAAAGTAGCCCTAGACAAGCTATCTTGAAGTGACAAAGAGGAGCTAAAGGTTGGGTGAAGTTTGGTGCCGAAGTGCAGCACCTTGATGGACAAAGGTGACTGCTAGCCTGGCAGATTGGAGCTCGGGAATTGGCCAACCTAGAGAGTAGATTGAATCAGCCGATGTACATGCAGCAGAAGTGACTTGCAACAGTGTTAGGTGGTAGCCCTCCTAGAGTCTCTATGTGTTGTCATTTGAAGGACTAAGGGGAAACTAAAGAGTAGTACGAAAACAAAGGACCAGCAGGACAAGATACGACATCGAAGTTGCAACGAAGTTTGTCATTGTATCTTGTATAGCATAGACTATTGTATTATTCATATTTGGTTTAATATAATGAAGATTGGGTTGTACATTATTGTACAATATTTGTTAAAAATCGTGTATGCTTGTGTACATGTGATTTACTGCTTTATATTTTCCATTGTGCAAAGTAGTTCTTGTTGACATTCTTGGTTTGGTAGCGTCAGAGATTTTAAGGTTCTGACCTAGACCCAAGATTGTGTAAATTCAACAATTGCATCGTAGAAAGGATGTCAAACGATATACACATGCAAACCCAATAGGCACTGGGTTGTGTGGAGGTAGCTTGGAGGCCGAGGGCTAACGCCAAATGCAAGGCACCAAACTCAGTATCTTACGACATCAAGTGGTGTCAGAGCCTGAGACTTTGCAGAATCAGAGAAAGCAAGCAGAAGAAAAAGAAGGCAAGTGATTGTCTTCAACAAAGTCACTTGTAGTTTTTCCACAGGGAAACCATATTTAAGAGAAGAACATGTCGCCCATACATGGAGACCGAGGCAGAAACGAGGTAATTGATGAGTTACGATTAGAGTTGAGGTGCATCCAAGTGAGGATGGAAGCCATGCAGGCAGCTCAGAGAAGGGAACTTAACACAGGAGGCATCAGTGAGAGTGGAGATATAAGCTCTAAAGAGGAAATAGGAGCACAAGGAGGAGGGTAGATAGAGGAATGACTAATAAAGTTGGTTACAAAGGTAGGATCCAGGCCAAAGATGGAAGTGCCTGTGTATGATGGCAACTTAAATGTGGACGAACTGCTTGATTGGGTCAATGTAATGGACAAATACTTTGATTATGAAGATGTGAAAGATGACGAAAAGGTCAAATATGTAGTGACTAGGTTGAAGGGACATGCAACCTTATGGTGGGATTAACTACAGGCTAATAGAAGAAGGGAAGGAAAGGACAAAATCAAAAGTTGGGACATAATGGTGGCTAAATTCAAGGGCAAATTCATGCCTACGAGCTACCAATTCAACCTATTCAAGAAATTGCAAAATTTGAGACAAAAGGCCATGACAGTGAAGGAATACACTGAATAGTTCTATAGATTGAACATCTGGGTGAGTCACATAGAAGAGGACAATGAAAAAATTGTGAGACATATAAATGGGCTAAAATATGATATTTAGGACGAAATCGGTCTCTTACCCCTAAAGACAATGGAAGATGCCTATCAAGCAGCCTTAAGGGGAGAAGAAAAATTGGCTAAGAAGTGGAGCCAAAAGAGTAGAGGAAGGATACAGGCTTCAAGGGAAGCTACAAGAAGTTCTACCGTCAATCACCTAGAGGAGGAGAGTCCAAAGGTAAAAGATTCTTCTCAAGAGGCAAGGGCAGAGAAAGAGAAATCATGTGTTATATATGTGGGAAAACAGGACATATGTCTTGGGATTATCCTGAGAACTAGTCAACGAACCCCAAAAGAGCTCATATTGCAGAGGCTAAGGAAGAGACAAGAAATTCAGAGGTAAAGAAGAAATTCTTGAGATGGGTGAATCATTAATCTTGAAGAGAGTCTTGGTTAAAGATGAAGGAGCTCATGAACAAGCATAGAGAAGAAGTTTGTTTAGGATAGTATGCAAATCAAAAGGGAAATGTTGCAAAATGGTCATTGACAGTGGTAGTACTAGCAATCTAGTTTCTACAAAGATGGTGGAGAAGTTGGGATTAGAGAGGATGACACATCCTACTCCATACCAAGTGTCTTAGCTACAGAAAGGACACCAGATTCTGGTAAGTGAACAGAGTAAGGTAGAACTTCAGATTAGTAGTTACAAAGATGAAATATCATGTGATATCATGCCTATGGTTGTCTTCATATCTTGTTGGGGAGACCATGGCAGTATGATAGGAGAGATGTTCATGATAGAAGAAGAAACACTTATACTCTCGAAAAGGATGGACGCAAACATGTGTTATTGCCACTGGAAGATGAAGGAGCTAAAGAAGAAGCGGGTTCGATTGTGCTGCTGATGAGTGGGAAAGAGTTGTTGCAGGAAATCAAGAAAGAAGAAAAGGTGTGACTTGCTTTGATTGGAAAGCCTAAATTTGTACTTACTAATACTAACTTAAATGATTTACCTGTCAAAATTCAAGCATTATTAAACGAGTTTGCTGACGTCATTGTTAATGAGTTGCCAAATGCCTTACCACCTATAAGGAGCATCAACCACCAAATAGTCGTGATTCCAAGAGCAATTTTTCCAAATAAAGCAGCCTACAGGATGACACCCAAGGAGAATGAAGAAATGAGAAATCGGGTTCAAGAGCTATTCGACAAGGGACTAATCAGAGAGTTTAAGCCTTTGTGTTGTAACTGTAGTTTTGAGTCCAAAGAAGGATGGAGGTTGGAGAATGTCTACTAAATCCAGAGCAATAAACGAGATAACCATAAGGCACAAATTTCCTTTACTTCGCATGGATGATTTAATGGAATTTTTAAGTGGTGCAAATTGATTTTCAAATATAGAATTGAAAAGTGGATATCATCGAATAGGATGAGAGAGGGAGATGAATGGAGAACGGCCTTCAAAACGAATGATGATTTGTATGAATGGATTGTCATGCCTTTTGGCTTGACAAATGCACCTAATACATTCATGAGGCTCATGAATGAAATCCTCAAGGATTTTATTGGTAAATTTGTAATTTTATATCTGGACGATATTCTTGTTTACAATAGAATCAAGGAAGAACATTTAAGGTTTTTCAAAGTGTTACTGAGGAAGCTGCAACAAGAGAAGCTTTGAATAAATCTAAAGAAATGTTCCTTCATTAAAACATAACTAGTCTATTTAGGTTTTGTAATTTCTCTAGAAGGATTAAAGATGGACCTAGAGAAGGTGAAATCTATCAAGGTATAGCCATCGCCAAAGAATATTTATGAGGTATGAAGCTTTGACAGTTAGCTAGTTTTTACAGAAAATACATCAGAAATTTTAGCCATATATGTGCACAAATAGTCGTCCAAGGGGGGCAACTCAATTGGTGATTGAAGTAATGTGAGTCTTGCGAAAACTGAGAGATTCAAGGTTCCAATCCCTCGGTTGTGACCCAATACATGAAGAGGAGGATAAGTCGTAGACCCACATAGGTTTACTAGTAGCTATGTGTCAGGCGGGTTGTTGGGTTCCTCTAGGATACAAAATACATACACACACGTGTGTGTGTGTGTGTGCACCAATAGTCGAAATCATCAAAAAGGAATATTAACCATTTAAGTGGACAACGATAGATGAAAAAAATTTAGATTGTTGAAAGCAAAGATAACAAAACAACTGATTTTAACTCTACCAAATTTTCATAAGCCTTTCCAAGTTAAGTGTGATGCAAGTGGAATGGCCATTGGCGTTGTTCTAAGTCAATCTGATAAGCCTATTGCTTATTTCAGCGAAAGCTAAATGAAGCCAAATAAAAATATTCTACCTATGACAAAGAGTTCTATGCAGTGATACAATTCTTTAAAAAAATGGAGGCATTATCTCATGGCTAGAGAGTTTATCCTATATACGGACAACCATGCCTTGCAGTTTATAACCAAGCAGGAGAAGTTAAATCGAAGGCATGCCAAATGGGTAGAGTTTATGCAGAATTTTACCTTTGTTCTTAAACATATCAGTGGGAATGCTAACAAAGTTGCAGATGCCTTGAGCAGGAGGTGTTTGGTTTTGCAGGAATTCAAGTGAGTACTTTGGGATTTGAACATCTCAAGGAAATGTACAAGGAGGACACTGAATTTAGAGAAGCTTATGAAGCATGTGAGAATCTAGTGATGAGAGATAGAACTCCTTGGATCGAGTATATGATTCGGGAGGGACTATTGTTCAAAGGCCGCCAATTGTGCATTTCAAAGTGCTCAATGAGGGATAACCTATTGAAAGAAAAAAACAGTGGGAGATTCGCTGACAACTTTGGACATGACAAAACTTATGCTCAGCTAAGCTCTTCTTATTGATGGCCAGGTATGAAATCTAATGTTAAAAGATTTGTGGATAGACGTAAAATTTTCCACTATGCCAAATGGAAACAACAAAATGATGGTTTATATCAGCCATTAACCGTATCAAGTAGACCATGGGATGCCATAAGAATGGATTGTGTTTTGGGTCTACCTAGAACCCAAAGGGGAAATGATTCAATCTCTATAATTGTTGATAGATTCTCAAAAGTGGCACACTTTATACCCTGTTCTAAGACCAATGATGCAACCCATATTGCAAATTTGTTTTTCAGAGAAATTGTAAGGTTACACAAATTGCCCAGAAGTATAGTTTCAAATAGGGACACTAAGTTTGTAGGAAATTTCTGGAGGACATTGTGGAAAAAACTCGAGACAAGTCTTTCATTTAGTTCATCCTATCACCCCCAAATAGATGGGTATACTAAAGTGGTAAACAGGAGTTTGAGAAATTTACTAAGGGGTTTAGTAAGTGAGCATAGAAGATAGTGGGATCAAGTTCTTCCACATGTTTAATTTGCTTACAATGACTCTCATAACAAAAGTACAATAAAAAGCCCATTCCAAATAGTGTACGACATGCAACCAAGGGGCGTTTTTGAAAGAAATATGAGAAAGGAAGATGTAAGGAGTGCTAATGCAAAGGAGTTCACTACAACAATGCAAATTTTACATGAACAAGTCAAGGGGTAGCTGCAAGACAATAGTCAAAGGTACAAACAGAGGGCAAATCTAAAGAGGAGAGCGATCAATTATGAGGTTGGATATCTGGTTTTGGCACATTTAAGGAAAGAGAGGTTCCCAAAAAATGAATATAACAAATTGAAGTTGAAAGATAGGACCCAACAGGGTTTTTAGGAAATTTTCAGCTAATGCCTCTAAAATTGAACTACCACTTGATATCCGAATTTCACCGTATTCAACGTCGCAGATTTGTATCCTTACAGAGAACTTGAAGCTGACGATGAGAATGATTAGGAGGAAGATCAATGGATGAAGCAAGAGAAGATAAGAAGAACTAGAAAGAAAGAGTACTACAAGTACTTGGTTAAGTGGAAGGGCCTCCTAACAGAAGATGCAACTTGGATGAGTGCAGCCAAGATCCAAAAGTATGGCAAGACAATTGAAGACCTCATGGATATGAGTCCATGAAAACCTTTTGTTCTGCAAGAGTCTGATGCGGGAGCATCCTAGCAAAGAATTTCATTTTTGACCACATGGACAATTTCCTTTCTTTTTGTAATTACTGCAATTGTGATATATAGGAGAATTTGTTCGTTACGTTGTTATGCTGAAGTGTCCTTATGGGACACATGTAAAAATTTTATTTATTGCAGTGGCATTTAAGCTTCTAGAATGGGGACAACTATAGGATGTACACGAGACCTATTAGTTACAACCTCTAAATTGTACATTGGGACATTTTTTGTTCGGGTAATGTTTTTGTCTGAGTCAAAAAGAAGATACGCGAGAGCAAGGGAGGGTTTCATAGTACCCTACAAAGTTTTATGGCTCTGCACTACGAATCTGTGAGCCTTGTGTAATTGTTTTGATCTACATAATATAAAGATAGTTGAATCGAACTCTTTGTCTACCGTGTTAAATTTCTATAGCTTTGTATGAATACTCTGTGACAAGTGGGACGCTTGAAATTCCCCATAATTACAATTTCTGCACAGTGGGTGTACCTTGTTTAAAATAACTTTTGATCAAGGGGTCGAAGTGTCATTAGTTTACACCAAGGGTGTAATAATAGAGAGGTAGAGGACGATTTGAGGCCATTCAAACATTCAGGGTTCATTGGTGAATTTTATATGGATCGAGTCATGTCCACTCATTGAGTTCTCGCTTAAAGTCCTAGCCTCAACTCTCAGGATAAGCACAACATTCCCTCTCCTGGAACCAGGATGCATACTAACCTAGGGCAGGGTTTCACCCGCTTGAGGTTCCGTGAAACCAAGTGGTATTGCAGGGGGTGCGAAAGTGGTAAGTGGTAATGGGAAGGGACCCCTAGAAATTGATTTAACTTATCCACGTACGCGGGCGGAACTAGTAACTATTTTTTTCGTGCCCCCCTCCCCCCCCCGAAACCAAGTGGTATTGCAGGGGGTGCGAAAGTGGTAAGTGGTAATGGGAAGGGACCCCTAGAAATTGATTTAACTTATCCACGTACGCGGGCGGAACCAGTAACTATTTTTTTCGTGCCCCCCCCCTCCCCACCCTTAACTTTCAACACACCTGGGGGCTCCCACAACCCTACTAGGTTGTTAGATTTGGCTTGCCCACGATCACGTCAATCAAAGGTGATCACGCTTTAATGAGGGACCAAAATGTTAAACTTGGGCGGGACTTGAGGCCCCGTAAGATGTTGATTGAGTAACGTGTCAATTGCGCCATAAAAGGGAAGCAAGACGATAAACACAAGTAGACCCATAAGCGTTAGGCATGTGGAGGTAGCTTGGACGCCAAGGGCTAACACTGAACGCAGAGGCACCAACCTTAGTAGGACATCAACAAGTTTCTAGAAACTTTTAGCATTATGTTGACACCTAATCATTAGGATTGGGTGAACATTTGTAAATAATGTAAATAGTAAATAATGGAAAATGAAGAGACACTGGGAGGTGAAGCCCAATAGTCTATCCCTCCCATATATAACCATGAGTAATCTTAATGAATAAACAATTTGATTTGAGGAGTTACCTCCTGGCCTGACATGGTATCAAAGCCATCTCCGTTTTCATCTTTTATGCCCTTGTAACTCCCTTCTGCCATTTCTGCAATCTGTCATATCCTCCATTCCTATGCTCTCTGTCCTCTGCATGTTTTATAATCTGGTCTACGTTCACATTTTCTTTGACGCTCCCTCACCACTATTTTACTGTGCGTTTGGTATCAGCGCACCCACAAATGTTATTTAATACTCCACGCTGCTATACCAACAAAATCCCACGCTGCCCTGGTGGTTTCTCATACTTTGTCTGCACTACTGGTCTCGGCCTTCTACATTTTTTATAACATTACATACTCGGTTGCCATACCTTGGTTACCCTACCGCTGCCATACACTCCCTCTCAGCATCGACATCCTACACACTGCGTGTTGGCCTCCATACACAAGTTAACATTGCCTTGGTATACATCAACCTCCTTGATATACGTTGGCTTCCTTGGTATTCCCACTGCACAGCAAACATTGTCTCTCCACCATAGTCGACTCCCCTCTGCAACGTTGAACGATGTCCTCTCCACCACAATCCACATACAATGCTCCTTCGTACACAGTGCAGGCCTCAATACACAAGTTAATGTCCCAACTGCCCACTACCTCCATCTCCATACCACATTTCCACCTGCGTATTTCCACTGGCCTCCCTTGCATACCACTATGGTATACCCATCCTGCATCTTCTCCCACCCTTCATCCTACGCACTCGCTCCTCACCCGTCCTTCCTGGCCCATTACGTTAATAGCGCCATATGCGCACTCCCCATATATCCCCTCCTCCATACCACTCCTCCCCCATATAATACCTCTCCCAATAATACCTCTGTCCTATTGCTACCAGAATTGCATTTTTCATAATATTGCTACTACAGTGCAGTTTTTTTTTTACATCAAAAGTGCATTTTTTGCCAGCAGAAGTACATTTTTTACATAGTACACATTTTTTAAATGCATTCATTGATCTCTATAGTTGGAGTAGTTCTCTCTGGGAAAGAGAACTATCCAGAATGGTCGCGGAAGATAAAACACACTCTCATTTTCAATGAGTTGTGGAAAGGAGTTTGTGTAGGAGAAGGAGATAATGAACCTGCAAAGCCTACCTCAGACAAGGAATTCACCATTTGGGAAAACAAGAACAGCAAGGCCTATGCATTGATTGCAACATCTGTAAATGAAGAGGTGAGTCGCCATATTTCACCATTTTCAAATGCTTTTGAAGCCTTACAAAAGTTGAAGGAACTCTATGACTCACACTCTGAACTTGAAGTTGTCTAATTGATGATTAAATTGTTCAGTCTTGAATTAAAAAATGATGATCCTCTTGCTTTGGCATCAGAAGTAAGATCTATTATGCATGATATCAAAGTCACTAATGTTGAACTAGACATTCCTCTTATAGCTTTTGTCAAGGCACTTTATCCCACTTATTCAAATTATCTTGAGTCATTGCAAGCAAATGGAAACCTCAAAGAGATTACCTTTGACTCCCTTGTGAAAAAGTTTGTTGAGAGAGAGAAGGCTTTTGGGAAAAAGACAACTCCTCAGTCTTCTGAAGAAGTTGTGTGTCTTGCACATAGAGAGAAGGATCATGCTCAAGATTCTTCTAGAGGAAGAGGTGGTCGAAGAGGAAGAGGAAGAGGAAGAATAACTTTCAGAGGCAAGGGGGGCAGGCACCCTCAAAGAGAAAAGTTTGACCTTCATTACATATGTTGCAATAGAGATGGATCACATGATGCATCCACATGCAAGTTGCCTTGGGACAAAATTGAGCAGGAAAGAAGTCAACCCAAAGGTAAAACTAATGACAAAGAGAAAGGTAAAGCACCTAAATCCGCTATGTTGTGGCACATTGTAACATTGGAGTAAATGAAGATTTGTTTAATGTTTCACTTGCTTCTTGGAAAAATGTTTGGTTGCTTGATTCAAGAGCAACTTGCCACATGACTTTTAGAAGAGATTTTTTTGAAGAATTTACTGATAATGTTGATGGAGCAGTATATTTTGCAAACAAATCAAAACTCGAGCCATCAGGGCTTGGCACAATCAGACTCAAATTGCCTGGTCTTCCAAACTTTCTTCAGCATGATGTTTTATATCTCCCACAGCTGAGAAGAAACTTGTTGTCCTTGGTCCACATCCGCCAGCAAGGACACTCCATTCATATGTTTGATGGCAAGGTTGAGGTCATAAAAGCATCAGATCACTCACTTGTCATGACGGGGATAGAAGAAGAAAGACTTTTGAAGCTACAAGGTACCTCTGTTCGTGCACAAAATTTCTCATACAATTCTCATTATGATGAAGGTACATTTCCATCAAGTCTTTTATGGCATGCTAGATTTGGACACTTGAACTATGACAACCTTCGCTTGTTGAAGAAAAATGGTGTTACTGGTTTGCCTACAATTCCTATGAAACTTAAGCAATGTGATGCTTGTATTCTAAGAAAGCATAGCAAACAGTGTTTTCATGATTCACATTCCAGAGCACATAGAAAACTTGAACTCATTCATTCAGATTTATGTGGTCCAATGCCTGTTCCTTCTACAAATGGAAATAAATATATGCTGACATTTATTGATGACTACACCAGAATGTGTTGGGTTTATATAATGAAGAACAAATATGATGTTTTTCAAACATTCAAGAACTTTCATTCATGGATTGAAAATGATGCACAATCTCATATTGGCTCTATTTGCACTGATAATGGAAAAGAATACACTTCAAATGAATTTAAAAACTATCTTCGCCAGCATGGGATCAAATATCAAATAATTGTGCTTTATAATCCCCAACAGAACGGAGTAGCTGAAAGAATGAATAGCAATCTTAAATATGGTACATTCTATGATGCTTTTCAAGAATGTAAAATTGATGTTTTGGGCTAATGCAGTTCTATGTGTTGTGTATGTAAAGAATAGATGTCCATCTAATGTTATTAGAAACAAGACTCCTTATGAAATGTGGTATGGCCACATTCTTTCGGTAAAGCATCTCAGGGTCTTTGGTTCCACCTGTTATGCCTTGATACCAAAGGTACAAAGAAACAAATTTGGTGCAAAGAGTTGTAAATGTATCTTCTTGGAGTATTCAAATACCTCCAAAGCACACCGTATCTATGATGAAGTTAATAAGAAGTTTGTTGTATCTAGAGATGTAATCTTTCTTGAATCTTCCAAAGCTGACAATGTTGTTGAGCGGCAGTTTGATTGCTTAGATAGATTCAGACATGCAAAATCGTTCCAGAAATTTGATAATCAGATTCCACATCTTGAAGAGGGGATTCCTATCCTAGATCAATCTGTGGAATATTCTTCTAAAGCACTCTCTCCCCCACATGAAGCTCTAGCCACTAATGATACTATAAGTGATGTGATTGACAGAAATGGGAGACTCAATCTTGATTCAGTCCCAACTTAGTCAACTGAGCAGCTTGGGCCATCTCAGAAAGGTCCTCCAAAATGGCTGACAAAGACACTTGAAAGTGTTCATTCTGATGAGGTTTGAAAGACAAGAACAAGAAATTCAACCAGGCAAAATGGAGGTGATGTAAATGATTCTAATTCACCTGTTGATATGGATGTTTCTTATGATTGTGAATTGAATTTGTCTAAAGATTTTGAACCAAATTGCTTCAAAGAAGTCGCTTCTCATGATGAATGGAAAGAAGCGATGCAAAAGGAGTATGATGCCTTGATAAAGAATGGCACTTGGAAGTTGGTTGATCCTCCATTGAGAACCAAACCAATTGGCTGCAAGTGGGTCTACAAAAACAAGTGTAAAGTTGATGGATCACTTGACAAGCACAAAGTCAGGCTTGTGGAAAAAGGTTTTGCACAAAAGGAAGGGGTCGGTTATGAGGATACTTTTGCCCCCACAACAAAATGGGCTACCATCCGGACACTCTCTGCCTTGGCAGCTCAGAACGGTTGGAAAGTCCATCAAATGGACGTAAAAACTGCTTTCTTGAATGGAGATCTGAAAGAAAAAAAAATTATGTCCCAGCCAAAAGGATTTGTTGTGAAGGGACATAAACATAAATAATGCAAAACTTGTGAAATCCTTGTATGGCCTCAAGCAAGCACTGCGAGCCTCGTATGAAAAGTTAACTAAGCATCTTCTGAAACTCAACTTCAAACATTATGATCTTGATTAATCAACCTTGTTTGTCAAGAAAGTTGGCAAAACAGTTGTATATCTTGTGGTATATGTAGATGATCTTTTGATGACAGGGAACAATGACAGCGACATTTGCATCCATAAAGAATGATTGAGGAAAGGTTTTGAAATGACTGACTTGGGCTATGTTCACTACTATCTTGGGATTGAAGTAACTCAACATTCGAAGTCTATATTCCTCTCTCAAAAGAAGTAAATTGGAGATTTGTTGAACGGGTTTGGCATGGCTGAGTGCAATCCTTTGACTACTCCAATGGAACAAAACTTAAAGCTCACATCCATTGAAGGAAAAGAATTTGAGTATGCAACAAAGTATAGACGACTTGTAGGAAGTCTCAACTACCTGACTACTACCAGACCAAACATTTCGTTTGTTGTTGGAATCCTCTCCAAGTTTATGCAAAAGCCTTGCGAGGGACATTGGTCTACTGCAAAAAGGGTTATAAAGTACTTGAAGGGAACCCAAGACTTTGCACTCAAGTATACACAGGTGGGCAACTTCACCTTGATTGGATACTCTGATTTAGACTTTGATGGAGACAAAGAAACTGAGGTATCTACTTCAGGTTATGCTATGAGTCTTGGATTAGGAGTTGTCTCTAGGAGATCACGCAAACAATCAGTTCCAGCAGAGTCCACAACAGAGGGAGAATATGTGGCAGCAACTTGTTGATTTGGGGTAGCATCGGATGTGCTCTAGCCATGAAAATTGGTGGAGAGGCTATAGCACATGAGATCTCCAAGACCCAGAAATGGTTTGGGAAGATTCTAACCAGTTTGGGAGATATTGAAATAATTAATATTTTTAATGGAGTTCCTAAGTCTAAACTTAGGAAAAATAAAATATTAATGGGTATTAATATAAACTGGGTTAGAAGGGTCCAAAAGTCATGGATCAAGCCAAATCTAACCTTAGCCATTGATCAGAGATTTAATCTCAGTCGTTAATGGACCAACGAGAAAAGTATAAGAGGAGGCTTGAGGGTCAGTTGGAGAACACACCAAGAGAGATCAAGAATTCGATTTTCTGGGGCAGGGTTTGCTGAGGAAATCGAATGAGTGATCTGAGTTGCAGCTAAGGGGCAGTGAATACATAGCAGAGAGGCAGTGTTGGTACCAGAGAGGCAATGCAAAGCCCAGTGAGATTGACGCAGAGGCAATTGGAGGCTATGCAAAGGTAGCCAGGAGTTGTGCAGTGCCAGAGAAGCCAACATGTGAGACGCAGAGGGTCTAGGGGCTGATGCAGAGGCTCCAGAAGCTAACGTAGGGCCTTGAGACAACACTGGAGGATTTTGTGGGACATATTGGGAGATGGTGAGCCAGATAGGGTGACGCAATCCATATTAGAGTGACGCAGAGCAGCAGAAGCTGCAATTGTTGTTGTGGGATCGTTCATCTGGTGATTAATCAGTCGGAATATCTGTCTCTGAGGAGAGGTACTACTGCCAAGGGCATTCTTTGTTGGGTGAGCCATTTCTGGCACCCTAGTTGTATTCTGGAAATTGCATAATAATAAAACCCTCTGAATAGTTGCACCGGTTTTCCTGCATTAGGTTTTTCCAGGGACATTGGTCCAAAAACAACAATGTCACTTGTGTGCTTGTTTACTTTCAGTTGATGATCTATAGATGTTGATACTGTACTTATATTTATTTTTAGTATTTACATGGTAAATAACATGTTAAGTAATTGAACAAGTAGGAAGAAATAAATCAGATAGTACAAGACGAATTTCTAACGGGTTAAACTTAGAATTTCCAACATGGTATCAGAGCGTGGTTGCAGATCACAGGATAACTGAAGGCATCAGCCGAGTAGAGAAGTAGCAGCAGAAACAACTGTTCCAAGTGACAAAAGTTGTTCCTCGCAGAAAGCGGGAAGGAAGGGGTGATGCAAAGGCCTGCGTCATCAGTTCGAGCCAGGAAGAGGATCAACGCAGAGGCAGAGAGGAGCAGACTTGACCTATGCAGTGCCCGATCATCTTTCTCAATCATGAAGGATTGACCTGTGGCTAGGAGGTGCAGATTTTGCCAGTGTCGGGAATACGCAGAGCCTAGAGGCTCAGTCCTTCAAGTTGTTGGGGTATAGGAGGCTGCAGATAATTTTTAGAGCGAAGCTAGTGGGGTACTGTGGTCAGAACAGTACCTAACAGGGCAAGATCAAGGAGGAGGGATTTCCAGAAGGGAAATCGAGACTCAGAGGGAGTCAAACCGAGGACTTTCAGTAGGGAAGTAGAGAGACTCAGAGGAGTCAGAAGAAGAGCAACATAATGGTTGTGAATGCACTGAGAGATCAGGACAGGTTGGATGAAGCATCCAACTTCGCGATTTGGAAGGCCAGGATCTTGTCCATTCTAGACAGATATCGCATCAAGGACTTCGCCTTGAAAACAATAGCGATCCCAGTTGACCCAGTTGAAAATGAGAAGTATGAGGAGGCAATGGCCAGGGTGAAGTGCATCATCCTTGATGGGGTCAAGGATCATGTGGTGCCGCATATTGCCGAGAAGGACACAACAAATGAGATATGGGATGCCCTGAAGAAATTGTACCAGCATACTTCTGTGCAGAGGAAGATGTTACTTGAAAATCAGTTGTAGTCCAGATACAGAAGGGAGAGCAGATAGATATCTTCCTCGGTGGATTGAAGGAGATCTGTAACCAACTAACTTCCATAGGAGCCACACCGGATCAGGAACTGATGGTGAAGACCGCATTGAACGTAGTCTTAGACGATTGGGAGGTATTTGTCCAGAGCATATTGGGTAGGTCGAGCCTTCAGATTAGGAGGAATTGTGGGCGGCTCTTCGTCAAGAAGAGATCAAACAGGTGACCAAGGCAGGGAGTAGCGGAAAAGGGGTGAGAATCAAGAAGGAGGAAGAAGAAGATGCAACTCTCGCATCTGTGGGAAAGCAGGACAAGAGAAAGAAGAAGAACCTCTCCAAGGTCAAGTGCTTCCATTGTTGTGGGGAACTGGGTCATTTTGCGAACCGGTGTCCTAGGAAGAAGAGCAAGGGAGAGGCTTTTGAGACCAAGGCAGCACCAAGGAGGGTAGAAAAAGAAGTCGAGGGGGATGACGACTATGTCGAGGGCTCATGTGCCACTTGAGAGGAAGTGGGGTGACATCGAACTGTAGTCAGAAGGACTATATGCGATGAGGGGCAAGATCCTTGAGGTACCCAACCTCTTGGATTATACCTTGCTACGGGAGCCCCGAAGAGGAGTAGCAGGTGTTAAGTCTTGAAAATGTCATTCATTTCCATTACACTTTCACTATTATGTCCATTATATCACTTCCATTTCACCTCCATTTCACTACTATGTCACCACATTCATCCCACTCTCATTATCATTGGGCCACATTTATGTTTTTCCAATCTTTATTAATTCTAAGCCTTTTAAGTGAATTTGTGGTTAAAAATTAGAAAATAATGTGCATATGCTTATACCTAACAAATGGGTTGAGATTGTTGACATGTGTAGGTTGAAAGGAGGCTTCTAGAAGACCCTTATGTGGCACTCTAAGGCTAAATTCGAATTTGGGTGGAAATAATCATGGGATCATGAGGATATGTGTCACATCTCCTAATTATATTGTAACTCTAAGAAGACATGTGTCTTATCAGTTCCTATTTTGATTAGGATTTTAGAGGTAGAGGGAGAGATTCATGGACTCTCATTAATGAGATAGTTTCTCATCTTTTTGTATAAATAGGAGATCTCTCTCCTTCATTTGTTAGTCTTTTAGCTTGTGAGTTCTTAAGTCTTAGTTTGTTAGTTCTTAAGCTTCTTAGCTTATGAGATGGCTTTTGAAAGCTTTGGAGAGCTTTGTTGTACTTTGCAATTTTGAAAAATTTGAATAAAGCTTTGATGTTCTCAACATAGAAGGAGATGTGAAGTAGATGTCATGGAGCATATTAGAATGTAAGGTAGAGTAGATTTCATTTTGTAATTTTGCTTGAATTTCATTATGTCATTTGATTGCTTTCAAGTTTGATAGATTAGATTTTTCATTCATGCAATTTTAATTCATGTAAGTGTGTTCAACCGGTTGATTGTAGATTAGTTTTTCTTTACATGTTTTTGCAGCAAATAGTGACATGAGATTTACCTCTCTGCTGACTTTGTTTTTTTAGCTTTTCAATTTCAGTTATGCTTTGATTTCAGTTTTATTCATTTGCTTTGTTAGCTAGTTTAGATATCAGATTGCTCAAGTTATTGATGATTACCTCCGAAAGCCATAGTGAGACTAACTGGCGAGGGGTCAGACTATGAATTGATGTGATTTGATTTTAAGTTTACTTTTCTGCAATTAGATATCAGATTGACTTCAGTCAAAGTCCTGTTTTTATCATGTTTTTCTTGAAGTCTTTGTTGTCTGAAATTGAAAATCATTAATCCTTATTATAAAAATTTACAATTTCAGAGAAAAAAACAAAAAGGGAAAAACAATCTATGGCTATCTTCAATCCTAGCTTTCAATGTGGCCTTAGTAGAAAATCTGCATCCCTGTTCAAGCTTTGGCCTGAAACAAACCTGCAAAATCATAAATAAATAAAAAATGCATTTAGAAGTGAGTTTATATCATAACGATGGTGGAATATGCATTGGAAGCTTACATAGTCTAATCGCAAGATCTGATCCCAAACAAAATCCATGACTTTGAAATCAAGACAGAGTGCTGGCAGCCACAACCTTCATATGTTGAAGAGATCTCGCCCGTGACCAAATTCCAAATTGCAAATGGCGATGTTTAAATTCTAGAGAACATGGGCTATTTAAATAAGGGCTATATCAAAGAAGATGCATTCCCTGTTTAGACCGTACAAATATTGCCCAATATGCATATGAATTAGTTGCAATAAGCCGACAGCTGAATGCTTTGGGCTTGATAGATGTGCCAGAAATTGATTCGGATAGTAGTTTAGCTGAAGCTCTAGACAATGGGTGATACGATTACTTGGTTCTGTTATTCATAATAACAACAAATGATTCAAACATATGCGGCAGAAGAAATCGATTTTACAACCGAATGCAGAACAGTAAACATATTAACTCAGAAAAACGTAAACAGAGAAAAACGTCAAACTTTGAGAGCACGATTTGGCCAAACGGAGGCGAATTTGAAAAAACTAAACATGGGTTTTTTTGCCAGTAGGGTCAATTAGATAACCCAGAAACCGTTTCAAGAAATTCGTGGCGGTTTAAGAGAATTTCTTGGTTCTTTGGAGCGCATTTTTGCTTGCCGCGTGAAAAAAACGGAATTTTCAATTAAACGAACAGGCTGTGATTTAATTCGGAAATGAGAATTCTAATTTGATTATGTGCTGGCATTTACTCCACCATGTCTCCCACCTTTTATTGCCATTCGTCTATAACTCATTAACACCTGTAATCCCAATTGAAGACGGCTCTGCTAGTGAATTAATTCCATTACGTGAACCAGTTGAGTACGCCTCTTCCAAACTGATCTGTCATCTTCAACCGAACTTCTCCACTCCACCTGTTTAACAGCTAAATTGGATAACTTGACCAAGTGAATACGACTCTTTTACATCCATATTGCTTGGACTATGATAGTGGAGTTTGAGTGCATAATTATTCTGTGTGGAGGAGTGATCGCTCTCGGTGGTAGAACTGCATGGTATAATGCACTGAAATTTGATTTTATAATGCGTTAAAGAGGAGAATGTGAGTGCATTTCAAAGACGTGAATGAAATCATTATCATATTTATTTACTCATTTTCTACTCTTAAAAAAAACCATTCACGTGAACTTTATAAACGAATGAGTGGTGAAGAAGATAATTAGTGGATTATTCATTCAGCATAACTCTGTTTTCAATTGGTGATTACGGTAATGGGTAGCGTGGAGATGAAGAGATCCTCTTACAGACCCGACGGACTCAAAGTATGATTTAGATAGTACTTTCAAATTCTCGCTGGTGAAAATGTGAATGAGGTAGACAAAATTGGCCAATCCGGATGATCATTCATATTTTATAATGAACAGGGCACAGACAATAGAAAATAAAAGCATGACAGCAAAGGGAAATGGGTTGTTTTATGATTTAGAAACTGGAAGGAGTGGAGGTTTTATCATGATGTGCCTTCAGTTGTTTATCAAACTATAAGTTGAAGCTTTGTTGCTCATTTTCCTTAGCAGTCTTGTGTATTTCAGAAGTCTGATATAACTGCTACAACAGTGTAATCCTCGAAGTTTAGTCCTGAAAATAAGTTATGATAATCCTAATACACTTAAAGGCTCAATAAGTATTATCTTGTTTGTTTTTCAAGTGAGATTTTGGGACTGTTTGCATGCTAATTTTGGGCTGATCTGAATCATATCAAAGTCTGGTGCATTATAATGGTATTCTTGAAATCATTGGTTTTCGTTTGATCTTGAAAATAATCTATCATTTCTGCATACTAGCTCTTGCATATTTGCACTCTTGCATAAGCATCTTTTTGATAGTCGAAGTGCTCTAAAATTGTTCCCGTGCCTAATTACTAAGTAACCAAAAGATTGAATTCATCTTCAAGGTTTATGATTCAGAAGGCAGTAGGAAAGTGACACTTCGGGTATATCTCAAAAAAAAATAAAAAATAAAAAAATAAAAAATGATGGGGCTCATTGGGAGAGCTAAATCAGTTGAACACACTTGGACTTGGACTCTCTTTATCTAAGATAAAATGGGCAGTCAGGGATATGCGTTTGATGGCTGACTGTCTTTTAGCTGCGGAATGCAGCCACTTTCCGCAGCTGATTCAACTTTCCGCAGCTGTTTTTGTTAAACTCTAGGTTGCAGGTGTCATCAAGCAAAACAAGCCACATGGGTAGCTGGGAAAATGTTAGTACATGGATGGTGTCCTATTCATTTGATCCAATTCGATGAAAAAGACCCCGGTCAAAGAGAAGTCAAGTTGTGTGTTATCACTAAGTTGCCACACTGAATCGCCACACTAAGTCACTGCATGTCAAGAAAAAATAATAATTTTGAATCAATGAAATGAATAAGTTATTTGCTCACTTTTCTGAAGATATTGATTAATTTTGGACTGATGATGAAAGATGAATGGCTAACTTTTATTCAAAATTTTTAGCTACAGAAACTGTGCACATTCCACAGCTAAAGTCCAATTCTGCAGCTGTCCTCTAATTCCGCAGCCGGAAAAACCTCATTGTTCAAATCAGCCTATCTTTCTCATACAAAATCAGATTTTGATGATTTAAGTATCGTTGGAAAGATCTCAACAAGATCTACACAATGAGAAATCCATCATTAAAGTTTGAAATGGCAAATAATGAAATAAATTGCTAAAAAGAAGCAACATTCAACTTGGGGCACCAATTCCAAAGCAGGTATAAATTCTTTTGATTTTTCCTTTGAAGACTTGTTTCATTAATACAAATTCTTAGTTTTGTGTGTAAATATCATAACTAGAGAGATTGATCACATCTCTCCTTTGATAACCTTACATTCCATTGCAGAAGAAGTATTAGTTTTTTTTGCAGGTTCCAGGAGGAAGGACAAATGACTACAAGAGAATGGTGTCTCTCTAAGAGACCAATTTGTTTCATAAGAGGATGATCAGCAACAAAGAAGAAATATGCTGATGCAAAATCAGATCCAAACACTTGAAAAACTTTCAGATACTATTGTCTCCATCACATCCATACCTCATAATAAACCATTCATCTCATTTTCCTCCATATTTTCCATTTACATTCACATACACTTTCCATCTCTTTTTGTCCATTCATAACCCACAAATAAAAGCAAGAGGCTTATTCACATGCTCATTGCCCATTGCCATTTTTGTTCTCTATTACCATCTTCCATTTTCATCTTCCATTTCCTGTCATTTTCATTCCGCAAATAAGCCTTGCTTCAATGCAAATTATTGAGTCCATAGTCCTTTGAGTCTAAGTTCTTTGTAAAAACACCTTGAGGCTTGCATGCCTTAATGGCAAGTCCTCATGCTGACAAACAATGGGAATACATTAATGTCTCTCGTTCGTCAGATCTTCTAGGCGACTCGACATTGGCAAAATCATTCGTACCTAGCAAGATGTGTTTGGGCATCTTGACTCTCATTGTCATCAATGGTGAGAGTTCTCGTGTTGACTAGTGGCATCCATTAATGGCCACTAAGTCAACAATTTCCTACTATGTTCGACATCAGAACATCTTTTCACATAGTAGGAATTGTGTCAATGAGTTTTGAAGACATGAAGACTATTATTTTCAGCATTCTGGAGCAGATTCAATAAGTTTTAGTAGAAGCAATAAAAAGTCATCTTATCTCTTTATCCATGACTCCTCTTGTTCAGACACTTGAAGAAGAATATGATCAAAATTTTTCAGCCACCACACATACAACTCATCCATTCTAAAGGGTAAGTTAAGGTACGTCATTTTCTAACTTTTGACCATATAATTCCATAAAAAACTAAAATGATAATTGTTGGGAAAAACATTTCTCTTCCTCATTTCATAAAATTGCCAATACCATCAGTTGGGGGGGGCGGGGGGGAATGCATTCATATTCATATCTTGTCATGTCCATACCATACTCAATAACCCACATACTTTCAACATATATTAACTATTACATTGTTATTATGAGCATACAATGGCTTCTGAAAAAGTGCCTAAAGGATAAATTGGATACAAACAAAATCATGGTTGTCACACAAGAACCAACCATCATGCGATCCAATAAAGATATACTTGCAACAATAATCAAAATATCATTATGCAAAGTTCAAAGATCAAAATAGAATGCAACAAAAAAAAAAAATTGTTGTAACACAAGAACCAATCATGTTGCAATTCAAGTAAAACACTTTGCAAAAATATGAAGTTATCAAATGATATCATGCAAATTTAAGCCAAAGCTCAAGGATCAAAAGAGGTAATGTAATATATATTGCATGAGGACATGTAATAGCTTCAATTGGGGGGTATGTTGAGTCTTGAAAATGTCATTCATTTACAGTACACTTTCACTATTATGTCCATTATATCACCTCCATTTCACCTCCATTTCACTACTATGTCACCACATTCATCCCTCTCTCATTATCATTGGGCCACATTTATGTTTTTCCAATCTTTATTAATTCTAAGCCTTTTAAGTGAATTTGTGGTTAAAAATTAGAAAATAATGTACATATGCTTATACCTAACAAATGGGTTGAGATTGTTGACATGTGTAGGTTGAAAGGAGGCTTCTAGAAGACCCTTATGTGGCACTCTAAGGCCAAATTCGAATTTGAGTGGAAAGAATCATGGGATCATGAGGATATGTGTCACATCTCCTAATTATATTGTAACTCTAAGAAGACATGTGTTTTATCAGTTCCTATTTTGATTAGGACTCTAGAGGTAGAGGGAGAGATTCATGGACTCTCATTAATGAGATGGCTTCTCATCTTTTTGTATAAATAGGAGATCTCTCTCCTTCATTTGTTAGTCTTTTAGCTTGTGAGTTCTTAAGTCTTAGTTTGTTAGTTCTTAAGCTTGTTAGCTTGTGAGATGGCTTTTGAAAGCTTTGGAAAGCTTTGTTGTACTTTGCAATTTTGAAGAATTTGAATAAAGCTTTGATGTAATGTAAGATAGAGTAGATTTCATTTTGTAATTTTGCTTTGATTTCATTATGTCATTTGATTGCTTTCAAGTTTGATAGATTAGATTTTTCATTCATGCAATTTTAATTTATGTAAGTGTGTTCAACTGGTTGATTGTAGATTAGTTTTTCTTTACATGTTTTTGCAGCAAATAGTGACATGAGATTTACCTCTCTGCTGACTTTGTTTTTTTAGCTTTTCAATTTTAGTTATGCTTTGATTTCAGTCTTATTCATTTGCTTTGTTAGTTAGTTTAGATATCAGATTGCTCAAGTTATTGATGATTACCTCCGAAAGCCATAGCGAGACTAACTGGCGAGGGGTCAGACTATGAATTGATGTGATTTGATTTTAAGTTTACTTTTCTGCAATTAGATATCAGATTGCTCAAGTTGTTGATGATTACCTCCCAAAGCCATAGCAAGACTAACTAGTGAGGAGTCAGACTATGAATTGATGTGATCTGATTTTAGTTTTATTTTTCTGCAATTACATTTTAAATTGCTCATATCATTGACGGTTACCTCCGCAAGCCATAGCGGGACCACTGGCGAGGGATCGAATTATGAATGTGTAATTTGATTTTAGTTTTACTTTCCTTGCAATTTTTTATTTCTTTGAGTGCAGTAGCTTAAATCGCTTTTCTATATTTAGACAGCAGCAAAGATAATAGTTTCATGATCAGTAGTTCATTATTTACTTGCTTAAATAGTAGCACATTTTCCATTCTTGTTCAAGCATGACTGTCATCACTAGTATATTCTAAGACCTTCTGAAGTGTTAAGTTTTGGAATCATTATAGAGGACATAATTGCCTTAGAATCTATATCCATACTTGCCTTCTAGAGACTTAGGAATAGGATTTCCATTTGCATTAGACACTTTAGGAGATCAACAAGAACAAAACCCCAAAACAAAACAAAAACTATAAAACAACGAAGTAAGAAAAAGGTTAACTAAGCACATATGTTGCACCACACTTCATCAGTTTACGATACCCGGATTGATAATTTATGTAGAGCAATTTAAGACGTTAAATTGACTAGACAGCAGGACTGGCAGATCTTAGTAGAGATTGATGCAGATGGAGCGACAGAAAGTGCTACAGTGCAGGAGTCCCGGGACAGTGCAGAGGCTAACAGGATGCAACTGTACGAGAAGCATGGGAATATTGCACCAATGCAGGATGGCACGGAGAGGTGTGCAACGGTGCGAGATGCATGGAGTTGTTGCAGTAGTGCAGAGGTCAGTAGAGGGAGCACTTGTTAGCAACAGAGGGAGCTTCAGCATCGAGAGAGTCTCTAGCCTGACAGGGATGTCAGAGTTGGGTGAATCAGTTACTTCCTTCTCAGTAACTGGGTTGCAGTGCAGCAGTTAGCAGTGGTAGTGCTATGGGCAGCACAATGCAGCGTGAGGAGAAGGGGATGCAGTGCAGATGCAGTACTGGGTATATGGACCAGCAGCGACATGGAGAAGAGGGAGCTACCGTACGGATGCAGCAGTGGTAGTGGCAGGGCCATGGGCAGTAGTACATGATGCAGCAGTGCAGAGAATGTTGGTCAGGGAGGTCTAGCATCAGCACAGGGATCAATGTTGGATGATCAGGGTGATACCCAGTGAGGAGTATTGCTAAAGCACAGTCCTCACTAAGAGGGAGTGTTGATTTGGGGTAGCATCGGATGTGCTCTAGCCATGAAAATTGGTGGAGATGCTAAAACACATGAAATCTCCAAGACCCAGAAATGGTTTGGGCAGATTCTAACCGATTTGGGAGATATTAAAATAATTAATATTTTTAATGGAGTTCCTAAGTCTAAACTTAGGAAAAATAAAATATTAATGGGTATTAATATAAAATTGGGTTAGAAGGGTCCAAAAGTCATGGATCAAGCCAAATCTAATCTTCGCCATTGATTAGAGATTTAATTTCGGTTGTTGATGGACCAACGATAAAAGTATAAGAGGAGGCTTGATGGTCAGTTGGAGAACACACCAAGAGAGATCAAGAATTCGATTTTCTGGGGCAGGGTTTGCTGAGGGAATCGAATGAGTGATTTGAGTTGCAACTGAGGGGCAGTGAATACATCGCAGAGAGGCAAAGTTGGTACCAGAGAGGCAACGCAGAGCCTAGTGAGATTGACGCAGAGGTAGCTATAGGCTATGCAGAGGCAGCCAAGAGTTGCGCAGTGCCAGAGAGGCTAGCGTGTGAGACACAGAGAGTCGAGGAGCTGACGCAGAGGCTAGCAGAGCTGACGCAAGGCCTATAGAGGTAGCGCTAAAGGACTTCGTGGGACAGACTGGGAGTTGGTGAGCCAGATAGGGTGACGCAATCCCTATTAGAGTGACGCAGAGTAGCAGAAGTTGCAATTGTTGCTGTGGGATCGTTCATTTGGTAATTAATCACCTGGAATATCTGTCTCCGAGGAGAGGTACTACTGCCGAGGGCATTCTTTGTTGGGTGAGCCATTTCTGGCACCCTAGTTGTATTCTGAAAAATGCATAATAATAAAATCCTCTGAATAGTTGCACCGGTTTTCCCGCATTGGGTTTTTCCGGGGACATTGGTCCAAAAACAACGGTGTCACTTGTGTGCTTGTTTACTTTCAGTTGATGATCTGTAGATGTTGATATTGTACTTGTATTCATTTTCAGTATTTACATGGTAAATAACTTGTTAAGTAATTGAACAAGTAGGAAGAAATAAATCAGATAGTACAGGAAGAATTTCTAACGGGTTAAACTTAGAAATTCCAACACAACTGAGACAACAAAAGAAATTGTGTGGCTTAGGAAAATTCTGGAAGATTTGCAAGTGAAACAAGTACATTCAACTCAAGTGATGATTGACAACACCTCTGCAATAAAGTTGGCCAAGAACACAAATTTCCATGATCGAACGAAGCACATCAATACAAAATACCATCTGATTCGACATTTCCTATTGAGGCCAAGACAATCCATCTACGCCATTGTTCCGCTAATGAGAAGATTGCAGACATCTTCACCAAAGCACTTGGAAGAGAAAAGTTCAAAAGATTTAGAACGATGCTTGGACTCACCAACATCCCTTCAGATTAAGGGGGGAATGTTGACATCTAATCATTTGGATTGGGTGAACATTTGTAAATAATGTAAAAAGTAAAAAATGGAAAATGAAGAGACATCGGGAGTTGAAGCCAAAGAGTCTCTCCCTCCTGTATATAACCATGAGTAATCTTAATGAATAAACAATTCGATTTGAGGAGTTACCTCCTGGCCTGACACATTATTTTTGAATGGAGAGCACTGTTAGAAACATGAAAAAATCACCTAGGTAAATGGGCATAATGGTCAAAGAAATGGTTAAAAGTACAGACCCTCCTTTCCTAAATCAGGCTATGAAGACAGTTCCAATAAAATTTCCTGGAAATTAACAATACAGCTATGAGCACCTTCTTCTCTTTCAATTTCCAGCTTATCAGATCTATCTAGACTGTTATAGTTACTTCCAGAGACTGTAGTTTCTAACGCAGGAGCAAGTCCAATCTGCCAAGGGTTCAGCACACTAATGCATGTTCAAAAACGCAAATTGAAAGGCTTTGGACCGTTCAGGTCAAAGTCACATTATGCTGCTTAAAGTGGAGCTAAGCTTACAAAATGTTGCATCAAGGAGTCTGATGATTTTTTCCTAATGGATTATACAAAATCACTCTCTCAACTGGAAGATATTTTTCAGCTTCAATCTAGCCCTCAGTTTGGGATTTGGGCCATGCGCATGGTTACTTAGAAGTTAAAACAGTAATTGGAGGCTAGCACATCAAAGATTTATCCGAAAGGTTTTTTCAACCTCCAAACATTAGAGATTCTCTTATCCAGTGTGTGTACATGGTCTCAGATAGCTTTCTGACATGAACTGCATATCAACAAGAAGGGCCTATAAATTTCAGAAGTTCCCACCATGACACACAAGCTTGATGCGAATATGTTCCTCCTTTACTTAAACGAGGGAGGGGAATGAGTCATGACAGAATTTGTCTTTACCTGAGCTGAGAAAGGCTAGCTGAGATAAGAATTTTCGGGACCATTGCTATGCTCGGAAGTTCATCCCAACTAATTAATAGTCTACTAGAGTTTCCTATTTTTCAGATCTTTTCTTTATTTCTGGATCTGCATGAGCATGCTTGGTGCCGTGTGATCCATTGTTCCAAGATCTTCAAGACTAAAAACCACTTTAAACTTGGAATTCAGTATCATCTATGTTTTCAGCTACCAGGTATTATTGTAATGGCACATAGTGGTGGCAAGCGATAAATAAACGCTCACTTGGCAAACCATAAAAGAAAAGAAAACAGAACTGACCATGCAAAAGAGAAGCAATGCCCTACTGAAAGGAATATATTCAATTAGTAGATAGAGATCATGTCAAGTTAGGAGGATCAGATTGGTGTTGAAGAGAAAGATTTATTCATTCACTATTGAGGAAAGCTGCAAGATAAATTCATACGCATTATCTAATATTCACAATCTGCAATTTTCAGAGTCTTACATCAGCCCTATATATTTTTAGATTCTCTTCTCTAATATTGGAAAGTACCTTCATCATAGGCATCAAGGGCCTTAGCCTTGAATTGATTGAACTGCCATGACTGCACGTCCAGGGAAAATGGGCTGAAACCAGACTGGAACAATGAAGAGTTCTGTTGACGAATGGTGGATCCAGCAGTTGCAAAGTTCGCTCCATGGCTGAAGTTTGAACCCACAGACTGCAGATAGGGGCTCAAATATGGCAAACCCAATCTCTCGGCTGCAGTAAAAGTCGGATCAATCCCATTCATTCCTCAAGAGTCAAAACTAAAACATCCTATGAACGGCAAGACAAAATAGCACATCACAAATTATTGTTATTGCAGGACAAACCAGTATAACTAACATACCATCACATGCATGTGGTCTGATATGCACTTAAAGGTTAAGAAACTGGAGGTTAGACATCCCAGTTGTTTGAACTGGACATATGCATTCCTCAAGTTTCACGAGCTTAAGTCCCTATTAGATCCACTATTCATGCTCTTTGAAGTACATATAAAACCCACATTCATAAACTTGAGGATTAAATGCATATAAAACCCATATTCATAAGTAAGCTTAAGTCCCCATCAGATCCACTATTCATCCTCTTTCAAGTGCATATAAAACCCAATTTTGATAAGTGCATGTCACATCCAATATTCAACTATAGCTTAGAAGCATGAAGTGCATATGAGGATAGGGATTACATGGGTTTGTTCTATTGTTAATGCCCTATCTAGATTCAATGCACAATTAACCACACTAACACAAGAGTTTGGCAGCATTGGAGGGCATATCAGACCAAGTGTCAGATGGTTTGCTCTGTAAATATTCATATTCAAATACCTTAATACACTATCTAGATTTGCTGCACAATTACACACAAACACAAAGTAGATGGATGACCCCAATCTAATGAACAGAACATGCATACCGATGAAGTCTATGACCAGCCTGCCATCACAGTATCTGCCTGCAGGCTTGTGAAAGAAAGACTCTCCATTAGGAGGAGGGGCCGCGCCAAAAGCTGCAGAGAGCCCACCAGTGTCCGAATTTGAATCCCCGAAGTTGAATATTGCTGGAAACTCACAGTCATCTTCTGCAAAGACATGAACAGTGCTGCCAAATGGGGCACTGAGAAGTAACCCCAAAACGAACAGAATGGAATGGAAGTCACAAAATGCTGCATTTTGCTTCCTGAAAGACATTTTGCAAGGCTGCAGAATCAATTCGAGAACGGATTTTGGTCTCATAAATATATTTCCCAGTCCTGCTAATCTCAAGACTAGTGTAAGCCTTCAACTGGTTGTTGTTCCTGCCATGTGGCGTGCTAAATAGGATAACAGAACAAGGCAATATCAAGCTCCAGACAGATTGGGCAGAAACAGGATTCTGTAGGCTGTTCGTGAAGATTATCACGTGTACTAGATAAGAGTGGAGATAGAAGGTTGCTGGGACCTTTTCAGAGAAAAAAGGCATCATTGATTATAAAAACATCATAAGATACAAAAGGGTGGCTGATGGGACCTTAAGTGTGCAGGCGGGTCTATTTGTGGTTAGTGATGATGACATGTGACTGATTACAAAGATCCTAATAATTAGACTATTTTAGCAAATTAATTAAGAACTGTTGTCCGTGCGTCTGTTTGTGATTAGCGATGAGTGGCTGATTACAAATACTCTAACCATTGAAAAGTTTAGCAAAATAATTAAAAATTGTTGTCCCTGGTTCCGTTTCTAATTACCAATGACCTGTGGCTGACTACAGAAATTCAAATGATCCAATTTTTTAGCAAATTAATCAAGAAACGTTGTCTTGTCATCGTATTAACACACGTTGGCGATTTGATAGGTAATGCTTTTTCAATAGACTGTTGGATTTTTGTGCAGAGAATAATTTCACATGGATGCTGATGTTTCATGGATGAAATAATTTAGATAAATGGTCCACAAGTTTGGAAATTGACACTTGCATAAAAGTTACCACATTGTTATTATTAAATGAAAATTTGTTAAAGTGGTAGTTTTTTTTTGGGTATTCCATAAAATATATATATATATATAAATAATTTTGGAGTATTTGAATTTTTTTTTGATGTTGGAGATAAATTTTTGATGGATTGAAAATCATTAAATTTAATAAATATAATTTAAAATTTCAAAAATTTCTAATAAATTTTATCATAATTTTATAGCAATTTCTATTATTTTCAAAATTTATTTATAATTTTTTTAAACTTGACTCTTTTATTTTTATACAAAGTAATGTTAATGAAATTTTAGAAAAGGCAACAAATAAATCTTATGCTATCGAGCTGTATGGAAAACAATGAGGATATACCAACGTCACTCAATTAAAGCTTAATAACATAGGATTTAAAGTCAATGAGGTAAATTAGACGTTGTCCAAGTTCATGATGTAACGAATCACAATCTTATTAATGAAAGTTCATTTCTATAAAATTTTGTTGTAATTTTGACTGAGCTATGGGGCATTAAGAGTTTAGTGATGAAGGTTGAGAATGAGGTAAATTAGAAGTTGTCCAAGTTCATGATGTAACGAATCACAATCTTATTAATGAAAGTTCGTAATTTTGACTGAGCTATGGGGCATTAAGAGTTTAGTGATGAAGGTTGAGAATGACGATAAATGTTTGTAAAAAGTTTTCCAAAAAATGATTTTTTATTAATTTTAAATAAAATTTGATTAAAATTATATTAATTTTTTTTTAAATCTAAATAAATTAATTATTATAATAAATTATGAAAAAAGATGGAATAAACAATATGCTTAAAAAATTTTAAGAAAAAAACAAATTTTATATTTACACTGAGTTATGTTTCACTAACTTAGTGAGCGTTTTTCCTCGAAGTACATACGTTGTTGGAAATTTTGACTCTAGAATAAGTTTATAACAAGAAATTTTAACTCTAAAATGAATTCATTGAATAAGAAATTATAACTAGTGGAATATGAAGAGATTAGCCCATAATGATGGGATGGATTTTGAACAAATGAAATATGATTATATGTTTTATTATGCAAAGAGATATTTGTTTTATTAGGCTGAGAGGCATATTGCACGGTCTAATATATTTTGAGAAGAAATTTGTTTTATTAAGGTGAGAGACAGATTGTACAGTTTAATAAGAGAAATGTATAACTGATTTGTACTCCATGTATATATAAATAAATTATTTTTTAAATAAAAAGATAATATGGTTTATAAAAATAAAAATAAAAAAATTATATATATTTGTTTAATTTTAATTAAAATCATTATAAAATATTAATAATGCATTTTTATTATGTTCACTCTATTTGTTTTCGTTATTACAACTTAAGATAAAGGATCTTTTAATTTGTTGTTGTTACGCTGCAATTCGGTATAGGTTTGATGTGGCTTTATCACTCTGTGTTAATTGTTATTACAACCTAAGATGAAGGATCTTTCCATTTGTTTTTGTTGCACTGCTCTATAACCCCATATAGGTGAGATGTGGCTCAGTTTGTTGTTGTTGCAGCGAGAGATGCTCTATAGCAAGGTATAGGAGAGGTGTAGATGAAATGTAAGAAAGTTTGTCAACATCTTTAAATGTCCAAAAAAAATTATATAGAAAAAAATATATATGCTTCATATGCTTTAATTAATAGCCAAATTGAAACATATATGAATATAATATGTAAAATGTAAACAAAAGTCAAATAATTTCATGTGAGAATGAATGATTTTTCTCAGTCATCTTAATTTATAAACAGAGAATTTAACAAACAAAAAATAATAAATTGGATAAATATAACTTACAAAACCATGGACTCTAACAAAAACCATAGGGAAAAACTAATAAATTAGATGAATATAAAATACACCATCAAATCCAACCACTAAAAATGAATGATTTAGTAATTTTTAAACTAAATGATATTTATATATAATGTTTAATTTAATAGAAATTAAAAATCATAATTTTATAGTACTTTAAAATCCATTATAATTAGTAAAAAATAATTAATATTAATGTATGACATTTAAATTTGACTATCAAAATTTAACATAGTAATAAATTTATTATATAAATTATGTATATGGTCCATCAAAATAACTAATATAAAATATAATTCTATAATGATTTAATAAACGCAAATATCTATAGATGAAAGACCCATTAAACACTTTAACGATAATTATTGTAAATAATATATATGAAAATGTCTATTATAATTAAAATTAATAAATAAATTAAGTGCTTAAGGTTTTTTTAGGGTGCAGAAACTATTTATGCATTCAAAAGTATATTTTAAACAAGAAGAAATCACAATTTGGCTAAAAATTGTATTGCCAGATTCTAGTGCAAAAACCATTTCGTCTATTAGTTAGACTAGGCCAAATTAAGTTTAAGGTGATAATTAATTTTTATTAATTAAGAAGTTTAAATTTCAATAGTGAATAATTAAAATATATATATAAATGAATATTTATTTAATTTTTTTCAAAATTTTCAACATAAATTGTTATCAATATATTACAATTTATATTAATTTATAAAAATAATATTTAACAAACGAAACACTAATACTTAATACTTAAATATATTTGAGATATGAAATGAAAACTATAAATTATATTATTTTTAAACTAGTGTAGATCCATTTTAATTCCAGATCTGCAACCCTCGAAAGGGATCAAAACTCCAGAGGGATCAAATCTCTTGAGATATAATAAAAGTATTTTACTTTCAATCTCATCCATAAATAAAATATTTAATTAAAAGCTAAAAAATTCTTATATTCTCTTGAGATATAATAAAATCATTTCACTTTCAATCTCATCCATAAATAAAATATTTAATTAAGAGCTAAAAAATTCGTATATTTTCACTTTTAAGTGTGATGAAGATGTATATTTCTTATACTTTTTAAAAATATTTTGTACAAGAGTTAAATAAATTAACTTCATATACATCGAAAAATTATTTCGATGTGACCATTATAAGATATTTCAATGTCAAAAAAGCAAAAATAATTGAAAGTACATAAAATTAATATGTGGCATTATTTTGTATGCTAATGAATTTGAACCTAAAAGAACTCATTAACAATGCACCTATATAAGCTAATATGTGTCATAATAATAATAATAATAATAATCATTATGGGTCATAAATAGAATATTTAAATATGGTCTGTTAAATATTATTTAGATGTATTTTTAAAAAAAACCATCTTAGTGTAGATATTTCAATGCTTATGTTAAGTAAAATATGTCAATGTCAACTATGTAAATATTTCCCCCATTTTCAAGTATTTTTTGATTAATTTGGTTTTCAATCTAGTCCCCAAAACAATTCACAAGGAGTTGAATTTATTTCTGCATTCAAGCATTCAAGAATATATAGAGAGCATCATTTTCGGAGTTTTGTATTTTTTGTCATTTTTGTTCAAAATCCAATAATGTATTTTAAAAATCACAATTTTAAGTTGTTTAATTTGCAAAGATCAAGTGCCTCCAAGAGTTTTGTTTTTTTGTCAATTTTGTTCAAAATCCAATATTTGCAAAGATCTAGTGCCTCCAAGGATTTTTTATGCTCGCTAGAAATTATATTACAGGATTTAGGCTAAAAAACCATTTAATCTATTAGTTAGACTACTAGGTATAAACATTTTTTCTTTGAATTATAAAATATATTTGCACCTCAAAATTAAAGTCCTTTAAACACTTGATCCATCTATAATTAAAATACATCTACACTTATTTTATTTAACAAACACTAACCACACATAATCCCACTTTAATTAAAATTTTAGCGAAATTTTCTTGAAATATATTAATATAATTGAAATTATTTATAATGGAATGACATGAAAAATAACACGTTAATATCTTTTTTCTCATCACACAACAAACATAGCTTGAGTGGGCCTAATGGTTAAGAGCATGTGTTTCCTCCTAAGAGGTCATAGGTTCAAAACTGGAGGGGTAGAGGGGTAAAGTATGTATGCCACTAATTTGGTGTTCGGCTTTGTTGTGATCTTAAAAATAAATATTATTATTATTATTAAATATATATATTTTTTCCTAACATAACAAATGTGATAAGAAGCTACTGGGAATTTTAGGTATGAATAAAATTCTATCATGATCAAAGCATATTCATGGCTGAAAAAATGCTTTTATGGGCGGTTTACAATTATAAGTCCATCTAAAGGGTGAATTTTCACGACCAGAGAGGAGTTTCTCTCCTTTATTAAATGGAGATGCAGAATTAAATCTTGGATCCAATGAAAACTCATGTGAGTGATACTTTTAGTAAAACTCGTAACAAGATAAAGTGAAATATGTGAAAAACCAAGGATTTTTTACTCTTGAAATGTATTAGTTCAAGTTTTAAACAATAAAATACAACACGTGGTTTTTCTCAAATTTCCTCCGAGAAAAAGGTATGCATTTAGCATCATGTCATTATTTTTTTTATTTTTTTTTTCAAAAGGTGGAAAAACCTATCAAACTCAGTTTGTCAAACCAACAGTGAGGACAACCATCTCTGGCTGCTATCCGCGAATGTCAGTTGACACATTATCAAGGAAAACCACGCCACCTGAAATAACCCACTGGTGGTCCGTAAGGGAGCAGACTTTCACTCCTGCCAGATGCCTCTGGGTCTTGGGCCGTTAACCTGTTTCCTTACGTCCGAGGAAGACGAGCTCTTAGCCAAGCAGAAGCAGTTTTAGGGCATACTCCAGGCCCGAGCATCATGTCATTATATAAGTGAATTAATATCAATATCTACTGAATTTTTTTTCTTTTTCCTCACTGATATTCTTAAAATTTGACGAATAGTCTTTAACGAAATTGTAATTTTGTAAGATATTTTTTTTATAATAAAAATGGATTCAATAATTTTAAATAGTTTTATTTCAACCAACCATGTCTTGTGATGTTAACATCATAAATTTATTAATTTATGTAATACATAAAAATAATTAATTGATTAAAAAAAAAAAATTTACTGATATTTTCACCTCATATCATTTTTGAATTTTTGAATATTTAAAACATGTACGGTGGCATAATTTGAAATCATGTTGTTTTGATTTATGGAGATAAACCAGGTCCCACTTAATAATTTTTTCTTTAATTATTTTCAGCATATAATTTCAACCTTAGTTATGCCTCTAGATTGACTTGGATGGTGTTCTCATTCACTGCTTCATAAGATTATTAGTTGCCCAAAGTATAGAAAGGCAATGAAGTTTGAAGACATTTCCCAAGCCACAGAAGCTCTCAAAGTCGAATTGGACCCTCTCCACTGCATAGTGCTCGTGATAAGCTTTCCAACGATATATAGAAGTCCAAAAATGGACTTCTAGAACAGAAGTTAGAGTAGTTTGAAGATGGGGGTTCTATTGCCTTGAAATGAAAGAGGAACACATTAGAGGGCCCTGGGCACACTAAATCCCGCATTCCCATGACATCACAGTTCCACAGTCCTACAATCTCGCATCCCGCAAGTTCCGCAGTACCGCGATCCCACAGTCCCTTAGTCCTACATTGGGCCATCCTTAAGGAATTGTGGGGGGTGAAACACGCCGATAACGCAAATCGTCGATAATTTAGACCTTCAGTGTTAAATCGTCAAGGAAGGCCGAAATCATTTGACAAAGTAAATGCATGCAAAATTAGGAATGGGCGGCCCCCTTTCTCTCCAAGGGGCCACATGGCGCAATCCCATTGGCCCGTATGTATGACATGACAGCTGACGTCATCAATGATGTGGTAGTACGGTAATGACGTGGAAGTATAGGTGACACGTGGCACGCAGATTCAGCATTTTCAGGGGACCTATAGGGGCATTTCTAGGTGACACTTGTCACCACTCACAAGGTGACATGTGGCAGTGATGACATCATCCCCCACAGATCAGCAATCAGCGATCATACACAACAAAATTCATTCTTCTACCGAAGTTCGTTCCTGGCCTGCGATTGCGATATGCGGGAACTCCCCGGATGCAATATTTTATACATTAGAGTTATAGGGATGTCGAGTCTGTCCCTTTCAAAAGTCGCATGCTCATTCATCACTCTATCTCGCAAATCGGCGATCGCAAGTGTCAAGGGGAAAAGGCTAAGGGTAAGGTGTTATCAAGCGTCAGGACGCGGGATTCCAAGTAACAAAGGAAAAATGCCCCCGGGACAGGAGTTTGAAGGCCTTAGCGCCCGAGGGCTAAGCCCGTGGTCATATTATAAGAAAAGCAGAAAGGGGCTAAACCAAAGGGAGCTGAGGGGGATCATAGCCCGCGGATTTGTAATTATTCAAAGGAAAAATCCCTGATTACAATGAGGCCCAGATAGTACAATGCATGGCATTGAAGTTGTATGGGTCGGCAGCTAAAGTAGTGAATGAAGTATGGCGCAATAGTAGATCAATATGGGAGGACTCAGGAAGACTTAATGGCTCGGCATGGAGCCTCACTCCTCTACACACCAAAGGACCATTGAGACAAGCACTTCCAACGACCCACTCCCTATTCCACAGAATTGGTCATCCACGCAGTAAAGGAAGAAATGACAAAAAATGGCTCCATAGTAGAGGAACACAGCACATCATGGAAGTGACTTGACCAGAGGCCATTCACAAGGACAACAGAAGGGACACTTCCTCCATCATCCTCCAGTTTTCTTTTTAGTTCTGCAATTTCCATTTATTTCCAAGAAGGGATCGAATCCCAATTGTAATTGTTTTGGGCAACAACGCCTTACATGGGCCGAGACAACTAGTCTAGCAGACAGTTGGAGCTCTGGCTCATATATTTTGTAAACTGTAATTCCAACTCCCCCTCTTCTTATAAAAATGGGGAAGCATCACTTTAATAGCAGGTTGGATGGTTCAAGAATTTCTCACCCACAGGGTATGATTTTGAGAAGCCATTTTGGTTCAATTTGTTTTTCATGGGGGCTTCACTGATATCGTGTTGAATGTATGGACTGGTTATTTGGACCCTTTAAGATAAATGGAATTTCCCTGTTGATTCCAAGCATGATTAATGTGCAACATGTTCCTCTCGGTAATCTCATTTCATTTATGTTTTTCCTCATTTGAAACAGTATAATGAATGCAGTTGGTTCCTCTCTAATCTATGGATTTATCTTAGTTTTTCAATAGAAGAGTGTACTTGCATTATCATAGACCTACATGTGTTCACTAGCATTGCAGTACCCGTAAAATTACAGATTTACTTGTGTATTTGATTAACCAGTGGGACCTAGGTTAGCCTGGATCTACGTTAGCTTTTGGCAGAGAACAATACCCATATCATGTTTGGTCTGAAACCTTCTTTTGCACCCCACTATTTCTATCACTCCACCTCCTCCCTCTTCCATATTTCTATTGGAAAATCTTTGCTTAGGATTCTATGTTGTTTACAGCCCTATACATCAAATTCCATATTTATGCTTAGAACATTGCTGCTTAGGATTCTGTTTGTTACATGCCTATGCATCTACTTCTCTCCTTCCTTTCCTCCTCTCCACCATTTCTACAACTTCAGTTTTAAGCTGTCTCATTGTTGTGTGTCGGCCACAAGAAGAAGAGGCCATTTCTCTTTAAGATTTCCCAAAATACACCCCCAACATTTGGATCCATGTGTTGGCTTGAAACTACCTCAGTGAAGGCTTATTGAACCAAACCCATCCTATTACCTTTTTACGTGACAATTAGAGTGCTAAAAACCCCTCACATATTATCTCTTAAGCACTCCTCTCTTTAAGATGTCCTAGGCACTGGTTTATAATCAACCCAGAGGCCGTCTCTAGGAGGCTTTCTAACTCCCTTACAACACTTGTGTTGTTGGTGCGATTTGAAGTGACAACAGATGGTGAGGGTCACATCCAAATGCTCGCCTATATAATCTTCCACTTGGTTGCAAGCCTGTGACGATGGTATATGATGTTGATCTGATGGTCACTAATTGCCAAGCTAGAGTTAGGGTAACCATTTGTGGGGTTGTTGTTGGCAGGTCTCATTTGCTTCAGTTCTTGGGAGGGTATTTTGCCCTACGTTTTCTTGCTACCTTCCATGACAATTTCAGGCTTGAGGTGCCAAATCCAAGCTCTCCTCTTCTGCCTGTGCCGAATTCGTGAGCGGTATGGAGATACCCTCAGGTCCTTTATGTCAGCGTTCGGCCAAAAACCCTCCCTCTCGGAGGAGCACCATAAGTGGAATGTGGTCACATGGTCTCACGGGTCTTCACCATTCTTCCCTTCGAATTTTGGAATATCCGATGGAAGTTTAGTTTGGACTAGAGGCCCTGGATTGTACCTAATTGGATCATTCGTCAATTTAGTCAAGTCTGGCAAATTAAGCGTGACCAGAAAAGGAAGTCGTGGAGGACCTTGGGAATTCCATCCGGATTGTGTGGGGTTCCCGTAGGTCTGAAAAGAATGACCTGGATTTTGAAAGGCATCAGGTTGCCCGAAGTAACTCGTAGAGCCTATTGAACCAAAGGGTAATCTTTGTGGTCCAACAAAATTTGGATTTTGACCAACTCTTGCCGAAAATCCTCCATAACCATTTTGACTGAGCTGTGGGGCATTAAGACTTTAGTGATGAAGGTTTAGAATGACGATCAAAGTTTTGTAAAAAGTTTTCAAAAAATGATTTTTTTATTAATTTTAAATAAAATTTGATTAAAATTATATTAATTTTTGGTTAATCTAAATAAATTACTTATTATAATAAATTATGAAAAAAGATTTAATAAACAATATGCTTAAAAAATTTAAAGAAAAAAACAAATTTCATTTACACCGAGTTATGTTTCACTAACTTAGTGAGCGTTTTTCCTCGAAGTACATACGTTGTTGGAAATTTTAACTCTAGAATAAGTTTATAACAAGAAATTTTAGCTCTAAAATGAATTCATTGAATAAGAAATTATAACCAGTGGAATATGAAGAGATTGGCCCATAATGATGGGATGGATTTTGAACAAATGAAATATGATTATATGTTTTATTATGCGGAGAGATATTTGTTTTATTAGGCTGAGAGGCATATTGTACGGTCTAATATATTTGGAGAGAAATTTGTTTTATTAAGGTGAGAGACAGACTGTACAGTTTAATAAGAGAAATGTATAACTGATTTGTACCGCATGTATACATAAATAAATTATTTTTTAAATAAAGAGATAATAGTGTTTTTTATAGAATAAAAAAAAAATTATATATATTTGTTTAATTTTAATTAAAATCATTATAAAATATCAATAATGTACTCTTATTATGTTTACTCTGTTTGTTATTGTTATTATAACTTAAGATAAAGGATCTTTTAATTTATTGTTGTTACGCTGCAACTCGGTATGGGTTTGATGTGGCTCTATCACTCTGTGTTAATTGTTATTACAACTTAAGATGAAAGATCTTTCCATTTGTTTTTGTTGCACTGATCTACAACCCCATATAGGTGAGATGTGGCTCAGTTTGTTGTTGTTGCAGCGAGAGATGCTCTATAGCGAGGTATAGGAGAGGTGTAGATGAAATGTAAGAAAGTTTGTCAACATCTTTAAATGTCCAAAAAACAATTATATAGAAAAAAATATATATACTTCATATGCTTTAATTAATAGCCAATTAAAACATATATGAATATAATATGTAAAATGTAAACAAAAGTCAAATAATTTCATGTGAGAATGAATGATTTTTCTCAGGCATCTTAATTTATAAACAGAAAATTTAACAAACAAAAAATAATAAATTGGATAAATATAACTTACAAAACCATGGACTCTAACAAAAACCCTAGGGAAAAACTAATAAATTAGATGAATATGAAATACACCATCAAATCCAACCACTAAAAATGAATGATTTAGTAATTTTTAAACTAAATGATATTTATATATAATGTTTAATTTAATAGAAATTAAAAATCTTAATTTTATAGTACTTTAAAATCCATTATAATTAATAAAAAATAATTAATATTAATGTATGACACTTAAATTTAACTATCAAAATTTAACATAGTAATAAATTTATTATACAAATTATGTGCGTGGTCTATCAAAATAACTAATATAAAATATAATTGTATACATATATATTAGTGATTTAATAAATGCAAATATCTATAGATGAAAGACCCATTAAACACTTTAACGATAATTATTGTCAATAATATATATGAAAATGTCTATTATAATTAAAATTAATAAATAAATTAAGTGCTTAAGGTTTTTTTAGGGTGTATAAACTATTTATGCATTCAAAAGTATATTTTAAATAAAAAGAAATCACAATTTGGCTAAAAATTGTATTGCCCGATTCTAGTAAAAAAACCATTTCCTCTATTAGTTAGACTATACCAAATTAAGTTTAAGGTAATAACTAATTTTTATTAATTAAGAAGTTTAAATTTCAATAGTGAATAATTTAAAAAAATATAAATGAATATTTATTTTATTTTTTTCAAAATTTTCAACATAAATTGTTATTAATATATTACAATTTATATTAATTTATAAAAATAATATTTAACAAACAAAACACTAATACTTAAATATTTTTGAGATATGGAATGAAAGCTATAAATTATATTATTTTTAAACTAGTCTAGATCCATTTTAATTCCGGATCGTCAACCCTAGAAAGGGATCAAATCTCGAGAGGGATCAAATCTCTTGAGATATAATAAAAGTCTTTTACTTTCAATCTCATCCATAAATAAAATATTTAATTAAAAGCTAAAAAATTCTCATATTCTCTTGAGATATAATAAAAGCATTTCACTTTCAATCTCATCCATAAATAAAATATTTAATTAAAAACTTAAAAATTCTTATATTTTCACTTTTAAGAGTGATGAAGATGTATATTTCTTATACTTTTTAAAAATATTTCTTACAAGAGTTAAATAAATTAACTTCATATATAGAGAAAAATTATTTCGATGTTGACCATTATAAAATATTTCAATGTCAAAAAAGCAAAAGTAACCGAAAGTACATAAATTTAATATGTGGCATTATTTTGTATGCTAATGAATTTGAACCTAAAAGAACTCATCAACAATGCACCTATATAGGCTAATATGTTGCATAATAATAATAATAATAACAATGATAGTCATTATGGGTCATAAATAGAATATTTAAATATGAACTGTTAAATATTATTTAGATGTATTTAAAAAAAAAAAAAACATCTTAGTGTCGATATTTCAATGCTTATGTTAACTAAAATATTTCAATGTCAACTATGTAAATATTTCCCCATTTTCAATTATTTTTTGATTAATTTGGTTTTCAATTTATTCCCCAAAACAATTCACAAGGAGTTGAATTAATTTATGCATTCAAGCATTCAAGAATATATAGAGAGCAACATTTTCAGAGTTTAGTATTTTTTTATCATTTTTGTTCAAAATCCAATACTGTATTTTAAAAATCACAATTTTAAGTTGTTTAATTTGCAAAGATCAAGTGCCTCCAAGAGTTTTATTTTTTTGTCAATTTTGTTCAAAATCCAATACGGATTTTAAAAACCACAATTAATTTACAAAGATCGAGTGCCTCCAAGGATTTTTCATGCTCGCTAGAAATTATATTACAAGATTTAGGCTAAAAAACCATTTAATCTATTAATTATACTACTAGGTATAAACATTTTTTCTTTGAATTATAAAATATATTTGCACCTCAAATTAAAGTCCTTTAAACACTTGATCCATCTATAATTAAAATACATCTACACTGATTTTATTTAACAAACACTAACCACACATAATCCCACTTTAATTAAAAATTTTGTGAAATTTCCTTGAAATATATATTTTTTGTAAGCTACGGCATTTCTATTATCTACAACAAAATTAAAAGTACAACCATGGGAACCTCAATCCGCCCAACCGGGAAATCGGATCTGTTGGCTCCACATCATCAGACAGTCAATAAAGTTTTTCATGCTGAAAAATGACAAAAAATTTTGCAGGACTTTAAGCCCTATCTCTCCAGGTTTATCCAAAAAACTATGATGTCCCATAACTGCTAAGAGATCTAGATTTACTACTACTGCTAAGGCATACAAACTCATGTTCAAAAACCTAAGCAGTATCATTCTAAAATCAAAAGAAAGCAAATAACAGGCCTCTCAATTCGCCGCATTTCCTCTTCCGGAATTGTTGCTGTCATTGGTCTTCCCCAGCTCCTTCAGCATCTCTTGGATTTCCTTGAGTTGCTCGTTCTGCTGTCGCAGCAGCCCTTCCACATTCGCCACCTCCTTTTTCGCTGACGCCGTCTCCTGCGCCATTTCCACCATTTCGGCCGCGACTTGCTCCATGGCTTTTGCCAAGAGGTGCTTCAGCACCCAGTAAGTGTGAAGCGCACGGCGGTACAGGGTTAATCTGCCCCACGTGTTACCAGGGTCTGGAAACTGCGAGGCCCATTCATCCATCTCCAGGTTAGACAGTTCCTCTAATACCCTGTCCCATGCCGTTAATGATTTTCCTTATGTCCAGATTTGTCTCCAAGTTATAAGCCTGTTCAGCTTCATGCACTGCCATGCTAATTGATTTCTTTCCCCTTTTCCGTCCTCTTTTCGCCTGATTACCCTCCTCGATGTTGGTTGGTTGTCGGGGTCGACCTCCTCCTCTCTGTTCCTGCGTCTTCCGTCTCCCTCCTTTTCTGCCTCGTTTGATTCCTTTGCTACTTTTCCGTGTTTCGAAATGCTTACCTGCGAAGTCTCCCCCCTGGCTATGCTCCATTTCATCAGAGCTTTCAATTTCAATTTTGACGCGGCCCTGTTCAAAGTGCCTGTCATCTACTGCCTCCCTCTCTGCCTGGACTTTCTTATCCCTTCTCTCAGCCATTTTGGTGCGGTTGAGGCGTTGATTATTATTCCTCTGCCAGATCTCCCCTTCTCTCGCCACCTTCTTCGAATTCTTGTTGCCTGTCATTCTCCTCCTGTTCTGCCTTATAAGTTTCTCGCCACCTTTTCGCTTATGATGGATTTGCGCTCCACTTCTTATCTCCCCTACGCTTTGAATGATGGTTCCTGCAGTGATGTCCTGTTTTCGCTTTGGGCCTCGTCCCTGCTGATCTGAATGATCATTAAATGCTGATGTCAGGGATTTAAGGCCGCCGTCCTTCTGTCCTGTCTTCGTTGCCGCATGATCCTGCCTTATTCTCCTTCTCCCGCTCCATGCTAAATTTTGATTACCACTATGCTGAGTCATGGTTATCGTTGTTTATGAGCTGTTTTAAGCCGTCCCATCTTGCCATCGTTGCTTGATTGGACCAGCTGTCATCCACTTTCGCCTTTGTTTCTTTACTTCCCCAATTGGCCAAGCAATCCGCGGGCTTATTTCCTTCTCTTCTTACATGAGAGGTGATCTTGTATTCAATCCCTTTCAGAGTTTCCTCGATTTCTTAGACAATACTCGATGTCCTCTAGCTTTTAGCTACCTTCTCCCACTGTTTCCCTTGGATTAGTTTCCTTATAGTACTGATGACCAGGGCTGAATCCCCTTTGATTTCGATCTTCCTATATCCATTCCTTATGGCGATTTTGAGCCCCTGATACACTGCCATAAATTCCGCTTCATTATTGGTCATTGTTCCTCCGTGGTCTGCATAGATCCATTCTACCTCTCCTTGTCTGTTTCTGAAGACTCCTCCAAATCCAGCTGGACCTGGGTTCCCCTTTGCTGCCCCGTCGAAATTGAGTTTGATAAACCCTTCTGGAGGTTTTTGATAGATTGAGTGGCTTTGGCCTGCTGTAGGTTGGTGCTGCTTCTCTTTTTGATGATAGATCATCCCTTGATCCAAATTCAACCTTTTTAGGATTTCAGTTTCTTCTTCAGATGTATTCCAATCTTCTTCTGCCCACTTTTCCAGTAGGATTGTTTCTCTGATTTGTCTTAGGGTTCTTTTCCATACTTCTTCCGAGTTTGAAGCTTTCCCCTTGAATATTTTACTATTTCTCTCCTTCCACAGATTCCATACGTTGAAGCCTGCTGTCAAGTTCCAGGCTCTTCTTACAATCCTGCTTTTAAACTTCCCTTCTCCCCAATCACATAGGGTTTGAATTATATCCTGAGGATTTCGATCTGTGGTCGAGAATAAGTTTCTCGTCTTTCCCCATTGGAATTGGGCCGCGCTGCATCCATTGAGAAGGTGTTCCTAGTCTTCCTCATCTAGTTGACAAAGGCTGCATCTTGAAGGGCCTGAGAAGCCTCTTTTTTGAATTCGATCCCATGTTAAGATGCGTTTCCTTCCTACCAGCCAAACGAACATTTTGATCTTCGGCCACCATTTATTTTTCCATATCTTCTTCCACTTCTGTTCTTCAGCCGCCCCCTGCTCTAGCTATATCTTAACTTTATAGGCTTCCTTTATGGTGAATGCTCCTTTCGTTTCCTTACCCCATCGGAGGATGTCCCTGCCTTCTCTCTTTTTTATTTTCCTGGAATCTAATTCTCTACTAAAAATAGTTTTTTGGTCCTCTGTTGCGTTCCTATTCCAATCATCCATAGGTTTCCATTCCCTCCATTCAGCATTCCCTCTATCTTCTGTCCAATAATCTTTAACAAAAATGAGGTCTCTGTCCATACCCATTCTGTAAATTTCTTGCATTCCTTGTAGGTCTACCATTTTTCCCCTCTGTTGCCAGGGTTCCTCCCAAAATCTCGCTATCTGGCCTTCTCTTATCTCCTAAAAAATATGTCCATCAATTAGTTCCCTGTTTTGGATGGTTAAGTTCCATATGTCAGATCCACGAGGTGCTTCTTGCTTCCTTAGTATTTCTTCCGGAGTGTCTGGCATATTGTATTTTGATGTCCAAATTTCTTTCCACAGGTCCTTCCCCCCCTGCATCCATCTCCATCTTAACTTAGCTGCTAGCACTTGATTTAGGGTCCAAGGGTCTCTCAGACCGAGACCACCTTTTTCTTTTGGTTTGGTTAGGCTGTCCCAAGAACAGAGGGCCCACTTCTTTTGTTGCTTGGGTCCTCCCCAAAGAAATTTTCTGTAGATCTCTACCAACTTATTGCAAATTCCTTTTGGTGCTGCCATCACAGATAGGGGGTATATCGGGATCGCCTGAATGGTGGATTTAAGCAAAACAACCCTTGCTGCCAAGTTCAGAGTGCGAAAAGTCCAATTTTCTAGTCTTTTCAAGATCTTTTCCAAGGTGTTCTTCCAGTTTCCTATTTTGAGGGATGATGAATCCAACATCGTTCCTAAATATTTTGTTGGAAGATCCCCTTTCCTGTAGCCCAAGATCCTGGTTAGATGGTTTTTAATGGGCTCCATCGTATTAAAGAAGAAAGTTCTTGATTTTTCATTGTTTACCTCCATGCCTGAGCCTTCCATAAATACCTCTAAAATTTTCTTTATTCTTTTCACCTCCTTCATGGTGGCTTTGCAATATATCATTATATCATCCACGAACTGTTGGTGGGTGACTATAGTTTGATTACCCCATAGTCTCAGGCCCTGAATTTTCCTTTCTCTTAATTCTTTTTTAAAGTATCTACCAAGTCCTTCTGCTGCTATTATGAAGAGGAAGGGGGATAGGGGGTCCCCTTGTCGGAGCCCTCTTGTAGCATTAAATGACTTTGATGGCGCTCCATTCAGCAGGATAGAGAAATTTGGGGTAGAGATCATGCTCAAGACCCATTTCACCCATCTGTCATAGAACCCAAATGCTTTGAGAATAGTTTCTAGATACTTCCAGCTTAACCTATCATAAGCTTTTGACAGGTCTAATTTTATCAGCATCCCTTTTTCTTTCTTCGTTTTCAAAGAGTGGATTACTTCCTGTGCCACCACTAACCCATCCAGGATCTGTCTTCCTTCTACGAACCCAGTTTGATCTGGGGAGATTATGCTTGGTAGAATTGATTTCAGCCTTTGAGCCACCACTGATGCTACTATCTTGTAAATAACGTTGCATAAGGCTATGGGGCGAAAGCCTTCGGCTTGATCCGCTTGATTAGTTTTAGGAATCAAAATCAGTAGGGTTGAGTTTATCCCTGGCCATATTCTTTGATTTATTCTAGCTTCCTCCACCACTTCTAAAACTTCCTCAGCGAGAAAATGCCACCCTGCTTGAAAGAATTCTACTGTATACCCATCCGGCCTAGGAGCTTTGTTCCTTTTCATGTTCCTGACTATATCCTCCACTTCTTCCATCGTAACTTTCCTCATTAGGGCCAAGTTCTGATCTCTGGTTACCAATTTTGGAATCTCCCCACTTATCTTAGTTATGGCTTCTGTTCTGTTATCTTGAGTTTCCTTTAATATATTTTTGAAATGACTGACCAGGACCTTTTCAATTTCTTCGTGCTGGAGGACTCTTTGACCTTCTTGATTTTTTATTGAGAAGATTCGATTTCTTTGTCTATGCTGTACCATCGCTTTATGGAAGAACTTAGTATTCCTTTCACCTTCTCTAAGCCATTGAACTCTTGACTTTTGTCTCCATAAAATCTCTTCTTGTTTCCTTCTTTCTTCTAGTTGGTTCAATATGATTCCTTCTTCCTTTGTTCTTTCTTCCTGTATACCTTCTAGGATATCTGCCTGCTGCAGCTCTTCCATTCTCTGCTCTAGTTTCTTTTTTTCTTCTAGAATGTTACCGAATTCTTCTTTATTCCATTTTTTTAATTTATCCTTCATCTCCTTCAGCTTGAGTTGAAAGGTGTGCATCTTATTTCTTCCTCTCAGATCACTCGTCCTCCACCATTCTTCAAGTTTCTCTATCAGTCCTTCATGTCTTAGCCAGAAGGCTTCGAATCTGAAGGGTTTGTTGGGGGTTCTTTGCTTTAGATCTATTTCCATTTTAATCGGCCAATGGTCCGACCCTGTTACCGGTAGAATTGTGGCTTCTATGAATACATCTTTCATCATTATTTGTTCGGAGATTAAGAATCTGTCAAGTCGAGATGCTATTTGATTAACTCCCCCTCTGCGGTTATTCCAAGTATGGTTACCATTAATGGTTTGAATATCAATCAGTCTCTGCTCCCTTATCAAATCTGCAAACTGTTCCATTGCTTTATCCATTCTCCTTAGTCCTCCTCTTTTTTCCGCTGGGGTTTTAATCAGATTGAAGTCCCCTCCTACAATCCATTGTTTCCCTGGGATTAGACTTCTCAATGCTTCTAGATTTTGCAAAAATTGTTCCTTTTCTCCTTGGATATGCGGCCCATATACCCCTGTTATTATTACCTCCTCCGTAGTTCCTATTATCCTTCTCTCCCTGTTAGAATTCTTGGGAAGCTTAACCAATTGCTAAATTGGATCTCTTCAGGGTTCCAAATTATTACCAGGCCTCCTGCGCTCTCGATCGCATCCTGTCCCATCATTTCATATCGGTTCTTATTTCTGTTCAGGATTTCTCTCATTTTCTCAGTACATATTTTTGTTTCCTGTACTATCATTATGCTAGGTTTTTCTTTTTTCAGTCTATCATTCAGATACCTCTGTTTGCCTCTGCTATTGAGGCCTCTTACATTCCAGCTTGTAATAATCATCGCAACAGTTTCGGGGGGGATTGGAATACCTCTGAGAGAGGTATCACTCTTCCTGAATTGACTAGCATCTCTCCAACTTCTTGAATTGTTTCGCTCATTGTTCTTCTACCTCTTTTTTTGCCTCCCTTGCCAATACTGCTCATTCCTATATTTTGTGCTTCCTGCTTCTCCATTCTTCCCTCTTCTCTAACTTCCATTATTCCCTTCTTTTCTTTATATCTTTGGAAAGCTTCTTTATATCTATGTTTCTGCTCCTCTGGGATAAATCTTTCATCGAGCCTCTTCCATTCCTGCAGAAGCTTCGCCATAACTTGCTCTTCTTCTTCCCCTTTTGTTTTCTGTGGGTCTATTTCCATTTCTCTTTGATCTTCTTGGCTTTCTCTTGGGCTCTCCGCCCTCTCTTGATCTTTATTTATTTGTTCTATCTCTTTGTCAGCATTTTCTTTCATTACTTCCATTCCTTCTGATTCCTCTTCCTCGTTTGTCTCTATTTCTGCTGAAATTTCCTTGAAATATATTAATATAATTGAAATTATTTATAATGGAATGACATGAAATATAACATGTTAATATCTTTTTTCTCGTCATACAACAAACATAGCTTGAGTGGGCCTAATGGTTAAGAGCATGTGTTTCCTCCTAAGAGGTCACAGGTTCAAAACTGGAGAGGGTGGAGGGGTAGAGTATGTATGCCACTAATTTGGTGTTTGGCTTTGTTGTGATCTTAAAAATAAATATTATTATTATTATTATTAAATATATATATTTTTTCCCTAACCTAACAAATGTGATAAGAAGCTACTTGGAATTTTAGGTATGAATAAAATTCTATCATGATCCAGGCATATTCATGGCTGAAAAAATGCTTTTATGGGTGGTTTACAATTATAAGTCTATCTAAAGGGTGAATTTTGACGACCAGAGAGGAGTTTCTCTCCTTTATTAAATGGGAATGCAGAATTAAATCTTGGATCCAATGAAAACTCATGTGAGTGATACTTTTAGTAAAACTCGTAACAAGATAAAGTGAAATATGTGAAAAACCAAGGATTTTTAACTCTTGAAATGTATTAGTTCAAGTTTTAAACAATAATATATAACACGTGGTTTTTCTCAAATTTCCTCCGAGAAAAAGGTATGCATTTAGCATCATGTCATTATATAAGTGAATTAATATCAATATCTACTGAATTTTTTTTCTTTTTCCTCACTGATATTCTTAAAATTTGACGAATAGTCTTTAATGAAATTGTAATTTTGTAAGATATTTTTTTTATAATGAAAATGGATTCAATAATTTTAAATAGTTTTATTTCAACCAACCATGTCTTGTGATGTTAACATCATAAATTTATTAATTTATGTAATACATAAAAAAAAAAAAAATTGATTAAAAAAAAAATTTACTGATATTTTCACGTCATATCATTTTTGAATATTTAAAACATGTACGGTGGCATAATTTGAAATCATGTTGTTTTGATTTATGGAGATAAACCAGGTCCCATTTAATAATTTTTTCTTTAATAATTTTCAGCATATAATTTCAACCTTACTTATGCCTCTACATTGACTTGGATGGTGTTCTCATTCACTGCTTCATAAGATTATTAGTTGCCCAAAGTATAGAAAGGAAATGAAGTTTGAAGACATTTCCCAAGCCACAAAAGCTCTCAAAGTCGAATTGGACCCTCTCCACTGCATAATGCTCGTGATAAGCTTTCCAACGATATATAGAAGTCCAAAAATGGACTTCTAGAACAGAAGTTAGAGTAGTTTGAAGATGGGGGTTCTATTGCCTTGAAATGTTGCCTTGAAATGAAAGAGGAACACATTAGAGGGCCCTGGGCACACTAAATCCCGCATTCCTATGACATCACAGTTCCACAGTCCTACAATCTCGCATCCCGCAAGTTCCGCAGTACCGCGATCCCACAGTCCCTTAGTCCTACAATGGGCCATCCTTAAGGAATTGCGGGGGGTGAAACACGCCGATAACGCAAATCGTCGATAATTTAGAACCTCAGTGTTAAATCGCCAAGGAAGGCCGAAATCATTTGACAAAGTAAATGCATGCAAAATTAGGAATAGGTGGCCCCCTTTCTCTCCAAGGGGCCACATGGCGCAATCCCATTGGCCCGTATGTATGACATGACAGCTGACGTCATCAATGATGTGGTAGTACGGTAATGACGTGGAAGTATAGGTGACACGTGGCACGCAGATTCAACATTTTCAGGGGACCTATAGGGGAATTTCTAGGTGACACTTGTCACCACTCACAAGGTGGCATGTGGCAGTGATGACATCATCCCCCACAGATCAGCAATCAGCGATCATACACAACAAAATTCATTCTTCTACCGAAGTTCGTTCCTGGCCTGCGATTGCGATATGCGGGAACTCCCCGGATGCAATATTTTATACATTAGAGTTATAGGGATGTCGAGTCTGTCCCTTTCAAAAGTCGCACGCTCATTCATCACTCTATCCCACAAATCGGCGATCACAAGTGTCAAGGGGAAAAGGCTAAGGGTAAGGTGTTATCAAGCATCAGGACGCGGGATTCCAAGTAACAAAGGAAAAATGCCCCCGGGACAGGAGTTTGAAGGCCTTAGTCCTCGAGGGCTAAGCCCCTGGTCATATTATAAGAAAAGCAGAAAGGGGCTAAACCAAAGGGAGCTGAGGGGGATCATAGCCCGCGGATTTGTAATTATTCAAAGGAAAAATCCCTGATTACAATGAGGCCTAGATAGTAAAATGCATGGCATTGAAGTTGTATGGGTCGGCAACTAAAGTAGTGAATGAAGTATGGCGCGACAGTAGATCAATATGGGAGGGACTCAGGAAGACTTAATGGCTCGGCGTGGAGCCTCACTCCTCTACACACCAAAGGACCATTGAGACAAGCACTTCCAACGACCCACTCCCTATTCCACAGAATTGGTCATCCACGCAGTAAAGGAAGAAATGACAAAAAATGGCTCCACAGTAGAGGAACACAGTACATCATGGAAGTGGCTTGACCAGAGGCCATTCACAAGGACAGCAGAAGGGACACTTCCTCCATCATCCTCCAGTTTTCTTTTTAGTTCTACAATTTCCATTTATTTCCAAGAAGGGATCGAATCCCAATTGCAATTTTTTTGGGCTACAACGCCTTACATGGGCCGAGACAACTAGTCTAGCAGACAGTTGGAGCTCTGGCTCATATATTTTGTAAACTGTAATTCCAACTCCCCCTCTTCTTATAAAAATGGGGAAGCATCACTTTAATAGCAGGTTGGATGGTTCAAGAATTTCTCACCCACAGGGTATGATTTTGAGGAGCCATTTTGGTTCAATTTGTTTTTTATGGGGGCTTCACTGATATCGTGTTGAATGTATGGGCTGGTTATTTGGACCCTTTAAGATAAATGGAATTTCCATGTTGATTCCAAGCATGATTAATGTGCAGCATGTTCCTCTCGGTAATCTCATTTCATTTATGTTTTTCCTCATTTGAAACAGTATAATGAATGCAGTTGGTTCCTCTCTAATCTATGGATTTATCTTAGTTTTTCAATAGAAGAGTGTACTTGCATTATCATAGACCTACATGTGTTCACTAGCATTGCAGTACCCATAAAATTACAGATTTACTTGTGTATTTGATTAACCAGTGGGACCTAGGTTAGCCCAGATCTACATTAGCTTTTGGCAGAGAACAATACCCATATCATGTTTGGTCTGAAACCTTCTTTTGCACCCCACTATTTCTATCACTCCACCTCCTCCCTCTTCCATATTTCTATTGGAAAATATTTGCTTAGGATTCTATGTTGTTTACAGCCCTATACATCAAATTCCATATTTATGCTTAGAACATTGCTGCTTAGGATTCTGTTTGTTACATGCGTATGCATCTACTTCTTTCCTTCCTTTCCTCCTCTCCACCATTTCTACAACTTCAGTTTTAAGCTGTCTCATTGTTGTGTGTCAGCCACAAGAAGAAGATGCCATTTCTCTTTAAGATTTCCCAAAATACACCCCCAGCTTTTGGATCCATGTGTTGGCTTGAAACTACCTCAATGAAGGCTTATTGAACCAAACCCATCCTATTACCTTTCTACGTGACAATTAGAGTGCTAAAAACCCCTCACATATTATCTCTTAAGCACTCCTCTCTTTAAGATGTCCTAGGCACTGGTTTATAATCAACCCAGAGGCTGTCTCTAGGAGGCTTTCTAACTCCCTTACAACACTTGTGTTGTTGGTGCGATTTGAAGCGACAACAGATGGTGAGGGTCACATCCAAATGCTCGCCTGTATAATCTTCCACTTGGTTGCAATCCTGTGACGATGGTATATGATGTTGATCTGATGGTCACTAATTGCCAGGCTAGAGCTAGGGTAACTATTTGTGGGGTTGTTGTTGGCAGGTCTCATTTGCTTCAGCTCTTGGGAGGGTATTTTGCTCTACGTTTTCTTGCTACCTTCCATGACAATTTCAGGCTTGAGGTGCCAAATCCAAGCTCTCCTCTTCTGCCTGTGCCGAATTCGTGAGCGGTATGGAGATACCCTCAGGTCCTTTATGTCAGCGTTCGGCCAAGAACCCTTCCTCTCAGAGGAGCACCATAAGTGGAATGTGGTCACATGGTCTCACGGGTCTTCACCATTCTTCCCTTCGAATTTTGGAATATCCGATGGAAGTTTAGTTTGGACTGGAGGCCCCAGATTGTACCTAATTGGATCATTCGTCGATTTAGTCAAGTCTAGCAAATTAAGCGTGACCAGAAAAGGAAGTCGTGGAGGACCTTGGGAATTCCATCCGGATTGTGTGGGGTTCCCGTAGGTCTGAAAAGAATGACCTGGAATTTGAAAGGCATCAGGTTGCCCAAAGTAACTCGTAGAGCCTATTGAACCAAAGGGTAATCTTTGTGGTCCAACAAAATTCGGATTTTGACCAACTCTTGCCGAAAATCCTCCGTAACCATTTTGACTGAGGTGTGGGGCATTAAGAGTTTAGTGATGAAGGTTTAGAATGACGATCAAAGTTTTGTAAAAAGTTTTCAAAAAAATGATTTTTTTTATTAATTTTAAATAAAATTTGATTAAAATTATATATATATATATTTTAATCTAAATAAATTAATTATTATAATAAATTATGAAAAAAGATTGAATAAACAATATGCTTAAAAAATTTAAAGAAAAAAACAAATTTCATTTACACCGAGTTATGTTTCACTAACTTAGTGAGCGTTTTTCCTCGAAGTACATACGTTGTTGGAAATTTTAACTCTAGAATAAGTTTATAACAAGAAATTTTAGCTCTAAAATGAATTCATTGAATAAGAAATTATAACCAGTGGAATATGAAGAGATTGGCCCATAATGATGGGATGGATTTTGAACAAATGAAATATGATTATATGTTTTATTATGCGGAGAGATATTTGTTTTATTAGGCTGAGAGGCATATTGTACGGTCTAATATATTTGGAGAGAAATTTGTTTTATTAAGGTGAGAGACAGACTGTACAGTTTAATAAGAGAAATGTATAATTGATTTGTACTCCATGTATATATAAATAAATTATTTTTTAAATAAAGAGATAATATGGTTTTTTTTATAGAATAAAAAAAAAAATTATACATATTTGTTTAATTTTAATTAAAATCATTATAAAATATCAATAATGCACTTTTATTATGTTTACTCTGTTTGTTATTGTTATTATAACTTAAGATAAAGGATCTTTTAATTTGTTGTTGTTACGCTGCAACTCGGTATAGGTTTGATGTGGCTCTATCACTCTGTGTTAATTGTTATTACAACTTAAAATGAAAGATCTTTCCATTTGTTTTTGTTGCACTGCTCTACAACCCCATATAGGTGAGATGTGGCTCATTTTGTTGTTGTTGCAGCGAGAGATGCTCTATAGCGAGGTATAGGAGAGGTGTAGATGAAATGTAAGAAAGTTTGTCAATATCTTTAAATGTCCAAAAAAAATTATATAGAAAAAAATATATATACTTCATATGCTTTAATTAATAGCCAAATTAAAACATATATGAATATAATATGTAAAATGTAACCAAAAGTCAAATAATTTCATGTGAGAATGAATGATTTTTCTCAGGCATCTTAATTTATAAACAGAAAATTTAATAAACAAAAAATAATAAATTGGATAAATATAACTTACAAAACCATGGACTCTAACAAAAACCATAGGGAAAAACTAATAAATTAGATGAATATGAAATACACCATCAAATCCAACCACTAAAAATGAATGATTTAGTAATTTTTAAACTAAATGATATTTATATATAATGTTTAATTTAATAGAAATTAAAAATCTTAATTTTATAGTACTTTAAAATCTATTATAATTAATAAAAAATAATTAATATTAATGTATGACACTTAAATTTGACTATCAAAATTTAACATAGTAATAAATTTATTATACAAATTATGTGTGTGGTCTATCAAAATAACTAATATAAAATATAATTGTATACATATATATTAATGATTTAATAAATGCAAATATCTATAGATGAAAGACCCATTAAACACTTTAACAATAATTATAGTAAATAATATATATGAAAATGTCAATTTATAATTAAAATTAAAAAATTATGAATAAATAAATCAAGTGCTTAAGGTTTTATAATATTAATAAATTATTAATAAATAAATTAAGTGCTTAAGGTTTTTTTAGGGTGTATAAACTATTTATGCATTCAGAAGTATATTTTAAACAAAAAGAAATCACAATTTGGCTAAAAATTGTATTGCCAAATTCTAGTAAAAAAACCATTTCTGCTATTGGTTAGACTACACCAAATTAAGTTTAAGGTAATAACTAACTTTTATTAATTAAGAAGTTTAAATTTCAATAGTGAATAATTAAAAAAAATATAAATGAATATTTATTTAATTTTTTTCAAAATTTTCAACATAAATTACTATTGATAGATTATAATTTATATTAATTTAAAAAAATAATATTTAACAAACAAAACACTACTAATTAATACTTAAATATATTTGAGATATGGAATGAAAGCTATAAATTATATTATTTTTAAACTAGTATAGATCCATTTTAATTCTGGATCTTCAATCCTCGAAAGGGATCAAATCTCGAGAGGGATCAAATCTCTTGAGATATAATAAAAGTCTTTTACTTTCAATCTCATCCATAAATAAAATATTTAATTAAAAGCTAAAAAATTCTCATATTCTCTTGAGATATAATAAAAGCATTTCACTTTCAATCTCATCCATAAATAAAATATTTAATTAAAAACTTAAAAATTCTTATATTTTCACTTTTAAGTGTGATGAAGATGTATATTTCTTATACTTTTTAAAAATATTTCGTACAAGAGTTAAATAAATTAACATCATATATAGAGAAAAATTATTTCGATGTTGACCATTATAAGATATTTCAATGTCAAAAAAGCAAAAGTAACTGAAAGTACATAAATTTAATATGTGGCATTATTTTGTATGCTAATGAATTTGAACCTAAAAGAACTCATCAACAATGCACCTATATAGGCTAATATGTTGCATAATAATAATAATAATAATAATAATAATAACAATGATAGTCATTATGGGTCATAAATAGAATATTTAAATATGCACTGTTAAATATTATTTAGATGTATTTAAAAAAAAAAAACATCTTAGTGTAGATATTTCAATGCTTATGTTAACTAAAATATTTCAATGTCAACTATGTAAATATTTCCCCATTTTCAAGTATTTTTTGATTAATTTGGTTTTCAATTTATTCCCCAAAACAATATATAGAGAGCAACATTTTCGAAGTTTAGTATTTTTTTATCATTTTTGTTCAAAATCCAATACTGTATTTTAAAAATCACAATTTTAAGTTGTTTAATTTGCAAAGATCAAGTGCCTCCAAGAGTTTTATTTTTTTGTCAATTTTGTTCAAAATCCAATATGGCTTTTAAAAATCACAATTAATTTACAAAGATCGAGTGCCTCCAAGGATTTTTCATGCTCGCTAGAAATTATATTACAGGATTTAGGCTAAAAAACCATTTAATCTATTAATTAGACTACTAGGTATAAACATTTTTTCTTTGAATTATAAAATATATTTGCACCTCAAAATTAAAGTCCTTTAAACACTTGATCCATCTATAATTAAATACATCTACACTGATTTTATTTAACAAACACTAACCACACATAATCCCACTTTAATTAAAATTTTAGTGAAATTTTCTTGAAATATATTAATATAATTGAAATTATTTATAATGGAATGACATGAAATATAACACGTTAATATCTTTTTTCTCGTCATACAACAATTACAGCTTGAGTGGGCCTAATGGTTAAGAGCATGTGTTTCCTCCTAAGAAGTCACAGGTTCAAAACTGGAGAGGGGTAGAGTATGTATGCCTTTATGATCCAATGAAAATTCATGTGAGTGATACTTTTAGTAAAACTCGTAACAAGATAAAGTGAAATATGTGAAAAACCAAGGATTTTTTACTCTTGAAATGTATTGGTTCAAGTTTTAAACAGTAAAATATAACACGTGGTTTTTCTCAAATTTCCTCCGAGAAAAAGGTATGCATTTAGCATCATGTCATTATATAAGTGAATTAATATCAATATCTACTGAATTTTTTATTTTTTTCCCTCACTGATATTCTTAAAATTTGACGAATAGTCTTTTTTTTTTCCTCACTGATATTCTTAAAATTTGACGAATAGTCTTTAACAAAATTGTAATTTTGTAAGATGTAATTTTTTTTATAATAAAAATGGATTCAATAATTTTAAATAGTTTTATTTCAACCAACCATGTCTTGTGAGGTTAACATCATAAATTTATTAATTTATGTAATACATCAAAAAAATAATTAATTGATTAAAAACATGTACGGTGGCATAATTTGAAATCATGTTGTTTTGATTTATGGAGATAAACCAGGTCCTACTTAATAATTTTTTCTTTAATTATATTCAGCATATAATTTCAACCTTACTTATGCCTCTACATTGACTTGGATGGTGTTCTCATTGACTGCGTCATAAGATTATCAGTTGCCCAAAGTATAGAAAGGAAATGAAGTTTGAAGACATTTCCCAAGCCACAAAAGCTCTCAAAGTCGAATTGGACCCTCTCCACTGTATAGTGCTCGTGATAAGCTTTCCAACGATATATAGAAGTCCAAAAATGGACTTCTAGAACAGAAGTTAGAGTAGTTTGAAGATGGGGGTTCTATTGCCTTGAAATGAAACAGGAACACATTAGAGGGCCCTAGGCACACTAAATCCCACATTCCTATGACATCACAGTCCCACAATCCTACAATCTTGCATCCCGCAAGTTCCGCAGTACCGCGATCCCACAGTCCCTTAGTCCTACAATGGGCCATCCTTAAGGAATTGCGGGGGGTGAAACACGCCAATAACGTAAATCGTCGATAATTTAGATCCTCAATGTTAAATCACCAAGGAAGGCTGAAATCATTTAACAAAGGAAATGCATGCAAAAATAGGAATGGGCGGCCCCCTTTCTCTCTCTTCCAAGGGGCCACATGGCGCAATCCCATTGGCCCATATGTATGACATGACAACTGACGTCATCAATGATGTGGTAGTACGGTAGTGACGTGGCAGTATAGGTGACACGTGGCACGCAGATTCGGCATTTTCAGGGGTCCTATAGGGCCATTTCTAGGTGACACTTGTCACCACTCACAAGGTGACATGTGGCAGTGATGACATCACCCCCCGCAGATCAGTAATCGACGATCATACACAACAAAATTCATTCTTTTGCCGAAGTTCTTTCCCGGCCCGCGATTGCGATATGCGGGAACTCCCAGATGCAATATTTTATACACTTGAATTATAGGGATGTCGAGTCTGTCCCTTTCAAAAGTTGCACACTCATTCATCACTCTATCCCGCAAATCGACGATCGTAAGTGTCAAGGGGAAAAGGATAAGGGTAAAGTGTTATCAAGTGTCAGGACGTGGGATTCCAAGTAACAAAGGAAAAATGCCCCCGGGACAGGAGCCTGAAGGACTTAGCGCCCGAAGGATAAGCCCTTAGTAATAGCCCCTGGTCATATTATAAGAAAAGCAGAAAGGGGCTAAACCAAAGGGAGCTGAGGGGCATCATAGCTCGCGGATTTGTAATATTTCAAAGGAAAAATCCCCGATTACAATGAGGCCCAGATAGTACAATGCATGGCATTGAACTCGTATGGGTCGGCAGCTAAAGTAGTGAATGAAGTATGGCGCGACAGTAGATCAATATGGGAGAGGACTCAGGAAGACTTAATGGCTCGGCATGGAGCCTCACTCCTCTACACACCAAAGGACCATCGAGACAAGCACTTCCAACGACCCACTCCCTATTCCACAGAATTGGTCATCCACGCAGTAAAGGAAGAAATGACAAAAAATGGCTCCACAGTAGAGGAACACAACACATCATGGAAGTGGCTTGACCAGAGGCCATTCACAGGGACAACAGAAGGGACACTTCCTCCATCATCCTCCAGTTTTCTTTTTAGTTCTGCAATTTCCATTTATTTCCAAGAAGGGATCGAATCCCAATTGCAATTTTTTTGGGCTACAACGCCTTACATGGGCCAAGACAACTAGTCTAGCAGATAGTTGGAGCTCTGGCTCAGATATTTTGTAAACTGTAATTCCAACTCACCCTCTTCTTATAAAAATGGGGAAGCAACACTTTAATATTAGGTTGGATGGTTCAAGAATTTCTCACCCACAGGGTATGATTTTGAGAAGCCATTTTGGTTCAATTTGTTTTTAATGGGGGCTTCACTGATATCATGTTGAATGTATGGGTTGGTTATTTGGACCCTTTAAGATAAATGGCATTTCCATGTTGATTCCAAGCATGATTAATGTGCAGGATGTTCCTCTCGGTAATCTCATTTCATTTATGTTTTTCCTCATTTGAAACAGTATAATGAATGCAATTGGTTCCTCTCTTATCTATGGATTTATCTTAGTTGTTCAATAGAAGACAATACTTGCGTTATCATAGACCTACATGTGTTCACTAGCATTGCAATACCTGTAAAATTACAGATTTACTTGTGTATTTGATTAACCAGTGGGACCTGGGTTAGCCTAGATCTACATTAGCTTTTGGCAAAGAACAATACCCATATCATGTTTGGTCTGAAACCTTCTTTTGCACCCCACTATTTCTATCTCTCCACCTCCTCCCTCTTCCATATTTCTATTGGAAAATATTTGCTTAGGATTCTATGTTGTTTACAGCCCTATACGTCAAATTCCATATTTATGCTTGGAACATAGCTGCTTAGGATTCTGTTTGTTACATGCCTATGCATCTACTTCTCTCCTTCCTTTCCTCCTCTTCACCATTTCTACAACTTTAGTTTTAAGCTGTCTCATTGTTGTGTGTCGGCCACAAGAAGAAGAGGCCATTTCTCTTTAAGATTTCCCAAAATACACCCCCAGCATTTGGATCCATGTGTTGGCTTGAACCTACCTCAGTGAAGGCTTATTGAACCAAACCCATCCTATTACCTTTCTACGTGACAATTAGAGTGCTAAAAACCCCTCACATATTATCTCTTAAGCACTCCTCTCTTTAAGATGTCCTAGGCACTGGTTTATAATCAACCCAGAGGTTGTCTCTAGGAGGCTTTATAACTCCCTTACAACACTTGTGTTGTTGGTGCGATTTGAAGCGACAACAGATGGTGAGGGTCGCATCCAAATGCTCGCCTGTATAATCTTCCACTTGGTTGCAATCCTGTGACGACGGTATATGATGCTGATCTGATGGTCACTAATCACTAGGCTAGAGCTAGGGTAACTATTTGTGGGGTTGTTGTCGGCAGGTCTCATTTGCTTCAGTTCTTGGGAGGGTATGTTGCTCTACGTTTTCTTGCTACCTTCCATGACAATTTTGGGTTTGAGGTGCCAAATCCAGGCTCTCCTCTTCCACATGTGCCGAATTTGTTAGCGGTATGGAGATACCCTCAGGTCCTTTATGTTAACGTTTGGCCAAGAACCCTCCCTCTCGGAGGAGCACCATAAGTGGAATGTGGTCACATGGTCTCACGGGTCTTCACCATTCTTCCCTTTGAATTTTGGAATATCCGATGGAAGTTTAGTTTGGACTGGAGGCCAAGCCGGATTGTACCTAATTGGATCATTCGTCAATTTAGTCAAGTCTGGAAAATTAAGCGTGACCAGAAAAGGAAGTCATGGAGGACCTTGGGAATTCCATCCAGATTGTGTGGGGTTCCCGTAGGTCTTAAAAGAATGACCTAGATTTTGAAAGGCATCAGGTTGCCCGAAGTAACTCGTAGAGCCTATTGAACCAAAGGGTAATGTTTGTGGTCCAGCAAAATTCGGATTTTGACCAACTCCTCTTGAAAATCCTCCGTAACCAATGAAGTTACCTCCTAAAGAAGTATTGAAAGGAGATGACAGCCCCTGATAAGGGTTCCAAGCGTTAGCAAAGGGTGAAAAAATTTGAAATGAATTAACCAAGGAATATGACACATTCCCTTGTTGGCTAAAAAATTGATTCCCAGCTCCTATCCCTCTAACCACAGGGTTTTTCCAACTCTGAAAATGGTTACTACCTTAACTTGTAAAATGAAAAGGCATTGACCCTATTATCGGATTGGAATGTGGTATATGACCACTTCCAAATGGGAAACCCTAAAAGGAATCCGATCCACTTATCATGGATGTAGAGGCAGTTGATGTATATTCAAAGGAACTGAAGGAATACCTTGATAGGACATTCCAAAAGGGAAAAATCCAAAACTGGATGCATTAGCTTGAGAACTTCCACTCGTCGACAGAATGGAAGTAGACCCAAATAAAGATGTGCTGGGAGTGTTAGAAGGGATGGAAATAGTTCCTCCCCCTTGCATAGATATTGGATTCTGCATGCTCACAACACTCGTCGTGGATGCCATGCTTCCAGCAGTGGTCATCGAAGGGATAGATGTATGTGGACCTGGGCTCAAAGCCATGTGAGTCGGAGTTCCAACGTATAACAAAACATTTGGATGATCGAGAGGGAGAGGAGAATTCGAAGCTGCAACTGACTTTGAAAGCTCTTCTACTTTAATACTATCTTCCGACTGAAAGAGTACTTGAGAAAGTACTGGTGTGTTCCTCTCTAACTCTACACTAGTGTCAGGTTTGTCTTGTGAACTAATGCCTCCAAGTGGAGGATCAATCTCTGATGCGCCTGCTGGCATCTACCACTGGTTGGAAACCACTGGCAGAATCGCTCCTTCGCCTTCTAGGAGAAGGCTTTGGACTCGTAGGTGAAAGCCCATGAAGTCTCTAAGACCGTCGAGATGGTCGGTCAGCCACTTTGAATTATTTTACAAAATTTACTTAAAGACTCGAGAAAATAAAATGCTAGGCCAACAAGGAGCACAAAACACTCACTAAAATGTCCCTAAAGATATCAACAATCAAACAAATTCCAAGTATTTCCGCTCCGGGTGATTAGGACCAAACACCAAAATACAAGATAGTTAATAATAAGGGCCTTCCGAAAATAGACTGGGGTAATTAGACCCCAGGCCTACTAGCGAAGGTATTAGAGGTAGTTACGTTGATCTCCAAACAACAGCCTTTGCCGGTGCAAGCCCCCAAGCTTTGCAAGGGTGCTCTCCAGAAGTACTGATGGCCGTGATACAACGTCAACCTCAGGTGCCACGAGATTCCCCTCCGCAGCCACCTGTTTGGATTCATAGGATAGGAAACTATGGTCACCAACTTGTATCAAAAGTTGGGCAGAACAGTTGTGAGGTAGGATCCGACAAGTAAGAGAGGGGGTATCTCTCGTCCATATCTTCAGTAACCCTCGTGCTTAACTCCCAGTCAAAGAGCTTTCCCAGTCTCCCTAACGCTATTGAATTTCGCTCTTTAATCAAACTTCTATGTTTTACAATTTAAAGCGGCCTTGGAGAGTTAACTCTCCTCTCGCCTAATCGAAGGCCCTAAATAAACCTAAACTTGTTGGTGTATTCTGATGACAATACAAAAGTTCTAGTTTATTTTATTAAGTGCTTGATTTTTAATGGCTATTCTTTTAAGTCAAAGGGATAAATGGAAATGAAACCAATGGTGTTTGTATGATGCAAAAGAAATGAATGAAATACTAACTTATATAAATGCAATCGTTTGTTCTTCAATGAAAAGAAATTTCTACTTGGGTTCTATGACACTTCTATAGAGAAAAAAACTTTTTCTTTTCTTTTCGTAAACACACTTCACACATACAAAAACTAAAAAGACTATTGATGCTTTAATAATGCAAAACTACCCTAATGCAAGGTGTACATGAAGATGCAAGATCCTAGATTACTCTAAAGAGAATGAAAGCAATTGTTTATAACTAATAATAAGCCAACTCAAGTGTTTGAAAAGAACACAAATTTTGAATACAAAATCTTCTCCAAACAAGAAGGACAAATCCAAAAAGATCACAATTCACTTTCAAAAAATCAAAGGAAACCAAAATCAAACTTGGAAAGAGAAGACAAAAACAATGTTTTTAAGAACTTTTCTTTTTCAAGAAGCAACGAAAACAACCTTTAGAAAACACTCTAAATGCCACTAAAGACTCAAAGATTGAAAGAAGAGCACAAGGAAACTTTGCATGTTACAAATTCAACAACGAATGAAAACTTGAACAAAAATGGCTTCAACTTGTACTAAACGACCCAAACAACAACAAAGAGCTTTGACGAACTAACCAAGAAGTGAGGAAAGAAACACTTTCAAATTTGTCAAAAAGAAACTCTCAAAAAGCAAAAAAAGGTGTAAGGCCACAAAATGACGGAAAGCAAAGCAAGTAGACCAATAATCGAGCTTGACACTAAGATTGAAAACAATTTGTTGTTATGGAGGACCAGAACAATCAAGAACCTCTATAAAATTCTTGTGTGCCAAAAAACAAATCATAAAACTCACTCAAAAGCAAACCTAGGCCAAAAATTTTCAAAGCGAAAGAGATTTCAAAATAGTAAGCTCGCAGAATAATAAAATTCTAAAGGCAGAAATTGACCACTTAGAAACCAAACAGGCCAAGAAACAAATCTTTCTGGGTAGAGAGATTTGAAAAAACAATACAAAAAATGGTATACGCAACTGTGTTCATGTAACTGTGTTCAAGCACAGAGGCGTGTACACGCACTTCTGATAAAGGAAACTTGTGTATACGTGAGTTCACTTCACAGAAACTAGTGTGTGTACGCTATTGTAAACAGACAAAAGTATGTATACTAAACTTTGCAAGAAAAATAAAAAACAAAGCCAGATAAAAAAGATGAAACTTAAGGTCTGAGATTCTACTGGACCAAATAATACTGTCACATCAAGCAAACCAAGCACTGAGCCTTGATTGACACTGAACAACCCAAACTAGGAATAACAAGATTGTTATCCCCAATGGAGTCACCAATTCTGTTACGGGAATAAGTACCCTAGGGCTTTGGGTTGAAACCCCAACAGAGCAAGAGCAAACTACAGTAAGAAACACTCATATAACTTAGGCAACATGCTTATATAAACAAACTATGCGATAACAACCATACCCGGATGTCCTTTGTTTGGGTAGTTCTAGCAGGGTTCAGACCCTATGCAACTCCTGATGATCTTCAAATCTGCAAATCAACCAATTCGAACATACATAGTAGCATATAGATAAATCATTTTATAGAAAATGATTAGTTATACATCAAAATAACATTCATATAAGACATACAACACTATTTGATGCATAAACATAGTTAATCTCAGGAACAAGACATCGTTTATTTTTATTGTAGAACTAACACGGAGAGAATTCACCCGAGTCTTCTTCTTACAGCTCCAAGCAGAACCGTCCTCCAGATACGTCCATTCCCAGTCTTCAACAACCTCCTTCCATAACCAATACCATGATATCTCAAGCAAGTGGGAGAATATCAACACTCAAGGAAACAAGGGTTTCCTGAAACTTGGGGAAGTGCATGAAGCACAGGGATACTTCAGACTCAGTCAGGGATAATCTCAGTATAATAATTTTATCTCTTCTCCTCCTTAAGGCCTTCCCATAGAAGTCTATTAATACTTCTCCCAATTAGTTTTTTAGTTTGGAAACAGTTGGGCCATGGGCAATAGGAGGTAATCAACGGGTAAAAACTGTGAACCCTGCCCATAATTAAGGAAATTTAATTTTTTTAAGTGTTTTACCACATATATGTGGGTTGGGTATTGACTAACCCACGTGTACATGATTTTATCTCAAGGAAAAGTAGCGTACAGGAAATAAAACACTGTTTTTAAAATATTTGGACCAAGTCTGGAAGGAGGGGTTTCCCTAGGCCATAAACCAAGAATCACAAATACCAAGGGTGGTAAATGGTTCTATAATAGGTCTCGAGTAACCTTTCACAGGAAGGGTGCTTAATAAATACTTTTCTTCTATTTTCTTTCATTTATTATGAGAATATGCTAACAAGGTCACCGCTCCCTTTGCAAGTTGGACAATTCGTGGACAGAGTAACCTCTCCCATTAGGGTCTTCGTCGAAGCACTGCTCAGTTGGATCTACCTTTCATCTTCAGGTTGGAGTTTTTATGCCACCTTCTCTTTCTGTTGGGTTAGGGCATTACTTGTTTGGTTACTTCTTGCTACAAGATATGTAAGCCACTTACGAAATGGGGGATTTTAAAAGGTTAAATTTTTCCCGTCTACCTAAAACCTTGGCTCCCCTTAAGCCAGGATCTGACCCAGTTTAAATCGCATGAGTATTACCTGATTCTAGTCCAATTTGTTTTTCTTCTGAATTTTCAAGGGCAACAACCTTCTTGAATTAAACCAAATTCGGATTGTTTTCGAAAGGTCACGGCCTCGACATTTATGTATAATTATCTACTTGTTTATTTTAGACATAATATAGCTCTATCTTATCTGCTCTGGAATGACAAGGTCACTCCTGTAAAATGTGTTTAAAATTTTGAATTCATTTTCTTCATTCCTTGTAATTTTGGTAGAGTTTTAATTTCCCATTGTTTTCGTTTCTTATCTAGCTATGACCTCCGTCAAGGGTCCATTCTCGATGGATTTCCTTAGAGTTGTGAAACCTAGCTTTGTCGCGGCTTATCAGAGGGTTTCTACCAGAGTTACTGACGATATGCGTTTAGCAATGCCTGCTTACTCTTATTACTTTATGTAATCTGAATATATATATATATATATATATATATATATATATATATATATATATATATATATATATATTCCATTTCTATCGTAGAGGGAATTTCCAAATTCAAATCAATGTTTCACTTGTGTCACCTGCACCAGAACAGTTGATTGGGCTGACCTAACAGTTGGCCTAGAGGACCAAATCTGGCAGCTTATTTATTTGCCTTGAAAATTAAGGTATTTTCCAGGTAGTTCGCTTATTCTTGGAGTAAGTACTTGTATAGTATCTTTCTCCTGTAAGGGGTTTGAGTCATGTATTCATCCCGGTAATATTTAATTTCTTACAATAGTTGAAATTTTTAGGTTCGTGATAAAATACGGTAGAAAAGTATCGGTTCCTTACTTATTTGTCTATGCATCGTTCGTTACAGTTTACATAAAAGAACTCACAGGAATAATACTCCTCCTTTGCTTTTCTGCTTATACATACTCGTCATAGTCTATTTAAATGAACACAAAGAAGTATACTTTTTCTTTCCTTTGCTGCCTATGCATGTTCGTCATAGTTTATATACAAGAAGATACATAAATAATATTTTCCTTTGCTATTTCTGTCTATGCATGCTCGTCTTAGTTTACATAAAAAGATATACATAATTAATAATTTTCCTTCGCTGTTTCGGTCTATGCATGATCATCACAGTTTATATACAAGAAGATACATAAATAATACTTTTCCTTGCCATTTCTGTCTATGCATGCTCGTCACAGTTTATATAGAAGAAGGCACATAAATAATAATTTTCCTTACCATTTTTGTCTATGCATGCTCATCACCGTTTATATACAAGAAGATACAGAAATAATACTTTTCCTTGCCATTTTTTCTATGCATGCTCGTCACATTTTATATACAAGAAGATACAAAAATAATACTTTTCCTTGCCATTTCTGTTTACGCATTACTTGTTACAGTACATAAAACTAAACTTAGGTTCCACATAGTTTCCATGTAACCAAACAAAGGTATATAAAGAAAAAACTAGAGATACTACTCTACTGTGTTTTTCTTTTCATTTCGCTCATACATCCTAAAGTGGACATAGTTAGCTATATTCCTTATTGTACCCAATTTCCAGAAGGATATTCCATTCATATGTTTCTAATATCAAATCATTACGGTGACTAAATTTAACTACACACATATCAAAATGTTCGAAAACAACTAGAAAGAAATGCATGTTATATGTGTATACTCAAGATACTTATCTGTTGTTGGAAGATCAGGAATGTACAGATGAAACCTCTCCACCCTTCCAATGAGAAGTTGGCTATAACATCCAAACTTCTCCCCCTGAGCTCCTCAATTTTTTCAGAATAGTTTCTAAGGCAACAGTTAGATTGTCCTTGCCTCAAGACCCCAACTCTAGCCTGGAAATGTGTTTCTTCCACTAGGGAATGTCTGTTCTAGAGTTTTCCCACTGAACTCTTTCAGCTCAAGGAACCCTCCTCCTTTTTCCAACAACCTCCTCCTCCCTTCTTCCTCCTATTTCTTGGATAAAGAATAGGAAAGGAGATAAGTGCTCCTAACTGATAATTATCTAGTGAAAAGAGAGTTACTGAGGTTCATCCGTAACTCCTCAGATCTTCCATAGAGACAATGTTATATATATATATTTTAAATAACTCAATTACTATTTACTATTGTCGCCAACAAAATAACTAATTATTAATAATTTACTTTGTTTGTAACAGTAAAATGTCTGATAACTAATTCAAAAACTTGGGGATGTCACAAATATCCCCCCTTGAGTGGAACACCGTCCCTAGTGTTCATTCCTCCAACCGCTCTTGAAATAGTCTGGGGCTCTACCAGAAACTCTCCTTCTGGTTTGACCTACTACAATCACACTTATCTTAATCTTGGCATATATATATATATATGTTGTTTTTGTTTTTCCCTTCTTTTTTTACCTGAATATCTTGCCAATTTATGATGTGTCGGGGGTCATAAACATACTTCTTTAAATGGGAAACATGAAATAAGTTATGTACCCGAATTTGACTGGGTAGTGCGAGTTGATATGCAACTGGTCCTACTCTGTTTAGAATTTGAAAAGGGTCACAGAACTGGGGAGCCAATTTGGCACATTTTCCCCATCTGAGAGTACTTCTCTTTGGTTTAATTCACACATAGACATGATCCCCCACCTGTAATTTCTGATAAATTCTTTTCTTATCGGCATAAGCCTTCTGTCTATCTTGTGCAACCTTCAAACTTTGCCGGACCTTTTTCACTATTCTTTCCATTTCTTCCAGCATATCTAGTCCTAATATCATTTTGTTTTTGGGGCTATTCCAATTTGCGGGGACTGTACACTTCCTCCCATAGAGTACTTCAAAAGGACTCATCTTTAGCAATTCGTGGTATCCATTGTTGTAGGCCAACTCTACTAAGTGTATATATTCTTCCCATTTTCCAGGTTGTTGCCTCACGTACATACGTAACATGTCCTCTACCACCTGATTGACTCCCTCAGTTTGCCCATCGTTCTAGGGGTGGTATGCAGTGCTAAAGTGAATTTGGATGCCTAAACCCATGAATAACATTTTCCAAAAAGCGAAAGTAAGCTTAACATCGCGATCAGAGATTATGACACAAGGATTTCCATGCAACTGAAACATCTCTCTCATAAATACATCTTCTATCTGGGTCATTTGATATGTGGACCTGGCAAGAATAAAATGAGTTGTCTTGCTCAATTTATCCGCCACTACCATAATTGAGTTATTCTGCCTTTTTGATCGGGGTAAATCCGTGATGAAATCTAAGGTTATAGTATCCCACTTCCATTCAGGAATGGGCAGGGCGTGTAATAGCCCCGCCGGATGTTGATGTTTAGATTTAAGTTGCTGACATTCTAGGCATTTGGCCAGATATTCTGTAATATCTTTCCTCATACCAAGCCAACAATAATGTTTCTTGATTGTAGGAAAAAGGTTTTTGATAGCCTAGGTGAGTAGTGCAAGGACTTCTGAAATTCATCTAACATGAATTGTTTTATTTTTAACTGGTTAGGAACATATATTATGTTCCTAAACATCAACAAGTTCTCCGAGTTAATACTATACGCTCTTTGCTCAGTGGGATTCTGTGCGGTCTTAGCCTATTGCCAGAGATAACCATATTCCAGGTCCTTTTGTGCTTCTTCCTTACTTTGATCAGAAAAATTAAATTATGCTTGACTAAACGTAACTTCATAAACAAAATGCAACTTCCTACTCAATGCATCCACCACTCGGTTCTCCTTTCCCTTCAATTGTTTGATTTCGAAATCAAATTCACTTAGGAATACAATCCATCTAGCTTGGCACACATTTAAAGTAGGTTGGTTAAAAAAGATAGTTAAGTTGTTGTGGTCCATCATGAGTAAGAATATTTTCCCCAACAATTAGTGTCGCCACCCTTTTAAGGTGTGAACTACAACAGTTAGCTCCAAGTCATAAACATAATATTTATGTTCATGATCTTTTAACTTACAAGATTCATAAGAAATCACTTTATCATTTTGCATCAAAACTCCACCTACACCTTCCTTACATGCATCTATACATACTATAAAATCCTCCTTTGGGTCTGCAATTTTTAACACAAGTGCGATGGTAAGAAAAAGCTTCAGTTCTTCAAAAATCTCTTGATAGTCCATTTACCACCTAAAACTTGTCCCCTTTTTCTACAAGGAGGTGATCGGATATGCGACTTTAGAAAACCCCCTTATAAATCACCTATAATACTCAGCAAGACCCACAAAAGAGCGTATATCTGCCACGTTTGCTAGAGCAGGCCATTCCATAATGGTCTTGATCTTCTCCGGGTCCACAGCTATGCCATCATAGGAAATAATATGTCCTAAGTACTGGATTTGATCCTGGAAAAAGTCACATTTTCTAAATTTGGCTTAGAGCTGGTTTTCTCTTAAGGTCTGCAATACTATCTGAAGGTTCTCTTCATGCTCCTCCACACTCCTGGAATACACCAAGATGTCATCAATAAAGATGAGAACAAACTTATCTAAATAAGGGTGAAAAATCCCATTCAACATACTCATGAAGGTTGGAGCGTTAGTGAGTTCGAATGGTAAAACCACAAACTCATAGTGACCATAACGTGTTCTGAATGTTGTCTTGTATATATCTTCATCTTTAGTCTGAATTTGATGATATCCTGATCATAAATCAATTTTGAAAATACCACAACACCTTTGACTTGGTCAAATAGATCATCAATTCGAGGTAAGGGATTCTTGCTTTTTATTGTTAACTTGTTTAATTTTTGGTAATTGATGCATAAACACAAAGTACCATCTTTCTTCCTTACAAATAAGATGGGGGCTCCCCACAGAGACACGCTGGGTCAAATATAACTCTTATCCAACAGCTTTTGGAGGTGTATTTTTAACTCTGTCAACTCAGGAACACTCATTCTATAAGGAGCTTTGGAAACTAGGGCAACTCCAGGGACCAATTCTATAGTAAAACCAAGGTTTCTTTTGGGTGGTAACCTAGGAATATCTTCTGGAAAGACATATTTAAATTCTTGAACAATTGGTATTTTGTCCAAGATGGATAGTTTATCTTTAGAGTTAGTGTACCCCACTTGGACCGCATAAATTTGGTAGCATTTACGAAAACATTTTCCTAATTTATGATCTGTAATGGGACATAATTTAACCTCCCTTCTTACACCTTGAATTTTTATTCTGTTACCATTATTGGACATAAAATTAATTGTCTTTTCCTTATAGTTTACTAATGTTCAATGTTGTTCCAACCAATCCATTCCTATCAATACATCATAGGAGCCTAATGGTAGCACTCTTATGTTTGTTTTAACCTACTAATTATCAAATTCAATTACATAGTCTTCTATTTTTGAACTAACCCTTCTTTTAGCTCCTGTGGCTAATTAGACCAGCTAGAGACTCTTAAACTTTACTCTTTTCAAATGGCACAAATCAACTATTCTTGGGCTAACATATCTTAAGCTTGCACCCGGATCTATTAAAATGGAAATAGGGTGGTTCAATATTTTACCTTCAACTTCCACCATCGTGGGTTGATATTTCACCTGGCAATCCTCCAATGTTGTGTTAATCCTGTGTATGTTCCTTGCCACATCACTGATAGTAGAAGCTTCTTGAATATTTGTAACTAGTTATGACCTTGCTCTGTGGGGACGGTTTTTGTAGTAATGGGGTTCTCCACAACCCCAACACTGCAAAGGAGGTTTAGGAACCTGATCGTCTTCCAACTTGCTAGATGCTTCCTTTTTATTTATTTCACCTTGAGGTCTATACCTCTGCTAGTTTTTACTAATGGAACCATTTGGTCCTTGTTGACCCAGATACTTGGTACTAGCATTTTTCATTTTCTTGTTGCTTGGAAAAAAAAATTGCCCCTTCTTACCGGTCCAATTTTTGGTGCCTTCACTCTTCTGATTTATTTGATGGTAGCAGACTCGAGTCTTCCGAACCGCTTCATCCATCGTTTTAGGATTATCAAATTCCAACCTTTCTTTCATATAGGCAGGTAAGATGCTAATAAAGCATTGAACTTTAGCCTTCTCTTCATGAATGTAAGGAACACACCTTAACAGGGAAGTAAACTTGGCGATGAATTCGTCCATGGATTGTTGTCCCAGTTTCAAGTCATGAAACTCTTTTTCCTTATCATTATAAAACCGCTCAGTCAGATATCTGTCCTTAAAATGAAATTGCTCCCATGTGACCTCTTGTTCATTGATTTCTCTTACTGTCTTGATTTCTTCCCACCATAGAGTGGCCTTGCCTTGCAACTGATAGATAGCCAACCTTTCTTTCAAATTGTCATCATATTCATTAATATCTGAAAATATTTGTTCATGTTAATTAGCTAAGCCTATGCCGCTTCCTTAGCCTCTCCATTATATATTGGTGGCTTGATCTTTCTGAGCTCCCCTTGGAGTTTAGTTTTCTACCTTTTTGTTCCTTGCCTACCAAAGACATTGTCAGATTCTTCTTCATGGCCAGTTCTCCCTTCCTCAGACTTGGGACATTCCTCCTGCTATCTATGCAATTCAATTTTGTTTTCTTTGTTCTGATTGGGGTCTAGATTTCTTTGATTTTGCCTATCTGAAAGGATTTTCATATTCTTTTCTTGCTCTCATCGTAATCTTTCATTTTCAACTTGCAAGCTCAACATCTCTGCTCACAACTTCTGGACTGTTTCTAGTAACACATCATTTGTATTCATATTTTCCTCCCCTAACTGTACCCATACTTCCAGGTTTTTCCCAACTGTTCCTCCTGATGGGGTAGGTCCTACTCCTCGTCTCATATTGCTTCAGCGTCTTTGTTGTGCATCACAACCACTTCTTTTATTCAATGCATATCCATTCAGGCCTCAGTGTAGTAACCCGAGTGCTCTGATACCACATGTAACACATAAAAAAAATAACTTTAATTGACATAAAAAAATAATTATTTTTAACTTTTATTGCTATTTGCATATCATATCATTTCTGAACCCTTGGACATTTAAAACATGTATGGTGGCATAATTTGAAATCGTGTTGTTTTGATTTATGGAGATCAACCAGGTTTGGATTAATAAATTTTTCTTTAATTGTTTTCAACATATAATATCAACCGTACTTATGCCTTTACATTTATTTGGATGGCGAGGCTCGCATCCAAATGTCCGCTTGTATAATCTGCCACTTGGCTGCAATCTTGTGAGGGTGGTATGCGATGCTGATCTGACGGTCACTAATCACCAGGATAGAGCTAGGGTAACTATCTGTGGGGTTGTTGTCAGCAAGTCTCATTTGCTTCAGTTCTTGGGAGGGTATGCTACTTTGCGTTTTCTTGCTACCTTCCATGACAGTTTCAGGCTTGAGGCACCAAATCTAGGCTCTCGTCTTCGCCTATGCATGAATCCATGAGGGGTATGGAGATACCCTCAGGTCTTTTATGTCAGTGTCCGGCCAAGAACCCTCCCTCTCAGCAGTCTCAGGTAACCTTTCACATGCAGGGTGCTTAACAAAGACTTTTCTTCTATTGTTTTTCATTTGTTATGAGAATACGCTAACAGGGTCACTACTTCCTTTGCAGGTTGGAAAATTCGTGGACAAAGTAACCTCTCCCATCAGGGTGCTCATCGAAGAACTACTCAGTTGGATCTACCTTTCATCTTCAGGTTGGAGTTTTTATGCCACATTGTCTTTTTGTTGGGTTGGGGCATTACTTGCCCAGTTATTTCTTGCTACAAGATATATAAGCTACTTACGAAATGGGGGCTTTTAAAAGGTTAAATTTGTCTTGTCTGCCTAAAACCTTGGCTCCCCTTAAGCTAGGATCTAACCCAGTTTGAATCACATGAGTATTACCTAATTCAAGTTCAATTTGTTTTTCTTCTAAAGTTTCAAGGCCCACGACCTGCTTGAATTAAACTAGAGTCAGATTTTTTTGGAGAGGTCACGACCTCAAAATTTATGTATAATTATCTACTTGTTTATTTTGGACAAAATGTAGCTCTATCTTCTCTGCTCTGGAATGACAGGGTCATTCTTGTAAAATGTGTTTAAAATTCTAAATTCATTTTCTTTGTTCCTCGTAATTTTGGTAGAGTTTTAATTTCCCATTGTTTTTGTTTCTTATCTAGCTATGACCTCTGTCAAGGGTCCATTCTCGATGGGTTTCCTTGGAGTTGCGAAGCATAGTTTTGACATGGCTTATCAAATGGTTTCTATCAAAGTTACTGTGTATGCATTTAGCAGTTCTTGCTTACTCTTATTACTTTTTGTAATGTGAATTGGCTTGGAATTCGTAAGGTTTATCACTAAACTATTGTGACATACACACACACACACACACACACATATATATTAATTCTCTTTCTATCCTGGAGGAAATGTCCAAATTCAAATCAATGTTTCAATTTCGTTGTCTGCACCAGAACAGTCGACCGAGTTGACCTAACAATTGGCCTAGAGGACCAAATCTAGCAGCTAATTTATTTTCCTTGAAAATTAAGGTCTTTTCCAGGTAGTTCTCTTATTCTTGGAGTAAGTACTTGTATAATATTTTTCTCCTGTAAGGGGTTTGAGTCATGTATTTGTCCTGGTAATCTTTAATTTCTTACGATGGTTGAAATTCTCAGGTTCATGAAAAAATATGGAAGAAAAGTATTGGTTCCTTATTTGTCTATGCGTCATTCGTTACATTTGTTCTTTACATTTTACATAAAAGAATTCACAAGAATAATACTCCTCCTTTTATTTTATGCTTATACATACTCGTCATAGTTTATTTAAATGAACACACCGAAGTATAATTTTTCTTGCCTTTGTTGCATATACATGTTCATCATAGTTTATATACAAGAAGATACAGAAAAGATATTTTCCTTTGCTATTTCTGTCTATGCATGTTCGTCTTAATTTACATAAAAAGATATACAAAATTAATACTTTTCCTTCTCTATTTCGGTCTATGCATGATCGTCACAGTTTATATACAAGAAGATACATAAATAATACTTTTCCTTGCCATTTCTGTTTGTGCATGTTTGTCATAGTTTATATACAATAAGATATAGAATAATACTTTTCCTTGCCATTTCTATCTATGCATGCTCGTCGCGGTTTATATACAAGAAGATACAAAAGTAATACTTTTCCTTACCATTTCTATCTATGCATTACTTGTTACAGTAAATATAACTAAACCTAGGGTCCAGACAGTTTCCATGTAACCAAACAAAGATATATAAAGAAAACACTAGAGATACTACTCTACTGTGTTTTTATTTTCATTTCACTCATACATCCTACAATGGACACAGTTAGCTATATTCCTTACTGTACCCAATTTCCAAAAGGATATTCCATTCACATTTTTCTGATATCAAATCATTATGGTGACTAAATTTAACTACACACATATCAGAATGTTCATAAACAACCAGAAAGAAATGCATTTTATATGTTTATACTCAAAACACTTATCTACTGCTAGAAGATTAGTAATGTACAAATGAAACCTCTCCACCATTCCAATGAGAAGTTGGATATAACGTCCAACCTTCTCCCCTCGAGCTCCTCAATTCCTTCAGAACAGTTTCTAAGGCAGTAGTTAGTTTGTCCTGGCCTCAAGACCCCAAGTTCAGCCTGCAAACATGTTTCTTCAACTAGGGAAGGTATGTTTTGGAGTTTTCCCACTATTTCATCTTAAGGAACCCTCCTCCTTTTTCCAACAACCTCCTCCTCCCTTCTTCCTCCTTTTTCTTGGAGAAAGAGGAGGCAAGGAGATAACTCCTCCTAACTGATAACTGTCTTGTGAAAAGAGAGTTTATGAGGTTCATCCATAACTCCTCAGATCTTCAATAGAGACAGTGTTATATATATATTTTAAATAAATCAATTACTATTTACTATTGTCACCAACACAATAACTAATTATTAACAATTTAATTCCTCTGTAATAGTAAAATGTCCGATAACTAATTCAAAAACATGGGGATGCCACAATCTAGCTATCAAAAACTATTGCCAAATTTTCAATCAAAATTACATATTTCTCTTTTTGTTAATTTGAATACCCAAAAATGAGCCAATTTGTCAAGCATTTAGACTAGTACTTTTTTAGCACTGTTATATTGCTTAATTGTATCTATTAAGTTTTGATTTATTTTATAAGATTTTATATTTATTTTGTAAGATTTTAAATTTAATATGAAAAATGCATAACATTAGTTTCAGATGTAGTAAATTATATTTTATATTAAATAACATGTTATATAAATAAAAATGTTTTATCACTATATTAGAACTTCTTTCATTGCTTTCTTTAGAGAAGTCACTACCCTGTTTTGAGAAGAGGCTCTTCTTATGCTTATAAGAGTTTTCTTATTTTCATGCTTATCTTGTTTATGGTTACTTTTGTGTTTAATATGTTTGCTTCATTTCTTTATTTTATGGTCTTCTTCATCATTAGTACTTTCATTTTTTCCATAATAATGGACACCTGGCAACAATTAAAGCATTTAAAGAGAAGCTTATCTTAGTATTTGTTAGATCCTTTCTTATGTTTCCTCACAAAATAAGCTTTTTCTATATCTAATTCATTGTTGGAGGTATCACTATTTGTGTTTTCTGTTCTTTTTCTTCTTCGAAGATTCAGAGATTTTTTTCTTGCTTTGATGGCCTCTCTTTCTCAATTCCCATTTCATATGTCATAGGAATCCCATGTGATTCATTTATTGTCAATTTATCAAAATCCTTCATTTCTTAGTAGCAAAAACTTGGGCATCAAATGTTAAGGGGAGTGACTTGAACACTTTCTGTAAATCATTGATTCTTCAACCTTTTCACTAGGTGTGAGGAAATTTAATTGCTTTAATTTTTTTTATCATTAAATTATCAATCTGGATGCTCACAAGCTTATGAGGTGTTGGCAAGGTATATGTGGGATTAGGAAAGAAAACTCTAAGCTATTCCTATTGCATTAAAAAACACGTTGTTTGATAAATCATTTCTAGAACTAAAAATCAAGTGTAAGAGTATGCTTTATTCTTTAAAAATCAGTTACAATCTTTTTTTCTTAGATAAAAAATTATTCATTAACCTTTTGTAGTGTTGTCTTACTCCATGAACCTTCTAATCTCTTTAGCTTTATTAGACTGTAATATTAATCTCAATCAAATGGAATTTATGATGCCAAACCACACACTAAATATCTTAAGGGTTGCAAATTCAAGTCTTGGAACTTTATATTTTTATCAAGATTCCCAGGTTAGTGATGTTAAGATCCCTCATAATAAATTAAAAGCGCTCACACTACTGGGATCTAATTCACACAATTTATCTTCACACTAGAAATCAAAGGAATAAATAGATGCAAACAAAAGGGTAGGATTAAATGTCAACTTCAACCAAGTAATCATAATATATATTAAATGATAACACATAGTCGAGTCCATGAAACATAGTGATAAATGCCCATAAAAAATAAAATTACAATTACATAGTGTATATCAGAAGAGGGTGGCTATCCTCTTCTAGAACACTCCATGAAAAAACTGCAATGCACTGTGGAGGCCTACAACAAAACTTTATTTTGTTTCATCATCAAGCATATATTACAATGAAGTATTAAAGTCCATGTGCAACTATAGTTCTTGACTACTCCAAAATTGATACACAATAAAAAATAATAATCTACATCCTCCTCCTTACAAGGCACCCTTCATATTTATGTTTGTTATGTACAAGTAATAATATAAAGGCATTACAACCATATAAATTATCCCATAAATTGTTGGATCACACACCCATCATATTCCTTAGTTTAAGATGAAATTGGTTGCACAATGCTAACTAAATGATAAAGAAAGGGGGTCAATTTGGCTCTTGAGTCTGTTTGATGATGTAGGGGAGAAAATGACCAAGAGAATCGAGTTGTTATTTTCTATTTAAACCATGTTGATTGTGGATTTGACTATGAATCTATGCATTAATTGATGACTTTTAGATCTATTTAAGCAACATAGAAGTTAGTCCAGGTAAACTTGAGACAGTCATGTTAAATTTACCATTGGTGGTTTTTGGGCTCTAGGTTTTAACAAACAATAGTTTTTCCTTTGGTTGTAATGCTCCCTCCCACCCCCTTCCACCTTCTCGGGATGTGGGAGGTGCTACATTATAATTAACCTGACCTTAATGGATTGTTATGAAGGCGAAGTTACACCAACCTCTTTTCTCAAAGTCTTAAATTCTTGAAAACGAATGCAACCATTATGCTTAGCTCATTGAGAGATTTCTGACGATATAAATTTTATCTAAATCTAACTCTCGAATAAAAAGTTAAGCCTATTTAAATTTTGAACAACTAGATTACGTAATGTTAGGGAGGTACAACCACGTGGCACCCACATGGACCTGCCATGTTATCCATGATAGTGCAACACCTCTCATGGTTCCTGTGTGGCATCCACGTAGACGTCGTTGAATCCTATTGATACTCACCACATAGACTTAGGGCCATCATCCTGCCAAGCCTGACCCCATTGGGTTTTGCAACTATTCTTGTTATAATCGATGCACCTAACTACTTCATATTGGCCACAAGTTCTTCCCATGGGCTCATTTATAACTAAATATTATCTAATGGCCCGTAGGACAAAAAACCTGGTGGGTCGCCCCCATGCATACATCTTACAAACAATGGCTCTATCTTTATGCCCACACTACTAACTAAATCAAGATTGATAATCCATATGCCAAAGGACCCAGTGGGTCCCCTGCCACCTCCACAGTCACCCCCTCAACCCCATCTCCCCACCCCCTGTGCATACATCATACTGGTTGTGACTCGATCTCCGTGTCCACACTGCTAACTAAATTGAACTCGACAATGTAAAGGCTAGAGAACTTGATGGGTCCCTCCCCAAGACATACATCATACCGGCCACGACTATATCTTTTCACCCATAATGATAACTAAAAAGAGCCTAATAAATTATAGGCTACAGAACCTGGTGGGTCCTCCTCCCATGCATACATCATAACAATTGTAAGTCCTTCCAACTACACCCTTTTAAAATCTACTTTGAGAGACCAATGGCCACATTCCTATAAGACATATCAAATTACATTTTACTAGAAAATGAATAAAAAGGGTTGTCTATCTAAACTCCATTTCTCTAAACTTATGGCATAAGGGACCAAGGTCAAGAGGCTGCTAATGGTAAGTGATCAATAATAACAAGGGAAATTACCACTAAAAACTAGGAAACAAGATTTTTTGAGACAAGGAGGAAAGACCCCAACACCAATTCACACAACACTCATAGCTTAACAAGGGAAATACACCAATTTACCCAATCCATACTGGTATATTGTTAAACTTATTTAGAGAGCCCTGGTCATCAATTGAATAAGATCTCACAAAATTATAAATCATTCATAATATTAATGTTGAACAGCATGGTCCAAACTAATTGAGCATAGTCACAAAGATTCATATCCCAATCATGAACAAAATCAGTGAATAACATAGTCCATACATTCATTACATCCATAAAAATGCAAGATATAACACTAGCCATGAACATAGATTTGAACAACAATGAAATCTACTTATCTATGTGTTCTAAGAAGGTTGGAAACTAAAGTAGCGACTTCAACTCTCAATTAACCATAAGCCAACTACACCACAATATTTCTTGTAGCTAATCACCCTTGAGTGGGATTTAAAGCCTAAGGAGTTAATTTCTTAAGGTAATTTCATATCAATTACAATTTAACCAAACAAGAGAGGGAGTGCACTTTCCAGGTGGTTTATCAACTCCTTCACATAGTAAGCACCATAGTGACTATTCTGCCTCTCTAAAATCAATCACAAGGATTTAGCCAAGGCTCAATGAAGATTTTTCTTAGTTCCAAGAGAATGATTTCACTGTATAGATGGATTATTAGTTGGATTTTCAAGGAAAGAACTATAGGAGTCCACAACCCACTATCTAAGTGGTTTATCAACCTATTCAACAAGTTCTAAGTAGTTTATCATATTTCTAGTATGCACTTAGATGTTTATTAACTTACTCACCAACCACCTCAATGTCTCAACCTGCTTAGTGGTTTATCGGCCTTCCAACCCAAGTGATTTATCAACCCAATCAATAAGCTCTAAGTGGTTTATCAACTTTCTAGCAAGAACTTAGAGGTTTATTAGCTTACTCAACGAGCATTAAGTGGATCAAAATATCCATTGAGTCTTCACTAGCCCATCACACAAGCATATAACCTCTAACCACACCAAATATTTCAGGGAGCATCATCCTAGTCATAGGGCGTGGGTCAATCTTCTTCTTCTTCTACTATGGCTACTCCAACACTCCCTTTCACTTTCACTTCTTTTATGTGTTCTCCTCTTTCGCTGTGTGTTTTGCATACACTACTCTCTCTATTCCCTTGCTCTTTCCTTTCACATTTTTTTTGTCTGCATTTGCCTACTCTTATCTTCCCTTGTGTGTTGAATTTATAAACACATCTGATGAGACAGGGAGTGGCATGGGCCTTTTCCTTGTCGAGCAATGGAAACAAGAAGTTCTAGTTTAACTTGTCCTTGAATTAAACTGAGAATTAAAATCGAATTCTATTCTCATAGCAACTTGTAAATAGTTAATTAAGTTTAATTAACTTAATTAGCTTAGGAATTTCAAGTTGGAAGTCTTTCTGTAGTCAAGTATATTTTCTCCCTAAGTGTTATGGGTCCAGTATGAGTTTAAATTGAGTTGGAAATTAGATCACTCAATTTACTGAGTTATGTTTAGTTAAAGTAGTTCCAAACTGTTTGAGGAACTAATAGAGAGATAACCGTTAGTTGGTGCACTAGTGCATCCACAAGTGTCACTCTAGTTAACTGATGATTCCCTCATGAGAAACTCATGCATGTCAGTTCAGAGAAAGACCCAGTTGAGACTAGAGTGTAGGGATAGTGTACTATCAGTGGCATTATTTACTAGAGTGTATATATCATGCATGCATCAGAGATTAATCTTATGTTTGAATTGTGCAGTTTTGGAAGCATGAATTCCCTTTAAATATGGTCTATTCATCTTAGGAATTACGCAAGAGATCAAGAGCTTGGGGAGCTGCATAATTGGCTAAGTGTTGCCCAAGAGCTAGCTTGTGAGCTGAGAGAGTTGAGCATACTTGTGCGGAATTGTTCTATTGAGAACAAGATTTGTATCTTCACTCATATTTCAGATATATGCAATACAGATAGTGGGGTTTTGAGAAGTGGCTTTCCACAAATACATCTTGTGTTATGTTCCATTGATTTATCTTCTTCTTGTTCATATTGTTTTCATCGATCTATTGGTTTATGCTGGTTGAAATTAGAAGTAGATTCTTGTCCTATGCTTTAGTACATTGCATGAGATTGTGAATATACAAGATTTTCTACATGGTATCAAAGCTAAATTCAATATACTAGAGGATATTTCGAAGTTTTGAGTTTTGGGTTACAGGTGAAATCTGAATTTGCAATACATACTTCAGGATAAACAAATGGCTTTCTACAGTTTGCGGCTCGAGTATTCTTTGGAAGGAAGCTCGAATTTTATAGCCTGTAGGGACAGAATGGAGGCTATGCTAGAGGATAGTGGCTTGAAGGAATTAGTTGATCAAGAAATTCCTAAGCCAACAGCATCAAATGCACAAAATTTGGTCGATTGGAAGAAGTGTGTGGCGGAGGTGAGGCGAATAATCCTTGAGGGAGTTTGAGACCACATTGTCTCAAGTCTCCATGGAAATGAAAATTCGTATGGTATGTGGAAAACATTGATGGACTTGTATTAGAACAACAATGACCAAAGGAAATTGGCACTAAAGGACAAAATTCGAAAAATCAAATGGAGAAAGACGAGACGATTCCAAAATACTTGACCAAGTTCACTCAGTGTCGTGATGAACTTGGAAGTGTTGGAAACACAGTTGGTGAGGATGATATGGTGAGTATTGCTCTTCTAAGACTCCCAAAGAGTTTTCACAGTTATCAAGACTCTGTCAATAGTTGGGAGAAGCTACTAGATTTGGAATGACTGTGGTCGGACTTGATGCAAGAGGAGATCAGGAGGAACACCAGGGATGACGCTTTGTCAAATATTGATGATGAAGAGAACCGTCAATTAGAAATTAAGGTGAAGAAGGGGAAAGGGAAAGCTTCCCATTCAAAATCATATTCTTATCATGGAGGTAAGAAGAAAGACATGAAGAAATTTAAGTGCTTTCATTGTCATGAGCTAGGCCATTTTGCTACAAATTGTCCACTCAAGAAGTCTAATAAGAAGTCCTCAAGAGGAGCGGTGGGTGAGGCTTTGGTCTCTCAATTTGAATTGGAATTTTTCCTCATTGCGTGCATGGTGTCATCAATGATGGGAAGTGTATGGTACTTAGACAATGGAGCTTCATTCCACATGGTTGGTGACAAAGATTTATTTAGTGACGTGGAGGAGAAAGATCTCTAGATGCATATCAAGATGGGTGACAACAAGAAGTATAGTGTTACTAGATTGGGCATGATTACTTTTTAGAGGGAGCATGGGGCTCTACTCACCTTGAATAATGTTATGTATGTGTGCAGGATGAAGAAGAACTTGGTATCTATTTCCATGCTTGAGGATAGAGGCTATGATGTGATCTTCTCGAAAGGAAAGGTGTTCCTTCGACACATAGCCAAGGGTTAAGTAAAAAAGATAGGGATTCGGGTGAAGAATCTTTATAAGTTGGAGGTAGAAGAGTGTGCTTCTTTGAGAAAAAAAGCAAAAAGGGTGCAGAGCTAAAACGTTGGCAATTTGTGGCACATGTGATTGGGCCACTTGCATCATGGGGCTTTGAAGATATTGCAGCAGATCTCTACCCGTCTTCACAAAGGTACACTTGAGCAAGTTGATACATGAAAGGGGTGTACTTTGGGAAAATAAACACCGTCTTCCTTTCACGAAAGAGACAGTCGAGTAGAAGCTATTTTGGAGTGAGTCCATTCAGATGTGTGGACCATTCTCGACAACATCCACGACCAAACACAGGTATTATGTTATATTTGTTGATGACTATCTCGTAAATGATGGATATTTTTCATGCAGAAAAAGGATCAAACCTTCACAAAATTTTGTGAGTTTAAAAAATTAGTGGAGAAAGAGTCGAGAAAGAAGGTTAAAGCTCTACGAAGTGATAACGATGGTGAGTATGTATCAAACAAGTTTAAGAACTTATGCACAGCGGAAGGGATTAAATGGGAGTTGATGACACCCCATAACCCTCAGTAGAATGGGGTGGCCGAGAACAAGAACAAAAGCATGGTAGGGGCGCAAGGGAAATGTTGCATGATTAGGGCCTACCACTACACTTTTGAGCTGAGGCATGAAACACAATGGTTTATATTCAAAACCATAGCCCACATTGGATACTTGAGATGAAGACACTAGAGGAGGCTTATTTTAGTAAGAGGGTTGATGTTGGTCACTTCAGGATTTTTGGGTCATCGATATATTGCCATGTGACCAAAGATGCATGGAAGAAGCTTGAGCCTACATCAAAATTAGGGATATTTGTGGGGTACACTAATACACCTCACAACTATCAGGTGTACTTGCCGACCAATAGGATGGCAGTGGTTCACAGGGATGTCAGATTCAATGAGGAGAAGGCCATGCGAGTTTCTCTTGAGAGGGAACTTGAGCTACATGTAGATGAGGAGCTTTTAGCTCCTAAGGTTGAGGAGCCTCAGATTGATGTGGAGCATCCACATGCAAAGGATCTGGGAGTTGAGACATCCACTCAGGGAGAGTCTTCTAGAGAGGGAAAAAAGCACACTAGAGAGGTTGACAGATTGTTGGATGATGCACGAGAGAATGTGGGAGCACCCACTTCTCAGCGAATTCATAGGAGGTCACTTGAGAAGTATACTAGATACATGGCTATTATGGGCGAATATGTTGTGACAGATCCATCTTCCTTTAAGGAAGCAACCTTGTAGCCAGTTTGGGTTGATGCCATGGTGGAGGAGTATGGCTCCATAGTTCGTAACAATGTTTGGGATGTGGTCCTGAGACTAGAGGACAAGTTAGTGGTGAGATCCCGTTGGCTTTACAAGGTAAAGAAAGCTGTAGATGTTTGTGTGGAGAAGCATAAGGTTTGTCGCCTGTGGATTTTCACAGGTAGAGGGGATTGACTATGATGAGACCTTTGCTCCTGTTGCAAGGTACTTGTCAATTAGATCTATATTGGCACTATCAACATAGATGGGTTGGAAGATACATCATATCGATGTGAAGACAACCTTCCTTAATGGCATGATTGAGGAAGAGGTGTACATAGAGCAGCCTGAAGGTTTTGAAACCTTTGACCATGAGTCACATGTGTGCTGACTCAAGAGAGCATTGTATGGGATGAAGAAAGAACCCTGTGCTTGGTACACCAAGATAGATAGCTACTTCATCAGGTTGGGCTTCATAAAGAGTGAAGAAGATGCAAACCTGTACCACATAGTGGTGGAATGTAAACTATTGATCATTGTTCTTTGTGTTGATGATCTCAGATTGACAGGTGATGATCAGTTGATCAAGTCTTGCAAGGAGGACCTTGTAAGAGATTTTGAGATGAAGGACATAGGACTCATGCATTACTTTCTTGGCATGGAGGTATAACAGGGAGATGGGGAGTTATTTGTCTCTCAGGGAAAGTATGCCAATGATATACTCAAGAGATTCTACATGGAGAGAAGCAAACCCATGGAGACTCCTCTAGCAGGTAACTAGAGGAAGGAGGATGCTACTTCAGGGGAAAAGTGGGAGCTACTATTTATAGGCAGCTTGTGGGTTCACTCATGTACTTGGTGAACACACGACTGGATATGTGCTATGAAGTTAACCAACTTATTCAAGTGATGGTTAGGCCTACCAAGTTGTATCAGAAACTGACAAAGCATGTGTTGAGATACCTCAGGGGCACTTCTTAGTATGGATTATGGTACAGACAAATAGAGGTAGTGAAGCTTCAAGGCTTCACTGATGCAGATTGGGCAGGGAGTCCATCCGATAGGAAGAGAACATCAAGAGGGATCTTCAGTATTGGGTCAATGACAGTTTCTTGGTACAACAGGAAACAAAGATTAGTTGCACTCAGTTCGATAGAGGAAGAGTACATGGTTGTGAGTCAGACAACATGTGAGGCCATCTGGATGAGGAAGATCCTGGTTGGTTTGTTTGGTTAGTAGATGGATCCAACTATGATTTACTGCGATAATCAGAGTTGTATCAAACTCTTTGAAAATCCAGTTTTTCATGATCGGTCCAAGCATATTGATATCCAATATCATTAGCTCAGAGATTGTGTATTGAGATAGATTATGTTGTTAGAGTACATTCCCATGGAGGAGGAAGATTCTAACATTTTGACAAAGGCATTGTCAAGATGTAAATTTGAGTTTCATGGAGACAAGATTGAGGTAGCTGATAATCCCTTTCTTGTTGAGAGCGAGTGTTGAGAAATGGCAACAAGAAATTCCAGTTTAATTTGTCCTTGAATTAAACTGAGAATTAAAATTGAGTTCTATTCTCATAACAACTTGTAAATAGTTAATTAAGTTTAATTAACTTAATTAGATTAGGAATTTTGAGTTGGAAGTCTTTCTATTGTCATGTATATGTTCTCCCCAAGTTTTAGGGATCTAGTATGAGTTTAAATTGAGTTGGAAATTAGATCACTCAGCTTATTGAGTTAAGTTCAGTTAAATTAGTTCCAAATTGTTTGAGGAACTAATAGAGAGTTAACAGTCAGTTGGTGCACTAGTGCATCCAAAAGTGTCACTCTATTTAACTGAAGATTTCCTTATGAGAAACTCGTGCATGTCAATTCAGAGAAAGACCTAGTTGAGACTAGACTGCAGGGACAATGTACTATCACTGCTATTATTTACCTGAGTGTAAATATTATGCATGCATCAGAAATTGATATTATGTTTGGATTACACAATTTTGGAAGCATGAATTCCCTTTAAATACAAGATATTCATCCTAGGAATTACACAAGAGATATTCCCTTTAAATGAAGAGCTTGGAGAGCTGCAAAATTGGCTAAGTGTTGGCCAAGAGCTAGCTTGTGAGCTGAGAGAGTTGAGCATACTTATGCGGAATTGTTCTAGTGAGAACAAGCTTTGTATCTTCACTCATATTTCTGATATATGCAATACAAACAGATGAGTTTTGAGTAGTGGCTTCCCCAGATACATCTTGTGTTATGTACCATTGATTTATCTTCTTCTTGTTCATATTTTTTTCATCGATCTATTGACTTCCACTGGTTGAAAGTAGAATTAGATTCGTGTCACGTGCTTTAGTGCTTTGCATGAGCTTGTGACTCTACATGATTTTCTACATTCCTTTGCTCACACAACTCATACTCTCATTCCCTACTTGTTGTGCATACCACTTAATCTGTCAGGGAGATAGGTAGGGGAATAAATGAAGTGGGTGTGGTTTTGGTTAATCACTTGCACACCCATCTCCTCCTCCTTAGACCTCTAAATCCATGTCCATTCCACTTGCACAACTATAACTATAACTTTCACATTTATTTACACAAATAAATTTATGTAATGATATTTACATGAGGGGTAGAAAAAATGGTTGTTACTAACCCCACTCTGTTAGATGAACACCATCCTTGGTGTTCTATAAATAGGAAAAAAAATATAATTGTAAGATTTTATAAATACAACTCTTACAATCATTCACATAGTAAAAAGTAATGATTAATATAGCCTCTTCTGATCAACCATTCCCAGGTGGCTTCATCTAGTCCAAAGTGCTTCCATTACACCTTGATCTACTCTACTAGTTGATTCTGGTGCATGATCTGTCTCTGGTCTAGAATGAACTGTGGTTCTGGTTGGAATTATCCCTCAGATTCTTCCTTTATCATAGACCAATTAAGAATATGATTATCATCATGTACATACTTTTTAAGCAAAAAGATGGGGAAAACATCATGTTCTTTCACTATGGGTGGAAAGGCCAATCTATAAGCCATTAGCACCTCTATTGCCAAAATATGAAATGATCCACAAAACCTTGGTGCAAACTTAGCACAAGACCCTATTCTTAGTGAATTATTTCTTTGTCGGATATGGAGATACACATTCTCCCCCACTTGGTATTCCTTGTGCATTCTCTATTGATCTACATAACTCTTATACCTATATTGGGCTTCCTTACATTTATGTTTGATATTAACCACCTCTTGTTCCATTTGCTTTACCATATGAGGTCCAAGAACCACCTTGTTCACTAGATCACCCTAGCTGATGGGCATGGTACATTTCCTACCATATAAAGCCTCAAAAGGAATCATCTTTAGTGACTCTTTATACCCATTGTTGTAGGATAATTCAATTGAGAGTAGGAAACCTTCCCACCTCTTTCGCTAATGCATGGCATACATTCTTAACATGTCTTCTAGAACTCTATTTATTCTTTCAATTTGTCCATCCATTTGAGGACGATACACTATGCTAAATGTTAAATTTATTATAAAAAAACAAAAAATGCTTTCCAAAACTTTAAAGTGAATTTGGTATCCCAATCTGAAATGATCTTCTTCGGCATGATGTGCAATATAAATATTTCTTTCACGAAAATATGAGCAACGCCAATTTCCTTGTGGGTGGACTTAACAACTATAAAACGAGTTTCCTTTCTCAACTTGTCCACTACCACCATTATTGCATAATGTTGTCTAAATTTATTTAGTAGTCCCGTGATGAAGAACATAAAGATGACTTCCCACTTCCACTGAGGAATTTGAATTGGCTATAATAATCCCATTGGATTTCTACTTCCACTTTAACTTGATGATCTTCTAGGCACTTGGCAATATAATCAACAGATTTCGTTTTCACGCCCAACCAATAATACATTCTATTCATGGTTTTTATCATTATTTATAACTAGGATGGCATGAATAATGTATTTTGTGAAATTAATCCATGATGAGCTTCTTTAAGCAACCCATGCAAGGAACATACCATCTATCCTTGAATGTTAACATACCATCATTAGTTAGTGAGTAATTCTTGCTCAATGATCCTTTTGGATCTTGCTACTAGGGTTCCTTCACATGTTGATAATGCTCATTATGAAGTAATGCCTCTTTGATCCTCTCTTTGATATAAAATTCAAAAGTACTTATGGCTACCACCCGAGTTACTTACATATTTCAACTAAGTGCAATTGCTACTTTGTTTTCTTTGCCTTTAATATACTTTATTTCAAAATTGAACTCACTAATCAAGGATAGCCATCTAGCCTATCTTGCATTCAACTTGAGTTGGTTAAATAAATATCTCATCCCTCCATGGTTTGACATTAAAACAAACTTCCTTCCAAGTAGGTAGTGCCTCCACATTTTCAATGCATGCGCTATTATTGCAACTTCCAAGTCATTAGTAACATAATCCCTGTTATGCTCATTTAATTTTCTTTATTCATAAAAAACCATAAAAAACCACATGCCCTTCTATCATTAGGACTCCATCAACCCCTTTCTTACAAGAATATGTGAAAACCATGATATAGTTTGTGGGATCATTTATTCTCAATATTGGTGCATGTGTGAGTAGGTGTTTTAGTTGTTCAAAACTTATTGTGCACTCTGATCTCCATTGGAACTTAACTCCTTTCCTCTGTAAAGTTGTGATTGGATGCCCAAAATTTGAAAATTTTTGAATGAACCTCCAATAATATTTAGCCAACCCCATGAATTATCTAACTTCTATAACATTCCAAGGAGTAATCCACCCCATAATGTCCTTGATCTTCTCTAGATCTATTGCCATGTTGGGTGTGGAGCATGATTATCTTCTTTATTCATAGGTATCACTGCGTTGGACCCCAGTTCGTAACGGGGTGAAAACTCCACCTATTTAATCTTCGTTAAGGGGGTACAAGGGGGGGTGACGATGATTTTATGAGCCCCCCGTGGGGATTTGGAGGCAGCGCCCCCAAAACTAAAAATAGATGTAAAATTGTCTTGTAAAATATTGTAATATCATAGTCAATCTGGGTCATTCATTAGGCTGATGATATGATGGTAGAGTTATGTTTAATTTAGGGTTTTTTCCCTATAAGGAAACCCCTAGCTACGTATGAGGGAATTGTATTGCATTTATGTAGATGTGTATTCTAAGCGAGAAATAGAGATGAGATTGTGTGAGAGTGAAGAGGAAATTACAACGGGTCTGTTGTAGATTGTATCTCTTCATTTTGTTGGATAATATAAAAGGAAGGACTGGTTGTTTCTCCATGGACGTAGCCCAAATTGGGTGAACCACGTATATTTGTGTCTTCTCTCCTGTTTTGTGTGTTTTGTGTGTTTGTGTTTCTGCAATATTTTATGTGTTCCATTGCTCTATTATATATAATTTTCTAACAACTGGTATCAGATTCGAAGGTCTATTTTGTTGATAAACTCGTAGGAGAGAAGGGTTCCTAGTTCGAGTGGGAGAAATGGTGGAAGATGGTAGGTTTTGGGTCAAAAAATTTAATGGCCAAAACTACCAACTGTGGAAGATGCAGATGCAATATTATATGTATAAAAAATATCTATACATACCATTGAATGGAAGGACAAAGAAGTCAATGAGTATGTTAGACACAGAATGGGATATTCTCAACAGAAAGGCACTTGGAACAATATGGTTGTGCTTAGCAACGTCGGTAGCCTTTAATATTTTAATGGAAACAACAACAGAGGGTTTAATTTCGGCATTGGCCAAAATATATGAAAAACCCTTGGCCTCAAATAAGGTTTCTCTTATGAAGCATTTATTTAATATGAATATGTCGAAAGGTGGATATGTTGTTGATCATTTAAATGAATTTAATACAGTTACCATTCAGTTTTGTCTTGTGGGGGTAAATTTTGATGATGAATTTAGGGCTTTGTTATTTTTGAGCTCATTTCCAGAAAGTTGGAGTGGTTTAGTTATGTCCATTAGGAAATTTTCCTCTAGATTTAGTACTTTAAAGTTTGATGGTGTTGTCAGTGAAATCCTTAGCGAGGAAATGTGACAGAAAAGCTTTGGTGAGATATCAGGTAATGCTTTGACTGCAGAGACTAGGGAAAGAAAAATGGAAAGATGAAAGAGCCCAGGATATCGCAGTAAGTTAAGGAAAGGTAGATCCAAGCCCAAATCGGGGATAGTGTGTTGGAAATGCAGGAAGAAAGGACACCTGAAGAAAGACTGTAAATCTCAGAAGGGGAAAGAAGGAGACGTGCAACAAGAAAAAAATCATGAAGCGAATGTGATAGGTGATGTGTTGTAAGACGCTTTGACTCTTTCATTAGAAAATATTATTGATGCCTGGGTGAGGGGCCTCATTCCATGCCTTGCCTGATAGAAAACATTTTCATGACTATGTTCAAGGAGATTTTGGATAGGTTTGTTTGGGCGATGATAAACCATGTAAAATCATTGGAATGGGTAAAGTTTTCATAAAAAACAGAATGGAAACCAATGGCTATTGAAGGAGGTAAAGCATGTTCCAAATCTGAAGAAAAATCTAATTTCAATAGGGCAGTTTGGAGGTGAAGGTTCTGTAACTATTTTTACAGATAAAACCTGGAAGGTCACTAAAGGAGCCCTGGTAATAGAAAAAGGAGAAAAGGTTGGTACATTGTATTTATGCAATGGTATTTCTAATTATGTTAATGATTAACCTCTACAGGAGAAGATACAACATTGTGGCATCATAACCTCAGGAGTATGAGTGAGAAGGGGATGTAAATTCTTCACTCAACAAATTTTTTGCCAGGTTTGAAGCTTGTTGATTTGGAATTTTGTGAGAATTGTGTTTATGGAAAACATAAGAGAGTCATATTTATGAGAGTTGGGAAAGAAAAAAACGAAAAATTAGATCTTGTGCATATAGATGTATGGGGACCTACTCAGGTATCATCTCTCAGTGGCTCTCTCTATTATGTTACTTTTATTGATGATGCAACCAAGAAAACCTAGATGTATTGCATTCAAAATAAATCTAATGTATTTTATACTTTCAAGAAATGGAAATATTTGGTTGAGAATGAGACCAGAAAAAGGTTGAAGTGTCTCAGATTAGATAATGGAGCTGAATATTGCAGCAAAGTGTGTGATAAGCATTGTTCAAAGCATGGAATTTACAGAGAGAAGACAATTCCAGGAACGCCACAAGAAAATGGTGTGTCATAAAGGATGAAAAAGACAATCATGGAGCGTGCAAGTTGCATGAGATTGCATGTAGGATTGCATTTACAATTTGGGGCAGATGTTGTAGATACTACTATTTATCTAATAAACATAGGGCCTTCAAGTTCCTTGGATGGTGGTATTCCAGAGGAGGCATGGATAGGTAAAAAGGTAAACTACTCATTTTTAAAGACTTTCGGTTGTGAAGCCTTTGTCCACATTAATAAAGAAAATATAATAATAATTGAGTGATCTGAATTTGAAACTACTTGTAAATGGTTTGCAAGGTATTCAATTCAGATATATACATATTTAAAAGATGTCCATGTCTTGCAGAAAGAAAACAAATGAAAATTTCAGCTGTTCATGACCCATTTAAGTATAGCAGATTTATTTCTTTTTACTGTTTAACACACTAAAACGAATTTTTTCTACAAAATAAATCAACCACAGATGCAAAAGAAGTTGATAAAGCAGTTCACCCCTCCTGGGCTACGTCTGTTGGGTCCAAAGCTCCCAAATGGGCTTGTCCTTGTTTTAATTAAATGCTCAAATTGAATATACAGCTGAATAGAAGCATCTACAGGTGGAATAGATGGTAAAAATGGATTCAGAACACTTGAATCCTTTAGGATTGACTACTGGTTCACCTCCAATGGATACCTGCAACCCTATACAGTCTTCACAATACTGGGCCCTGGTGGCTCCTAGAACTTTCACGGCTCCAAAACCTCTGAAAATGACCTCAGATGGATGTAAGACCTGTACCAATGGCTTTATAAGGTCGAAAATACCCAAAAAAAAAAAAAATTCGTCCAAAACTGCCTTTCCTAGCCAAAGTTATGGCCAATTAAAGTTTCTCCAGTCTGCCCCTAGAAAAACTCCAGCTAACTGTAGTTGGAGGCCAGATAAGCCCACCAATTTTGGAGCGGCCGCCAAATTTGGCGCTCTGCCATTATTCCCGCCAACTTGACTGCAGTTACAATAAATGCGCATGTGACCAAAAATTTCGGTTGGCGGTTAACATTGGATTTCGCGCCGGGCGGTTAGGTTCTAAGCCCACGGTTCTCTGCACATGGTCATATGGTATGGGGGCTGGCCCTTAGGGGCTGGCCCCCTTCGGGCCCCGCCCAACTGAAAAGTCAAACTTTATTAACAATTTTCTCCGCCCATATAACAAATGAAACCCCGGTGGCATGTTGGTAAGGCGTGTTTGTTGCAGAGTATAGGTCGCGGGTTCAAAACTTCACACTCCCAAAATTTTAACATGCGCTCCACAGAGATTTGCTGACGTCACCCAGGGCCACGTGGCGGGCTCTGAGCCTGCCATGTGGTAGCCTGTGATTGGTTGCCGAAAAGGAATATTCCCTAGAATATTCCAAGGAATATTCTGTGGAATATTCTTTTTTATTTTATTTTTTGAAAAATTCAAATTTCCAATGTTACTGAGAAATTCTTCTTTTTGCCATAACTTTCTCATACGGCGACCGTTTTTCGAACCGTTCATGGCACTGGAATCAGGAGGACAAGCACTTTCCAGTCATTCCACTTTGAACCAGTTCTAAGCATTTTAAATTTTGAGCATTTTATGACACTTAGGAGATGAGCACCTGTTCACGCCTCCCCATTGGGAAGCTTTTGGACCCCAAAAGCCTTCAACTACCTGTTAAAGAGGTGAGGGTACAGCTCCCTCACTCTGTCCACCTCCATCCACTTTTCCTTGTTCGGTTTGCTGCCTTTGAAACCAACCCGAACATAATCTACACTGCCCCTCCTTGAAGTGCGTGTCCTTCTGTCAAGGATTGTATCTTCTTTCAGCTCATCTAAGAATTTTGGAGAGAAATCTTCTATAGATGGTAGCTGAACAGCACTTTCATGATCAGCAATCAAATGAGGTTCATACAAACGTAAGTTCTCCACATTGACAATAGAATACATTTGCATGTAGGAAGGCAAATCTAATTGAAAAGAATTATTTCCAACCTTCTTGAGGATTTTGAATGGACCATAACGAATAGGCTTCAACTTTTTACCTTCTCCTTGCATCCTTTCCTTACTAATGTACAACCATACCTCATCCCCTTCTTGAAACTTGTGATCGACTCTATGCTTGTCGTGTCTTTCCTTGTACTTGCCTTGACTCTTCTCAAGCTGTTCTTGAATTTGCTGATGTATTTGCTGAATTCTTTCAATGAATGAACGAGCTTTGTCAATATCACTATGTCCCTCAATGGCAACATCTTTCTCAAGAATGAAATCAAGAGGTGATTTTGGCAAGTAACCAAAACAAGCTTCAAACGGTGAGGTGTTTGTGGAAGAGTGGTTGGCACGATTGTAAGCATGCTGTATGTAGTGCAAATGTTCATCCCAAAGCTTGGGATGCTTTCTGTAATAACCTCTCAAGAGGTGCACAATGGTTCTGTTCACAACTTCTATTTGTCCATCTGTTTGCGGATGGAAAGCAGTACTTTTCTTCAACTTTGTGTCCATCATCTCCCATAGGTTGGACCAAAAATTCCCCACAAATCTGGAATCCCTGTCACTAATAATGGAAGTAGGCAAACCAAAATGAATCCATACATGATGAAAAAATAATTCAGCAATTTGTTTAGCAGTTATAGTTTTCTTACAAGGCATAAGTATACACATTTTGCTGAAACGATCAACTACTACATATAAATAATCATGCTGCTTTCTAGATTTTGGCAAACCTCCTACAAAATCCATAGAGATGCTCTCCCATGGTCTAGAAGGTACCGACAAAGGAGTATACAAGCCAAGCTTCCTATTACTAGGCTTGCTTGTAGCACATAATGAACATCCTCTTATGAACCTTGAAACAGAATCTACCATGCGAGGCCAATAGCAATACCTCTGTAGATGTGCAACTGTTTTGCTTACCCCAAAATGGCCAGCAATAAGAGAAGAATGAGCTTCTCTTATGACATTTATTCTCTCCCCCTGTGGTATACACAACTTGCCCAAATGAAACAGAAAATTGTTATGCATGTGATAGTCATTTTCCTCTACATGATTCCCTTTACTCAAGTTAGCATACACATCTTTAAAGTCATCATCAGATGCATATTGTTCTATGTAACTATCATGTACAATGGAATCATTCTTAAGTAAAGTAACAGCACCAATAATAGGCCTTGAAAGCATATCAACAACTTTATTCAGAGTACCTTTCTTGTACCTTATTACCAAATGGAACTGTTGCAAGAAGCCCATCCATCTGAAGTGTCATGATTGTTGTAACTTGCTTTGCGATTGCAAGTACTGTAAGGGCTGATGGTCGGTATGTATAACAGTTTCTTTGCCCATCAAACAATGTTTCCACTTTTTGATGCTTTGTACCAATGCATACAACTCCTTATCATATGTAGGATAATTTACAACAGCACCATTAAAAGTTTCAGAATGAAAAGCAATAGGCTTACCATGCTGTAGAAGAACTGCACCCATGGCATAATCACTAGCATCGGTTTGTATCTCAAATGGCTTTCTCAAATCCAGTAATGCAAGGACCGGAGCTGAACTAATCTTCTCTTTCAAAGATTCGAAAGCTTTTTGCTGCTTGCCTCCCCATTGGAAAGCATGCTTCACACTTGTCACTGCATGCATAGGAGCTGCTATAGAAGAGAAGTTAGAGATGAACTTCCTCCAATATTGAGCTGCACCCAAAAAAATTCTTACCTCTGTTATGGATTTGGGAGTAGGCCAATTCAAAATAGCCTCTATTTTAGCAGGATATATTCTCAAAGCACCTCCTCCTACTATGTGTCCCAAATAAACCAAAGAAGTCTTTCCAAATTCACACTTTGACATTTTAAGAAATAACTGATTCTTCTTCAAAACATCAAGTACTTTCCTAACATGCATGACATGATCTTCTCTAGACTTGCTGAAAATTAAGATGTCATCTAAGTATACAATAATGAAATCATCAAGAAAAGGACGCAAGATATCATCCATTACCCGCATGAAAGTTGCAGGTGCATTGCACAAACCAAACGGCATCACAAGCCACTAAAAGAGTCCTTGTTTGGTTTTAAAGGCTGTCTTCCAAATGTCACCTTCTTCAATTCTTACTTGATGATATCCACTGCGCAAGTCTAACTTAGTGAAATATCGAGCATCTTTCAGCTGGTCTAGCAAATCATCTATCCTTGGGAGTGGGTAACGATTCTTTACCGTTATCTTGTTCAAGGCCCTGAAATCAACACACATACGCCAAGTGCCATCTTTCTTTGGAATCAATACTATCGGTGACCCACATGGCAAAGTACTTGGCCTTATGAAACCATTGTCCAATAAGTCCTTGATTTGCTTCTTTATTTCAACATTCTCCATAATAGACATGCGGTACATGCCTATGTTTGGAAGAGGATAATCTGGATGCAAATGGATTTCATGCTGAATCTCCCTCTTAGGAGGCAAACCTATTGGCTCCTGAAACATCTCATGATATGCATCAACTACATCATACAGTTCTGACTTAAGTTTTGGATCACAATTGTGAAATGACTCATGATTCACATCAACCTTAGGCTTAATCATAAGAAGAACAAAATTCTTACTTGAATTGACCAGCCTTTTTACCTGTCCTGCATTCACCATCGCTATATTTGTCTTCGTGCGATGAGCTCTAACAATGAACTCCTTGCCATCTTTGAAAAGATGATATTTGTTTTCATGGCGATGAAAGATAGCTTTCCTGTCAAATAAGTAAGGACTTCCCAAAACAATTCCTGCTATATCAAAAGGTACCACATCAAGTTCAACTGCAATAAAATGTGCACTAATTGCAAAGCACAATGTGCACTTTCTTGAAACTTGTAAATTTGCATGCTTGCAAATCCATCCAAGTGGATATGGCTTCGGATGTGGAACGGTCTGAAGTTTAAGCTGCTTGACCAAGTCCTCTGATATATGGTTTGCTTGTGACCCACTATCAAAAAGTGTGTCAATTTTAGTATGTTTTGAAATCATCCTCACATGAAACATTTCAATTCTTTCTTCCTCATTAGGAGCTTGTACATGGCAGTTTGAGGTACTAGTGCTGGCTTGAGTTTCAATTTCTTTTCCCTTCAAGTTTTTTAAACCCATGGCTGCAATTTTGGTTTCATCACCTGAATCATCCCCTAAATCCTGTGGTGTAGATGTAGTGGCAGCAATTTTCTGTTTCCCTTTGGATTTGTTAGATTGAGGTCTTTTTTCAGGATGTAATTTCCAACAGTTTTTCTCCTCATGGCCTGGTTTAGAACAGTGTTTACAGATCACTTTCTCACTCTCCTGTTTGATAGATGCATTCTTTTTTCCCTTTCCCTTGGAGGTTTTCTCTTTGTTTTTCCCCTTGGGGGGCTTGTTTCTACCCTCTTCAAATGTGTTTTTCCCCTTACCTCTAAATGGGTAGCTTGGACACAAACCTCGTCCAGGCTAGTAGGGTTAAACATCAAGATGGTGTGTCTAAGGTAGCTATGCAAGCCACCAATGTATTTCAGCAAGGTTTCCTGGGTCTGTAAATCTACCCCTAACAAGAGAGCTCTTCTCCTGAATTCTTCGGTGTAGTCTTGGACACTCTGACCCTTAAGTTGTCTGAAATTTTGCCAGTTCATAATGGCTTTCTGCATGTGAGCAAGAGGATAAAACTGTTTTTTAATGGCTAACAGAAATTCAGGCCATGTTAAGGTAACCTTACCAAATTTATTGATCTCCACTTTAGTCTTGGCCTCCCACCAGAACAATGCTGCTCCATCCATTCTCAAAGAAGCCAATTAATCTTGGTGGCATCATCATGCATATTCTGGATCCTCAAGTAAACTTCCAACTGCCTAATCTAGTTGTCAAGCTTTTCTGCATTCACTTCACCATTAAACATTTGTAATTTGAATTTTACATCAATCTTTAAAAAAGGACTTTTTCCAGAGGATCTATGCTTATGCACAGAAGAAGAAGATGAGGATGAAGAGGAAGAAGGTGACGATGGGGGTGGTGGATCACCATTACCTCCATGTCCTTTCTTGGAATGATCATCATCCTTCTTACGTCCTGAAGAGCCCTCTCCTTCATGTGGATGTTTGGACCCTTCTCCAGCCAATTTCTCATTTCTTTCTTGGTACAATATCCTCACCATTTCAGTGAGGTCCAAGAAAGCCTTTCTGAAGACTCTTTCTTCTTCTTTTGGATCCATGTTTGCAGGAATTTCTCCTTCATGTGCAGAAATTATTGAAGCTTTTGCTGAGACTCTTGAGGGTGAAATTGAAGGTGGAGGTGATGGCTCTCTGGCCTTCCTTGACTGAGGATTCTCTCGTTCTCTAGTCAACTGTCCTTCCCCTCTTTTAAGTTTCAACCTGGTAAGCATCAATACTTGCAAGACAGTTAGAAGATCTTTGCACAAAACCTGGCTCTGATACCAACTTGATCTGAATTTGAAACTACTTGTAAATGGTTTGCAAGGTATTCAATTCAGATATATACATATTTAAAAGATGTCCATGTCTTGCAGAAAGAAAACAAATGAAAATTTCAGCTGTTCATGACCCATTTAAGTATAGTAGATTTATTTCTTTTTACTGTTTAACACACTAAAACAAATTTGTTCTGGAAAATAAATCAACCACAGATGCAAAAGAAGTTGATAAAGCAGTTCACCCCTCCTGGGCTACGTCTGCTGGGTCCAAAGCTCCCAAATGGGCTTGTCCTTGTTTTAATTAAATGCTCAAATTGAATATACAGCTGAATAGAAGCATCTACAGGTGTAACATATGGTAAAAATGGATTCAGAACACTTGAATCCTTCAGGATTGACTACTGGTTCACCTCCAATGATACCTGCAACCCTATACAGTCTTCACAATACTGGGCCCTGGTGGCTCCTAGAACTTTCACGGCTCCAAAACCTCTGAAAATGACCTCAGATGGCTGTAAGACCTGCACCAATGGCTTTAGAAGGTCGAAAATACCCAAAATCAAAAAAAAAATCGTCCAAAACCGCCTTTCCTAGCCAAAGTTATGGCCAATTAAAGTTTCTCCAGTCTGCCCCTAGAAAAACTCCAGCTAACTGTAGTTGGAGGCCAGATAAGCCCGCCAATTTTGGAGCGGCCGCCAAATTTGGCGCTCTGCCATTATTCCTGCCAACTTGATTGCAGTTACAATAAATGCGCATGTGACCAAAAATTTCGGTTGGCGGTTAACATTGGATTTCGCGCCGGGCGGTTAGGTTCTAAGCCCACGGTTCTCTGCACATGGTCATATGGTATGGGGGCTGGCCCCCTTCGGGCCCCGCCCAACTGAAAATTCAAACTTTATTAACAATTTTCTCCGCCCATATAACAAATGAAACCCCGGTGGCGCGTTGGTAAGGCGTGTTTGTTGCAGAGTATAGGTCGCGGGTTCAAAACTTCGCACTCCCAAAATTTTAACATGCACTCCACAGAGATTTGCTGACGTCACCCAGGGCCACGTGGCGGCCTCCGGGCCTGCCACGTGGCAGCCTGTGATTGGTTTCCGAAAAGGAATATTCCCTAGAATATTCCAAGGAATATTCTGTGGAATATTCTTTTTTAATTTTTTTTTTGAAAAATTCAAATTTCCAATGTTACTGAGAAATTCTTCTTTTTTCCATAACTTTCTCATACGGCGACCATTTTTCGAACCGTTCATGGCGCCGGAATCAGAAGGACGAGAATTTTCCAGTCATTCCACTTTGAACTAGTTCTGAGCATTTTAAATTTTGAGCATTTTACGACACTTAGGACATGAGCACCTGATCATTGAGGAAAAATCAAAGAAATGTACCTTTATTGGATATGGTGTTAATGATTTTGGTTATCTCTTTTATGATTATGAAAATCAAAAGATCATTAGGAGAAAAGATTTCAGATTCAATGAAAAGGTCTTGTATAAGGATTAGATGTAGGAAAAGAAAGAGGTAAAAGAAAATAGAGAATACGTAATGCCTGATGAGATCATAGAAAATGTAAAGGTGCCTAAAAATCATAATGATCAATAGTTGGAACAACAATAGCAACCACAACAACAACGTGCACCTCAAACACCTGAAATTAGTGTTTAAAGATCTAACAGGATAAGTAGACCCCCTGAACGATACTCTCCTTCATTATATTATGTATTGTTGACTAATTATGCTGAAGCAAAATGTTATGAACAAGCAATATAGGTAGAAACCGGGAAGAAGTGGGAGCTAGCCATGAAAGAAGAGATGGATTCCTTGGTACATAACTAGACTTGGGACTTAGTCAAGTTGCCTGCAGGTAAAAAAACATTGCAGAATAAATGGGTTTATAGCTTGCAGGAAGAAGATGGAGGTAGGAAAAGGTATAAAGCTAGACATGCCGTGAAGGGGTTTGCACAAAAAAAGGGTATATACTTTGATGAAATGTTTTATCTTGTTGTTAAAATGACTTCAATCAAAACTATTTTAAGTCTAGTAGCAACAGAAGATTTTCATCTTGACTAGTTAGATGTAAAGACAACCTTTCTCCATGGGGATTTTGACAAATAAATCTACATGCAGAAGCCACAAGGATATGAGGTTAAAGGGAAGGAGAAACTAGTGTGCATGTTGAAGAAGAGATTATATGGCTTAAAACAAGCTCCAAGGAAATGGTATCTAAAATTCGATAGGTTTATGTCTGAACAAGGTTATACTATCACTCTGATCATTGTGTTTATCTCAATCAACAAAATGATGGCAACTATATTATATTGTTATTGTATGTAGATGACATGCTTGTTGCAAGGTCTAACATGTAGGAAATAAATGTGCTCTAAGGAAAATTGGCAAATAAATTTGCAATGAATGATTTGGGTGCTGCAAAACAAATCCTTGGTATGAGAATAACTAGAGATAAGAAAAATCACAAATTAACATTGTCTCAAAGTGAGTACATACAAAAGGCATTGTAAAGATTTAATATGCAGAATGCAAAACCAGTTAGTACACCTTTGGCTAGCCATTTCAAACTAAGTAAGGAGATGTGTCCCAAGACTCAAGAAGAGATGGATTATATGTATAAGTCCCATATGCATCAACAGTTGAAAGCTTAATGTATGCAATGGTCTACACAAGGCCTGATATTGCACATGCAGTGGGAGTTGTAAGTAGGTACATGAACAATCCAGGAAAATAACATTGGATGGCAGTGAAATGGATTCTCAGGTATTTGAGAGGTACCACAAATCAAGCATTATGCTTTGGTGGTTCAAAAATTTCTCTACAAGGATATGTTGATGCAGATATGGCAGGTGATAGAGATAACAGGAGGAGCACCACAGGGTATGTGTTCTGTAGGTGGAACAAATGTTAGTTGGGTTTCAAAATTGTAGAGTGTTGTTACACTCTCAATGAAGAAAGCATAGTATGTTGCTACTATAGAGGCTAGTAAAGAAATGATTTGGTTACAAAGGTTTCTAGATGAATTGGGTAAGAAGCAGGAGTTGGGAAGGTTATACAATGACATCCAAAGTACCATTCATATTGTAAATAAGTCAACATTTCATTCAAAGACTAAACATATATAGCTCAAGTACCATTTCCTACGGTTAGTGTTGGAAGATGGACAATTGAAGTTGGAAAAGATACACACTAGCCATAATCCTGTAGATATGTTAACAAAAGTTGTAACCAGGGATAAACTAATATTCTTCTTGGTTTCAATAGGTCTTCAAGTATGATGATGAAGATGAGAAACATCCAGGTCCAAAGTGGATTCATTGTCCAACAAATGAAGTAGCGGTGGAGTTGCTATCATTAGTATCCAAGTGGGAGATTGTTGGGTGTGGAGCCTGATTATCTTCTTTATTCAGAGGTATCGCCGCATTGGACCCCAATTCATAATGGTTTATAAACACTACCTATTTAATTTCTGTTAGGGGGTCCAGGGGGGGCAATGATGATTTTATGATCCCCTCGTGGTGGGGGTTTGGGGGCAATGCCCCCGAAGCTAAAAACAGATGTACAATTGCCTTATAAAATATTGTAATTTTGTAGTCAATCTTGGCCGTTCATTAGGTGAATGATCTGAAGATAGAAGTTATGTTTAATTTAGGGTTTTTTTCTCTAGAAGACAACCCCTCGTTATATATGAGGGAATTGTATTGCAACTATGTAGATGTGTATTCTGAGTGAGAAAGAGAAAGGAGATTGTGTCAGAGCAAAAAGGAAATTACAACAAATTTGTTGTAGGTTGTATCTCTTCATTTTTCTGGATAATATAAAAGGAAGGATTAGATGTTTCTCCGTGTATGTAGCCCAAATTGGGTGAACCACGTATATCTTTGTCTCTCTTGTTTTATGTGTTTTCTGTGTTTCTTTTTCTGAAATATTTAAAGTCTTCCATTACTCTGTAACATATAATTTTCTAACATGTCATTCCTTCCTTGGAGATAATATGTCCCAAGTATTGAATTTGCGATTGGAAAAATCTCATTTCTTGAGCTTGGTATTGAGCTTGTTCTCTCTCAGTAATTGCAACATTTTTCTCAAATGTTCTTCATGATTCTCCTCGGTTTTAGAGTAAACCAAGATGCCATCAACAAATACCAATGTAATCTTGTCCAAATATGGGCTAAGGACATTGCTCATCAGACACATAAATGTGGCTAGATCATTTGTGGCCAAAATGACACCATCACAAATTCATAATTTCCATACCTAGTTTTGAAAGTTGTCCCCTGGATATCCTCATCCTTAATCCAAACTTGATGGTACCTAGACCTCAAGTCTAGTTTTGAGAATACCACAACCCCTCTTAGCTAATCAAACAAGTCATCAATCTTAGGTAGAGGAAATTTTTCTTTACTGTGGCTTTATTTAGCTACTTGGGGATCTCTAGGGAGACATAATGGTTTGATACACCACTTTTCCAAATTTTGTTTCAACTGTAATTTCATTTCCACCAACTTTGATGTGCTCATGCGATATGGTGCTTATGAAACTGGTGCTTCTCGTGGAAATAATTTAATAGAAAAAATGATTTCTCTCTTGGGTTGTAATCTTGGAATTCCCTTCAAAAATACATCACTAAAATGCCTTAATGCTAGATTATATTCCATTATGTCCATGTTATCTTCCAATTCGTTGGTCACCTAGACACATACAAAGTACATCCCTTCCGACTACATCTTTTCATTTATAGTGCTGATGTTTTCCTGAAGATGATAGGATTGTTTATTCATTACAACATCACTTTCTCTCCCTCATCACCGATACATTCTAATGACTTATTGTACTAGTCGATCCTTGTATTGTGGGCTGCTAGTCAGTCCATGTTGACTAGCACATCATATGAGCTCAACGATAAAATATTCAAATTGGCTAGCTCGGGCATGCCTTCTATCATTATTGGGCATGATTTCACCGCATCCACAACTTGCCATTTGGTTCTCATGGCTAGTTGAACTAGCCACTATATTTGATGGGATTTACTCCGCAACACATACCTTTCTACAACCTTGGGACTAACATAACTAAAATTAGAACCTTGTTCAATCAAAATTGAAACAAGTCGATTAACGACCATCCCTTCCATCTTGATCACTGAAGCTTGATGATCATCCTGCCTATTTTCCAACATGACATAGATTTGTGGCATGTTTTAAGACACAACATTCATTGTCTCTGCTTCTTACACATTATACAACATTAGGCCATTTTTTTGTCACTAAGGATCATATTTTTGCATGTGGTATTCTCCACATGTCCAATAGGGTGTGGGTCCTCTTCTAAATCCCTCTAGTTCTTCTCTCATTGGCTTAAAGGACAAATATCTACTATAAATAGTAGATTTTGTTGGAATCTCACCCTTGGTAGGAGTGGTGAACTTCATATTATTTCCTCCTAGCTGACGTCCTGAATATTTATGCCCTTTTCCCCTAAAATTGGGCCTACCTCTTACTTTCCAATTAGCCTAGAATTCAATTTTTTTGCAGGGGAATTTAAATTTTTTTGCTCAAATTCCAGGAGTCTTAATTTCAGGTTTATGAACAATAGTCAAATGTCAATTTCTATTGAAATAAATTAGAAATAATAATTAGAGATTATATTTTGTTAAGGATTATTCAAGTATGAGTCAGTTAATAATTTAAAGAAAAGGAGTCAATTAGGTTATGGATAGTTGATCTCATACCTTTAGGAGATATGTAAAAACAAGTCCAAAAAATGCAGATTTGGGTTTTCTATGGGGAAGAAATGAGTAAAATCTAAAGTGGCTCTGCAATGAAAAGTAGACCAACTAATAGTGTAAAGAAACTTTATGATTTCTATTCCAAGATTCGAATTGTATAATTAATTTCTAAATGAATTGAAAGATTTGCAAATATATTTCTTAATGTTTGATTTAGATTCATGTTTTGTAACACACGTACCAACCTACAGACTTATTGTAAGTACATTTCTATTTAAATTTTATTTATTTAACTTTATAATGTCATTGAATGAGTAACTGGGTGAACACGTTAAAGGGTGAGAGTTGTAGGATGTTTCAGATTCAAGAAAAATAAGACACAAAGCATATTTATGAACACCGCAATCTAGTGAAGTCGTGGATTCCTGAGCCAGGTAACTATGACCCTTTAGACGCCATTCCACAATCTAAACATAGAGCATATTTCAGGTAATACGTATCTTTTAGCCTTATCCTTGGTTGGAATCGATATTGAAGTGCACCTGGTGCGTTGACAATGTAAATCATGGAGTATGAGTCAGGATTGATATACACAAAATGAAGTTAAATTGTAAATTCCACTAAATTGTTACCTGCAGGTATTCATGTTCACCCTGTGGTGTTCCTGTGACCATAATTTAGTTCTTGTTTTGCGTGTACACTTCTTGCTAACTGAAAGAAGTATTTTCAGACCCTTGTTTTCTATGTTGGAGAAAAGGTTCCAGAATGACTTGTTTCAAAGTACAAGAGAGCACGTAAATCCCAATACACCTTCTACAAGTCATTAGAATACATTTTAGGTTGCATGAAGCAAAAATATATGCCTTTCCACTACACCATTAGTGGTATTAGAGAACATATGCAGTTGTATTTTTCAATTGATATCAAGGTGATTCCACAATGATTGTTGTGCAAGATATGACACTCAAGATTGGAATAGGTTGGGTGGACAAGGAAGAGGTCGCCAACCTGTGGGAAGGGATGGAGGCCATTGAAGTAGATAAACATTGGGATCTTGAAGTTGGGGATGCTAATGAACCAAAATAGAAATCTTATGAAGAAGAAGAGTAGTAGAAGAAATTGCAAAATTGAGGGTTCTCAAGTCCATTTTAAGTTCTAGTTCAAGGCCAAAAGTTGATATTCTTACGTATGGGGGGAAGCTAGAACCAAAGGATTTGATCAATTAGATAATTGTTGTTATGCTCCTATACCAATAGGTGTCATATTTCATGATTGACTGGTTAAAATCCCAAATATGTTCATCCTTTCCCTGCTGCAAAGGTTTTCCATATTTAAAAAAAAAAAATTCAAATCAAAAAAACTTAAAAAATGTAAAGAGGGTATGCCCTAAAATAAAGATCAAAGGGAAAAAAGAATGAAATGGTCAAAAATGAAAGAAATGAACCCCAAAGAAAAGGACCATGAAAGTGTGCTAGTCCAAAATGCCACTACTAGTCTATTTTTGCAAAGAATCTCATTGTGTGCAGTTGGTTGACTCTTGCCACAGTTGATGGATGGCCAAACAGCTTAATCTTGGCCAGTTCATGTTTGAATTTCTTGTTTTAGAGATAGAGAATAAAATCTGTCCAAACAGTTCAATCTTGGCAGATAAGTAGATAGGTAGAGAAGCAAAGGAGCTCAACAGTTAAATCTGAGCCCTTGGAAGAAATAAGGGCAGACTTAGATATGATTCCCATGAAAAGGAAAGAAAATTTGTAAGGGTTTGCTAGTCTAAGTGCACCCATGTAAGAAGAAGAAAAATGTTAGGTATAATAGGTTGGGTAGGCAGTTTTGGTGTTGCAGAAGCAGGCTTATGATTAATTTTGTCTCTCAAAGATGTTCATCTTATTGATATCATAAGTACAATGGCAATTGTTTGGCTACAAATCAAGTGAGGCATGACTAACTTCCCCTCACACTTCTCCCAAAATCACTTATTAACCCCCCCAAGGATATTGAGATCTGCTCAATACTCCTAAATCACCCCATTTCATGAAAAAGCCTGAGTAAAACAACATTCTTGCTTTAGGAAAAGAAGCCACATTTCTTGTGTAAAACCTTTGTTTTCTCCTAAGCCTAAGTTGTTGAACTTTATAACTTGGCGCCTACCCTTCATAGATTCATTTTGATCGTTAACATTATTATATAAATCCCTATATTCCTCCCCCTGCCCGTATTATGTATATAAAAGAAAAACCCCAAAATTTTATTATCCCCACCACCGGCTAAATTATAGCCATATGTCAATGTTTACAGGGGATTCAAGTTTTATCCGAAACCTTATGAATAACCCTATCAGTGGTACCTCGGGATTAATTAACTTTGGGTTAATTAATAACCTTATTAAACCCTCCCTGCACTCAAATATTCAAAGATTAATTAACATCTGGTTAATTAACTATTTAAACATCCCGTAGCCAATCAAACTGCCCCCGATATATTTAAATCAACGTTTATTATATTACATGGGCCCCGCGCTGTAACCCTCCTCCAGCTCCATTGAGTGCCAACCGTTGGATCCGGGCTTGCTCCATTGAGCTCCCTCTGCCGCCGATGTTTACCGCCTGAGGAGCCGGAGGTATTACTACCATACCAGGGACACGCGGCGCCCTTCCGCTATGCTCGCGGCCCCTCCTCCCGAAACCGCCTAAGCTCATAAGCGGTGAGGGCCAATACCGCTTACCGCCCTCCCGCTGACCCTGCCCGCTAACGTCATCGCCACAACACCTCCACATCAGCATCCCATACCCCCGTGTCGTGACAAACCGTCACATCCCGATGATGTCATCAGACCGAAAGGCGGCAAAAAGCCCTGCGAAGTCAATTTTTGTTTAAAAAACTCGTGAAAGTGTCATTTTCGCTCATTTTTATTTGTTTGTTTCGTGATACTGTTGCATGAAAATTATGTCCAAGCAACTGCAGAAGTTCCAGTCCGCCACCCGGCCAAGCAAAGTCCAGCATCCTGCTCCGCACCTTGTCGATCAACCTCCAAATTACACTGGTTCACCTCCAAAATATAGGTATTTACCCCGTCCCACCTCCTGAACCAGTATTTTTGGTTTTCCTCTGCAAATTATACCTATAGGAGCCAAATTCAAGCTGAAGCAGTCCATAATTGCCATACCAACCCATCCAAAACTTCTCTTTTGCCCTTCTTTTCCATAGAAACTCGACCTTCGGTTTAAAAACATAGAGAACTGAACATGGAAGCCGTTGTGGCCCTCAGTGTAACGCCCTTCAATGCACCTCATAAAGACCAGAATCATCTACCCCTGGCTGACATAGATTTCCAAATAAAAGACCCGTCTGGTTGCCAAAATCATCTTCATACTTTCTGCCTAATCAGAAATAGTCATTTGAACAACTCTGATATCTATGGAATATGGGAATCAAATCTCCCCAGGTATTACCTTCCCTCAGTCAATGTGTTCCCAGATATTATTTGCCACTGCTCTGCAAATTATGACCCTGTCAGTAAAGCAGTTATGACCCCATCATAAACTGTTCCCTTTTACATAACTATTGAATCTATCAATGAGATGCTACACCTCCATCCAGTTTAGCCTCTTGCTCCTATTTCCATGGGATTTTTGCTTGAGCAAGGCTCTCAACTGTCCAGTGCAGAAATAACCTGGATTGCTAAGTTATTCATGAAACCATATTTTTAGCCCCAAGGCCCACCTCCTTATTTATATGTCCTGTTCAATGAGACTGGAAGAATTATTCTTGACATGATATCAGTGATCTTGGGATTTAGGTCCAGTGAATATGTGGATGAGATTGTCCTGGTTCTGTTATCCACCTTTACTCCAGGACAACCCCCTGCTATTAAGTATGACTATGCCTCTTTCATTGCTGACAAAATCCATGCTCAATTTATGAATTTGGAAAGAGAAGGAGTGTTTAAATACACAACTTTCATATACCATCTGCTGTTGTATTATCACCCAGACAGTTTTATATTTCCCATCAGGAAATTAGATTCCAAAGGAGAGAGGAGGTCTGTGATCTTTTGGACCTCTGTTTTCCACAAAATTAGTGAATCCCCTTATACCTACTGTGAATTCATTGACTTGTTTGTACATCCTGCCTCCACTCTATTGATAGGGGCTCCTCCTCCTAGGCTCTCTAATGACATAAAGAAGATTTTACAGCTCTCCAAAAACTACATGATAGGTGACTAGTACTTCTACCAGGATCACACTGAAATCAGGATATATGGCTGTGAACTGTGCCCTTATAAGCTACCCAAATATGTGCCCATGAGACTATTTGCATTGGAGTATTTCAAGCAACTTATCAATGCAGATCTAACTCACTTTTGCAATGTAAAGAAAAAGGCTCAGCTGAGAATAAGAAACCAGTTAGGCCCTTTTATCATTAACAAGAGGGAAGCATGGGAAGATGTTGATAAGATATTAGAGGAAGACCTTAAATTGAAGAAAAGCTTCTGGTGGGTGCCATATGACCCAAATAGCTTTATAAGTGACGGAAAAGTAAGAAAACGGCTGCCAAATTACACACATAATAGGATCCCTGAAGTAGAACAATATGCTAATCAGGATGAGTGGGTAGAGGGTACATTAGTAGAAGAACTTACACAACAAGAAAATATGAAAGATTTAGAAAGGATCCTTGACCTAGACTCTTTTGGACAGGTATCTTTCAAGCTGCCTTAGCAAACCGAAGTGGGTACATCTTTTGCTGGAACTTCACAGCAACCTGTACAAGAAACCAACACACCAGTTTTAGGCTCTCCCAAGGGCAAGTAAGTAGCAGGCACAAAGAAGCAAGCAATGACTGATCAACAGGGGCAAATTCCTTCAATACAAACCAAAGCAGCAGATATTCCTTCACTACAGACTCCTCTAAATGAGGAAAAAGGCAAGAAAAGAGATAGAGAAGAGGCCACACCCATCAGTGGACCTGCAGAACAACCAGGTGCAAAAAGGCAAAGACTGAATCCTTTGTCTGAGGAGGAAATCATTGAAGAAACAATAGAAAGCCTAAGAGGTGAGAGGGCAACTAGCCCACAGACCTCCCCATTGATAGACACATCAAATAGCTCACACAAGCAAGAGCTAGAAAGGCAGCATAGTGTGGAAGTTTCATCCACTAGGCCACCAACTAAGCAGACCTCTGATATCAAAAGAACATTCACAGAGATCGAGGCTAGAAATGATCCATTGAGGCTGCAAATTTATAACCAATATCTTAAGATGGCCCCCACAAAACAACAAAGATTGATGTCCGCCTATGAGATAAAGGAGGGAAAAATGATCATGAGCTATTTCAAGCCCAAGGTGCAGCAACCGCAATTGGCAGCTGATTATATCAGGACAAATCTGGAATTCTTGGCCAAGGACATTCATCCAATAAACTAGATTGAGCTGCATAAACAGACCGGAGAGATGGTGTATTCCACGCTAGCTGATAAAGCAATGTTGGCTCATAAATTGCAAAGCTCATTGGAGAACACATCTTCTCAGCTAGATTTAGAGAAAGCTTCTTCCCTAACAAAGGACAATAGGATAAAATCCTTGGAAGATATTATCATTGGACTGGGACATGATCCCAAAGATGCCAAAGGCATAAAAGCACTAATGAGGAAAAAGGAAGAGGACATTGCTGCCCTCAGAAAACAACTCAAAATGCCTCCTTCAATGCATCCATGGACAACAGATGTTGTATAGCATAAGTCCGAAGAGGACATGATCGCCCTGCTCATGAGGTTGAATGAGAGATTCAGTGAGACAGAGCAGGCATTGAAGAAAGCACTACAAGAAAAGCATTGAGAGTCGACCTTCCAGCCACCTGAAGTAGCTACAATAGTCACAACTGCCCCTCCCACAGTTATAACAGCAGTGCCTCCCACTGTCCTGACATCAACAGTAGAAATCACCATAGGTACCTCAGCAACAGCAACAACACCAGGAAGCAGTACAACTATGACTACAAAGCAATTGATAAAAGCCATGGAGGAGTTGAAACTATAAGTATCAGAGCTGAAGCAAGTCAAAGAAAAATTGGCAAAGGTAGAGCAAAGCTATGATAAATCCAAGATGAATGTGGCAGAGAAAACAAGGGAGGTCAAAGCATTGGAGAACAAGGTAAGAGCCTTAGAAAAGGATCTCTCTCTGCGTAAGCCTCTAGCAGAAATCAGAGGAATTTTGTGGACCAACATCACTCAATCCCTTAGTGATGTGTGGAGATCTATTCAAACCATTTATGAACATATTGATTTGATAAGAGTAGCCCAAGTGGAAATTCAGAAAATAAGAGCTTTATTGGGACAGATGCCTGAGCAAGCTAACAGGCTAATACATTTTTTGAATACCAAGACCAATGAAGAACTGGAAGCACTAGATATTAGAGACGGAATAGGTACCATTGTGGACATCAAGAGAGTTCTAACCATGAGAACTCTAATGCAAAACTTGGACAGAAGATGCTAGGACATGTAGGTAGAGATTGATTCTTTCATAGAAAAATTTACAGTCTTGCATCAAAAAGGTTTGCCAAGTCCTTTGGGAGATAATGATCATCTGATGAAGCACAAGGACTATGTACATAAATTGAATACATATGCTGTCAATCAAGCTAATGCATCTTCAAGTACTTCAGGAGAAAAAGCACTTCCATCTGGCCAGTCCCTTTATGACAACCTGGAAAATCGATTTGACATAGAGCATGAGGTGAAGCATCTGTTCACCATCCCACCTAATTTCTTCAGGTACACAGAGATTGACAAGACTTTAAGGAAGCTGTAGAGACATAAAATACCAGGACCAGAGTGGTGGCAAAGCATGTTAGAGATCCTGTAAATTATCTTTGGTCAATGCAAAATTGTGCACCATCTACTATAATATGGAGAACAGAAATAAATCACGGTCCTGTGGGTCAAAGCGCATCACATCATAGTTAAAGAAAGTCCGGCCAAAGGAAAAAAAATCAGCACAGAGGATCAGTAGAAGATAGCTAGGAACCGACTTGTAGCACCTACCTCCAGTACGTCTCATAAACGCAGATCAACCAGCGTAGCATGAATTTATTGCATCTATTTGTTATCTCCCAGTTTTCGAGACTGTCTGTCTCTATCTATGTAAAAGAAACATTAATTGTCAGCAGATATTATTTCTATCAGATATTTTGTATGATATCTTGATATTTTTGTATAAATACCCACCCAGACCAAGTATTTGGGGTTGGTTGGTGGTGGATGTTCATAGTTTTGACTGTAATACTGAAACAATTTTGGAAATAAGAAAGCTGTTGGAACCATTTTTGTTAAGCTCACTGGATGAGGAATTGAGGCTAAGGACCATGTTGCAGAATTCTTGAATCCTTTTATGGATCAATAAGTCCCTTCTAACTTGTATCTTATAGTTTCTGTGTTTAATATATCATATATGTTTCATGATCTAAATAATAGAGAAAAAGAATAACTCAGAATTTTCTTGTTTGCACTTTGTGTTCAGTCTCTGTCATTATTAATGTTTTCTTCAGAATCAACATAAACAGTGAATTCTTAATTGCTCCTATTTCCCCTGGTTCTTTCATCTTGAATATTAGCTAAGGAATTCTTAGTTTCTCCTTAGCAATAATCATCCATTTTACCTCTGTCAACATGATGAAGGATTCTTAATTGTCCTTCACCTATTGGCTCCATCCCATCAGATTTCAGCCTACAAATTGTTCCATATTTGAGTACCTTGCTCTGTGATAAATCCTCTGATAAGAGACCTAACCTAGGAAGCAATCCTTTTTTAACTCCATCATGCCCAATGGACTGAAATGCTTCAGCTTTACCTCACTGTTCTATTGAAACTCCATTCCTCCAACCAAACTCAAAACAAAACCCTTGTACTCCATAACTAGCTTAATATACCTCAAAACAAAGCTAAGTTATAAAGAGAAAGCCCTCTCTGGATGCAGATTGGCTAGAATCTATGTCTAAAAGATTGGTAGAGACCTATGGTTACCTTTGCCATATTCCTTTTCTTACAACTTTAGGGAACAAACTGAGTGATAACATCATTGGCGACTCCACTGGGGATCTGAATAAATTGTTTGTTACTACTGTTTATTTTATAAACTACAGATGGAGCGTGAAGTTGGCCAGGTAGCCTTTGAAACTGCTTTTGCTATGCAATTGCAGGAGTAAATAAAAGCTGCTTCAGTCTATCTCCAGTCTAGTTTTAGGCTTTGAACAATTGTCTCAAATACTTGATCAGTTCCTTGTTTCATTAGATCTTTAGGAAAATTCAAAACTCCCATGAAAAAAAAACTTCCTACAAGACACTATTAAAGTTGTATGGTTAAGATATTTCAAGAAAAACAGAAACATATTCAGAAGCTGGCTCCAAAGAAGAAGATTTGTTACACTAGATCAAATCCAGATCCAAATCCGCCACCTGTGTTTCAAAATCCTAATCTGATTCCCAGGAACCTTAGAAGCCAGCAGAACCTTATCTAATCTGAGCTTACTCCTGGAAAAGCATCAGTAATTTCTACCATTACTGTTGCTTCTCCTAGTTCACCATCAACACTGCAAGCCATCTTTTCCACTCCCCCATCCACAACACCTATTTCAACTGGTATCCCTGTTCTTCCAACTGTTACACTTATATCTGCAAATATGGCAAACCGATATGCTCCCCTGCAATTATCGGCAAATCCGGGGGCTATGCCTCAAGATTATCAAAGAAAAATCACTTATTTTGATCGTGCTGGCACTTACACAACTCAACAACACACCAAGAAAATGATGGATTATTTTGAAAACTATGAGATTGATGATGATGATGTAAGAATGAAATTCTTTGTCCAAAGCTTAACTAGAGATGTTAGAACCTGGTTTAGAGCACTCCCTGCAAACACTATCAATGATCCTGAAGCTCTTTATCAGACCTTCTTAAACAAATTGGAAAAGAAAAAGGATCCTCTCCAAATTTTATCAGAATATGAAAACTTAAAGAGAGGTCCACAGGAAACTGTTCAAGATTACTGCACCAGATTTAACAATGTATACAATGCTATTCCTCAGAATCTCAGGCCTCTCACAGACTTGGCCTTGATCAAATTTCCTGATGCATTTGACTCTGACATGGCATACTAGCTTAGGGAGAGAGCTCCTCGAAGCCTAGAAGACATGCAGAGTATAGCTGTCAGTGTTGAGGCCAACTTGATTTCTAAACGAGCTTGAGCTAGAGCTGAAAGGAGGATACCCATCAAAGAAGAACCTTCTGCCATTGAACAAAAATTAGATTCTATCATTAAAGGAATGGATAGACTTGGTGATAGAGTAGAAACAATTGAGAGAAAGTCCCCTTGGGATGGTCAATTGAGCAGCACTGGAAGAAACCCAAATTTTAGAAAAAATCAGAATCCCAATATTGGAAAGGTTGCCCCTGACCAAAGAGTTAGACCTCCATTCCAAGAAAACTATGCTGAAGCTTCAAATTCTAGTGAACAAACAGAAGACACTCAAATTAATTTAATGGGGCTCAGTAGTGAACAACAAATTTTCTTAACCCAAGAAGACCAAGAGGCTCACATTCTAAATCAATTCCAAATCTAGTCAGGGGAATCATTTGATTTTAGGGAAGGATATGACACCGCCATCTATGAAGTTCACAAGCAATATAATCTGAGAAGTAGGAGAATAGATGTTCTTGATGACAATAAATAGAAAGAAACTAAAAAACCTGGCAGAGCTAAAGTTAAGAACCCTCCTATACAAACTCCTCCTAAAGCAATTCCTAACCCAAACAGTCCAACAGTTGAAAATGCTTCAGATAATCAACAACCTAATAAACAATCTTCAGCTTCCATTCCTTCCAAAGAAATTGCGGGAGAACCTCCAGAAATTGACATAGAAGCAACTTCAGCCCATAACACTATTCCTGATAAAGAAAAAAGCATTGAAAAAACAGCAGAAAAAGAAAATCTCACTACCCAAAATGCAAAAATTCAAACAGAAAAACCTTTCAACCTTGAGACCGAAATAGGCAAACTAAAGATAGCAATTACATTGTTAGAATTCGCTAAACACAGTGTCTATAGAGAAAAAATCATCAGATCAGTTCAAATTTCAGAAAACAGAGATGCAGTAAATGTCCTTGATGACCAACCAAAATTAATTTTTGGCCCCGAGGTCAATGATAAATTAGTAGATGGAGGGGTTCCTCCTTTCTATGTAAGTCTGAATATTCATGACAAAATACTGCACAATGGAATGTTTGATTCTGGAGCTTCCCCTAATTTAATGCCCAAATCTGTGATGGAAAAGTTGGACCAAGATCTTACCAGGCCATATAAAGACTTGTTCTCCTTTGATTCAAGCCAGGTCAGATGTCTAGGATTGATCAAAGATTTATGTGTATCACTAGTTCAATACCTTGCCAAGACAATTTTAATGGATGTAGTGGTAGTTGATATCCCACAAAAATATGGCATGTTGCTGTCTAGGTCTTGGGGTGCAAAGCTCCAGGGATCTTTATAGTTGGACATGTCCTATGCTACCATTTCAGTATTTGGCCAGCCAAAGAGATTGTACTGAGAAACTTTGATGAAATACGTGGTGAGCAGTCAGGAGAAAACCCAGAATTTTTCCATATATTCCATGCATTCTGATATGGACTCCTTCATCGTATACAATGCCGAAATTTACACTCCAATTGATGACAAGGTTTTAGAATTAGCACAAGAAAAAATCATAAATGTAAAATCTAGTGTTCAAATTAAAAAAATTTCTGTGAACAATGGTATAACAGACACACAAGGGAAACCACATGAAACTGAAAATCCAAATCTCCCTAGTAAGCAAATTTCTAAGGCTCCTGATACTAGCTGTAATCATGAAATCCTATGGTATTTAGAGTTTGATGAATCATTCAATAAACTAGGAGCAGGAGCAGAGATTTGGATACATAATATGGAGAATGATCATGCTGAAGGGCATGCATACAGGTTGAATTTTAGATACACTAATAACATGGCTGAATATGAGGCCCTCTTGCTAGGACTCAAATTGATCAAAAGTCTAGGGGCATTTAGGGTATCAATTTTGAGAGACTCTGATTTAGTTATTCAACAAATGAAAGGAAACTGCCTCACAAATGATCTCAGATTAATATCTTATAGAGGAGCAACAATTGAAATACTCAATACCTTCCTAGAAACTCAGCTTGCCAAAATTCAAAGGAAACACAATTTGCATGCTCATAGTTTGGCAACATTTGCCAGCACTTGTAAACTGCCATTTGAGCCCAATCATCATTTTACATCTAAAATTAAACACAGGCCAACTATACTTGACAATGTGAAAAACTGGCAATTGTTTGACAATGACACTCAGATTAATAATTTCCTGACCTTAAAGGAAGAATTTTCCAGCACATATATAGACATGGACACTATTTGTGAAGTTGATCAAATAGACAAAGTTGAAATACACATTTCAGCTGAAACAACAACTCAAATACTACATCCAACGAAATTTACCAGCAAAGAGTTGCAAGAGCTTAAAAAAATAGACGTTGATGAAACTATTGGAGGAGAATCTGAAGTTATTGATTTAAAGGACAATTACTTACCCACAGGATTAACTCCTCTGGAAGACATTTTTGATTCTAATGATATCCCAAGGAAACCCAAAATGCAGCCTTTAAACGCAAACATTAAAGACTGTAATGTAGGAACTGAACAAAATCCTAAAATGATAAAATTGTCGAAAACTTTACCTACTGACCAAAAGCTTAAATATGTTGAACTGTTCAAGGAATTCCAAGACATTTTTGCATGGAGCTATGAAGATCTCAAATCCTATGACACTTCTATGATTCAACATACAATACCCCTCAAAGAAAATCAAAAACCTTTCAAGCAAAAACTAAGAAGGGTCAACCCTGTACTCCTCCCTCTAATTGAAAAAGAAGTCAAAAGAATGTATGAATCTGGGATAATTGCACTTATCAGATTTTCAGAATGGGTCTCCAATTTAGTGCCCATTAGGAAGAAGACAGGAGCAATCAGGCTGTGTGTTGATTTAAGAAATTTGAATAAAGTTTCTTTAAAAGACCACTACCCCTTACCTAAGATGGACCACATTTTACAAAGGGTAGTTGGTGCCTCTAGAATTTCACTTTTGGATGGGTTTGCAGGCTTCAACCAGATTCTAGTTCACCCTAATTATCAAGAAAAAAATGCTTTTACAACTCCATGGGGAACTTTCAAATATGTGAAAATGCCATTTGGACCCAAGAATGTAGGGGCAACATTCCAGCATGCAATGGACATAGCTTTTGCTAAAGAAATTCATGATTTCCTGGTTATATACCTAAATGATCTCACTGTGTTTTCCAAATCAGATCAACAGCACTTAGATCATCTGAGACAAGTATTTTTAACCTGTAGAAAATATGGTATATCACTAAATCCAAAGAAGTCATTATTCGGCCTAAAAGAGGGCAAACTACTGGGTCACACAATCTCAAGAGATGGCATCAAAATTGATCCTGACCGAATACAAGCCGTTTTAAAAATACCACATCCTAGAAATGTCAAAGAACTCCAAGCTTTCTGTTGAGGGCCCTAAAATCGGGTCAACAACAAGGGGGATACCCACCCGGTCCGGAACCTGGTTGGCGGCTCCTTGCCCGTTTGGTATAGCGGGTCCGACTGGGGATAATGGGACCAGTTTCCCAATCTAAGGGGTGTGTGTGTGTGTGTGTAGAGATTGATGATGCTAATCTAGATGTAATTTTAAGCTAATTTAATTCTAACTTCTAAACTGACTCTATGCTATTGTAATATAACAAAAATAACACATCTAATCTACACTAACCCGGGGTAGAATTATTCCATTATGCGATCTAGAAAGATTTCAAACAATAACTGGTAATAAAGATCATTCAGCGATCATAAGAATAGAAATCAATTAAGATAAACCATTCTGCATAAAAAGTTAGGCAAAACAGTTGTGAACAACATATCGCATAATAAGTTATTCATATGTCAAGCACAAATAAATGACTCCACCGTACAAAAGTGCCAAATGGTAACCCACACATCCATACATTAACATATAAACAACTCAGCTGCATATCACTCTAAGAATATAAGCAGAAATTCGTCAAGAGATAAAAGTACCATTTATGATTGATTTTCACTCACAAACTTCAAGCAATAACGATTTATCTCTACTTACTTCTAACGTCTACTAAGAGTACAGAAGTGCAATATCAGTAGCAGACATTAAAATGCAAACATAAATAAATCTCGATCCATCCATTCATCAAAAACCCCCTCCGAGGGTGCAAAAGTGCATGTTCTGAGGACAAGTTTTTTGACAAATTTCCGGACCCTTCTCCAAATGCCATGAGAAGGGTTAAATACTACTAACTAATTAATCTTAATTACACAAATTTAGGAAACGGCTTCAAATGACCGCCCTTTTACTAAAACAAATTTATTTCTAAAAATTGAATCTAATTTCTAACCGTTTCTGTATCTGCTCCTTAGTGCTGTAAGCAATGCAACGTTCGCCTGGAAAGAGTTGGCTGGTTGTCTTTTCCTTTTGTTCGAGCGATAAAAGTAGAAATAACAAGAGCTGGCACCTCTTTCTGACAAACTAGAAGATATTTTTGAAAATCTTCCTCTGGCTGGGTGTATTCACTGTGTGTATACTTAGTATAACCCAGATTTCTTTCAAACTGATTGTGCTGTTGCTATTTCGGTTTCCGGGCGTGCGAATGACTCAATGAGTTAGGGATTTCATTGCCTGAACAATCTTCTGTATTGAAACTTGCTTCCGTTCTTTGTTCCAGGTTTTTCTGGAGCGTCCTCCCTCTTTAGCGTCTTTCTTTTTGCTTTACCCAGTCTGAGCTTCAGGATCTTTTGTAAACATGCTGCTTTTGTGCGCCTTTGACTCTGAGTCTTGGATAGTCTATTTCCATCAGTATCTGTTGAGTGATACTCTGGAATCTGCGGTCCTGCTGCATGCGGTATCCATTTGCGAAGGCATCTCCTCTCTGTTCTCCTAGTATTGGTGCTTTCCCCTTTTCCTTAGATGTTTCCTGCATATTGATTTATATTAGTTGCTGCCTTACAGTTTACGCAAAGGAAAAGAGAAATGACGAAAAGATTGACATGAAAGCTTTAAGTTCTAATGAATGCATAATCATGACACTCATAATGACTTGACTCTTCGAAAAACGCAACACAATCATCCTTGGATACTCAGGCGTACAATCATTAATTTCCCTTAAGGTGCGCGCTCAATTTTGGGTTTACAGACTATGCCGAGGAAACTTTGCGATGGGTTTGTTTCTGCGATTCGCATCGCAGTATCGAGGATTGCGATGTCGAGAAGTGTCATCGCAGCAATTGATAGTCTCATTCATCGCAGATCGCAAATCGCAGGATCGCAGATTGTAAGATCGCAAGATCGCAGATCGCATTTTTCATTCGATCACTGTGTGCTGCTTATGCGACGTTGCGATATGCGACGTCGCATATCGGCCGTCGGCGATTCCTTAGGTTTTTCATTTAAGAGCGCTCTCAATATATGCGATGCGATGAATTTCACGTCGCTTCTTTGCAGCTTATTTATGCGCATAGGAAAACGCTTCACTCTCTCTTTGCGATGCGATATAGCTTTTAGGGAGTTAAATACAAAAATTTTGATAAAAATATTTTTGGGATTTTTTGTTAAGGGTCCCCCTTTGCTTGATGTTATTGCTAATACCAAACAAAGAGGGGGGTTGTTGGTGACCACAACAATGGAGATTCACTGTGAAGAACCAGTTATCTCTGCTTTTCTATTGACTTTCCACTTCCGAAACAGAAAAATTTTCATATGTCTAAATTTTTGTTATGGACAGATAGAGTAGATCACCCCTTATCCTATCAACAATACTTTGTCTCAACCTTTTTATATTCCAATTGTCTGCTTCCTCAGGCTTAGTTCTTGCATTCACACCAGACATTACTCGGTCTTTTTAAAAGATAAAATAAGGTCTTCTCTGCGTACTGGCTTTAAAATATGCTCATTTGTCGTAGGTAGAGCCTCTGATGCCCGCAAGCGTCCATAGCCTCGACAGGGTTACCATGTTATCCAACAATGATCCTTTTTCCTGCTTGAGGTTATTTACAACATTTCAAAGAAAAATCCTTTTTGACACTTTTTTCTTTTTTATTCTCTAAAGAACAATGTCTTTGTTTGGTGGCCAAATTATGACACAGTCATTCACTTGATTTACACTTTTGCTGAACAAGCTGGCTCGTGATGAGACCCCTTGTCTTTTGATTGCAACAATCTTAAGTCGTTGCCCTGTTTTGATAGACAGTATTGGCAAAGTCAGCAAGTTATAATATCTGTGATCATGATAAGCCGGCTCGTGATGAGACCTCTTATTCTTTGAGATATAGTGTTTTCTCGGATTGTTTCTCTGAACGCTGCGATTTCCTTTTAGCAGGGAGGAAGTCATTGTTTTTCCTTAAGAAAGCTCTGGACGACAATAATAGAGTTTGAAAACAGCAGCTTTACAGAGAATATTTATTTTATTATTGATGATACCTTTCATTGTGCTGATATAAAACAATTTTTTACCAAAGGTTGCTTTCATCAAAGTTTTTTGAGGTTGAAACTAACATCATATTCAGGCTAAAGTTAACTCTATTTGTCAATAATAAAAATCAGATTTTTCGAAAAATTTTGCTACTTGTACAAGCGAAATCAAAATCTGATAGAGAATTGGTGTGCTCTTTCATGAATCCTTTTAAATGATCATTTACAACCGGTTTTATTTATAAGAAAGAGAAAAACAAAATAAAAACTAAAACTATCCTACAAAAAATAGAAGAATGCTCTTCTATGGAAAATACATTTTAAGAATCTGTCCATTCACAGGCAAAGAATCTCTTCTACTTGCCAAATCCTGCAACACAAACATTGATGGGCCTATGACTTCTACAATCTGAAAAGGACCAAGCCACAACTTTTGAAATTTCGTATGTTTGCCCTTTTCTTCATGAGCCTTATCCCATTTCAAAACTAAATCTCCCATCTGAAAGTTTTTTCTGGTTATTATGCTTGAGTCAAAAGAGGATTTTATTAGCGCTTGGTGGTGAGCATGGGTTTTCTTAGCTTGCTCTCGTCGTTCTTCTAGTTTGATTATTTCCATTTGTCTCAATTGTAAGGAGGAAGTAGATACTTCATCGATGTATTGCACTAAAGACAAAGAGGGAATGACTAAGTGAGTTGGAAGAACCACTTCTTTCCCATAAACTAAATTAAAGGGAGAAGTGCCGATTGAAGCTTTCTTCGTAATTCTATCTGCCCATAAAGCATTTACCAGCGCTTTGTGCCAATTCTTTTGGTTTTGGTCGACTGTTCTTTTAATAATCCTAATTAGGTTCTTGTTTGTTGATTCGGCCAATCCATTACCTTGCGGATAGTAGTTGGCAGAATACTTTAGTTTGAACCCTCTTTTAAGTGCAAACTCAGTCATTGTATTTCCAGAAAAGTATGAGGCATTATCAAACATTAAGGCCGTTGGCAATCCAAACCTAGTGATGATAAATTGATCTATGAATTCAATAATGTTTTCAGAATTAGTTGTCTTGAGAGGAACTGCTTCTACCCATTTAGTAAAATAATCTGTTGCCGTGAGGATATACCTATGCTGCTTAGAAGAGTGAGGAACGATCTCACCTATTATGTCCAAGCCCCATTGGCTGAATGGTTGCTCGATGTTAACTGGCTGTAGTGGCATGGACGATTTCTTTTGTTTCCTTGCAGCAGTCTGGCAGACTTGGCATTTCCTTACGTAATCGTATGAGTCTTTGAACAGCGTGGGCCAATAATATCTTGCACGTAAGATTTTATGTGCAGTAGCGTCTCCAACATAGTGTCCACCTGCTGTTCCATCGTGGAGTTCCTGCAAAACCTTTTCGGCTTCAGTTTTCTCAAGACACCTAAGAAGCATAGAATCGTAATTCCTTTTAAACAGAACATCATTTATGAGCTGGTATTGTTTAGCTTTCAATCTCAAAGCTCTTTTCTTGGTGTGGTCCAGGTGTGATGGAGCATACCCGTTTTTAAGATAATAAATGGTGTCGGCATATAATGATTCTGCGTCATTTAGGCTTACCTCATATGTATGTACCTCTTCAAATGAGTTCTCAGGAATTTGCGATGCTCCATCTAACATCTTGCAGAAGCCTTGACCTCTTACGATGTTTGCTAGCTTGATCTCAAGATCGTATTCTTGTAAAGTGGTAATCCAATTTGCTCTCTTTTTGCCCACATCCTTCTGTATCAGAAGGTTTCTTACCGCTGGAAACGGTACTACGACTTTGGTATGGGATTTAAGTAAGAAAGGTCTGAAATATTTGATCACTTTGAAAACAACATATGCCTGTTTCTCCACGTCTGAATAATTAAGTTCAGCACCTTGTAAGTTTGAGCTAAAGAATGCGATTGGAGCTTCCGCCTTCTCTTGATTTGCTTGAGTTAAAATCGCGGCATAAGATTTCTCTGAGGCAAATGTGTATAAGATAAAAGATTCTGAAAAATTTGGGGTAGCTAAAGGTGGAGCGTTAATGATAGCTTGTTTGATCAAGTTGAATGCTTCGTACTCATCTTGACCCCATTTAAAATTTGAATTCTTTTTTATCATATTTTGTAAAGGATAAATAATACGTGAAAAATCTCGGACAAACCTTTTTACAAAATTGATTTGTCCAAGGAAAGATTGCATGGCCTTTTTGTTATGGGGCATGGATATTTCGGAAATTTCTTTGATTCTGTCAGGTTCAATGTGAATACCAGATTTTGACACTATGAATCCTAGCAATTTCCCTTCACTTAATGCGAAAAAAGATTTCTTTGGGTTAAGTGAAATCCCATACCTTAAACATCTTTGAAAGATTTGTTTCAAGTCTTTGAGATGGTCGCTTCGCTTCTTGGAGTACACTGTTATATCATCCAGGTAAATCACTACTGATTTATTGACTAAACCTTTAAATGCGATGTCCATGGCTCTCTGAAAGGTAGCGCCGGCATTGATCAGACCAAATGGCATCTTCCGATATGCATATGTGCCCCATTTGGTTCGGAATGTGGTTTTCAACTGATCATCAGGATGTACCAGCACTTGATTGTATCCTGAAAATCCATCCAGGAAACACATCATTTCTGAGCCTGCTACTGCCTGTAATATTTGCTCCATAGGTGGGAGGGGAAAATTGTCTCTCTGACAGGCTTTGTTGAGATTCCAGAAATCAATACAGATCCTAATATCTCCGTTTTTCTTTCTAACGGGCACCATATTGGATACCCATTTGGAATGTCTGACGGGGAAAATTATTCTGGCTCTCAACAACTTATTTAGCTCAGTCTTTATCTGATTTTCTAAGTTGGGGTGGATTTTTTTGAGTTTCTGCTGGACAAGTTTTTCATTGTCAATCATAGGGATAACGTGTTGAATGATAGAAGTGTCGTATGTCTTCAGCTCATCGTAATTCCAGGCAAAAACGTTTTTGTATTGTCTCAGAAGACGGATATATGCTGATTTTTCTTCAGGGGCTAGGCCGTGGCCTAGATTAACGTTTTGTGGCTTTTGATCGGTCCCTAGGTTCACTAATTCATAGTTCAGAGTAGAATTGTAGAGTTTAGAATTGGCGGACCTTTTAAACCGACTTTTCAAATCATATAAGTCTTCTAACTTAACCATCGATTTAGGTATAGCATTATCGGTGCTATTTTGTTGTATTTGGTGATCATGATGGTCTTCGTCAATTATTTGGTTTGAGTAGGATCCTTCAGAAGTGAGGAAATTTACAATGTCTGGATCGTTGTTGAATACTCTCCAGTTGGTGATGTTGTCAGGGATGGATGGTCTAAAGATTAATTCTATTGAGAACCTATCTGGACTAAAATCTTCGGAGGGAATAAGTCTAGAGGCTACGTTGGCTAACAGGTCTGCGCTCGCATTTTGGAGTCTTGGGATTGACGAAATATTGAATGCTATGAAATGTGCAGTCAGATCTTGTACTAAAGATTGATAGTGCTTTAAATGACCCGACAGGCAATGTATGGTGTTACGTACCTGTTTGATGACAATCTCAGAATCTCCAAAGACTTGAAGATACTTAACATTTAGCCCGATTGCTTTGTATAGGCCTTGCACCAAGGCCTCGTACTCCGCTGTATTGTTTGTGCAATCGAACTCAAGTCTGCATGTAAGCATGATCTTGTTTCCGTCTGGGCTAATCAGAACGCATCCTGCTCCTGCTCCCTCGTTAGATTTAGAGCCATCAAAATATAATTTCCAAAACAAAGATGTATTTACAGAGTTATCTAAAAAATTAAAACACTTTGAATCATCAGTTTGGGAAAAATTTTCAACTTGGGACAAAACTGAATTTTCTAAGTAAGGTGAGGTATGAGCATTGAAATTGCCGAGGAAAGAATCTACCGAGTAATTGCCAATGATGCTGCTATTGTATGTTATGGCTTCATTTTCTCCTTCCAATTCTGTCACTATGTACTTTTGGTGCAACTCTCGTTCAACCTTTATTTGATTCGGTTTACCGTTGTAGGGTAACCACATGTGCGACCAGTCGGTTGAGAAATATCCGTGGAGTTTTTCGGACCAATCCCTGCTAAGAATCAAACCATAGAATTCAGGGATATCAACTACTAGAATGTCGATAACCTGACATACCTTCAGATTAGACGACAATTTTATGGTCACTTGATTAAGTTCACCAATCACTTCGACTTGGGATCGATCAAGTTGAAATATGCGCACTACGGATTTTTGTGGTTGAACATTCAATTTGGCACATATTGATCTGGGTAAAATATTCGTTGAAGCACCAGAATCAACCAAGCAATTGTGCACGTTTTTATTGAAGATTTCATAAGTGAGAAGAAAAGGAGGAGTATGAGATCTTGATCTTCCTCCAATCAAGGCGATGTCATTTGGATCAATCTTATTGATCGTGTTGGTTGGAGGTCTTCCCATGTTGTGGGAAGCTACAACTGTAGGTAAAGATGTAGTAGGCACAGCATGTAATTCTTTCATCATTATTTTCTGTTGATGTTTCAATTTGCTCAACTCGTAAAGAGTGATATTAGCCCTAGTCTTTTTCATGTCATCGATAATGTTATACTCCATTTCATCCGACACTATCAGTGTTCTTGATGGAGGTGCTTGATCTGATTGGACTGGGCTAAATTGAGTCGCTCTAGCAGTTGTTTTCTTTGTTGCGACCTTATCTTTTGTTGCAGGGCTTGTGCCCTTCTGTTTAGGGGTAGTTTGGGGAGGATCAAGCTGATTTTTGCTTCGTGTGCTAACCGGAAATGCTTCTTGATCTTCTTCTTGTGGGAGGATGAAATCCCACATTCCTTGTAGTTCCACAACTTCTTCATCATCAGTCTGCCCTTCAGTGGTATTTTCTTCTTCTTCTTCTTCTTCAGATTCGACGTTTGAGACAGCATTGGGTGGTTTCACCTCCATGGGAGGATTTCTTTTAAAAGCTCTGTAGGGCTTTTTTGAAGAAGTCTCTGCTACTTGTTTTTTTATGTCAATCATCTCATTGGACATGGCCTTTAACACTTTTTGTAATCCTTCCAAATCGAAAGGATCTTTCATTTGTTTCTTCTTGGTGTCTTCTTTGAAAGAGATTTTCTTAGATTTGCGTTCTTCTATAGCAGATCTCTTTTCTAGGGCTACTATGCGTTTTTCTACTGCTAACGCCTCTGTCAAGTTTTCAACTAAGGTCGTCTTGTTTGCCCTATCTACGAAGATAGCCAAGTTTGATGGTAAGGCCGTGATATACCATTCACATCTTACTTCCTCGCTGGGTTGGGAAGCAGCGGGGATTTTGTTGAGGATCTTATTGAACCGTAAATTGAAATCTTTAATGGGTTCTCTAGCCTCAACTTTAAGATTGGATAGGTCATTGATCAACATCACCGTAGATCTGTCATCGCTGAACTTGGTAAGGAATTGACTTTGAAAAATGTTCCAACTTGTGATGGACCCGGAAGGTAACGAAAAGTACCATGACCTGGCTGTTCCTTGCATTGTATAGGGAAAAAGTTGGACAACAGCATCCTCGTTGGTAACTCCATTGAGATTAACAGAAAGCATGAAATTATTGATATTCTCTTCAGCTAGCATGCCTGTTTCTGGATTGAATTTAGGTAGCCATTTCTCAGGATGGGCCGGTATTGGGCTCAAGGGTGGAGGCATTAAAACCGCCCCAGGATTGTTCCATGGAGACTGGGCCATCGTTGAGCTGCTAGTTAATGAAAGTGAAGAAGATGATCCCTGATGCTGAGAAGATGAAGATATTATGATCTTTGATGATTGAAGAGGAAGGGTTGTGGAAGATGGATGAATGATTTGGGATGAAGATGTGGGTGGCTGACTTCACGGTGAGGGAGTTGAAATGGATGAAGTAGATGAAAAAGTCTCACTGTCAGACTCTGGTGGTGTTTTCCTTGCTCTTTTCCTGGTGGGGAGAGGGAGTTCACTTGGTTGGACGCCAAATTTTTCACTCTTCAATCTGGTCAGGGGATGAACAGGGTTGTACTGTGAAGTCACTCTGCTTTGAGATTTATCAGACCTCTGAGTAAAAATGGAGAATCCCTGGAGTTTACGAATCAAAGTTTGAATTTCAGGGGGCTCAATGATAAGTTGGTCTGATATATTAGGGTATGTAGCAGCGGTGGATACTCGAGCGACTTCAAACTCCGGGTTTAACCGTACTGGAGAAGTCGAGGGAGTTGATGAGGGTGATTTACTCTCAGAATGGTATTTAGATTTTGATTTAGGTGCCATTCATAGTTCGTGCCCTCCTTCTAGCGCCAAATATGTTGAGGGCCCTAAAATCAGGTCAACAACAAGGGGGATACCCATCCGGTCCGGAACCTGGTTGGCGGCTCCTTGCCCATTTGGTATAGCGGGTCCGACTGGGGATAATGGGACCAGTTTCCCAATCTAAGGGGTGTGTGTGTGTGTAGAGTTTGATGATGCTAATCTAGAAGTAATTTTAAGCTAATTTAATTCTAACTTCTAAACTGACTCTATGCTATTGTAATCTAACAAAAATAACACATCTAATCTATGCTAACCCGGGGTAGAATTCTTCCATTATGCGATATAGAAAGATTTCAAACAATAACTGGTAATAAAGATCATTCAGCTATCATAAGAATAGAAATCAATTAAGATAAACCATTCTGCATAAAAAGTTAGGCAAAACAGTTGTGAACAGCATATCGCATAATAAGTTATTCATATGTCAAGCACAAATAAATGACTCCACCGTACAAAAGTGCCAAATGGTAACCCACACATCCATACATTAACATATAAACAACTCAGCTACATATCACTCTAAGAATATAAGCAGAAATTCGTCAAGAGATAAAAGTACCATTTATGACTGATTTTCACTCACAAACTTCAAGCAATAACGATTTATCTCTACTTACTTCTAACGTCTACTAAGAGTATAGAAGTGCAACATCAGTAGCAGACATTATAATGCAAACATAAATAAATCTCGATCCATCCATTCACCAAAAACCCCCTCCGAGGGTGCAAAAGTGCATGTTCTGAGGACAAGTTTTTTGACAAATTTCCGGACCCTTCTCCAAATTCCATGAGAAGGGTTAAATACTACTAACTAATTAATCTTAATTACACAAATTTAGGAAATGGCTTCAAATGACCGCCCTTTTACTAAAACAAATTTATTTCTAAAAATTGAATCTAATTTCTAACCGTTTCTGTATCTGCTCCTTAGTGCTGTAAGCAATGCAACGTTCGCCTGGAAAGAGTCGGCTGGTTGTCTTTTCCTTTTGTTCGAGCGATAAAAGTAGAAATAACAAGAGCTGGCACCTCTTTCTGACAAACTAGAAGATATTTTTGAAAATCTTCCTCTGGCTGGGTGTATTCGCTGTGTGTATACTTAGTATAACCCAGATTTCTTTCAAACTGATTGTGCTGTTGCTATTTCGGTTTCCGGTCGTGCGAATGACTCAATGAGTTAGGGATTTCGTTGCCTGAACAATCTTCTGTATTGAAACTTGCTTTTGTTCTTTGTTCCAGGCTTTTCTGGAGCGTCCTCCCACTTTAGCGTCTTTCTTTTTGCTTTACCCAGTCTGAGCTTCAGGATCTTTTGTAAACATGCTGCTTTTGTGCGCCTTTGACTTTGAGTCTTGGATAGTCTATTTCCATCAGTATCTGTTGAGTGATACTCTGGAATCTGCGGTCCTGCTGCATGCGGTATCCATTTGCGAAGGCATCTCCTCTCTGTTCTCCTAGTATTGGCGCTTTCCCCTTTTCCTTAGATGTTTCCTGCATATTGATTTATATTAGTTGCTGCCTTACAGTTTACGCAAAGGAAAAGAGAAATGATGAAAATATTGACATGAAAGCTTTAAGTTCTAATGAATGCATAATCATGACACTCATAATGACTTGACTCTTCGAAAAACGCAACACAATCATCCTTGGATACTCAGGCGTACAATCATTAATTTCCCTTAAGGTGCGCGCTCAATTTTGGGTTTACAGACTATGCCGAGGAAACTTTGCGATGGGTTTGTTTCTGCGATTCGTATCACAGTATCGAGGATTGCGATGTCGAGAAGTGTCATCGTAGCAATTGATAGTCTCATTCATCGCAGATCACAAATCTCAGGATCGCAGATTGTAAGATCGCAAGATCGCAGATCGCATTTTTCATTCGATCACCGTGTGCTGCTTATGCGACGTTGCGATATGCGACGTCGCATATCGGCCGTCGACGATTCCTTAGGTCTTTCATTTAAGAGTGCTCTCAAAATATGCGATGCGATGAATTTCGCGTCGCTTCTTTGCAGCTTATTTATGCGCATAGGAAAACACTTCACTCTCTCTTTGCGATGCGATATAACTTTTAGGGAGTTAAATACAAAAATTTTGATAAAAATATTTTTGGGATTTTTTGTTAAGGGTCCCCCTTTGCTTGATGTTATTGCTAATACCAAACAAAGAGGGGGGTTGTTGGTGACCACAACACTTTCCTAAGGAAAATTAATTTTTTTTAAGAAGATTCATACCTAACTTGGCTGAGCTAATAAGATTGTTGAATAATATGCTGAAAAAGGATTCCAAGGTCAAATGGACATTAGAAGCCAAACAAGAATTTGAAGAAATCAAGATAGCCTTGACCAAATGTTAGGCCCCTATGCTACTAGTGTAACCCCTTATTGTTATTATTACAACCCACTTATTATATTGATGTACCCATGTAGTGCCCATATTGTTACTATTGTGCCCCATAGAATCCCACTATTGTTATTATTGTGCCCTTACATTATTATTGTTATGTCGGCTCTGATTATGTTATGACCCCTTAGGCTCCTATATATAGAAATGAGGTCTTTTCATTTGTATCATCTAAGAATTGTTCATTTATGTAATGTAAAGGAGGTTTCCCCCTCGAAGAGGCTGAATTCTAAGGCGTTGATCCATCTTTTCTATCTTTTTCTTGAGCTGGTTCATAACATTTGGTATCAGAGCTTTGGATTCTAGGGTTTCACTGCTCCAAATAGGTCATCGTGGCATTTTCGCTATAAAGTTTTTTCTGCGACGTTTAAGAAGATAAAAAAAACCCATTTGAGAAGACATCGCGCTGAAGCTCAGGTTCATATTTCAGATCTGTTCGCGCTATATTTGCGGAGATATGATCTGAGGAAGTTGGTCATTTTGCAAACTCCTGAATTACATTCCAAACAGGTGACCTAGGGAAAATCATCATAACTTTCTCTCTAAGCATCATATTGAAATTTCATAAGAAGGTATAGAAAGAGCACAGACTGTAGTTTCTTGTATATCTTTTTAAGAGCCAAAGGTCGAAACAGGGACACGTGGCACATCGTACAAGTTCGCTCTACTGAACTAGACTATAATTAGGTCACTGTGGGAGATTTGACGTAACACTTCCTTGGAGAATCCAATTTGGATCAGACTGGTGGCATTGGAAAGAGGACACAGACGGCTACTACAGGTCACAATTTCAAAACTTAAAGATATGAAAGTACAAAGTTGCAGTCATTTCAAGATCGAGCTCCTAAAATCAAGAAAAAGCAAGATGAGGAAGTTTGATGGCAAGGATCCGGTAAATTGGATACTTCAGATGGAGCAATATTTTGATCTACATCGTGTACCACTGTTACAAAAGGTATGTATTGCATCTTCATATTTAGAACCAGATCAATTTTTAGGGTATGAAGGGCTTTGTTCTCGTAAACAACTTGTTACGTGGTCAATTTTCATGGAGGAAATGATAGCACATTATGAGGATACAAAGAGCAACACCTTCTTTAGAGCAACACCACAACAATTGGAAAGAGTAAAAGGGCTTTGTGACATAGTTGAAAGAAAAATTATGGAAACCAGGAAGCATACCCCTCACAACTATAAATATGGAAGTGTTGTTTCTCCTAGCCTTCCACAACCTACAAGGGTTACACCACAACAATTGGAAGAAAAATGAGAAAAAGGGCTTTGTTACAATTGTGATAGCAAATGCACTAAAGGTCATAAGTGTGCTGAGAAGAAATTATTTTACATAGAATATGAAGAGCAGGAAGAAAAGGATCAAGAAACATAAAAAGAAGAAGATATATGCTAGGACCCCACCCCAGAGAAAAAATAAATGAATCAGACCATATCTTGTAAAGCATTGGCAAGAATTACCACTCCTCAAACTCTCAAGATAGAAGGACATATCAAGAAGAAAAAGGTGCAAGAAGTGAAATATCACATCGAGAAAGAAGAAATAAATCCAACCATATATTGTAATTCATTGGTTGAAATTACCACTCCTCAAACTATCAAGATAGAAGAACATATCAAGAAGAAAAATGTTCAAGAAGTGAAAGATCACATCGAGCATCAAGAAATGAATCCGACCATATCTTGTAAAGGATTGGAAGAAATTACCACTCCTCAAACTCTAGAGATAGAAGGACATATCAAGAAGAAAAAGGTTCAAGCATTGAATTATCACATTGAGCATCAACAACAAGTTCTCCAACTTTTAAAGGATAATGCCGCTTCAGTGCAAAATCAAACGAAACAACAAGTAGATCAACATCGTAGTGAAAAATGTTTTGATGTAGGTGATTGGGTATTTTTACTGCTACATCTCAAGCAAGCTATTTATGAGAAGGAAATGTTGGCAATACTACATGCACTTAAAAAATGGCGACCTTACCGAATGGGAAGACTCTTCAAGGATGAGGATGTGGAAGAATTGTTTTGTACTATTTCTATTATCCAACCAGATTGGATAAACGAAGCAAGGGATGAATGGAACAAGGACGAAGATGTATGGCCACTTATTCAAAAGTTGCAAAAGATCCCAATTCAAACAATATTGCCAGAAATTGAAGAGGAAGGAAAAATCATATTGGAACCTCGAGCAGTCACAGAAACAAGAACCCGACAGTGACAAAATCGATCAATTTCAAAGTATCTCATCAAGTGGAAAAACTTACCCACTGAAGATTCCACATGGGAGGACAAGAATTTTATACAGAAGCATCAAGAACTACTCAAGCGTTGAGAACAACGCTTTTTGAAGGAGGGGCATGTTAGGCCCCTATACTACTAGTGTAATCCCTTATTGTTATTATTACAACCCACTTATTATATTGATGTACCCATGTAGTATTGTTACTATTGTGCCCCATAGAAGCCCACTATTGTTATTATTGTGCCCTTGCATTATTATTGTTATGTCGGCTCTAATTATGTTATGACCCCTTAGGCTCCTATATATAGAAACGAGGTCTTTTCATTTGTATCATCCAAGAATTGTTCATTTATGTAATGTAAAGGAAGTTACCCCCTCGAAGAGGCTGAATTCTAAGGCGTTGATCCATCTTTTCTATCTTTTCCTGAGCTGGTTTCATAACACCAAAACACCAGTCCTTACAAGCCCAAAATTTGACAGACTTCATAATATTTTCATTTGCATCAGAACACACTATTGCTTGTGTTTTGCTATAGAAATATGATCAAGGATGTGAAAAACCCATAGCCTTCATTAGCAAAGCACTGAGGGATGCACCTCTAAAATACCCAATCATGGAAAAACAAGCTTATGCACTTGTGAAAGCCATCAAAGATTTCAGAGTCTACATACTATACTCTCATATAATAGCTTATGCGCCAAGCACTGTTGTCAAAGATATCCTGACCCAAGAGGGGATTGAAGGCAAAAGAGGTAAATGGATTGCTACTATATTAGAATATGACATTGAAATAAAACCTACAAAGCTTATAAAAGGACAGGGATTGACTAAAATCTTGACTGAAATCAATTGCCAAGCCCTAGATATTAATGAACTGGATAATGAACAGGAGACGGCGACTCCACAAATCAACCAGGCCTTCCTTGAATCAGCTTGTTATGCTAATATATGTTATGCTCCTCCAGGGTTATCGAGAACAAAGAAAAGGTTTATAAAAATGAAAGCTTTAAAGTTTTGTATTTTAGATGGTGCTCTCTTTTGGAAAAATCATGAAGGTGTTCTATTAAATTGTCTAATAAAGGATGAAGCTGACAAAGTACTCAAAGAATTTCATGCAGGGGATTGTGGTGGAAATTTATACTGGAAATCAACTGCTGATAAAATCCTTAGGGCTGGATTTTACTGGCCCACCTTGTTTGCCGATGTCAAAAAGTTTGTTACTACTTGCCATAAATGTCAAATCTTTGAAGGCAAGAGGAAACTTCTGCCTCTACCCCTTAGACCAATCTCCACTAAAAGACCATTTCAACAATGGGGTTTAGATTTCATTGGGGAAATTCATCCTCCCTCTTCTGGCCAGCATAAATGGATTTTGACTGCCACAAATTATTTCACCAAGTGGATAGAGGCCATCCCTTGTAGACAAGCCAATGATTCAGTGATCATGCAATTCTTAGAAACCAACATCTTGTCTAGATTTGGCTGTCCTGAAAATATTATAACAGACAATGCTGCTGCTTTTAAATCCAAGAGAATGATAAATTTCTGTCACAAATACCACATTACCTTAGGCCACTCCACAACCTATTACCCCTAAGGTAATGGTCTAGCTGAGTCATCCATTAAAAGCTTGATAAATATCATTAAGAAAGTATTGGAAGAAAACAAGAAAAATTGGCATAAGAAGCTTATAAATGCATTATGGGCAGACAGATTGACTACCAAGAGATCCATTGGAACTAGTCCCTATGAGCTTGTCTATGGTATGGAAGATGTATTTCCCTCCTCCTTGGGAATACCTGTAATTAAATTATTGCACGAAGTTCAAATACAACCTAATGACATCCAGAGGAGAATAAATCAGACTATACATTTGCAGCAGATTAGAGAATAGGTATATCAAAGATCTCAAGTGCTACAAGAAAAACTCAAGAAGATATTTGATAAGAGGACTAAGGCAGAGGATTTTTTCATAGGAGACAAAGTTCTGAAATGGGATTCCAGAAGAGAAGATAAAGGAAAACGTGGGAAGTTTGACTTCCTATGGAAGGGACCTTTTACTATTTAGGCCTCACAGGGAAATAATACCTACTTTTTGAAAAGCTTGGATGGTACAGAAGCAGAAGATGGACCAGTTAATGGTCGGATGCTAAAGCACTATTTTGATCCAGTTTGTTGATATGTCAGGACTCTAACTTGTACATAACGATGCTTAGTTTCTGCAGTTTATTACAGCAATAAGAATGGGAAGGAATATGTAGAAAAATTTGAGGAGAAGTCAAGGAACTTTACCACCTTTTTTGTTTTACCTCATTTTTAGTTTAACAGAAGTTGAAGGAGAAGACTTGGGAGCTGAAAATATGAGAACAAACATTCAGACAAACTATCCAAAATAGAGGTGCAATTATTTGAATCAGCTCATGAGAGATATTTATATTTTACATCATCCTCTATACAGTTTATTCACTTACAGCAAAGGAAATTTGCAAAATTACAGCAAGAATTGTACATAAGGCCATCTGACCTGTTGTTCTTTACTTTTCACCAGGAAAAGCCATCCCCAAGTGGGGCTAGTGTTATGCTCGTATAGCAATAGGTGTCATATTTCATGATTGACTAGTTAAAATCCCAAATATGTTCATCCTTTCCCTGCTGCAAAGGTTTTCCATATTTAAAAAAAATCAAATCAAAAAAACTTAAAAAATGTAAAGAGGGTATGCCCTACAAGAAAGATCGAAGTGCAAAAAGAATGAAATGGTCAAAAATGAAAGAAATGAACCCCAAAGAAAAGGACCATAAAAGTGTGCTAGTCCAAAATGCCACTACTAGTCTATTTTTGCAAAGAATCTCATTGTGTGCAGTTGGTTGACTCTTGCCACAGTTGATGGATGGCCAAATAGCTTAATCTTGGCTAGTTCATGTTTGAATTTCTTGTTTTAGAGATAGAGAATAAAATTTGTCCAAACAGTGCAATCTTGGCAGATAAGTAGATAGGTAGAGAAGCAAATGAGCTCAACAGTTAAATCTGAGCCCTTGGAAGAAATAAGGGTAGACTTAGATAGGATTCCCATGAAAAGAAAAGAAAATTTGTAAGGGTTTTCTAGTCTAAGTGCACCCATGTAAGAAGAAGAAAAATTTTAGGTATAATAGGCTGGGTAGAGAGTTTTGGTGTTGCAGAAGCAGGCTTATGATTAATTTTGTCTCTTAAAGATGTTCATCTTATTGATATCATAAGTACAATGGCAATTGTTTGGCTACAAATCAAGTGAGGCATGACTAACTTCCCCTCACACTTCTCCCAAAATCACTTATTAACCCCCCCAAGGATATTGAGATTTGCTCAATACTCCTAAATCACCCCATTTTCATGAAAAAGCCTGAGTAAAACAACATTCTTGCTCTAGGAAAAGAAGCCACATTTCTTGTGTAAAACCTTTGTTTTCTCCTAAAGCCTAAGTTGTTGAACTTTATAATTTGGCGCCTACCCTTCATAGATTCATTTTGACTGTTAACATTATTATATAAATCCATATATTCCTACCCCTGCCCGTATTATGTATATAAAAGAAAAACCCCAAAATTTTATTATCCCCACCACTGGCTAAATTATAGCCATATGTCAATGTTTACAAGGGATTCAAGTTTTATCCGAAACCTTATGAACAACCCTATCAGTGCTACCTCGGGATTAATTAATCACTCGGGTTAATTAATAACCTTATTAAACCCTCCCCACACGCAAATATTCAAAGATTAATTAACATTTGGTTAATTAATTGTTTAAACATCCCGTAGCCAATCAAACTTCCCCCGATATATTTAAATCAACGTTTATTATATTGGGCCCCGCGCTGTAACCCTCCGCCAGCTCCGTTGACCGCCAACCATTGGATCCAAGCCTACTGATCGGATGGCTCATGATCATATCGGAAGGCCCTCTGCCGCCGATGTTTACCGCCTGGGGAGCCGGTGGTTTTACTGCCGTACAAGGGACACACGACGCCCTCCCGCTATGCTCGCAACCCCTCCTCCCGAAACTGCCTAAGCTCATAAGCGGTGTGGGCCAATACCGCTTACCGCCCTCCCGCTGACCCCGCCCGCTGACGTCATCACCACATCACCTCCACATCAGCATCCCGTACCACCGCGTCGCGACAAACCATCACATCCCGACGACGTCATCTGACTGAAAAGCGCCAAAAAGACCGCGAAGTCAATTTTTGTTAAAAAACTTGTGAAAGTTTCATTTTCGCCCATTTTCATTCATTTGTTTCACGAGATTGTTGCATGCAAACTACGTCCAAGCAACTACAGAAGCTCCAGTCTGCCACCCAGCCAAGCAAAGTCCAACATCCTACTCCGTACCTCGTCGGTTAATCTCCAAATTACACTGGTTCGCCTCGAAAATACAGGTATTTACCCCATCCCATCTCCAGAACTTGTATTTTCAGTTTTCCTCTACAAATTATACCTATAGGAGCTAAACTCAAGCTGAAGCAATCCATAATTTCCATACCAACCCATCCAAAACTGCTCTTTTTCCTTCTTTTTTTTCCCACAGAAACTCGACCTCCGGTTTAAAAACACAGAGAACTGAACATGGAAGCCCTTGTGGCCCTCAGTGTAATGCCCCTCAATGCACCTCATAAAGACCAGAATCATCTACCCTTGGCCGACAGATATTTCCAAATAAAAGACCTGTCTGGTTGCCAAAATCATCTTCATACTTTCTGCCTAATCATAAATAGTCATTTGAACAACTCTGATATCTATGGAATATGGGAATCCAATCTCCCTAGGTATTACCTTCCCTCAGTCAATGTGTTCCCAGATATTATTCGCCACTGCTGTGCAAATTATGACCCTGTCAGTAAAGCAGTTATGACCCCATCACAAACTGTTCTCTTTTATATAACTGCTAAATCTATCAATGAGATGCTACACTTCCATCCAGTTCAGCCTCTTTCTCCTCTTTCCATGATATTTTTGCTTGAGCAAGGCTCTCAATTGTCTAGTGTAGAAATAACCCAGATTGCTAAGTTATTCATGAAACCAGATTGTCAGCCCCAATGCCCACCTCCTTATTTATATGTCTGGTTCAATGAGACTGGAAGAATTATTCTTGACATGATATTAGTGATCTTGGGATTTAGGTCCAGTGAATATGTGGATGAGATTGTCCTGGTTATGTTATCCTCCTTTACTCTAGGACAACCCCTGCTATTAATTATGACTATGCCTCTTTCATTGCTGACAAAATCCATGCTCAATTTATGAATTTGGTAAGAGAAGAAGTGTTTAAATACACAACTTTCATATACCATCTGCTGTTGTATTATCACCCAGACAGTTTTATATTTCCCATCAGGAAATTAGATTCCAAAGGAGAGAGGAGGTCTGTGATCTTTTGGACCTTTGTCTTCCACAAAATTGGTGAATCCCCTTATACCTACTATGAATTCATTGACTTGTTTGTACATCCTGCCTCCACTCTATTGATAGGAGCTCCTCCTCCTAGGCTCTCTGGTGACATACAAAAGATTTTACAGCACTCTAAAAACTGCAGGATAGGTGACTAGTACTTCTACCAGGATCACACTGAAATTAGGATATATGGCTGTGAACTGTGCCCTTATAAGCTACCCAAATATGTGCCCATGAGACTATTTGCATTGGAGTATTTCAGGCAACTTATCAATGCAGATTTAACTCCCTTTTTTAATGTAAAGAAAAAGACTCAGCTGAGAATAAGAAACCAGTTAGGCCCTTTTATCATTAACAAGAGAAGCATGGGAAGATGTTGATAAGATATTAGAGGAAGAACTTAAATTGAAGAAAATCTTCTGGTGGGTGCCATATGACCCAAATAGCTTTATAAGTGATAGAAAAGTAAGAAACCGGCTGTCAACTTACACACATCATAGGATCCTTGAAGTAGAACAATATGCTAATCAGGATGAGTGGGTAGAGTGTACATTAGTAGAAGAACTTACTCAGCAAGAAAAGATGGAACAAGCTATGAAAGATTTAGAAAATACCCTTGACCTAGACTCTTTTGGACAAGTATCTTTCAAGCTGCGTTAGCAAACTGGAGTGGGTACATCTTCTGCTGGAACTTCACAGCAACCTATATAAGAAACCAGCACACCAGTTTCAGGTTCTTCTAAGGGCAAGGAAGTAGCAGGCACAGAGTAGAAAGCAATGACTGATCAGCAGGGGCAAATTCCTTTAGTACAAACCAAGCAGCAGATATTCTTGCACTACAGACTCCTCTAAATGAGGAAAAAGGAAAGAAAAGAGATAGAGAAGAGGCCACACCCATCAGTGGACCTGCAGAACAACTAGGTGCAAAAAGGCAAAGACTGAATCCTCTGTCTGAGGAGGGAATCATTGAAGAAACAATAGAAAGCCTAAGAGGTGAGAGGGCAACCAGCCCACAGACCCCCCCAGTGATAGACACATCAACCAGCTCACATAGGCAAGAGTTAGAAAGGCAACATAGTGTGGAAGTTTCATCCACTAGGCCACCAACTAAACAGACCTCTGATATCAAAAGAACATTCACAGAGATAAAGGATAGAAATAATCCATTGAGACCGCAAATTTATAACCAATATCTTAAGATGGCCCCCACAAAACAGTAAAGATTGATGTCTGCCAATGACATAAAGGAGGGAAAAATGATCATGAGCTATTTCAAGCCCAAGGTGCAGCAACCGCAATCGGCAGCTGATTATATCAGGACAAATTTGGAAGTCTTGGCCAAGGAAATTCATCCAATAGACCAGATTGAGTTGCACAAACAGACTGGAGAGATGGTGTATTCCAAGCTAGCTGATAAAGCAATGTTGGCTCATAAATTGCAAAACTCATTGGAGAACACCTTTGCTCAGCTAGATTTAGAGAAAGCTTCTTCCATAGCAAAGGACAACAGGATAAAATCCTTGGAAGATATTATCATTGAACTGGGACATGATCCCAAAGATGCCAAAGGCATAAAAGCATTAATGAGGAAAAAGGAAGAGGACATTGCTGCCCTCAGAAAACAGCTCAAAATGCCTCCTTCAATGCATCCATAGATAGTAGATGTTGTACAACAGAAGTTCGAAGAGGACATGATGGACCTGGGCATGAGGTTAAACGAGAGATTGAGTGAGACAGAGCAGGCATTGGAGAAAGCACTACAAGAAAAGCAGGGAGAGTCGACCTCCCAGCCACCTGAAGTAGCTCCAACAGTCACAACTACACCTCCCACAGTTATAACAACAGTGCCTCCCACTGTCCCGACATCAACAACAGAAATCACCACAGATACCTCAGCAACAGCAACAGCACCAGGCAGCAGTATAGCTATGAATACAGAGCAATTGATAAAAGACATGGAGGAGTTGAAACTCAAATATTAGAGTTGAAGCAAGTCAAAGAAAAATTGGCAAAGGTAGAGCAAAGCTATGATAAATCCAAGATGAATGTGGCAGAGAAAACAAGGGAGGTCAAAGCATTGGAGAACAAGGTAAGAGCGTTAGAAAAGGATCTCTCTCTGCATAAGCCTCTAGCAGAAATCAGAGGAATTTTGTGGACCGACATCACTCAATCCCTTAGTGATGTGTGGAGATATATTCAAACCATTTATGAACAGATTGATTTGATAAGAGAAGCCCAAGTGGAAATTCAGAAAACAAGAGCCTTATTGGGACAGATGCCTGAGCAAGCTAACAAGCTAATACATTTTTTGAATATCAAGACCAGTGAAGAACTGGAAGCACTAGATATTAGAGACAGAACAGGTACCATTCTGGACATCAAGAGAGTTCTAACCATGAGAACTCTAATGCAAAACTTGGACAGAAGATGCCAGGACATGCAGGTAGAGATTGATTCTTTCACAGAAAAATTTACAGTCCTACATCAAAAAGATTTGCCAAGTCCTTTGGGAGATAATGAGCATCTGATGAAGCACAAGGACTATGTACATAAATTGAATACATATGCTGTCAATCAAGCTAATGCATCTTCAAGTACTTCAGGAGAAAAAGCAATTCCATTTGGCCAGTCCCTTTATGACAGCCTGGAAAATCTATTCTACATAGAGAATGAGGTGAAGCATCTGTTCACCATCCCACCTAATTTCTTCAGGTACACAGAGACTGACGAGACTTTAAGGAAGCTGTAGAGACATAAAATACCAGGACCAGAGTGGTGGCAAAGCATGTTAGAGATCCTGTAAATTATATTTGGTCAATGCAAAATTGTGCACCATCTGCTATAATATGGAGAACAGAAATAAATCACGGTCTTGCGAGTCAAAGTGCATCACATTAGAGTTAAAGAAAGTCCAGCCAATGTAGAAAATTCAACACAGAGGATCAGTAGAAGACAGCTGGGAACCGACTTGCAGCACCTACCTCCAGTACGTCTCATAAATGCGGATCAACAAGCGCTACATGAATTTATTGCGTCTATTTATTATCTCCCTGTTTTCGAGACTGTCTATCTCTATATGTGTAAAAGAAACATTAATTGTTAGCAAATATTATTTCTATAAGATATTTTGTATGATATATTGACATTTTTGTATAAATACCCCCCGAGACCAAGTATTTGGGGTTGGTTGGTGGTGGATGTTCATAGTTTTGACTGTAATACTGAAACAATTTTGGAAATAAGAAAGCTGTTGGAACCATTTTTGTTAAGCTCACTGGATGAAGAATTGAGGCTAAGGGCCATGTTGCAGAATTCTTGAATCGTTTTATGGATCAATAAGTCCCTTCTACCTTGTGTCTTACTGTTTCTATGTTTACTATATCATATATGTTTCATGATATAAATAATAGAGAAAAAGAATAACTCAGAATTTGCTTGTTTGCACTCTGTGTTCAGTCTCTTTTATTATTAATGTTGTCTTCAGAATCAACATAAACAGTGAATTCTTAATTGCTCATGTTTCCCCTGGTTCTTTCATCTTGAATATTAGCTAAGGAATTCTTAGTTGCTCCTTAGTAGTAATCATCCATTTTCCCTGAGTCTATCAACATGATGAAGGATTCTTAATTTCCCTTCACCCATTGGCTCCATTCCATCAGATTTCAGCCTACAAATTGTTCCATATTTGAGTACCTTGCTCTGTGATAAATCCTCTAATAAGAGACCTAACCTTGGGAGCCATCCTTCTTTGACTCCATCATGCCCAATGGACTGAAATGCTTCAGATTTACCTCACTGTTGTATTGAAACTCCATCCCTCCAACCAAACTCAAATCAAAACCCCTGTACTTCATAACTAGCCTAATATACCTCAAAACAAAGCTAAATTATAAAGAGAGAGCCCTCTCTGGATTTAGATTGGCTAGAATCTATGTCTAAAAGATTGGTCTGTGGTTACCTCGGCCGTATTCCCTTTCTTACAACTTTAGGAAACAACCTGAGTGATAACAACTTCCTTAGAAAAATATTTTGACTACGAAGAAGTAAGTGAGGACAAGAAAGCATAATTTTCTATTACAAGCCTGAGAGGACACCTAGCCTTATGGTGGAATGGGGTACAAAATGAAAGAGAGCACAAGAACAAAGTCAAGAATAAGAGCTAGAGAAAAATGGTATCAATGTTAAAAGGTAAGTATCTGTTAGGTCCCTATACTACTAGTGTAACCCCGTATTGTTATTAGTACAACCCCCTTATTATATTGTTGTGCCCATGTAGTCCCCATATTTTTATTATTGTGCCCCATTGAAGCCAACTATTGTTATTATTGTGCCCTTACATTATTATTGTTATGTCGACTCTGATTATATTATGACCCCTTAGACTCCTATATATAGAAAGGAGGTCTTGTCATTTGTATCATCGAAGAATTGTTCAATTGTGTAATGTAAAGGAGGTTTCCCCCTCAAAAACACTGAATTCTGAGGCGTTCATATTTCTTTTCTATGTTTTTGTGAGTTGGTTTCATAACATTTGGTATCAGAGCTTTGGATTTTAGGGTTTCGTTGCTCCAAACAGGTCATCATGGAATTTTCGCTATAACTTTTTTTTTTGTGATGTTTCAGAAGTTAAAAAAACAACCCATTTGAGCTGAAATCGTTCTAAACTTTGGATCCTAATTTCAGAGCTTGTCTCGCTATAGTTTTGGAGATATGATCTGAGGACATTAGGATTTTGCATATTCCTGAATTACATTCCAAACAGGTGACCTAGGGAAAATCATCATAACTTTTGTTCTGAGCATCAGATTGAAATTTCGTAAGAAGTTTGAGAAAGAGGACGACTTGTTGTTTTCGGTATATAATTTTTAGGTACTAATGTCAAAATAGGGACACATGGCATTTTGTACAAGTTCTCTCTACTGAACTAGTCTATAATGATTCAGGTTACTGTGGGAGATTTGACATAACTCTTCCTTGGAGAATCCAATCTTTGTCAAACTTACGAGGTTAGAAAGAGGACTCAAAGGGCTACTGCAGGATGTGATTTCAAAGATTTGAGATCTGTAGTTACAGAGATACACCAGATTCAATATCGAGCTCTTACAAAGTGAAAAAAGGGTGTGTAGTTTTTTTTTTTTAATTTTGCATAAGATTGGGTTGAAAAATTAGTTTGAAGGAATTCAAAGGGAATAGTGAAGAATTATTAGAATTAGTTGATGCCCCGAAGAAAGAAATGGAAACACATAGTAAGCAACCTGAAATCTCTAACATGACTCGTGAAGAAGAGGAAGAGATGCAACATGATATATCAAAATTTCAATACCAAGTACAACAAATTTCACTCTCACAAAAGGTAACTGAAGCCAAGATGAAGGGCGTGGAAGCTAATATGAATGGTGTGCAAGTTAAGATGGATTCCGTGGAAGCTAAGATGGATGGCATGGAAGCTAAGATGAATGGCATGGATGCTAAGATGAATGGCATGGACGCTGAGATGGAAGAATTGAAGATAAATTTGAATAAGTTGCTACAAGAAATGGTTACTAATGGTGAAAGGGTAGTAAAGGAAAATCATGATGAGAACAAAAGAAATGTTAATAATGATTTCATAAACTCTAATGTTGGATTGAAGACCCACCATGTTCCAAAAATCGATATGAGGAAGTTTGATGGCAAGGATCCCGGAACATGGATACTACAGATGGAGCAATTTTTAGATCTCCATAATGTGAAAAACAAACAAAAGGTACGTATTGCAACTTTATATTTGGAACCAAATCATTTTGTATGGTATCGATGGCTTTGCTCTCGTAAACAAAGTTTCACTTGGGTAATTTTTACGAAAGAAATGATAGCACATTATGATGATACAAAAAGCAACACCTTGTTTAGCCAATTGATAAATCTCAAACAAAAGGATTCAATGATGGAGCACGTTGAGGACTTCCAAAAATTGAACATAAGGGTAAATATATTCTAGAGGAGCATAGGATTGATGTGTTCATAGGGACTTTAAAGGATAATATCCAACATGAGGTTCACCTTTGGGACCTTGATTCATTGGAGAAGGCATTCAGGTTAGCAAGAAAAATGGAAAGAAAAATTATGGCAACCAGGAAGCCTACCACTCACAACTATAAAGATGGAAGTGTTGTTTCCCCTAGCCTTCCACAACCTACAAGGTTGACACCACAACAATTGGAAGAAAAAGGAGCAAAAGGGCTTTGTTACAATTGTGATCGCAAATACACTAAAGGTCATAAGTGTAGTGAGAAGAAATTATTCTACATAGATTGTGAAGAGGAGGAAGAAAAGGAACAAGAAATGTCAAAAGAAGAGGATATACTCTAGGAACAAACCCTAGATAAAGAAGAAATGAATTCGACCATATCATGTAATGCATTGGCAATAATTACCACTCCTCAAACTATCAAGATAGAAGGACATATCAAGAAGAAAAAGGCAATAGTGTTGCTTGATTCAGGAAGTACCCATAATTTTGTTCATTGTAAGATAGCCAAGGAATTGAATTGCTTCCTATATCTAGCACCAGAGTGTCAAGTGATGGTTACAAGTGGAGGAACCATAAATTGCTCTAGAAAGTGCCATAATATCAAGTTATCCATGGGAAGATATGTATTGAATAGCCCATTGCTTTCCATTCCAATGGGTGGTGCTGATGTTGTACTAGGAATCCAATGGCTACAATCCTTGGGTACAATAGATTTTAATTTTCAAGAACTTTTCATGAAATTTTGTGTGGAAGGAAAGGAAGTTGAATTAAGGGGTATTGCAAGGAAACTGAGAAAGATAATCAGTTCTAACGGTATGACAAAGCTTCTAAAGAAGGAACAACGAGGCGTAATTGCACAATTAGGTTTGCTAGAGATTTCCACATTGAAATCATCTATTTCTACAGATCTCCAAAAAGTCTTGGATAATCATTCCAAGGTATTTGATACTCCCAAAGGCCTCCCACCTATTCGTGATCATGATCACACTATTCATTTGATTCCAGGAAGTGTTCCTCCAAACATCAGGCCATACAGATATCCCTATGCCCAAAAGAGTGGAATTGAACGTATGGTTGTAGAAATGCTAGAGGTTGGTATAATTCAACCTAGTCAAAGTTCTTTCTCTGCTCCAGCAGTATTGGTGCACAAGAAGGATGGATCATGGCACATGTGTTCGCATTATAGGGAGCTCAACAAGTTCACTATTAAAGATGAATTTCCCATTCCTGTCATTGATGAATTATTGGATGAATTGCATGGATCAATTTAATTCACCAAGTTGGATCTTCATTGAGGATATCATCAAATTAGAATGAAAACTGAAGACTATCTGAAAACAACATTTAGAACTCATGAGGGTCATTATCAATTTTTGGTCATGCCTTTTGGCCTTACCAATGCACCTTCTACATTTCAAGGTTTGATGAATTCCATTTTCAAACCCTTCCTTAGAAAATTTGTGTTAGTATTTTTTGATGATATACTAATCTACAACAAGTCTTGGAAGGATCATGTTCAACATGTTGATAGGGTGCTCAAACTATTGGAGAAGAAACAATTATATGCAAAAAGCTCCAAATGTTTTTTTGGAGTACAAGAGGTGGAATATTTGGGTCATATTGTATTTCATGAAGGTGTTAAGGTCGGCCCTAGCAAAATTAAAGCCATTAAGGAATGGAAAATCCCCACATCCATAAAGCATCTGTGAGGATTTCTCAGGTTGACAGGGTATTATCGCAAGTTTGTTAAGAATTATGGGAGAATCGCAGCACCTCTAACAACATTATTGAAGAAATACACATTTTCATGGACTCCAGAAGCAACAAATGTCTTCAAACATCTTAAAGAGGCAATGTGCCAAACACCGATCTTAGCTATTCCAGACTTCAAAAAAACCTTTATTGTGGATTGTGATGCTTCAGGAAATGGATTTGGTGTTCTTTTAATGCAAGATGAAAGACCCATTGCTTTCAAAAATCGTCTAATCAAAGTAAAGTATTTACAAAAAGCTATTTATAAGAAGGAAATGTTGGCAATATTACATGCATTTAAGAAATGGTGACCCTACCTAATGGGAAGACACTTCAAGGTAAAAAAGGATCATGATAGTCTTAAATACTTTTTAGAACAAATATTATCCTTTGAAAAGAAACAAAAATGGGTCAAAAATATGTTGGGTTATGACTTTTAAATAATCTAGAAAAAAGGGAAGCAAAATGTTGTTACAAATGCACTCTTTAGAAAGGAAGAGGATATGGAAGCATTGTTTTTTGCTATTTCTATTATCCAACTAGATTGTATAAATGAAGCAAGGGCTGAATGGAAGAAGGACGAAGAAGTGTGGCCACTCATTCAAAAGTTGCAGAAGATCCCAGTTCAAATAGTATTGTGAGAACTTTACGAGGAATGTAAAATCATATTGGAGCCTGGAGCAGTCACAGAAACAAGAACCCGACATCTACGAAATCAATCAATTTCAAAGTATCTCATCAAGTGGAAGAACTTACCCACTGAAGGTTCCACATGGGAGGACAAGAATTTTATACAAAAGACTCAAGAACTACTCAAGCGTTGAGGACAACACTTTTTGAAGGAGAGGGGCATGTTAGGTCCCTATACTACTAGTGTAACCCCTTATTGTTATTAGTACAACCCCCTTATTATATTTTCGTGCCCATGTAGTCCCCATATTGTTATTTTTGTGCCCCATAGAAGCCCACTATTGTTATTATTGTGCCCTTACATTATTATTGTTATGTCGGCTCTGATTATATTATGACCCCTTAGACTAATATATATAGAAAGAAGGTCTTGTCATTTGTATCATCCAAGAATTTTTCGTTTGTGTAATGTAAAGAGGTTGCCCCCTCGAAGAGGCTGAATTCTAAGGCGTTGATCTTTCTTTTCTATGTTTTTGTGAGCTGGTTTCTTAAGAGTATCTACCTAAATATTACGAGTTGATGTTGTTTAGAGAAATGTAAAATTTGAGACAAAAACTAATGACGGTAAAAGAGTACACAAAGTAATTCTACAAGGTAAACATGAAGGGGGGATATATAGAAGATACCCCTGAGAGAGTTTCTAGATATATCAATGGGTTGAGGTTTAACAATATACATGATGAAATAAATTTGTATTCATTAAGGTTTATAGAGGATGTGTATTAGGATACACTAAAGGCTGAGGAAAAGTTGGCAAGAAAGAGCTAAGGAAAAGGTAGAGGTATGCCAAGAGGAAGAGGAAAAAAAATATAAGGGAAGAAACATGCTGAAACTAGCAATTCTAGACATCAAGAACAAGAAACGAGATCAAATGATTCTAGGGCAAGAGGACCTTCTTCAAGAGGAAGACGCAGAGGCAGAGATAATCATGTTCAATGTTACATATGTGGCAAGTTAGACCGTAAGTCATGGAAGTCTAAGGAAAATGATACAAAACAAAGAAATGTATAAGAAGTGAAAGTTGAAAATGAAACTAAAGAAGATAAAGCACATGCAAAAGTCTCAGAAATTGGAGAATCCCTATTGAGGAAAATATTATTGTTGAAGCCAAGTAACGAAGTGTGTAAAACACCTCAAAGAAGGAATATATTTCGGACAATATGTAAGGTGAAATGTAAGTATTCTTTATTAATTATTGATAATGGAAACACTGATAATTTAGTCTCTCTAGAAATGGTAGACATGTTGGGGATGGAAAGGATGCCACATCCTACCCCACACAATGTTTCTTGGCTGCGAAAAGATAAAAGAGTATTGGTAAATGAATAATGAAAAGTTGAGTTTCAGATTGGAGGACATAATGACCAAGTTCTATGATACATTACGCCCATGGATGTTTTTCATGTGCTACTTGGAAGACCTTGACAATACAATCAAAATGTAATTTATGATGGTAAGAAGAACACCTACACATTTGAGAAAAATGGCAAGAAGAACGCCCTCATGCCATTGAAGGAAGAACAAACTAAAGTATAGAACACTCTAAAGGTGTTGTTGGTTATTGGAGAGGAATTCTTGAATTAGATCCAAGAAGAAGAGGTAAACTTCACTTTGATTGCAAAACCTAGAATTATTTTGGAAAAGACAAGGTTAGATGATTTTCCATTTGAAGTTCAGAATTTACTGAAGGAGTATGTTGACATTGTAGTAGATGACTTACCAAATGCATTTCCACCCATTCAGAACATAAGATATCATATAGATATGATTACGGGAGAAATTTTGTCAAACAAGGTAGCCTAGAGAATGGAACCAACAAAGAATGAAGAAATCTAAAAACAAGTGGAACAATTGTTGGAAAAAGGATTGATCAAGGAAAGTTTGAGCCCATGTGTCATACCTATAGTTTTGAGACCAAAGAAAGTTGGAGAGTGGAGAATGTGCACTGACTCTAGAGCCATAAACAATATTACTATCAGGTATTAATTTCCTTTGCCACATATTTATTATTTGATGGATTGTATTAGTGGTGCCAAATATTTTTCAAAGATTGATTTTAAAAGTGAATATCACCATATTATAATAAGGGAATGGGATGAATGGAAAATCTCCTTTAAATCTATGGAAGGATTGTACAAGTGGTTAGTCATGCCTTTTGGTTTGACTAATGCGCCTAGTACATTCATGAGACTTATGAATAAAATCATTAAAGGGTTCATAGGAAATTTTGCAATTGTATTTATTGATGATATCTTAGTGTTCAGTCAAACAAAAGAGGAAAATTTGAGGCACTTTAACTTGGTTCTGAAGAAGTTGCATCAAGAAAATATTTTGATAAATTTGAAGAAGTGTTATTTTATGAAAACATAATTAACTTATTTGGGCTTTGTAATTTATCAAGAATGTAAGAAAATGGATCTAGAGAAAGTGAAATCTATCCATGAGTGACCTTCTCCAAGAAATATTTTCAAGGTTAGGAGTTTCCATGGGTTAGTAACCTTCTATAGGAATTTTATCAGAAATTTTAGTGGAATATGTACTCCAATAGTTGACACTAGCAAGAAGGAAAAACATCCTTTTTAGTGGACAACAATAGCAGAAAGAAGTTTTTATTTTTTGAAGAAGATCATTCAGAAGCTTATATTATCTCTTCCAGATTTCAATAAGGAATTTTAGGTTAGGTGTGATGCTAGCGCCAATGAAATAGGGGTTGTTCTTAGCTAATATGAGAAACAAGTGGCCTACTTCAGTGGTAATTTGAGGAAGATAAGAATAAGTATTCTACATATGACAAGGAGTTCTATGCAATCATCCAAGATTTGAAGAAATGGAGGCATTATCTTATTCCTAAGGAATATGTCTTATATTTTGACAATCATGCCTTCGTTTTTATTACCAAACAAGAAAAAATAAATAAAAAACATGCTAAGTGGGTAGAGTATATGCAAAATTTTACATTTGTTTTGAAACATATTAGTGGAAGTACTAATAAAGTTACTGATTCTCTAAGCAGAAGATGCCTACTTTTGTAGGAGTTTCAAGTGAAGGTCTTGGGATTGGATCATATCAAGGAGTTGTACAAAGATGATGCAAATTTTCAAGAGGCTTATAAGGCATGTGAGAATTTAGTAGGCAAGGATATGATTCCTTGGATGTAATCTATGCTGCAAGAAGGGATGTTGTTTAAGGGTTTACAATTATGCATACCAAAAGGTTTAGTGAGGGACAATTTACTACAAGAAAAACATAATGGAGGATTGGCATGAATTTTGGAAATGAAAAAACATATGCTCAACTGAGTGCTCATTATTTTTGGCCAAGAATGAGGGCCGATGTTGAGAAGTTTTTGAAGATATGTAAAATATTCCATCATGCCAAAGGATAACATCAAAACTGATATGTTGTTGAATGTTAGTTTTGTTGTGCTAATTTCAACTTCAGATTTATAAACAAATGCTTGTGAATTGCTTCATGTGCATAGGTTCCCTTATGGTGTTTGTGAATGATAACAGGTAAATTTATCAAGTTTTATGTTAAATTCATGAGAAAAATAGAATGAAAAACAAGTGTTGAACAACAATAATCAAATGTACAACAAACCATCAAAATTAACACTTAACATAGTGTTTTGATGAAGGAGTTCACCCCTCCTAGGCTACATATCCTTGGTCCAGCTTCCATGGCTTGGGCCTCTATATTAGCTCAATAATGGAAAAAGTGTTGTTTACAATGCTCTATTACTCTTAAAATCTGCTTCAATGTGTTCATAACCTCAAAATTAGCTAGGAAAACCTTTTCTTGATCTCCATTTGGACTAATTTTGCCCAAGTTATGGTTAAAACAGTTTCTCCTAGTAAACCTCCACTAAAACTGGAGGAACTCCAGTTACCCCTGCTAAAATTGGAGGGACCGCCAAAATCCCGTCGAATTAACTGCAAGTTTAATTAAATGTTAATTGCGGATTAATTAATCACTAATCATGCTTAGGCTAATACCACGTAGTTAGACTAACTGTTAGCCTGGCGGTTAGTAGTAGTGGACACATGTTAGCATTGAATGTCATGGTTATGGTTTTATGTTGCAGTTTATGGTTAACCATTAACCGTAGTCATTACTGGCAGATGGAGTGTTCACATGGGAGGGGGTTGGCTCCCTCCTAACCCCCAACCACAAAACGTTATAACTTCAAATACATGTGGAGAATGTTGTAGGTTAAGACTCAATGTAGTGGTATAACGGTATGTTGTGAGGTTAATGTGGGTGAGGGCGCAGGTTCGACCCTGCCGACTCACCCAAAATTTTACACTATACACCAATTGCCAACGGTCCTTTAGGAAGGGACACGTGGCGACCTCTGGGCTTGCCACTTGTCCCCTCATCATTTGTCCATTCCTGAACCAATAAAATTGAGCTACGCCACCACTCCTGCAGACCAATAAAAACATGACACTTGGCAAAACAAAATTGGACGTTAACCATCCCGTTAACCTACCTAGTCACCTACCACGTTAGTAGTATGGACTGCTGACTATGCAGTGACTGTACTTTTTTTTGGCAAAATTCCATTGTTTGGAAAAGTAGAAAAAACACAATATCTTCCCCATACGAACTCGGTTTTGAGTGAAATGAGTTGTGTTGGATCTTTTCTCTGTGATGGATGTGGTTGTTCAGGTTTGGAGCAATTCTGAGAACTGTTATTTTTGAGCTAAATACTGAGCACCTGATCATTCCTCCTCACTGGAAGCATTTTGGACCCTAAAATATACTTCAATTGTTTACCAGGTGAGGGTACAACTCCCTCACCTTCTTGATCTACAACCATCTGGCCTTAGAAGGTTTTTTTCCCTTGATTCCCACTCTAAGGCATAAGATATTCCCTCTCTTCGAAGTTCTGGTTCTTTTGTCACGTATGAGATTTTGTTGTAGCTCATTAAGATATTTTGGCGAGAAATCATATATTGATGGCAACTGAACCTACTCTCCTTGATCATCAATCAAAGGAGCCTCAAACAATCTCAAATTTTCCACATTAACAACAGAATATATTTTCATATAAGGAGGAAAATCTAGCTTAAATGCATTGTTACCAATCTTTTCCAGAATTTTAAAAGGACCATAACGGATTGGCTTAAGATATTTACCTTCCCCTTGAAGTATCTATTTGCTAATACATAACCAAAATTTGTCGCCAACTTGAAATTTATGATCGACACAATGTTTTTCATGCCTTGCCTTGTAGCTGCTTTGACTTCTTTCAAGTTGTTCCTGCACTGTCTGATGTATCAATTGAATTTTCTCAATTAACTTCCTTGCCTTATTGATGTCACTATGACCATTGATGGCGAAATCTTTCTCAAAGATGAAGTTCAATGGCAATCTTGGCAAGTACCCAAAACATGCCACAAATGGTGATGTGTTTGTGGAAGAATGCTTTGCCCTGTTTTATGCATGTTTTATGTAATGCAATTGTTCATCCCACAACTTGGGATGTTTGTTGCAATATCCTCTAAGAAGATGAACAAATGTCCTGTTGACCACCTCGGTTTGTCCATCTATTTGCGAATGAAAGGTTGTACTCTTCTTCAACTTAGCGTCCATCATGTCCCAGAAATTTGACCAAAAATTCCCAACAAATCGAGAATCTCGATCGTTTACTATGGAAGTAGGAAGACCAAAATGAAACCAAATATTTTGAAAGAAAAGAAGAGCTATTTGTTGAGCTGTAATTTTCTTTTTACACGGTGTTAGAATAAAGATTTTGCTGAACCTATATACAAATACATAAAATTAATCATGACCTTTCCTTGACAATGGAAGACCTCCTACAAAATCCATTGAGATACTCTCCCGTGGACGTGAAGGTACCAGAAGTGGAGTGTACAATCCTAGTTTCCTATTGCTAGGCTTACTTGTTGCACACAAAGAACATCCTCTTATGAAACGAGATACATTCTCAAACATGTGTGGCCAATAACAATACCTTTGGAGATTCGCTACTGTCTTGCCTACACCAAAGTGTCCAGCAATCAATGAAGTGTGCACCTCACTTATGATACTATTTCTTTCTACCCGTGGAATACATAACTTTCCCAAGTGATACAACAAATTGTTATGTACATGTAATTTAACTCTTCAATTTGTTTTCCTTGCCTCAAGCTTACGTACACATCTTGAAAGTCATTATCATTGCATATTGCTCAATGTAACTTTCATGTAAAAAAGAATTGTGCTTGAGTAAAATAGTTGAATTTGCAATAGGCCTAGAAAGCATATCAACTACCTTATTGTAGATTCCATTTTTGTACTTGATAACCAAATGAAATTGTTGTAGAAAACCCATCCATATGAAGTGTCATGATTGCTGCAACTTTGACTATGACTGTAAGTACTGCAATGGTTGATGATCGGTATGGATAATGGTCTCCTTCCCCATCAAGTAGTGTTTCCATTTTTTGACACTTTGTATCAATGCGTAAAGTTCTTTGTCATAAGTGGATAATTAGTCACAACTCCATTAAAAATTTCAGAATGAAATGAAATGGGCTTACCATGCTACATAAGAACTGCTCCCATGGCGCAATCACTAGCATCCATTTGAATCTAAAATGGCTGTTTAAGATCCGGAAGAGCCAATACCAGTGTTGAATTGATATTTTGCTTTATAGCATCAAATGATTTCTGTTGTACATCTCCCCAGTGGAAGACTTTCTTGACACTAGTCAATGCATGTAATAGATCTGCAATGGAAGAAAAAATTACAATAAATTTCCTCCAATATTGTGCTGCCCCTAAAAAGCTTCTTACCTCTGTAACTGTATTGGGCTTGGGCCAATTCAAAATTACCTCAACCTTAGAGGGGTCTATCTTCAGGTCACCTCCTCCAACAATGTGTCCCAAATACACTAAATAAGTCTTGCCAAATTTACACTTTGACATCTTTAAAAACAACTCTTCTTTTCTCAAGACAACAAGTACTTTGTTCACATGTATGACATGTTCATCTCTAGATTTGCTGAATATGAGAATATAATCTAAGTAAACATTGACAAAGTCATCTAGAAATGGTCTCAATACATCATTCATAACTATCATGAAAGTAGCTGGATCATTTGTAAGACCGAGAGGCATAACAAGCCACTCAAACAATCCTTGTTTAGTTTTAAATGTGGTTTTCCAAATGTCCTCTTCAACTATTCTAACTTGATGATAACTACTTCGTAAGTCTAACTTAGTGAAATACTTTGCATACCTCAATTGATCAAGAAAATCATCAAGTCTTGGGAGTGGATAATGATTATTTAGTTATTTTGTTCAGTGCATGGAAATGCACATACATGTGCCAAGTCCCGTCCTTCTTTGGCACCAAGACAATGGGTGAACGACATGTCAAAGTAGATGGGCATATGATACCTTTGTTCAGCAATTCTTGGATTTTCTTCTTGATTTCCATACTCTCCATGATCGACATGTGATACATGCCAATGTTTGGAAGTGGCGCATCTTGCTACAACTGCATCTCATGCTGAATTGCCCTCTTGGGAGGTAACCCCTTTGGTTCCTGAAACATCTTGCCATGCTTGCTTACCACATCAAAAAAATCAAATTTTAATTTGTAATCACAACATTCAAAAGATTCATAATCAATATCATTATTTTTCTTGATCATGAGAAGCACAAAATTTTTACTTGCATTTACTAGTCTCTTCATCTGCGTTGCATTAACCAAAGAAATGTTTAACTTTTTGCGATGGGCTCTCACAATACACTCTACTCCATCCTTGAGCAACAGGTACTTGTTCTCATGGCAATAAAATACTGCTTTCCTATCATACAAATAAGGACTTCCCAAAATGATTCCTGAGATGTCAAGTGGAACTACATCTAACTCAACTTCATCAATGAATTTTTCAATAATGGCATACCTAAATAAGCATTTCCTTGTAACCTGTAAATTTGCATTATTGACTATCCAACCCAATGGATATAGCTTATGATGAGGCACAATTTCAAGGTTAAGCTTTTTGACCAAGTCTTCTAAAATTGAGTTTGATTATGACCCACTATCAAATAATGCATCAATCTTTATATGATTTGAAATTACCCTTACATGGAACAACTCTATTCTTGATTCTTCATTTGGAGTGTTGTTGTGACTATGTGAGGAACTAGTGCTTGCAACAACTTATTTTCCTTTTGTAACCATGGCTGAAATCTTGGTCCCATCACTAGAATCTGATCCAAGATCATGTTGTGTGGTAGCGGTTGTATTTTGTTTTCCCTTATTGTTTGGTTTTTTAGGCCTTGGTTCGGGATGTAATTTCCAACAATGGGCTTCAACATGCCCAACTTTGGAACAATGTTGGTATATAGTTTTCTCCCCTTCTTTCTTCACACTTGCATTCTTCTTTCCCTTCCATTTTCCTCCTTTCTCTTTCTCCTTACCCTTGAATGTCTTCTTCTTACTACCCTCTTCCTGAATGTTCTTTCCTCTTGCTTCAAGGTGTGTGGTTTGCACACATACCTCATCCAAATTGCTTGAATTGAACATAAGGATAGTATGTTTTAAGTAGTAATGTAAACCCCCAATATATTTCAACAATTTATCTTGGGAATTCAAGTTTACTCCTAACAAAAAATCCCTCTTTCTAAACTTTTGGGTATAGTATTGAATTGTTTGGCCCTTGAGTTGCCTAAAATTTTTCCAACTCATAATGTATTTTTGCATATAGGCTTAAGGATAAAACTATATTTTAATTGTAGAAAGAAATTCAACCCTAGAAATGGATATCTTACCATGAATTCACATTTCCTCTTGAGTCTTTGCTTCCCACCAGACTAATGTTGCTCCTTCTAGCCTTAATGAAGCCAACTAGATCTTTATGTCATCTTCTTGAAGGTTCTGAATTTTGAAATAAACCTTCAAGTTTCGAATCCAATTGTCTAACCTTTCTGCATTCACCTCACCATTGTACATGGGTAGTTCAAACTTAATGTCCATTTTGAGTAAGGGAGTTTTTTCCTTCGGGGTTTTTGAATGAGTATGAACAGTTTTTGTTGTGGAAGTGGAAGATGATGTTGTTTGAGATGTTGAGCATGATGAAGATGATGAAGATTGTGGAGATGGAGGAGGCTTTCGTCCATTACCCTTTGAATCCTTCTTTTCATCTTTTTTTTAATATCTCTTCAGCCTCCCTCCCCATGTGGAGGTTTAGAACTCTCTCCAGTCATTCTAGTATTCCTCTCTTCATAGAGGACTCTAACCATGTTAGTTAAGTCATAGAAAGCTTTCTTGAAAGCTTCCTCTTATGAAAGACCTTCAGTCTCTCTTGCTCCAAACATGATGGCTTTGGATTCAAGCTCAACTTCTGGTACTACTTGTACCTCCTTAATGTCAATTGAAGGTAAAACTTGAGGTGTTTCAAGTGCAACTGGGATTGGAACTTTGGGTGGAGATTGTGGCCTTGTGGATCTCCTTCTTCTGGGCATTACCTCAGGACTTGCAACCAACAGTTTCCCTTCTCCTCTCTGCAACTTTAACCTTTTAAGCATCACAAATTTGTAACCATTAAAACCCTACTTGCGCAAAAATCAAGCAATCAAGCAAATAACTTTTTCTTTGATAGCAACTTGATCTGTTGTTGAATGTTAGTTTTGTTGTGCTAATTTCAACTTCAGATTTATAAATAAATGCTTGTCAATTGCTTCATGTACTTATGGTGTTTGTGAATGATAACAGGTAAATTTATCAAGTTTTATGTTAAATTCATAAGAAAAATACCATGAAAAACAAGTGTTGAACAACAACAATCAAATGTACAACAAACCATCAAAATAAACACTTAACCCCGTGTTTTGATGAAGGAGTTCACCCCTCCTGGGCTACATCTCCTTGGTCCAACTTCCATGGCTTGGGCCTTTGTGTTATCTCAATAATGGAAAAAGTGTTGTTTATAATGCTATACTTCCCCTAAAACTTTCTTCAATGTGTTAAGAACCTCAAAATTAGCTAGGAACACCTTTTCCTGATCTCCATTTGGTTGAATTTTTCCCAAGTTATGGTAAAAATAGTTTCTCCTAGTAAACCTCCACTAAAATAGGAGGAATTCCAGTTAGTTCCGCTAAAACTAGAGGAATATCTGAAATTGGAGGGACTCCCAAAAGTCTACCAAATTAACTGCAAGTTTAATTAAATGTTAACTACAAATTAATTAAGAACTAATCGTTCTTAGCACTAATACCGTGTAGTTAGACTAACCATTAGCCTGGTGGTTAGTAGTAGTGGACACATGTCGGCATTGAGTGTCATGGTCATGGTTTTATGTTGCAGTTTAGGGTTAACCGTTAACCATAGCCGTTACCACCGGATGGAGTGTCCACATGGGAGGGGGCTGGCCTACGGGTTGGCTCCCTCCTAACCCCCAACCACAAAATGTTATAACTTCAAATATATGCAGAGAACATTGTAGGTTAAGACCCAATGCAGTGGTATAACGGTATGTCGTGAGGTTAATGCAGGCGAGGTCGCAGGTTCAACTCCTGCAAACTACCCAAGATTTTACACTTTGTGCCAATTGCCAATGATCCTTTGGGGAGGGACACGTGGTGGCCTTTGGGCTTGCCACTTGTCCCCTCCTCATTGGTCCATTCTTGAACCAATAAAATTGAGCCACATCACCACTCTTGTAGACCAATAAAAACATGAAACTTGGCAAAACACAATTGGATGTTGACCATCTCGTTGACCTTCCTAGTCACCTGCCACATCAGGAGTACAGACTACTGACTGTGTAGTGGCTGTAATTTTTTTTTGCAAAATTCCACTATTTGGAAAAGCAGACAGAACACAATATCTTCCTCATACGAACTCGATTTTGAGTGAAACGAGTTGCATTGGGATCATTTCGCTGAGACGGATGTGAAAATTCAGGTTTCGAGAGATTCTGAGAATTTTGATTTTTTAGCTAAATAGTGAGCACCTAATAAAGAACACTAGGTTGTGTTAACCACTACCTATTCCAGATAGACCTGGGATGTGGTAAGCATAGATTTTATGTTAGGATTTCTTAGAACTCAAAGAGGTAATGATTGTCTATTTGTTGTAGTAGACAAATTTTCAAATATGACACATTTTATACCTTTTAACAAAACAAATGATCAAACACATATTGTAAATTTGTTTTTAAAGGTAGTAGTAAGACTACATGGTCTTCCTACAAGTATACTTTCTGAAAAGGACACAAAGTTTATTGGACACCTTTGACGGATATTGTGGAAGAAGCTAGGAACTAAGCTTAGTTTTAGCTCAACCTATTATCCTCAAACATATGGGCAAACCAAAGCCATCAACAAGAGTTTGGGAAAACTATTGAGAAGCTGAATGTGTGAGCACCCAGCTCAATGGTATCAAGTCCTTTCGTAGGCCGAATTCACTTACAATGATTCTTTGAATTGAAGTATTGGATTTAGACCATTTGAAATTGCTTCGGAGTACACCACAAGGAGTGTTTGAACTTAGAGAATTGGGAAAAGTAGGAATAAGAAGCATTGATGGGGAAGACTTGCTACAACCAAGCAATGTTTGCATGAACAAGTTAAGGTACAGCTATAGGAAAACACTTAGAAGTATAAGAAGAAGGAATATTTGAATAGAAGGCAGGTTAATTTTGAAGAAGGAGATCTAGTGTTGGCACATATACATAAATAGATATTTCCTAAGAAATAATATAACAAACAAAGACTGAGAAATATCAAACCATACAAAATTTTTAGGAATTTCTAATCAAATTATTATGAGATCGAATTTCCAGTAGGCATGAGAATATGTCCTATCTTTAATGTAGCAGATATGTACCCTTATATTGAAGACAAATAAAAAATACCAACAACTGAACCAAATAGTTACAAGGAATAACAAGCCAAATGGATGAATGTTGGGTTAGGGTCCCTAGGGTTCGTTTTGGGGTTAATTTAACCCAAATTTGTAAACGTTTTTGTAAAATATGTAAAGTCTCCATGAAATGTGGATGTCGAGCGCACAGATAGGTAGAAGTCAAAGGGGCCTTAGCCCTTGTCTTGGTCATTTTTAAGATTCTCCTATGGTTCGCGGACCATGGTATTGTATGAAGGAAAGTTATAAATAGTCCAGTCATAGCAAGTATTAGAGATAAATTAGAATAGAAAATTGGGTACGTTGAATGGTTTTTGTTGTCTGGGGAAAGTGCTAGGGTAGGAAGGCTCTACTTCCTATAATTAGGTGAAGAAGGGAAGGCTCCTACCACTGAGTGCACAAGAGGCTTGGGTAGAGTTCGCAACTGAATGTGCAGACCCCTGCAGCTAAGTGTGTGGAGTAGAAGAGTCTGTAATCTGAACATGGAAGATCAATAAAGATAGATTGTCAAGAATTACTGTGCATTTATATGAATATGTTTATGTTATATTTTGTATATTAATGATATAGTTTTATGAAATTATGAATTAATGCTATGCAAAATCACTGAACCTATCTTAATGATGCATGATATGAGTAGTTATCTACATTCATGAAGTTAAAAGCTATTGTTGTTATGTTTTCTGATGAATTTATATATCTGCACGAACTCAGATCTAGGGTTGTTTATTGATGCACATAAGTAGATAAGTTGTATGTTTAAGGTCTGAAAGGACTGGTCGTAACCCAATGTGAAGGTCTGGAAGTTGTTTTCATATAAATACAGTAACGAGCCTTAGAAGGATACCGATCTGCGTGAAAGCAGATCTAAAGTTGTGCAGACTTAGAAACTGATTATCACATGTCCCTGGATGCAAAAACTTGGTTCTAGCATCCCCCAACACTGCTTCGGGTGAGACTCCAACCTGTGCTACATAGGTTGTTGCCGAAAGGGCCAGTAATTAAGGGTTTTTTTAGTTAGCGCGAACAACTCTAAACCTAGGTCAGCCCCCCTTAAGCCAACAAATGGTTCCATTGTCGGGATTGGGATCTGTCTAAGAGATGTTTTTGTTGTCTGGGGAAAGTGCTAAGGCAGGAAGGCTCTACTTCCTATAATTAGGTGAAGAAGGGAAGGCTCCTACCACTGAGTGCACAGGAGGCTTAGGTAGAGTTTGCAACTGAATGTGAAAACCCCTCCAGCTAAGTGTGCAGGGTAGAAGAGTCTGTAATCTGAACGTGGAAGATCAATAAAGATAGATTTTCAAGAATTACTATGCATTTCTGTGAATCTGTTTATGTTATATTTTGTATCTTAATGATATAGTTTTATGAAATTATGAATTAATGCTATGCAAAATCATTGGACCTATCTTAATGATGCATGATATGAGTAGTTATCTACTTTCATGAAGTTAAAAGCTATTGTTGTTATGTTTTCTAATGAATTTATATATCTGCACAAACTCAGATCTAGGGTTGTTTATTGATGCATGTAAGTAGATAAGTTGTCTGTTTAAGGTCTGAAAGGACTGGTCGTAACCCAACGTGAAGGTCTGGAAGTTGTTTTCATATAAATACAGTAACGAGCCTTAGAAGGATATCGATCTGCGCGAAAGAAGATCTAAAGTTGTGCAGACTTAGAAACTGATTATCACATGTCCCTGGATGCAAAAACTTGGTTCTAGCATCCCCCAACACTGCTTCGGGTGAGACTCCAACCTGTGCTACGTAGGTTGTTGCCGAAAGGGCCAGTAATTGAGGGTTTTTTTAGTTAACGCGAACAACTCTAAACCTGGGTCAGCCCCCCTTAAGCCAACAAATGGTTCCATTGTCAGGATTAGGATCTGTCTAAGAGATGTTTTTGTTGTCTGGGGAAAGTGCTAAGGCAGGAAGGCTCTGATTTCGCAGTCGATCCCAGATTCCGCAGCCATTTTCTTATTTGCTATGCTCCAGGTGTCCTCCAGAGGAAAGAGCCACATGGGCAAGTTTGTATGACTGTGTACATGGTGCGTGTGCTGTCAGCTCAGCCAAACTGGCCGTCTACACCCCTGGTCAACGCGGAAGTAACTCTGGTCAAACGGCAAGGTTGCAAACGGTGGCACGGCTCTGCGTGTTCAGGTGGAGCACGGAACTCACAGCTGGCCTCTTCTTTAGCCACGAAGACTGCAGGGGACAAGAATCCAACAGTGGATTTATCAACCATGATGACCGTTTCCTAAATCCGTGCACGGTGCTGCTGAATGTGTCTTTTGCATAGCTCTTAGTTAGCTTAGTTTACGCACAGAACAGTTTGTGTTCCTGTTATAAATAAAGCGTTTGCACACGCTGATTAGTTAGCTTTTGGAAGTTAGTCTTTTGCTGTTGTTAAACTCTGTTTCAAGACTCTTTTACATAGCGTTTACGCTCCCCACTGTATTTTATTATGTGCTGATTTAATACCAAGAAGACAATTCTGTTCTTACCTGCGTAGCTGATCTTTTTAATTGGTTGAAGTGGATGGAGGGCCCCTGTCTGCTACAACCATTGTACAGTAGCTTTTAGATTTATTTTCCTGCATTTCTTTTTTCTAATTTCCCATGTATATTAATGTACAGTTTGATTTCTGCAATTTTGATTTCTTTTGACATGTATATTAATGTACAGTTTGAATTACGCTGATTACGTTTCTGTACTTTTCATGACTGATCAATGTGTGTTTTTGCAGCCTTGTTAGGAGCTCGGGACAATGTTCTTTTCCTTCTTTTTATCACTAGTGGCATTTGAAGTTGTCTTATCTAAACTGCTGACTTTTGCTTTGATTTTCATTAGTTTCCTTGCTTAGTTAGTTTCCTTGCCTAGTTTACTTTATTAGGTTTTGTCAAGTTGCTAATCTCTTGATGGTTCTTTTTATCATAATTCACTAACTTTTATGGGACCAAAACATCATTTAATTGCAGCTTGGTTTATTTAGTTTTAGACTCATATTGCTAATTCACTCCTAACTCTTTTTCACATGATCAATTGAGCTAAAGGCAGAATGTTAAGGGAGAATTAAGTAGTGTGATTTGTCACTTGATTTTTGCATCGCTTTAGAGGAGTTAGAGTAGTGTTCTTGCTTTCAATTGAGTTAAGTAGATGTCATTTTCATTCTTATCAGCAGTAGAGGTATTGGACTAGTGCCATTGGTCTTTTTGTTTGATGCTTTACTTTCATTTGAAGCTTTAATTTCATTCCAAGTTATTGTTCAAGTTTTCTCTTTAAATTTCAAGAAGCATTTAGAAATCGCCACATACACACACATTCACTCACTTGTTTATAACTTCATCACATCACATTAGGAAGATAAGTCAAACATGAACTAAAAACGACAAAAAGAACTAGGAAAGGCTGCTTAAGTATATATTGTACACTTCACTTCATCAGCTTACGAGCCCCGGGTTGACAATTTATGATAGCATTTTAGACAACACTAAATTGACCAAACATTTTGGTGCCGTTGCCGGGGAAGTGAAATTAGGTAGCCAATTTCAAAAAAAAAATTAAGAAAATTTCAAGAAAGGGAAATTGATAACCTCTCGAAGTATGCTCTCCTCTTGCACCTAGAGTGATCTGGAGGATCAGAAAAGAGAAAGTTATTGGTTTAATAGTTTCTTAAGTATGCTCCCTTCTTGCACCTAGAGTCACCTGGAAGATCAGAAAGAGAATTATTAGCCTGACTTGAAGAAAAATAAAAAAAATGACATGCATAGAGCTAGAGATTCTAGGGGAAGGTTTTTAGCTAGAGCCAAGAGTTCGATTTTTACAAGTCCATCTACTTCAAGGAATAGACAAGAGACACCTCCCTCATCTCCAACTAACACTCCTAGCCCTAGGATTCCTGGAATTCAAGAGGCAAGAATTGACTCTCCCACACCTTCTATTGAATTTGAATCAGAAAGAGATCCTTTCCTTCCTTCTACAGAAAGACCAATTGTAATTGAAGAAGTAGAATCATCTGAAGAAGAGGGAGAAATTCCTTCTCATTCACCCTTTGTAGAAGAACTAGAAGACTCTGAAGTCTCTAGGGAAACCACTATGACAGAGGAAGGAGGTGGTAGAGGTAGAGGTAGAGGAGGAGGAGGAGGAAACAATGGAGGAGGTAGAGGTCACATTGGAGGAAACAGAGATGGGGATAACTCATTTGGGTTTCCTATCGTCGATGAGGATTCCCGAGCCACTATGAAAAAAATATCACCATCTGTCCTCCCAAACTTCCATGGGTTAAGAACTGAGGACCCTGAAACATTTCTATTCGAGTTTGAAGTCGTGTGTCGAACTTATGACTATCTGGATGACTCTCAAAAACTCAAATTGTTCCCTTCCACATTGAAAGGACAAGCTTTGAAATGGTTCATGGGGTTACTCACTAATCCATTAGGTATTGGAATGATATGAAACAGACATTTTTGGATAGGTACCTGGACTATTGTATGCCTACCAATCAAAAGGATGAGGTATTTAAAATGGTACAAAGAGAAGATGAGAACTTAGAAGATTTACTTGAAAGATTTCAATATAACCTGAAAAGAGCAAAAATGAGTAACTTGGACGAGGAGACCTTGAAAGCCCTCCTATTAAAAGCCATTAGAGATGAATGGATAGATATTCTGAACATGATGGGGAAAGGAGATATATCTCAACTTTCACTCAATGATATAGCAGAGCTATGTATCCATCTCTCAAGGGGCAAATCAAAAACTCAAAAAGGGCCTAGAGATCCTTCTCTCCTTAGAGCAAATAAATATGCAACTGGATCAGTAAGTAGGGCTGAGATCGGCAATATGCTTGATGAATTCAAAACTAACATCTTAGGGAGTCTTAGTGAACAATTAGACACCCTTAAGATTCACAATAAACAGAAAGCAGAAGCCGAGGCTTTGGCCATCTTTTTCCCGAAATGTAGGAAGAAACATGCTTTAAGGGAATGTCCCTTGGATGCACAAGTTGTAGAAACATGTGTAATTTGCTCAGAAAACCATGAGACCAAGGATTGTCCTTCAATCCCTGGGCTCAAAGCAGTCTTTCAAGAAGATCCAAATACACTTGAATCTCTCTGTTTTGTTGCAAGGAGACCTTGGAAGGGGCAACAAAATCAAGGGTTTAACAACTCTATGAATTTTCAACCCCAACCAAATTGGAATCCTTGGCAACAACCTTGGTCCCAACCTCAAAATCCTTTTCAATCATGGATGCAAAGCATGCAAAATCCTTATGGGAGATTTGCTCAATTCTATCAATATCCTCCATCTTTTCAAAACCAGCAAGCTCCACAACTTCCAAATCAAAGTCCACAACTATCATTGCCATTCCCTCAACAACAACCTTCTCCACAAAATCAAAATTCTCAACTCTTGCTTCCATCCCAACAGAAGTCAAATCAACTTCCTTCTCAGCCATTGCCAAACCCCAATAATAGGAACCCTCAAAATGCTTACATGATGGAAGGTCAACCATTCCCTACCTATATTATTGTTCCTCTCAATGAAGTACAACTCAGATCAGGTAGAATCCTAGATCAACCTTCTATAAATGTTCAACAGCCAAGCATTTCTGAGGAAGAGTCTCTTAAAGCCAATAAGGGTTCTGAAGCATCTCTTCAAAACCCAAACACTCAAAAAGAAAAAGAAAAAGAATCAACCCCCACAACTCCCATAGTTGAACAACCTACATCTTTGGCCACACCTCCTTTTCCTGAAAGGTTACAAATCGACAAAGGAGGGGAAAAACAAATTTGGTTGCCTGACTATAATTTTCTAGATGAATTGAAGAATGTCTGTATCAAGATTCCCTTGTTACAAGCCATTAAAGAGATTCCCATTCTAGCAAAAACAATAAAGGAGTTGAGCCTTAAAAGACCAGGAAGGAAACCAAGAGATACCAGAAGGATCCACCTAGTAGGAAAAATTGCAGATATCATGATGGGAAAGATTACTATGCAGAAATATGTAGATCCCGGTAGTCCAATTGTCAAAACACATATCAATGGGGTAGAAATACCAAATACTTTGATTGATTTAGGGGCTGCTATCAACATCATGAGTAGACAGACCATGGACCAGTTAAAACTTCCTAACCTTCTCTTTACACCTACTTTACTGCAACTTGCAGATAGATCAATCATTAAACCTAATGGTGTATTGGAAGACATTCCAGTCTCCCTAGACTCTTGGGAATATCCAGTTGATTTTATGATTTTAACTCCCAAGAACAATCTAGGAGGACATCCTCTTATTTTAGGAAGACCTTGGCTAGCCACAGCTGATGCTTTTATAAGTTGTAGGTCTGGGGATATGTATATTTCTGATGGCAATTCAACAAAGAAGTTCAATCTGTATCCTCCAGCAAAAGCAATTACAGAAATAGGAGATAATGAGTGGGTTGATGATGAAGATACTATACAACCTGTCTTTACCATTTCTGAGATTAGTGAAGATAGTCAAATTCTGAATACATTAGAAAATTTTGAACCATCTTCAGAATATGACTCTACACAATTTCAGTTGGATTCTGACATAGAGTGTCTATCATCTAGACAAATGTCTCTTTTCTCTATGGAAGAATTTGGTAGTTCTTCCATTGAGATCTTTCCATGAAAAACATTGAACATTAACAAAAACTTGGAAAAATCCCAACAGGAAGAGCTAACCAAAGTCTTGCAAAGACATTCTATTGCATTTGCATGGGAGTATACCGATATGAAAGGTATTGATCCTAAGACTCGCATTCATCACATCTACATTGAGGAAAACAGTAGACCAATCAAACAACCTCAAAGAAGGATGAATCCAAATCTTAGGGAGATAGTGAAAGAAGAGCTCCAAAAGTTACTTAATGTAAACTTCATTTACCCTATTTCAGATAGCCGGTGGGTTTCCCCTTTGGTTATAGTACCTAAAAAGAATGGTAAATGGAGGGTTTGCATTGATTACAGGGAATTGAACAAAGCAACCTTGAAGGATCACTTTCCTTTGCCCTTTATCGATCAAGTATTAGATACTTTAGCAGGCAAAAAGTATTTCTCATTTTTGGATGGTTTTAGTGGTTACAATCAAATTCAGGTAGCACCTGAAGATCAGGACAAAACCACATTTACTTGTCCATGGGGAACTTTTGCTTACCGAGTACTTCCTTTTGAATTATGTAATGCACCCGCAACATTTCAAAGGGCAGTATTAGGAATCTTTTCCGATCTAATTCATGATTGTGTAGAGGTCTACATGGATGATTTCACAGTTTACGGTAACACATTTGAAGAAGCATTAGAAAATTTGGAAAAAGTCCTAATTAGATGTAAAGAAACAAATCTTTCATTAAGTCATGAAAAATGTTTTATGATGTTTACTGAAGGGATTGTTTTAGGACATCATATTTCAGGAGATGGAATTAAAGTTGATAGATCAAAAGTTGAAGTCATCTCCAAGTTACCTATTCCAAATTGTCAGAAAGATGTTAGAAGTTTTCTTGGGTTTATTGGATATTATAGAAGATTTATTGAAAACTTCACCAAGATAGCATCTCTGCTCTTCAAATTACTTACAAAAGACTGTGAATTCAAATGGGATCCTGAATGTCAATCTGCATTTTAAACTTTAAAGACTAGAATATCTGAAGCACCCATTTTGAGAGGGCCAAATTGGAAACTCCCTTTCCACATTTCTACTGATGCTTCAGATACAGCTCTAGGAGCTGTCTTGGGACAAAAGGATCTGGTCCCTTATGCCATTTACTACACCAGTAAAAATTTGACTCCCACTGAGTTAAATTATACTGTGACTGAAAAAGAGTTCTTAGCCGTTGTTCATGCAATCAACAAGTTTAGACATTATATAACCGGCTATGAAACTTTTGTCCATACTGATCATTCTGCAATTAGATATCTTATGAACAAACCTGTTACTAATGGCAGAGTTACAAGATGGCTTTTACTTTTACAAGAATTCAATATTACTGTGTTAGATAGACCAGGGAAACAAAACACAGTAGCTGATTTCTTGTCTAGAATCCAAAATACTAACGAAGATTCTCCTGTAGAGGATAAGTTTCCAGATGAATACTTGTTTGCAGTAACTACTAAAACTCCTTGGTATGTAGATATTGCTAACTATTTAGTTACAGGGAAGCTACCTCCACACTTATTTCCTAATGAGAAAAGGAAAATCATTCAGGAGAGTTCACATTATTCATGGATTTCTAATGAATTGTTCAAAACAGGGCCAGATTATGTGATCAGAAGATGTGTTCGGGAAGATGAAATGCCTGACATCCTTAAGGCATGTCATGATGAACCATGCGGCGGACACTTTGCTGACAAGAGGACGGCCTATAAAATCCTTTCTTTAGGATATTATTGGCCTTCTCTCTTTAAAGATGCAAAACAATATGTCAAAAGGTGTGACAGCTGCCAAAGAGTTGGGAGACCAACTCCTTCAAATGAAATGCCACTACAACCACAGGTATGCATCGAACCCTTTGAGAAATGGGCTCTAGATTTCGTTGGACCTATTAATCCACCATCTAAGCAAAAGAAGTATATATTGGTTTGCACTGATTATGTTACTAAGTGGGTAGAAGCCAAGGCATTGCCTTCTGCCACTGAAAATTCAGTTGTTCAATTTCTTTTTGAGGATATTTTTACTCGTTTTGGTGTCCCAAGAGAAATTGTGACAGATCAGGGAAGTCAATTTACATCTAAATTGATGGAGAAGCTGATGGAGGAATACAAAATCAAGCACAGAACATCTACTCCATACCATCCGCAAGCAAATGGTCAAGTGGAATCTACAAATAAAGTTCTTGAAAGCATCATCACCAAGACTGTTCATCTTCACAGAAGAGATTGGGCAGAAAGGCTTCCTGAAGCCTTATGGGCCTATAGAACTACATGGAGGAATACAATAGGACATTCTCCCTATGAACTTGTTTATGGGAAAGAAGTCCTGCTTCCCATTGAGTTTCAAATCAAGACCTTCAAGATGGCAGTTCAGTTGGGGATGAGTTTATCAGAAGCCCAAAAGCACAGAATGGACCAGCTAAATGAGCTAGATGAAATAAGACAAGATGCAATTCTAAGGACCGATCTAGTTCAGCACCAAAGAACTAAGTGGCATGATCGACACATCAAAGAAAGAAAGTTTCAGAAGGGAGATTGGGCACTATTGTTTGATTCCAAATTTAAGGACTTCAAAGGAAAATTTCAAACTCATTGGCTTGGACCATATGAGATTGATCAAGTCTTTAACAATGGAGCAGTTCGAGTGAAGACCATTGATGAGCTTCAGACTCCTCTCATTGTGAATGGCCACCGATTGAAAGTCTCTCTTTCCATCTCATCCGCCATTTTGTCCATCTCATCCGCCATTTCATCCATCTCATCATCTTCATTCCACTTCATTTTTCTTCCAGGTCATTCATTCCATCTCATTTCCACCAATAAAGTCCCTCTCAGGGCTATTCCATTCAGTTAAGTTTGTTCTAATCATCTTTGTGCAGGCAGAAAAGTGTGGTTGCAGTTTCCGTAGCTCATACACTCTGTCTCTGCAATCAAAGCAATTCTGTTTCAAAAAGGAAAATTTACAGTCAGAGGTATCATCATCAAAGAGCAGCAAGGATACATAGCACCTACAAGGCCAGAAAGCAATCAAAAGTTAGCCACCATAATCAACAAAGGGATCAAATGCAAACGTATGAAGGTATATTCCAAATTTTTAACCAACAGTTTAATGTCATTTATGCATGGTTTTCAAATCGTGGTAGGAGTCACTTAATGCAATGATTGACAAGATTATCCCACTCCTCGTCCATTCCTCGTCCACGATCACGCCTAATCCACCTCATCACCCTCCTAACGGTCCCTTAATTACTATTGATTCACACTTAATACGAGCTGCTCTTCCATTAACTACTCATACCTCAGTGACGTATACCAGTGTACTACGGCTCTACATATGATCATTTCCGCAGCCAAGTGTATGTAGCCACCCGACGCTTACGGATTTGGCCGTTGCTTCATCTATTCATATCTCCATTTCCCGCATGCATAAACTCATTGCCGTATTGTTCTCTACTCTCTCATACCACCGTTTCCATTCTCGTTTTCATACACCACTCTCGTTTTTACTGTAAATCTCTCTCTGTTCTTTTTCCTCACCTCTCTGTTCAAAACCACGATCACAAGTCCAGCACCATACCGTTTATTACATTACGGTTACTCTGTTACAACCGTAATTCCTCTGTTTTCCCCGTGAGCATTCTCCTCAAGCGTCCATATACCACTGTCAGAGCTTAAAGAAAAACTGAGAGCCGAAAATGGGGAAATTGTTAAGAGCAGAACCGGAGGGTTCAAAATTTTTAGAGGGTTACCCACAGATAAAGGAAGCACTGCAGAAAGCCAAATGGTTGAAGTTCATCCAGAAATTTAAAGGGTACAATAAAGAGGTGACAAAGGCATTTGCCCGGTCATTTAATGGAAATACCGTGGAGGTAGGAGACCTGCAGTACACCATAACAGAGAGCACCTTGGCCACAGCAACCGATTTGCCTCAAAAAGGAGAACGCTGGTTCAAAAACAGAACAGTTGAAGATCAAGAGTGGAAAAATATGCTCAAGAATCCAGGTATGGATACCTCCATTTTCACTAAGGGAATCCCTGTACGTGTCATTAAGGAAGAGTGGACTTCATTACTGTTGCTTGTTCAAAAATTTTTAACATGTGAAGGCCGCTTCGGTGTCATGTATGTATACCATGCAAGAATCATGATGCACTTTATGGATGACCATGTTATCAACTTACCTTATTTCTTGTTAGCTAGTCTAAAGAAGATGAGTGCCGCTGTTAAGAAACACGTGGGAAACATTGAACCCCACTTGTCTCATCATGGACTCATTAGAATTTTAATTGAGGAGCAGTTGAAAATTAAAAATGATACGTGGGAGAAGTTTCTAGTTAGAAACCATTTTCAAGAGGTAGCTGAAGCCTCTAGCAGCTCTCCTAGGATACCAAAGAGAAGTAGGAGAAGAGGGAAAGAAATTACTGCCCAAGAGACTGCTGAAGAAACTGTTCAAGAAACTGCCCAAGAAATTGCTCAAGAAGAAAGGAAAAAGGGAGGCAGAACTAAAAGACAAAAGAGGGATAAAGGGAAAGCCATTGTGCAAGAGTCATACCCTTCACCTGAGCTCTCAATTGAAGAAGACTCCCAAACACTAGCTGATAGACTTGCTCAACTCCATGCTACTGCCCTCTCAAAGAAGAAACAAAAGCAAAAACAAAGTACCTTGCAAAAGCAAAAGAGCACTAGTGCCGTGAGAAGGAGCAACAGACTAAAAAGGAAAATGAGGGTCATTGAAGACAAACAACCACATTTTATTGACTTGGGAGGAAGTACACCTGAAAAGGTTGCTACCTAGCTTGATTTTGAATCAAGTTCCCCACGTGTTGAGGTCACTCCTCCACGTGAAGAAAGCCCATTTCAGCAAGACCCTCAAACAGAGTTTGAATATGAACCAAGTCCAAGAAGATCACCTGACATTGACCCTGACCAGTAGGAGGTGTACAATTATTTGGAAACCTTAGAGCAATCAGCTGCCGGTCCTAGCACTATCTTGCCTCTTGATCAACAGGTTCAATCTCTAAAACAAGAAGTGTTCGATCTAGAGGTCCTGAATCGCCATATTAAACAAGAAAATGAAGCATTGAGAGAACAGAGCAAGGTGGACAAAATTGTCCACGACAACACAATGCTTCACTTGGGTCTTTGGCAGAAAAAGAATAGGAAATTGAAGAGGAAATGCAAGAAATTGAGCAGGGCCTTGATTAACTTGAAATTTAGGTGTTTGGTTAGAAAACCAAAAACAAATTTGGCAGCAAGAAGAAAAAGGAGAAGGTTGGATGTCTTAGCAGAGGCATCTGAGCATATGGACTGAAAAATCATGACAAAGTTTTGGTTGCATGAGGACATGCAACACCTTCACAGTGGGGGTATGTTGAGCCTCAAACTTGCACTCATTTACCCATCCTCCCAATAGCCTTTTCCTACTCATTTCCTTCTTTTATCATCATTTCCTTCATCAACTTGTTCAATTCATTGCATTATAGGACTTTTTAACATGATTTGCTAATTGTGCTAATGATTGACTGTTGGTTTAGATTTTTGGTTTAAGTGCTGCAATTCCGCAGCTTATACAGGGTTTCCGCAGCCGATCTCTGATTTCGCAGCCGATCCCAGATTCCGCAGCCATTTTCTTATTTGCTATGATCCAGGTGTCCTCCAGAGGAAAGAGCCACATGGGCAAGTTTGTATCACTGTGTACATGGTGCGTGTGCTGTCAGCTTAGCCAAACTGGCCGTCTACACCCCTGGTCAACGCGGAAGTAACTCTGGTCAAACGGCAAGGTTGCAAACGGTGGCACGGCTCTGCGTGTTCAGGTGGAGCACGGAACTCACAGCTGGCCTCTTCTTTAGCCACGAAGACTGCAGGGGACAAGAATCCAACAGTGGATTTATCAACCATGATGACCGTTTCCTAAATCCGTGCACGGTGCTGCTGAACGTGTCTTTTGCACAGCTCTTAGTTAGCTTAGTTTACGCACAGAACAGTTTGTGTTCCTGTTATAAATAAAGCGTTTGCACACGATGATTAGTTAGCTTTTGGAAGTTAGTCTTTTGCTGTTGTTAAACTCTGTTCAAGACTCTTTTACATAGCGTTTACGCTCCCCACTGTATTTTATTATGTGCTGATTTAATACCAAGAAGACAATTCTGTTCTTACCTGCGTAGCTGATCTTTTTAATTGGTTGAAGTGGATGGAGGGCCCCTGTCTGCTACAACCATTGTACAGTAGCTTTTAGATTTATTTTCCTGCATTTCTTTTTTCTAATTTCCCATGTATATTAATGTATAGTTTGATTTCTGCAATTTTGATTTCTTTTGACATGTATATTAATGTACAGTTTGAATTATGCTGCTTTACGTTTCTGTACTTTTCATGACTGATCAGTGTGTGTTTTTGTAGCCTTGTTAGGACCCCGGGACAGTGTGCTTTTCCTTCTTTTTATCACTAGTGGCATTTGAAGTTGTCTTATCTAAACTGCTGACTTTTGCTTTGATTTTCATTAGTTTCCTTGCTTAGTTAGTTTCCTTGCCTAGTTTACTTTATCAGGTTTTGTCAAGTTGCTAATCTCTTGATGGTTCTTTTTATCATAATTCACTAACTTTTATGGGACCAAAACATCATTTAATTGCAACTTGGTTTATTTAGTTTTAGACTCATATTGCTAATTCACTCCTAACTCTTTTTCACATGATCAATTTAGCTAAAGGCAGAATGTTAAGGGAGAATTAAGTAGTGTGATTTGTCACTTAATTTTTGCATCGCTTTAGAGGAGTTAGAGTAGTGTTCTTGCTTTCAATTGAGTTAAGTAGATGTCATTTTCATTCTTATCAGCAGTAGAGGTATTGGACTAGTGCCATTGGTCTTTTTGTTTGATGCTTTACTTTCATTTGAAGCTTTAATTTCATTCCAAGTTATTGTTCAAGTTTTCTCTTTAAATTTCAAGAAGCATTTAGAAATCGCCACATACACACACATTCACTCACTTGTTTATAACTTCATCACATCACATTAGGAAGATAAGTCAAACATGAACTAAAAACGACAAAAAGAACTAGGAAAGGCTGCTTAAGTATATATTGTACACTTCACTTCATCAGCTTACGAGCCTCGGGTTGACAATTTATGATAGCAATTTAGACAACACTAAATTGACCAAACACGCCCCCGAAGCCAAAAATAGATGTAAAATTGCCTTGTAAAAGTATAGTAATTTCTAGTCAATATAGACCATTCATTAGGTGGATGATCTAACGGTAGAACTTGTGTTTAGTTTAGGGTTTTTTTTTTGCCCTAGAAGGCAACCCCTCTCTTTGTATGAGGGCATTGTATTTGAGGCTGTGACATAGATGTGCATTCTCTGAGCGAGAAACAGAGAGGTGAGACTGTGAGAGAAAACAGAGGATATTACAATGGATTTGCTGTAGGTTGTGTCTCTTCATTTTGCTGGATAATAGAAAGGAAGGATTGGCTGTTCGGGGTGGACGTAGCCCAAACTGGGTGAACCACGTATATCTGTGTCTCTCTTATTTTATACAATAATTTTCTAACAATTGGTATCAGAGCCGAAGGTCTATTTGGCTGATAAACTTGCAGGAAAGAAGGGTTCCTTGTTTGAGTGGGAGTAATGGCAGAAGATGGTAAGTTTAGGGTCGAGAAATTTAACGGCCAAAACTTCTTGCTATGGAAAATGCAGATGGAGGATTATTTGTATCAAAAAGACCTGTATCTACCATTGAGCAGAAAAACAAATAAGCCGACGGCTATGATAGATGAAGAATGGAACCTTCTCGATAGAAAGGCACTCGGAACAATACAGTTGTGCCTTGCTGTGTCAGTCGCCTTCAACATTTCGAAGGAAACAACGACAGAGGGTTTGATTTAGGCATTGTCGAAACTATATGAAAAACCCTCAGCCTAAAACAAGGCATTTCTTATGAAACAATTATTTAATATGAAGATGTCAGAAGGTGGATATGTTGCAGATAATTTAAATGATTTTAATACAATTACAAGTCAGTTAAGTTCTGTAGGGGTAAATTTTGAAGATGAAGTTAGAGCTATGTTATTCTTGTGCTCATTGCTAGAAAGTTGGAATGGTTTAGTAATGGCCATTAGTAACTCTGTCTCTGGATCTAGTACTTTAAAGTTTGATGATGTTGTTGGTGTTATCCTTAGTGAGGAAATGCAACGGAAAAGCTCCGGTGAGACATCGGGTAATGCTTTGAGTGCAAAGTCTAGGGGAAGAAAAATGGAAAGAGGAAAGAGCTCAGGATATCACAGTAAATCAAGGAAAGGCGAATCCAAGTCTAGATCGGGGATAGTGTGCTAGAAATGTGGAAAGAAAGGACACCTAAAGAAAGACTGTAGATCTCGGAAGGGAAAAGAAGGAGATGCACAGCAAGAAAACAATCATGAAGCAAATGTGACAGGTGAGGTATTACAAGATGCTTTGATTCTTTCTTTCGAAAATATTACTGATTCCTGGGTGGTAGACTTAGGGGCCTCATTCCATGCCACAGCTGATAAGAAATACTTTCATGACTATGTTCAAGGAGATTTTGGACAAGTTCGTTTGGGTGATGATAAACCCTGTAAAATTGTTGGAATGGGTAAGGTTCTTGTAAAATAGTAGAATGGAAACCAATGGCTAATAAAGGAGGTAAGGAATGTTCCAGATCTAAAGAAAAATCTGATTTCAACAGGGCAGTTAGGCGGTGAAGGTTGTGTGACAACTTTCACAAATAAAGCTTGGAAGGTCACCAAAGGAGCCCTGGTAATAGTAAAAGGTGAAAAGGTTGGTACATTGTATTTATGCAATGGTATTTCTAACTCTGTTAATGCTTTAACTTCCAAAGGAGCAGATGCAGCATTATGGAATCATAGGCTCAGACACATGAGTGAAAAGGGGATGAAGATTCTTCACTCAAGGAATTTGTTTCCAGGTTTGAAGAATGTTGATTTGGACTTCTGTGAAAATTTCATTTATGGAAAACAGAAGAGAGTCATATTTATCAGAGTTGGGAAAGAAAAGAAGAGCGAAAAATTAGAGCTTGTGCATACAGATGTATGGGGACCTACTCGGGTACCATCTCTTGGTGGCTCTTGTTATTATGTTACCTTTATTAATGATGCAACTAGAAAAAATTGGATTTTTTGTATTAAGAATAAATATGATGTATTTGATACTTTCAAGAAATGGAAAGCTTTGGTTGAGATTGAGATAGGAAAGAAATTGAAGCGTCTTAGATCAGACAATGGAGGTGAATATTGCAGAAAAGAGTTTGATAGGTATTGTTTAGAGCATGGAATTTGTAGAGAGAAGATAGTTCCAAGAACACCACAAGAAAATGGTGTGTCAAAAAGGATGAACAGAACAATCATGGAGCGTGCAAGGTGCATGAGATTGCATGCAAGATTGCCTTTACAGTTTTGGGCAGATGTTGTAGATACTGTTGTTTATCTAATAAATAGAGGGCCTTCAAGTTCCTTGGATGGTGGTGTTCCAGAGGAAGCATGGACAGGTAAAAAGGTAAACTACTCCGTTTTAATGCCTTTTGGTTGTGAGGCCTTTTTCCATATTGATAAAGAAAATAGAACAAAGCTTGAGGCAAAGTCAAAGAAATGTACCTTTATTGGATATGGTGTTAATGATTTTGGTTATCGCTTATATGATTACAAAAATCACAAAATCATTAGGAGCAAAGATGTAATATTCAATGAAAAGGTCTTATATAAGAATCAGTTGTAGGAAAAGAAGCAAGAAAAAGAAAACAAGGAATATGCAGTTCTTGACGAAATCACTGAAAAAGTAAAGGTGCCTGAAAATAATAATAATCAACAACCACCACAACAACAACCACCACAACAGCAACAGGCACCCCAAACACCTGAAAGTGGTGTTAGAAGATCTACCAGGATAAGTAGACCCCCTGAACGATACTCTCCTTCATTATATTATTTATTGTTGACTGATTCTGGTGAACCCGAATGTTATGAAGAAGCAATGCAGGTTGAAAGTAGGAAGAAGTGGGAGGTAGCCATCGAAGAAGAGATGGACTCCTAAATGCATAACTAGACTTGGGACTTAGTCAGGTTGCCTGCAGGAAAAACTACATTGAAGAATAAATGGGTTTATAGGCCGAAGGAAGAATATGGAGGAAAACAGAGGTACAAAGCTAGACTTGTGGTGAAGGGGTTTGCACAGAAGAAAGGTATTGATTTTGATGAAATATTTTCTCCAGTTGTTAAAATGACTTCAATCAGAACTATTTTAAGTCTAGTAGTAGCTGAAGATTTGCATCTTGAGAAGTTAGATGTAAATACAACCTTTCTCCATGGGGATTTGGAGGAAGATATATATATGCAGCAGCCACAAGGATATGAGGTGAAAGGGAAGGAGAAACTAGTGTGCAGGTTGAAGAAGAGCTTGTATGGCTTAAAATAGGCTCCAAGGCAGTGATATCTAAAATTTGACAAGTTTATGTCTGAACAAGGTTATATTAGATGTCACTCTGATCATTGTGTTTATCTGAAAAAGAAAAATGATGGCAGCTATATTATATTGTTATTATATGTAGATGACATGCTTGTTGCAGGGTCTAACATGCAGGAAATAAATGTGCTCAAAAGAAAATTGGCAAATTCATTTGCAATAAAGGATTTGGGAGCTGCAAAACAAATCCTTGGTATGAGAATCACTAGAGACAGAAAAAATCACATATTAACATTGTCTCAGAATGAATACATACAAAAGGTGTTGAAAAGATTTAATATGCATAATGCAAAACCAGTTAGTACACATTTTGCTAGCCATTTCAAACTTAGTAAGGAAATGTGCCCAAAAACCCAAGAAGACATGGATTATATGTCTAAAGTTCCATATGCATCAGCAGTTGGAAGCTTAATGTATGAAATGGTCTGCACAAGGCCTAATATTGCACATGCAGTGGGAGTTGTAAGCAGGTACATGAACAATCTAGGAAAGGAACATTGGATGGTAGTGAAATGGATTCTCAGATATTTGAAAGGTACCACAAATCAAGCATTATGCTTTGGTGGTTCAAACATTTCTCTACAGGGATATGTTGATGCAGATACGGTAGGTGACAGAGATAACAAGAGGAGCAATATAGGATATGTATTTACTGTTGGTGGAACAACTATCAGTTGGGTTTCAAAATCCAAAGTGTTGTTGTGCTTTCAACAACAGAAGCAGAGTATGTTGCTGCTACAGAGGCTAGTAAAGAAATGATTTGGTTACAAAGGTTTATGGGTGAATTGGGTAAGGAGCATGATATGGGCACGTTATACAGTGATAGCCAAAGTGCCATTCATCTTGCAAAGAAATCAGCATTTCGTTCCAGGACTAAACACATACAGCTCAAGTACCATTTCATACGATCAGTGTTGGAAGATGGAGAGTTGAAGCTGGAAAAGATACACACTAGCCAGAATCTTGCAGACATGCTAACAAAAGTTGTAACCAAGGAGAAACTGAGAACATGCTTAGTTTCAATTGGTCTTCAAGGATGACGATGAAGATGAGAAAAATCTAGGTCCAAAGAGGAGTCATTGTCCAACAAATGATGCAGCGGTGGAGTTGCTACAATCATTCTCCAAGTGGGAGATTGTTGTGTGTGGAGCATGATTGTTCAGAGGTCTTTTGTTTCATCTGGATGTATACCTTAGGAAGTTTGTACACCCCTCCACGCAGGGGGGTGTGGGGGGGACTTGTCCCCCCTGCGGGGGTCTGGGGGGCCGATCCCCCCCGGTTGGGGGGTCCGGGGGCTAGCGCCCCCGAAGCCAAAAATAGATGTAAAATTGCCTTGTAAAAGTATAGTAATTTCTAGTCAATCTGGACTGTTCATTAGGCGGATGATCTGACGGTAGAACTTATGTTTAGTTTAGGTTTTTTTTTTGCCCTTGAAGGCAACCCCTCTCTTTGTATGAGGGCATTGTATTTGAGGCTGTGACATAGATGTGTATTCTCTGAGCGAGAAACAAAGAGGTGAGACTGTGAGAGAAAATAGAGGATATTACAACGGATTTGCTGTAGGTTGTGTCTCTTCATTTTGCTGGATAATAGAAAGGAAGGAATGGCTATTCAGGGTGGACGTAGCCCAAACTGGGTGAACCATGTATATCTGTGTCTCTCTTGTTTTATGTGTTTTCTGTGTTTATATTTTTGCAATATTTCATGTGTTCCATTGCTTCGTAATAAATAATTCTCTAACACACCTCATACACCTTCACTTACACCTCCACTCCCCCCTCCACCATTCGATATGGCGAACATGATGAAGATGTCGATTTTAAAGGAATAGGGACCGAAGATCTAGAACAAATTCAGTTTGTCGCAGATGCTATTTGGACCGTGCAACAAATTACAAATGACAATATTAAGAAAGTGAAGTTGGTTATAGCCTTATAGGACTGCACATTGACATGGTATATCAAATATTGCAATGATAACCCCAATGCGTCGTTGGTAGATACCCAACTAGCTTTGAACAAGGAGTTCAGTAGGCCTAAGTCAGAGGCACAATCAGTAATTGAATTTAAGGAGATCTGAATGAAAGTCGATGAGACACCTTGGGACTTTGACTAGAGGTTGAAGTGCCAGATTAGGCATGCTAATATGCAAATCTCATATACACAGCATCACGGTTGGTTTCTAACATCACTTTTGCCACATTTAAGAATACCTCTGTCACAGCAAAAGATAGCAATGCAAGCAGAAGCTTTGGAGATCGTGATGAGGCTGCACACATCACCTATTCAAGATATGAACCTTGGGGTGCAATAGATTCATTTGCAGCTGGAGAGCCTGCACTTGGAGTTGTGGAGCTTGAAAAAGGGAAGGGAAGGTCAGCCAGAGGTGCGTGTTGAGATTTGGTGTCTAAAATGTAAAAGCCATGGACATGATAAGGATCATTGCTTGGTATTTAAGAATTATATTATAGGGGGAGGGCTTGTACCCCTGAAACTAGAGACTAATATTGGGATGAGTGTGGGAGCTGTGTTGTGGTGTGCTATTTGTCAGGTTATAGGACAACATGCTACTAATAACTGCCATCTATTGCAGAAGTTTGTACAGACCCCTCAGCAGTTATTTTGCAATTTATGTAAGTCAGTAGGGCATGATGAATGCCATTGTAGAAGTTATGAGATGATGATGGATAGGATCCCTACATACAGAATGAAGATAGAAACTCGACCTCCAGATTAAGGCGCAGGGGTTGCGCATGGAGGATTCCAAGGCCGAGGATAAGGAAGAGGCACTGGACCAGGTTGAGGGCATGGGAAGGTCATCTTCTATAATTGTGGTGAAGCAGGGCAATTCATGTGAGACTGTACAAATCCCACACATCCATCTTGTTAGTACTGTAGACAGTTTGACCATGTCATAGAGGAGTGTCTAGTCCTCTTGGAAAAGATGCAAGAGAAGAAGCAACAAAAACCTACACAGAACATTCAGATGATGAGGGTTGAGCCTCGTGAAGAGTATAAAAACATAAATATTGTGATGAGAAGTGGCAGAACGATTGGTGAGGACAAAGGAAAGCAGCTAGAGGAAGACGAATGGGTGTGGAAGGCTGCTAAGAAGGAAGCATCTTTTGACCTTAATTGGGCTAAGGAGACCTTCATGGAGGCTAAAAAGAACTTCACTGAGGCCTCTACCTCAAAAAGTCAGGAGGAAATGTTATAGACTAATGTGTCACAGGAAGTAGATCCTTCCATACTAGCTACTTTCCTAAAGACTTGTATGAAGTTCCTACAAGATTAGAAAGTTGTTGAAGGATTGCAAGACTTAACAGACAAGTGCACCAATCAGGAAAAGATTCCTACTGAACAACACACAGTCAGGAAGATTGGTAAACATAAGGCACAAACAGGGTGTGAGATGAGTCTAACCGCACAGATAGGTGAATATGAGATGGAATCAGGTAATCTTGGATCTAGGATCAGATGCGAATGTTTTACCTAAGAAGACGTGGGAAAGGATGGGGTGACCTGTGTTACAGTGGTCTCCTATTTAGTTGCATATGGGAAACCAACAAAAAATTATCTCGATGGGACACTTATATGGTGTAACGGTGGACATTGAGGGAGCGAGCGCGTTGGATGACTTCGAGGTCATCAAAATAATGGATGATAGTAATCCCTACCCTGCGCTTCTAGGGATTGACTGGGCTATTGATATGCATGGGGTAATCAACTTAAAGAAGAAGACAAGATCATTTGAAAGGAAGTCGCTCAGGTTTATAGTGCCACTAGACCCTACAGAGGGAGCACGGTATATTGAACCTATTCGCGACTATGTAGAAAGTGATGATGACCTAGATCACATATACAAGATAACAACGTGAGATGAGGATTGGATCAGTCCTACAATTGATGGATGAATTGTGTGGGACAGGGAAAACTCTCACACCTCAAATTCCAATGAAGAGCTTGAGAATTGGTAGAATAGGTTGCATGAAGTATCTACACTCCGCTGCGACATGATAACTATGTTGATGAGGTGTGTCTCGGTTGAGGTAAGGAATATTCTACATTATGATGGTTTGATTGATCTGGAACTGTTTCTAGATGAATTTGAAAAGGAAGTAGCAAAGAACATCGATTCCAAGCACTAGAATTAATGATGCGCGCTACCCCTGCCCATTAGTGGGGTATGCACAAGGAGAACTTTGGTGGATGGAAATAATACAAAAGGATGATGAAGTTAAGATTTGGGTATGCTAATACCAGGATGACATAAAAATACAGTGGGAAGGATGATCTGTGCGATCATTTAGCATGATTGAATAAAGCATGGGGAACATAAACACAACCAAAATGGGTGCATATATTCTATCATATGCTAGACACGATCCCAATGAACTGGTATTTGGAAACATATCTTCGCCATGGGACTGCTAAATGGGACATTTTAAGAGAATTTTTTCTATTAACCTTCATCTTTGAGCATGGTTTTGAGAGTATTTATAAAGCACTGCAAGAAATCAAAGAAGCTATATTTAGAATGCTGAAGGAACTGGTAGAATGGACTCAGCCAGATTGGAGTACACAGCTGCGCCATGCACTAGAATGCTATAATGTGACCACTGAAGAAGAGGATGATCCGTGGAATATTACTATTCTTGAAACTGAAGTACAATGCGAAGTTGAAGGACCGAAGGTGGCGAACCCGATATATCAGAACCTTTGAAAACTCGACAGGTAAACATTGGATCTGAAGAAGAACCTAAGTTCGTGAAGATTGGAGATTATTGGGACAAAGATATGATTGATAAGGTAGCCAAGTTGTTGTGTGAGTACCAGGACTTATTTCCAACGAATTTTTCAGATTTGAAAGGGATTGTCGGAGATTTAGGTGTTATGAAGATTACATTGAAACCAGATGTGAAGCCTATTAAGAAGCGGCCTTATCGATTGAATCCAAAGTATAAGGAGAAGGTTTATCTCGAATTGGATAAGATGCTAGAAGCTGGAATTATTGACCCTATAGAAGAATCTGATTAGGTAAGTCCAATGGTAGTCCAAGAAAAGAAGACATGAGCACGATATATCATAACTACTACAAAATACTTGACCAGATGGGCGGAAGCACAGCCGGTGAAAGATTGTACAACAGTCACTACTGCAAAGTTTTTATTTGAATATGTTTTGACTAGATTTGGTTGTCCTAAGATATTGATGAGTGGTAGGGGTACCCATTTCTTGAATGAGACTATTAGTCAATGCTTGAGGAATTCCAGGTATATCACCAGAAGAGTACGCCTTATCACCCGCAGATGAATGGCATAGAACACGATTTTGGAAAATGCATTGATGAAGGCCTGCAATGCATAGATGACTGATTGGGACATGCGTGTCCCTGCTTTGTTATGGGATTATAGGACAACCTATAAGAATTGACAGGCCAAACTCCATTCAGGTTGGTCTATGGGATTGAAGAAGTAATGCCGATGGAGTATATTGTGCCAAGTTTATGGATTGCATCCTTGACCGAGATGACAAACTGCGAGACCTTGGAGGAACAACTCGCATAGTTGATGGATTTAGAAGAAGACCACTTTCATGCAGGATTTCATTAGCAATTGCAAAAGGAGTGCAAGAAGTCATGGCATGATAGGCATATCAAGCTACACATGTTTAAGGTGGATGACTTAGTGGTATTTTATAATAACAAGTTTAAAAAATTTCTAGGAAATTTTCAAATGCATTGGTTGGGGCCATATGTTATCAAGGAGACCATGAATGGTGGTGCAGTTTAGCTCACGAAGCTAAATGGGGAACCATTCGCTAGGTGAGTGAATGGAAGTAGGCTGAATCTGTACACAGGGGATCCTACCCCTGTACAATGACTCTATGGTAGCAGGATAGTCTTAGTAATCCAGGCAGCTGAAAGGGATTGTGAGACTATAAACTACGCTGCCTGACGAGGTGAAGAACATGGTAGAAAGGATGCGTGACGAATGACAAGGGTGTGCCAGGTGAAGCTGTGCTAGATAAGTTACGCCGTGGAGGATGGTGCCACACAGAAGAGTCAAAAAGTAGCCATTGAGGTTACTATTCATGAGTTTATGGCCGAAAATCAGTTAAGAGGAGCGGGTAGGCGCTATTTATGGTGAAAATATTTGAAGATCTGTTGCCAAAGAGGCATTTAGTGTTAGAATTCGAGGGGAACAGTCAGATTTGAATTCAAAAATCCCTATAAATCTCACATGTTGGACCACCGAAGAACACTTTGCATTCTGAGATTTGTCTGCGCGATTTGATGTCTGAAGTTTATGAGTCGTCAATTCTAGGAGGATTTCATGGCAAGCCTAGCATTTTCTGCCTTACAAGCATGGAATCGAAGGCTATTCTCCAGCAAATGACTGCCACCAACCCCGTCAAAGTTGTGAGTTCTGAAGCTATTGTGTCTGACGTGTCGAGGATTGATATTTCGAGTATGGAAGCTTCAACCCCTATGCCTACCACGCTGAGGTCACCAAGGCCACAACAATTCACCGTAAAAGAGAAACAACGAGCTGCAAAAGAGAAACAATGAGTCGCAAAGGAGAAGCAGAAGAAGCTGGTGTTGCTGAGAACGTCACCAAGGAAGAATCCAAAGGTACGGCAAAAGGAGAAAAAAGACAGACAATAGGAGCAAGTGGTAGATTTAGAAGAGAAGGAATACCAAGGTATCAAAGAAATAGATGTCGAAGAAGTAGATGCTGAAGAGATCGAGCCTATCTCAAGGCTTCCTGAGTATATCCCTCTGTAGAAGGGAAGAACCAAAGTAACCAAGGATCCTAATTTCGGGAAATTCACAATGTAAACACCCTTGCTACCTTAGCAAGTTAGATTTGAAGGTCCTAAGTTAGCGCACATTCCAATACTGAAAATGGAGGATTGGGACCTTGCGGACCATGATAAGTTCCCGCATTTAGCAACCCATGAATATATGACAAATATATATTATGAAGAAACAAGGGTTACATAGTTGGAGCCCATGAAGTGGGTCCACAGGGTTGAGAAGGCGAGGTTGTTGAACATGCTCTTAGTTCCGCACTATCATCACTCAGTCATCAACATGATGTGTGTGCACCAAGTCCTCACGCTGGTGCATGATGGGTGTCTGTGGCTAGGGCAGCCCATCCCAATAATCGACATGTTGATATGTAGAATAATGAAGTTTCCTCACAAAGGAGCGGACCCTTCCAGCGAGTTTGGAGGGAAAACCAGGGAGAATGAATTAGCTGAAAAAATGAAGAAAGAGTATGGTCTTATTAAAAAGTTGTGTTGATACTCTATCTGCTCAATTCAAGACTGGGTAGTGTAGTTCGTTGCCTAGATTCTTGTGGGAAAATTTACAAGGAAGTGTCGCATGGATTAAGTTCTGGCGCCATAGTTTCACTCACAACACAGTGTGTGAAAGTTGTCCAATACAATTGGGCAAAGTATCTATGCCGGGAGTTCCTCGCGAACTGCCAAAAATCTCATGAGGAGAGTTAGCCATTCTGTTATGCATGGCTTTTGTTATCTATTCTCTTAGTCACTTGGAGATTTCCAAAGGAAAGTTAGTTTCCCCAGCATAAGGAAGATTTACTTGAGGTAGTGTGGTTCGCCTTGTTGTGGTCAACAAAGGATCTGGGAAGGATCAAGGAATCAAAATTTTTCTAGATTTTGGTAGACATGGACCTTCTGTTGTAGCGGCTACAACCACCCTCTAAAATTTTGGCCTGCACCTAATTTCAGAGCCTCCCTTGGGAGTTTCAATTGATGACTACACACCCTCAGGTTAACTCCGTGAGCCCTTGGGAGTCTTTACATCCACCTTGCTTACTCATTTCACCCAGGTTTCTGCATGTTGGAGTCTAAGATATGCTTGCGACCATGTTCTACTTATGCTCAAAGTCTTCGCTTCGTGTGTACTTGTTGTGTTCGCTATGAAAGCATCTGTTGCATTCACACATGGAGTCACATTCACTGTCACACAAGCATCGTCATGGTCAATCAATGATCAATCATGAGTTTCACGCTTGTCACTTGCACAGTCGGTCAGTCATGTTGAACATGTGTGTTTGGATGTTTTGAGTCGTTTCATCGTCGAGTCATGTGAGTGTGTGTTTGCATGATCATCCATGCATCTCTCGATCGTTCACACACTTGGTCATTTTGCTGAAGTTCTGACGACCGAACTCCCCTCTGACAGTCGGACCATCACCGTGCCATCGACTCGATCAATTGTCACCCAGAAAAATGCAGAAGCACTAAGCAAGTCTTTCAAAGATGCAATGGTTGCAAGCAATCCAATCAGCTTTGAAGTTGATCACCTGGATAGTCATACCTAGCAACCACCCTGAGACTGACTCCCCTCAAAAATTGCGTAGAGGCTACTGAACTTGCCCACTCTCCTGACTGAGGAAATTGCACAGACAGGTTGGACAGACACTAAGTGCCCATCCCTGTCTCCCTCAGAAAATTGCATAGTTTTCCTAGTCAATCGTCCCGACAGATGACCAGTTGCTCATCTAAGAAACTGTGCAGTTTTCATGAGAACGCCTTCTGCTAGACAGTAGTCCACTCAACTCAGAAACTGGGCAGAGATGATCAACACGCCATCTTGTCAGCCTTAGTTCAATTTTCCTCGCTGGTAGCTCCTAGCAGTAGATTGCCAGTTCCCTCCAGGAATTGCGGAGTTTCTACTGCCAAGCACCAAGCAGCTAACTGCCTGTTCCCCTTGGGAATTTTGTAGTTTTTGCTTCGAGTGACCAAGAAGCCAACTGCCAATTCCCTCTGGGAATTGCATAGTTTTGATTGCTAGGCTCCCTACCAGTTCCTCGCAAAAGCTACTCAATTTCTACCTGTTGGTCCTCCTTGCAGCCTGACTTGTTCCTCCAGAAAATTGTGCAAATTTTGCCTTCCAGTCCCTATTTCCCACTCATTCCTGAAACTGCGTAGATTATTCCTACCTTGCCTTCCTATAGCCTGCACTGTCCCTCCCAAAATTTGAGCAATTTTTCCTTCCAGCTGAGCCAAACCTCACACATAGTCACTTTCGACTTGGATTGCCCATCTTCATCACTTAGTGACTCTTGCATAGTTTTCATCAGCAGTGCCCAGAGCCATAATCCTGCCTTGCAACCTTACTGCCTCTCCTGGTCACCTGCATTTGAAATGATCATGTGACATGGTAGACTAGGAGGGTTTTGGATTTGATGTCATCTCATCATGAGTGACTGCAAGCACAGGTACACTAACAAACATGACACAACAATGAAAGGGATGAACGAATGGATAACATGTAGAAGGATAGGTTCACCAATGGATGAACGAATGATGCACACGAAGAGATGTGATTTCAAACGGATAATCATGCAAAAATGTGTTCGTGGATGGACGGGCGAGAAAACATGCAAGATGTGCTCACAGATGGATGAACATGCACCTTTCCCGAACAGATGAGTTTGTCAAGTCTTCCAACATGCAAGCAAGGAACAACATGACAAAGCATCATCGAGCGAACCGAAGACCATCGAAGACTCCGTGCACTTTGCCATCTAGAGGTGAAGCCGTGTTACACCATGAAGACATCCATCACCTAGCAACACTGTAGGTCGACATGCACTCCAACAACAACATGAATATACCAACACTGTCATTTCGAGTCATTTCATGAGTCATGTTGCCCACATATCTACTATGGGCTATGTTGTCAATCAATCTAATGTAACGTGGAAGTCCAAGAGACCCACTTGTTGTACAAAGAGTCATGTAAAGTCGAAATGTCATGGAATTCAAACAGTCATGAGGGTAGTCGAATAACCACAAGAGTTAGTTTCACCCTTAGCTATAAATACCCCCTCATTTATAAATGGAAAAGACTTTTTGACCTCAACTCCTCCCACATAGCCAAGAGAGTCTATAATATTTTCTTTGAGGAGTAAGTAGTGGCTCTAATTCCCTGCTCACGGGGTTAGTGATTTATGGTGTAACGATGTGTCTTGGAACTTTCGCTTAATTCAAAATCCTACTAATAGGCCAACATGTTCTCACACATGTATTATAACCATTGTAAGACTAATCTTGAACACTTGTAATGAATGTTTCTTTAACCTATGTTGAACGCTTGAACTATTTCACTTGTTGTAATACATAATCTGTTAATGGAAATGTGTTGTATATGCTATTAACATCGTCTTGCCTGTGGTGGATATCTTCCCGGACATCAGACAAACCTTTCACATAAAGCTTGTTGTAACAACCATTGCACTCATTCAGACTCATCTACGAGTGTTGTACATGTTATCTTACCTTGTGTCTTGTGACTGCAGCATCCATGTGGACTGCTCCTCCGGAAGCTGTGCACATCCTATTGTGTTGTGTGTTCCTAGCCGAGTTGGGAGTTCATCCCAACCAACTTGGGACTCACTCTAACCCTCTCCCCTTACAGTGAAAGAACCATTGACACAAGTACACTAGAATTCACCTGGAACATGAACCTCATTTATCAAAGTCAAAGCAGACCACTCTCCTGTGTTGACAAGCAAGAGTTGAGGCAAATCCTTAAGTCAATGGCAACCGGGCCATCATACTAGATGTGACTCCCACACCAAACGGTGTGAGGTCTAGTTGGAACTTCATACCGGGGTGACCCCTAAACATTGGCAGGTCCAGCACTGTCAACATTTATGGCGCTAGAAGGAGGGAAGCTAGTTGTATATGGCTGAATATCCCCTCACACTCATTCATCAATCATCTGGGCAAGGCAGTAACTCGCACTCCCTCTCACTTACACGGGTCTCTGCAGTTGGTTACTCCTCACCTCCTAGGATTGAAAATGAGATTTTGTATCATCAACTTCAATCCATCCATCCCATCACTCGCCAGTTTGCGAAAGCATTCAAAATAATCCTCGACATACAACATCTTCCATACACATCAAGGAAGTCAAAAGCCACTCCCACAGGAGTTGTTGTATCATCGGTGGAAGAAGTAGTCCTTGCCACACTCGAGGGTTTGGCAGAAGTTATTGAAGACAAAGATGAACCTTTGGTCTTCCAACAAGGCAAACAATACACTGTTGTGATCTTGGGATCAGACTCTGGTACAGGAGGCGGAGGCATAGATGAACCAACAAACTCAAAGCCGGAACCATCAGACTCTGAAAGAGAGGAAGAGGATGATGAAGAAGAAGAGATCGCTGACCCAAATCTTGAATGGATGACTCAGGGACCATTGGCTCTCTTGACTATTCTACACAAGATGTCGAAGTGAGCGGAGAGAATGAACATCAAATTCAACCTTGACAGTACGGTGAAGGCAGAAGACAACTTAGACAACTTCTACCTACAACTGCAAATCCATGAGGTACGGTTTGACAATGTAGTAGGTATATTCTTCCCATGTACCTTGGGTGGTTGCACAGCTGCATGGTATCACAACCTTCCATCGAACTCTATACAGAACTGGGGTGCATTCAAGCGCATGTTTCTTGAGAAGTTTGCCCATGACAATACCCCATCCATGCTACTCAAAGAGTTGGGAAGCCTCAAGATGGAGGGGAAAGAAAAAGTAAAAGACTTCAATCAGAGGTCTACATGTATTTTGAACAAGTTTGCAGTGGACACTAAACCTCATGACTCCATCACTGTTGATTACTACATGTCCACACTACCAACCATCATTGCGTAGTTCGTCAAGAAAGCTGCAAAACTACAACTCTTGGAAGGTTGCAAAGAGGCTATTGTTGTTATGAAATACTTACGCGCAATGGGAGTCATCAAGGATGATGAATCAACGAAGGAATCCAAGGATGCAAGCAAGAAGCCCCAAGTAATGGTGAGGAAGGGCAGAGACAAGGAAGCAATCGATATTGAGACCATCACTCACCTTGTCAACAACTTGACCATGGAAGTGTTCGAATTCAAGCAACATAAAACAGACACATTTGGAAGTAGCCATCTTCCGAGACAAAGACAGGAAAACAACTCATCGAGTGGCTCATCAAGCAACAACTGTTTCGCTTCAAAAATTGCACAGAAGCCTGTGTTTTAACTCGAATAGTGTGCAGATCCTAAGTTCTGTTCCTTCCATGAAGAACATCGCCCTAAGAACTCTTGTTCAGATTGGAAGCAAGTTGTTAGCTTTGTCTGTAGTCATACACTCGATGTGAAAATAAATATGCAGGAGTAGCTGGAAGACACTGATGATGACGAAGAGGTTGCACTTGATGAAACATCAAGTTTTGGGCATGTGGTGAACGCATATCAGTGCTCGCAAGTAATGTCAAAGATGAACACTAAGAAGCAGCCCCAAAAGAAAAAATGATCGTTACAATCTTAGGAGTAAAGGGGCTCCCCCTACACTTGGGGAAATGAAAGAGAAGGTGAGACTACTGATGAAGAAGGTTGATCCACCAGCCACCCCAAAGTAGAAAACACAAAGCAAGTCTGGGAAGACAACGATGGATAAGAGTACATCCATGAGAAGCAAGTTGCAAAACACTTTGCCGGACAACACGAACATTCGTTCCACCCCGGACACCTCGGTGAATCTACGACCTCTGGACTACAACATTGTTGATGACATTAAGAAAACTCGAGTGAACATCAGTTTGTTCAAGTTAGGCAAGGTCCAGAGTTAATGACATATCCTGCTGTGTGCATTGGGACAGACAAAAATAGACAGTGCAGCCTCTACTGGCAAGGGAGCAAGCACACCTCCCAGATCATTTTCCACTGTGATCAATACACTCTAGATGGAAGAAGAAAACTCAGGTTTCCCCCCATTCCTACTTTCATTTGAATTTTTTAACTACAATGTTCATAAATTCTTGGTTGATTCTACCGCGGTGGCTAATGTCATGCTGCTCTCGATTGCTAGGAAGATCAATGTGCAATGGAGTGAGACATCTGTGTGAATCATCCCACTTCATCGAACATTAGTACCAGCCATTGGTGAATTGCGAGATGTGATCATCTGACTATCTCATGATAGTCGAGTCCACCAATGCATCAACATAGTTGTTGTGGACATACTAGAAGCATATGGTCTATTACTTAGCAGAGACTGATCCAGCAAGCTAGATGGATATTTTTCTATAGATTGGTCTCACATGTGGCTTCCGTACAAGGGAAAATGCAACCAAATCTGATTGTTATCCAAGAGGTATATGAAACACAATGTCACTCCCCTTAATGGCGAGAACGAACCGTTGGACTTCACAAAACTCATGTTTGGCAATTGCCTTTTGGAAACAACATTGGAGTGTTATCCTACACTGAAAAATCCAACCTCATTAGACACACATTTGGGACTCCTTCCTTGCCCAACTGACGGTAATGAAACCTGTACAATTCATTGTACCAACAGTAGTAGTAGTAGTAGCAGTAGCAGTAGTAGCAGCAGTACAAGCATGTCAAACGGTTTGTGTATAAACAAGTTGTGGGCCATGGATTTTGATGAATCAAAGACATATGATGGCTCAAGGACTAGGTATAGCTCAGTCACCCAAAACAACAGAAAATGCATGATTTCAAGTTGCTTGAAGTTCGAATGCACAAACAACATCACTGAGCACGAAACACTCATGCTGGGATTACCAAGAACCCTCAACCTCAACATGGTCACACTCAAAGTAATACTACACTCCGCGAACAGTGTTGATACTGTCAAGCACATAACAATTGATGAAGGTAAGCACCAGCAATCTCTGAAAACTGCAACTAGGGGTAAGAAAAGAAACACCATCCCCGAGGGCTTGGGTTCTATCAACAAGCTCTATGATTTGCAGAACTTTGGTCAAGGACCATGAAATAGCAGAACCCACAAGCCCACCACTACGAATGGACAAAGAAACTTGGGGACCAATCAAAATCTGAAGATGGTTAGTCTTGATACAAACTGTGCACCACAACAGTGGTCAACTTTTGACCGCCTGATCAAACAGTACCAAGATGTGTCCATGAGGGAAGATGATGACCTGAGTACATATGACATGAGAATAACCCAACACGGGATTCCAGGTAAAGGACAAGCCAAAACATTGCAGCAAAACTCAAGTAAAACACATATATAATTTGAACTCCTTATACAGAAAGAGTTGAATAAATTGTTGGATGTTTGGGTTACTTGCAAATATCGTTGTCATATGTGGGTTTCTAATCTAAATTCTACACATAAGAAATCCAGGAAAATCTACTTATGCATTTATTTCAGGAACCTGAACCGTCCTCGGAATAAAAACAACTACCCTGTGCCATCTTCCAAGCTTATGTTGCACACAATACTTGAAGCAGTGGTGTTGTCTTCACTTAAAGGTTTTTTTGAATGCCACCAAGCTCCGGTAGAGGAGCCCGGTGGGCTTACACTAGTCCACGAGAAGCTTGGCCCACACACGTATATTCTGTGATCACTTGACAGGGGGATTAACAACCTTCCTGTCAATAGCCAAGATCTCAAGCATTACTTTCAGTAGGCTGAACCGTGCCCGTGCCATGTACATAGTCTGCTTGCTGCTTGTTGTTTTCATCTTGTTTTCTTTGCTTATTATCTTTGTTTTTACTTTGTTTGATTTTGCTTACTATTTTTGTTTATGTTTGTTTTGTTTGCTTGGTATATTACTACTTTTGTTTCTGGAAATAAGTGCTTCCAACTATTATGTTTTGGCTTTTGAATAAAGTATGTGGCTGAAATTTGACGAGACTTGTGACACTGCAGCACTTGGCCATACTTGTGCTCGTCTTCTCTGTGATTGGTTATAACCTTCGGCCGACGAAGTCTAGATGGAAAATACGAGTTGTCTACAAGGGAAGTTTTGGTCCAACCATGAACTTGTGTCCACACTAGGAAGCCCCATCCCTGTAATTAGCCTTCCACCTTGTGTGTTCAAGCTCATCCAACTAGTAGAAACAAAGAAGGGGAAAATCGAAACGAGCAGACCTATGTCAAAGGTCTTACATGCTTCTCTGAAGGAACAACCTCTTATTCCCTCAATAATTCGGGATCCCTCTTATGCCCAAAAAATAAGTAAGTGCCTATGCACAGTCTTCTTAAAAAATATGAAGGCCAAAGAAGAGAAAGGATTCCTGCACAGAGAGGTGAAGCATGCAACTCCACTGGGGTACTGACAAGGCTCGCTGGCAGTGGAGCAATGTGTGTGTTCTTGCATGACTCCATTAGGGTATTATCTAGGCCTGCTGTTAGTAGAGCAACACCAGAGATGAAAACTTATACTTTGAAAATCTTCAACTCGCAAGCTAAACTACCCTTCCTGGATTTGAAACACTAAGATCTAAGCTGAAATTTTGATTTTGTTTGATTGAGTTGGCAAAGGGTGAACCATTTATGTCCATGGGGTAAGTGGGGAAGATGAAGTAACCCGTGCAGTGATTCAATACTCCCCGAAATACCAAGGCTTTGTGCTAGCAATGAACCAAAACAAAGAATCTAGAGTTCTACCAATGTGTTGCCAAGTCTTGTAGTGGCTACAACCACCCTTAAAATTTTTTGGCCTGCACCTAATTTCAGAGCCTCCCTTGTGAGTTTCGTTTGATGACTGCACACCCTCACGTTCACTTCGTGAGCCCTTGGGAGTCTTTACATCTGCCTTGCTTGTTCATTTCACCCAAGTTTCTGCATGTTGGTGTCTAAGACATGCTTGCGACCATGTTCTGGTTATGCTCAAAGTATTTGCTTCATGTGTACATGTTTTGTTCACTATGAAATAATCTATCACACTCACACATGGAGTAACATTCATTGTTGCATAAGTTTTATCACGGTCGATCAATGATTAATCAAAAGTATCACGCTTGTCACTTGCACCATCGGTCAGTGATGTTGAACATGTGTTTCTGGATGTTTTGACTCATTTCATCATTGAGTCATGTGAGTGTGTGTTTGCATGATCATCTATGCATCTCTCGATTGTTCACACACTTAGTCATTTTGCTAAAGTTCTGACGACCGGACTCCCCTTTGATAGCCGAACCATCACCTCGTCATTGACTTGATCGAATTTCACCCAGAACATCATAGAAACACCAAGAAAGTATTTCCAAGCTATGCTGATCACAATCAATCCAATCAGATTTCATGTTGACCACCCAGATAGTCGGACCCGAAAGCCACCCTGGGACTGACTCCCCTAAAAAATTGCGTAGAGGCTACTGGCCTTGCCTGCTCTGATAACTGAGGAAATTTCACAGACAGGCCGGACAAACACCAAGTGCCCACCCCTGTCTCCCTTAGAAAATTGCGTAGTTTTCCCAATGAGTCCTCCCGACAGCTGATCAGTTGCTCATCTAGGAAATTGCGCAATTTTCATGAGTAGGACTTCTGCTAGACAACAGTCCACTCAACTTAGAAACTACGCAGAGATGATCAACAAGCCAGCCTATTAGCCTCAGTGCATTTTTCCTTACCACCAGCTCCTAGCAACAAACTGCCAATTCCCTCCAGGAATTGTGTGGTTTCTACTACCAGTGACCAAGCAACCAACTGCCAATTCCCTCTAGATATTACACAGCTTTGACTGCCAGGATCCCAGCTAGTTCCTCCAAAAACTATGCAATTTCTATCTACTAATCCTCCTTGCAGCCTAGCTTGTTCCTCTAGAAAATTACGTAAATTTTTCCTTCTAGCTCCTACTGCTCGTTCATTCTGGAAACTGCATAGATTCTACCTACATTTCCTTCCTGCAACCTAGACTGTCCATCCCAAAATTTGTGTAATTTTTCCTTCCAGCCAAGCCAGAACTTGTGGACAGTCACTGTCAACTTGGATTTCCCTTTTTCATCACTCAGTGACTCTTTACTCGTTTTTCATCAGCAATGATTGGAGCCATCATCCTGCCTCACAACCTTGTTGCCTCTCCCGGTCACCTGCATCCAAAATGATCATGTGTCATGGTAGACTAGGAGGTTTTTGGATTTGATGTCGTCTCGTCATGAGTGACTATAGGCACAGGTACACTAACAAACATGGCATGATAATGAAAGGGATGAATGAAGGGAGCACATGCAGAAGGAAAGGTTCACCAATGGATGAACGAATGATGCATGTGAAGAGATGTGCTCGCGAATGGATAATCATGCAAAAATGTGTTTGAGGATGGACAAATGAGCAAACATGGAAGATGTGCTCACGGACAGACGAACGGACAAACATGCACCTTTTTCGAACATATGAGCTTGTCAATTCTTCCAACATGCAATCAAGGAACAACATGCCAAAGCATCGTCGAGTGAACCAAAGACCATCGAAGACACCGAACACTTTGCCTTGTGGAGGTGAAGCTATGTTACACCATAAAGACATCCATCACCTAGCATCACTGTAGCTCAACATGCACTCTAGCAGTAGCACGAATGTACTAGCACTATCAAGTCGAGTCATGTCATGAGTCATGTTGCCCAGATCTCTACTATGGGCTATTGTGTCAATCAATGTAATGTAACATGGAAGTCCAAGAGGCCCACTTGTTGTATAAAAAGTCATGTAAAGTCGAAAATTCATGGAAGTCAAACAATCATGAGGGTAGTTGAACAGCCACAAGGGCCAATTTAACCCTTGGCTATAAATACCCCCTCATTTGCACATGGAAAGGGATTTTTCACCTCAGCTTCTCCCACATAGCCAAGAGAGTCTATAATATTTTCTTTGAGAAGTAACTAATGGGTCCAACGCTCCGCTCATGGGGTTAGTGATGTATTCTGTAATGATATGTCTTGGAACTTTCGCTTAATTCAGAAGCTTGCTAATAGGTGTTTTCACACATGTATTGTAACTGTTGTAAGACTAATCTTGAACACTTGTAATGCATGTTGCTTTAACCTGTGTTGAAATCTTGAACTATTTCACTTGTTGTAATACATAATATGTTAATGCAAATGTGTTGTATAAGCTGTTAACACTATCTCGCCCGTGGTGGCTATCTTCTTGAACATCAGACAGACCTTTTACATAAAGCTTGTTGTAACAACCATTACACTCATTCGGACTCATCCGTGAGTGTTGTACGTGTTATGTTACCTTGTCTATTGTGACTGCCGCGTCCGTGTGGACTGCTCCTCTGGAATTTGTGCACGTCTTGTTGTATTGTGTGTTCCTAGCCGAGTTGGGACTTCATCCCAACCATCCTAGGACTCACTCTCACCTTCTCCCCTTATAGTTAAAGAACCACTGACACAAGTACACTAACATTGACCAGGCACGCGAACCTCACCTCTTAAAGTCAAAGCAGGCCACTGTCTTGTGCTGGTAGGCAAGAGTTGAGGCAAATCCTTAAGATAATGGAAACGGGACCATCATACTGGATGGGACTCCCACACCAAACGGTTTGAGGTCTAGTTGGGACTTCATACTGTGGTGATCCCCTGAATTTTGGTAGGTCCAACACCGTCAACACCTCCATATGGTGATCAATCAAAGGCCAAGTTTGTCCCCAACCTTGTTTGCATAGTTATCGGCCTACGCGGAGTTTAAGGCCGATTTTCACAATGTGTCCATTAGAGCGTGGAAGGACCCAAAAAATACATGGCACTTGTTTCCTTATCTAGTATCTAAGATCGACATACAAGAGGTTGTGGGGTATTGGCCAACAGAGTGGTGAGAACCCACAGGGGGTGATGTAGGCACTAGAAAATGTGCAGAGAGCTTTGTTGCGCAGAAACGTAAGGAGGTCGCTTAGAAGGCCATGAAAGCTCTTGCCGAGTAGAAGAGAAAGGAAGCTGTTGCTAAGCAGATGCGAAGGAAGAGCAGGTAGCAAAGGAGCGCGCGGCTACAGAGTAGGCTGAGAAGGAACAACAAGATACAAAAGAAAGCAACAAATTAGCTTCACAGCACACTGACGAGCAAGAGATGTTAGAGCAGGGAGGAGGCAGTGGTGAGGAGAAGAGCACTCCTTTCATCTTGAAGCGATGTGGGTAGGAGTAGATGGGTGGATAATAAAAAAATAAGAAGTCTGATAGGATGACACATATCGACCCAATGGTGCTAACAGAAGGTGATATCGATGAGATTGATGATAAGGTGAGAGACACAACGACTGAGGTGTTGTAGTAGTTTGAGCAATAGTATATGCAGACGCTCGGGAGCATCCAAAAGAATCTGTGCGAGTTGCAGATCCAGGCTAACAGGATTCAAGTGGGCATCGAGCAAGCGAGTGGGGTACAAGCGAGCCTAACACAGAGGAGTGGAACAGTGGTAGAGCTGGAACAAACTCTAGACCTTAGAGTCATACCATTGCCAGAGGGGTCTGTTCGCATAGAATCAGATGAGGATCACACTGTGATCAATACGGTGAAGGAAATGGGGTTGAATTTGGCTATGCTGCCACTCTAGACCTTCCATGCATTGCATCAAGGGGTGTCAGATGGGTTGACGATCAAGGAAAAATGTTCCCTCATCGTCGTCAGTGAGTTTAAGGTCAACAAAGAACAACTGTTCGTGGAGAAAACTTAGGTGCTGAAGGAAAAGGAGGAGCTACAGACATGAGATCAGAGCTTGGAAACAATGATCGAGTAGGCATGCAAGTTAGTTCCTGAAGTAAACATACCAGAGGATGCATAGGTCTCAAAAAAAGTAATGAAAATGGTCACTGCAGTGTGTGCATCAAAGGAGGAAGTCGACAAGGTTACCTTTGATTTCCAGATGAAGATAGCATTGCTGCAGTTGAAGTTGCAGTCCACAAATCCGCTAGAATTATGGGAGCAGCTCATAGCGGCCCTCAGGAAGAATATGAGCACCTTGGATGCCACAGTCAATGACTGCACTGTTAGAGTTGGTCTTGTCAATCCTCCATCAGAGATCAAAACTCTTTATGCATTTCATTTTTAGGTGTCTCGCTCCATTCACTCAGCTGCATTCCGCTAGGGGGGCATGCCATAATCTGATGGAAGGGCCTTATCATTCATTCCCCTCATGTCTCGTACCTGCTGGCTTAGGTCTTTTCATCAATGTGTATTAAGGTCCATGATAGCCCATGTTTGATCTTTAATGGACGAGAGTCATTTCGGTCATTAAGTCTAAGGATTAGTCATTTGGTCTTCAAACAATGTCCAATAAAGCCAGCAGGGCCAGAGGGATGCTCTTATAAAGTTGTGATTCAAAGATTTTCATCGTCATGTTGATAGATTACGACTGTTCTTCAAAACTCTGTTTTGAAGAAAAGTCAACAATTTGTCATTTGTAATAATTTTCAAAAGTTTCTCAGTGGATTTCTCCAAGCGCAGCCTTGGTCTCCTTAGCCAAATTCCATGTTGGCAACCCCTGCAAAAAATTGCCAAAAATTTCACCATTTTAGTCAAAGAGATCAAAAGGAAGTGTGAAAAGCAGAGTTGTATTAATTGTGAAAAAGTGCCAAAGTGAAAACATTAAAAAATGGGTTTTGGAGAGAGAGAAAATCAAATCCAACTCTTGCAAGATATTTCTCCAAGTATATAAAGCATTTTTACCAAGTTACATTCATAAAGTCTTAGAGAAAAGTCAAGTGTGGAGGTTGAAAAACAAACCGCATTTTGGAAAGGCTACGAATGTGTTAAAGGAGTGGCGCGGCACACTAATGATTTCTGCCCAGTGTAAATTCAAACGAGCGCGATGCACATAGAGAGCGTGGCGCACATAGTTCAAAACCCAAAATCGAGCCAAATGTTTTCAAATTGCTCATCCCTTGCGTGGAGTTGTCAGGTAGGGCCTTCTATTTTGACATTGCTTCAGATTCTATGATAAGAGATGGTGGTGTAAGAGTGATAAAGGTGGAAACAAAAATTCATACCCAACACCAACAAAATTTGCTGCTAGGGTTTCAAGAGCTCACAGTTTTGTCACCAAAGGACTCTCCTCTTTCCCCATTCTCCCTTGTTGCCTCATTTCCTACCCCCCCACCAAATTGATCAATCCCACATTACATTCAACACCCCAAAACCCTAGCCCTTATTAAAATCTCCTCAACCCTATATAACTAATCCCAAACCCTAAATCTTATTCCCATATATAAAATCCCCCTCCTCTCCCTAATTAAAATTATCCCAATAATTCTCATTCCTCAATATTGTTTCCCCTTCCTAACAATCCCTAACAGTCCCTATTGCATTTGTTTTTTCCCTTGGTGGCAGAAATTGAAATACAACACCAAAAAGATCAGTTCAAGCACAGTTCATAAACAACAGTCCTCTTGTCCTCAAGGTATTTTATATAGCAGTCATGGCATCTGAGCATTCATCGAACTATGAGGTGGAAACCCAAAGTGACTCTCCCTTGGAAGAACAAGCACCCCGGAGGCCTCATAAAAGTGGTAGACATGTGAGAGAAGAACCTACCACCCTTACAGAATTGCAGGCCTGCCCTCCTGCTATGTCATGCTTTCAGCATCAGTCATGCTATGAGTTTTGTCAAAAGGTGGCTAGTATCCAATTTCATCATGAGTTGGCTCATCTTTTTGTGCTGCACTTGCACGAAGATCAAGCTATCTTGGCTGGTGTCACCTTCACACTTACACCAGAATCTGTCTCATTAGCAACCGGTATACCGAACATTGGTGAACCATGGCACAAGAAACAAAAGATTGACCGACAGCATTATGAGCCATACATCAAAACCAGTTTCTTAAGGCAGCTCAAGAGAGTGTTCCCGTTCCGGTATCTGAAGGATGAATATGCTCCACTAATGAGATTGATCATGAAATATTTCAGCTGTGAGGGACGGTTCTCTCATCTTTATGCTTACCACATCAGGTTGCTCATGCATTTCACCAAGGTACGAATGATGAACATTTCGTATTTCATTTTCCGGAACCTAGAGAGGATGACCACCTTTATACAGCGCAAAACACCTCAGCAGCAACTTAACAGTGTCTATCATTTTGCTCTTATTAAGATTTTGGTGGTTCATCAGCTTGGATTGCAGGGCATCACTTAGGATGATTTCATCTTGCGTGATTTCTTCAGAGCTTCACGGGGAGTATCAGAGGTTAAGCATGTGGGTGAAACTTCTCATTCGTATGAGTGCCATGAGACTTCTAGTGTGTTGGTTTTCATCACCTATCAGAAAGGCACCAGATGTTCGTTTGCAGTGGCAAAGTGAGTGTTATCTCCACCTGGGGTGGAAGGGACCTCGTTTCCTCCATCAGCATCACAGGAACAGGACAAAGGCAAGGAGCCAATGCAGGATGAGGGGCCTTCAGGTGAACGAGAGACCGACTTCATTCTCCTTCATGATGATGATACAGATACGGGTCCACAAAGCGTCAAACTTAGAGAGATTATCCAGGAGCAGCAATCAGAGATCGAAGCCTTATCCCTTGACTTGGAGGGGCCAAGTGGACCATGAAATACTTGGAGCAGAGGAAAAAACATCTTGAAGATTAGTAGGCAATCATGGAGCTACAAAAAATTCGCGATAATCGCCAAGCTATGCAAAGGAGAAGAGTTGAGCTCACGTCATTGGAAAAAGAGATTAATGAGGATCGGGAGGCCAATCTCGAGAGAGTCAACATGCACCTAGAGAGGTTGTTGGACAAGGCTGACAAAGACCATGCATTGCTGAGACACATGGCTTTCCACTACATGGTGCGAAACAAAGTGTGCAAGGCCCGAATCAGGAATTTGAAGGCAAAATTGAGGAAGGCAATCAAGAAGCAAAAGAGGCAAAGGGAGCTCGATCATCTTTAGATATTGGCTGAGGCCTCTTTAGCCCCGCATAACACTTGATAAGCAAGCTCCAGCCCAAATTTCAAGAAGTTTGGGGCATTTTGGGTATTTTTGGAAATTTTTGTGCAAAACACAGGGGTTTTCTCCCTGTGCGTCGCGCCACGTGGCGTGCGCTTACAATGGGAGGCTCCAAATGCAAAAAAGTTTATAGTTTTGGATTTTCCATGGAAAATCATGAATTTTGGTGCATGGCCAAGAAGTTTGGGCCAATTTTGAGTCCTCAGGAGGTCAAAAACACCCAAAAAATGACCTCTCTGCCCCTAATTTTGACACACAGGAAGCAGTCTTGCGAGAATGAGGTTTTGGAGGGGCAAATGGGCACCAAATTTAGAAATTCTACTTGGGTTGGAAAGTAGACAGGTAGGGATTTCCAACAAGTGCACTTGGGATAAATTTGGACTTAAGAAGGTACCTCAAAACCAGCTCCAAAGTGGCGCGACGCATACAATTTTCGGCGCAGCGCACAGAGACCCAAAGGCCAAAATCACTTCCGCTCCGCGAAATTTTGATTTGCGATTTTCTCCAAGTGGGCCCGCTCATTTACAATACATTTTTCTTGGCATCAAAGGCAAATTTTAAAGAAATTTTTTGCTTCTATCCAAGTGGCCAAATGAAGGCGAACAACACCCAAAAAATCAACGCTCATATTTACTTTTTTCTGATTGGTCCTCATAGAAAATTAAATGTAACTGTTGATGGTTGGCTCTTCATTGCCTAGGTTGATTGAACTTCTCATGGAAAATCTTATTTATTGTATTGACAGTCATTTGGTAAGGGGTTGGAATTTTTGGGAAATTGTGGGAGAGAAACCCAGTCACTCACTGTATATTTTGACAGAGAATTAATGAAAGATTGCATCTCTGGTTCATGAGATTCTTGTGGCGTGAGTTTAGCAAATGTATTTCCTTTATGTTTCATATGTATTTCGTTATGTTTCATGATTTCATTCATATTCGTTTCCAGTGAAAGCTTTCTAAGTTAGAAACGGTAGAATTCAGTGCACTGCTCTGCCTTGGGATAGTTTTCACGTTCTATGCTTTCTTCTGTTGAAAAGGATTCGTGTATTTATGCCCTTTTCACACTCCTAAACAATATATCCGCTTCATATTATTTCGAATCTAATTGCTAGACTTTCCGCCTGTCTTGCCTCACGAAATAATCTACATCTTTGAGTTAAATTCTCTGCTCATGCTGTACCTTGGTCCCACACATCCTAAAAAACTCAGTCATTCATCAAATTACCTCTATCACATTTATTTACCTAGCCTAAGATCAATATTCATTTTTGGGTCATCTCAGACCCTATTGTTTATTTTTTTGAGCATGACCCGGAGAGAGCCCTCTCATGTTCTGGTAGGGCTAGCTACCAAACTGAGCATGGTTTGTGGTTACCTTGTACTTTGCCTTCCTTCAGCCTAAGGCAGATTTAGGTGCTAACATAGTGGCGACTCCGCTGGGGACTTCGAATTTCATTGTTTGTTAGTTTTCTCCGTTGCGTAAATGATAGGCTTAACCTACAAACACCTCGTACTTCTGATAATTCTAAGTTTCCGGATGATAAGTTTAGGATTTGTTAGGATGAGTAAGTTGTTCATGTCCTTCTGATTTTTTCAAAAATAGCACCCTGGCTTCAAGGCGATATACCAGAGCCAATACAGATCCAGATCCTCCTCATATCTACGAAAACCCCAATTTGATTCCAAGACTCCTTCGTCAAGAGAGCTCTATAACCCTCGTGTTCAAATCCCATTCATTTCCTGAAATTTTTGAGTCTCTTGAAGAGCTTGAGTTTGATGAACGGTTTGAAATATCATTGTTCGAGACCAAATCTGAAAGGGTTGTTGACTCTACTGTCCCCAATCCACAGTTTCTGGTAGACCTAGAAACTGAAAGGGCTAACCGGTCAATTGATAATTATATTGCGACACAGCTTCAAACTCAAATTGTTAATTCCCTAGAAACTGCTCACACCCATCCAACACCTCCAAGACCGAACCCACCAAGAGTCATGGCAGCCCATTTTGCACCTCTTGTGCTGCCTCAAGTTCTAGATGATATGCCCGCAGATTATCAAAGCAAGATCCCTTTGTTTGATGGTGCCCCTCACAACGTTACCGCTCAGCAACATGTGGACAGAATGGAAAATTTCTATGATCTTCATGAGATTGAAACAGAAAATGTAGCATTGAGACTCTTTGTATAGACATTTGCAGGTGAAGTTAGGAAACGATTCAAAGGTTTACTGATTGCACGTATCGCTACCTTGGCTGAACTGCAAAGACAATTTTTAGACCGCTGGGAAGTGAAAAAGAATCCTCTTCAAATTCTTGCTGAGTATGAGCAGATCAAACGAAACACTGGTGAGTCGGTCCAAGACTACTGCATTAGATTCAATTCCGTTTATAATGAAATTCCTGATCATCTAAGGCCACCTGTGGGACTAGTTATGATGAAATTTCCGGATGGTTTTGATGCTGAAATGGCTTATCAACTGAGAGAGAGAGAACCAACCACAATGGAAGACATGCAAAAAATCGCGGTCAGCGTTGAAGCAAATCTGCTATCCAAGAGAGCTAGAGAAAAAGCAGAAAAGAATGTCATAGTCAAGGAAGAATCTTCCTCGATGGATCAATTACTCAAGAAGGTAGAGCAGATGCTTGAAAGGGTGAAGCTCGACAAACCCGAAACACAAGTTAGAAATCCTAACTTCTGTGGCCAGCAGCAGCCACAATATAGGATAAGGCAAAGAGATCAACAAGCCCAAGATCAAACAACACAGTAGCCAGTATAGACACCTCTTCAGTAAAATTTTGTACACGGACCAGAGTATGATGAGGAAGGGAAGGTAATAGGGGAAGAGAACAACTTCTTTACTTTGGATGATCTGCCTACTTATATTACTGAAGAGGAGTATGTGGAAAGTTCAATTGCACACAAAGACGTATATTTTATTCTAGCAGGTGACACAGTTTTGGAAGAAGAATCAGAGGAGTACCAAAGAGGCTATATGAATGCTCTGTCCACTCAGAAGCGGAAATATTCACTTAGAAACAAAGATGTGCCAGTTAACCCAATTCAAAAGAGGAAGGAAGTTTCGGCATCAAAGAATGATTCGTCAGTTGCACAAAAGAAAGGCAAAGAGGCACTTGGACCTGACAACAGCAATTCACCATTAGCAGAAAAATCAAATCAACAAACTGTATCGAGAGAAAAGGAAAGGAAAGAAGTCCTGGTCAAAGAGATAGAAAATACTTCCATCTTTAGTCTAGAGAATGAAATTTCTAAATTGAAGGTATCCATTCCATTGACTGAAATAATGAAGAACAGTAGTTATAGAGGGAAAGTTTATAAAATTTTAAATTGTGATCCAATGTCTGATATGGTGAATGTCGAAGATGATCAACCAGAAATGATTTTTGGGCCAACATTGAATGGTGAGTCTCCAGATAATGATGTGCCACCTTGTTATATCATTTAAGATTGCATGATTTTGTGTTTCATAATGCCATGTTCGATTCCGAAGCTTCTCACAATCTCATGCGCAAGGCTATCATGGATAAGCTAGGTTTGGACATCACCCAAAAATACCATGATCTCTATTCATTTGATTCCAGCAGAGTAAGATGTATCGGGCTCATCAAAGACTTGGTTGTAAGTCTGGATCAAATCCCAGCGAAGAATGTTTTGATGGATATTGTTGTAGCACATATTCCTCCCAGGTTCAGCATGCTTCTTTCCAGGTCATGGGCAGCAAAATTGAAAGAGACACTACAACTAGATTTCTCCTATGCAACAATTCCAGTGTTTGGTCAGATGAGAAAACTGTATCGGGAACAAAAAATGAAATACATGATTACAAGCAAGGAGAAACCCATTAATCATCCAATTAATTATGTACATACAGATTTAGAGTCTTTTGTTTTGTATTCAGATAGTTTTAATGATATTGATAGCCAGTTAGTAAAAAAAGAAAGTATTCCAGAAATAGTAGACAATTTCAGAGAAGTTTTGAAGAAAGAAGGACGAGAACAACAAAACACCATTGAGAAATCAGCTGAAGGTAAGAGACAACAAGCAGGAAAAACAAAGCCAGCAGAATTTCAGCACCTGGAAGGAGAAGAAGAAGGTTTGTGAACCATGGATTTTGACGGTGCAGTGGGAAATGATGGTGCTGGAATTGGTATTTGGGTACGCAGTCCCTTCTCCGCCCCGAAAAAGGTGTCTAGTAATGTGCGGGTATGCTCCTACAAATTAGCTTTTGATTGTTCGAACAATGAGGCTGAGTATGAAGCTCTGATTGCTGGCCTAAAGATTCTAAGAAAGCTGAATGCTAAGTGGATTGCAGCTTTGTTAGAATGCGATGTGAAAATAAAGCCCACAAAGCTTGTTAAAGGACAGGGATTGGCAAAGTTAATGGCTGAATCAAACTTGCATGCCTTAGACATAAATCTGATCGCTGCTATGTCCGATGAAAATGAGGGAGGTTCGTCAATTCAGGTATCTGAAATGTTTTCTCTTTCTCCGTGGTATTCAGACATCATATATGTGCTTCAAAATTTGTCACCACCACCCGACATGACTAGAAACAAAGCCAGAACTCCCAAATTAAAGGCTGCCAAGTTTTGCATTCTAAATTTTGCACTTTATTGGAAAGATCCCAGTGGCGTTCTTTTGAATTGTTGGGTGGAAGAAGAAGCAAAGCAGGTCATGGAGGATTTCCACGAAGGAGATTGTGGTGGTCACCTTTTTTGGAAAACAACAGCAAATAAAGTTTTGAGAGTGGGATACTATTGGCCGTGTTTGCTGACGTATATAAGGTTGTCAAGAGCTGTCATAAATGCCAGATTTTTTAAGGACGACAAAAATTACAGCCTTTGCCGCTTAAGCCCATTGAGGTGAGTGCTCCTTTTCAGCAATGGGGGTTGGATTTCATTGGTGAAATTCATCCCGCTTCTTCCGGTCAGCATCGATGGATTCTCACGGCAAAAGATTACTTCACGAAATGGATCGAAGCAATTCCCACCAGACAAGCTACATATGCGGTAATTATTTCATTCCTCGAAAACAACATCTGGTCTCGCTTTGGTTTCCCAAATAAGTTAATCACTGATAACACAACGGTTTTCAAATAAAAAAGGATCGTGGAGTTTTGTCATAAATATCACATCATTTTGGGTCACTCAACTGCCTATCATCCGCAAGGCAATGGATTGGCAGAGTCCTCTAGCAAATCTTTGGTCAACATCATTAAGAAGCTACTAGAAAACAACAAGAAGAGCTGGCATAAGAAGTTGGTCAATGCACTTTGGGTAGATGGGGTCAGTCAGAAGAAATCCATTGGTATGTCCCCCTTTGAGCTTGTGTATGGAGTTGATGCCTTGTTTCCCACCTCTCTTACAGCCCCGGTAGTCAAACTTCTTCAGGAAGCCGGCAGTGAAGATGATCCTATGCAGATAAGATTGAATCAAATGATCCATTTACAACAGACTAGAGAAGAAGTTTTCAAAAACACATCCAAGTTGCAGGAGAAAATTAAGAAAATTTATGACAAAAAAGCAAAGGCAGACAAATTTCAGCTGGATGATGTAGTACTAAAGTGGGATGCAAGGAATGAGGAAAAGAGTAAGCATGGTAAATTCGAGAATCTCTAGAAAGGTCCCTTCAAAATTGCAGCATATCGAGGTCAGAATGCCTTTCTTCTAAAGGAAATGAACTGGGAAGATTGTCCAGGAGGGCCGATCAATGGTTGGCTGCTCAAGTGGTACAACTTCTGAGTTGTTTCTGCTGTTTCCATTGTCAATGTAAATACCATTTTATTTCAGTGTTGGTTAGATTTTGTCAAGTCAGTCTTCAAGTCATGTTAAGATCAAATTTGAGTCAGTTTTACGGTCATTTTGGTTTCATAATTGAGTCGGTTTGAGTCAGGTTTAGTCAATAAATGAGTCAGAGTCTCATGTTGTTGGTCAAAATAATGACTCCATAGCCCAATGGACGAAGGCACTATCTGCTCTCCCAAAGATCTGCCATTCTTGGCACCTCCAAGGAGCTACCATCCCCCATTGGAGCCAATGTTAGAGTCGGTCTTGTCAATCCTCCGTCAAAGATAAAAACTCTTTCTGCATTTCATTTTTAGGTGTCTCGCTCCATTCACTTAGTTGCATTCTGCTAGGGGGGCATGCCATAATCTGATGGAAGGGCCTTATCATTCATTCCCCTCATGTCTCGTACCTGCTGGCTTAGGTCTTTTCATCAATGTGTATTAAGGTCCATGACAGTCCATGTTTGATCTTTAATGGATGAGAGTCATTTTGGTCATTAAGTCTAAGGATTAGTCATTTGGTCTTCAAACAACGTCCAATAAAGCCAGCAGGGCCAGAGGGAGGCTCTTATAAAGTTGTGATTCAAAGATTTTCATCGTCATGTTGATAGATTACGACTGTTCTTCAAAACTCTGTTTTGAAGAAAAGTCAACAATTTGTCATTTGTAATAATTTTCAAAAGTTTCTCAGTGGATTTCTCCAAGCGCAGCTTTGGTCTCCTTATCCAAATTCCATGTCGGCAACCCCGGCAAAAAATTGCCAAAAATTTCACCATTTTAGTCAAAGAGATCAAAAGGAAGTGTGAAAAGCAGAGTTGTATTAATTGTGAAAAAATGCCAAAGTGAAAACATTACAAAATGGGTTTTGGAGAGAGAGAAAATCAAATCCAACTCTTGCAAGATATTTCTCCAAGTATGTAAAGCATTTGTACCAAGTTACATTTGTAAAGTCTTTGAGCAATGTCGAGTGTGGAGGTTGAAAAACAAACCGCATTTTGGAAAGGCCGCGACTGTGTTAAAGGAGTGGCACGACACACAGGTGGAGTGGCACAACACACTGGAGATTTCCGCCCAATGTAAATTCAAACGGGCACGATGCACATAGAGAGTGCGGCGCACTGGGTTCCGGGCGCGGTGCACACAGTTCAGAACCCGAAATCGGGCCAAATCTTTTCAAATTGCTCATCCCTTGTGTGGAGTTGTCAGGTAGGGCCTTCTATTTTGACATTGCTTCAGATTCTGTGATAAGAGATGGTGGTGTAAGAGTGGTAAAGGTGGAAACAAAAATTCCTACCCAACACCAACAAAATTTGCTACTAGGGTTTCAAGAGCTCATAGTTTTGTCACCAAAGGACTCTCCTCTTTCCCCATTCTCCCTTTTTGCCTCATTTCCTACCCCCCCACCAAATAGATCAATCCCACATTACATTCAACACCCCAAAACCCTAGCCCTTATTAAAATCTCCTCAACCCTATATAACTAATCCCAAACCCTAAATATTATTCCCATATATAAAATCCCCCTCCTCTCCCTAATTAAAATTATCCCAATAATTCTCATTCCTCAATATTGTTTCCCCTTCCTAACAATCCCTAACAGTCCCTGTTGCATTTGTTTTTTCCTTTGGTGGCAAAAATTGAAATACAACACCAAAAAGAGTAGTTCAAGCACAATTCATAAACAACAGTCCTCTTGTCCTAAAGGTATTTTATATAGCAGTCATGGCATCTGAGCATTCATCGGACTATGAGGTGGAAACCCAAAGTGACTCTCCCTTGGAAGGACAGGCACCCTGGAGGCCTCATAAAAGTGGCAGACATGTGAGAGAAGAACCTACCACCCTTACAGAATTGCAGGGCTGCCCTCTTGCTATGTCATGCTTTCAGCATCAGTCATGCTATGAGTTTTGTCAAAAGGTGGCTAGTATGAAATTTCTTCATGAGTTGGCTCATCTTTTTGTGGTGCACTTGCACGGAGATCAAGCTATCTTGGCTGGCGTCACCTTCACACTTACACCAAAATCTGTCTCATTAGCAACCGGTATACCGAACATTGGTGAAACATGGCACAAGAAACAAAAGATTGATCGGTAGCATTTTGAGCCATACATCAAAACCAGTTTCTTAAGGCAGCTCAAGAGAGTGTTCCCGTTCCGGTATCTGAAGGATGAATATGCTCCACTAATGAGATTGATCATGAAATATTTCAGCTGTGAGGGACGGTTCTTTCGTCTTTATGCTTACCACATCAGGTTGCTCATGCATTTCACCAGGGTACAGAGGGTGAACATTCCATATTTCATTTGGCGAAACCTAGAGAGGATGACCACCTTTATACAACGCAAAACACCTTAGCAGCAACTTAACAGTGTCTATCATTTTGCTCTTATTAAGATTTTGGTGGTTCATCAGCTTGGATTGCAAGGCATCACTTGGGATGATTTCATCTCACGTGATTTATTCAGAGCTTCACGGGGAGTATCAGAGGTTAAGAATGAGAAAGAACCTTCTCATCGGTATGAGCACCACGAGACTGCTAGTGCGCCGGTTTTCATCACCTATCAGAAAGGCACCAGACGTTTGTTTGCAGCGGCAAAGCGAGTGTTATCTCCACCCGGGGTGGAAGGGGCCTCGTTTCCTCCATTAGCATCATAGGAATAGGACAAAGGCAAGGAGCCAATGCAGGATGAGGGGCCTTCAGGTGAGCCATCAGGTGAACGAGAGACCGACTTCTTTCTCCTTCATGATGATGATACAGATACAGGTCCACAAAGCGCCATACTTAGAGATATTATCCAGGAGTAGCAATCAGAGATCGAAGCCTTGTCCCTTGACTTGGAGAGGGCCAAGTGGACCATGAAATACTTGGATCAGAGGAACAAACAGCTTGAAGATCAACATGCAATCATGGAGCTACAAAACATTCGCGAGAATCGCCAAGATGCGCAAAGGAGAAGAGTTGAGCTCACGTCATTGGAACAAGAGATTAATGAGGATCGGGAGGCCATTGTCAAGAGATTCAACATGCACCTAGAGAGGTTGTTGGAAAAGGCCGACAAAGACCATGCATTGCTGAGACACATGGCTTTCCACTACATGGTGCGAAACAAAGTGTGTAAGGCCTGATTCAGGAATTTGAAGGTGAAATTGAGGAAGGCAATCAAGAAGCAAAAGAGGTAAAGGGAGCTCGATCATCTTCAGATATTGGCCGAGGCCTCTTTAGCCCTGCATAACAGTTGATAAGCAAGCTCCAGCCCAAATTTCAAGAAGTTTGGGGCATTTTTGGTATTTTTGGAAATTTTTGTGCAAAAAACAAGGTTTTTCTCCCTGTGCGCCGTGCCACGTGGCGTACACTTACAATGGGAGGCTCCAAATGAAAAAAAGTTTATAGTTTTGGATTTTCCATGGAAAATCATGAATGTTGGTGCATGGCCAAGAAGTTTGGGCCAGTTTTGAGTCCTCAGGAGGTCAAAAACACCCAAAAAATGACCTCTCTGCCCCTAATTTCACGCACAGGAAGCAATCTTGGGAGAATGAGGTTTTGGAGGGGTAAATGGTCACCAAATTCAGAAATTCCACTTGGGTTGGAAAGTAGATAGGTAAGGCTTTCCAACGAGTGCACTTGGGATAAATTTGGACTTCAAAAGTTACCTCAAAACCAGCTCCAAAGTGGTGCGACACATACAATTTTTGGCGCGGCGCACAAAGACCCAAAGGCCAAAATCACTTCCGCTCCGTGAAATTTCAATTCGCGATTTTCTCCAAGTGGGCTTGCTCATTTACAATAAATTTTTCCCAACATCAAAGGAAAAGTTTAAAGACATTTTTGGCTTCTATCCAAGTGGCCAAATTAAGGCGAACAACCACCCAAAAAATCAACGCTCATATTTGCTTTTTTCTGATTGGTCCTCATAGAAAATTAAATGTAACTGTTGATGGTTGGCTCTTCATTGCCTAGGTTGATTTACCTTCTCATGGAAAATCTTATTTATTTTATTGAGAGTCATTTTGTAAGGGTTGGAATTTCTGGGAAACTGTGGGAGAGAAACCTAGTCACTCACTGTATATTTTGACAAAGAATTAATGAAAGATTGCAGCTCTGGTTCATGAGATTCCTGTGGCGTGAGTTTAGCAAATGTATTTCCTTTATGTTTCATATGTATTTCATTATGTTTCATGATTTCATTCATATTTGTTTCCAGTGAAAGCTTTCTAAGTTAGAAAAGGTAGAATTCAGTGCACTGCTCTGCCTTGGGATAGTTTTCACGTTCTATGTTTTCTTCTGTTGAAAAGGATTCGTGTATTTATGCCATTTTCACACTCCTAAACAATCTCTCTACTTCATATTATTTCGAATCTAATTGATAGACTTTCTGCCTATCTTGCCTCACGAAATAATATACATCTTTGAGTTAAATTCTCGGCTCATGCTGTACCTTGGTCCCACACATCCCAGAAAACTCAGTCATTCATCAAATTACCTCTATCACATTTATTTACCTAGCCTAAGATCAATATTCGTTTTTGGGTCATCTCAGACCCTATTGTTTATTTTCCTGAGCATGACCCGGAGAGAACCCTTTCCTATTCTGGTAGGGCTAGCTACCAGACTGAGCGTGGTTTATGGTTACCCTGAATTTTTCCTTCCTTCAGCCTAAGGCAGATTTAGGTGCTAACATGCATGATGATGTTTGATGCAACAATGGAATTATGGAAAAATCTACAGGATGACTCGAACCTGTAGAAGTTGAACATTGATGTCTGAGAGATGCAACATAAGTATGATGAGGTCTGGGAAAATACATGCACTTTGGTGCCAATGCAATGCCTCGCGAAGTTACAAGAGGGAAAGCAGTTGCAAGCACAAGTAAAAGAATTGCAACGGAAAGAGGCACTGCTAAAGACCAGATTATAGTTGTGGCTAGAGGAATCTTGTTAGCTTACTCTGTCACTGGAGGAAAATCTAAAGGTGTTATAGCAGACACAGAGGATGTTGCGCCTAGTAGTAGAGGCCCCGACAATAGAGAAATTGGTGGAAGAAGTCAAGCAAGCAACGTCGCAGAGCGCTGCCAAAGTAGCAGTGTTGCAGGTTGAGCTGGGTGGTCATAGCAGCAAGATTGAGGCGCCATCTGAGTGACTCGAGGGCGAGTCATGATCTTTGTGTTGGGGGCCTGTTGGGTTAGGGTTAGTTTTGGGGTTAATTGAACCCAATTTTGTAAAATATGTAAAGTCTCTGCGAAATGTGGATGCGAAGTGCACAAATAGATAGGAGTCAAAGTGGTCTTAGCCCCTTGTTTGGTTCAGTTTTAAGATTCTCCCATGGTCCGTAGGCCATGGTATTGTATGAAGGAAAGATATAAATAGTCGAGTCATAGCAAGTCTTAGAGATAACTTAGAATAGAGAATTGGGTATGCTAAATGGTTTTTGTTGTCTAGGGCAAGTGCTAAGGAAGGAAGGCTCTACTTCATGTACTTAGGTGAAGAAGGGAAGGATCCTGCAACTGAGTGTGTAGGAGGCTTGGGTAGAGTTTGCAGTTGAGTGTGCGGACCCCTGCAACTAAGTGCACGGGGTAGAAGAGTTTGTAATCTGAACATGGAAGATCAATAAAGACTGATTTTCAAGAATTATTGTGCATTTCTGTGAATCTGTTTATGTTATATTATGTCACTTAATGATATAGTTTTATGAAATAATGAATGAATGTTGCGTGAAACAACAAAACCTATCTTAATGTTGCATGATATGAGTAGTTATCTACTTTTGCGAAGTTAAAAGCTATTTCTGTTATGTTTTCTGATGAATTTATATACTCACACAAACTTGGATCTAGGTTTGTTTATTGATGTGTGTAAGTAGAAAAGTTGTATGTTTAAGGTCCATAAGGACTGATCATAACCCATCGCAAAGGTCTGGAAGTTGTTTTCATATAGTTACAGTAACGAGCCCTAGAAGGATACCGATTTGTGTGAAGGCAGATATGAAGCTGTGCAGACTTAGAAACTGCTTATCAGATGTCCCTGGATGCAAAAACTTAGTTCTAGCATCCCCCAATATTGATTTGGGTGACACTGGAACTTGCACTACACATGTTGTTGTCGAAAGGGCCAGTAGTTGAATGTTTTGTTGGTTGGCGTGAACAACTATGAACCTAGGTCAGGCCCCCTTAAGCTAACAATGAAGCAATTACCTACTACCAAGCCACTGCAAATGGATAAGATTTTGGAAAAAAGAATAGTGAAGAGAACCTAAGGAAAAGAGTATTATGAGTACATGGTCAAATGGAGAGAGATCACCCAATTGAAGATGTTACTTGGGTTTCTGCTGTAATTATATATAAATGTGGTAGAACACTTGAAGACCTCATGGACTGAAGCTTGATGATCAATATATTTGTGATGTGTTCTAAACCACATCATTCATAGTCTCTTCTTCTTGCACGTTATAAAACTTTTGATCCAAAATGGATCCTAAAAACCTCTAAGTCTTCATATACATAACTATCGGAAACACTATCGCATGGGAAAAACATTAAGAAATGGTGAAAAATAGAGTAAAGTGAAGGTTTAAACATGATGCACAAGAGCCATTGAATCAGACCGCTCAACAGTCCAGATCAAATCGACATATCACAATCGGCGGAGGTCAGAGGGAGATATCAGAGGCAGCCGTATGAAAATCGCGATAGCGATCAACGCAAGTCAATGAGGACTATCGATCAAGCGTGCTGATCAACGGTCCAGGTCTACTCGGAATATCACATCGCAACTATATAAGGGGTAATACCAAAGACTAGTGACTATGTGATATGCCGATGCGCTGATAGCCGATAAGGCTGATCGGAGCAATCAGAGATCAAAGATCGGGGAAGATATGTGACATGCGATAAAGTTGGACCCGAAAGGGTTTATGGATGCGAATTAATATATTTTGAGTTCCAATAAAAAGGGTTTTTCTATGTATTTACACATTTCCATTATAAAACCGAAATACAAAGGAAACATGCCTGGAGCGATAAAATCGGACCCGAAAGGTTTATAAATGTAGTGCTATATTATTTGAGTTCCATGGAAAGTGGGATTTCGGGCGGGCCTCAAGCGGTAAGTGGTATTGAACTAAATGAAGAGAAGCTAGATATTTGGATAAGACAGATTGATGTATATTGTAGGGTGCAGAACATTGTTTCGGAAAGGAGAAAGATTTAGCTAGCTAGCCTTCGAGTTGGAGGAATTGCACTAGTGTGGTGGGAAGGAAAGACATAGACTGATCTGAAAAAACATGGTAAAATCCTTTCTACCTGGAAAGACTTTGTTTCTGCTATCAAAAAGAAATTCTATCCTCTAGCTTACATGCAACAGGAAATGATGAGTTGGCAAACTCTTCACCAGTTGAAGGGTCAGAGTGTACAAAATTAAACTTAGGAATTCCAAAAGAGAGCTTTAACTCTAGGAATATCATTAGACTCACCCGAGACTTTATTAAAGTATATAGGTGGTCTTCATAGTTATTTAAAGCATACTATTCTCATGTTTAATCCCACTAGCTTAGATGATGTATTAGTTCAAGCAACACATCTAGAAGCTAGAGGTAAGAATGTAAACCCAGAGGTTGGGGGAAAATCTAAATCTTATGTAAGAAAGAACAAGGAAAAAAAGAAACTGAAATGGAAGGAGAGGAAAGAAAACACTATAAAGAAGGATAAAGCTTCATGCACTCATTGCAAGAAAGAAGGACACGATGAGGCACACTTTTGGTCCATGCATCTAGAACTAAAACCCAAGAAGTTCGACAGAAAGAAGAAGAAGAATGCTGCTGCTATTTAGCAAAACTTGGGGTCAGATTCAGGTGATAAAACAACAGTTACAACCATGAGTATTAGAGGTAAAGATTCTAAAGCATCCACAATTAATTCTACACAATCTGTTAATAATGAAAGTAATGAGAGAGAAATAAATGAGCTTTTTTGTATTAGAGTAATTTCCAAGCATAATAAGATTGATACTTTGTTTGATAGTGGATCACAAGTAAATTTGATTTCTGAAACAATTGTAAAGAAGTTGGGATTACAAATAAAACCTCATGAGAAGCCATATCCATTAGGTTGGGTGTGTGATAAAAAAAAGCTAAAAGTAACGAGACAATGTAAACTTAGGTTTGCTATTGGATCAACATTTGTAGATGAGGTTGAGTTAGATGTAGTTCCATTAGATATATGTGGTATTGTTTTAGGAAGTCCATACTTGTATGATAGGAAAGCTATCTTCTATAGAGATGAAAATAAGTATCAACTCACTAAATATGGAATAGAATATATTGTAAGAGCTCATAAACTCAAAAATAACTTTTCTCTCATAAACTCTGGACAGATGAAAAGAATTGTGAATTCAAGTAAGCAGTTTTTACTAATGGTTTTAAAGGCAAAGGATCTTGAAAATTCCAATGCATTTGAAGGTTGTGATGCTAAACAGAAAGCTAACTTAGTTAAATTTGTTTCAGAGTATGATGTTCTATTTCAAGAACCAAAAGGTCTGCCACCCAAGCGAGAAATAGTTCATGATATTTGTTTGCAGCAAGATGCTCCATTACTTAACATTGGAATGTATAGGTTATCAGCTTTAGAGAATGCAGAGATAAAGAAGCAGGTACAGGAGTTGCTCGAAAAAGGGTTTATATGACTAATCACATCGCCATGTGGATCTCTAATCGTGCTGGTGAGAAAGAAAGATGGATCATAGAGAATGTGCATTGATTATAGAGCATTGAATAAAATAACGATCAAGAATCATTATCCTCTTCCTCGTATTGATGGTCTATTAGATCAATTGAAAGAAGCAGTTTACTTTTCTAAGTTAGACTTACGAAGTGGCTATCATCAGGTCGAAGTTGCAGAACAAGATGCATGGAAGACTGCTTTGAAAATAAAGTAAGGATTGTATGAATGGTTGGTTATGCCTTTTGGCTTAACTAATGTTCCTACTACGTTTATGAGAGTTATGAATGATGTACTCAGACCTTTTATTGATGATTTTGTAATTTTTTATTTAGATGACATTCTTGTTTTTAATAAGACATGGGAAGACCATGTAAAGCATCTAAAGAAGACTTTAGATGTTTTGAAAAGAGAAAATCTCTATGTAAAACTGTCAAAATGTGAATTTGGCAAAACATCTTTAAATTGTTTGGGTCATATTGTAGGGGGTGGTGAATTGAAGATAGATCCCTCTAAGGTTGAATTCATTGTGAACTGGCCTAAACCCAAATCTACTACAGAGGTTAGAAGTTTCCTATGGGCAGCACAATATTGGAGAAAGTTTATTGCTAACTTCTCTTTGATTGCAACTCCATTACATGCTTTAAAAGGATTGAAACATGTGTTTAAGTGGGGAGGAAAACAGCAGAAAGCCTTTGACACCTTAAAAGAAAAAATTATTACAACACCAGTACTAGCATTGCCAGATCTTCAACATCCATTTGAGATTGAGATAGATGCCAATGACTATGCCATGGGAGCAGTGTTGATGCAACACAGTAAACCCATATGTTATCATTCTGAGACATTTACTTCTGTTGTAGTTAATTATCCCACATATGATAAATAATTGTACGCATTAGCATAAAGTGTGAAAAAGTGGAAACATTACCTAATGGGTAAGGAAACAATCATCCATACAGATCATCAACCACTTCAATATTTACACTCAAAAACTAAATTGCAGCAATCAAGACATTATAGGTGGATGGGTTTTCTACAGAAATTTCATCTTGTCATCAGATATAAGAAGGGCGTACACAATAAGGTTGCAGACATGTTATCAAGACCAATCATAAATGCATCTACTATACCTAAGCATAACTAAGCAATGCATGAAAGTTACATTGAACAATATTCTCAAGATGTAGATTTTAAAGATGTATATGCAACTTTAAGTCATGGAAAGCAAGTAGAAGAATTGGATTATTATGTAAAGGACCAACTCTTATATCATTTGGGAAAGTTATGCATTCCACAAACTAAAAGAGTTAACATAATTCAAGAAGCACATACTTCTCTAATGTCAGGTCATTTTGGTGTAAGTAAAACAATTGCACAGTTGCAAAGGTTTTGTTATTGGCCAAGAATGCATGAGACAGTTTCTAGATATATCAAAGGGTGTACTATGTGTGCTACCAACAAGCCTAGTAATAGAAAATTAGGCTTGTACACTCCACTTCCAATTCCTTCTCATCCTTGGAAAATTGTCTCCATGGACTTTGTTGGGGGATTGCCAAAATCTAGAAAAGGTCATGATTATTTGTATGTTGTTGTGGATAGGTTTAGTAAAATGTGTATTTTAATACCTTGTAACAAGTAGGTTACAGCTAAACAAACAACCAAGTTGTTCTTTTAGAATGTATGGGTTCATTTTGGTTTACCCACTTCTGTTGCATATGATCGAGATTCTCGATTTGTTGGGAAGTTTTGGCCAAATCTATGGGAGTTGATGGACACCAGGTTGAAGAAGAGCACAAAATTTCATCCACAAATAGATGGTCAGACAAAGGTGGTCAACAAGACAGTGATCCAGTTGCTCAGAGGCTATTGCAGCAAGCATCCCAAGCTTTGGGATGAACATTTGTGTTATGTACAACATGCTTACAACCGTGCCAAGCACTCTTCTACTCAAAGATCTCCTTTTGAGACTTGTTTTGGTTTTATACCAAAGTCTGCCTTGGATTTTGTCTTTGGTAAAGACATAGCATTTGATGAACATAGTGATGTGGACAAAGCAACCAATTTCATTGAACAAATCTAGGAAATTCACCAGGTAGTACAAGAATAGCTGGAAAGAAGTCAAGCCAAGTACAAGGCAAGACATGACAAGCATCGGGTTGAGCATAGTTTCGAAGTTGGTGATCAAGTCTGGCTATACATTAGCAAAGACAGAATGCAAGGTGAAGGTAAGAAGCTGAAACCAATAAGGTATGGACCTTTCAAGGTACTTGATAAAATTGGTGAAAATGCTTTTCGCCTTGATTTACCAGCTTATATGCAGATATATTTAGTCGTTAATGCAGAAAAATTGAGATTGTATGAACCATCAATGATTGAAGATCCTGAAGAGTGAATTCAGTTGCCTTTTATTGAGGATCTATTGCTTGAATATCTCAATGAATTGTAGGAAGACACAGTTCTAGACAGGAAGGTAAGAACTATGCGTCGAGGGGATGTTGAGTACCTGAGAATAGGGCTCAAAGGTTCAAATCCAAGAAAAGCGTGATGGTTAGAAGTTAAACAAGTGAGGGAGATGTATCCTCATTTGATCGATGCCTAAAAACCAACTTTTGGTGGTCCAAAACTTTTCAGTGGGAAGGCGTGATCAAAAATGGATCCTAAAACCTCTAAGTCTTCATATACATAACTATCGGAAACACTATTGCATGGGAAAAACATTAAGAAATGGCAAAAAAAAGAGTAAAGCGAAGGTTCAAATAGGATGCAGAGGAGCCGTCGGATCGGACCAATCAACGGTCTAGATCAAATCGGCATATCACAATCAATGGAGGCCAGTAGGAGATATCGGAGGCAGCTGTATGAAAATCACGACAGCGATCAGTGTGAGTGAACGAGGACTGCCATTCAAGCGTGTAGATCAATGGTACAAATCTACTCGCAATATCGCATCGCAACTATATAAGGGGTGGTACCAAAGACCAGCGACCATGCGATATGCCGATGTGCTGATAGCCGATAACGCTGATCAAAGCGATTGGAGATTAGAGATCGGGGAAGAAATACGACATGCAATAAAGTTGGACCCGAAAGGGTTTATGGATGCGAATTAGTATATTTTGAATTCTAGTAAAAAGGGTTTTTCTATATATTTATGCATTTCCGTTATAAAACTAAAATACAAAGGAAACGCGCCCGAAGCGATAAAATGGACCCAAAAGGTTTATAAATGTCGCACTATATTATTTTAGTTTCGTGGAAAGTGGGATTTCAGGCGGGCCTCAAGTGGTAAGTGGTATTGGATGGGCTCTGCTCGAACCCATCTGCTGGCCGACACGTGACTTGGTGAAGGAGGGAGAAAACTGCCTTTTTGGGTGGGTAATCTCCGTGCACATAAGCCGCTCTAAATCAATATTAGTCGTTGGATCGAAGATCACACAGATCAATGGTGGGCTTGCGATAGTGACCAAAGGCAGACCCGATAAGATTATAGGGCAGATTCGATATTATTTAAAGTCCGATAGAAAGCGTTTTGTCAGATTTTTCAGTGTTTTTAGTGTATTTCTTTGTGTAAACAGAGAAATGTGTTCTCGGGGATTTCAACCGAGCCAATGGTCCTTTCCATTTAAAAACAGCTGGCCACCATACCTGAGGGCATTCTACAATGATTGTTTAGATTCTCAAAGAGGGATTTGAATGGACAGTGGCTGGAAGCCAGAGAGCCCAAAAGGGGAGAAGAACAGACAAGCACCAAGAGGCTTAAAAGCCATTCAATGATAGAGACAGGGGGCAGTTGCTAAGACAAAGAAAAAGAAAAAGATAGAGAGCAAAGGGGAGAGTCTGTGTACTCTTGTAGACTTGAGTATTTCAAGTAAATCCTTGTTGTTTTGTCACTATTGTGTTGAGACTCGGTTTGAGATCAAACTTGTAATAATTTGCTCTTGAAGACATAATACAGAGGTCAACACTGAAAGCTAGACCAGGAGACATAGTCAGGAAGTTTGGTGAACTCCTTGATTATTTTGTTGTGTTAATGTGTATGACTGTTATGTTTTCTAACTGCTCATTGTCTACATTGTTAGCAATCTTTTCGATCCGTTGCACAAAGTAATATAGGCATTCTTGCACATAATTCTATAATACCTTCATATTGAATTAAGATCTCATTTAAAGATCAACCTTGATCCATTATATTGTCACTAAGGACATTATTTCTACATGTGGTTTTCTCCACATGTCCAACATTGTATGGGTCCTCCTCTAAATCCCTCTGGTTTTTCTCTCACCGGCTTAAAGGACTGATATCTACTATAAATAGTAGATTTTGTAGGATCTCACCCTTGGTAAGAATGGTGAAATTCACATTCCTTCCTCCTGGATGATAAATATTTCTACCATTTCCCCTTAAAATTGGCCCTACTTATTGCTTTCTAATCAACTCAGAATTCAATTTTGATGTAGGGGTATTTAAAACTTCCCACTCAGACTCTAGGAGTCTTAATTTCAGGTTTATGAGCAATAGTCTAATGTTAATTTTTGTTGAAATAAACTACAAATAATAATTAGATATTAGATTTTATTAAGGATTAGTCAAGTATGAGTTAGTTAATAATTTAAAGAAAAGGAGTCAGTTAGGTTACGAGTAATTGATCTCATATCTTTAGGAGATATGTAAAAAGAACTCTAAAAACTCCCGATTTGGGATTTTTTGGGGGAGAAATGAAAAAAAAAATGAAGTGGCTCTATAATGAAACATAGATCAACTGATAGTGTAAAGAACCTCTATGAATTGTATTCCAATATTCGAATAGTACAATCAATTTCTAAATGTTTGATTTAGATTGACATTTTGTAGCACATGTAACAACCTACAAACTTACTGGTAGTATTTTTCTATTTAACTTTTATTTGAGTTCAAGAACTTCCGTGCACCAGAAGGCATTTGACGAGAGTTAATAGCACCCCATAACCCGCAATAGAATGGGGTGATTGAGAGGAAGAAAAAAATTATTGTGGGAGATGCACAAACGATGTTGCATGATTAGGGCCTACCATTGCACTTCTGGGCTGAAGCCTACAACACAACTGTATATGTGTAGAACAGGGGTCGTCATCGAATTCTCGGGATGTGTACTCTAGAAGGTTTTTTCTAGTGAAGAAACTAGATGTGTCACACTTCAGGATCTTTGGTTCACCAGTTTAATGTCATTTTTCCAAGGATGCAAGGAAAAAGTTAGAGCCAACAACTTAATTGGGCATATTTGTGGGGTACACTGATACACCTCACAACTATCAAGTGTACTTGCCATATCACATGATGACAATTGTTCATAGAGATCTGAAGTTTGATGAAGAGAAGGCCATGAGGCGTTCCCTTAAGAGGGAGCTTCAATTACATGTAGATGAAGACCTTTTGGCTCCAAAGGAAGAACCTCAATATGTTGTGGAGTAGCCAAAAGGATTTGAGAACTTTGATAGAGATTCACATGTGTGCAGACTCAAGTGAGTGTTATATGGATTTAAAAAAGAACCCTATGCTTGATACACTAGGACCGATAACAATTTCATCAAGTTGGATTTCATGAAAATTGAAGCAGATGAAAACCTTTACCATACTGTGGTTGAAGGTAAATTATTGATTATAGTATTATATATTGATGATTTAAGTCTAACTAGTGATGAGAAGTTTATCAAGTCTTGCAAAGAGGATCTTGAAAGAGAATTCGAGATGAAGGACAAGGGACTCATGCATTATTTCCTCAATTTGGAAGTATGACAAGGAGATGGGGAACTGTTTGTCTCTCAAGGAAAGTATGCCAACGAGATATTGAAGAAGTCCCACATGGAGAGTAGCAAACCCATGGACACTTCTATAGTAGGAAGTTGGAGGAAAGAGGATGCCACTTTAGGTGAGGAAGTGAAGGCCACTATTTACAAGCATCTTGTGGGTTTACTTATGTGATTGGTGAACACACGACCAGACATGTGTTATCCAGTTAACCAGCTTAGTCAAGCAATGGTTAATCCAACCAAACTATATTGGAAGGCAACCAAACATGTGTTGAGATACCTCAGAGGCACTATTCAATATGGTCTTTGGTACAAATGGATAGAGGGAGTGAAGCTTCAAGGCTTCACAAATGTAGATTGGGTGGGTAGTCCATCAAATCTGAAGAGTAGTTTAGGAGGAGTCTTCCATATTAGGTCAACAATAGTTTCTTGGTGCAATAGGAAGCAAAGATCAATTGCACTCAGTTTAGCAGAGGCATGTTGGGTTGTGTTATATTCTTTCCACGACTAGCCCACGTAGTTAACTGGGGGGTTAGAGGGGGGCGGATCCCCACTTTGTTGTGCTGATTGTGTAGTAAGGGGGGGGGGGGGGTCACAAGGGGTTTGAGGCATACCTGTAACCCCACTTTATGGGGTCCGGGGTAGCGCCCCAGAAAATTTTGGTTTTGGACCCTATGTTAGGATGGGTGGACGCACCTATGGTTTTGTGCATGATTTTCGCACATGTTTTTGGACGCGATGGTTTTCGGTCCATGGTATTGGACACGATGGTTTTTCAGTCCAGGGTATTGGATGCTTTGGAATGTATAAATATGTATTATAACATTGAAAGGAACATAATGAAAAATCAAGTTGGTAGTCCCGGTTTTGGGATCCAGGGGAAAATCTTTGTGTATATGTGTTTTATGTGTTATGCTATAACATTGTTTATTTTCTGTGTTTTAGAATTCATATGTAGGTAATTTCTGCACGGGGTTAAAACCTACATTTGGTATCAGAGCAGTTTTTGCTTCAAGGGGATGCCTTTGTTGCTGAGGGGTTTTGCTTGGGCCTGTGGAAGACCCTATTCAGTGGGAGATCTATGAGATCGATTCTGGTGGTGAAAGAAGATGGCGATTAGTGGAAAGATAGAGATTGAGAAAGTTAATGGTCAGAGTTTTGAGTTGTGGAAACTCAATATGGAGGATCTGTTGGTGGATAAAGATTAGTGGATCGCGGTAGATCTGGGTACTAAACCAACAGGAGTGTCTGATGAAGAATGGAACAAGTTGGATCAGAAGGCAAAGAGCACAATATGATTGTGTTGGAATTATGATTCTGGTATGGCTCTATGTTACAGATGTTGTACTTGATGGCAACACCCTCAAGTGGCAATGCTCTGATCAGGCTCTCAAAATGTTGAAAATTAAGAAGTACGCAGGAGAATAGTTCAGAAGGTGCGTATACGTAGGTACACCATGAAGGGACCACGGCCAGACACGCAGGTCACCCGTTCAGGAGGTGTGTACCCCCAGTTTCACTTACTTCAAGGCAGAGAAGCGCGTTCACGTGGGGTTTCCTATGTTTGGCCCGTGGTATTTAGCCCGCCGCTCCTGATTCTATGGTTTTGGCCCGTGGTATTGTTTTATATTATTATTATTATTTTTGAGCCCCATGTTTTTGGGCCCCTGGTATTGGTTATCTATGGTATTGATCCATGATTTTAGGAGGAGCTTGCCTATATAAAGCAAAGGAGATCACTTGGCTATGCATCTTTTACAAATTGAATATCTTAAGATCTGAAATATTGGGTTATCGTCTTAAAAGTTTGATCTATATGAAAGTGAAGTTGAAAGCAAATCTGTGAAGGGTGATCTCTCACCCTTATGCAGGGTCCGCTAAGTGTAGCTCCAAATCTCACTCTTATGGTTTGTGATGCTGCACTTATGGCCTAGGGCAACCCCTCCTTCCAGACCTGGTCCAAAAATTTAAAAAACAGTGTTTTATTCCCTATACGCGACATTGCCCTGTGTTAAACGCTTGTACACGCGGGTCTGTCATACCCAACCCGTGTGTATCTATTAAAACACTTAAAAAAATAATAAATTCCTCTTTTTCGGGAGGGGATTGCGGGTTTACCTGCTGGATCACCTGTTAGTGCCCGTGGCCCAACTGTTCCCAACCAAATCCTAACTAAAAAACTACTTTGGAGAGGGTATAAAAAGACATCAAAGGGAAGGCCAAAGGGAGAAAAAGGAGAGAAAGATTATTATGCTGAGATTTTTCCCTTAGACCAGGTCTGAAGTCCTTGGTGCATTCTGCACTTCCCCCACTTTGCATAGGAAACCCTTGTTTCCATGTGTATTGGTGATCATTCATCCTTGATATCATCATTGAGTAAGACTTGGAAGGAGCTCTTGTTGGAGGCTTGAGGCTAGAACGAATCCGGGAGGAAGCTTGCTTGGAGCCTGCTGAAGGTGTTCAGGTGATATCTTTCCGATATATGTACTTTATTTGCCTTTATATATAAAGAAACACGTCTTTGTTCCCGAATAATCTTTCTTTATGCTTATGAGATTCTTGTGTTGAATTCTTATGAAAGTGGTTACTTAAAGATTTTTTATAACTAACTTTATAGCATAAAGATGATTTATACATAAGTATCTGTACATGTACTGTTGTGTTCTTTGATTTGTTTGTCTTGCAGGTCAAAGAAAGAAGAAGGGAACTCCAAGAAGGGTTTGGACCCTTAAGGTCTTCTCGAACGTAGGACCTTAGGTACGTACCCTTAACATTAGCATTTGCTTAAAAGTAAAAATGATGGCTGTGTGTGTGTGTTTCTTTGAATAAGCAATTTTTAGTCTGGTAGAGTCTTAGCCCAAAGGACCCTAGGGGTACTTTCCCTTCAACCAGAATTGGTGACTCCGCTGGGGACAACACTCTTGTTGTTCCTAGTTTGGGTAGTCCTCAAGCCAATCAAGGCTCAGCCCCTCTGTTTGTTGGCTCTGACTGTCTGATCTTTTCCTGAAATCCAAGCTTTTCCAGTTTTTCAGTCTGTGTTTTTTTATTTTTCTTGAAAGACTTCAGATACGCTCTTTGTCTGGATTACAGAAGCGTATATACACAAGTTTCACTAAGTGAACCCGCGTATATGCAGGTTTCCTTAGTTATAGTCGCGTGTACACGCATTCTGCAAATAATTGCAGGCGCGTATATTCCATAATTTTCAAGATTTATAATTTTTCTTTTTGCTGAATGTCTGTCTGGTGGTTTGGGTCAGTTTAAAGCAGTCAATTCCCAGTGACATTTTTCTGTTTAACAGGGGGCATCTTGTTCTGAACTCTCTCTAGTTATAAGGAGTACTAGTCTTGTTTTTTCGTTGATTGCAAGCGTCATTGATTTTTGACACACAAGATTTCTGTTTAAGAATCTTGATTGCCCTGTTTCGGCAGAGTGGGAAGATTGGGTTCAATCTTTGTGTCCATTTTGTTTTCATGACACTTTTGTTTGCTTAACGAAATCATTTTTATGACCATTTGCTCCTTCGTTTCGGGAAAGTTGTTTGTTACCATTTTCTTGAAACTTGTCTTTTGATATTTTGGACTTTCATTGCTGCTTTTGATTGTCAAAAGCGATTTCGAACACATTTTATTTTTGTTGAGTTTTCATCATTTGAAAGGTGTCAATTCACAAAAGTGTTTGGTTGCTTGTTTATCAATCATTGGTGTCAGTTTTTGAGAGCTTTCCTTTGAAAAAGACTTTTTGGTTTGATTGAAAGAAAATCTTTTGAAAGTTTTGAGTTTCGCTTTCTTAAACTTGCTTCTCATTTGATTTCCTTTTTGCGAAGTGAAAGTGCTTTGTTTTTATCTTAAAACTTGTTTTTATTGTTTGGACGAAATGATTGGTAACAAATCATCTTCTATCTAAGCATTTTAGTGGCAAGACAAAATTTGGTAAAGCAACAACTTTCCTTCTTTATTTTTAGAGTAGTCTTTGAATCTTGCATCCACATATAGTTCTTGCATTAGGGTAAGATTTGCATCTCTTTTTAGGCATATTTAGTTTTGTTAGTTTTTGTGAGTGTGGAGTCTGAAAAGAAAAAGGAAAAATTTTTGTTTATATTACAAGTGCCTCTGAACCTCATAGAAATTGCTCTTCATCGAAAACAAAAGTGCATGTGCATGTAGCTAAGTTTTATTAATTTCTTTTGCGTCCATAAAAACACCACAAGTTTCACCTCCATTACCTTTGACTTAAAGAATAGCCTAATAAAATCAAGCGCTTATTAAAATCCACTAGAACTTTTTGTTTTAGTTATTACACCAACAAGTTTAGGATTTTAGGGCCTTGGATTAGGCGAGTGGAGAGTTAACTCTCCAAGGCCACATAAAACGTCAAACATAAGAGTCTGATTAACGAGAGTAAATCCAATAGTGTTAGGAAGACCAGGAAAGCTCCGGATCTGGGAGTTAAGCACGAGGGTCTGTGAAGACAGGGAAGAGAGATACCCCCTCTCCTACTTGTCCGAACTTACCTCACGACTGTTCCGCCTGGCTTCTGCGACGAGTTGGTACCCATAGTTGCCTCTCCTAGGGATCTGCATAGGTGGCTGCGGAGGGGAATCCCGTGGCACCTGAGGTCGACGTTGTATCACTCTCGACAATACTTCCGGAGGGCACCCTTGCGAAGCTTGGGGGCTTGCACCGGTGCAGGCTGTTGTTAGGAGGTCAGCGTAACTTCCTCTGATACCTTCGCTGATAGGATTGGGCCCTCATCATCCCAGACTATCTTCGGAAGGCCCTTTGATTCACTTTCTCGTATTTTGGTGTCCGGTCCTAATCACCCGGAGCGGAAATACGTGGAAGTTGTTTGACTGGCTGTATCTTTAGGAACTTTATAGTGTGTGCTCTGTGCTCCTAGTTGGCCTAGATTTTGATTTTTTGAGTCTTTAGTTAAGATCATAACAAGAATTTCAAAGTGGCTGACCGGTCTCCAAGACAGTCTCGAAGACTTCGTGGTCTCTCGCCACCTAGTTTAGAGCCTTCTCCTAGAAGGCGCAGAGGGAATACTACCGGTGGGGTCCGTCCCACGCCGGTTGACGCATCGGGGATTGATCCTCCTCTCGGGGACATTAGCGGCCAAGCAAGGCCTGGTACTTCTGAGCAAGAGAGGGACACTCCAGTCCTTTCTCGAGTTCGCTTTCAAGCGGAGAATAACGTAGAGGTAGAAGAACTTTCAGAATCTCTAGTGATTCCAAATTCTCCACTACCATCTAGTTATCCGGACGTATTGCAGTACGTTGGGCCTCCATTATATAGACCATCGAGTCCAGGTTACGCTACGCGCTTACCTTTTATGATCACTACTGGAAGCATGGCTTCTACGAGTGCTGCGACTATGCAAACCCCAACATCGGTGCAAGGGGGAGGAACCATTTCCATCCCCTCCGCTTCCTTGTTTGGATCGTTTGCTAGCACATCTTTGGTGGGGTCTACTTCCATTCCGTCCACGAGTGGAAATGCCCAAACCAATGCTTTTAGTACTGGTTCCTTCCTTTTTGGCACTCAATCACAGGGTATTCCATCAGTTCCATTCAGTGCCGCTACGTCCATGATGGGCGGATCGGCTTCATTCCAGGGTTTTCCTTTTGGAAGTGGTCATATCCCACATTCCAACCCAACTGTAGGATCCATGCCTTTTTCTTCAATAGGACAAAGCAGCAATCCTTTCCAAGGTTGGAATAACCCTGGGGTTAGTAGCGCAGGAACTGCGAATCCATTTATTGGCCAACAAGGAAGTAGGCTGTATTCCACGGTTAGCATGTTTCAAAGTATTCCTCCCCTCACTTCGGCTTGGAACCCATATCAGGGGTTATCGACTCCTTACAATTCTTTAGGAGGAAACTTTGCAGGCTATGGAGGTTATACGGCAGGAGTTGGTCAAACTCCGAATTTTGCTGGACCACAAGGCTTGCCTTTTGGTTCAGCCGGTTCTACTGGTCACTTCGGGTAGCCTGGTGCCTCCCAAATCCCAGGACAATCTTTTCAGAACTTTGGGAGTTCTGCCCAGTCTGGGTGGAATCCCCTAGGTCCTCCTAGGCTTCCGTTTCTGGCAACGTTAAACTTGCCAGATCTCACTAAGCTAACAAACGACCCTATCAGATACAATCCGGCCTGGCCTCCGGTCCCAACCAAACTCCCTTCGGACATACCAAAATTCGAAGGGAAGAGTGGTGAAGATCCGGGCGACCATGTAACCACATTCCACTTGTGGTGCTCATCTAACTCCCTCGTCGAGGATTCGATAAGGTTGAGACTTTTTCAGCGCACCTTGACTGGTAATGTGGCTAAATGGTATATAGAGCTGCCAGGGGGTAGCTTTACATCATTCGCTGACTTAGCCAATATCTTCTTGAATCAATTCCAGTTGCCTGTCCGCTATGATGCCGGAACTGAACTTCTGGCTACCTTTCGTCAGGATAAGGCAACCCACATTTCTGATCACATCCAGGAATGGAGACGGAGAAAGAGGCTCATTAAAGCCAAAATCCCTCTGGAGTACCGTCTAGAGTGGTTTTTGAAGTCTTTGCAACCCGAGATCTCCAAGGATGTCTCCATGTCTGGGGTCTATTCTGAGGAGCAAGCCATTTTCAGGGCCCAGCAGTTAGAACTGATTTACTCTCAGTCTGGGATCCTCCAAAAGTACTTGCCAGATGCTCCTGGATCTAAGGTTGATTTAGCTAAGCCAAAGCCAGGTCCACACGCGGATGGTATCGTGGGGTCAGTAGACTTGGCTACAGTGAACTTGTTGAATCAATTGCAGCAGTTGTCATTACAAACTGCTCCTAACAACCAAGTCACAATGTCTAATCCTCCCGCTTCCCAAAATTCTTCCATTAACGCCGTCCAATCCGATAACCCCAAAGGAAATCAAAATTCCAATGGGAAAAAGAAAGGACGTGGTAAAAAGAAGAACTCGGATGGGAAGCCCGATGCAAATAAATCCGGCAACAACGCTGGTGGTGGTAAAGGTGAGTCGAGAAAGAAAGTTAAGTTTCCTTGCAAGTTATGCAGTGGGGACCATCTAACTCATCTTTGCCCTAGAATTGAAGACGCTCAGCGCTTGTTAGGACAGCAAGGGACTTCTAGTTCACAAGCTGTGTTGACTAACCCGTTTCCCCAAGGGCAGCAACTTCTTGCTGGCGCAAATTCGAATCCTGGGACCTCCTCAGGGGGCAACCAGGAAGGGGAAAAAGCATCAAATGTTTTTATGATGGGTTCAAACGTTAACGTGACTACTCGGTCTCGTGATTATGGTGAAGCCGAAACATCTAAGGATAAAACGGTTCCCGGAAGTAATGACCTTCATATTGAGCGACCTCTTGTTGAGACTATGCCTAGGATACCGAAAGGTTCCGCCAAATGCGCGACAATTAACCCTAATGCTAGGGCCGCCCAAAATTACTCCATTGTGGAGGATTTGGCTCAAAGCCCATGTGCTATGTCCGCTTTGGAAGTTCTCCAGTCGTGTCCGTCTCAGAGAAGTGCTTTACTCTCCGCCATTGGAGCAGTCGATCCAGCTAACTCTCTAGTGCTCTCTTTTGACATGTCAAATGTCAAAAAGAGACTCCCTCATCATATGGCTTTTCAGGTAAAGTCAACATACCGAAAAATCAATATTTTTCGCACCGTTATAGATGAAGGAGCTTCCACATGCGTCATGTCCATGTCATGTTGGAAGGCTATTGGTTCACCTTCGGCTGTTCCTTCACCAACCGTCTTAACTGCATTTGATGGCCATTCTCACAAGCCGCATGGGATTATCCCGGCCTTTCCTATATGTGTTGGAGGGAAGGTCGTTAATATCGAAGTTGAAGTCGTAGATGCTAACCTAGACTATAATCTCCTATTAGGAAGGAACTGGGTGTACGAGATGGAAGCCGTTGTTTCGACTCTGTTTCGTGTCATTTGCTTTCCTCATGAGGGGAAAATCGTTAAGGTTGATCAATTGGACTATGCTCCAATCGATCCTCAAGCAACCTCCGACTCTACTGTTCCTTTGGTGGATAACCCTCGCCCGCCGACTGAGAATTTAGGAGTAGGGATGTATTCCTCATTGATGGGTACGTTTGATCTTCCCTCTCCTTTTGCAAGAATCAATGCTATTTCATCATCCAAGGAGTCTTCTCGAGAAGAGTTCTTCCGAACTCATCATTTTTCCGACCCTTGGACCTTGCCTTCACCTACGACCACATTAGTTGAAGGGCAAGTTAATGGAATGGCGTTTCCTATATCTGCAGCTGAGCTTAGGTATCAGGCTATTGTAGACTCTGCAGATAACCATTATACTCCTATTTCCGAAGAGGAGTTAGATGGTCATGTGGCCCCCGCTTGGAGCTTTGATTCTAACTCTGCCTTGGATTGCTTAGATTCGGTTCTACCTTCTGAAGAAGCAATCCTCGAAATTATGATGGGTATAGATCGACCTTGGGAAGACTTACACCATCGCTCATATTTTCTTCCTCCATTGCAGGAAGTAGAATCTAGATTCTCCGAGCTCGTTGGTAGTGATGTTTGTACGGTGTCGAACCCTTTGGCTCCAACACACGTGCGTGCCGAAGGTAATATGTCGGTAATCTCAAAAACGATACCTATAAACATCTCTAAAGATCCTAACATCATCGAGAATATCTTCATCGGAAGTGAGTGTTCCCCTGAAGAAATTCAAATTTACACCGACCTATTCAAGGAATATCGTGATGTATTTGCTTGGTCTTATGAGGAAATGCCCGGCATTGATCCTTCTATAGTCCAACATGAGATCAAGACGTACGAAAACGCAAAACCGATTCGTCAAAGGCTTCGGCCAGTTAACCCTAGGAAAGCAGCAGCTATCAAAGCTGAGGTTGAGAAGCTGCTAAGGGCGGGTTTTATATACCCTGTTCCTCTTACGGATTGGGTTTCGAATCCAGTCCCTGTGGACAAAAAGCAAGGAACAATCCGCGTATGCATCGATTTTAGGGACTTGAACAAGGCTTGTCCAAAAGACAATTACCCCACGCCATTCATTGATCAGATTATCGATGAGTGTGCGGGTAATGAAATTTTTTCCTTCATGGACGGTTTTTCGGGTTATAATCAGATCTCCATCCGTCCTGAAGATCAGCATAAGACAGCCTTCATATGTCCCTGGGGTACCTTTGCATATCGAAAGATGCCTTTTGGTCTTAAAAATGCTGGAGCCACCTTTCAGCGGGCTATGTCTTACGCTTTCCACGACATCAAACATATCATCGAGGCATACTTAGATGATCTCGCTGCTCGTTCTCGAAAGAGAACTGATCATCCTAGTCATCTTCGATTAGTCTTTGAGCGATGTCGTTTTTACAAAATCCGGTTGAATCCTAATAAGTGCGTTTTCGCGGTTACATCGGGTCGGTTGTTAGGGTTTATAGTTTCCAATGAAGGGATTCGGGTTGATCCCTTCAAGGTTGAGGCAATAGTTCAGTTGCCTCCCCCGTCTTCAATTCGTCAACTTCAAAGTCTTCAAGGGAAGGCCAATTTCTTAAGAAGGTTTATAGCAAACTACGCCGAGATCACTAAAGGGTTCATGCGTTTGCTACGGAAAGGAGTTCCATTCTTGTGGGACGACTTTGCGCAGCGGTCGTTTGATGCTTTGAAAAAGGCATTAGTCTCTGCCCCGCTTTTGAGTCCACCGGATTATGGTAGAGACTTCCTTTTATATCTCGCTGCAGCAGAATCTACCATTGGTATGGTTCTAGTTCAGGAAGACGATGCTCTTGTCGAGCACGTGATTTATTATTTGAGCCGAGGCTTGATAGGCCCTGAACTCCGCTATTCTCCAGTTGAGAAGTTGGCCTTGGCAGCGGTCCATGCTGTCCAGAGGCTCCGTCATTACATTTTGCTACGCAAAACTTTTGTCTTAGCGGCGGTCAATCCATTCCAATTTGTCCTCAGTAGGCGAGTGATTGGGGGCAAATATAATAGATGGATAGTCATTTTACAAGAATTCGATCTCGAGTTCTTGTCCGCCAAGTCTAAGAAATCTATGGTCTTCGCGGAGCTAATTTCTGAGCTTCCTTGTGGAGAAGATATTTTTTATGAGGAAAGTTTACCCGACGAACATATATTCCTCATCTCTTCACAAGACCCTTGGTATGGAGATATCATTGTTTATCTCCAGACTTCGAAGTTTCCCTCTACTTTCTCCAAGGATGAACGTCGCAAATTACGTCACCTGGCTAAAAACTATGTTATCATTGGTGACACATTATACCGTCGAGGGGTTGATTCAATTCTTCGACGTTGTTTAACCTTAGAGGAAGCAGAGTCTGCTCTTAATGATTGCCACAGTGGAGCTTGTGGCGGTCATCTATCCGGGCTTGCTACAGCCCAGCGCATCTTACGTGCCGGCTACTTTTGGCCTTCACTCTTTAAGGACTGTGTGGAAGCGGTCAAACGCTGTCACCCGTGTCAAATTTTTACTCGCAAGATGCGCGCGCATCCAGCTCCCCTTTTTCCCGTTGTCACCGTCGGTCCCTTCACTAAGTGGGGTATTGATTTTACGACTTGTAATCCGCCTTCAGCGGCGAATCACAAGTACATTATCGTGGCTGTAGACTACTTCACGAAGTGGGCTGAGGCCATGCCTACTTATAAGAACGACAGTGACATGGCAGCTTTGTTTCTTTTCAATCAGGTTATCTCAAGATTCGGTATCCCAAGAGAGATTGTCACTGACCATGGCAGTCATTTCCAAAATCAGCTAATGTCCGAATTGGCTTTTAAATTAGGTTTCCGTCAGGAGCATTCATCTCCTTACTATCCTCAGGCCAATGGACAGGTCGAGGCGGTCAATAAAACTCTTAAGACGATACTCCAATGGACAATCGATAAAAATCGGTCCAATTGGCACATTATGTTGTATCCGGCTCTTTGGGCATACCGAACCTCCGTTAAAACGGCTACTGGTTTTACTCCTTTTCAGTTGGTTTACGGGATGGAATCTATCTTTCCGGTCGAATGTGAAATTCCATCTCTGAAATTGGCTGTCGAGCTTCTTCCTGAGACTTCGAGTCTCGAGGAGCGCCTAGTTCACCTGGAACATCTCGATGAGCAGCGTCGAGATGCCGCCACGATGAATGAGGCCCATAAGAAAAGGGTCAAAACTCAGTATGATAAGTCTGTCCGTCCTCGTGTCTTTTCTGAAGGTGACCTTGTCTTGGTCTATGACCAAGATAAGGACGCCTTGGGGGCAGGCAAATTTAAGCCTATGTGGTACGGTCCTTTCATTATAAAACGAGTCTTAGAAAAAGGATCGTATGAGTTAATTGATTTCGAAGGAAACAAGCTGGCGGAGCCCCGAAATGGGCTCTATTTAAAGAAGTATTTTGCTTAGTTTTACCAGGCAATGACTTCTTTGTATTTTATGTATATTTGTACATATCTTATCGAGCGTTTTCTGATATCAGCACTTTTTGGTCTGCTTCGGCAGGTGTTGATGGATGATTTGGTTTATTTTGGATTCGCCGATGGTGCTAGTCGGCACACTCGGAATCTTGCTTCCGCAGCTTGGGTACTTTATTACCCAACTGGTCAGTTGATGATATCGAGAGGCGTGTGTATCGGTCCTGCTTCAAACAATATGGCCGAGTATACAGCTGTTATCAATTTATTATCCAAGGCAATCTCTCATGGGATCGACTCGTTGGTAGTATATCTTGATTCTCAATTGATAGTGTCTCAGTTAAATAACATTTATCGGGTTAGAGATCCATCATTATATCGCCAATATTTAAGGGTGAGGTTGTTGCAAAGATCATTTATTTACATTAATTATTTGCACATTCCAAGATCTCAAAATTTGTTAGCTGATTCTATCGCTAATCAAGCATTAGACTGGCATATCAATCATTCAGCATCATAAAATCATGCATCAAAAAGTCAAACTGTATATATATATATATATATATATATATATATATATATATATATATATATAGATATATATATATATATATATATATATATATATATATATATCGCAAAGCGTCTCGAGTGTACATATGTGTGTCCAAAAATATACAAAATTGGGACTCAAATGCCCATAATCATGTCAGGCATATCTAATGCCTCGGCTCTGGATGAGTAGCTAAATAACTAACTATAGCATTGGCCACGCGCCGAAAAACGTGAACCCAGTCACGTGGCATCCCAACCACATGACGCTGCATATATGGAGGAAGGTCCTCTATCTCGGCCATCGGTACTTGGTAGCTCAGTCTCGCCAAGTGTCGCTGGACGTTGGCGAGGGTCCTTTCCGCATCCGCAGCCGCCTCTTCGGCTCCTCGGCCACGCCGTCCATGCCGTGGGAATCCATCTAGTCGCACGGGCCCAATGTCTGGAACATGATCATCATATTAGCCATTTGAATCTCATCAATTTTTTTTTTTTCAAAGTTCATCATTATATTTGAAAAATCCTAAAAATCCTAAAATCATAAAAATCAAAAATCTTACCAATCTCGCCCCATGCTGCATCCAGTGGTAACACTAGATCAGGATCTCCTCGGAAATCCAGTCCAGCATAGGGGTAGTCATCTATGGCGATGATCTGTTGCTCCCACCAAGCAAAAAAGTCATCGTCGAATGCATTCCTAGGTACTTCCCCACCCCCCAGACGTCTCATCAAGTCAGCCCACCGGCCCATGCGTGGATCACGTGGACTACTGATGGGAACTGCTACCCTGGGGCGGAGTGCGGGAACCTTCTCGAAGAAGAAAGTGCATAAAATGGTTCCGTACCCAAAGTTTTTGGTCTGTCCCCTCTTGATAGAAGCAAGTTGTTCCTTCATGTTGGCAAGAAGAGGAGTACACCAGTCAAACACCGTGGTGAGACAGTCCACTGCTACGCTCATGTTTACCCGTGATGCCTGATGTAGCGAGGATGATCCGTTCACTCGAGCTATGGTGAACAAGATTATCCGCAGTGACAAACTCGCCACGTGTGGGATAGAGATCTGGCTCCCGACCTTCCGATGACCTGGGCAGTAAATCTGAACATAGTCGTCTACACTGAGACTATTCCGGGTCCTGCCCCGGGAGTGTACTACCTCTCCCCTTCGGGAAAGGCCTGTGATGAAATATATATCTTCCACTTCTACCCTGAGTGGCATCTAATCAATCACAAAAGCTTCTTCCTCGACATCCCAATAATCAATGAGTCTCTCGAGCAGACGCACGTTTGCTTTCATATTTGGCAACTTGAAGAATTTTAGCAATCCGCATCCCCGTAGGGCATCTAATGCCTCATCATTGTTCATAACTTCATTATCTACGGTTGAGTGCTCTCTTTCACGCCATGTGACAGTCATCCTGGAAGAAAAAATCATTTTCATCCATTAGTTTTATGTATAAAAATTTTTCGCTGCGCACACGCGGGTTACCCTATACACAGTCGCGTGTAGGGCCGTCGTATACGCGATTTATATACATCCAACCCGCGTGTATGCCGCAGAACGATTTTTTGCAAAAGTCTAACGGTGAAACATTAATTAAACTTCCTAAAAACTATCACAATTGATTGCAAGACAAGTTTAGTGCTTACCTGGAAGTTTTCGGCAAGTTTGAACGGTTGAATAAGTCACGGGGAAGTTTGCTCCTTTTGCTCCACAATTTTTGCTCTCCAAGTCAAACGGTGAAAATGGTAAGTCCAAAATTTCTTTTTATAAGTTTTGAAAATGCAAAATTTTTTCAAAATTTTATTTTGTTTGGTTTCATGTCACTTTTAACTTGGGAGCTTGGAATGTCGAGATTGAGTTGTTTTTCAGGACATTTTGGACATTTTTCGACGGTTCGAGACGGTTCCATGACTGCTAACCCGTCATGGCAGGTATCGTGTTCTCACTGGCATATAGGTTAGGGACATCATTTTTTCCGTTGCACTATGCATACTAGCCTCCATTTGACTGATACATCTGCCGTAGGGCCGACCCCATCATGTTATGGTTCGCAAGCCATTTTCACTCGCCGATTCTTTAAATCATGACATGATGGTAGAGCCATCCTTTTACATGGGCATCCTAGTTAGCACCTCACTGACATTTGTTGCCCATGCTGCTTCATTTTGAGTAGGCTCGGGAGTCCTCTGTAGTCCCGCCTTGACTTATGCGTTGAAGACTCATTCTTCTTTGCTTCTTCGCTTCGTTCTGGCCTTATACCCTAGAGGCTCCTATGTGTGTTGAGTTGTACTTCTGCATTGCATGTTGACCATTTGCACCTTTTGGCCTATAGCCGGCTTCACTTGGACTCGTGTTTAAGCCAACTTTTGACCATGACATCTGCAAAATCAACCTTGCATACCCTTGACCTCTGCAGCTTGACATACCCAGATCCGTGGAAGGAACATACCTCTGAGTGTCACTGACCAGTTTTTCACCTCCCTGCATTGAGCATAGGAACGTTCCTTTCCCAGGAACTAGATCATCTGTTTCACCGACACTCGTTCTTTCCACTGTACCATAGCATTCTTTTATTCTTTTTCCGGCTTATCAGAAAAAGACAAAAAAATTAAATATTCCAAAAAGAGCAGGAACAGGGACATTATTTCCATTTATTGTTGGCAGCTAGAGTCAGTCGTGTCGCCCTTGAACAAAGCACTCAAAACAAAGTCTCCTCCACATGGGTGGGATTTAGTTTGACTTAGGTAAGCCATAACTTTGTTATCGAGTCAGTTCTCCCCCGATTGGTTATCTCTTCCAATCATATGGAGGGTTCGTTCGTGCCTCCTGCATGACGAACTTATACAGATTCATTATATGCTGCCACATAGTCACATTGAGTCGTGCTTTTGTTCAAGGGAAGTTAGCCTGAGTCGACCTTTCTGCGGTGTCTCTTGACTCATTTTTCAGTCGGCCATCCCTGGTTGTCAGTGTCATGTCTATCATCACATCAGTTATATTGGTCCTTCACTCGTGCCGGTTTGAGAAGGTCCCCATTGACTTCTTGCTGGCGGGTCTTGTCCTTATCGACGACGACACATTGCTCTGAGGGTAGACCTAGAGACCGCACCCTGGCCCTATTTTCATTATTGATAGGTCACCTTGTGCTCAGCATCGATCAGTATCATGGGTCTTTGACTGAGTGGTTTCCCTTGTGTTCGACATCAGCATACATTATCACACATTGGGATTCGTGCAGTACCTTGGTTTCCATTTGACCCTATTGGTGGATACCTCGCCTCTGTGTCAGCTTTCATTATTGGTTGGTTCAGAGGGTTTCTGCCGTGCGCTAGCCACATCTTGTGTACGCCGGAAACGTACTTTGGTTGGGTTACTACATCTTTTTCGTCTGATTCCTTCCACATTATTGGCCTACGGGTTACACTCGCGCTAGATTGATGGAGGATGCCTTAATGCCTTCCTTCTAGCGGATCTTTCCCTATCGACTCCGACTCGTTGCTCTGGGGCAAAGATCTAGAGTCCATTTGGCAGTACCTTGGGGTTTGCAGTCATTAGTGGCAGATTCCTCGCTATCGACAGTGGGAAACCATCATTGTCTCCTGATCGATAGATTCTTGCAGGTGTTCGACTTCAGCTCATCTATTCACACTTGTTAGATTGTACTGGGTACCTTGACGCTCATTATCATTATCGGTGAGTAGTCTCGCGTTTGTTAATGGTATACATCAATGACCGGTAATCAAACGATTTCTCACATGGTCGACTTCAGATCATTTATTCCCATGGTGTAGAAATGTACCACGGCGGTCGGTGAAGACCTCAGGTTGTATCAGCATTCATTGGTTCACTTGACAGTTGCTCCTGTTGCTGCTAGTTGATACTACTCCACCTTATATGTTGCAGTCAGTCATGACTACATTCTATATACTGGCACCTGAGTTTGCAGTGTAGTACCATCCTATTCCATCATGTTCAGTTGGTACCTTTTGGGATCAGTCTTTGATATCAGTGATCCGTTGCATCTTTCAGCATCATTGACAGTTTTATATGTGATATTCAGACATGTACTTACTCATTATGATCAGATGATCCATTATGTATCTTCCAGTCATTCATACTTGTATACTTAGTGGATCTGCTTGTATTTGATATGCGGACATGCTTTACTTTTCCTGAGCATGGGTATGCCCGCCTCAGACAGTGTTTCTTTCTGATCTCCTTTCGGTGGCTTGGCAGGTTGAATTTTGGTGAAGTCCTCCTCGGTTTTTCGGCAGAGTTCCTTTCCTTGTACTTACTTAATATATTTCAGCCATCATGTTCCCCTTCTGACCTCATACATTAGGGGGCATCTGTTATAGCTCCAAATCTCACTCTTATGGTTTGTGATGCTGCACTTATGGCCTAGGGCAACCCCTCCTTCCAGACCTGGTCCAAAAATTTAAAAAACAGTGTTTTTTAAATTTTTGGACCAGGTCTGGAAGGAGGGGTTGCCCTAGGCCATAAGTGCAGCATCACAAACCATAAGAGTGAGATTTGGAGCTATAACACTGGGTGCGTGCCTACAGTAACAGTACGCAGCGCTATTGAAGGAGCAGTGCGTGGGTACGCGGTGCAGCAGAAGGCTCTCTGCGTGTATATGCAGGGAAGCAGAAGGTGAAGTGCGACGCAGGCCAGAGAAAGAAAAACTGCATATTTGTCTTAAGATCTTTTGTTGACTGAATTTTTCTGTTGATAAGGTGTTCTGGTTTTAGTTCTGTTATTGTTGATCTGGTTACTGCAGTTGACTGTGTAATTTACATGTACTTGATGATCATTTGATCCAGTTTGAAAAGTGGTCCTTGTAAGAAAGGAAGTAGGGGGTTGTAGCTCCCTTCCAGGAGAAACTGGAAAACGAGAGAGAGTTGTAGCTCTCTGCAGGTTGCAGCCTGTGTACTGGTAAAGGACTGCACCAGTACAAAATCATTGTAAAAGGAGTTTCTAATTTGAAAGAAGATAGAGACATATTGCAGCAGGTGGTTTTCACCCACATTGGGTTTCCACCTTATATCTGGTGTTCTTTGGTGTGACTATCTGTTTTTCTTGTTCATGCTCATTATTTTATGGTACTGATATGCAAAAATAATTCAAAGTATAAATAAGGAAGATTTGTTAAAAGAACTTGATAATACTGATTCACCTCCCCCTCTCAGTATTATTTCCAACAATTGGTATCAGAGCAGGTCCTTCGGAGAAGCTTAATCGCTTGAAGGAAGATCATTCATCATGAGCAACTACGAGAGGGAAGCATCAATCAGGCCACCAATTTTTGATGGGACAAACTTCAATTATTGGAAGGTAAGGGTTACTGCCTATCTTCAATCTCTTGGTACAGAAGTTTGGGATATCATAGATACAGGTTACACTTTTCCTTCAGCTACTCCTATAGGTAGGGCCGAAAAGAAGAAATATGAAACAAATGCTAAAGCAGTCAATACTTTGCTGGGATGCTTATCTCAAATAGAATTCGTAAAGGTTATTCAATATAAATCCGCAAAAGAAATATGGGACAAGATTGTCTTGAGCTACGAAGGAGATGAACAGGTAAAGCGTGCTAAACTTCAAACTCTCAGGATTCAGTATGAGAATCTCAGGATGTATAATGATGAAAGTGTGGCTAACTATTTTCTTCGGGTAGATGAGATTGTTAATTGCATGAAAAACTTGGGTGAAGAAATAAAAGAGGCTATTGTGGTTGAAAAAGTTCTAAGATCATTGTCCCCCAAGTTTGAATCTAAAGTGTCTGCAATAGAAGAAAAGGAAAATCTACGAATTCTTACTATGTCTCAGCTACATGGAATACTAACTGCTTATGAAATGAGAAAGGGAGGTCCATCAGACAGAAGAGAAGCTTCTTTCAAGGCATCAGGCAAAGGAGATTATTATGAAGCAAGTCACGTGCCAGAAGAAGAAGAAGAAGAATCAAATTTTGTCAGAAATCTTCAAAGGGGTTCTGGAAGGTTCAGAGGTAAGTTACCTTTTAAATGCTTTGCTTGTGGAAGAGTAGGTCATTATGCTACAAAATGTCCTTATAAGGATAAAGGAAAGGAACCTGCTAGATGGAACAAGAAACAGGGTGCAAATAAGAAAAGCTACTACACTCATGAAGATAGTGATGGTCTATCAAATAGTGATGAAGATGAACGAGGTAATGACTATAAACTGTTAATGGCATTTGAAGATGATGATTATATGGATGCTATAGATGTGGATAGTGTCACACGGAATCAGTCAAGAGTGCGGACACAACCGACCTTCCTAGAAGTCTAAGACATTCTAATGACAAACAAAACAAACTGGAGCTATCCTTCTCTAAACATGCATTATGATATGAGAAATCAAGTTTTTCGTTCTTACCTTTGTCCAAACGCTGTTGTAGAAGTCCAAGCTTTGTTGATCTGGATGAGTTCCTCCTTTTCTCCAAAACCTGCAATCACCAACAGTCAAACAATTAAATAGCACCTGATTATAACATAAAACAAAGCATATTCAACATATAGACCAAGGAGTACATGAAATAACCCATAAACAACAAGTTATTGAGAAGAATGGACCAATTTGCATTAAAGGTAATCAAAAGGAACCATTACAACCTGAGCCTTGGTGTTGTGCAAGCTCCTTCCAGGGTCCACAAGAGTCTTCCTCTACTTTGACAAAGCTCACCCACTTCCAAATAGAACAAGCAAAGATGGCAATCTCTCCTCACAAGCTTCTAAATGGGAGTCCTAATTCCTGCAGCATTTACCCTTAGAAATGTATAGCTTTCAACCTCTCCTCCTTCTGGCCCAATGCCTATATTTATAGTGCTCAAGAGGAGGTTAATCAGGTCCACCATCAATGGGATAATCCCCTCTTTGGGTGGGATAACTCCCTTATTGATGGGATACGTTCCTCTTTGATAGGAGTGCATGAACCATCTGGAGGCGCGTAATACACGTCGAACAACCTTCTAGAATGCTCTAGAAATGACCACAAGTAACTTTTTAAAGATGAAACTTGCGCATTCTAACCTTTACAGGGGGACGCACCTGTCCCTTTACATACAGAGCGTCTTTGGACGCAGCTTTTGTGAACATTGGGAGCGTCCCCGCAGGTAAGGTTGAGAGAACCTGCGTCCCCAGAGATAAATACATTTATACAAGACTTTCTCTCTTTTTTGGAGTTTGACATGGAGAGCAGAGGCATAAGACTTGCCAAAGAGGGTAGCATGACTGTTGATTGAGCCATACTAACTGTAAATAGTCATGGTGACATTTTTTAGTGTAACAGATTGCCCCCTAAAGTGCGAAGCCTGGAATAGATTAGGGTTTGTAATATCTAGGAAGGGTGAAGTGCTTTATCATTTCAAGGATTATCTCGTGGAGAGCCTGGTTGGAACCTGCAATTTTCAACACAAAATACATGTATAAGATTATATCATCACTGAGGTAGGCATTCCCATACTCAGATTCAAAACTTTAACTAATGGACTAACTACTCTGATACAGGAATGATCTTGCAGTACATCATTTTTATAGACTTTTGTAGACACAGTATGGATGCAGCCATCTGTTTATGATTAGTCTACATAGATAATGAATACAAAACTCCTCGCAGCCTGGATGGTAGAAACTAGATCCAGGGTCTTCACTTCTACTTCCTGAATTGGTACGATTCTAGCCATGTGATTAAATGATTTGATGTCGAACATGTTAGAAACCACTTGATTACCAGTCGATGATGTAAACTGTTAACAAGCGTGAGAGAGACCACCAGTAATGTCAATGGTTCTCAAAGTACCAAGCACAACCCGTGAAATGTGAATAGATGTTTTGATGTCGAACACTTCGCGGAATCCTTTGATCGAAAGTCAATGATGTAAACTGACGTCAAAGGCGAGAAACCTGCCATTGATGCATGCAGACTTCAAGGTACTGTCAATTCCTAAGTCATCTTTCTAGATAATGTGTCGATGTCGATAGAAAGCGACCCGTTGCAGGCAAGCCTGCAACACGAAATCATTGTTCAAGTTGAAGAAATGTTGCTGTAAGGACTGACTCAGGGATGGTCAAATGGATGACAAGTATTTTGCAGATGAAAGTTTTGCTTGCAGACCTCTTGAACACATAACGACACGACAGATGGCTTGGTGACGAATAACTCAAAGTTAATCCCCGGAACCCGGTTAAAGACTTTCAAAGTGGTTTGATCAACTGTGAGGTAAAAGATTTCCCAACCCAGGTGAATGAAAAAGTGTCGTGTTCAAGAGTGGTAATAAAGTTTCTTTCGAGACAAAAGGTAACAAACAGGTTCATTCTTCTCTCTTTTCCCCCACCATTTCTGGCAAGTACCTCTTTATTTTTAACAAGCTTGAGGAGGATAACATATGCTTGATTATAAGCTCATCCTTCGGATGAGTCCAACCTAGTTTTGATTCGAACCCTAGGAAGGAGTGGTTCGTTCCTGTTTGTAATTGAACAGGTCCTTTACTGTGAAATGTTTAACGAGCCCAGTATAGGAGAAACTCGGTGTTTTTCAATTTTAGAGAGTCTGAAAAACTTAAGAAGACTCCAAGTTGAACTTTTTCGTAGATTTCTGTCCCTCAAGACCGAAAAAGTATAAAATAATACCTGGGGGAACCGCTTGATCTTGTGACCAAGGAGTACTTTCATAATTAGTGTCACTGACCTGAAAAGTAAAAAGCGATCAAGGACACGTCGTTTTATTTCCATATCGAGTTTGAAACGACAAAAACCCGGCAATCTTTTCCTGTTTTTACGGTCAGAAAAGGGCTATAAGGGGACCGTCTTTTAATTCCGTTTTAACGAGTGTAAAAGAAACGCTCGACAATCTTTTCATGTTTTAGGAGTCTGAAAAGGGCTTAAAAGAGAACTCCAAGGTTTCACTTTTTCGTAAGTTTTAACGAGTTCGAAAAAGGGATAAAAATGTACTCATGGTTTTCACTTTTTCATAAGTTTTAATGAGTTCGAAAAAATGATAAAAATGTACTCATATGGCCGACTTTCAATTTAATTTACGAGCAGGAAAAGACGGAAAGAACTCGGCATTTTCATTTGTTTTACGAGAATGAAAAATAGCAAAATAATCTCGGTATTTTCATGAGTTTAATGAGTCTTGAAAATAACTAAAATTGACTCGAGATAGGTTTCATTTTTACAAAAGCTTGAAACAGACAAAAACTATGCTTCAAAGTAGTTTCATTTTTTCACAAGCTTGAAACAAAGAGAAAACTGTGCTTGATGCCCCCTAAGCATAACTGCTAGAGCGCATTCCCCCCAGCTTCATTTCATTCAACCAGTTGGATGAAATGAGGTTTGAGTTACGAGATCATTTGAAAGACTCGACCTAAAACTGTAAAAACTGAAATAACTAACCTAAACATACAACCTAACATCTATGAGATCTAGTCAATCTCTCGACTCAAGTAGAGGAGGATTTGTTTCATTTTTTAACGAGCTTGACACAGGAAAAGAACTATGCTCGGATCCGATTTCATGTTTACGCAAGCTTGAAACGAAAAACTATGCTTGTTATAAGTTCACATGCCCCCAGCATAATGACGCAAAACAAGGTACATGCCCCCCAAGCTTCATTGCATTCAATGAGGTGGATGGAATGAAGCTTTACTTTCAAGATCTTGGAAAGATTTGACTTGAAAAGGGAGTTGTTTCATTTTTTAACGAGCTTGACACAAGACAAAGAACCATGCTCATAACTACACTCTACGATCTACCTAACAATAAACTCTACTCTAAAAATCTTGATTCATTTTTTAACGAGCTTGACACAAGACAAGGAACTATGCTCTTAAATCCTTGATTCATTTTTTAATGAGCTTGACACAAGACAAGGAACTATGCTCATGCCTACTATCTACAATCTACCTACTAAAAACTCTACTCTAAAAACCTTGATTCATTTTTTAACGAGCTTGACACAAGACAAGGAACTGTGCTCTAAAATCCTTGTTTCATTTTTTAATGAGCTTGACACAAGACAAGGAACTATGCTCATGACTACTCTCTACAATCTACCTACTTAACCTACCCTTGTTTCATTTTTTAACGAGCTTGACACAAGACAAGAAACTATGCTCAAAACGTTCGCATGCCCCCAGCATAATGACGCAAAGCGAGGTACATGCCTCCCAGGCTTCATGGCATTCAACCATATGGATGGAATGAAGGTTTACTTTCAATATTTAACTTGAAAAGGGAGTTGTTTCATTTTTTAAGGAGGTTGACACAAGAAAAGAACTATCCTCATACTTGATTCATTTTTTAACGAGGTTGACTCAGTAACAGGAACTATCCTCAAAAAGTCCTACTTTTTACAGTCTACCTACATAACCTAAAATCTACCTGATTCATTTTTTAATGAGGTTGACTCAGTAAAAGAACTATCCTCATTACAGCCTATTTCATTTTTTAATGAGGTTGATACAGGAAAAAAACTATCCTCGTAACATTGATCATGACTTCCAACTGGAAGAAAGACATGTCAATGGACACACCTTGATCATGGTGTCCAAGAGGTCTTCATCAGAAGGAAGAATAGTTTTTTGGAAGGAACACATGTCAAGGGACTCAAAAGGGATAAGAACATCGTGTTCAAATAATCCCATAGAGTTTTCCATGTCAATTACCGGATCTAAATCAACAGTGAGAGGCTCACTTACATCGGTAACTGAAAACATGGGACCAGTTGCCACATAATTAACCCGTGGCAGGGTAGATACCACTTTAGAATCAGGAACATTTAGGGGTGTCATATTATTGGTAGTTGAGACAAGACTAGGGAACGAAAGCTAGTCTACAGTCACAATACTGCCATTGTGAGGGAAATACATCACGTGAAAGAGTGTCGATACGACAACTTTCATTGCATAAACATAGTCTCGTCCAAGGAGTAAATTGAAATCCAAGGGACCTCGAACTACCATAAGATCAATACAGACAGTTTTACCTTCCAAGGTAATGGAAAAATTAGGAAGGATCCCTAAAGGTTCACTAATGGTTCTGTTAAAAGCTTTCAGATTCTATGTAATAGGCGCAAGTTGAGGGGAACCCAAAGCTTTCCAAACAGTTGAGGATAAAATACTAACAGAAGCACCTTCATCTACCTGTGTACGATGTATGTCCCTACCACCAGCCTTGACAATGATTTGGAAAGGGATGGAGGAAGGAAGACGAGGTTCTGTCAGTTTATTCCAATCAAAGGAAAAGACCTCAGTGCTTGGAGGGGGTTCTGTAGAAACAGGTGAAATGCCCCCCGGCATAGAAGAATCTGATGTAACAAGAAGAACATCAGCGGTATGAAATTTACTCTCGAAAGGGAGAGTGTGATCGACCGAATGTGAAATTGAATCGACCACTTGATCAACTAATGGATCATCAACCTGAGTGACATGAGTTTCACTCTCCAATGGAAGAGTGTGATCGACTGTACTTGAATTTAGATCAATCACTCCGTCAGTTGACGGTAGGTTGGGAGAAAGTTTACGGTAACCAGTTGGAAATTCTTGCTGTGGAACAGTAAGTTTTTCCAACAATTTGAGGCTTCATCCATGTGAGGGAAAATGTGAGTTTGATGACTCCCTTTGCATAACTTACAAGGAAACCTAACTTTACCCTTTTTCCCAGGAACCTGACTATCACTGGTTGATGGATCAATGGAAAGTTGATGAGATTTTTCTGACCATACTTCCAAGACCTTTGGAATACCAGGACAATTGACAAGGAAGTGGTCACCCTTACAAAGCCTACAAGGGTATTTGGGTTTACGGTGCATGTCGGAATTTTCCTCAACACAACTAACACTTACAACCATGGTTGGTTGGTTGACTTCTTTCTTATCCTGCTTCTTCTTCTTCTTCTTCTTCTTCCCTTTCTTCTTCTTCTTAGCCTCCTGGTTACTAGCATCAAGGCTTTTACCAGGCGAAGAGGAAGAAATGGAGGAAGAAAAATTAGGCGAAGAAGGTAAAGGGTCAACAGAAGGTTGGTGATGTTGAGATGGTGAACTCTGTTGAGGTGAAGCATCCGGTTGAGGTGGAACAATTGGAGTACTTTGGGCCAACGAAGTTGAAAATAACCATATCGGTAAACCTATTGTAAATCTAGGTAATGACAAAGTAGCCATATAAGGAGGACCAACATTTCCAAAGTAAGGAAAAGTACTAGGATTCTCATTAGGAGGGGTTCCTAGGTTGATAAATTCAGGAACATTTGCCATTATATTCAACTTCAGTGAATTTTATTAACAATTTAAAACTAAAATTAACAATGCACAATTCACACCTAACAATTAAAATTCACAATTCACACCTATGGTCTCTAAAAGTAAAAACAAACAAATTAACACGCACTATCAAATCTAGGAGTCAAACCACACACAAACAGTAGCCTTCCGGACCGAAAACACTAGTTGGTGATGAAATCCAACATCGCCGAATTCAGTACAGAAGTGGAGGGTGGAACAGTTACCCCGGCAACCTGCTTAATGAATAGACCGGCACAAGTTCCTCCACTTTAACCGTCTCGAAGTGAAGCGAACCCCCCGGAAAATCCAAGTGAGTATAACCGACGTCTGCTCCAGGTACAGTGGGATCTTCCCTCCACCGTCACCTTGGGTAGAATCCTAAAGATTATGGTCACTAAGGTTACCAACGGCCACAAGTACACCTGGGGGAACAGTCTAAACTCTGACAGCACGCAAGGGCAGAGTAGCAAGCTCAATCCCCTTACCGGCTCCTTGACAGTAATCCAAGGTTTACCGATAAGTGACCCCTGGCTCCTCGACAATGGTTAATCTGAGGTTTACCGTTTGTAATACGTACTGTCTGGCGTCGTTCCCAACGAGGGAGGATGGATCCCCTCACTGGTTCGGACACGAGCTCGTGCTTCTCCTTTAAGAGGAGCTTTCCCAGAGTGTAAATGTAACAATTGGATTTGATTCTATCACAAGATCAGCTACTTGTTTGGTTTTACTGTCTTGGAGAGTTAAGTACTCACCTACTCCAAGACACTAGCCTAAGCTATGTTGGTGCTTCAGAGCCCTAGAAATGTAAAAATTACTAGATGAATTTTAATTAAGCGCTGTGTTATTAAGGCTGTTATTACTCAAATGGGTAAATGGATACGAAACCAATGGTGTTATGACCCGACTCAACTGAATGCAATCGAATATGATAATGTAATCTTTTCAATTCGATGAATCCTAACTAAAGTAAGGAGAGAGTTTCCATTCACTTCCAACAATGCAAAAAATTGATCACTAAGAGAAAATATAACAAATTCTCTAATGCACTAATTTCATCAAGAAAAACTAATGCAAATCAATTCCAAACCAAATTTTTTTATTTTTATTTTTGTGTAAATTCAAATCAAAGAAATCTGATCTAAATCTACAATTGATTTTTCAGAATGTAAACTATGCAATGGTAATCTAAACACAATTCACTTGAAAAGTATGCAAATGTAATCTATGCACATTTTTCATTCATATTCTGAAAATGAGAATTCTAATTACGCAAATGTGATCTATGCAAGAGAATTCTCAAACACAAGATGATTCTAATGTAATCTAAGAACCAATCAAGTGCAAGTTGAGAAAATTGGTTGAGAGTTCCAAAGATCAAAAAATAAAAACACTCAAAGGCGATTAACACTCATACACAATTTAGCCCCCCCCGGCGAATGAGGGGGAAATGTTTTTGCAAAAACACAAGCAAAAAGATGCAAAATTGTGAAAGGACTGATAGAAACCTCCAAGTAATGACCAAAGGAAAATAAATCAAGAATTTCTCAAAAAAGAGACTCAAAACACCCAATTGATGAAAGCTTAAAGCAGGAATGCCAATGAAACAAGCTTAGGTGAAGATCTTTGACAGGAGACTAATGGATCTGGGCAGTAAAAACTAAGAAAAAGCAAAATCTAAGAGAAAAAATGCAAAAAATGGAATTTTCTTAAATTTTAGCAGGGGGACGCAGGCAACCCGTTAGAACAAGTGCGGGCCCGCTCTATGCACACAGCAAAAGTGCGTCCAGGGACGCACTGTGCAGCACTCAAAGGGTGCGTCCTACTGAAAAACTCAAGAAAAACTAAAAGGATTCTAACTCTAAGCTAACCCACCCAAAGACAAAGTCACAGAGCCAAAAACCAGAAAAATAAACTAATTTTCTCAGAGCAAAGTTCATTCAAAGGAAAAGACTTTAACATCAATGGAATCCCCAGTGGAGTCGCCAATTTGTCACACGAAATCAGTCAAGAGTGCGGACACAACCGACCTTCCTAGAAGTCTAAGACATTCTAATGACAAACAAAACAAACTGGAGCTATCCTTCTCTAAACATGCATTATGATATGAGAAATCAAGTGTTTCGTTCTTACCTTTGTCCAAACGCTGTTGTAGAAGTCCAAGCTTTGTTGATCTGGATGAGTTCCTCCTTTTCTCCAAAACCTGCAATCACCAACAGTCAAACAATTAAATAACACCTGATTATAACATAAAACAAAGCATATTCAACATATAGACCAAGGAGTACATGAAATAACCCATAAACAACAAGTTATTGAGAAGAATGGACCAATTTGCATTAAAGGTAATCAAAAGGAACCATTACAACCTGAGCCTTGGTGTTGTGCAAGCTCCTTCCAGGGTCCACAAGAGTCTTCCTCTACTTTGACAAAGCTCACCCACTTCCAAATAGAACAAGCAAAGATGGCAATCTCTCCTCACAAGCTTCTAAATGGGAGTCCTAATTCCTGCAGCATTTACCCTTAGAAATGTATAGCTTTCAACCTCTCCTCCTTCTGGCCCAATGCCTATATTTATAGTGCTCAAGAGGAGGTTAATCAGGTCCACCATCAATGGGATAATCCCCTCTTTGGGTGGGATAACTCCCTTATTGATGGGATAAGTTCCTCTTTGATAGGAGTGCATGAACCATCTAGAGGCACGCAATACATGTCGAACAACCTTCTAGAATGCTCTAGAAATGACCACAAGTAACTTTTTAAAGATGAAACTTGCGCATTCTAACATTTACAGGGGGACGCACCTGTCCCTTTACATACAGAGCGTCTTTGGACGCAGCTTTTGTGAACATTGGGAGCGTCCCCGCAGGTAAGGTTGAGAGAACCTACGTCCCCAGAGATAAATACATTTATACAAGACTTTCTCTCTTTTTTGGAGTTTGACATGGAGAGCAGAGGCATAAGACTTGCCTAAGAGGGTAGCATGACTGTTGATTGAGCCATACTAACTGTAAATAGTCATGGTGACATTTTTTAGTGTAACAGATAGCCTTTATGAAGAAATTACTAGACTCAAGAGATGTATAGAAGAAAAGAATATGATCATTGATACTCTACAATTTCAATTTGATGAAAAGGAAAAACACCTTGAAAAATTAGAAGGTGAAATTGTTGCTCTTAGAAAAGAGATTGAGAAAACAAAAGCTATTAATCTTAAGTTTGTCAAAGGATCTGAAACTCTGGATGAGATTATCAATGTTCAGCGTTCTCCTCTAAACAAGACAGGTCTGGGGTATAATGGAGAAACTTCTCAAGCATCCACTTCAAAAAGTTATCTTGATGCAGCAAAAAGGAATGAGAAAAAGCACAATGGAGACTATCAGGTAAAGCAGGGACGAATTGCAAACAAAGACTATCAGGGGCAATTCGTCTTAAGGGTGAACAAAAGCTACAACCAGCCACAGGTAAGATCTTCTCAATTTGGTTCAAGAATGGATGACAATAGAAATCACAATCACTTGGCTGGTAGATTTGATAACCGCAGAAGTTTCTTCAATGGACAATGTTTCTCTTGTCATAACTTTGGTCACAAAGCAGCTCAATGTGTTGCATATAAAACAATCATGACTAGAGAAGCTCAAAAACAAAGAAGTATGACCGGGATTACAAAAAGGACCTATAACAATTTTTCGGCTCTTGAAAATGAAGTTGAATGTTCTATTTGCAATAATTTTGGTCATGAAGATTCTGAATGCAGGAGAAGGTTTCAGCAGAAAAAGGAACAAGCCTCAAACACCAAAACATGGAGAATAAAGGAACCACAAACAGAAAGATGTGGGATAGAATTTTATGCAGAGGGACAGGAAAATCTATGGTACATTGACAGTGGATATTCGAAGCATATGACAAGTGGTAAAGAAAAACTTGAGTCATACTCTGCTCTTGAAAAAGGAAGAGAGTTTCTTTTGGAAATGATACTCCTGCAACTATAAAAGGAAAAGGCATTGCTCAGTTAAAAGAAAAGGTCAAGGCTGGAAATGTTTTGTATGTTGATGGATTGAAACATAATCTTCTAAGTGTCAGCCAGATGTGTGATCAAGGAACAGAGGTGATATTTAGATCAAACGGATGTCGTGTTCGTGATCTTGATACAGGGGAAACAGTGATCAAAGGTAGAAGAACTCCAAATAATCTATACATATTTGAAGAAGGAAAAAAACAATGCTATCTAAGCAAGGATGATGAACACTGGTTATGGCATCGAAGGTTGGGGCATCTAAGCTTTTCACAAATAAGGAAAGCATGCAAATATCAAGCAGTTCGCGATCTTCCAGATATCAAAATTCCAGACAACACCATATGCAAATCATGTTAGTTTGGAAAGAAAACCAGAACTAACTTTCCAGAAAAGGAAGGATCAACTAGCATGCCTCTTGAGCTAGTACATACAGATACATGTGGTCCATTCAGGAAAAGGACACCTCGAGGAGAAGAATACTTGATATTATTCATTGACGATTTCTCCAGGTTTTTTTTGTTAGGAATTATGAAGCACAAAGATGAAGCATTCGAAAAATTCAAATCCTTCAAAGCCTTGGTTGAAAATGAATCAGGATACAAAATTAAGTGCCTCAGATCTGACAGAGGTGGGGAGTTTACCTCAAATGAATTTTTCGATTTCTGTGAAGAACATGGCATAAGAAGAGAATTCTCTACAGCTAGAACTCCTCAGCAAAATGGAGTTGTGGAAAGAATGAACAGAACAGTTCAACAAATGGCTCGTGCTATGCTTGATGAGTCGAGAACTCGCGCAACTTTTTGGGGTGAAGCTGCACATGCTGCGGTTGTTATTCTCAACAAAACAAATGTCCGGGTGAACAACACTCAAACCCCTCATGAGCTCTGGAGTGATGAGACTCCTTCGGTAAGCACTTCAAAATCTTTGGGAGCAAATGCTATATTAAGAATACTGATGAGCAGCTTGGCAAACTTGAACCTAGAGCAGATGAAGGCATTCTCCTTGGTTATTCTCCACATAGCAAAGCATACAAGTGCTACAATAAAAGACTTGGCAGAATTGTTGACAGCATTGATGTAGTGGTTGATGAGAAGGGATACGTTCCTAGGCAAGTACATCATGAAGACATCGAAGAAGATGAAGGCTACCCTCAAAGACAGAATGATGAAGAAGAAGAACCTCAAGAAGAACCAGAGGAGCAGAAAAGAATAGAAGAGAAAACTCCATCCAGATATGTTCAGAAGAATCATCCAGAATCTCAGATTGTGGGGCAGAAAGAAGCAGGTGTACAAACAAGACGAGCAGTTGCAGAAGCTTCAAGCTATTTGGCATTACTCTCCTCCACTGAACCACAAAATGTGAAAGAAGCTTGCAAAGATGAATGTTGGGTGAAAGCAATGGATGAAGAACTTGAGCAGATCGAAAAGAACAACACTTGGGAGCTGGTCCCTAGACCAAAGGATAAGAATGTTATCGGAACAAAATGGGTCTTCAAAAATAAATTGAATGAAAATGGAGAAGTAATTAGAAACAAGGCCAGACTTGTTTGTAAAGGGTATGCACAGCAAGAAGGAATAGACTTTGAAGAAACCTTTGCTCCTGTTGCAAGACTTGAGGCCATCCGAATGTTCCTTGCTCTCTCAAGCTTTCAAAACTTCAAAGTATTTCAAATGGACGTGAAATCAGCCTTTCTGAATGGAGACTTGGAAGAAGAAGTATACATTGAGCAGCCAGATGGGTTCATTCTTGGAAATGATCCAAGTCTTGTATGCAGATTGAAAAAGGCTCTCTATGGTCTCAAACAAGCTCTAAGGGCTTGGTACTATCGTTTGGACAAATATCTTCATCAACAAGGTTTTTCAAAAGGATCAACAGATAGCAATCTTTATATAAAAGTTGAAAATGACAAATTACTAATACTTGTTGTGTATGTAGATGACATTATCTTTGGCAGCAATGAAGAAGCTATGAGTCAAAGCTTTGCCTTGGTGATGCAGAAATAATTCGAAATGTCCTTGCTGGGGGAACTGACATATTTTCTTGGTTTGCAAATCCAACAAAAATAAGGAGGAATCTTTTTGTCTCAAACCAAGTATCTCAAACAGATTTTGAAGAAATATGGCATGGAAGATGCAAAACCAGTATGTACACCCATGGTCACAGGATGTAGCCTCAGTGCAAATGATGAATCCGCAGCAGTGCATCAACCAACCTACAGATCTATGATTGGAAGTTTACTTTATTTGACAGGTACCCGACCGGACATCATGCATGCAGTTGGAATAGTTGGAAGATTTCAGGCAAATCCGAAGGAGACTCATCTTCAGGCAGTGAAGAGAATTTTCAAATATCTTCAAGGGACTCAAAATTATGGCTTATGGTATCCTAGAGATACAGATCTCACACTTCATGCTTATACAGATGCAGATTGGGCTGGAAGCGTGGATGACAGGAAGAGCACAAGTGGTGGTGCATTCTTTATGGGTTTCAGACTAGTATCTTGGTTCAGCAAGAAACAGAGTTCGATTGCCTTGTCTACAGCTGAAGCAGAATATGTTGCTACTGCATCTTGTTGTACTCAACTCCTTTGGATGATGCAGACCTTGCAGGATTTTCAAATCACTTGTACACCACCTATCTCCATCTTATGTGATAACACAAGTGCAATCAGCATCTCAAAGAACCCAGTCATGCATTCAAAAACCAAGCACATACCAATCAAGTATCATTTTCTCCGGGAACAAGTGCTTGAACAGAAGGTCAAGTTGGAGTATGTTCCTTCTAAGGAACAAGTTGCTGATATACTCACCAAACCATTGCCCAGGGAGACTTTTGAATACCTCAGGTAAAAGCTGGCGGTAGTTGATGCATCATCTTATTGTTGAAACTCTTCTGATTAATGGTTGTATGTATGGTTCATCTGGGGTATATGCGTACATATGCTGGGTTGCGGATTGATTGAATATTGAATGGCACAGGTTCAGGGGGAGCATATAATGCATTGTTGGCATTATGGAGGATGTACAGAAGGAGTTCATGGATGCTGGTCTGAATATAGCTGCAATATGTCTCTATCTCTTTCATGGTCATTTATGGTGTTAGGTGGATTATGGTTCTTCTTTGCAGATCTGGTTCATATTCAGGGGGAGCATGTTCTTAGGGGGAGCATAACCCTTTGCCCTTGATGTCAAAGGGGGAGAATGAAGTTGAAGATCTTGAGGTTGCCATCAAGTCCAAAGGGGGAGATTGTTGGCATTATGATTCTGGTATGGCTCTATGTTACAGATGTTGTACTTGATGGCAACACCCTCAAGTGGCAATGCTCTGATCAGGCTTTCAAAATGTTGAAAATTAAGAAGTACGCAGGAGAATAGTTCAGAAGGTGCGTATACGTAGGTACACCATGAAGGGACCGTGGCCAGACACGCAGGTCACCCGTTCAGGAGGTGCGTACCCCCAGTTTCACTTACTTCAAGGCAGAGAAGCGCATTCACGTGGGGTTTCCTATGTTTGGCCCGTGGTATTTAGCTCGCCGCTCCTGATTCTATGGTTTTAGCCCGTGGTATTGTTTTATATTATTATTATTATTTTTGAGCCCCATGTTTTTGGGCCCCTGGTATTGGTTATCTATGGTATTGATCCATGATTTTAGGAGGAGCTTGCCTATATAAAGCAAAGGAGATCACTTGGCTATGCATCTTTTACAAATTGAATATCTTAAGATCTGAAATATTGGGTTATCGTCTTAAAAGTTCGATCTATATGAAAGTGAAGTTGAAAGCAAATCTGTGAAGGGTGATCTCTCGAGCGCATGATCAGATCTGGGCATCCGACTAACTGTGGCACACTGGTGAACTGTCAATTCGGCCCTAATCAAAAGTACGCAGGTGATTAACGGTGCAAGTGCGTGGGTACGCAGAGGAGAAACAGGAGAGTTGCGTGGGTACGCAGAACAAAAGAAGGGGCACTGCGTGGGTACGCAGAGAAGAAGAAGGAGAACTGCGTGGGTACACAGAGCGACAGAGGTTCAGGTGCGTACGCACAGTAAAAGTACGCGGCGCGATAGTGTCTATGGGTGCGTGGCTACAATAGCAGTACGCGGCGCGATAGTGTATCTGGGTGCGTGCCTACAGTAACAGTACGCAACGCTATTGAAGGAGCAGTGCGTGGGTATGCGGTGCAGCAGAAGGCTCTCTGCGTGTATACGCAGGGAAGCAGAAGGTGAAGTGCGTAGCGACGCAGGCCAGAGAAAGAAAAACTGCATATCTATCTTAAGATCTTCTGTTGACTGAATTTTTCTATTGATAAGGTGTTCTGGTTTTAGTTCTGTTATTGTTGATCTGGTTACTGCAGTTGACTGTGTAATTTACATGTACTTGATGATCATTTGATCCAGTTTGAAAAGTGGTCCTTATAAGAAAGGAAGTAGGGGGTTGTAGCTCCCTTCCAGGAGAAACTGGAAAACGAGAGAGAGTTGTAGCTCTCTGCAGGTTGCAGCCTGTGTACTGGTAAAGGACTGCACCAGTACAAAATCATTGTAAAAGGAGTTTCTAATTTGAAAGAAGATAGAGACATATTGCAGCAGGTGGTTTTCACCCACATTGGGTTTCCACCTTATATCTGGTGTTCTTTGGTGTGACTATCTGTTTTTCTTGTTCATGCTCATTATTTTATGGTATTGATATGCAAAAATAATTCAAAGTATAAATAAGGAAGATTTGTTAAAAGAACTTGATAATACTGATTCACCCCCCCCCCTCTCAGTATTATTTCCAATAGATTGTGTGCCTCACATTCAGTATTGTTGAATGTATCAGGGGAAGATACGGTGAAGGCTTTGTGGGACAAGTTAGGGACTTTGTACCAATCTAAGTCTGTTATAGACATTTTTGTGCCTTACAGCTATAAGCATGAAATGTCCATAATCCAAGGGATCCAAAGTCCCTAAACATGTTGTTCCTACCAATAGAGGAACAAGGCTAGCAAACCACAACAATTCACAGAAGTTCTCCACCAGAAACTGCTCAAAAACAGTCAAATCAGGGATCATTTCAGTGGCTCCACTGGCCACCTGCGTTGCAAAGCACCCCAGTACACTAGCTAGGTGCATTGCAACGCACCCAGATGCACTACCAGGGTGCGTTGAGCGGGAAATGACAAATGGCAGGGTCTCTTATGCGAGGTGTAAAGACTGTGGAAGCTTCCAGAATCTTCCTCCATGACACTTGCCTTGCTGAGTTCGACTAAGTGATGAGTAAGAGGCTCTTAGTCTCCAAGTGGAAGCAAGAACTGACAGAGAGAGAGGACACTAGTCAGATCACAAGCTGACTCATCCTCTCTCCAAACATCTATATATGGATCTCTTCTCCATGAGATCCAGAGGCTGGAATTTTGTTATTGCAAAGAATTGCTGTTGGTTTGAGATTGAGATCATTGGGTGCTTAATGCTTTGAAGGGAGGTGAAGAAAGGATTTCATTTGCTGGGAGGTAGATGCTGGATTGGAACTCTCTTGGTTGTATCTCCTCCTGAACCTTGTTATTTCATCAATAAAGCTATTTGAGTTTCTCCTACATGCTGATGTGTCTTTGATGTATGATTGCATTAGTATGTTTAGTTTATTTCTAATCCTGAACTAGTTATGAATATGAATCTATGTCTTTGTGTAGTTTTCCCCTTGTTTGATCTTGCAGGAACTTGGTGAAGCTGGGCGAGCGAGAAGGAAAATAGCTGGGAGCTCTCAAAGAGAAGAGAAACTGGATCGAGGGACAAACAGAAGACACCGGTTAGTCCATCCCATCTCTCTTCATTCTCAATTCATAAAGGAAGAATACTAGAATAGTTGTTTCTGTTTGTTGCTAAGGCACTATCACACCTTAGGTGGATAGGATCGTCCTGCATAGGCATTTTTCCCCACAACAAATTGGCGACTCCACTGGGGAGATCTGCTTAATCATTTTATTTGTGTTTCTATCATTGTTTGTTTCATAGACTCAAGAGCAGCAATCGAACTGCATCTGCTATTTTCAGATGCAAAGTAGACAACTGCTGCTTTGATCCAATCACTGGATTTGTCTATGATCTGAACAATGGACTCACAAATGATTTGATGATCCTTTGTGATAGATCTTAGCCCTCCTTCAAATCATCCCTTTGATTGTACCTTGCTTGTTGCTTTTATTTGGCCTGAAACCGTAGGTTAATCAGCAGACCGTGACCCAGAACCCGGAGAAGAAATCTCGTTTCTGCTCCAGCGCAGGATCTGTGAAGAGACTCTGCATTTCAACACAGTTCCCGAGAGGGCCACCTGCGTTGCAATTCAGTTTCTCTGTTATACAGGTGCGCTGATCAGCTTATGCCTTGTGCAGCTGAGGTTCTTTGCTCTGTTTTGCCTTGTTTTGATCTCTGATTTTTTGCAGCCTGTAACCAGCATAGGTACCTGTCTGATAACCCCTTTTCTCTGCCTTAATTCTGCCTCCTTTGTACAAAAAGACTGTGAGTGTTTTTATGTGTTTGTGGCATCATTTACAGTTTTCCATTGCAAGAGTGAAATAGTCATCTTGTAGCCCTTGATTCAGATCTGTTGATTGTGATCTTAGGAGAGAGTTCATTGGCTGTTTACAGTTGATTATACGTTTACTTTTGCTTTTGGTTTGAGTTTGTCTCTTTTAAGTGTCGAAACAAGTGTCCATTTCGAAAATCGTTAAGTGTTGTAATCTCTTCTACCCTTTTTGATTTCGAAAAAGTAAGCTTGTTTGTATTAGTCATTTAAAAGCAAACTCAAAGTTGTACAAAAACTTTCTTTTTAGGCATCAATATTAAGAAAGCGAAAAACAAACACATGCATTGTGCATTTGCATATTGATAGTTTGCATGCTTGATTTAGGAAAAGTGCATTTAGAGTGTGCTGCTTTCTCTTTGAGAAAAGATGGTGTCTTTCTTTTCCCCTTGTAGCTAGGATTTTCATTGTTGAAAAAGAGATAAAGATTTGCTTATCATCTTTTAGATTGCATTTAGGAATTGTATCTACATCACGTGGTGAACCTCAAAAGGCAAACTTCTAAGAAAGATCAACATAAAATAAACTGAATGAACTTAATAACTCTTTGTAACATAACGCACAACACAGAGGTCTAGGCTAGAGACGTGTTCCGGCGTCGTAAAACCTGGTATCTGTTGGCCTCGCTGATGGTTGGGTGATTCCTCCTGAGGGACCAAAAGTGCCAGTATGGATTGTGCTCCCACGTACCATCGCGTATATATTGGGAGACCCCTATAGGCTTATAACCTTTATCCTTAGGAAGCCGTGTCGACCGCCCTACTGATTGCAATGCACCGAACACAGCATTCGGGATGATTGACTACCGTACCATAAAACGTATTCTGCAGTTTTGTGATTGGTTTGGCACACCCTCTACCTAGATCTCCAGAGCAGTTCCTTTTGGCCTTTTTCAGACTCTATAATGGAAAAAGTCCATCCGAGCATTTGTCACTTCGGGCTCGTTAAAACATCGAAGGAGACTAGAGTCATCTTTTGTTTTTCCTCGACTCTTTAAAACTGAAAAAACAAGTTATGTCTAAAAGTGTCTAAAATTCATTCAAAACGGAAACATACTTCCCCTTTTTATTTTAGTTGATCGAGTAATCCGCAATCATGGAAGAAATTCAATTGAAACCCCGTCGTTCGCGGAGACTTTCGAGTCAACCGTCTTTGTCTCCGGAATCGAAGCCAGTACGGACAAGGCGAACTCGTTTAACCGGTTCCAAATCTCCACTTAAAGTTAGAACAAGTGTTCCAACGACAACAGAGATTCCGGTTACTCCAAACATTTCTGGAACCCCTGCCTCTATAGAAGAAGTTCAACAGTCACAGAGGGACAGTGATACTGATCCTAGTTTGAGAATGAACACTTGTGTTACCGAACCAGTTCCATCAGTAACCGGTCCGGAGAGTCTTACTCTTCAAACATCTGTCGCTGTCGATTCAACCCCTTCTTCGGCACCAGAAATATTTTACGGACCTGACGGTCTTCCCCTTCCACCTGGTCTGATTGCGATTGAAGAAATTGTAGAAGATCCTCCAGCAAGTACTCCAACTCACTTTGGTGTCGGGGTCACTCTATATCCTTCGTTGGAAGTTAGTCTACCACCAGCGGAAGTTCCTGTAGAATCGTTAGGGAATCTCTTGGATAGACTACAGATGTCTGAACAACCGTCAACATCTAGGACTGTGGCACCTGACACAGCGACAGTAGAACTCCCTGCCGTCACTCCGACAATGTTCGCCGGCACACCATCTGTCCCGACTAGCTCTCAACCGCTAGAAGGAGCCCACTCAAGGGCTGTTACGACAGTATGGTCTGTTCCCATTTGTTCCTCCGGAATAATACCCGGCAACTCTTATGTTGAGACTCAATAAATTGATCCATTTGGAGGTCAATTTGGGCAATCCGGTCCCCAAGGGCAAACAATCCCCTTCAGTTCCGGATCACCGCCGTATGGGGGGCAGTATGCCCTTTCATTACCCCCTCCGGGAGGTTATCCATACGGGAGTTCACAACAAAGTTTAGGTTACACTGGAATTACTTCAAGTGGTTGGGTACCTATGCTACCTCAACAACCAAGGATTGTCTATTCAATGCAACAGTGTGTACCTATGTTGAACATCCCAACTACACCAGCTATTGTGACAGTGTCACAAGTTCAAGCGCTGCCTGTTGTATGCCAACCTCAGATTTCTCAGGTTGTAATGCAACAGCCCCTTGACCCTGCGACTCAACCACAATCGCCAACTAGTGGGGCGACACAGGTCCAGACGGGTACAATTACCCCACACCTTGGTCCAACAGTTAGTATGGCGCAACAACACATGGCTTCACAACCATGGCTGGTGCAATACCAACAACCACAATTCCAACAAGTGTACCAAGGTTCTGAGCAGTAGATCTTTGCGAACAGTGGACAACCGTACATTCAAAACGGTCAAAATAAACCATTTTACAATGGTCTTGTCCACCAACCTTACCAGTCATACCAACATCAACTACATTATGCTGGCATGCAAAGACCAACTGCTTAGGCGATCCCGTCGTATCCTGGGTATGCTTCGCCTAACCTGAGCCAACAGTTACCATTCGTGGCAACTCTAGAGTTATCGGATTTACACCGGTTAACAAACGATGCAATTGCTTACGCCCCTTGGTGGCCAGCGATTCCGCACAAACTTCCATCAGATATTCCTAAGTTTAATGGAAATCCGGGTGAAGATCCATCGAATCATGTGATGACATTCCATCTATGGTGTTCATCTAACACCTTAAATGATGATTTGATAAGACTTCACCTCTTTCAGAGGACGTTAACGGGTCCAGCGGCAAAATGGTATATTGAATTACCTAGAGCTTCGTTCGACAATTTCAATACCTTACCACAACCTTTTTAACCCATTTCCAATTACCTATAAGGTATGAAACGGGAACGGAAATCCTTACCAACTTCAAACAGACAACGACCACTCACATATCTGATCATATACATGAGTGGCGTCGTCGTCGTAGGATGGTAAAAACATACGTTCTCGATCAACTGCTAGCTGAATGGTTTATCAAGTCATTACTTCCTACCATCACGGAAGATGTGGCAAAGGGGGGAGTCGTAACGGAAGAGCAAGTTATAGCTCGTGTGCAATATCTGGACTTGGTCTATACCCAGTCCGGCATGCTCTACGACAAAATACCTGATGCCCCTAGACCGAAATTCTCAATTCCTCCTCCTCCTAAATCAAACAATGACTCTCATGCCGGCGATGGCGTGATTGGCACGACAAATGCGAAATCGACAAAGGCTACATCCAAGAAAGCCCGTAAGGTTTCAGATCAAGATGCAAAAGACAAAGTTCTTGCTTCGGAAGTAAATGCCGTATCGACAGATAAGGGCAAAGAAACCAAACAACCAGGAAGCAAGAAGAAACAAAACAAAGGGAAGAAGAAGAAACAGGATGAGTCATCACCTGAAAAACCTTCTTCAAACCCTCCTGGAAATAGGAAATATCCATGTCAGATATGTGACGAGGATCATTGGACGAGAGATTGTCCATACAAAGCTGAGCTTAAGAAATTCTTTAAGAGTTCGAAAACCTCAGCAGTGTTAACTGATCCGTTTCCAAATCCAGGAACAAATCTGGTTGATAGTGGAAATGCTTCCCCGTCTCAAGTGCTAATGTTGTCGGTTTCAAAACAGCAAAATGATGCTTTGATTTCGACAAGGAACAAAGATTACGGGAATCCGCAGCTGTCGAACAACAAGGATAAAGATCAACCAAGTAGTTCGACAACAACTTCGACAAAAGTTGTAACGCCACCAATAATACCTGAATTAACAATAAAACCGCCAAAGGGAGTAGTACACAAGTCGACATTTAATCCTCGCACTAGGGCAGCGCAGCATTATAACATAGTGGAAGATTTGGCCCAATCGCCATCCACTATGTCGACTCTTGAAGTACTACAGAATTGCCCATCCCAAAGGCAGGCTTTGTTATCAGCTATCGGTGGGGTTGACCCAAAGGATTCCAATCTTGTATCCTTCGATCATAAAGGATACGATCCTCAGTTACCAGCTCAACTAGTTTTCCTTATTCAAGTGAAAGCCCTCAACAAAATCGTTCATCGAACGATTATTGATGAGGGGGCATCCACATGTATTATGTCGATGAGTTGCTGGAAAACTTTAGGATCTCCAACCTTGTCGCGATCTTCGACAACATTAAAAGCATTTGATGGACGATCATATACCCCATATGGTATACTGAATAACTTAAAATTTGTACTAGGAGGGAAAACGGTAGAAATAGATGTCGAAGTCATTGATGGGAACCTTGACTACAACATCCTACTAGGAAGACCATGGATCTATGACATGGCAGATGTCGTGTCGACCTATTTCAGAAAGATTGCATTCCCTTTCCAAGGAGGGATTACGATCGTCGACCAGCAAAACTTCCTCCCTAACGGTTCTCAAGTTACGGGAAGCATTCCAATGATCCATGGAAGCACCCATTCGCTTCAAAATATCGGAGTAGGCCTACTGAAAGACCCCGTATTAATGGGAACTTTCGCACTTCCACCTCCAATCTATATAGGAGATATAGCGTTGGTAGGAACCTGCAACATGATATCTTCGACGCAAAAGATTTCAGAAGACGATATTGACATGGATCATGCAATGGTTTTGCCCCCAAGCCCAATGGAAATATTGTAGCAATCAATGTTCCTAGCATGGGAGGCAAACCCAAATCAACGCTCATCATGCGTTTGGGTAGATAGGTCTAGAGAATATGGTACCCCATTAGATCCTTGGTCGCGAGTGCATGGAACTGACGAAGGAATCATACAGTCAATGTTGATTGAGGGGGCACCATGGAATGATAGCCACCATCGTTCCCTTCTTGCGAATTGTGAAGAAGATACTCAAGATGACCTTTATCATCTTTCAGTCTTTGAATTCCTATCAAATACTGTAAATACGGTGGATTCCGAGCGAAACCTATCCAATATTGAAGAGACTATAGCCATAAATATCTCAGCCAAAACAGATGTTGTAGAGAATATTTATGTTGGCAAATGTTGTTCTCCTTCAGAACTGGAAATATATAACGCTCTTTTTCGCGAATTCAGAGATGTCTTTGCTTGGTCATATGATGAAATGCCAGGCATCGACTCGAATATCGTTGAACATGAAATTAAGATGTATCCTGATGTCAAACCGGTAAGACAACGACTACGGCAGGTGCACCCCAAGAAAGCCGCTGCCATTAAGGCAGAAGTTGAAAAACTTCTCCATGCTGGATTCATCTACCCGGTTCCCCTAACCGATTGGGTATCGAATATTGTCCCTGTTATGAAAAAACAAGGAACAATTAGAGTGTGCGTCGATTATAGGGATGTAAATCAAGCTTGTCCAAAGGACAACTACCCTACACCCTTCATCGACCAGATAATTGATGAATGCGCCGGATGTGAAATCTTTTCATTTATGGATGGATTCTCCGGGTATAATCAAATAAATATCCGCCCACAGGACCAGTCAAAGACTGCATTCATTTGTCCGTGGGGCACATTCGCATATAAAAAATTACCCTTTGGTTTAAAGAACACTGGGGCGACGTTTTAGAGGGCAATGAATTATGCCTTCCATGACATCAAGAACATCGTTCAACTGTACCTCGATGACCTTCCGGCTCACTCGCGAAAGCGGACTGATCATCCGCAGCATTTAAGAGCGATATTTCTACGTTGCCGACACTACAAGATACGACTCAATCCACACAAATGTGTATTTTGCGTCAGTTCTAGTTGTTTACTTGGCTTTGTAGTCTCCAAAGATGGGATTCGTCTCGACCCCTGTAAGGTTCAGGCAATCATAAATTTTACTCCACCTTCAAATCTGCTTCAGATTCAGAAACTCCAAGGGAAAGCAAACTTTCTGAGGAGGTTCATTCCAAATTACGCAGAACTTGCTAAAGGTTATACTCGTCTTTTGAAAAAGGAAGTACCTTTTGTCTGGGATCAGGTTGCGCAAGCTTCCTTTGATGCTTTGAAAGATTCCCTAGTAAAAGCATCATTAATGTATGCCCCTGACTATCAAAGTGACTTTAACCTGTATCTGGCTACAGCGGATACGACCATTGCAATGGTTTTAGTTCAAGAAGTCGATGGAATTGAACATCCAATATATTATTTAAGTAAAAACTTAAATGATATAGAAAGCAAATATTCTTACGTTGAAAAGCTAGCACTCGCTGCTGTTCAAGTGATACAGAGATTTCGACATTATGTCCTCTTTCGGAAAACTACCATTCTATCAGATTGCAACCCCATGACTTATATATTGTCGCGACAGTTGCTGGGGGGCAAATATTCAAAATGGATAGCAATCCTGCAAGAGTTCGATCTGGAATTTGTAAAATCTAAATCGAAGAAAGCTCTAGTTTTCGCAGAATTATTATGCGATCTCCCATCGTCGTCCAAGGATGAAACATCCCAAGAATCAATCGTGGACAAAAGTTTGTTTCTGATATCCACAAGCGATGAGTGGTATGGAGATATAATTGTTTATCTCCAAACCCAAAGATTTTGGCCAAACACCTCTCACTCAGAACAAAAACGTATTCGATACCAAGCAAAAGACTACATGATCGTCGGTGATACACTTTACCGTCGTGGTGTCGATACAATTCTGAGAAGGTGCCTCACCCATGAGGAAGCCGAAAAAGCCCTAAATGAGTGTCATTCAGGTGCCTGTGGGGGGCATCAATCTGGATATGCTACAGCACAAAAAATCTTACGAGCAGGATACTTCTGGCCAACCATGTTCAAAGATTGCATAACCGCAGTCAGAAGTTGCCATGCTTGTCAAATTTTTGATAGCAAAACCAGAAGACCACCCGCTCCGCTACAGCCAATAGTAGTTGTGGGGCCTTTCACTAAATGGGGCATCGATTTCATGACATGTAACCCCACCTCGACCGGGGGGCATGGGTATATCATAGTCGCGGTTGACTATTTTACCAAATGGGCTGAGGCGATGCCTACATTAGATAATACTGGTGAAACAGCTGCCCTATTCTTTTTCAATCATGTAGTCGCCAGATTCGGCGTACCACAGGCCATAGTTACAGATCATGGATCGCATTTTCGCAATCACATGATGGTCGAATTAGCTGCCAAACTAGGGTTGTCTCACGACAGCTCTACCCCTTATTATCCGCAAGCTAACAGACAAGTTGAAGCGATCAACAAAGTCCTGAAGCGCATGCTGCAAAGGATGATTGGGGTTCACAAAGGAAGATGGCACCTAATCCTGTACTCAGCTTTGTGGGCCTACCGAACATCGGTAAGGAATGCAACTGGATTCACACCTTTCCAACTGGTGTATGGCCTGGAAGCAGTCCTACCAATCTAGTGTGAAATCTCGTCTCTTAAACTCGCAATTGACCTCCTCCCCGGAACTTCGGAAGAAGAGGCTCGTTTCTTGGAGTTAATCCAATTGGATGAAACTCGTTGTGACGCCGCTTTGGCTAACGAAGCCCATAAGAAACGAGTCAAGGCGCAGTTCGACAAAAATGTCAAACCCCGTGTCTTCTCAGAAGGTGACTTGGTCTTGCTTTACGACCGAGAATCTGATAAATTGGGAGATGGTAAATTTAAGTCTTTATGGATGGGCCCCTATATTGTTAAAAGGGTATTAGCGAAAGGAGCCTACGAGTTAATGGATTATGACGGAATTCCACTGGCGCAACCTCGTAACGGGTTGTACCTCAAGCGTTACTATGCCTAATAGTAACCTGTATGCTTTTGTTATATTTTTGTTTTCACTAAAGTGTTTATTTTGGTCAAGTAATCCACTTTTACATTTATTGCAGATGTCAAACCCATTGGAACCGTGTGTTGGATATGCTGACGGAGCGAGTCGTAGTTTGTGGAACCTATCCGCCGCAGCCTGGGCCATCTTTGATCCATGTGGCGAGTTAGTAAGTTTCAGAGGCGTTTGTATTGGTCAATCAACAAATAACATCGCTGAGTATAGCACGTTGATAGAACTAATCTCTGATGCCATCACCCATGGTATACGCCGACTAGTTGTCAGGCTAGACTCACAACTCATAATACTACAACTCACTGGTATCTACTCTGTCCGAAATCCAGCTATTTATCGCATGTTCCTAAGGGTTAAGATTTTGGAAAGATGGTTTGATCTTATTCAATATCAACACATTTCCAGAAACTTAAACACATTAACCGAATCATTAGCAAACTATGTGTTAGATAGACATTTGCAAAATTTATAAAAAGAAACACATCATCAATGTTTCACATGTGGATCATATAAATCAACCAGAATAAAACTCCGAAAATAAAAAATGTATATAGCTGTTTATGGTTTACATATAATGTTCTGTAACCAAGACAAAATTGGTCACGCGACCCAAAAACTCAAAATGCTAGGGGGCACCCTAGTCTAATGATGCTCGTGATAGCAAGTCACGGCCTGTGCGATCATGCGTAAGAGACGAGTCCATCGTCTAGGCACACCAGTGGTATGCCGCTGTAACTGCAACGGCAGCTCGTCAATCCTCACATCTGGAATACCGAGAGTAAGGCTCTCAACCTGCTCCTGCACAGCTGTAAGGGTCTCGGCTACATCGAGGTCACGAAGAATAACTCTTCCGGCAGCCTCTCCTGCTGGGACGGCGGCTGGCGCTCTCAGTCGAACTACTGGACGAACAGGACCAACATCTGCATGTACACATGAGTTTGATTAAAGTCTTGATAGAGTAAAGCACAAGAACATTATAAGCAAAAACAGTAAACAGTGATATGGTCAGAGATTTTACCAATAGCACCCCACTGCTCACCAGCCGGCAGTACTAAATCTGGATCACCCCGGAAATCCATGCCAACATATGGATACTCGGCATAAAACATCTCCTGACGATCGAACCACCTGAAGAAGGTATCAGAAAATGAAATCTGAGACTGGCCTGCATGCCTAGACATGTGGTCAACCCATCTCTGCATACGTGGTTCAGTAGGAGAAGGTAAGTCGAGTGCAATGTACTGAGGCTGCATCAGTGGTATCTTCTCCAAGGCAAAGGCGGTCAAAATAGAACCAAACCCAAAGTTCTTCAACCGCCCGTTCTTTACCTTGGTCAACTGTTCTTTCATCACATGAAGCACTGCATCGCACCAGTTGAACACTTTCGGTTGGAGGCACTCCAAGGCATGCTGCATATAGGATCTGTTAGCTACATGAAGGGATGCACTACCAGCCATCCTACCAAAAATAAATAGGATAGCCCTAAGGGGCCTATCAGTGACATCGTGGATGATGATCTTGCCGTCTTTGCTCGGCTGAGATCCTTCCCTGCAGTACTGGCGGACATAATCTCTCACAGAATCGCTCCCCCGGACCGAACCTGACAAAGAGATGGGGGCACCTCGCCTCGACAAACCAGTCAAGAAATAGATGTCCACTGCTGTCAAGGGGATAGATTTTCCCCTAATCTGGAAAACTTGGTGGTCAGGATCCCAAGCATCGAGCAAATATTGCAGTAGGTTGATCTGCTGTCTCATGCTAGAAATGCGGAAGAACTTCAGCAAGCCACAGTTCCGCAGCGCGTTCACTGTAACTGGATCATGTAGGGCAATCATGTCCTCTTCTTCATGTTCTCGTTCTCGCCATGTAAGGGTCATTTTGCTCAAAGATCCCTGCAAAACAAACAAGAGAAGGAGTAAGATCCTGGTTTTGATGAGAAACAAGCAAAATTTTCATCAAAAACTGTGCAACAAATTCCTCTTTTTCGCCCAACGCACCTACAGTGGTGTTCCACCTGCGTTGAATGTCAAACTACCTTTATACTGGCCAACATTCAGCGCAGGTTTTGATAGGGACAGGGTGCGTTGATGGCAGAATGAACCCATCAAACCCCAGGGGCTCAGAAAAATAGGAAAAGAAGCATAGAATGCAAAAAGGAAACCATGAAATGAAAGAGCTCGGGTTTAGCTCCTACCTGGTCCAGATGGCGCCGAGAATCGTCCACAGAATCTCCCGAAATCACAGAATCGAAGGGGAAAAGCACCTCCAAAGCTCCAACAAACCAAGTTCAAATGAAATGGTAAAATGAGAGGTAAAAACACTTTTTAATTGCTTTTCACGTAGTTCAAAGTAAAATATTAGTGTTTTAGTCTCATTTTCAAACAAATATTGTTCATTTCTGACTAATTTGTTGAAGCAGTTGAATATGCAGTACTATCTCTGAAAGAACAAAGCTATTAATGGTAAAAATCAAAGCAAAACCATATAATCGAGCAGTTTTAGCACATAGTTCATGCTCGTTAAAAAATAAACGCAAGATTCGAGCAGTTTTAGCACACAGTTCATGCTCGTTAAAAAATAAACGCAAGATCCGAGCAGTTTTAGCGCATAGTTCATGCTCGTTAAAAAATAAACATAAGATCGAGCAAATGTTTCCACCCGCGTTTAAGCTCGTTAAAAAATGAACTATTTCGGTAAATGACCACCGTGAATGTAGCATCATCAGCCATTAAAGCCTTGGTTGTGTTTGCCCATCAGCTCCACTTTTCCATTGGCCGATCATTCACCTCCATATGATTGTTTACCCATTTTGAGGAACAGCTGCGAAGAGTGATTTCACTAGCCATCCTTGTGACACTGCCGTGATTTGGAAATTCCAATCCTTCCCTGGAATCAGCTGCTACCCATCTTATCACTCGTTCCTCAAAAGATGAGCCTTCTTTAAGCTCTTTTCATCTGACTCGTAAAATATGAAAAGATTGCCGAGTTTTGGCCTTCCAGCTTGTCAAAGTGACCGGAAGTGGTATCCCTCCTCTAGATTTTAATCTTTTTGGACCTGAGGGATTATTGCACAAGAAGATCGAGCGCTTGTTTTGTTCGGCTCGTTAAAGATATCGAAAATTCATCCCTTCTGTATTGTTTTATACTTTTTCGGACTTAAGGGATTAAGATGACGAAAAAGGACTTTTAGAGTTAACTTTACGTACCTTTTCAGACTCTCTAAAAATGAAAAGGACCGAGTTGTCTTTGTCGCTAGACTCGTTAAATGCATTAAATAGCGACAAACTTGTCTTTAGACGAGAACGAGTTTCACTATCGCTAGGCTCGTTAAAACATAGCGATGGGTTTGCCCGAAGGGAAAATTATAGAACAAGCATATGTTATCCTCCTCAAGCTTGACAAAAATAAAGAGGTACTGGTCAGCAATGACTGGGGAAAAATTGGGAGAAACTCAAAGAAACTTTGATGGTAGCAAGTCGCTCTTGAACATGACACTTTTCCTCCGTACCACAATCGGGTTGGGTTGTTTCATTCACCGATCACATCACCATGGTCTCGCCATACCATCCATATTTGGGGTAAATGCTACCAATCCATCGCATAAGTGTCGCCATATGTTCAAGAGAAGTCGTTCAGAGAAGTCACCTGTGTCCCATCCACTACCATACATTATACTCTTTCATGACCGCCACCCTGAATCATATATCATCAGATCGTTTTCACCTCCATCAAAATCATTAGCTCCATTCCGTGTCATTGATGTGGGATTCATCAAGGCCCTCCTTTGACGGATCGCTTCTTGTCGACATCAGCTCATTATCCAAGAAGTTGATCTAGGAACACCCCCTTCAGTACTTTGAAGCTTGCATGCCTCAATGGCAAGTTTCTCACTTCCGGCGACAGGTATACATCAATGACCTTCGACCGAAAGATTTTGCGTGGTGTTCGACACCAAGTCCTCTATTCACACCACGTGAATTGTACTGCAGTACCTTGAGGGTCATCATCATTATTGGTGATTCCTCTCGTGCTTGTTAACAGTTTACATCATTGACTGGTAATCAAGCGATGTCTTTCCATGTTCGACTTCAAAACAATTCTCACATGGATCGACTTGTACTTAGAGTGAAGATTGGACGAGATTGAAGACCCCAGATCTAGTTTCATCCATCCGGGTTGCGATATATATTCAGGAAAATAAAGACATGGAAATGTACAGCTTTGCAGCACGGATAATCATCCTACCAAAAGGATGATGGCTCTATCAGAATCATCAGTCTATCATCAGACGATTGTCTGTACTATGTACATGAAAATGAATTTATAAAGCTAAGCATGGGAATGCCTGCCTCAGCTAGATCATGAAAAAAGTATGAAAATAATGTATTGTATTGTATTTATTACAGGTCTCCTCCCGGCATTGAAAGAACCTCGGATCCTCCTAATAAAGCATTTCACCCGATAAATGGCCTCATACTTTAGGGGGCAACTGTTATAGACATTTTTGTGCCTTACAGCTATAAGCATGAAATGTCCATAATCCAAGGGATCCAAAGTCCCTAAACATGTTGTTCCTACCCCTAGAGGAACAAGGCCAGCAAACCAAAACAATTCACAGAAGTTCTCCACCAGAAATTGCTCAAAAACAGTCAAATCAGGGATCATTTCAGTGGCTCCACTGGCCACTTGCGTTGCAAAGCACCCCAGTACACTAGCTAGGTGTGTTGCAATGCACCCAGATGCACTACCAGGGTGCGTTGAGCGGGAAATGACAAATGGCAGGGTCTCTTGTGCGAGGTGTAAAGACTGTGGAAGCTTCCAGAATCTTCCTCCATGAAACTTACCTTGCTGAGTTTGACTAAGTGATGAGTAAGAGGCTCTTAGTCTCCAAGTGGAAGCAAGAACTGATAGAGAGAGAGGACACTAGTTAGATCACAAGATGACTCATCCTCTCTCCAAACATCTATATATGGATCTCTTCTCCATGAGATCTAGAGGCTGGAATTTTGTTATTACAAAGAATTGCTGTTGGTTTGAGATTGAGATCATTGGGTGCTTAATGCTTTTAAGGGAGGTGAAGAAAGGATTTCATTTGCTGGGAGGTAGATGCTGGATTGGATCTCTCTTGGTTGTATCTCCTCCTGAACCTTGTTATTTCATCAATAAAGCTATTTGAGTTTCTCCTACATGCTGATGTGTCTTTGATGTATGATTGCATTAGTATGTTTAGTTTATTTCTAATCCTGAACTAGTTATGAATATGAATCTATGTCTTTGTGTAGTTTTCCCCTTGTTTGATCTTGCAGGAACTTGGTGAAGCTAGGCGAGCGAGAAGGCAAATAGCTGGGAGCTCTCAAAGAGAAGAGAAACCGGATCGAGGGACAAACGGAAGACACCGGTTAGTCCATCCATCTCTCTTCATTCTCAATTCATAAAGGAAGAATACTAGAATAGCTGTTTCTGTTTGTTGCTAAGGCACTATCACACCTTAGGTGGATAGGATCGTCCTGCATAGGCATTTTTCCCCACAACAAAGTCTCTGGTGAATAAACTGTTCCTATGGAAAAAGTTGTATAACCTGAGGATGAAAGATGGAGACTTGGTGAAAGAGCATCTGAACGCATTTAATACTGTGGTAAGTTAGCTAGCATCTGTTGATATTAAAATTTCAGATGAAGATAAGTGCATTAGTTTGTTGTGTTCTCTACCAGATTCGCAGGATAGTCTGGTTATTGTAATAGGTAGCAATGCAACTGCCTTGCAGTTTGATGAAATAGTCTCATCCTTGCTGATGGAGGAGATGAGATGGAAAAATATGGAGATCCAGAATGGTGATGCCTTGTCTGTACGAGGACGGTCCCAGAATAGAAACAAAAATAAGTCATTGAGTGGGAGATCTAAATCTCCAGGAAAACCTGTAAAGGTTGTGTGCTAGAAATGCGGAAAGGAAGGACACTTCAAAAGGGACTGTAAATATAAAACTCCTGATAAAGGAAAGGGATCTAATGATGCTCCTTCTGTAGAGGCGAAAACCACCTCAAATGAAGGTGGGGATGTGTACTTGGCTTCTTCAAGTACACATGTAGATCATGAGGCATGGTTGATTGACTCAGGTGCATCCTTTCACTTCACTCCCCATAGAGAGTGGTTCTGCGAGTATGAGGAATACGATGGTGGGGATGTCTTCTTGGGGGATGACAGGAAGGCTAGAATCGTTGGTTGCGGAAAAGTAAAGTTGAAGTTGCAAGGTGGAAGGGTTAGAACACTTCCAAGTGTTCTGCATATTCCTGCATTGGCCAGAAATCTGATTTCTATAAGCAAGCTGGATGATGCAGGTGCAAAAACAATGTTTGAGAAGGATACCTACAAAATGGTTCGGGAAGCACTGGTATTGATGCAAGGAGTTCAAATTGGAACTCTGTACAAGCTGCAAGGTAGCACTGTTATTGATGGGTGCAAAAGTTTTGTGGTTCCTGAAAGTGGAACAAAAAATCTAGTGGTCTCTGGAGAGAAGACCATGTTGGGGCATCAAAGGCTTGGACATATTGGAGAGAAGGACCTTCGAATACTTCATGGTAAAGGTATGGTAGAAGGTATGAGTAATAGCTCTCTGGATTTTGATTTCTGTGAAAATTTTGTGTATGGGAAGCAGAATCGGGTTAGTTTCCACTCTGGTAGTAAGAGGGTGAAACAGATATTAGAACTTGTGCACAGTGATGTGTTTGGACCTGTGAAGGTTCCATCACTGGGTAAGTATGTGTACTATGTATCATTTATAGATGACTTCTCAAGGAATACATGGATATATTTCCTTAAGAAGAAATTTGAAGCCTTTGACAAGTTTAAAGAATTTAAGGCTCTCATGGAAAATCAGACAGAGAAGAAGATAAAGGTGTTGAGGATAGATAATGGTGGAGAGTTTTGCAGCACGGAATTTGAAGAATTCTGTAAGAAGTGTAGTATAGCATGACAGAAGACTACTCCATATACACCTCAACAAAATGGAGTTTCAGAAAGAATGAATAAGATGTTGATGGAAAGGGCAAGAAGCATGCTCAGTGGTGCCGGGGTGGGACAGGAATTCTGGGCAGAGACGGTGGATACTGCATGTTACCTGGTCAACAAGCCACCTTCATCAGCGTTGGAGGATAAGACTCCACAAGAGGTATGGACTGGTAAGAAACCCTCTCTTTCACATCTAAGGGTATTTGGATGTGATGCATATGTACATGTTCCAAAGGAGAAATGAACCAAGTTGGATAGTAAATCTGAAAAGTTCATCTTTATTGGGTATAAGGATGGTTTAAAGGGTTATAAGCTTTGGAACCCAGTCACACGGAAGGTTGTGTACAGCCGAGATGTGGTGTTCAGAGAGGTAAAAGATGTTATTAAACATGAAGTCCAACGAAAGGAACCTGAGAATATAGAGTTTGATCTAAAGGAGGAAGAATCATACTCTACAGCAGAGGAGGAATCAGAAGATGAAGAGCCACAAACTCCAGGTGTAAGAAGATTAGTTCGAGAAAGAAGGCAGCCAGAAAGGTATAGTCCATCTACTTTCTATTCAAATTTTGCTTTATCTATTACTGATGATGATCCCAGAACTGTGAAGGAAGCGGTAGATTCAGAGGATGGAAAACTTTGGAAAGAGGCCATGGTTGATGAAATGGCATCTTTGCACAAACATGAGGCTTGGGATCTGGGGGAGTTGCTGGCTGGAAGGAAACCCATTGGTAGTAAATGGTTGTTCAAGAAGAAGACAAATGCAAAAGGAAAGGTGGAGAAATACAAAGCTCGGTTGGTAGCAAAAGGTTATTTCCAAGTGTCGGGAATTGATTTTGGTGATATTTTTTCTCCTGTTGCTAAGGTAACTTCTATTAGGCTACTTTTATTTGTTGCTGCCGCTTTTGATTTTGAGATAGAAAAGATGGATGTGAAGACAACATTTCTTCACAGGGATCTGGAAGAGGAGATCTACATGAAGCAAACTAAAGGATTTGTGGTGAAGGGTAAGAAAGAACTGGTATGCAAGTTAAAGAATTCTCTGTATGGGTTAAAAAAGTCACCAAGGATGTGGTATCACAAATTTGATACATATATATGAGGTCTTGGCTTCACCAGAAGCAAGGAATATCACTGTGTGTATTTTAAATTAATTGATGGCCGTGTTATTTATCTAGTCTTGTATGTGGATGATCTGTTGCTGGTTGTAAATGATAAAGAAATTATCTAGGATTTTAAGACCCAATTGTCCGCTAAATTCGACATGAAGGATCTTGGTGCTGCAAACTATGTTTTGGGCATGGAAATTAAAAGAGATCGGGCAAAGAGGAAGCTCTGGTTAAACCAGAGGAAGTATGTCGAGAAAATATTGCAGAGGTTTAATATGCAGGATAGTAAACCGATGAAGGTTCCTATTTCTATAAGTGTGAGGTTATCTGCTAAACAGTGTTCCAAAACACGAGAAGAGGAAGAGGACATGTCCCGTGTTCCATATGCAAGTGCAGTCGGTAGCCTGATGTATGCAATGGTCTGTACTAGACTAGACATTGCACACGCAGTGGGAGCATTGAGTAGGTTTATGTCAAAACTAGGGAAGGAGCACTGGACAACAGTGAAGCGGGTTTTCAGGTACTTGCGTGGCACTAGTGATTATGGTTTGTGCTACCAAGGAAGATCAGGATTGGGCAGAATGTTTGATATTCATGGCTTTGTTGATGCAAACAGGGTTGGAGATCTGGATCAGAGAAGATCTACAAGTGGGTATGTGTTTAACCTATTTGGAGGTGCAGTCAGTTGGATGAGTAAGAAACAATCTGTAGTGACACTATCAACTACAGAGGCAGAATACATGGCAGCCACTCATGCAAGAAAGGAAGCAGTTTGGTTGCAGAGATTGTGTTCAAGTATGGGGTTATTACAGGGAACTATAAGGATAGACTGTGACAGCCAAAGTGCAATTTTCTTGGCAAAGAACCCTGCATATCATTCAAAGACAAGGAACATTGATGTTCAGTATCACTTTGTGAGGGATATGATAGAAGACAAAAAGGTGTTGCTGGTAAAGGTGGACACTTTGAAGAATACTGCAGATGCATTGACAAAATTTGTGAGCTCTGAGAAGTTCTCTGGGTGTAGAGAGACAATGTGCGTTTCAAGGTTGGAAAAATGACTAAGCTCTCTTGTGGCCCCCTGTGGAAAGAAAACAAAAAGTGGGATAATGTTGGGTTGTGTTATATTCTTTCCATGAATAGCCCACGTATTTAACCGGGGGGTTAGAGGGGGGGGGGGGGAGTCCCCCTTCGTTGCGTCGATTGTGGACGCGATGGTTTTCAGTTCATGGTATTGGATGCGATGGTTTTTCTGTCCATATCGGATGCTTCGGCATGTATAAATATGTATTATAACATTGAAAGGAACATAATGAAAAATCAAGCTGGTAGTCTTGGTTTTGGGATCCAAGGGAAAATCTCCGTGTATATGTGTTTTATGTGTTATGCTCTCGCATTGTTTATTTTCTGTGTTTTAGAATTCGTATGCAGGTAATTTCTGTACAGGGTTAAAACCTACAAAGCATAGTACATGGATTCTAGCTAAGAAGATTTTGAAGCTATTTGGATGAGGAACATTGTTGTTGGGTTATTTGGTCAGATGATGGATCCCACCGTGATTTACTATGACAACCATATTTTTATCAAACTCTTTGATAATCCAATTTTCATGATCGATCCAAGCATATCGACATTCGGTATCACCATCTACGAGATTATGTGTAGAGGAGAATCATGTTGTTGGAGTACAATCCTATAGAGGAACAAGATGTAGATATCTTCACAAAGAAATTGTCAAGACAAAAATCTGAGTTCCATAGAGGCAAGATTGGGGCAGTAGATAATCCCTTTGTTGTTGTGAGGGAGTGTTGAAAATGGAAACAAGAAAATCCTGATTTAATTTTCCCTTGAATTAAATTAGGAGAAAGTTGTAATTCCACATCACAAGATAATGTGAATGAGTTAACTAGGTTAATTTCACTTATTTGGATTAGTTAATTTGAGTTGAGGGTCTAACTTGAGTCATGTAGAGTGTTTCCTAAATTTTAGGAGCCTAAGTTGAGTTTAATTTGAGTTGTAATAGCTTAATTTAGTTAAACCAAGTTAATGTCAGTTAAACTAGTTCCAACTATTGAAGGAACTCGTAGGAGGTCTAGCAGTGGGGTGAAACTTCATGTGTTCAACCAGTTAGCTGGTAAATCAACCATAATTAACTCATGCATGCATGAAATTCGAGTTACCCGGTTGAGATTGGAGTTCAAGGGAAATGTACTATCAATTGTATAATTTTATGAGTTGTGCATGCAGTCAGAGAAGGGCCTATAGGGATTGAACAATTCAAGATGGGTATTTCCCTAATTAATAGGGGGGTAATTCCTTGATAAACAACACAAGGAAATAAGAGCTTGGTAGGTAGCAAAATTGGGTAATTATTGTCCAAAATCAGCTTTTGAGGTAGTGAGATAGAATATACTTGTGCAGAGATTGTTCAGGTTGAACAAGCATTGTATCTATTATCTATTTTTTCTAATCTAATGCAATATACAAATAGGAAGGGGTTTTGAGCAGCAAGATATCCCCTTAGATAAATCTTTGAGCATATGTGATTGAATCTTGTCTCATGTTTATGTTGTTATTTCTCGATAGATTAATTTCTTCCATTAATGAGTAGAGTAGATTCAAGTCTTTTGTTTTAGCATATTACATAAGTAGTTTGAATCTACAAGAAATTTCTACAAAAATGATAGTAGTATAAGGATAGATATGAGAAGAATTAAAGGAAAATGAACATGACAAAGGTTCACATAGAAGGAAGCATGGTCCTACAGGGAGATTAGACTGTCCGATCTGCAAGATATTTTAGGAAATGTTGGAGCCATTTGTAAGAGCTTATGTACAAAGAAAGCATGGTACCGTGGGAATACTTCATTAGTTTCATAGGAAAATTCACGAACATTTGGAAACTATTGGTAGTAACTTCCATATGAAGAACATAAGCATAGTGCCAAGGGGAAATGTATCAGGTCAACAGGGAAGGTTAGGAACAATCGAGAACATTGATAGGAAACATGGTTTTAGGGGGAGAATCCATCAAGTATATAATAAAGTTCTAAAGCAATTAGAGAATCTAGACATTGATAGACATGGTGTTATGAAACTAGCTCACAAAAAGATAGAAAGATAGATCCATGCCTTAGAATTCAGCCTCTTCGAGGGGGCAACCTCCTTTACATCACACAAATGAATGATTCTTTGATGATTCAAATGACAAAACCTCATTTCTATATATAGGAGTCTAAGGAGTCATAATATAACCCAGCCGACCTAACAATAATAATATAAAGCCACAAAAATAACAATAAAGGGATTCTATGGGGCACAGTAATAACAATATGGGGACAATAGGGGCACAACAATATTAATAAGGGATACAACTACAATAGTAATGGGGTAATCACTAGTATTATAGGAACCTAACATGCCCCTCTCCTTCAAAAAAGTGTTGTCCTCAACGCTTGAGTAGTTCTGGATGCTTATGTATAAAATTCTCATCCTCCCATGTGGAATATTCAGCGGATACGTTCTTCCACTTGATGAGATACTCCAAAATTGATCGATTTCGTAGCTGTCAAGTTCTTGTTTCTGTGACTACTTCCGGTTCCAATATAATTTTTCCTTCCGCGTCAAGTTCTGGCAGTATTGTTTGAACTGGGAGCTTGTCGCCTATAACCTTCTTTAAACATGAAACATGGAAAACTGGGTGCACTCAAGAAGCTACAGGAAGCTCCAATTTGTATGTGATCGTACCAATATTTTGCAACACCTTGTACAGACCATAATACTTTGGTGATAATTTATTATCCTTCTTAGCTTGCTTGAGGGACATATGTTTATATGGCTGTAGTCGTAGGAATACCCAATCACCTACATTAAAAATTCTTTCGCTGCGATGTTGATCTGCCTATTGTTTCATTCTATTCTGTGCCAACATGAGGTTATCCTTTAAGAGTTGGAGGACTTGTTTTTGATGTTCGATGTGATGTTCCACTACTTGAACCTTAGAATTTTCTCTTAAATATGATGTGATGGATGGTGGCTGATATCCATAAAGTGCCATAAATGGGGTCATTTTTGTTGTTGTATGGAAGGAAGTGTTATACCACCATTCAGCTAGAGGCAACCATTTGACCCATTGTGTTTGTTTATTAGATACAAAGCAACAAAGATATCCTTCCAAACATTTGTTTACTATCTCAGTTTGCCTATCAGATTGAGGATGATAAGATGAACTATGAGCTAACTGAGTACCAAGATAAGAAAATAATTCTGTCCAAAAATTTCCAGTGAAAATGGGATCTCTGTCACTTACAATAATCTTTGGATTTCCATGTAGCTTTTGAATTGTTTCCATAAATGCAGTAGAAACTGTACTGGCTTTAAATGGATGTGATAATGCGCAAAAACTGTGCATACATGGTAATTCTGTCAACTACCACCATGATGACACTCTTTCCCTCAGACTTGGGTAAACCTATGATAAAATCCATTGAAACCTCCTCCCAACATTGGCTTGGAATGGATAAGGGTTGTAATAGACTCGGGGTCGTAATTGTTTCAACTTTATTTTGTTGGCAAACCAAACATTCCACCACAAACTTTTGAATAACTGATTTAAGGCCATCCCAAAAAAATTCCTTCTTAACCCTGTGGTAAGTTTTCAAGAATCTCGAGTGCCCTCCTAAGGGAGAAGTGTGAAATTCCATAAGAATATTTTGTTTGAGTTGGGAATTCTTATAGAGGTATAAGTGATCTTTATACCATAACGAATCATTTTGCCAGCTAAATGTATCGTATGTACTGGAATCTTGTTGTAACTTTCGAATAAGTGCCCACACTTCTTCATCTTTCTTCCATTCCTCCCTTGCTTCATTTATCCAATCTGGTTGGATAATAGAAATGGCGCACAACAATGCTTCCACGTCCTCATCCTTTCTTGAGAGTACATCTACCACCACATTTTGCTTCCCTTTTTTGTAGGTGATTTCAAAGTCATAGCCCAACATCTTTGTGACCCACTTTTGTTGCTCTTCAGAGAATAATATTTGTTCTAAAAAGTATTTAAGGCTATCATGATCTGTTTTTATCTTGAAGTGTCTTCCCATTAGGTAGGGTCGCCATTTATTAAGTGCATGTAGTATTGCCAACATTTCCTTCTCATAAATAGCTTTGTGTAAAAACTTTCCCTTGATTGGACGACTTTCAAAAGCAATGGGTCTTTCATCTTGCATTAAAACAACACCAATTCCATTTCCTGAAGCATCACATTCCACAATAAAGGTTTTTGTGAAGTCCAGTGTAGCTAAGACCAGTGCTTGGCACATTGCCTCTTTAAGATGTTCGAAGGTCTTTGTTGCTTCCGGAGTCCATGAAAATTCATCTTTCTTCAATAATGTTGTTAGAGGTGCTGCTATTCTCCCATAATTCTTAACAAACTTGCGATAATACCCTGTCAACTCGAGAAATCCTCGCAGATGCTTTATGGATGTGGGGATTTTCCATTCCTTAATGGCTTTAATTTTTCTAGGGTCTACCTTAACTCCTTCATGAGATATAGTATGACCCAGATATTCCGCCTCTTGTACTCCAAAGAAACATTTGGATATTTTTGCATATAATTGTTTCTCCTCCAATAGTTGTAGCACCCTGTCAACATGTTCAACATGATCCTTCCAAGACTTGTTGTAGATTAGTATGTCATCAAAAAATACTAACACAAATTTTCTAAGGAAGGGTTTGAAAATGGAATTCATCAAACCTTGAAATGTAGAAGGTGCATTGGTAAGGCCAGAAGGCATGACCAAAATTTCATAATGATCCTCATGAGTTCTAAATGCTATTTTCAGAATGTCTTTAGTCTTCATTCTAATTTGATGATATCCTAAACGAAGATCCAACTTGGTGAAGTAAATTTATCCATGCAATTCATCCAGTAATTCATCAATGACAGGAATGGGAAACTTATCTTTAATAGTGAGCTTGTTGAGATCCCTATAATCCGGACACATGCGCCATGATCCATCCTTCTTGTGCACCAATACTACTGGAGCGGAGAAAGAACTTAGAATAGGTTTAATTATACCAGCCTCTAGCATTTCTGCAACCATACGTTCAATTTCACTCTTTTGGGCATAGGGATATATGTGCGCCCTGATGTTTGGAGGAACACTTCCTAGAATCAGATGAATAGCATGATCATGATCACAAATAGGTGGGAGACCTTTGGAAGTCTCAAATACCTTGGAATGATTGTCCAAGACTTTTTGGAGATCTAGAGAAATAGATGATTCCGATGTGGAAACATCTAGCAAACATAATTGTGCAATTACACCTCTTTGTTACTTTTTTAGAAGCTTTGTCATACCGTTAGAGTTGATTATCTTTCCCGGTTTCCCTGCAATACCCCTTAGTTCAACTTCCTTTCCTTCCATGGAAAATTTCATGAAAAGTTCTTGAAAATTAAAAGCTATTGTACCCAAGGATTGTAGCCATTGGATTCCTAGTACAACATCAGCACCTCCCATTTCTTCCATTGATGAATAGAGTAGATTCAAGTCTTTTGTTTTAGCATATTACATAAGTAGTTTGAATCTACAAGAAATTTCTACAAAAATGATAGTAGTATAAGGATAGATATTAGAAGAATTAAAGGAAAATGAACATGACAAAGGTTCACATAGAAGGAAGCATGGTCCTGCGTGGAGATTAGACTGTTCAATCTGCAAGATATTTTAGGAAATGTTGCAGCCATTTATAAGAGATTATGTACAAAGAAAGCATGGTATCATGGGAATACTTCATTAGTTTCATAGGAAAATTCACGAAAAATTGGAAAATATTGGTAGGAACTTCCATATGAAGAACATAAGCATAGTGCTAAGGGGAAATGTATCAGGTCAACAAGGAAGGTTAGGAACAATCGAGAACATTGATAGGAAACATGGTTTTAGGGGGGAGAATCCATCAAGTATATAATAAAGTTCTGAAGCAATTAGAGAATCTAGACATTGATAGACATGGCATGAGCTTGTATATGAATATAGAATTATCTCAGGGGAAGACTCTATTAACAATAGGATCAAGTGCACACATAGTCATGGAAGCATTCCATGTCCCTTTCCTATTGATGTCAAAGGGAGAGAGAGAGTAAAACCTCCCCACATTTACCCGCTTTTTCAAGCCCTCTGGGTAAATGTGAAGCGAAGTGCCACTATGACCTGACCTGACCTCCTATATCTAGTTAAGGAAGTGGGGTAGACAACTGAGACTTACTGAACACAAATTAACATCCTATAGGGCTTACAGGACACTCATGGACCAAAGAACCACCCCAAGTGATCAAACCCTGAGTTGGAGCTCGTTTTCACTGACCTAGACTCCTAGCCACATGCATAAGCCTCCAAGGGTGTGGTTATAGGGCTCCAACCACACGCATAACATTGCCTCCATGTGTTTATAGCCCAAATTTTCCAGTTTAGAGGGTACGGTCCCAAGATTTGATCCATAATTCCAGGCCAACCTCCAAACCCTTACCCATAACTGCTTGTAACTTTGCATAACAATAAATGACATAATGAAAATGTCATTCTTATAAAACTTGAATAAGAACTTGAGCTAACCATGCCTAACCATGACAATCATTTCGCCAAACATATGGTGAACATGTAAGCTACAATTCATGAATTCATATATGATCATAGGAGTCTCAAGCTTATATGAGAATCACCAAGAAGGTCTAATGCCCTCTCATAATAGTTGTAATAGCACTTGTTAGCCCATTCATTCATTAACCATCAAATACTCATCAAATCCTAAATAAGTCATAGCTAGAGCACATTACAAATCCCTTCTCATAACCAACATATAACCAGATTACTAACCATGACATAACAACCATCAAATAATCATAATAGCAAGTACAATTGCTCATAGATAGGATAAAAAATCTTATTAACTGATGAAAAAGCCAGCCAATTTAGGGACTTCCACGTACCACTCAACCATAGATTGGGCTGAACCAAAATTTTCTTTCATCCAATCACCCCCATGCCATATTACAAGCATGAATGTGGGATCTCAAGACATAAAAAGCAAGGGCTTCCCGAATATTAAACCACCTCCACCATCAGGCTACAATGATCTCCCAAAAACTGGCCAAGAGATCAAAAAGGCCAAAACAAGCTTGGATGCCTCATAGTTTCTTCACCAATACCTTTAGGAATTTTGTTATCTCCACCAATCCGTAAAGGGATTCCTAGAAATTAAACCACCTACACATTCGACCCTTGGGAATTTTTCTGAGACCACCTCATCTGGTTCCAAAACTTTCCAGTAATCTAAAGCTCAACTAAGAAAATAATCCCATCACACCATGGTTATCCAAGAAATGGCAAGGAAAGGTTGAACCCACTGTCAAACCAGGAAAAACCCATGTCAATTGTAATGAATGAACCAAATAAACAAATGAATGTAACATGCATTCACATGTTAGCTAGGAAATCACATATGCAACCTATCACCTATAAAATCCTCTTGCTAAAGTTGCTTGATCCAACCTTCCTTTCTTGTCCTTTTCCTTCCTTTACTTTCTTGCTTGATTTCTCCTCTTGGTGCTCTTCTATCTCTAAAAATAATTCCAAAGAAAAACTAACAAAAGTTGTGAACTAATCCTCAGAAGCCTTTTTATCATTGAGGCCTCTATTTTCTTCATTTTCCTCTATTTTCCTTCAGTTTCCCTTCCATACAAATATGTGACCCTTCATCTCCCTTTTCTCCCATTTCCTTTATTTTCATAATTAAATGCCAATTAATGCATCTTTTCCTTCGCTAATGTCTTTTCCAATTTCCTTAGCCATAAATAAACTGAAAATGACACCTAATAGGATTTTTTTGCCAATATTCAACTTGGAATATGTGTCTCATGACCTTGGTCTTATTTTTCTTTTATTAACTTTTATTACATGAACTTTTAACTTGGGGATGTTACAAAGAATGCAAACATTGACAAAAATTAACAAGGAAGAAATTAGGGGAAAGAATGCATATATTAACAAGGAATACATCAAAGCAAGGAAATATAGAAGGAGAAATCTTCGTATTTAGATAGGGGAAGTCCCCAACATTATGTTATGGATTTTTCAGTGCATGTAAATGAGAGTTTGTCCCATTTCCATCGATGACCATCGATGTTTGGTGGTGTTTCCATCAATGACAAAGGGGGAGATTGCTTCACATAGTATTGTCATTGATGACATGTGTCATTCATGTCAAAGGGAATACCTAAGGAAGTAGTAGTGTCATTCATGAATCAATATGATATTTGATATATGAATGACCTCATCAAGTTAAGTTAAAGAGGCTTGAATTTTAATGAGTTTTTATCAATGTTATGATGTCCTAATGATCATATGGATGACATGGTTATACAATCCTCTTTGAAACCTTCCAATGATATATCACACTCTGAGAAACACCTCTCAGATGAGAAATTATGAGAATTTGAAGTTGGTATCTATAATGAGGACCATAACCAACAAATTTATGTAAGGTCACCAAATTTTTTAAAGGTCGCACATTTTGATGGCTGATCTTGTTAAATTGTAGTAGGAAAATGCTTCATTTGACTTATTCCTTAGTCAAATGGAGAAATTTTAATTTACACATCAACAGGATGACTTGAGGTGCAGTTAGTAGGAGTGACATGGCCAAGTCACTTAGTTAAGTTTGTCAATTCAAGCTTGTGAGAAAGAAGTAGAGTTTTGCATGACTTTATTGCTAAGATCTAACAATCTAGTGGAGTAATAGTTAATGAAACTCATTTATCTTAGCTCTAGTCATGAATAGAGTCAATCTGAATTCATTTGAGTAGTTGTAACTATTGTTAACTCACTGATCTCTCAATTCACTAGTCAATTTACTAAAAATAGGCCTAGTCATGCATGCAATTCGAATTTCCTTGTTAAGTGGAATGAAAATGCATAATTGTAGTTATTGTTGTATACTAGAGAGTGTACAAAGTTTTCATGTACTAGGTGAGCTCATTCTCTTGGGATTGTGTAAGAAAATATGAGCTCTTCCTATTCTTTAGGAGTAGGAATTGTGCAAGGGAATAGGAGGAAACATGAGTCCTATTTTGGATAAGTATTGGCCAGAGAAAACTCAGGAGGAGATTGATATTGCAATGCAGGTTGAGATTCAAGGATTGAAGCGGTCATTGTAATAGATCTATATTCTTATCCGATATAATAAAAATAGAGAAGGGGTTTTTCCTAGTTGGGCTCCTCAGTAAAAATAGTGTGTTCATTATGATTGAATGATTGCATGCTTTTCTATTGTATGTTTTCCCTTCCACAAATTGAGTAGAAGAATTTTTTGTCTATTGTTTTTAGCATGAATTCATTCGCAACTGCAAATTTTGAATTATTTCTACATGGTATCCAAGCTATTGAAAACTACATAGAAACTAGGTTTCTAATCATCTCTCAAAGAAATTTTGAGTAACATATTTGTGGTGCAGGAATTTTCTTCAGTGTAGGAACAATGTCCTTCTATGGATTAAGGCTTAAGTATGCATTGGAGGGAAATTTTAATTTCATTGCTTGGAAAGACAAAATGGAAGTTGTTTTGGATGGCAATGGAGTATTGGATTACACAAAAATTGATATTCCAAAACCAGCAACATCAGATGCATGACAACTGGGTTAGCGGAAGAAAGATACTGCAAAATCCAAGAGGATTATCTTGGAGGGAGCTAGAGACCATGTGGTTTAGAGTTTGCATGGAAATAATATTGATTATGAAATGTGGAAAAACCTCATAGAGCTATTTGAAAGTAGCAGTGATGACAGGAAATTGGCATTGAAATATAAGCCCAAGAACATTCGAATGCAGAAAAATGAAACCATTATTCAGTGCCTATCCATATTCACTCAGGTTAGAGATATACTTGGAAGAGTAGGAGATTTTGCACCACCATTTGATCTTGTGAGCTTAGCACTCCTTGACCTTCCAAAATCCTAGCACCACTATCAGGATTTAGTTAATTGTAGAGACAAGCTCCCAAAATGGGAGAGGCTTTAGTTTGACTTGGTGCAGGAGGAGATTAGAAGAAACACTAAAGATGGAGTCTCATCTAAAACTAATGATGAAAAGTACTTTTCTCTAGTTGGCAAAGGAAAGTATGTCAAAGGAAAGAAGGCCCAAGGCAAGGCATAATCCATCCATAACCATGGAAAGAGGAAAGACCTCAATAAGATTAAATGCTTTCACTGCCATGAGTATGGACATTATGCAACCAAGTGTCCACATAAGAAATCCAGTAAGGAGCCTACAGAAGCAGTAGGAGGAGATGCTCTCACATCGCAATTTGAGTTTGATTTTACCCTCATTTCTTGCATGAAAATCATAGTAAGAGGGAGTGAGGGGTACCTAAGCTTTAGTGCTTCATATCATATGAAATGAAATAAGGAGTTCTTTAATAACCTAGAGGAGAAGTGCCTACAATTATCCATAGAGCTTGGAGGTGATGGGAGATATAATACCAAAGGATTGGCACTATCACCTTTAAGAGAGAGTAAAGCTCTCATCTTATCCTAAAGAATGTAAGGCATGTGCATAGTCTGAGGAGAAATTTGTTGAAAATAGCAACAAGAAATGATAAAAATAGAATCCAAAAATTCTAATTAAATTTGTCCTTGAATTAAAATGAGAATTAAAATCAAATTCTATTCTCATAGAAACTTGTAATAGTTAACTAGAGTGAACTAACTTAGTTAACTTAGGAATTTTGAGTTGGAAGTCTTTCTGAAGTCATGTATATGTTCTCCCTATATTATAGGGGTCCAGGGTGAGTTAAGTATGATTTGTAATTAGTTAACTCAATTTACTGAGTTAAGTCGAGTTAAATTAGTTCCAAACTATTTGAGGAACTAATAGTGAGTTAACAGTCAGTTGGTGCACTAATGAATCAACTAGTGCTACTCCAATTAACTGAAGATTCCCTCATCAGAAACTCATGCATGTCGATTACGAGAAATAACCAATTGAGACTAGAGCGCGTGGACAATGTACTATCTGTTGTATAATTTTCTAAGTTGTACAAATGGTTCATGCAATGAGGAATTGAACCTTGAAGGGATTTCATAGTTTTGGATGCACTAGTTTCCCTTTAAGATGGGATAATCAGCCATAGGAATTACGTAAGGAAATAGGAGGCTTGGAGAGGAGAGAAGAGGCGTAGATTTGGCTTGAACTTGCTTGTGATATGGATATTGATTTTACTGAGTGATGGGATTATTCTTGTGAGAAAAATTATTGTATTATCATATTAGAATTATGATTAATGCAATACAGATAGTGTGGTTTTGAGATGTGGCTTTCCCCGAATATTTATTGTGTTATGTGCCATTGATGTTCTTCCTCTTGTCGATTATTGTTTTCATCGATCTTTATGGGCTTCCACTGTAAAGAGTACAAGTAGATTCTTATCTCTTGTTTTAGTAGATTACACGATATTTTGAATCTATAGGATAATTCTTCTTGGTATCAGAGCAGAGAAAAATATACTAGAGGAGATTTCAAAGTTTTGATTTTGGGTTACAGGTGAAATTCAAATTTTCAATACATACTTCAAGATTGATAGATGGTGTTCTATGGTTTGCGGCTTGAGTATGCCTTGGGTGGTAGCTCAAATTATATAGCATGGAAGTACAATATGGAGGCCGTGTTGGAAGATAATGGATTGAAGGAATTCATTGATCATGACATTCCTAAGCCACCAGCATCAGATGCTTAGAATATGGCCAAATGGAAGATGTGTGTGGCAAGGGTGAGGCGAATAATCCTTGAGGGAGTTCAAGACCACATTTTCTCGAGTTTCCATGGGAAGGAAACTCTGCATGCTATGTGGAAAGCATTGAAGGACCTTTTCCAGAACATCAATGACCAAAGGAGGTTGGAACTGAAAGATAAACTTCAAAAAATCAATATGGAGGCGGGAGAATCAATTCCAAATTACTTGACCAAGTTCACTCAATGTCAGGATGAAATTAGAAGTGTTGGAATCACAGTTGTCGAGGATGATATGGTGAGTCTTGCTCTTCTATGACTCCCAAAGAGTTGGCATAGTTATATGGACTCTGTCAATGATTGGGAGAAGCTACTATATTGGGAACAACTGTGGTCGGACTTGATGTAGGAGGAAATCAGGAGGAACACCAGAGATGGACCTCTTCCAAGGAAGTGGAAGAGGATTTTTCCTTAGCGAGTAAGGCAAATAAAGCCAAGGGAAATAAGTCCCAAGGTGAGGAGGGTGGAAAGAAGATGGATTTGATGAAAGTCAAGTGTTTTCACTATCACGAGCATCGACATTATGCCAAGAACTGCCCACAGAAGAAAGCAAGCAAGAAGGAGCCGATAGTAGCAGCAACAGGTGAATCTCTAGCTACACAATTCGAACTTGAATTCACTCTCATTGCATGCATGGCCAACACTGCCATGCGAGGCGTGTTGTATCTTGACAATGGTGGCTCATTCCATATGAGGGAGAATAAATATCTCTTTAGTGATTTTGAGAAGAAAGACCTCAAGAAGAGCATAGAGTTTGGAGATGATGAGAGGTATAGATATATCGGGATTGGTACAACTACCTTTTAGAGGGAATCTAGCTCCCCTCTCAAGATCACATATGTGATATATGTTCCACGACTAAAGAAGAATCTTGTTTCGGTTGCGGTATTGGAAGACCATGTTTATGATGTGGTTTTTAGTAAGGGAAAGGGTTTCCTTAGGAACATCATTAAGGGACAGGTGAAACAGATCAGTGCACAGGTCAAGAACCTATATGCTTTGAGGTTCAAGATGCATGCAAAGCCTTGAGGAGCAAGGAAAAGTTTAGAGACTTGGTGGTTGAGAGGGAGAGTAAATTACCTCTCAACATGCATCCCCAGAAGAAGCCTTTGAAGCAGCTTCAGGAAGTTGTGGAGTAGCCACAACTAGAGAAGTTGAGAGGAGAAAAATTGGAGAGATCCACTTAAGCAGAGAAGAAGCAATCTCAGACAATTGTAGAGAAGCCAAAATTGTAGAAGATGAGAGAAGACTGAGTGGAGGCATCCAATCATGCAAAGACCTCCAGTAGGGGAAATTTCAAGCCAAGTGGGTAGAGGGATCACATGCAGCCATACCTCTAGGTGTGAGGTGGGGTGATGTGAAGTGAAGTCCCAATAGGATAGAAATTGGGCAGGGTCCATTGAGAGGTTTTATCTCATGGATCATACCTTGCTATAGGAGCCCAAAGTACATAGTACTGGGAGGAATCAATTGGATTCATGTAGTCATAGATCAAAGTGACAAAGGCTAGAGCAGTTAGATACTGAGGAAGCGTAGAGAAGGGTTGACAACAGTGAAGAATGGTACATTCAACAGAAGCACAGAGTTTTCAGTTGATAGAGGCAATATCAGTCAGAGACTTTGATGACAGAGGCATAATTCTGATTCAGGTTGGATGTTTTTTCGTTTCTGGAGTTGTTGGAGCAACAACACTAGAGAGAAGTGTTCTATGCAAAACATTCCAAAGGTTCAGGATCGAGATCGAGTTGGATTCCTTTATTGTTGAGAGGGAGTGTTGAAAATAGAATTAATAAATGATAAAAATAGAATCCAGAAATTCCAATTTAATTTGTCCTTGAATTAAACTGAGAATTAAAATCGAATTTTATTCCCATAGCAACTTGTAATAGTTAGCTAGAGTGAGTTGACTTAGTTAACTTAGGAATTTAGAGTTGGAAGTCTTTCTAAAGTCATGTATATGTTCTCCCTATATTATAAGGGTCCAGGATGAGTTAAGTATGAGTTGTTCAGTTAAAAAAGTTCCAAATTGTTTGAGGAACTAATAGTCAATTAACAGTCAGTTGGTGCACTAATGCAATAACTAGTTCTACTCTAGTTAACTGAAGATTCCCTTATCAGAAACTTATGCATGTCGATTTTGAGAAAGACCCAGTTGAGACTAGAGTGCAAGGACAATGTACTATTTATTGTATAATATCTTGAGTTTTATAGATGGTGCATATAGTCAAGAACTGAACCTTGAAGGGATTGCATAGTTTTCGATGCAATGGTTTCCCTTTAAGATGGGCTAATCAACCATAGCAATTGTGCAAGGAAATAGGAGGCTTGGAGAGAAGAGAAGAGGCCTAGATTTGACTTGAGCTTCTTGTGAGTTGGAGATTGATTTTACTGAGTGATGGGATTGTTCTTGTGAGAACACACATTGTATTATCATCTTGGATTTCTGATTAATGTAATACAGATAATGGGGTTTTGAGCTATGGCTTTCCCTAGATATTTATTGTGTTATGTCCCATTAATGTTCTTCCTCTTGTTGATTATTGTTTTCATCGATCTTTATGGGCTTCCACTGTAAAGAGTAGAAGTAGATTCTTGTCTCTTGTTTTAGTAGAGTACATGAGCTTGTGAATCTACATGATAATTCTACAAAAATTAGTTTCTTTAGCTGTACTTAAAGACCATGGATATGATGTGGTGTTTAGTAAAGAAAAATCTTATCTAAAGCATGTTGCTACTGGAAAAGTAAAACAAATTGGTGTTCGGGCTAAAAATATCTACAGGCTAGAGGTATATTTCGCCATGCATGCAACTATACCTCCAGGAATGAGATGTGGAAATGTAGATACTTAGTCTTAGAGTTGCAAAGATTTGGGAAGGGTCCATAGGATAGCAATAGAAGTTGTAGTATACTATTATCATGGACCTTACCCTTGCTACAAGAGCCCATAATATTCAGAAGCAAAAGGATTAGTGCCAGTTGATGCAGTCAGATCTTGAGTGATGGTGCAAAGGATGGTAGCAGTCAGAGACTCAAGAGATAGTTGCTGCTCAGAGACACAGTTTATTAAGTATTTGGGATGCTCTCATTTGCACTTTTTGCAGTAGTAACAACAACATTGAGAGGGATTTTTATTTGTGTTACAGTATATTCCTACATAGGAGAAGGATTGGGGTTGTGCATAACCCTTTTCTTGCTTAGAGGGAGTGTTAAATTGTAGCAATAAAAGGATTCATTTGAATTATGCCTTAGTCAAATGGAGAAATTTGAGTTTCCACATCAGCAGAATGACTTGAGCTTTAGTTAGTAGAATTGCAATGGCCAAGTCACTTAGTTAAGATAGTCAATTCGAGTTTGTGCGCAAGAAGTAGAGTTGTGCAAGAGTTTATTTCTAAGATCTAGTAATCCAATGGATTTATAGTTAGTGAAACTTAATTATCTAATCTCTAGTCATGAATAGAGTCAGTATGAGTTCAATTGAGTAGTTATAACTATTGTTAACTCATTGATATCTCGATTAAGTAGTCAAATTACTAAAAATATCCCTAGTATTGCATGCAATTCGAATTGCCTAGTTGAGTGGAGGGAAAAGGCATAATTATATTTATTGTTGTATACTAGAGAGAGTGCAGATTTTGAATGTAGCAGGTGAGCTCATTCTCTTGGGATTACACAAGAAAATATGATCTATTCCTATTATTTAGGAGAAGGAATTACGCAAGGAAATAGGAGGAAGCAAGAGGCTTAATTTGGCTAAGTATTGGCCATAGTAGACTTAGAAGGAGATCAATATTATAGTGTATATTGAGCTTCAAGGATTGAAGAAGTCATTGTACTAGATCTATATTCTCATCCGATATAATACAAACAAAGGAGGGTTTTTTTCCAGTTGGGTTCCCCAGTAAAAATATTGTGTTCATTGTGATTGAATGATTGCATGTGTTTATATTGCATGTTTTCCCTTCTATATATTGAGTAGAAGAAATTTGTGTCTATTGTTTTCAATATGAATTGATTAGCATCTGCAGCATTTCAAGTTATTTCTACAAATCCAACATTGGAAGATCAATCAATGGGTTTGTATGGGAAAAATTGTGCACTTTTAAACACAGTTAAACAACATGCATATTTTGGTTAATCTAACATGATAAAAAAACATAAATTTTGGATAATAAATAAAGATGCATGGCATTCAACTATTTTCATCAAACCAATAAGATGTTGACACATGGCAGGAATTCAAGGGAGGTAAAGGTGGCAAATCCAAGCGGCAGTTTTAGGACACATGGTGTCTCATGATAAGTCCACATGGAAGTGAAGGCTCACGTGGCGTAATGCATGATGTGGTACCCTAACATGTGGCATGCCAACAAGGCTTATTTGGTTGGCCAATAAGAATGAATTTGGATAACACATGGCCCACTCAAATTGAGCCACATGACATGTATATATCATGATGACATTAGCAATTAAAAGCACAATAACTCTTATCCCTTGGGTTTCATTGAATGGTTCTATGAGTTGGTTTTCTCCTTGATTTAACGGCTCCATTACACACACACACACACACACACACATATATATATAATGGCTTGGCTTGTGGTTCATATGCAACAAAGTGAACAAAGAGAAATAACAGAGAGTTTGACTATCATGGCTAGTCTATGGTGCGTTTGTTTGGTCGATTGCAAAGTTGAAACCCTAGAGAATGCCGAGGGCATGATGGTTGTTTGACTATGTGGATATGTTTGCTCACATTATATTGAATCAGATTGTCCATGTTGTGGATACCAACTAGAGTGTGTTGAAGGGCAAAAATTTTGTTTGATGTGGATATGATTGGATCACATTGTATTGCCTCGTACTCTCTGTGACATATCTTGTTTGACGTAGATATGATTGAATCACATTATATTGGCTCGGGCTCTCTATGACATGGAAGAAAACCTTTGTTTGACATGGCTATGACTGGATTGCATTGTATTGGTTCGAACTCTCTATGACAAATCCTATTTGATGAGGATATGATTGTCTTACATTGTACTGGCTTCGATTTTATGTCACATATCTTGTTTGGCATGTATATGATTGGATCATATTGTATTGTCTTGGAATCTCTGTGACGTATCTTGTTTGATGTGGATATGACTGACTCACATTGTATTGGCTCAAACTCTTTGTGACGTGGAAACAAATCTTGCTTGGCATGGATAATTAGCTCACATTATATTGGCTTGGTATCTCTATGACGTGGAAATGTTGGCTCGCATTGTATTAACTCAAACTCTCTATGAAATGGAAACAAACATTATTTGATATGGATATATTGGTTGACATTATATTTGATAAGACTCTCTATGACATGGAAACAAACCTTGTTTGATGTGGATGATGGGCCCCATAATTGTCTATTTTATTAGGTCCATTTGATTATTTATAGACAGTTAAAACATGTATTTGACCCCCTTACTTCCACATCATAGAGTTAATTTTTATTAGTAATGGGTCCTTTGGAATTTCATTTATCCTTTCTTATTATGTGCCTAATATTATTTATTTTTGTAGAAAATTGTGATAATATTGGCCAAATTATGAAGATTTGGAGGATGTGATCATTTAGGAACTTTCTCTCTACTACAAGAGGATCAAGATTGGATAATAAATCAACAGGATATGATGAAATTATTGCACAAATTCTGGAGCTCTAGTGATTGAGAAAATCTAGGAATGTGTTCCCTGTCATTTAATGCAGATTCCTAGTGTTGGGAACCAGATCCACTATTTGAGGGATTTTGGAGGGGAAAGCTTCCTCCTTTCAAGGAGAATGCTTCCTCATCATTTTGTATAAGTACCAATTCGAATTTTCCTCTAGAGGCATGTATTTCTTAGTCTTCTTGTGGATAAAACTTGTATTTTTGTAGCTCCACTTTCATTTCTAGCAGGGATGTACTTGGATTGATTCAAATAATGAAGTTTGGTGCCATTTTTAGCTTCTAAAGCTTGGTATCCTTCATAGGAATCTGAGTATCCTTGGGCTTGTCCATCCCAGGAGCCTTAGATCCCTTTTGTATAATTTTTTTTCTTATTTTCACTTCTTATTCACATGCATCTCTTATTCTTATTTTTCCTATTTCTGCATTTAGTATTGATGCTTCTTTTGTTGTAGGATTGGGTTAAATGATTGAAGTAAGTTATTTTGCAGGTTATTTATAGATTCAAAAGCATGATGCATCCTTATAACAACTTTGAAAAGTCATATTCATCATTGAGCTACTTGGATTGGTTTACTAGTTCACAAATCTAGAATTCCTAGAAATCTCTTGTAGCAAAATATTAGCTATTTTATGCTATTTTTTAGAATGTGTTAATGAGCTTCATTTGATTTTATTCTAATTGTATTAGGTCATAAAAAATTCAAGTTAATATCAGAATTTATCCCATTTCATCTTCACTTGATTAGGTTAGTCATTTGATAGGTTAACTAGCTCACTAGTTCTTGAATTTCCAATATTTAGAGTAGTAATTTTCTACTATTTTTTAGCACGTGTTAACAGGGGTTTTTTTGGAGTGATTCCACTTGGAATGGAGACCTAAGAAATCCTATTTAATAACAAAAAAATTTCCATCCCATTTTAATTTTATTTAGTTGGGCATTTAACAATATTCTCGCTCTTGTATCATTATAGGGCTCTTGTAGCAATCGCTTGTATCAAACCTGTAGCATCACTTTCCTTCATCAGTTTTGATTCCGACTACAACTTGTACTTAGTATAGATTAATAATGACCCATAGTATCTACATCCATGATTAGGTAGACATAAATACCACTCTAGATCCCTCCTTCCTCCACTGCAAGCACAAAACAAAGAATAGAGTTAGGAAGCCATTTTCACATTTGAAACTTTTCAATGCAAGTGAAGTAGAATTAGTTTCTAAATTTCCAAGTTATTTGTTGCGGATTAAATTTCTTTTTTCCAATAAATTTTCAATTATATTAATGATTTCCATTTTTCAAGTAGAATAATTGATTTGATTTGTTTGCAATTAGAGTAGCATGGTTTATTTATACAACTAGTTTAGGTTAGATTTTATGACATTCACTTCATTAGATCAATGAAAGAAGGACACGTTGCATGCCACACATACAATGTTGACACCTCTTAAGTTTGTATGAACCCAGGGTTGATAATTTAAGTTGGTATCCTTAGGAGTTGCAACATTCTTGTTGCAATATTGGGGCTCATCACTTTTTTTGTGTTGTTCTTGGGGAGGTGTCAAAGTACGCATCGTTTTCTTTCCTAATTGATTCATTTATTTTACTTTATACAAAAACATACAAAAAATGCATTAGGAATATTTCATTTCAAAAATATAAAATTGCATTGCATTAGTGTTTTCATTCAAAAAAATCATGAAAACAAAAAAATTCTTCAATACCACACCCCCCCTTATTTGATGACTCAGTGCAGTAAGAACCACATCACCATCCACTTTTGTAGGTAGAAGAAGAAGAGGTGGAAAAGAAGGTAGAAAAGATAGATGGAAATGATGGCAATGAAGAAGATCCTCATGGATTTCTCATTCAAGATACTGATATCATCGTTGATATAAAGAACATACCTTCATCCTTCCTTCCCAACTTCCATGGTATGAGGTCAGAGGATTTGGAAATCTTTTTCTTTGAATTTTAAATCCTTTGTAGATCTTATGGTTACTAACTAAACACTAAAAATTTGAGATTGCTTTTAGAAACATTGAAGGATAGAGCTCTTAAATGGTTCATGAGTTTAGGGAATAATTCAATAAGATCATGGAATGACATGCAACAGATATTTCTAGAAAAATATAAAGACCATGATATTATAGAAGAAATCTTTAGAATGAATAAAAAAGAAGATGTGAGCCTTGAGGATCTAATAGAGAGGTTCATGTATAATGTTAAGAGGAAAAACTACATTTTTTAGGATATGACACACAAAATTACCTCTTACTTTGAACAATTACGGATGAGTGGATTGATCTCCTTAATCTCATGAGTAGAGGTGATGTATACCAATTATCATTTGAAGAAATTTTTAAAACAAGCAAATACATATTAAGAGGAACGGAAATAGTAAGTAAATCAACATCAAGATCAGTAAGTCAAGCTGAACTTGGAAATTTTCTTGATAACTTTAAAACATCAATTCTTAGCAATCTAAGTGAACAGGTAGAAATGTTAAGAATGCAAGATGAGAAAAAAGAATATGTTGATATTTGTGTTGTCCATGCAGAATCATATTTCCCATCATTACCAAGTTTGAAGGAAGTTTACCAAGAAGACAATGGAGCAAGTTAATCACCAAAGAAGCTATGTTATGTAGCTCAAATAAGACCATGGTAGCCTAGTCAACCTGATATGATGCAAAAACCTAATTCACAATTTCAAGGTTATGCACATCCATCTCAAAGTAATTGGAATACACCCTTTCCTTGGCAACCTTGGTCATCTCAACCCCAAAATCAATCTTGGAAACAAGGTTGGAAAGGACCTTATGGGAGAAATCCACAATATCCTCAATATTTTTCCTCATTATCCTACATACCCAACTCCATGTTATCCCTACGATCCACCTCCACCACAACCACATCCTTCTCAAAGATCCACTCCCACTCAACTACCTATACCACCATTTCCAAACCCACATAAGGAAGTATCTCAACCCGCTTACAATGCTAAGGTACAACACTTCCTAACATCTCCTCTTGATCTCAATGATATTCATCTTAACTCAAGAATAGTATTGCAAAAAAGAGATTCTCTTGATGTCATTGAAGGACAACATTCAAAAAAATAAGATTCAAATGAGAAGACCAAATAATTGGGTTGCACTTGATGAAGAGTAGACATCATAATGAGAGATTGATGTTGGGTGTGGAGCCTGATTATCTTCTTTATTCAAAGGTATCAACATATTGGACCCTAGTTCATAATGTGGCGGCTACACCGCTCGTAATATTTGTGATGCAAGGGGGGTCCAGGTGGGCGGTTGCACTCTTTGGGAAGCCCCCCAACACGAGATCGGGGGAAGTGCCCCCAAAGCTAAAAATAGATGTAAATTTTCCTTGTAAAATGTTGTAATTTCATAGTCAATATGGGCCAATCATTATGCAGAGATTTGACGATAGAAGTTATGTTTAATTTAGGGTTTTTTTCCCTAGAAGACAACCCATTGCTATATGTGAGGAAATTGTATTGCGTCTATGTAGATCTGTATTCTGAGTGAGAAACAGAGAGGATACTGTGTGAGATCAAAGAGGGTATAATAGTAGATCTGTTGTAGGTTGTATCTCTTCAGTTTGCTGGATAATAAGGAAGGACTGGTTGTTTCTCCGTGGACATAGCCCAAATTGGGTGAACCACTTATATCTGTGTCTCTCTTGTTTTATGTGTTTTCTGTATTTATATTTCTGCAATATATTTTATGTGTTCCATTACTCTGTAATATATATAATTTTCTAACAATTGGTATCAGAGATGAAGGTCTATTTGGCTGATAAACTCGTAGGAGAGAAGGGTTCCTGGTTCGAGTGGGAGCAATGGCAGAAGATGGTAGGTTTAGGGTCAAAAAATTTAATGGAAAAAAAACTACTAGCAACGGAAGATATAGATGGAAGATTATTTGTATCAGAAAGATCTGTACCTACTGTTAGAGTCAATCTGATCATCCCTCCATCAGAGATCAAAACTTTTTTTGCATTTCATGTTTAGGTGTCCCATCTTTCTTGATTAGTTGCATTCCGTTAGGAGCATGCCATAAATCTGTCGGAAGGGCTTTTGTCATTCATCCCCCTCGTGCTTTACACTGCTGGATCAGGTCTGTTTATCAAAATCAAGTCTTAAAAGTCATTTGCAGTCCTGTTTCATTTTGTAGGTCATAAGAGTCATTTTAGTCATTAGGTCTAGGGTTAGTCAAGCTGTGTCTTCATAAGTTCTAATAAAGCCAACAGGCCAGAGGGAGGTTCTTGATAAGTTGTTATTTCAAAATGTTTTTATTGTCATATGGATGGATTATGACTTTTCTTCAAAACTTTGTTTTGAAGACAAGTCGACATTTTTCTATTTGTAATAATTTAAAAAAAAATTCAGTTCTTGAATTCTTCAGAAGCAACCCTGGTCTCCTTTGCAAAATCCCATGTCAGCTATCCCTGCAAAAAATTGCCAAGAAATTCATCATTTCAACCAAAAAATCAAGGAGGAAACAAAAAGTCAGAGTTCTATTAATTGTCAAAAAGTGCCAAATTCAAAACATTACAAAATGGGTTTGGAGAACCAAAAATCAAATTGATGTCTTTATAAAGGTTTTTCCATGAAGATGAATGTCATTCTACATACCAAGGTCGAGGAAAAGCTTTCAAAGCGAATTGAGTGAGCAAGTGTGTGTTTTGGGGCGAAAGAGCTTGCAGCTAACCAGCGCGGTGCACATAACAGGTGGCGCGGCACACTGGAAGCGCGCGACGCACTGGGAGTTTTCACCCAGTGTTATTTTGAATGGGCACGGTGCACAGAGAGCGCGCGGTGCACTGGGCTCTTGGCGCGGCGCATATAGTCCAAAGCCCGATATTGCATGAAACTTCACCAAATTGCTCATTCTTTGCGTGAATTTGCCAGGTAGGCTTGTTGTCTTGATGTTGCATCAAATTTTATGATAAGAGATGGTGGTGTAAGGGTGATAAAGGTTGAAACAAAACTTCAAACCCTCTTTCTATAAACATAAACAAATTTGATGCCAGGGTTTCAGAGCTCACAGTTTTTCCACCAAAATCATTTCTCCTTCCCCTTGTTCCCTTATCTTCACCAATCCCTAATTCCCTATCACCTAAATTCAATACTCCCTTCTCCTACATATTTTATCCCAAATCCTCCAACCTCACACCTCAAAACCTATACAATAATCCCAAACCCTAAACCCTATTCCCATACATCAAATCCCTCAAGCCCTCTCCCATATTTACCTATTAAATTTCTCCCAATAATTCTCATTCCTCACTATTGTTTCCCCTTCCTAACAATCCCTAACAGTCCCTATTGCATTTATTTTTCCCTTGGTGACAGAATTTGAATACAACACCAAAAAGAGCAGTCCAAGTACAGTTTATATACAGCAATAGCTTGGTCTTCAAGCTATTTTGTACAACAGTCATGGCATCTGAGCATTCATCGAATTATGAGGTGGAAATTCAAAGTGACTCTCCCTTGGAAGAATAGGCACCCCGTAGGCCTCATAAAAGTGGCAGACATGTTAGGGAAGAACCGATCACCCTAACCAAATTGCAGGCCTGCCCTCTTTCTATGCAATGTTTTCAGCATCAGTCATGCTATGAGTTTTGTCAAAAGGTGGCTAGTGTCCAATTTCCTCATGAGCTGGCTCATCTTTTTATGTTGCACTTGCACGGAAATCAAGCTATCTTGGCTGGTGTCACCTTCACACTTACACCAGAATCTGTCTCATTAGCAACCGGTAACATTGGTGAACCATGGCACAAGAAACAGAAGATTGACCGGTAGCATTATGAGCCATACATCAAAACCAGTTTCTTGAGGCAGCTCAAGAGAGTGTTCCCATTCCGGTATCTGAAAGATGAATATGCTCCGCTAATGAGATTGATCACGAAATATTTTAGCTGCGAGGGATGGTTCTCTCGTCTTTATGCTTATCACATCAGGTTTCTCATGCATTTCACCAGGGTACGGATGATGAACATTCCGTATTTCATTTTCCGGAACATAGAGAGGATGACCACCTTTATACAACATAAAACCCCTCAGCAACAACTTAATAGTGTTTATCATTTTTCTCTTATTAAGATTTTGGTGGTTCATCAGCTTGGATTGCAGGGCGTCACTTGGGATGATTTCATCTCTCGTGACTTCTTCAGAGCTTCACGGAGATTATTAGAGGTTAGGCATGAAGGTGAACCTTCTCATCGGTATGAGCGCCATGAGATTGCTAGTGTGCCAATATTCATCACATATCAGAAAGGCACTGGACATTTGTTTGCAGCGACAAAGCGAGTGTTATCTCCACCCGCGGTGGAAGGGGCCTCGATGCCTCCATTAGCATCATAGGTACAAGACAAAGGCAAGAGCCCAATGCAAGATGAGGGGCCATCAGGTGAACGAGAGACTGACTTCATTCTCCTTCATGATGATGATACAGATACGGATCCGCAAAGTGCGCAGCTCAAAAAGATCATTCAGGAGCAGCAAACAGAGATCCAAGCCTTATCCCTTGACTTGGAGAGAGCTAAATGGAATATGAAATGCCTGGAGCAGAGGAACAAACAACTTGAGGATCGGAAAGCTGAGATAGAGTTGCAACTGATCAAGGAAAACCGGCAACACATCATGGTAGCACAAGGTAGACCTATGGAGCAAAGAGATGAGGATCGGTAGGCCAATCTCAAGAGAGTTAACATGCACTTAGAGAGGCTATTGGAAAAGGCCGACAAAGACCATGCTTTTCTGAGACACATGGATTTCCACTACATGGCACAAAACAAGGTGTGCAAGGCCCGAATCAGGAATTTGAAGGCAAAATTGAGGAAGGCAACCAGGAAGCAAAAGAGGCAAAGGGAGCTCGATCGTCTTCAGATATTGGCCGAAGCCTCTTTAGCCCAGCATAACACTTGATGAAGAAGCTCTAGCCCAAATGTTAAGAAATTTGGGGCATTTTTGATAATTTTGTAAATTTTTGTGCAAAAAACAGCGTTTTGCTCCCTGTGTGCGCGCCACGTGGCGCGCGCTTACGATAGGAGGCTCCAAATGAAAAAAAGTTTATAGTTTTGGATTTTTCATGAAAAATCATGACTGTTGGTGCATGGCCAAGAAGTTTTGGCAAGTTTTGAGTCCTCAGGAGGTCAAAAACACCCTAAAAATGACCTCTTTGCCCCTAATTTCACACACAGGAAGCAGTCTTGGGAGATTGAGGTTTTGGAGGGGAAAATGGGCACCAAATCTAGAAATTCCACTTGGGTTGGAAAGTAGATAGGCAGGAATTTCCAACAAGCACACTTGGGCTCAATTTGGACTTCAGAAAGTTCCTCAAAAACAACATCAAAGTGGTGTGACGCATACAGAAATTGGTGCGACGCACAAAGGTTTTTTGACCAATTTTCCACCTTCCAGCTCAGAAATTCGGCCAGTTTGACTAGTTTTTCTTTGTGACGTAATTTTTGACTTATCTTGATGTAATTGGGTGAACATGATGTAATTTTGGTACTTGTTTACTTGTTCTAGAGGATTCATTCATAAAAAAGTGAAAATTTAATGAATGAATCAGTTTCCTACCTTATAGAGGCAAGTTGTTTTGACTGCCTAGATTTTAGTGCTTTGTTTAGAATTGGTTGAAACAGCTACTAGAATGATGAGCTCGACCCCTAGAGGCAATGGAATGGGTTGGGATAGTCTATATCATGTATTTTCTAAGTCATTGTCAGGGTTGGACACTTGGGATTGCTTTGGCATATCATTGTACATTCTATCTCTGCATTTTTAGCTAAGGAAAGACCAGGGTTTTGCAGCACTGTTTGGGATCCATGTGGCTTTATGTTTTGATGGTGTGCTTCTCTGAGTAATTGTAAGTTCATTAGTGTTATGTATAACATTTTCCTCTCTTTTCTTCTGAATTTGAACAAATGAGTGATTAAGGTGGAATCCATTAGCTGTTATGCTCTGCCTTTGAATTTGTTTAAATTTTCATGTTTTCATCTGTTTAAGGAGAATTCTTGAGACTCTCATGCTCTCCTTAGTTATTCACTAGTCTGATCTATTCATTCACTCAATTTAAAGCATCAAAAAAATTTCCTTCCTTGCCCCAATCAGAACTCTGCAGAAACTGTGCCTCATCCCCGGACCCAAATTTGCCTTTCCCTGTTTCCAACACAAAACCCCCAAAAAACTCAAAACAAATCCTTGTACTTAATACCTAGCCTAAAATTAGCCTTTATTTCAGTCATCTCGAGCCCCAACGCTTGTCTTTTGCTGAGATTGACCCAGAGAGAGCCCTCTCCTGTCGTCGTAGGGCTAGCTACGAGGCTGAGTGCAGTTTGATGTGGACCTAGAACCTTGTCTGTTCAGCCTGAGACAAATCTAGGCTCTAACATAGTGGCGACCATACTGGGCAAGAAAATGGTTTTCTTGTTGATGTCATTGGTTTTCTAAGCTGCAGACGGAGCCTGAAGTTATGCCAGGTAGCCTTTGAAACGCTTTTGCTTTGCATTAGCGCAAGTAGATAAATGCTGCTTCAGTCAATCTCTGGTCTATCTTGTAAACGTGACATCTAACTTGTTAATTGCCCCAGTACATGTATCAAGTTCAGATCTGATTGTTGATGGTGGACAACGATCAGACACAGCAAGGCTGAAATCATTCACCTGGCGACTTCATTTACTGCAAAATCCAGAAAGCAATGCTTCGTGGTGACTCCACTGTAGAGAAATCTGTAGCTTTGAGATTTTCAAGATGGATCGGGTTGCAAGAAGATACGCTCCCATGAGCCGAGATCACATCCCAGGTTTTCCAAATAAAATGCCCAAGGTGGATTGGCTTCAGAATTTGCCTTTGTTTAGAAATGTGGAAGGTAATGACGCTGCTCTTCATCTGGTGAAATTTCACATTCATGTGCATAAATTAAAGAGCAATTTTCTTGAAGACTGTTTGATGAAAATGTTTATGGCTACTCTGGAAGACGAAGCCTGATCTTGGTATGAAAGTTTTCCACTTTCTTCTATTCATTGTTTAAAATATTTTCATACAATATTCTTTGAAAGGTATAAAGAATCATATCCATCCTTGACTTTGGTTTAGAACTATTGTAGCCATGTTCATAGTTTTATTGAAGATCTTGAGAATTTTTATGGGCGTGATGACTTAATGGACGAAGAGATCATGGAAGTCCTGTATGAAAATCCATTTTAGCAGCACATAGAAATCTTAGAGGATACTTGCCAAGATCAGCAGGCTGAAGATTTCCATATGGTTGAAAGTGATGAAAGAGAAAATGTCGTTTCAGATATGTCCATAGAAGAAGACAACATGCAAGTAACGCAGGAAACTAATGTTCCAATCTCAGATAATGGGGATGATAAATCAGATCGAGAGACAGATTGTGATGAGGAAAAAGAGAGTTGCATGGTTGAGGCTGCTTCAAATGGAAAAAACAGAGTTACAGACCTAACTGCCCTTACCTCACCAGCACTAGATCTTCATGAGGAGGTAGTTCATTTCCTCTGTGAAAAACAAGATGAGATCTTTGTTCAAGTAAGTGAAACAGTTTTTCTGGATGAATTTATGGTAGATGATAGAAATGTTAGTGTTGGATTTCAAGAATCATCTGAAGTTTCTTTTCTCATGACTGATGAATGTGATGAATGTAATGAGAATCTGGCTGTCATATCATGTCAAGATGATCAGAAATATATTCAGACTATAGCCGATCAGACCATGCAGGATGCCATTTCAGATTTTTCTTCCTATGTTTCATGTTTTGAAATGTTCTTTGAGGAGGAAATATACTCATCTATTTGTTCAGAAGTTTTTGAAGACCAGGAACATGCTTTTACTGAAGTACATTATGAAGAAAGATCAGAATCAAAGGAGAAAGACACCTTTCTCTTTAAGCAAGAGGAAAGACTTCATGTTTTTTAGGATCTAATGGCAAATCTGTTGCAGCCAGCAGTGAAAGTGATTATTGTAGTATTCAGTGATGAAGGAGATCATGGTCAGCTGTGTTTTTGGATGCCTAGTTACCAGTATCTATTGTTGACCAGAAGATCTGATCGGAAGAATTAGTCAAGAAGCCATCTTCTTGATTGGTTACATTGGCATTTTGATATAGTTTGATGATATATTGTCTTGTAAGAAACACAGGTGGTCAAGTACTGCCACCAAGCTTTAAGTTTTAAGTTCAGGTCTTAGTATTTTGAGTTAGTTTGTTAGAGTCAAGTTTTTTCAGTCATTTCAGTATTGCATCGAGTTAGTTTGAGTCAGGTTTCAGTCAATAAATGAGTCAAATTCTTGTGTTGTTTGTCGAGATAATGACTCCATAACCCAATGGACGAAGGCATTGTCTAGCTCTTCCAAAGATCTGCCGTTCTTGGCACCTCCGAGGAGCTAAAATCCCCATTGGAGCCAATGTTAGAGTCGGTCTGGTCATCCCTCCGTCAGAGATCAAAACTCTTTTTGCATTTCATGTTTAGGTGTCCCATCTCGCTCGATCAGTTGCATTCCTTTAGGAGCATGCCATAAATCTGTCAGAAGGGATTTTGTCATTCATCCCCCTTGTGCTTTACACTGTTGGCTTAGGTCTGTTTATCAAAATCAAGTCTTAAAAGTCATTTGCAGTCTTGTTTCAGTTTCTAGCTCATAATAGTCATTTTAGTCATTAGGTCTAGGGTTAGTTAAGCTGTGTCTTCACAAGGTCTAATAAAGCCAGCAGGCTAGAGGGAGGTTCTTGATAAGTTTTTATTTCAAAATATTTTTATCGTCATATGGATGGATTATGACTTTTCTTCAAAACTCCGTTTTGAAGACAAGTTGACATTTTGCTATTTGTAATAATTTTCAAAAAAATTCAGTTCTTGAATTCTTCAAGCACAGCCCTGGTCTCCTTTTCCAAATCCCATGTCAGCTATCCCTGCAAAAAATTGCCAAGAAATTCATCATTTCAACCAAAAAATCAAGGAGGAAACAAAAAGTCAGAGTTCTCTTAATTGTCAAAAAGTGCCAAATTCAAAACATTACAAAATGGGTTTGGAGAACCAAAAATCAAATTGATGTCTTTATAAAGGTTTCTCCATGAAGATGAATTTCATTCTGCATACCAAGGTCGAGGAAAAGATTTCAAAGCGAATTGAGTGAGCAAGTGTGTGTTTTGGGGCGAAAGAGCTTGCAGCTAACCAGCGCGGCGCACATAATAGGTGGCACGGCGCACTGGGAGTTTTCTCCCAGTGTTATTTTGAACGGGCACGGTGCACAGAGAGTGCGCGGCACACTGGGTTCTTGGCGCGGTGCATATAGTCCAAAGCCCGATATTGCATGAAACTTCACCAAATTGCTCATTCCTTGCGTGAATTTTCTAGGTAGGCTTGTTGTCTTGATGTTGCATCAAATTTTATGATAAGAGATGGTGGTGTAAGGGTGATAAAGGTTGAAACAAAACTTAAAACCCTCTTTCTATAAACACAAACAAATTTTCTACTAGGGTTTCAGAGCTCACAGTTTTGCCACCAAAATCATTTCTCCTTCCCCTTGTTCCCTTATCTTCACCAATCCCTAATTCCCTATCACCTAAATTCATTACTCCCTTCTCCTACATACTCTATCCCAAATCCTCCAACCTCAAACCTCAAAACCTATACAATAATCCCAAACCCTAAACCCTATTCCCATACATCAAATCCCTCAAACCCTCTCTCATATTTCCCTATTAAATTTCTCCCAATAATTCTCATTCCTCACTATTGTTTCCCCTTCCTAAAAATCCCTAATAGTCCCTGTTGCATTTGTTTTTCCCTTGGTGGCTAAATTTGAATACAACACCAAAAAGATCAGTCCAAGTATAGTTTATATACAATAGTAGCTTGGTCTTCAGGGTATTTTGTACAGCAGTCATGGCATCTGAGCATTCATTGCATTATGAGGTGGAAACCCAAAGTGACTCTCCCTTGGAAGAACAGGCACCCTGTAGGCCTCATAAAACTGGCAGACATGTTAGGGAAGAACCAGTCACCCTTACCGAATTGCAGGCCTACCCTCTTGCTATGCAGTGTTTTCAGCATTAGTCATGCTATGAGTTTTGTCAAAAGGTGGCTAGTGTCCAATTTCATCATGAGCTGGCTCGTCTTTTTGTGTTGCACTTGCACGAAGATCAAGCTATCTTGGCTGGTGTCACCTTCACACGTACACCAGAATCTGTCTCATTAGCAACTGGTATACCGAACATTGGTGAACCATGGCACAAGAAACAAAAGATTGACTGGCAGCATTATGAGCCATACATCAAAACCAGTTTCTTGAGGTAGCTCAAGAGAGTGTTCCCATTCCGGTATCTAAAAGATGAATATGCTCCGCTAATGAGATTGATCATGAAATATTTTAGCTGTGAGGGACGGTTCTCTCGTCTTTATGCTTATCACATCAGGTTTCTCATGCATTTCACCAGGGTACGGATGGTGAACATTCCGTATTTCATTTTCTGGAACATAGAGAGGATGACCACCTTTATACAACATAAAACCCCTCAGCAGCAACTTAATAGTGTCTATCATTTTGCTCTTATTAAGATTTTGGTGGTTCATTAGCTTGGATTGCAGGGCATCACTTGGGATGATTTCATCTCTCGTGACTTCTTTAGAGCTTCACAGAGATTATCAGAGGTTAGTCATGAAGGTGAACCTTCTCATCGGTATGAGCACCATGAGACTGCTAGTGTGCTGATATTCATTACATATCAGAAAGGCACCAAACGTTTGTTTGCAGCGGCAAAGCGAGTGTTATCTCCACCCAGGGTGGAAGGGGCCTCGCTGCCTCCATCAGCATCAAAAGTACAAGACAAAGGCAAGATCCCAATGCAAGATGAGGGGCCATCAGGTGAGCGAGAGATCGACTTCATTCTCCTTCATGATGATGATACAGATACGGGTCCGCAAAGTGCGCAACTTAAAGAGATCATTCAGGAGCAGCAAACAGAGATCCAAGCCTTGTCCCTTGACTTGGAGAGGACTAAATGGAATATGAAATGCCTAGAGTAGAGGAACAAACAACTTGAGGATCGGCAAGCTGAGATAGAGTTGCAACTGATCAAGGAAAACCGGCAACACGTCATGCAGCACAAGGTAGACATATGGATAAAAGAGATGAGGATCAGGAGGCCAATCTCGAGAGAGTTAACATGCACTTAGAGAGGTTGTTGGACAAGGACAACAAAGACCATGCTTTGTTGAGACACATAGCTTTCCACTACATGGCACGAAACAAGGTGTGCAAGGCCCGAATCAGGAATTTGAAGGCAAAATTGAGGAAGGCAACCAGGAAGCAAAAGAGGCAAAGGGAGCTCGATCGTCTTTAGATATTGGCCGAACCCTCTTTAGCCTAGCATAACACTTGATGAAGAAGCTCCAGCCCAAATTTCAAGAAATTTGGGGCATTTTTGGTATTTTTGTAAATTTTTGTGCAAAAAACAACGTTTTGCTCCCTGTGCGCCGCGCCACGTGGCGTGCGCTGACGATAGGAGGCTCCAAATGCAAAAAAGTTTATAGTTTTGGATTTTTCATGAAAAATCATGACTGTTGGTGCATGGCCAAGAATTTTTTTCAAGTTTTGAGTCCTCAGGAGGTCAAAAACACCCTAAAAATGACCTCTCTGCCCCTAATTTCACACACAGGAAGCAGTCTTGGGAGATTGAGGTTTTGGAGGGGAAAATGGGCACCAAATCGAGAAATTCCACTTTGGTTGGAAAGTAGACAGGTAGGGATTTCCAACAAGCACACTTTGGCTCAATTTGTACTTCAGAAAGTGCCTCAAAAACAACATCAAAGTGGCACGACACATACAGAAATTGGCGCAACGCACAAAGGTTTTTTGACCAATTTTCCACCTTCCAGCTCAAAAATTCGGCCAGTTTGACTAGTTTTGCTTTGTGATGTAATTTTTGACTTATCTTGATGTAATTGGGTGAACATGATGTAATTTTGGTACTTATTTACTTGTTCTAGAGGATTCATTCATCAAAAAGTGAAAATTTAATGAATGAATCAGTTTCCTACCTTATAGAGGCAAGTTGTTTTGACTGCCTAGATTTTAGTGCTTTGTTTAGAATTGGTTGAAACAACTCCTAGAATGATGGGCTCGACCCCTAGAGGCAAGGGAATGGGTTGGGTTAGTCTATATCATGTATTTTCTAAGTCATTGTCAGGGTTGGACACTTCGGATTGCTTTGGCATATCATTGTACATTCTATCTCTACATTTTTGGCTAAGGAAAGACCAGGGTTTTGCAGCACTGTTTGGGATCCATGTGGCTTTATGTTTTCATGGTGTGCTTATCTGAGTAATTGTAAGTTCATTAGTGTTATGTATATCATTTTCCTCTCTTTTCCTCTGAATTTGAACAAATGAGTGATTAAGGTGGAATCCATTAGCTGTTATGCTCTGCCTTTGAATTTGTTTAAATTTTCATGTTTTCATATGTTTAAGGAGAATTCTTGAGACTCTCATGCTCTCCTTAGCTCCTCACCAGTCTGATCTATTCATTCACTCAATTTAAAGCATCAAAATGATTGCCTTCCTTGCCCCAATCAGAACTCTACAAAAACTGTGCCTCATCCCCGGACCCAAATTTGCCTTTCCTTGTTTCCAACACAAAACCCCCAAAAAACTCAAAAAAAATCCTTGTACTTAATACCTAGCCTAAAATTAGCTTTTATTTCAGTCGTCTCGAGCCCCAACACTTCTCTTTTTCCGGGATCGACCCGGAGAGAGCCCTCTCCTGTCTTCGTAGGGCTAGCTACGAGGCTGAGCGTGGTTTGATGTGGACCTAGAACCTTGTCTTTTCAGCCTGAGACAAATCTAGGCTCTAACACCTACCACCGAGCAAAAAAACAAAGAAGTCGACGAGTATGACAGACACAGAATGGGATATTCTCAACAGAAAGGCACTTGGAACAATACAATTGTGCCTAGCGGTGTTGACAGCCTTTAATATTTCAAAGGAAACAACAATAGAGGGTTTAATGTTGACATTAGCCAAAATATATGAAAAACCCTCGGCCTCAAATAAGGTATTTCTTATGAAGCATTTATTTAATATGAAGACGTTAGAAGGTGGATGTGTTGTTGATCATTTAAATGAATTTAATACAGTTACCAGTGAGTTAAGTTCTGTACAGGTAACTTTTGATGATGAAGTTAGGGCCCTGTTATGTTTGTGCTCATTGCCAGAAAGTTGTAATGGTTTAGTTATGGCCATTAGTAACTTTGTCTCTGGATCTAGTACTTTAAAGTTTGATGATGTTGTCAGTGCAATCCTTGGTGAGGAAATGCAATGGAAAATCTCCGGTGAGACATCAGGTAATGCTTTGACTGCAGAGACTAGGGGAAGAAAAATGGAAAGAGGAAAGAGCCGAAGATATCGCAGTAATTCAAGGAAAGGTAGATCCAAGTCCAAATTGGGGATAGTGTGCGGGAAATGTGGGAAGAAAGGACACCTAAAGAAAGACTGCAAGTCTTGGAAGGGAAAAGAAGGAGATGTGCAGTAAGAAAACAATCATGAATCGAATGTGACAGGTGATGTGTTGCAAGATGCTTTGGTTATTTCATTAGAAAATATTATTGATGCCTGGGTGGTAGATTCAGGGGCCTCATTCCATGCCACACTTGATAAGAAAAATTTTCATGATTATGTTCAAGGAGATTTTAGACAAGTTTGATTGGGTGATGATAAACCCTGTAAAATAATTGGAATTGGTACAATTTTCATAAAACAGTAGAATGGAAATTAATGGTTATTGAAGGAGGTAAGGCATGTTCTAGATCTGAAGAAAAATATGATTTCAACAGGGTAGTTGGGAGGTGAAGGTTGTGTAACAACTTTTACAGATAAAAATTGGAAGGTCACTAAAGGATCCCTAGTAATAGGAAAAGGAGAAAAGGTTGGTACATTGTATTTATGCAATGGTATATCTAATTTTGTTAATGCTTTAATATTTACAGGAGAAGATACAACATTGTGGCATCATAGGCTTGAGCACATGAGTGAGAAGAGGATGTAGATCTTCACTCCAGAAATTTGTTGCCAGGTTTGAAACATGTTGATTTAAAATTCTATGAAAATTGTGTTTATGGAAAATAGAAGAGAGTCAAATTCCTCAGAGTTGGGAAATAAAAGAAGAGCGAAAAATTAGAGCTTGTGCATATAGATGTATAGGAACCTTCTCAGGTATCATCTTTTGGTGGCTCTCGTTATTATGTTACTTTTGTTGATGACGCAACCAGAAAAACCTGGATTTATTGTATTCAAAATAAATATGATGTATTTGATAATTTCAAGAAATGGAAAGCTTTGGCTGAAAATGAGACATGAAAAGGTTGAAGTGTCTTAGATCATACAATGGAGGTGAATATTGCAGCAAAGAGTTTGATAGGTACTATTCAGAGAATGGAATTCGAAAAGAGAAGACAGTTCCAAGAACACCACAAGAAAATGGTGTGTCAGAAAGGATGAACAAGACAATCATGGAGTGTGCAAGGTGCATGAGATTGCATGCATGATTGCCTTTACAATTTTGGGCAGATGTTGTAGATATTGTTGTTTATCTAATAAAAAAAGGGCCTTCAAGTTCCTTGGATGGTGGTATTCCAGAGGAGGCATGGATAGGTAAAAAGGTAAACTACTCATTTTTAAAGACTTTTTGTTGTGAAGCCTTTGTCCACATTAATAAAGAAAATAGAACAAAGCTTGAGGAAAAATCAAAGAAATGTACATTGGATATGGTGTTAATGATTTTGGTTATCACTTTTATGATTATGAAAAACAAAAAATCATTAGGAGCATAGATGTCATATTCAATGAAAATGTTTTGTATAAGAATCAGATGCAAGGAAAGAAAAAGGAAAAGTAAAACATAGAATACACGGTTCTTGATGACATCACAGAAAAAGTGAAGGTGCCTAAAAATCATAATGATCAACAGGTAAAACAACAACAACAACCACAACAGCAACAAGCACCTAAAACACCTGAAAGTGGTGTTAGAAGATCTACTAGGATAAGTAGACCCCCTGAACGATACTCTCCTTCATTATATTATGTATTGTTGACTGATTCTGGTGAACCAAAATGTTATGAAGAAGCAGTGCAGGTAGAAACCAGGAAGAAGTGGGAGCAAGCAATGAAAGAAGAGATGGACTCCTTAGCACATAAAAAAACTTGGGACTTAGTCAGGTTGCCTACAGGTAAAACAACATTGCAGAATAAATGGGTTTATAGGTTGAAGAAAGAACATGGAGGTAGAAAAAGGTATAAAGTTGGACTTCTGGTGAAGGGGTTTGCACAGAAAAAGGGTATAGATTTTGATAAGATATTTTCATCTTGAGTAGTTAGATGTAAATACAACCTTTCTCCATGGGGATTTGGAGGAAGAGATATATATGCAACAACCACAAGGATATGAGGTAAAAGGGAAGGAGAAACTAGTGTGCAGGTTGAAGAAGAGTTTGTATGGCTTAAATAGGCTCCAAGGCAGTGGTATCTAAAATTTGACAAGTTTATGTCCGAACAAGGTTATACTAGATGTCACTCTAATCATTGTGTTTATCTCAAAAGGAAAAGTGATGGAAGCTATATTATATTGTTATTTTATGTAGATGACATGCTTGTTGCAGGTTCTAACATGTAAGAAATAAATGTTCTCAAAATAAAATTGGCAAAATCATTTGAAATGAAGGATTTGGGTGTTGTAAAACAAATCCTTAGTATGAGAATAACTAGAGACAGGAAGAATAAAAAATTAAAATTGTCTCAGAGTGAGTACATAAAAAAGGTGTTGAAAAGATTTAATAAGCAGAATGCAAAACCAGTTAGTATACCTTTGGCTAGCCATTTAAAAATAAGTAAGGAGGTGTGTCCCAAGGCTCAGGAAGAAATGGCCTATATGTCTAAAGTTCCATATGCATCAACAGTTGGAAACTTAATGTATGCAATTGAATATACAAGGCCTGATATTGCACATGCAATGGGAGTTGTAAGAAGGTACATGAAAAATCAAGGAAAAGAAAATTGGATGGCAGTGAAGTGGATTCTCAGGTATTTGAGAGGTACCACAAATCAAGCATTATGATTTGGTGGTTCAAACTTTGCTATTCAGGGATATTTTAATGCAGATATGGCAGGTGATAGAGATAACAGGAGGAGAACAACATGGTATGTGTTTGTTGTAGGTGGAACAGTTGTCAGTTGGGTTTCAAAACTGCAAAGTGTTGCCACACTCTCAACAATGGAAGCAGAGTATGCTACTGCTACAGAATCTAGTAAAGAAATGATTTGGTTACAAAGGTTTCTGGATGAATTGGCTAAGAAGCAGGAGTTGGGCAGGTTATATAGTGACAGCTAGAGTGCCATACACCTTGCAAATAACTCTGCATTTCATTCCAAGACAAAACATATACATATCAAGTATTATTTCATACGATTAGTGATGGAAGATGGACAATTGAAGCTAGAAAAGATACACACTAGCCAAAATCCTGCAGATATGTTAACAAAAATTGTAACCAGGGAGAAACTGAGATTTTGCTCAGTTTTAATTGGTCTTCAAGTATGATGAAGAAGCTGAGAAACAACTAGGTCCAAAGTGGATTCATTGTCCAACAAATGAAGCAGCGGTGGGTTTGCTATAATCAGTCTCCAAGTGGGAGCTTGTTGGGTTTGGAGCTTGATTATCTTCTTTATTCGAAGGTACCACCACATTGGACCCTAGTTCATAATGTGGCGGAAACATCGCCCGTAATATTTGTGCTACAAGGGGGGTCCAGGGGGGGCTGCAATCTTTGGGAGACTGCCCTTGGCGGGGAATCAGGGGCAATGCCCCCGAAGCTAAAAATAGATGTAAAATTGCCTTGTAAAATGTTGTAATTTCGTAGTTAATCTGGGTCGTTCATGAGGCAGAGATTTGACGGTAGAAGTTATGTTTAATTTAGTGGTTTTTTACCTATAAGGAAACCCCTCGCTATATATGAGGGAATTGTATTGCGTCTATGTAGATCTGTATTCTGAGTGAGAAAGAGAGAGGAGATTGTGTGAGAGTGAAGAGGGTATTACAGCGGATCTACTATAGGTTGTATCTCTTTAGTTTGCTAGATAATATAAAAGGAAGGACTAGTTGTTTCTTCGTGGATGTAGCCCAAATTGGGTGAACCATGTATATCTGTGTCTCTCTTGTTTTATGTGTTTTCTATGTTTATATTTCTGCAATATATTTTATGTGTTCCATTGCTCTGTAATATATAATTTTTTAACAATTAAGAAAGGTCCCTCATGTTTACCATCAGATCCTCCATGTGTTCAAGAAAAACAATCTGCAAAAAGAGGAAGATTTCAATGTCATGGTAGAAGAAGACATGAAGAATGATCCAGATGAGCAAGTGAACCAAGGGCATCAATGATATATTGAGGTTTGGTTCTAGAAAATCAACAGGATGGAGCATCACTCTCTTCTTCAACTATGCTTGATATCGTCAAATTCAAAGCATTTGGTATCTGAAATTAAGGTACATGTCAAAGCATATATTTCGAGCCAACACATCAGTATATCTATCATCTTGATGTGCACCAGGGAAAATTTTAAGAACCCCCCCTAAATTTACATGTATAATAAATGGGCGAATCTCCTTGGTATCTAGGAAAAATGGAAGGCGATTTTATCAATAATATGATATGTATCTATAATTTTTTAGCGAATCTCTCACTAGGCATGGCAAATATTTTACTCAATTATAAAATCTTGTGTTTATTGAATACACAAATGAAATCATTGCATTTATTTAAAATATCTTTTGAAATCAAAATTACCGAAATTACATATCGATAACCTAGTGGGTGTAGGATAAAATTCACCAGTGCCATTCACATAAAGCATGAGAAAAAACCTAATACTATATATAAAACCAAGAAAAATTCAAATTCATCACTTCTAGGGACCTCGTAACCACCCTGCCAATACACAAGTATGTTCCTGTTTGCAATTAGAAAAATTACCCAAATTACAATCTGTTTACTCCAGCATATGTTGGAAAGTTATAGAAGGATGATTAGTGCAATCAATCCATTCCTTTTAGCCATGGATTTGTTTCAGTTTAAAACAGAAGTATACAAATATACTTGTCCAATGTCTATGCTTTAACCATTCACCTTAAGATGTTTTTACAATATAATTTCCTAAGTCTATTTAATATCTTCATTATCATAAAAACCAACCTATATCCATCTTAACTCCACATCTACCACCCTTAGGGGGATGAAATCTCTATATCCATCTTAACTCCACATCTACCACCCTTAGGGGGATGAAATCTATTTATCCCTCTGAGCACTTGGTAGACCCAGAATTAAGATGGATCTAAGATGATAGAATTTCCCCTTTGAATAGTCTATGCTCACATGAATACCATGGTATTACCATGGGTTATCATAAACCTGGAGCTTAAAAATTACTATTAGTAATTTATAAAAATTAATAAAATTAAAAATTAATAAAATTAAAAGTTAATAAAATTAATAGTTGATTTTTATTTTATTTTTTATTTTAACCAAGCTAAAATGTTTAGCATACATTAAATTACAACATCCATTTTTACTCTTGATCGGATCAAATATTTTTTCACTCTATGCTAGTTTGCATATCATGATATTTGATACCTCTTGAGGGTTAGTAGATCCAGAGTAAAGATGGATCTATGTTGGTTTAATTCCCCCATTTAAATAGGCTACATTCCAAGTGAATACCATGGGTCAATACCATGTGCCATTTTGGTGAATACCATGTGCCATTTTTATTTTTATTAATACTAATATTAGGGTTAATAATGTTTTTTTCATGGTATTAATAACAATCTAGTCCACGGTATTTGTCCCATAGTATTTTTCCCGTAGGTTTCACCTAAATATAAGGCATTTTTTTAGTGTTCGTAAATATAAGGTGACTTATGGAGTAAATATAAAAAAAATAAAATTATTTGTTTACCATACCTCTCGTTTATTTATATTTTTATTAATTTACCATACCTCTTTTATAAATATGGTATTTGGCCCATAGGATTCACTTAAATAAAACCTCTTTCTTCAGCCTTCATAAATAGAACGAGGGTTATGGACTAGATATAAAAAGAGGTTTTATTTATTTACCATGCGTCTAGTTTATTTATATTTTTATTTATTTACCATACCTTTTGAGTAAGTATAAAAAGACGTTTTATTTATTTACCATACCTCCACTTTACTTATATTTTTATTTGTTTACACCCTTGCATGTATATAAGGTGACTTATTGAGTAAATATAAAAAAGTGTTTTATTTATTTACCATATCTCTCATTTATTTATATTTTTATTAATTTACCATACCTCTTTTATAAATATGGTATTTGGGCCTTTGGCCCATAGGATTCACTTAAATAAAACCTATTCTTGAAAATGGGTGAATGGATTCACTTAAATAAAACCTATTCTTGAAAATGGGCGAATGGAAGGTTGTAACTCCTAATTTCAAGGGCTAAATTTACCTTTTTTACCCTCTCCCTTAAAATAAGCTGGGCTATTTGAGGTGATTTGTAAAAATGTACTATGATACAAAATATTCGCCCACTAAAAATTTAAAACCCCTTAATTTCGCCAAAGGACGAACATTCGCCCCTAAAATTTTCTATGATGTGCACATGGCTCCATTGGAAGTATTCCTATACTTGAAAGAGATTTTGTTTTTTTCAAGTAGAGTAGGATAACGAAAAGAAATTTAAAAATGAAAAAGTAAGAGGAAAAATAAAATCTCAGGTGAAAACCTCCTTTGAGGTGCCTGAGATTGGCTCATTGATTGAAAACCTCCATGAGGTGGTTAATGAGTTGGAAAAAGAGAAAAAGAAAGAGAAAAAGAAAAATCCTAGGTGAAAACCTCCTTTGAGGCGCCTAGGCAGACCTACTAGTTGAAAACCTCATTGAGGCAACTAGTAGGCCTAAAAGAAAAAAATGAAAAAATTATTTTCTCCATGTATCTCTCTCTAATGAATGCAAGTGCTCTCCAACCTTTGCAAGCAACAAAAACAAGCTAGCACCAAAATAAAAAGTTCGTCAAACATCTAGTCAAAGGAAGTCAAACTTGGAATTTCTCCTACTTTTCTCAGATGCTCCAAAAGGACCAAGGTCATTTCAATCCATCACCCTCATCCATTTCCAGCATACACCCATTATTTCCAAGACTTTCCCATTCATTTTCCTCGTTGTCCTAAAATGCTACAAGAGGGTTAAGTTCCAAAATACATAGAGCATAAATTTTTTTAATCATATATTTAAAACCATGCATTCATTTTCCGAGATGTTTCATGGGGATATACATATGGATAATGGTAACATGCTCAAGCAATATCAACAAATTCCAGTGCACACTTTTTGAGAAATTGGTCTCCATCACCTATAACCATTTTAAAGTTTTCTCTAGATTTGTGCATCCATTGGCAAATATTTTTATAGGGAGGTGCATAAGGATGATGGAAAGATGCTCAAACAATTTTAGATCAATCCATTCTATCGTTTGAGAGATATGAATAAAACAATTCTACTACAGGAGATTGTCCTGAAATGCTATAAGAGGGACCATAATTTTTATAGAAGCTCACCTACAAGCTCTCCTTCATACTTAAATCCATACCATCTCATATACATATCCCTCATTCATATAACCATCTATCTCCACCCTCCAATCAACTAGAAAGTCAAATTTCACCTCCTCACTATAATGCTACAAGAAGGTCCTGTAATGCTACAAGAGGTCCTATAATGATACAAGAGGGAAATCCAATGGTAAGAAAAACCCAAAACGCCATTTTTCCTCTAGGAAATGATAAAGGGGGGTAATCCAATGATTCACTCATCACCCATCCATCACCTATCCATTCCATTTCACTAAAACTTTCTCAAAATTTCCACTTTGTCCTACCTCTAAAAAAAGACAGAGAGAAAAACCACAGAAGCCACTATTTTCTATTTTTCCAATGTCTACTCTACTCCCTCAGGAATCCAACCCTGTCCTCATGGATTTTCACCATTACCCTCAACACCATCATGCAATCTAAAGACTTAAAAGTAGGATTAAAAGGCTACTATAGGAAGAAAACTCCTCCAACAGCAACCTTTACAGTCACAATAGAATTATATGAGATCTTTTTTTCCACCAACATGAGCATGATGAAGCCATGTGTGCAACCAAGAAGGGACACATCATCCTTCAGAAGGAATTCCACCATCAGTAACTACCTATACATCATAGAGGCACCTACACACACACAACAAAGTTATCAGTCAAGGTATAATCAAGTTCTGAAGACATGCACCAGGAACAATAAAAAGAGTCAACTCCATCTGATATCATGATGTATATGGCCCAACTCCAACATGCAATCACCTCCAGCAATCTGATCCACAAGTAGGCAAGGTATGTAATCGAATACTTTGGGCTTCATGAGTGCTATGTAATTTCTCTTTTATGTGTCTAAGTATTGGGGGTCAATAAAGGCATTCATACACAAGCTAAATACTTCACCAAACTCAATATTTACCTAGCCTAATTTTTCGTCTCCCACTAGCCTCGTCTTCATCTAACTTTTTTTTCATCACCATTAGTCTCATTTTCATCTAGCCTCATTTTCATCACCCTTAACCTCCTTGAATGGTCCTCGTCAAAATTAAAGAGTTAGCTAGCCAACAAGAAACAAATTGGGGCCAAGAGAAGGGAAATTTGAGGAGAACACCTTCCTGAGCCAACGGTAAACAACCCTTGACATCCATGACAATCCCAACCACTAGATCAACCACAATTAAGAAACCAAAAGCAAAAACAACCTTTCTATAGGAGAAAGCAAGGGTGCTACAAGAGAAAGACATAGATGCTACAGGAAGGAAAATTTTTAGAAAAAGTGCTACAGGAGGAGGAAACAACATCAAAAGAGGTAGAAATAGGCCCCCAAGAACTCCAAGAGCTTGAAGCACAACCTAACCTAGAGTCCTATTATAAATTTGTGAAAGAAGGAAGGATTATTCCTGAGAAATTTGCAGTACCCCTCTTATTCAAATTGGAAAAAGAAAGGGGCATAACTCACAGATGGATGCACAAAATCAAAGAAGGTAGAGGATGTGGCACAACAACACCAAGTTTTCCCATCAAACTAGTATCAATATCATAGGTTCCACCTAGAGCAAGACAATCCATGGCTGAGTTCTATTCAGAAGAAACTTCCTCTACAACTGCCTAAGGAATTAAGAAGATACCAAAGGACACCATGACAAAGGAAGGAAAGAGGAAGAAGGTCATATTACTCAAGGGTGAGCAACGGTTTCAGTAGGGGGGAGATGATGGGCCCTAGAATTGTCTATTTTATTAGGCCCATTTGATTATTTATAGACACTTAAAACATGTATTTGACTCCCTTACTTGCACATCATAGATTTAATTTGTAGTATTAATGGGTCCTTAGAAATTTGGTTTATCCTTGATTATTATGTGCCTAATATTATTTATTTTTGTAGAAAATTGTGAGAATATTAGGTAGATTATGAAGATTTGGAGGATGAGATAATTTAGGGACTTACTTCCTATTACAGGAGGATCAATATTAGATGATAAATCAACATGATATTATGAAATTATTGCACAAATTCTTGAGGTCTAGTGATTGAGAAAATCTAGGAATGTGTTCCCTACCATTTAATGCAAATTCCTAGCGTTGGGAACTAGATCCACTATTTGAGGGATTTTGGAGGGGAAAGCTTCCTCCTTTCAAGGAGAATACTTCCTCATCATTTTGTATCAGTACCAATTCCAATTTTCCTCTAGAGTCATGTATTTCTTAGCCTTCTTGTGGAGAAAAATTCTATTTTTGCAGCTCCACTTTCATTTCTAACAGGGATGTACTTGGATTGATTCAAATAATGATGTTTGGTGCCATTTTTAGCTTTTAAATTTGGTATCCTTTATAAGACTCTAAGTATCCTTAGGCTTGGCCATCCCAAGAGCCTCATAGCCCTTTTGTATAAATTTATTTTCTTCTTTTCACTTCTTATTCACATGCATCTCTTATTCTTGTTTTTCCTATTTTTGCATTTAGTATTGATGCTTATTTTTCTATAGGATTGAGTTAAATGATTGAAGTAAGTTATTTTACAGGTTATTAACATAGTCATAAGCATGACATGTCCTTATAATAACTTTGAAAGGTCATATTCATCATTGAGCTACTTGGATTGGTTAACTAGTTCCAAATCTAGAATTTCTAGAACTCTCTTGTAGCAAAATAGTAGTAATTTTCTGCTATTTTTTAGAATGTGTTAATGAGTTTCATTTGAGTTAATTCCACTTGTATTAGGTCATAAAACATTCAAGTTAATAATTTTTTTTTATCCCATTTCATTTTCACTTGATTAGGTTAGGCATTTGATAGGTTAACTAGCTCATTAGTTCTTGAACTTCAAGTTTTTAGAATAGTAATTTTCTGCTATTTTTTAGCACGTGTTAACATGGGTATCTTGGGGTGATTCCACTTGGAATGGAGACCTAAGATATCCTACTTAATGAAAAAATAAATCCATCCCATTTTAATTTGATTTACTTGGGAATCTAGCAATATTCTCGCTTGTGTAGCAATCGCTTATAGCAAACATGTAGCATCACTTTCCTTCACAATTTTATATCCCCACTGTGGCTTTCACTTGGTCTAGATGAATAATGACCCCTAGGCTCTAAATCCATGATTAGGGAGACCTAAGGACCACTATAGACACCTACTTCCTCCACTACAATCACAAAACAACAAATAGAGTTAGGAAGCAATTTTCACATTTGAAACTCTTCAATGCAAGTGAAGTAAACTTAGTTTCTGAATTTCCTAATTGTGTTGTAGATTAACTTTATTATTTTGAAGAAATTTGCAATTAGATTAATGATTTCCATTTTTCAAGTAGAATAATTGATTTGATTTGCTTGCAATTGGAGTAGCATGGTTTATTTCTACAACTAGTTTAGGTTAGATTTTATGATATTCACTTCATTAGATCAATGAAAGAAGGACACATTGCATGTTGCACATACAGTGCTGACACCTCTTAAGTTTGTAGGAACCCCTGGTTGATAATTTAAGTTGGTAGCCTTAGGAGTTGTAACATTCTTTTTGAAATATTGGGGCTCATCAATGGATATGTTGGATCACGTTGTATTAGCTCAGATTCTTTGTGATGTGGATACATAATGAAGTTTGTCAACCATCCATTCGATCAGACATGGTGATGTAGTCATGGTGACATGGATATTAGTACAAGTAAAATTGTTTATCCTCCCTTTACATGAGATATTGTATAGCATAGTCAGTTGAAACATTGTTTGCTTCTTAGAAGGTCAGGGGTTCGGGCCTGCAGATGTTTTATTGTTTTTATTTCCAATGGGAATACTTTTTTTGAAAAATTTATTCAACCAACTATGGCCCTTTTGTAGAATGTTACTCTGATTTTATCCATTTTGTAGAGCACACCTAGATTGTGCCATTATGTTGATAATTTAAAGTTTTTTTTTTTTTTTTTTTTGTTTTTTTTTATGGTTTTGGGGGATTTTTGGGCTCATCAAAATAAAATTTGATTCCGGAAGAAGAATGGTGAACATTCTTGTAGGCATGAAAATCCTTGATGATGTATTTTTAATGTCCAGAATCAATGGTATGTGTTTTTAGGGCTTATGAGAAAGTTGTAGTAAGTCTCATGTACTTGATCACAATAGGTTTTAGATAGAGATTTATGTGACCAGATTGATGAAGTGGTTGTAACAGGGTATGGACATGATATGATGGGTGGATGAAAACATTGTGACAAATACATAATCAATTTTGATGACTTATATTGTTTGAAGAGCATATGGATGTAGTTTGAAATATTGTAAAAATGGTCCACATGATGTTAAAGAGGTAGGTGCCTCCACTGAGGTTCATGCCTCAATCAAGTTGAAGCCTATAGTAAATTGAAGCTTACACAACTCTAAGGTTGGTCCCTCAATTGGGTTGTATCCTATCGTGAGTGGTTACTTGTACTTTTCCAAGGTTGGTTCCTCAATCAAGTTGTAGCCTATTGCAAGTAGTTGCTTGCACATATTTGGGGTGGGTTCCTCCTCTAGGTTGATGCCTACAAATATATATAATTAATTGAATAAGAAGAAGAAAATAATTTGTGGTTTTCTCCTATAATGTTTTCCACATAAAAGCTTGTGTCCTCTTGCATCGATGTGATGATCACTTCTTGATGCATGGTTTTATTTATTGTTATGTTGCAAATGGTTATGGTACACTACTACAAGTTGTTCATTGATTTTGAAATAATGAGTTTTCCATTACACTAATCCACCTCCACTCTATGTGTGATCTTTTGTCTAACATGGGATTCACAATAGAATAAATTTTGGAATGTTTTAAAAGATGAAAGAAAAATTATACGAGGGAGATCCTAGTGGATCTACATTCTTGTGGGTACTAAAAATACTTAGCAAAGGATAAATTATTATATTAGAGATAGCAATAATTAGTTTCATACTTGAGTACTAGTTGTAGGGAGCATAAAATTTCCTACCATGGAAGGAAAGTGTTACCTTGTCGTTGAAGGAGAATGAAATTTGGAATATTGTGGATTAGGAGATCCAATGGCCATAATATATAGCATAGATGGAAGCCCACAAAAAGAAGAACATTATAGATCAGCGAATCATCATGGATAACATGAAGGATCACTTGATTCTTCACTTGGTATAGAAGAAGATGGATAGGGATATTTTCATGGCTTTAGTGGACCTATTCTAGAGCAACAATATGAATAGGAAGATGATCTTGAGAAACAATATTAGATCCATATAGATGCTAAGGTTTGATAATGTTACTAGTTACTTTATGAGGATAAACCAAACATAGGATCAACTTGCAACAATTTGGGAGAAGGTAGGGGACATAGAGCTCATGAATGTCGCACTGAATGGTCTTCCCAAGTTGCAAGGACCATTTTTTAAATGAATATACCTTTGGGAGCACCTTCCCAACTACAAGAACCTTTGGGATGACTAAATGCAGGAAAATACTTGAGAGCGGTCTAAGTTAAAAAAAAAAAAGGGGAAAAAAAAAAGACAAAGAGGAGAACATGGCCTTGGTTGATATGACCAAGAATGGAAAAGTAAAGGGTTCTAAAGGTAACAATGAAGGGGAAACCTCTTAGCTATGGAAGGATAAAGGACTTGAGTAAGATCGATAGCTTTAGTTTCCATAAGTTTGAACACTATCCATCATACTATTAAGAGAGGAAGAATGGGAAGGGGAAGTTGTAGCAAGCAACATCATCAATAGTGGTTTAATGCGATGATTTTGCAACGAATTTCAAGAAGGACTTCTCATCCGTCTCTTATCTATATATTGGCACCAACATTAGAAGTTCTTGGTACCTAGATAATGTTGTATCTCACTATGTGACAAAGGCATGAGATCTATTTTTCAATCTAAGGGAGAGTGGCAAATATTTACATGTGGATCTTGATAATGATGCCAAGTATGTAGTGAAGACAGTTGGAACTATTGAGTTTCAACTAGAGTCAGGAGTGATGTTGGAATTCAAGGACATGAAATTCATATTAGGATTGAAGAGGAAGTCCCTCTTAGTATAAATCATAGAGGATAAAGGATTTGAGATCATATTTAAGAATGGGAAATTTTTCATTCATCCAAAGGAGTCTAGCCCAGACATAACATAGGCCATTAAGGTTAGAGAGAGAAGTTTATATAGGTTGACATGAAAACCTGTTCAAACATTAAGGGATGCTTAGGAGCATGTGGAGGTGCATAGAAGTACATTCAAGGAGAGCAAGACTCTGAAGATGAATATTGTGCGAAGACTATATGGATAGCCAAATTTAGGTGGCTCTTTAGGAAATACCTCCCTTGCTAAGAGGGTGTGTTGATTTTTTTAGCTCGCATAGATACTTCTACACAAGTGTAAGTGTATAGGCATGGAGAAGTTTCCTAATACACCCTTAACACTAGCAATTAATTTATTGATTAAATTATTTTGTTTTATAAGAAAAAAGTGAGTTAAGTAGTGAATTAGATGAATCTCAATTGTCAATCTGAAGTGAGGTGAGCATGAGAGCTTCAATCAATGAACCTATGACATATTACGTGCATTCATGGCATATTAAACAATACCCATAATTTGACTACATATTGGAAAATACCTCTAAAAATCACATTATTTAACCCCATACCATTCAAACCCAATCACGGGGGCATCACTCAAAGAACCTCTGATATATCACGTGTGTTCATGACATACTAAAAAATACCTCTAATTTGACTACATATTGAAAACTACCTCTAAAAATCACATTATTTAACCCCTTACTAATATGAACCCAATACACCTTCCCAATTTATAAAACCCATAGTTTCACTAGATATTGTAGGTTTCCATTTTTTCATTAACATTTTTTATACTCCTTTATATTTTTTCATTAATTCTGAGGTCCATTTTTTATACCTTCCAATATAAAAACCCTTTACCCCCTAATATATGCTCAATATATTATGTCATTTTTTCCTCAATATATATCCCCCAATATGAATGCACGTGGTATGGTATTTCTCCCCCAATGAAGCCCTCGTGAACCCAATACACCTTCCCAATTAAAAAAAAAAAAACCCTACTTTCACTAGATATTTTAGGTATCCATTTTTCATTAACATTTTTTATACCCCTTTATATTTTTCCATTAACTTTAAGCTCCATTTTTTTATACCTGCCAATATAAAAATGCTTTATCCCCCTAATATATGCTCAATATATTATGTCAATTTTTCTTCAATATATATCCCCCAATATGAATGCATATGGTATGGTATTGCTCCCATAGTGAAACCCCCTTGGAGGTGAGATATGACTTTCTCAATCATCAATCGCTTTGGAGATTAGGGTTATGGATTTGGTCATAACTAAAGCTTATAAAAGAAAGGTTAGGGAAAAGGAGAAGACACATAAGATATTGAGTAAGCACAAGACATTGAGAGAAGAGCATCTCAATTATTGGGTGGAGGACTTCCATTCAAGTTTTCCAATTCAAGAAAGTGCAAGGAATAGTAATCCAGATCAACTAGTATAGATGAAAGGAGAAATCCCAGGCTTGATCACCTGGATCAAATCCATGGTACTATTGTATATAGAATTTCCTTAGAGGGCCATTTTTCAGAGTAAGGGAGCTTAAGTAGGTTCATAAGTTAAATTTAATGAAGAATTTTTTGATTGGTCAAAAATGGTGTATCATGTCTGATTGAAATTGGTTGTCATTTTTCTTTTATTGTTTGTGATTTATTAAGAGCTCACTCGTGCTTTTATTTTGTAGATTTGTAGTAATTTGCTAGGAAATAAATTAGTAGATTATTGAGTTCAAAGAAAGTTTAACAAAATTTATGTTAAACAAAGAAGTAATTATATATCTACTGCTTACTAAATCACCATTAAGATATTTTAACTATAAGCAATTTTCTACATTTAATTACCTCATATATATATATATATATATATATATATATATATATATATATATAAGTTAAAGTGAACATTGCAATTACACATTTTCTTCAAACTCAACTTTAAAAAGTCTTTATATCTATATATATATATATATATATATATATATATATATATTACTTTCCGTTTCTTTATATTTAAAATTAATATTATAATTATTTTCCATCACTAATATTCAATTTATAAATGATAATATTTTTTAATTTATAAATGATTTTTTTTCAATTATTTTATATATAAATAAATTTAAAATAAACATTAAAATAATTTATTTATATCTCACGTTATCATATTTATTTATTTATTTATGTTAACTATTATGTATCAACTATATATATAATTAGAATTGAAATAACTTTTCTATACCAACATATAACATCTACCCCATACTAAACTAAAAAACACCATTCAAACAATAACCTTATTAAATATTCAAATAGAACATACAAATATACACTTCTGAGTTTCAAAATATCCTAAATATCTACCTACACCTCCATATGAGGCCTCGTAATTTTTCTTGTGCCCAGATCAGATAAGAAGTTTGGCATAAAACAGTTCAAATTCCAAATATCTGAAAAATCAGTGCAATTATCAAAATCTGTGCAATCCTCAAATCAGTGAGTGTAATTTTTTATTTATCAAAAGTGTTAACATTTATATTTATATCTTTATCTTCATCTTATTTTTCCGAAACCTATTACTCAAAAAAAAACCTTATTATTAATCAAATTGACAACTCTTCTCTTATTATTATTTTTCTGAATATGCAAGTTGGCCTTATTATTAATCATACTGACAACTCTTCTCTTATTATTTTTTTTTTGAATATACAAGTTGCTCCCATTAGAATATGCAAGTTGGCCTTATTATTAATCATACTGACAACTCTTCTCTTATTATTATTTTTCTGAATATACAAGTTGCTCCCACTAGAAACCAAATTTGATCACTGATACAGAGTTACAATATCAGGCCATGTGTTTTAGTTCCATTTATTATGTTAATTCAGTTAGAGCATCATTTGGCCTAGTGAACTTCACTTTCACAAATCTCATCATTGCAGATTTAGAAACACCATTAATAACCATACTCGTTGGTTCGAAATGCGTTGACAAAAATTTTATGATGTGATTTCTCCAAAAATATTTCCATAAACTCAAATTATGAATCAAAGAAGCTTAAATTCAAATACCATTAATAACATTAAGGCTCCAGAGGGATTGACAACTGAGTATATATTAATGAATTCAAAGAAACAGGCCCAATAACAATTCCAAATTAGTTGTCATAGTTCATGCTACACCTCAGAATGAACAACTGATTCAAATGATTTGGTGTGGGACAAAGTTAGCGTAAAGGTAGTTCAAATTATTGCTAGTGCACAATGGGTAAGTTGGTATAAAGATTCTTATACCAACTTACCAATATCATTTCTATTATTGCTTGTGCACGATGGGAAGGTCACTTATGAAAGCAACTTTAATCATAGTCTCACTTGGTCTGGGAGGGCACAAGTGATGGCATATTCATGTAAATTTCACTATGCCACTATCTTCTCCAGGATGGAAGTGGCACTAAATTTCACTTTTGTGAATTTTTTTTTCTTCTAATATTTGTACATCAATTGATAGAATTGGTCTTGCAATTTTAGAATTAATTTGAAAGTTAGTTTTAATTATGAGATACTAATATGCCATGTCCAGGATGACATCTAAATATTTGGAATTTCACTCTGACTTTCAACTTTGACTTGTAATTTATAAACATTACATTTAACATATCTCAAACACTTCACTAATGATTTCTTGATACAGCTAACATTACAACTCCTTTCCCTTAAATGATGTGTTGATAAAGGGGTGCTATATTGCTTTAAAGAATTTGCAAAATTCAAATTTGTAACATTAAAGTAAAATACAAAAAGATAAAGCCTTGCATTCATGAATACAAATAAATCCCAACCCAGAAATAAAGCCTTGCATTCATGAATACAAATAAATCCCAACCCATGCAATGCACATATCAAATTGTTAAAGCACCTTTGAATTGACTAGGACTTGTTACGTCGCTTTAAAGACTCTTCAAGATTCAAATGTGTAGCATTAGAGTGATACAAAGAATGGAAATTATGTAATTAGAGACCACATAATTTCCAACTCATGCAATACATTTATCAATTTATTAGAGAATTTTTTTTGAATATTAGACTTTGCTGAAAATTTACTCTCAAATTAAGAAAAATTAATTTAAACACTTAAAAAAAATTTCAAATTAAGAAAAATTAATTTAAACACTTAAAAAAAATTAAACATAATTGATTAGTTGTTTTGAATATAATGCAGAAAAATAATTGTAAATATTAATCATGAACAATGTTTCTTTTTGTAAGTTTTATTGGTGAAATATGCCCAGGAAGATTGAAGGATTGAACTTTATCACTTAGATGGATTGAACTTGATCACTTAGATATACAAGGGGGATTGAACTTGATCACTTGGATATACAAGGGTTTGCCAACATGTTTTTTCCAATTGTGCTACAACCATAGATAACCATGAAAAATGTTTTAAATATAAAGTATTGGAATATTTAAAAATATAAACCTAGAATTAATGTTTACATGTGATTGTGAGTTTCTAGGTTACTATCTTTAGCTAATCATATCCACTTTCTTAGGATATATATATTGCTAGAAATATGTCATTTATAAGCTATATGCAACCTCTACTTGTCTATGGAGTATAGAGTGATTTGTGTTTGGCATGTAACTATGTTTGCTCTCTCATTTTCTAAGTTGGTATTAAAGTTGGTTTAACCCTAGCTCTCTCAAGAAAGGGGTTGTGATCATGCCAATTCTGCAAGTTTAAGTCCTGGTACATAGGTTAGCCTGTGAGATCAGATTAACTTAGTGTGTGACATTTTCATGTGTGCCTATATGTTTTGGTTTTGTATTAATCGTGGATTTGTGTGGAGGTGTAGAGTCTGTAGGCCTCTTGCAAAAGGAGTTCTGCATTCGACATGCATCTCTATGTTGCGACAAATACGTGAGAAGTTTCTTGTGACTCCAACAAGCAAGAATTCAAGCAAGGCCCAATTCTTGAAAATTAAATGGATCATTGATGATGACGATATTCACTAATAGTGTTATTGTGGCTACCTTGTCCTTCAAATCAAAATGACCCCTTTCGACTACTCCTCTTATGGGTCATTCTTTATCAGCATCGATGTGACAATCCAAAATTCGTATGATGTGGTGAACATTTTGATAACTCACAAATCATGTAGTATAGATTTAGCTAACGAGGATTTGGAATTGAAGCAATCCATTCACTCCTTTGGAGGGGCTAATTTTTTAAAAGAGAGGGAGCAGTGTTCCTAGTGTGTAGCAAAGAATGAAGTTTATTAAGCTAGGAAACAAAGAATGGCATTAAAATCAGTGTCAGAGATTATGCACTCTTTTAGGCTAGTAATGCACCACCTTTCATTGGTATTATTTGTTGGTTGACTTCAAGCATAACAAAGTAAAAAATAGATCAAAAGATCATATAGAATTTGTTGAAGCTAGAATTTTAATTGCAGTTTTATTATGTGGCGTGGGTTGCAATTTTCTTATGTTGTAGTATGTTATTATTATTATTGAAGTGTGCAAATATCAAAATGAAGAACCATTCAATGAACAAAGTAACATAATTAAGTTGGTAGTTCTCAAAGCCTCATGAACAAAATGTTGATTTAATTATGACTATAGTCTGTTATAAGCCAGTAGCCTCAGCTATAAGTTGTTTTTTGTACCTCTGTGAAGAAGGGCTAGTGGTTCTTGATATAATATGGAAGCTTCGGTTTTATGAACATGAATTCTTATGTTTGTGCGTTTAAGAGGTCAAGTTGTTTGATTGACTTTTGAATACATTCAATATCCATATTTCCTTCCTAGAAACTGACAGATATTCGTAAGCTAAGTATCCAACAAATTGAGCTATGTCCATAAAATGATTCAGTTACTTGACAACTTTTCTTACAAAATCCTTGATGAGCCGAGTATGTAAATATTATCAATTCTACAAGTACGTCAATGATGGTCATAAGCAGTTATATTTTAAATTAGTCAAGTGGTAGCTCAAAGTTGATGGTGAATAAAGAGCATTGCCTCTTAGATTCCAGAGTGGGTGTAATTGCTAATGAACACCAGTCATAAAAATATTTATGTTATTATTGTAATTTGTGATTTTAATATTTGTGATGTAAGCATTAAGGGAGAGACATAGAATTAATTCTTACATATGTGTTACATGTGATTGTGATTTTCTAAGTTACTACCTTTAGCTAATCAGATCCACTTTCTAATGATCTAGATTGCTAGAAATCCATAATATATAAGCTATATTATATCTAACCTCTACTTGTTTATGAAAAATAGAGTAATTTGTGTCTGGTGTGTAACTATGTTTGCTCTCTTGTTTTCTAAGTCATTGTAGCTTGATTAAAAGTGTCAGTTGAAACACATTTTAAGATGTTTTGTAATACAACCATCAACATTATTTTAAAATATATTTCAATACCAATTAATTTGAAAACTTAAAATCATGTTATTTAAATAATAATAATATATATTTAAAGTTAAGCTAAATATTAAATTGATGTTACGTGACTACTTTATTTTTGAAATAGAGAATTTTCCTCATACAACTATCTAATTGCTAATATATATATATATATATATAAATATATATATATATATAACTATAATCTTTTATAAAAAAACTCAAATTCTCAACTATTAACAATAATCAAATATTTTTCATTAGTTATACCATAAAAATATTCAATACTATAAAATTAATAAACCATCATAGAAACATAATTTCTTTAAAAAAATTAAAAGTTAATTAATGAAACTTCCTAATCTTCAGCAAAGAAATCTTATCACATGAGTGTAATCTTTGAATGAAGAGTCTCTCACCATTTTTCTAAATTTACGAAGATGATGAAAGGGCTTTCTAATGAATCGTCATCTCAAAGGAAGCTTAGATGACATGATTTAATGGAAAATAATAAATATATGTTTTTATATTTTTGGAAAGTGGTTAATTTAAGGTATTTTAATATTTGTTTTTAATATATTAATAAATTAATATTATTTTTTAAATATAATTATTATTTGAAATTATGTTTTTACGTTGCTCTCTATTTAAGTCTTTACCATGGTCTGCCTCTTCATATCTGGTCTTGATGATAAATCACACCTATTAGTTCGAAACGCATTGGCCAAAAATTTCTCTTATGTAATTCCTACCAAAAAACTTTACTTAAATATTACTTCTGTCACAATCTTATAAATCTATAGACTTTTTTCATAATTTAAAATACTAAATAATTAGTTAACCAAAAATTTGCATAATAACAATTTTTTAATTTAATAACATTTTTTATAAGTTAAAACTAAATAATTTGTTAACCAAAATTATAAAAAAAATGTTTTAAATCAAAATCTACTAATATTTTTCCTAAGTTAAATTAGGAAATAATTACTAACCAAAATTATAAATAAAAGGAATTTTTAAATAAAAGTCTAGTGTATGCGTAGGAGGTTGCTGTGCTCAAACTAACTGTTATGGGTTGGTATACTTTTTTGTCACCTAGGATTCCAAAATGCTAATCAGTGGTTACAAACTTTATAATTAGTTAAATGATTTTTACAAGTTTAATAATTAGTTAAATTATTTTAATCTAGAAAAAGAGTTTATTAGTCTTTGCATATTAAACCAAATACTTAGTATAAATATCAATTTTGCACAAAACTCAATTCGATTCTATATTAGATTTGGATGTAAAACAAACTTTACACCCTAAACAAAGTCAAGCTTTCTCTAAATTACTTTACACCCTAAACAAAGTCGAACTTTCTATAAATTAGTTTCATTTAAATTTAAGTAATAAATTAACAAAATCTATGATATGTAAATGTAATAAAACACAAAAACATTACATTTGTGAAACAAATTAACTTAATATTTCACCAACCAAAAATTAAAATAAAATACATTATCAAAAAAAGATAAGCTATGCATCATATCAAAATAGTCTCATAATATCAAAATAGTCTCATAAGGAATAAAATACACTGTTAAAAAAAAAACTATGCATCATATCAAAATAGTCTCATTCAACAATAAGGAATCATTCATTTGAAAAGGTAAATTCAAAAGAAAACAAATCATAATTAAAGAGGCTTCATTAAAAATTTAAAAATAAATCCTTATTTCAATCCAATCAACCTAGTGAGGCATTGAGTTCTCAAGAGATCATTGCAATAGAGTTGTTATATTGCATCTATAGGTCTTAATCATTGATTATAATGATATCAAAGGAATATATGGTTATTTATTCACAACATTTTTTTAATATATATATATATATATATATATATATATAAAGTTAATAAAAGCATTTTTTGTAAGCAAAGCATTTTTTATTAACTTATAAGAAGATTACATTGGGATGGCTCATATGTCATAGTGCTACGGCTTTGTTTTTACTAAATTTGTTGGCTAATATATATACATAGAAGTAAATTGATATGAACCTAACAAAACTAAAAGGCCATATGTTAATGGCCCAACAAGACTAAAATTGAGCAAAAAACAAAATACATCCAATATGGTTTATTACACATCTGCATTGTTGGGAGCTTGAGAAGCATTACTATCTTTGTCAGATTGACGAAAAAAAACATCATGAACATGAGATTCCATATAGGCCATATAGCCCTCGAAACTCTCCATCCAGTCTTGCAATCTCTTTTGGTTGCACCAAAGGGAGTCTTGAAGGTCCAAAATGTGCCATTGATTGTGCTATATATCATTGAGAAAGCTTATTACTTCATTCTAGTCATTGTGGCAGTCTTGTGCTTGTTGGTCAACCGCTGCTTGCACCAAATAAATTTGGGCTTTGATGGAGTCAAAGGAGGGCGGGGCGGGGGTTCAATCAACTCTCCCGGGTAAGCCACCGAGAGGCTGCTTCAACTCACCTTCATCAACTAGTGGCTACCCTTTTGAATGTTCTCCTTGGCCCCATTGGCCCTTACCCCGCTGAGGATGACCTCTTTGTATTTGCATGATGGACCCTCACAAGCGATGGTGCAGACACCTAAAAAAGAACCCCCTCACTGCACAACATACAACCTTTTGTCCCCATCGACACACATGCTTAGAAATGAGAGGCTAAACGAGTGCCACATAAGTCTTTGCAACACCGACGATAATACCACACTGAAAAAATAAAAAATAATCTATATATATATATATATATATATATAATAAAAAATAAAAAAGAAGAAGAAGAAGAAGAAGATTGCACTCACCACCCTTTTGGACAAGCTACAAAAGCTGAGAGATAGAACAACAAAGAAGTCCCAATGCAAGATTCCTTCCAAACTTTAACTTCACAAACTCTTTTGTGCTGCTACCCACTCGTCGAGCCTTGGCTATGGGCCAAAAAAAAAAGATGGCACTCACCACGCTTTTGGACGAGCTACAAAAGCTGAGAGATAGAACAACAAAGAAGCCCCAATGCAAGATTCCTTCCAAACTTTAACTTCACAAACTCTTTTGTACTGCTACCCACCCGTCGAGCCTTGGCTATGGGCCACCACCACTAACGTTGATAAGAACTTAAATAGGAATGCAACAAATTATAGATATAACCATAAATACAGAGATGCACTAGAAATAATAATTTATTTCATTAATATCAAAATATTGAAATATGCTTATAAACGAAGTGGAAATAAACTAGCTCAGGGGATGGTAGCTTATCTCTGAGAAGAGATGTGGCGGCTACATACCTTTGAACTATGTTACAATGAGGCTCAAGGGCCTATCTATTATTGAAAAATAAGATAAAATCCTAAACAACCAAAACCCTAACCCCAAGAGATGTAATGCCAAGAGTTTGTGGGCCTCGTTGGGGTTAGTTGGGAAGCCAACTTCCCAGGGTCGTAACTTAGTCATATTATCTCTGTTTAGCGCGTATGATACCTTGTTGGAAAAGTCTCTACGAGTACTAGAGGATTTATGGTAATGGACTTGTAGCATACCTCAAAAAAACGTTGTTTAGGGGGTCAAAAATGCTCTAGAGGTTTAGGACCCGAAAGATTGTTGAAAATAGTAAATGTTGAAATAAACAAGGAAATAGATGAAACCGGCAGGAGGTCTAGGTGGAATAGGCAGGTGGCCACCAATCTCCACCTGGATCAGACGTCCACTTCCAATACACTGTTGGGCAAAGGGAGCCACAAACACCCTTAAAGGAGACACAACATGAAAGGGAAGAAACTACACACTAGGGCCCCTCACACCAAGAATATAAAGCTATTCCAAACCAACTTAACCAACATGTTAGACATGCACACTGAGTAATCCATGCAAAAACTGTTATCGACCAGGTAGAGAATATGGTTACCTGTGTCAATTTGACCGTTGCCCACCCCAAACTACTTGTTGTTCTTCACACTACTAGCTGACGAAATTTCTTGCTCGACTCACCTACACTCGAGACAAATTTCACTCAAAAATTAGAATCCCAACTGCAGGATGAGCCCAAGTCCCAAATTGTCACTTGATAAATTATATACGACCACAATTCACAATCCTTCCACAACTAAAACACTAATGAGGTTGCACACCAACCAGGGTACAGGTTTGGCACTCCAGAGAAGCCACTTGTAATTCCTGTGGAGACAGATCCTCCCGCAAAGTGAATTTTCATCTCCCAAAGCCTGAGAATAATCACCATTAGCACAACCACCAAAATTAAAACTTGGTTTGCCTCAAGAATGTTCTGCCTCTCGCCTTGAGGCTTTTCTCTTATCACACATTTCGATGGCAAGAGCTAACGAGCCTGTCATAGGGCATTAAATGCCCGCTTAGCTGCAAGCTCGATAGCCATATAACTTTCGGTGGGGACGGAGTGTTCGGAAAGTCACTACGCGCGTGTGTTATATATGGCTATCAAGCTTGCAGCTAAGCGGGCATTTAATGCCCTATGGCAGGCTCGTTAGCTCCTGCCCATTTCGATACCATTATTGCCGTGTGGGAGGCAATAATTACCCCTGTCCCGGGATCCTCTACGTTTGTCACCGCAACAAGGATAATAAAATAATATTTTATAAATGAATTATATTAATATTTAATTATTAATAATTTTGTATAATAATATATATTTTTTGATAAAATGTATATTTATAAATGTGTCCATATGCTTTTATATAATCTATTATTCTTTTATTATTTAACTATTTGAATCTTTTGTTTTAGATTATTTATTTGAAGTATTGAGGGGTTTTCACAATGCATTATATTATGTTATATATCATTTTTGGGATTCAATTGTGTTAAGTAAGTCATTCATCTATGACCATTTCTATGAGAGGTAGTCGTAACTGACTAATTTATCATGATTTTTGAATAGTTCACTTGACACGCATTGCATTGGGTGATGGGTGAAGAAGTGGGATTGAAACTAGTGAAATGAATCACATAGCGTCAATCATCACTTTTGGGGCTTGCCCTCGGTAAACTAGGACTTCCTGGGGGGTCACCCATCCGAAATCGTCTGTGGCTCAAGTGCGCTTAACTGTGGAGTTTTCCCACAATCAAACTCACTTAACTTGCTACCCCAAAAATGCTATCTATTATTTATTTTATCATTTTAAAAATAAATTAATATTAAAATTCCTCATATATTTTTTATTTAAATATTTATTTTATTATATTTGAATTGAGTTTACATGGGTTAAAAATATATTTTCATATATGTCATAATGCAGTTCAATATCCTACTTTATCAACAGTTCGGTTACTAAGATTTTCAAATTAGTTAATAACTTTGGGAAAACTTAATTTGTGGAAAAATCGATCCTTTTCCGGTAAAGAGTTTCATTACAAATTTGGTAGAAAGTGCTTACAGTTATATCACCACTTCTCTTTGATAGAACTTCACTCATGGAATTCTTTATTATTAGTTTTATTTCGTCCAGAAATAATCTGGAATACCAAAATTCGAAAAAATTAATAAAGGTAAAGCAACGAATGTCCGTCCCAGAAAAATAAACTCGTTTGTTTGTTTGTTTGTTTTTTTTTTCTTCAAAAGGTGGAAAAACCTATCAAACTCAGTTTGTCAAACCAACATTGAGGACAGCCATCTTTGGCTGCTATCCGCGAATGTCAGTTGACACATCACTGTTATCAAGGAAAACCACGCCACCTGAAATAACCCGCTGGTGGTCCGTAAGGGAGCAGACTTTCACTCCTGCCAGATGCCTCTGGGTCTTGGGCCGTTAACCTGTTTCCTTACGTCCGAGGAAGACGAGCTCTTAGCCAAGCAGAAGCAGTTTTAGGGCATACTCCAGGCCCAAAAAATAAACTCGTTTAAAAGGTTCAGTGTATTCGTAAACTATTAAAATAAAGTTTTAAAAATATGTTAATATTATATCTATATCTATATATATATATATATATATATATATATATTTGTTATAATAATAATATTTGTGAGTGCTAAATTTATCTGGCATTAAAAACAATAATTTTATTAAGTCAAAATTCCAATTTTGATAAGAATTACATAATTAAATTTTGATGATAATATAATAAATAAATAAATTAAAAATTAATCATTAATATTAAAAATAAATAAATTAAATTTAAACTTATTTATGTGGTCTACGTTAACCTATATAATAATTAATTTATTAAATTTAATTAAATAAATAATAATAAAATAGTGTAATGAAGGTGATTAATATGGTAAATTACAAATAAATCGGCCTGGAGTATGCCGTAAAACTGCTTCTGCTTGGCTAAGAGCTCGTCTTCCTCGGACGTAAGGAAACAGGTTAACGGCCCAAGACCCAGAGGCATCTGGCAGGAGTGAAAGCCTGCTCCCTTACGGACCACCAGCGGGTTATTACAGGTGGCGTGGTTTTCCTTGATAACAGTGATGAGTCAAACCGACATTCGCGGATAGCAGCCAGAGATGGCTGTCCTCACTGTTGGTTTGACACCTGAATTTGATAGGTTTTGCCACCTTTGGAAAAAAAAAAAAAATTACAAATAAAAAGTCTTAAAGTCAAGTTCGACACTATGTTTATTTCATTAAATTTAATATATATAGATATATATAATAAAATTAAGAGGAGAGTAGAGTATGTATATCTCTATAGATTTTAGTAGTCAAATCATTGCATGAACGTGGGTTCCTTCTCCCACAAACAGGGGGTCCCACACACCAATTTGATATTTAGTTTTATTGTGACTTTAAAATTATATTATTATTATTATTATTATTTAGATGCAAAATCAGGTGTGGGAGGGGTTTCCCACTTACCACAAAGGAACAATGGGGTTTTAATAAGCTTGGAATCTAAGCTTTTCCTTGAAAAATTAGGCAGAATCCTATGCTTTATTTTAGAGAATAAATTTAGGTATCATCCTAAACATTAAAAAATATAATTATTGTCAGGGACTCCAAGAACATCATTACCCATCTACATGCAAGAAATTATCCTCAATACATCAAATTAGGTTCAATCTTTTGAATAATTCATTGTGGATTGAATGGTATACCTATTGTGGAATATTATCATGTGTTGCAAGGTAACAACACCCAAGTTGATTCGCTATCAGAAGTGTCACATTGATATGATGAAGGTCGGCAATGTAAAAGGTAAAGTGATAAGGATTACTATATCCTGCGCACTTGACAACCATACATACTAGTGGTGCATCCAACTACATTTATGAGAAGTTTCATGATGGTAGGTGTCTAGTTTAGTTATTTAGAAGCCTCAAAACTCATGGCCATTCATGCGAGTACTCTGTATATCATCCTTATAATAATAGAGGAGTAGGTAGAGGCTAGTCGGCTGGAAGGAAATTGATGGAATATGTGGAAATGGAAATATATGTTGAATTGAAATTACTATTTCCCTAGTATGCAACTTTTTTGGTCAATATGGCTATCTATTAATTTTGGTGCAAAGTTGGCAGTGATTTTATTGCAGTATTTTAGATATAGGCTAGGAAATGTTGTAGGAGATAGTTTTGCATATGGTTAAGTAACTTGGTGTTAAGGAAGTCTTGCTTTGCTTTCTATATGGGTTCCTTTTTCTTCTTCAAAAATATTATCACAAGCTACAATTCATAGAGTTCTCCTTGAAAGGATGGTTAGAGTGTTTTCCCCCTCCTTCATTTATATTTGGTTGTTGGTTTAACTGCTTTTCACTTGGCTCATTTCTATGTTGTCTAGTCTTTAGTTTATCATTGTGGACACCTTTGGGGGTAAGGATTTCACTGGGCCTAAACTCTTACTTTTTTTTGTTGAAGTGATCAATTTTCCTTCCTTATTTTTCATGAGTGTCTCGATTGGTTTGCTATTTTTTTTTGTTGTTGTTAGAGAAGCAAATGATCCAAGCTCCTAGTGTGTTACTCCTCTATGGCTTGCCCTTTTATATCATCTATATCCTTGTGGGAGGAAAAGGTTGGATCCACTTTTTCTAGTTGCTACATTCCCTTATCCCTAGTATTTTCTCTTTATGCTATTTGTCACAATGTGTAGGATCCATCATTCCTCTAGACATAGGGGTCTTCGTGGGGCCTAAATCCCCCCCCATCAAGAGCTCAATCTACAACTTAGCATTATGTTGCAACATATATAGCTAATATTCCTCTAAATATTCCTAGATAAATACACCAGGTAAAGGAAGAAGCTTGGGTTGAGAGACAGGGTGGAGAGACAGTCAATCCATGATGTTAAGATTCGAAAAGAACTAGTTTGATTTCTGAGATTGTAATACTCTTATTAGAAAAACTCATTATATGTGGACAATGGATTTGTGTTTCACAACTAAAAATGATGACAGGGAAGATTTTGGTGGAGAGGTTAGATATCCAGTAGGAAATAATTTTATTTATTAATAAAATTTAGAGACATATTTGGAAATTGGATGACAAGGTATCCATCTTAGCAGAGAAAATCACAAACCTACAATTCTACAATTCTAGGGAGGAATCTAAAGTTCCGACCACCATTTAGGTGGACTCTCCATCAACTTAAAATGTTTATCTTGTTAGCACATGTTTTTTGTCATAGAAGCAATAAGGATACCAATTGAAAACTAGATAAGGCTTCATTTCATGGTTTTAGTTCAGTCTCTATTAAACATTTTATTAGTTTTGAGAACTTGATATCATACTTCCTGCTAGCATGTACAAAATCAATATTTTATGCTATTGGTCTAGTTTTCCATGTGGCGAGCTAGTAGAAATACAATGGATTCAATGCCCTTTTTTTATTAATCATAATATAAAGCTTTGCATAGCCTTACAAAAGAATAAAAATAACACCTAATTTGATTTCCATGCCAATAAAGTGATAAAAGGAGAAGAGTGGGAAATCTCAATGAGCTCCAATATTTTCTATCAAACAATCCCTTAATTCTCTCCTTGATGAATCATGTGCATTCAATAGTAAGGAAATTCACTAGATTCCAAATGGATTGTTCATATTGGTTAACATGAATTAATGTAGGTCATATGATGTTCATACAAAATTAGCAATTTTATTGTGGGGTAATGATATCGATCTAGGTGATGGATTGGATTGTGTAGAGGGTTCATCATTTTAAAATGAGGGGAGTAAGTGCAGATGCTACTTTTACTAAGGGGGGGTTGAATTGATATGATCATATGGAATTTGTTAGGCTTTTACAGTTCTTTGTTCTTTAGGATCCATTTCATGCATTTCACTTTATTTTCTCGATTGTATGAGGTATTCCTCTATTTTCTAGTGGCATTTCCCTTACAATTTTGTTAATGGTTGACCATGATAGTTAGGAATTTTATGGGATTCTCTAGCAACATGAGGAACTTCTTGATGAGTTATATAAATTGATGGGGTGATTTCAAGTATGTGATGATAATTTATTAGCATAGGTTATGGCAACAATAAATATCCTCATTCAACAGAGGTAGAATCTTCACCAAGTGGAGGAATAATATGGGTTTCTATGCTGAAAATTGGATAACGTATTGGATCTCTAACTGGTTTATGGTATCCATTACCAAATTCTAATTCTAGACTTGGGAATATAGGGCACTCTATCACCCAACTTCTAGAGTTGAATGAGAAAACACTCGAGGGAGACCGAGAGGTAACCCAGAAGGTCAACAAACATTATGACCTAGGTTTCATTTGATGTGTTACACAATTTGTAGAATATTAGGTATATATTATTGGCTATATATATTTAGGTATTCCCATGAAACTTTGTTTCTCTTTCTTAGTCTTGGATCACTCTAAAAAAAAAGGTTGTGTCTTGGCATACTAAATGCTCTTAAACATTTATCTATATTTGTAACTTAGATATGTGATTTAGCCACAAATTTTAATCAATATATGTCCTTTGTTTATTATTATAAAAAATAGGACATAAAATACAAATCCAAATATCTTTTTCCTTTCCTTCAGATCCATATGAAAGTCATAAGTTTTAAAAGGGATAATTAATGGAGGAAACAACTTTTATGCTCATTTTGAATGTGACACTCACTATTCGAGATGAACAAGAAAATTACACCAAACAAGCACAATTATTGACTATATTGTCACCTTTGAACAATTGGAAATCTACAAAAAGGGTCTATTTAATGAAATTATTTAAGAATGTTTCATTAGTGCTCTCAAAGAAGAAATTAGAGAACACACCATGATGCAACACCAACAAAACATGGTTGCAAGATTGTGAATGAAATAAAGAATCTAAGATGGTGATAAATGTCTAAAATAGGAGACTTTATTCACTACTTGCACTATCCCCCTTGTGGAAACTACCCATAGTCCCTCTAAATCATAGTTAGTGAGAATCCACAAGTTATTTCGAAAGCAATAGTTGAATTCCAATATCTCTGCATTTTCTATGATGATGTTGAGTGAAATCTCAAAGGGAAATTTTTAAAGAAGATAAATTATTTCAAACAGATGTATCCCCATAAGAAAAATTGAAAGACATGTCCACTAAAGACGTTGTTGAACCAAATTTAGATGATGACACCCATACTCCAACCCCACAAGAAAAAGAGTACAAAACTTTGCAAACTCCTCGCAAGGAACCACAAATTTATTTACAAGCACTATTTAGTTTCTCAACATGCCAAACATTGAAGTTGATTAGTTATATCAAGCACTACAAAGTGATTGTATTGATTTACAATGGCAACACCCATAAGTGTATTCATAAGAAAGTGGATAAAGAAGCGCATTATTATGTCCATCCTATACCTAATTTTCAAATTAAGATTTCTAATGGTAGTATAATTAAATATGGTGGCTAATGTGAAAATTTCAAACTCCAAATGGGTGAGTATGATCTAAAAAATCATATGTTTTCTATTGAAATGGTTAGTTGTGATGTAGTTATTGGGGTATGTTACACAGTATTTTGTCACGCCTCCTGCACTTCCCTGTGTCATACCCCGAAGTGCCCGAAACTTAGCAATCATGCAATGTACCCATCTTGATATGCAACTCAGACTCCCTAAAACACTGATGGAAACATGCCTTGAGCCTTCTCTGAAGAAGTAATCTCTAAAACCCTAATTTCAGGACTAGAGCGAGCATGACGCTGGAAAATCATGATGATCGCTAGTTTCACTATAACAGCCTCGTGATGCTAGTGCAATTTTTGCTTAGATACTCACACTGATCCCTAAAAGGCAAGTTTTCCCAAAGAGGACAAGAAGCTTCATGATCTAGAGGCTTCCAGAACGACGAGCTGGAGGATGTTTGGTGTGGATGTGGTCAAATTTTCCTAATATTTCCTTTAGATCTTATCCCTATGAGCTACCTCCTCGAGATGAGGAACTTATCCTATCTTTGGAGAGATCCTAACTCCCTTTCCTTGCCTATATCTTCATCGTCTCCCATTCCCAAATGGTTGGTCTTTGGCTATTTTCACATAGTGCATACATGCTACTCATTTGGCTTGAAGAAGGAGTGCTTGGAGAGCTTGAGCTTGGACTTGGACATTCACTCAATGAGATCTTATTGACATAAAGGGTTGGTTGTATGCTTCCTCCTTTATTTTATTAATATATACAACTGTTGGTTCACTTTCCATAAAAGTTTGTGTTAATGCATCATTTATCTTAATACTCCTTGATCTGTTAAGTGGATTACTTTCGATTATGCTATTTGTACTTGTATGCTTCGTTGTGCATTTGATCCCTTGTGAAGTTATCCATACATTGTAAGCAATAGAACTGAGCTTGAGGTGCAGGTGATTCGAGGTCTTCAACAAAGTAGTACGCTATAGTATCAGAACGAGGTAGGCCATCTTCCTCTTCTCTCATTTCAATTGTAATTTAGGAAAGTGTCCTTGTAGATTGTCACGTAGGTTGCTAGTCCCACTCATTGGGCTAGAGGGATCATCTATGTCCGCAGAGAGGATTTGCCTAGACAACAGGGTAGAATCACTATGTAATTTGGGACCTATTACCGTGGATTTTAAGGTTTTGTTGGAGGGGTTATTTGACTTAATTTATTAAGCCCACAAGTTGAGTTATTCTACTAGGCTCTTAATCAAATATGTAAGTTAGGTCAGCCTTCCATTTGAATTGACCCTCTAGTTTAGTTGAATTCTTTGTCGGGTCAATTGATTTATTTAGTTTAGATAGATAATTAGTTCTAATTATAAAGATTATATTACAAATATAAATGTGCCTTATGAGAATGTATTGGATGATTATTGTGGATTAATACAAGAGGTGTTTTTTCTAGTCTACCACTTCTTTTTTCTCTTCCTACTCTATCTTATATCTTCTTGGCCTAAGGATATGCAAGTTACTAATGCATGAAATTCACTAGATTATAACATTGTTTTTCTTGCTAGTAGTTCCTGAGCTTGAGTTAATCCAAAATTCTTATCCGAACCTAAATAGGAATGCAACAAATTATGGATATAACCATAAATACATAGATGAAGTAGAAATAACACTTCATTTCATTATTATCAGAATACTAAAATATGCTTACAAACAAAATGGGAACAAACTAGCTTGGGCAATGGTAGCTTATCTATGAGAAGAGATGTGTTAGCTACATGCCTTTGAATTGTGTTACAATGAGGTTGAAGGGCCTATTTATTATTGGAAAACAAGGAAAAACCGTAAACAACCAAAACCCTAACCCTAGGAGATGTAAGGCCAAGAGTTTGTGGGCCACGTTGGGGTTAGTTAGCCAGCCAATTTCTTGGGGTCGCAACTTGGTAATATTATCTCTTGTTGGTACATATGATACCTTTTTGGAAAGGTCTCTCTGATTAATATAGGATTTGCATCAGGCCCCTGGCTATAACTATGGACCTATGGTGAACCTAAAAAAATGCCCTTTAAGGGGTCAAAACTACTCCAAAAGTTCAAAACTCGAAAAATTGCTAAAAATAGTAAATGTTGGAATAAACAAGGAAATATATGAAACTAACTAGAGGTCTAGGTGGAATAGGTGGCTGGCCACCAATATCCACTGGGATCAGTCCTCCCCACTTAGGAAGCAATGGTCCCCATTATGTGCAGATCCTCCATGGCATGAGGAATTTTTTTTTGAACCTAGTCCCTAGTGAACCACTTGCCCTAGTGAAGGAGTTGGCTTACTTTGAGCACTCGATATAGCTGAATCCTCTATTGGTGAGTGTTATTGATTTGTGTATCCATGATTTGATTAGTTGTGGCCTGTTCCATGAAGTATGGGTTTAGCTCTGTTTGTGTCAGTTGTTCTGTAATGTCGAATGTGTCGAACAATGGTGGAATGTATGGCTCAAGGCAATCTACATTGAACACTAGGTTCAGAGCAAGGAATGGTGGAATGCCAAGCTCGAAGGAATTTTCCCCCACAACCTTGGTGATTGTGTATGGCCCATATTGGAGCCAGAAAATCTTGCGGTGGGGTACAATGAGGTGCTCCTTTTGCAGATGTAGCCAAAATTTGTCACCCACTTGGAACTTGTGCGAAACCTGATGTTGATCATGGCACTGCTTGTACTTAGTATTGGCTCTATCCAATGTATCATGGACCTATTGGTGTATGTGTTAAATGCGCTCATTGAAGTTGTCATCCCTATCAACTTCAAATTGGACATGAGATGAATCTGCCTAAGTAGTTGCAAATGGTTTGTTCACATTAATGGGACATAGTGGCTGAAATCCCAGCCCGACCTGAAAGGGGTTCTGGCTTGTTGAGCTATGGAAAACTCTGTTGTAGCTGTGTTGGACATAAGGGAGGATTTCATCCCATGTGCACGGATACTTCGAGTTCTACATGCACAGAATGTGTATGATCATCTTGTTGACGACCTCTGTTTGGCCATCAGTTTGGGGATGGAAAGTCATGGACTTAGTAAGTTTGGCATCCAAAATCAACTAAGACTTGACCAAAATGTACTTAGGAATCTGTTGTCCTGATCTGAGACAATGGACTTTGGGATCCCAAAATTTACCCACACTCACTCAAATAAGATATTATTAGTGGCCTTTGTTGTGATACTCTTCTTACAGGTCGCCATAATGGCCATCTTAGAGAATCTGCCAACAACCATGAAAACACAATTGTTGTCATGCTTAGAAGAAGGAAGCCTTGACATGTAATCCATGGAGATGGATTACCAAGGTTGACTAGGAGTAGGAAGAGGAGTGTATAGGCCTTGCTTTTTATGGTTGGTTTGGAAATGGTGGAGGCAGTGCAGGATTTAGTGTACCTCCCAACATCCTGACAAAGGTTCGTCCAATAAAAAAAACTTCTCCATGACTACCACTATTTTCTATACTTCGAAATGTCAATGACCCGACTGTAGTGTGCCTCCAAAACCATGTTGGCACGCTCACTTGAAGTAACAAATATGTGTCCAAGGTGGCATAATAATGCATCCTGGAGTTGAAAATTTGGAACTTGCTTACCTTTCAGGAGTGTCTGGTATGTGTTGGTGAATTCTGGATCGCTCTTGTAAAGATGTGGCCACCACGAAGTCTCATGCCCATAGGAGTCGAGCATAGTGATCAATGCCATGATTGGCTATCGGTTGTGGCAGTCAATAACGTTATTGGTGTTGCCCTTCTTATACTTAATATTCAAATGGAATTGTTGTAGGTACGTGGACCACTTCTGATGGCGATCATTCTGCAACTTCCCTTATGTCTGTATCAACTGCAGGGACCAGTGGTCTGTGTGGATGACCATTTCCTTCCCCAGAATTTATTGCTTCCAGTGGCAACAGAACTGCACAATACATTTCTTTGTCATAGGTGGGATACTTTCAAATTGTGTTTGAAAGTGTCTCACTGTGATAAGCCACTCGATGCCCCTGCTGAATAAGAAATACACCAATAACATAGTCAGAGGCATTTGTCTCAATCTCAAATGGTCGTTGCAGGTATGGTAATGTGAGCACTGGTGCAAAGAAGATACACTGCTTCAACTCAGAAAACACCTTATGCTGGGTCTCGGACCAAAATAACTTTGCTTTCGCTTCACCCTTGGTGACTTGACTTAAAGGCTAAATGATATGAGAGAACCCCAACATGAACCTGCGATAGAAATTGGTAAGGCCCAGAAAGTTGCGGAGCTCTTTTAGAGTGGTTGGTGATGACCAACCCTGAATGACTTGCATCTTGACTAGGTCCACATGCACACCTTTCTCATCAATGATGTACCCCATATATTGAATCGGGTGTTCATTTGGAGTTATCTCCTTGTACGTCTCGGATTCTTCCTCGCCAGTTGTTTCCACCTATGGCTTCATAAGGTGAGATTTTAACCTCTCCTCAAGGTTCTCTAGAAGTCTTCACTACACACTCCTAATGTTGATGATGAGTCTGAATATGACTTCCCTCCGGAAGGATTACCTTATGTAGGAAGAGTTCCATCTCAATCATCTCCTGAAAATAGTGGGCCTATGCTTCCACTTGGTTATACAAACTTGGCTCAATTAGTTTTAGGAACTCCCAATGCTTCCTCTTTATACCAAAATCCCATTTGGTCATCAAATGCTATGCCTAGTTCTGGTCTATTTATTCCTTATGTGACCTCTCAGATACCTGTACAAATTGTCGTTACTTTAGTTTCGATTCAACCAACAATTCTATCACAACCATTACCTTCATTTCAACCTTCCATTCTGGTGCAACCAATTGTTTCATTTTATACATATCTAAGTTCCTCCATCCCTCCATCAAGTCGACAGAATGTACCACCGCCTCATTCACAGCCTGGGGGAAAATCCAAACTTTCCTCTTATGTCTGGTGGAACCCATGTGAGTGGATCACAACCTCACATGGTTGGAGTGAGTCAACCTAATCCTAGTGGTATTCCTAATCCATTTGGTCCATATGAGGTAGGTGATATCCAATATCAATAGCCTTACATGGCCCAGATACCCCTCCAGCAGTATTATGTTCCATATCACTCACAACCACTACAAAATCCACCTTATATTCCACAAGCAGGTCCTCAAGTACAACTTGGTCCAAATTCTATCCCTGGTGCATCTCTTCAAATCCCATTTGGAACTTACCAATACCCATAGGGAACCCTCAAGGAACTTTCCAACAACCTTTACTACAAAAGGGAAACCTTTACAGTAGCAAGGGAAACCTTTGCAGTAGCAGGGGCATCCTTTGCAACAGTTTCAATAGCCTTTGCAACAACAAACATAGTTTGTTCAACAACACAATCAACCCTTGAATCTTCAAGGTCAACCATTACAGCAACAAGGTCAACCCTTGCAGTAGCAAGCTCAACCTGTATACCAACAAGGTCAAACCTTGCAGTCACAAGGTAAACCCCTGCAACAACAGAGCTAGCAACTTTATTACCAGGGTCAGCAGGTGCAACAACCTCATAATAGATATGCCATGCATAATGTTTATCCTCCTTATGGTTACCAACATTCTATGGCAGGTCAATATCTACCCTACCCTGGACAGAATCCGCCTTATGGTCAAGGTACCCCTTAGTGGGGGAAAAATCAAGTCCCTTATGGTCAAAATCCCCCACTTTTGGGGTATAATCCTTACTAACAAGGTTGGAACCCACAAACTGGGCCTTATCAAAGGCCTTATATGCCTTTTAATCCACAATTTCCATTCTTAGTGACATTGGAACTACCTGATGTCTCAAGGCTTACTAGTGATCCAATTCTTCATTTACCTTATTGGCCTCCAATTCCCACTAAAATTCCAAGCGATTTCCCCAAATTTGAAGGAAACGCTAAAGAGGACCCTCAAGCCCATGTGATGACATATCACTTATGGTGTTCTTCCAATTCTTGCGTTAATGATTATGTTCATCTTCGCCTCTTTCAGCGAATCTTGACAGGTGTTGCCACAAAGTGGTACATCGAATTGCCTCAAGGTACCTATCCAGACTTCAACTCTTTGGCTATGGATTTTCTCACCCACTTCTAGCTAACAGTTCATTGTGAAATTGGTACTCATTTTCTCACATCTTTGAATCAAGATACGACGACTCATATTTCCAATCATATCCATGAATGGAGACGTCAGTGTCACCTCATCAAATTTGAAATCCCTGATGAGTTGTTGACTGAATGGTTTACCAAATCATTCGTAAAAAAAATTGCTAAAGATATAGTAATGGATGGTTGTGTTATCGAGGACTAATCTATTTTCCGTGCCCAGTATTTTTATTTGGTCTATTCCCAATCTAACAGGTTATATGAAATGTTGCCTGATTCTCCAAGAACATCTTCAGATCTGGCATCTTCAAAGTCTCCCGATGTACCACTTATTGATGGTATAATAAGATCAGTATCCTAAACTTCCACTAAAGCTTCTTCGAAGCAAAAATCTCTTTCGAATACTAGTTCTCATCATTCTTCGAACACCCCATCGAATCTTGGTAAAACCTCCGAGGTCAATACCATTTAGTCTACCATGACAAATAAAGCCTCGAAAGGTAAGAAGAAGGGTAAAGGTAAAGAAAAATCTGATACCTCGAAATAATATCCTCCTAAGAAAACTGTTGATGATGCCTCTAAACGAAAGCTGAAATATCCTTGCCTCCTTTGTGAGGAAGATCATTATATAAAGGATTGTCCCTGACGTGTAGAAGTTAGTCGTTTATTGAAAGGGACCTTGAATTTTTTGAAAGATCCTTTCCCATCTCGACAGACTCAATTGGTAGACCAACCAAAATCCTTTGCCTCATCTAGTTCTCAGGTTTACATGATGATGGGTTCATTACTTATCTCTATAGCCACTTGATCGAAAGATTATCAAACCCCTCAAAAGAAAACGGTGGAAAAGGAAGCCACTGATATACCTTCTACTTCTGCTCCACCCAGTTCTGGTCCTCTCCATATTGAGAATAGGCTAATAATTAATCCGTTATCTAACCACCTTCGAAAGGTGTGCTTCGGAAGTCCTCCTATAATCCAAATGCTAGAGTTGCTCAACATTACAGTATTGTCGAAGATTCAGGTCAAGCACCTTCGAGGATGTCTATTTTGGAATTTCTCCGAACATGTCCAATGCAACAGAAATCATTATTGTCTGCTATAGGAGGCATCGATCCTACTGATTCAAGCTTAATTAATTTCGATCTTGAAAACCATGTTCGTAGTCTTCCTCATCAGATTTACTTTTTGATTCAAGTCATTATAAAAGGAAAGGCGATCCATCAAACTGTCATTTATGAAGATGCTTCCACTTGCATCATGTATGTTTCATGTTCGAAAGCCATTGGCTCTCCACCTCTTAACTAGTCCCCGAACACCTTGGAGGCCTTTGATGGAAGAGGCTCCCATCCTTATGGTATTCTCACTAGTTTTCCCATAACTTTGGAAGGGAAGACTATTGAGCTAGAAGTGGAAGTTGTAGACCCGAATCTGAACTACAACCTTCTACTTGCGTGAAGTTTCACCCATGCCATGTTTTGTGTGGTTTCTTCTTTGTTACGGATGCTCTGTTTTCCTCACGAAGGAAAAATTGTCACCATCAATCAATTGTCGTTTTTCTCTTTTAGTGCCTCAAATGGCAACGTTCCATATGTGGGAAAGACCGATATTCCATATGAAAGTGTGTGGGCAGGTATTTTCAAATATTTTGCTTTAATGGGAGCTTTTTTTGTCCCACCTCCGCATGTTGTCTTGGTCAAAATTATCTCTATCTCCTCTGACCCGTGGATCATTCCTTCTCTGGATCAGGTTGATTTGTTTGGTGACGCTATGTCGCTAAGTCCTTTGGAACAAGATTATCATGAAATTGTCTTGGCTTCAGCGGCAACTTTGGAAAGTCATGTTGTTCTCAGTATGTACATAGATACTTATTCGCAATCTCCTTGGCTTGGTTCTTGGGATTCTCCAGATCCCTTGAACGAGATATTCCCCATCGACGAGAGTATTGTTGAGGTTATGTCTCTTGATGAAACTCCTTGGAATGATGTCCATCATCAGTCTTCGTTTCTTCCAAATCTAAGTGATATTCCTTCGTGTCTCAAAGATTTTGTTTCTCATAATCCAATGCACTCACTTCAAACACTTGTTTTGGTGCATGAAGTTTTGTCTGAAGGTAATGTAGAGCTTTGAAATTACACCTCTCCTACACACTTTCCTATAACTTTTTCCACTCACCTGGACATCCTAAGCTATCAAAATCATTGCATATTGATTCTAAAAGAGAATTTAACGTGGTTTTCTAACTATGTTTTTGTGTTTGTTGTTTGAACTAGATTTTTCTCATTAGCTATGGAATCTAGTCACTTTCCGCAGCTGTTTTTGTTGAACTCTATGTTGCAGGTGTCACCAGGCAAAACAAGCCACATGGGCAAGTTAGAAATGACCTGGACATGGATTAGGTCCTATTGGTTCAGCCGAATTCATCAAGGGAAGCTATGGTCAACGATGGTCCTACGTAAGAGTCCTACAGCAACCAGACTCTTTTTTCAAAAATGTGAAGGATTCTGAAGGATGCGTGGCCGTTCCTAACCCTCTGCGGTCTGTTGCCACCTGTAGAATGACCCGTGATGAGAATCTAACAACCACAAGTTGATAGATTTAATATTTTCGACAACCAGTACGCTAAATCCATGGACACTATCTTTTACGTGTCCCTTGTTCACGCAGTTCTACAAGAAAATAGTTATGTAAACTTTGTTACAAATAACGCGTTTCTATAACTTATAGTTTTAGTTTTTTGAATGTAATTTTTGTTGTTCAAGCCCACTGTGCAGTGACACTAGTTTTAATGTTGTAACTGTGTTATGAAATATATGAGAAGACTATGTTTCTACATGAATGCGTGAACATAATCTTGGATTGATAGCCTGTTGACCGAGGCTGTGCAGAGGTCCCTTGTATGCTGAGGTTTTGTTTCTCTTGTTGCTGTAAAGTTTCCTGCATTGTTTTCTTATTTCCATTTGCATATATTTCACCTGTGTATATTTCAATTGTCATGGTATTAACATTCCACTTTTGTTCATGATTTTACAGCTTTGTATAACACTGATCAGTGCATGTATGTTTCAAGATAGAGTAGGCAGCCTGGGCATCTGCATATAATTTTCACAATGACTAATGACATGGGATTAATTCTCTGTTGTCTTTGCTTTTCCTAGTTTTTAATTCTAGTTATGTTTTGTTGATTTCAGTTTTGTTTCCTTGCTTTATTAGTTAGCTTAGATTTTAAATTGCTCATAACATTGATGGTTACCTCCGAAAGCCATAGCTAGACTACTAGCGAGGGATCAAATTATGAATGTGTAATTTGATTTTAGTTTTACTTTTCTGCAATTAGATATTAAATTGCTCATATCATTGTCGGTTACCTTCGAAAGCCATAGTTGGTGATCCAGGTGGATGTTGGTGGCCACCCACCTATCCCATTTGGACCCCCACAACTGTCTCTTTCAGTTTTTCAGTTTCCTTAATTATAGCACAGTTTACTATTTTTAGCAATTTTTCATGTCCTAAACTTCCGGAGCCGTTTTGAGGCCCTAAACGACGTTTTTTGGGAAATCTACTGCCAACAATTTTTCTACCAAAAAATTGTCTTTTTCGTCGTAGTCCTTGGAGAGATCTTTCCAATGGGCTATCATGCGCGTCAAATGGAGATAATACGACCAATTCGCGACCCCGGGAAGTTGGTTGTCCAACTCACCCCAAAACAAGGCCCACAATTTGGCTTTTCATCTTCTAGGGTTAGGTTTTGGAATGTGAAGGGTTTTCCATTGTTTCTAAATAATAAATAGGCCTTCAAGCCTCATTGTAACACAGTTCAGAACAGTTCAGAGGCATGTAGCCACCACATCTCTTCTCAGAGATAAGCTACCATCGCCCTAGCTGGTTTATTTCCATTACTATTTGTAAGCATATTTCAGTGTTTTATATTAATGAAATGAAGTATTATTTTCGCTGCATATCTGTGTTTATGGTTATCTCTGTAATTTGTTGTGTTCCTGTTTAAATCCGGATCAGTGGTATCAGAGCGGTTTTCTTTTTCTTTGTTTTTCTTTGCATGTCCCCAACGAGGTCGGGATATAAGGAGTTAGGGCTTGAACTGGTCGAACCTTTGCAAGACCAGCCTCGAAAATCTCGACGGCCTCCCATGGCGGATGAAAAGAAAGATGAGGGGGCAGGAGATCCTATCAAAATCTTGCTCGAAGAAGCCCTCGAGTGGCAAAGGAACGTGATGATGGATAGCTTTGCGCAGATCCTTCAGCGGCTACCCAGAGGCGACGCATCGGCTTCCAACAGCTACTCTGGAAATGCCACACCATTTAAGGTACAAGTTAATTTTGAAATCCCCATCTTCAAGGGTGAAATAGACGCAGATGCCGTAGATAAATGGTTAAATCTCCTAGATGGGTATTTTTCTGTTCATGAATTTTCAAGTCGGGAAAAGATTGTTTTCGCTCTTCTCAAAGCAGCCCCCCACGTCAAGGACTGGTGGGAAACCTACTGCGAGTAGAAGGATGAAAGTACAGGCTCACTGTTTTCAGCCGCACCCACTTGGAATGACTTCCGGGATGCCATCAAGGAGTAGTACTACCCTGTCAAAAGCTATGAGGAAAAATACATCAAATGGACCACACTGCGACAGGGATGAGACCAAGGTGTGCCAGAGTTCACAAACATTTTCCATACCCTTCGCACACAGTTGGGTATCAAATATTCTGAGCTGCATCTGGTACTCAAATACCGCAACTGCCTACATAGATACATCCAGGAAGAGATGGAGTTCTTGAACATCTCCTCACTCGGCACAACATACTGATACGCTATCAAAATCGAGCAAAAGTTCAAACAGAAGAAGCGAGACTTTGGATCTGCAAATCCGAAGCCTAAAGGACAAATCCAAGGCAGGGTGACCTAAGACAACCCCTCGAAGCCACAAGAAAAGAACAACACCACGAAGCCGAAGAAGGACACAGGAAAGTGGTGTGAGTTCCACAAGAGTTCCACTCATAACACAAGTGAGTTTCAGACCAAGCAGTCGCTGGTGGCCGAGTTGAAGGCTTCCGAATCAGATGCATGTTCTGACCCTGAGCCAGAACCCGACAAGGGGAATGGCAAAGGGAAGCAGATCATTGATGCGGAGCCCAGCGCCACTGTTGCTACTACCAAGATCCAGAAGAATGAGCCAGAAGACCTAGAGGAGGGGGAACATCTTTTCCACTCACAGATGTGGGTGAAGGGTTTGCCGCTGCAATTCATTGTCGACAGTGGGAGCCAGAAGAACGTAGTTTCAGCAGAGGTCATGAAGCGGTTGGGCCTACCAACTACACCACACCCGCAGCCATACAGTATCGAGTGGCTTCACGAAGGACGAGATCTCAAAGTTCCCTAGCAGCGCCACCTTCCCTACAGCATCAAGCCCTTCACAGACGAGGTATTGTGTGATGTTACACCTCTGGATGTTTGTGATGTACTATTAGGCTAGCCATACTTGTGGAGGCGACATGCTGTGTATGAGTCAAGGCCTCGTGCTGTCATTATTTCTTTGGATAATTCATTATACAGGATACCGGAGGTAGCCCCACCTACTGCCACCTCTTTGATCACTGCTAAGAAAGGCCACAAGCTCATCTCACAGACTAGGAAATTTATTTTTTGTCTGGTTCGCTCCCAAAGTAAGGGGAAGATCGTTGCTACATCCATGACCCCAGCGAAGGGTTCCTCCACACAACAGCAACAACAGAGGGATACAGTCATGACAGAACACAAGAACAACTTCTCCTTACCCAGAGGGGTAGCACACAAGTTTCAGGTGGGCAACAAAGTTTGGTTACATTTGCAAAGGGAGCGCCTTACCAGAACCCATTAGAAACTCAGACCACTTCGACATGGTCCTTACACCAGTAACAAGGCTATGGGCAACAATGCTTTGAAGCAGAGCATTCCTCCATTCCTTCGCTTGCACCGAGTGTTCAATGTGGACCGTTGTCGACCATGCTCCCCACCATTTCTGGACACATCAAAGATTGAAGAATAGCTCACCAGAGACCCAGCTCAGCAGAAGCTCCCTCATCCCAGGGAGGAACTCAACGTAATGGGGACCATTGCTTTCTAAGGGGGGAGGAATGATCCAAGTGGATGTTGGTGGCCACCCACCTATCCCATTTGGACCCCCACAACTGTCCCTTTTAGTTTTTTAGTTTCCTTAATTATAGCATAGTTTACTATTTTTAGCAGTTTTTCGGGTCCTAAACTTCCGGAGCCGTTTTGAGGCCCTAAATGACGTTTTTTGGGAAATCTACCGCCAACAAATTTTCTATCAAAAAATCGTCTTTTCCGTCGTAGTCCTCGGAGAGATCTTTCCAATGAGCTATCATGCACGTCAAACGGAGACAATAGAACCAATTCGCGACCCCGGGAAGTTGGCTGTCCAACTCACCCAAAAACGAGGCCCACAATTTGGCGTTTCATCTTCTAGGGTTAGGTTTTGGGATGTGAAGGGTTTTCCATTGTTTCTCAATAATAAATATTCCTTCGAGCCTCATTGTAACACAGTTGGGAATAGTTCAGAGGCATGTAGCCTCCACATCTCTTCTCAGAGATAAGCTACCATCGCCTTAGCTGGTTTATTTCCATTTCTGTTTGTAAGCATATTTCAGTGTTTTACAGTAATGAAATGAAGTATTATTTCCGCTGCATATCTGTCTTTATGGTTATCTCTGTATTTTATTACATTCCTTTTTAAGTCCGGATCAACTGGACTACTGGCGAGGGATCGAATTATGAATGTGTAATTTGATTTTAGTTTTACTTTTCTACAATTAGATATTAAATTGCTCATATCATTGTCGGTTACCTCCAAAAGCCATAGCTGGACTACTGGCGAGGGATCGAATTATGAATGTGTAATTTGATTTTAGTTTTACTTCCCTTGCAATTTTTAATTTCTTTGAGTGCAGTAGCTTAAACCATTTTTCTGTATTTAGACAGCAGCAAAGATGATAGTTTCATGATCAGTAATTCATTATTTACATGTTTTAGATAACAACACATTATTTACTTGTTTTAAATAGCAGCACATTTTCATTCTTGTTCAAGTAATACTTTCATCACTAGTATGTTCTAAGACCTTCTGAAGTGTTAAGTTTTGGGAATCATTATAGAGGACACAATCGCCTTAAAATCTATAACCATACTTGCCTTCTAGGGACTCAGGAATAGGAATTCAATTCACACTATAAAAACCCCCAAAACAAAATAAAAATTGAAAAACGACAAAAACATAAGAAAGAGGCTATCTTGCACATATAGTGTGCCACACTTCATCAGTTTACGACTCCCAGATTGATAATTAATGTAGCAATGTAGGAAACACTAAATTGACCAAACATTTTGGCGCCGTTGCAGGGGAAGTGTAACTAGGTAGCCAATCTCTTAAAAAAAGGGGGAAAAAATTGATAACTTCTTGAAGTATGCTCTCCTCTTGCACCTAGTGTGTTCTGGAGGATCATAAAAGAGAGTTGTTAGTTTAATAATTTCTTGATTATGCTCTTTTCTTGCACCTAGTGTGACTTGGAAGATCAGAAAGAGAATTATTAGCCCGACTTTGAAAAATAAAAATAAAAAAATGACATGCAAAGGGCAAGAGATTCTAGGGGAAGGTTTATAGCTAGGGCCAAAAGTTCAATTTTTACAACTCCAACTACTTTAAGGCATAGACAAGATACACCTCCATCATCTCCAACTCACACTCCCAGCCTTAGGATTCCTGGAATTCAAGGGGCAACAACTGAATTAGGAGACTCTCCCACACTATCCATCAAATCTGACCTAGGGAAAGAACCTTTCTTCACTTCTACAGGGGAACATATTGTAATCAAAGAAGTAGAATCACCTGAAGAAGAAGAGGGAGAAATTCCTCCTCGTTCGCCATTAATAGAAGAACCAAAGGACTCTAAGAACTATGAGGAAACTATCATGACAGAGGAAGTAGTAAACGGATTTGGAGGAGGAGGTAGAGGTTGAGGTAGAGGAGGAGGAAACAATGGAGGAGGTAGAGGTAACAATGGGGGAAATAGGGATGGAGATAACTCATTTGGATTTCCTATAGCCGATAAGGAGACCCATACAACAATGAAAAATATTTCACCATCTGTCCTCCCAAACTTTTATGGGTTGCGAAGTGAGGATCCTGAAACATTTCTATTTGAGTTTGAAGTCTTGTGCTGAACCTACGACTATATGGAAGACTCTCAAAAACTCAAACTATTTCCTTCAACATTGAAAGGAGCGGCTTTGAAATGGTTCATGGGATTAGTCGCTCAATCTATTAGAACTTGGAATGATATGAAACAAACATTTTTGGATAGATACTTGGATTATTGTACGCCCACCAATCATAAGGATGAGGTATTCAAGATGATGCAAAAAGAAGATGAAAACTTGGAGGATCTACTTGAAAGATTTCAATACAACTTAAAGAGAGAAAAAATGAGTAATTTAGATGAGGAAACCTTGAAAGCCCTTCTATTGAAAGCCATTAGAGATGAATAGATAGATATTTTAAATATGATGGGGAAGGGAGATATTTCTCAACTTCCACTCCATGACATAGCAGAACTATGTGTCCATCTCTTAAGGGGAAAATCTAAAAATAGAAAAGGGCCTAGAGATCCTTCTCTTATTAGAGCAAACAAATCTGCAATCGGATCAGTAAGTAGGGCAGAAATTGGCAATATGCTTGATGAGTTCAAAACTGATATTCTAGGGAGCCTTAGTGAACAACTAGACACCCTTAAAATACAAAACAAGCAGAAAGCAAAAGCCGAAGCCTTAGCCATCTTTTGTCCAAAATGTAGAAAGAAACATGCTTTAAGGGAATGTCCCTTCGATGCAAAAGTTATAGAGACATGTGTGATTTGCTTAGAAAGCCACGAGACCAAGGATTGTCCTTCAATTCCTGGGCTCAAAGCTGTCTTTCAGGAAGATCCAAATTCAGTAGAATCCCTTTGTTTTGTTTCAAGAAGACCATGGCAGGGGCCACAAAATCAAGGATTTAACAATCCTATGAACTTTCAGCTCCCACCAAATTGGAATTCTTGGCAACAACCTTGGCCCCAATCTCAAAATCCATATCAATCATGGGCACAAGGGATGCAAAATCCTTATGGGAGATTTTCTCAATTTTATCAATATCCTCCATCTTTTCAAAATCAACAAAATCCACAAATTCCAAATCAAAACCCACAACTTTCATTACCATTTCCACAACAACAACCTTCTCAACAAAATCCAAATTCTCAACTCTTGCTTCCATTTCAACAAAAGACAAATCAACTACCAGCCCAGCCATTGCCAAATCCCAATAACAAAAATCCTCAGAATGCTTACATGGTAGAAGGACAACAATTTCCTACCTATATGATTGTTCCTCTCAATGATGTACAACTCAGGTCTGGTAGAGTTTTAGAAAAACCTTCTATAGATGTTCAAGAGCAAGATACCTCTGAGGAGGATTCTCTTAAAGCCAATAAAGGTTCTGAAGAAGCATCTCTTCAAAACCCAACCATTCAAAAAGAAAAATAAAAAGAGTCAACCCCCACAACTCCTGTAGTTGAGCAACCTACATCTTCATCCACACCTCCTTTCCCTAAAAGATTACAAATTGACAAAGGAGTGGAAAAACAAATCTTGTTGCCTGACTATGATTTCCTAGATGAATTAAAGAATGTCTGTATCAAGATTCCCTTGCTACAAGCCATTAGAGAGATTCCTATTCTAGCAAAAACAATAAAGAAGTTGAGTCTCAAAAGACCAGGAAGGAAACCAAGAGATACAAGAAGAATCCACCTGGTAGGAAAAATTGTAGATATCATGATGGGAAAAATTACCATGCAGAAATATGTAGATCCAGGAAGTCCAATTGTCAAGACACACATAAATGGGATATAAATTCCAAATAATTTGATTGACTTAGGGGCTGCTATCAACATTATGAGTAGACAGACTATGGAACAGATAAAACTTCCTAATCTTCTTTTTACATCTACCTTACTGCAACTTACAGATAGATCAATAATCAAACCGGATGGTGTATTAGAAGATATTTCAGTCTCCTTAGATTCTTGGGAATATCCAGTAGATTTCATGATTTTGACTCCCAAGAATAATTTAGGAGGACACCCACTCATCTTAGGAAGACCTTGGCTAGCCACAGCTGATGCTTTCATTAGTTGTAGATCTGGGGATATGTACATTTCTGATGGTAGTTCGACAAAGAAATTCAATTTGTATCCTCCAGAAAAGCAATTACAGAAGTAGGAGACAATGAATGGGTCGATGATGAGGACACTATACAACCTGTCTTTACCATTTCTGAAATCAATGAAGATAGTCAAATTCTGAACACATTAAAAAATTTTGACACATGTTCAGAATATGACCACAGACAATTTCAGTTAGATTTTGACATGGAGTATTTATCATCAAGACAAATGTCTCTTTACTCTATGGAAGAGTTTGGTAGTTCTACCATTGAGATTTTTCCAGGAAAAATATTGAATATCAACAAAACTTGGAAAAATCACAACAGGGAGAGCTAACCAAAATCTTGCAAAAACATTCTACTGCATTTGCATGGGAGTATACTGATATGAAAGGTATTGACACTAAGACTTGCATCCATCATATCTATATTGAGGAAAATATTAGACCAATCAGACAATCTTAGAGAAGGATGAATCCAAATCTTAAGGAGATAGTGAAAGAAGAGCTCCAAAAACTACTCAATGTAAACTTCATTTATCCATATTCAAATAGCCGATGGGTTTCTCCTTTGGTTATAGTACCCAAAAAGAATGGTAAATGGAGGGTATGCATTGATTACAGGGAATTGAACAAAGCAACCTTGAAGGATCACTTTCCTTTACCCTTTATCGATCAAGTATTAGATACATTAGCAGGCAAAAAGTACTTTTCATTTCTGGATGGTTTTAGTGGTTATAATCAAATTCGGGTAGCACCTGAGGATCAGGACAAGACCACATTTACCTGTCCATGGGGAAATTTTGCTTATCGAGTGCTTCCTTTTGGATTATGTAATGCACCCACAACATTCCAAAGAGCAGTACCAGGAATCTTTTCTAATCTAATCCATGATTGTGTAGAGGTTTATATGGATGATTTTACAGTTTATGGTAATTCGTTTTAAGAGGCATTAGAAAATTTGGAAAAAGTCCTTATAAGATGTAAAGAGACAAACCTTTCATTAAGCCATGAAAAATGCTTTATGATGTTTACTGAAGGTATTGTTTTAGGACATCATATTTCAGGGGATGGGATTAAAGTTGATAGATCAAAAGTTGAAGTCATCTTCAAATTTCCTATTCCAAATTGTCAAAAAGATGTTAGAAGTTTTCTAGGATTTACTGGATACTATAGAATATTGATAGAAAACTTCACTAAAATAGCATCTCCACTCTTCAAACTGCTTACAAAAGACTGTGAATTCAAATGGGATCCTGATTGTCAATCAACATTTGAAACTTTGAAAACAAGAATATCTGAAGTGCTTATCTTGAGAGGACTAAATTGGAAACTCCCTTTCCATATTTCTACAGATGCTTCAAATACAACTCTAGGAGCTATGTTGGGCCAAAAATATTTAATTCCTTATGCCATTTACTATACCAGTAAAAATTTGACTCCCACTGAGTTGAACTCTACTGTAACTGAAAAAGAATTCTTAGTTGTTGTTCATGCAATCAATAAGTTTAGACACTATATAATAGGCCATCAAACCTTTATTCATATTGATCATTTTGCGATTAGATATCTAATGAATAAACCTATTACTAATGGCAGAGTTACAAGATGGCTCCTACTTTTACAGGGATTCAATATTACTGTGTTGGATAGACCAGGGAAACAAAATACAATAGCTGATTTCTTGTCTAGGATTCAGAATACTAAAGAGGATTCTCCTGTAGAGGATAAGTTTCCTGATGAATATTTATTTGTAGTAACTACTAAGAATCTTTGGTATGCAGATATAGCTAACTATTTGGTTACAGGGAAACTACCTCCACATTTATTTCCTAGTGAAAGAAGAAAGATTATTCAAGAGAGTTCAAAATATTCATGGATTTCTAACGAATTGTTTAAAACAGGGCCAGATCTTGTGATCAGAAGATGTGTTAGGGAAGATGAAATGCCTGATATCATCAAAGCATTTCATGATGAACCATGTGGCGGACACTTTGCTGACAAAAGGACAGCCTATAAAATCCTCTCTTTAGGATATTTTTGGCCATCCCTCTTCAAAGATGCAAAACAATATGTCAAAAGGTGTGATAGCTACCAAAGAGTAGGGAAACCTACCCTTTCAAACGAAATGCCATTGCAACCACAGGTACTCATCGAGCCCTTTGAAAAATGGGCTTTAGATTTCATTGGACCTATTAATCCACCATCTAAACAAAGAAAGTATATATTGGTATGTACTGATTATGTCACTAAATGGGTAGAAGCCAAATCATTATTTTTTGCTACTGAAAATTTAGTTGTTAGTTTTCTTTATGAGGATATTTTTACTCGCTTTGGTATTCCAAGAGAAATTGTGACAGATCAGGGAAGTCAATTCACATCCAACCTGGTGGAGAAGTTGACGGAAGAATACAAAATCAAGCACGCAAAATCTACTCCTTACCATTCGCAAGCAAATGGTCAAGTGGAGTCTACAAACAAAGTTATTGAAGCCATCATTACCAAAATTGTTCATCTACACAGAAGAGATTGGGCAGAAAGGCTTCCTAAAGCCTTGTGGGCCTAGAGAACTACATGGAGAAATACAACAAGACATTCTCCCTATGAACTTGTTTATGGGAAAGAAGTCCTGCTCCCCATTAAGTTCCAAGTCAAAACTTTCAAGATGGCAGTTTAGTTGGGAATGGATCTATCAGAAGCCCAAAAGCATAGAATGGAGCAGTTGAATGAGCTAGATGAGATCAGACAAGAGGCAATCCTAAGAACTGATATAGTTCAATATCAAAGAGCTAAGTGGCATGACAAATACATCAAGGAGAAAAAGTTTCAAGAAGGAGATTGGCCATTGCTATTTGATTCCAAGTTCAAAGATTTTAAAGGAATATTTCAGACTCATTGGCTTGGGCCATATGAGATTGAAAAAATCTTTAGCAATGGAGTGGTAAGAATAAAAACCATTGACGAACATCAAACTGCTCTTATTGTGAATGGCCACAGATTAAAGATCTATCATAAGCCACTCTCAAAAGAGGAATTTGTCAAAATCTTTCAAGATAGTTCTGCAATGAGGCTGGTGAAGAAAAATCCTTCTTCTCCACCAGCCTAGCCTTTGTTCCTTTCTGTTTCTAAAAAAAAAAATATGTATAAGCCTGAAAACCAATCACTGATTGGCAGTCTTATACAGAAAATACAGGGCGAAATCAGGAACTCCTGACGCCCTATATTTTCCAAAAAAAAAATTCTCTCTCTCATTTCATAGTATTGTGATACTCCACTTCATTTCATTCCACTCCACTTCATTTCATTCCACTCCATTTCATCCATTTCATTTCATTCCGCCAATAAAAGTTTTTTTCATGACCATTTTCATTTAGTCAGTCATCATTTATCCATCTCCATTCAGTCATATGATTGTTGTGACAGTTTCCGCAGCCAGAAGCAGTTTTCGCAGCCATCACTCTGTTTTTCAAAACTGACAGTTAGATGTTAGTTAAATGATCATGAAAATCAAATGCAGGTATGACCAAGGACCTATTTTGAAGATATGAGGCACCTAAAAGCATCAACAAGGAGTAGCTGATCAAAGGTTAATGGACGAAAAGTGGCAAAAATTCCAAGGTATGGGTAAGATTTATTTCAAATAGCATTTAAAAACACATTTTACATAGTTTTGAAACCACGGCTCCATTATATGCAATGATTGGCGTTGATAGCTCCATAACCGTTCCACGACCTCTATATGATTCCTCCACAAGCCTTGCATTTATTTTCAAATGGCCTCATGATCAAGCCTCCGGTTTTAACTCGTGTTTGGCTGTACTTTGACACTCCACCTGTAATTATGGGACGTGGTTGATTTGATCACGGCTTTTCTCCGCCGCACAAATTCCGCAGCCATTTCTTGAGCATGTTTACGTCTACTTCAGTTTAAAACTCTGCCGGGCTCATTTTACTCCCCTACTATCCTATTCAAGTCACGTTTGTATTCCTACCCTATTCACATAAGCCTCTACTCTGCTGCATAAACTCACTCCCGCTACCTGTTCTCTGTTTTCCATCTACAGTCACTGGTTTTTCTCCATAAATCCTGTCCATTTCATGCTAACCCAGCCGTCTCACTTATGTTCATCCAATACCCACGCAGACGTGTTTAAGACAGGAGGAAAGAATGGATCCTCTGTTGAGAGTAGAACCAGAAGGGCCCAAATTTATGGAAGGGTATCTGCAAGTGAAAGGCATGCTAAGAAAGGCCCGGTGGTTACAATTTATTCAGAAGTTCAAAGGCTACAACAAGGAAGTTACGAAGACTTTTGCGAGGTCCTTTGACGGCATAGAAGCGGAGATTGGAGACATTAAATTCACAGTCATGGAGGCATCCATAGCAGCTGCAACCGAACTTCCATAGGAGGGAGAATGATGGTTCAAAAATAAGAGCTTTGACGAAAGGGCATGGAGGGTTATCCTATGAAATCCAGGTATGGATGTAAGCATCTTTAATAAAGGAATCCCTGTTTCTGCTTTACAAGAAAAATGGGCTAGTTTACTATTAATAATCTAGAAATTCATTACCTGTGAGGGATGATTTGGGTCAATGTACATGTATCACACCCAGCTGCTGATGAATTTTCTAGAGAACTAAACTCTTAATTTGCCCTATTTCTTGCTAAATAGCCTGAAGAAAATGTCCACCACAGTCCAAAAGAATCTGGGGGACATAGAACCCCACTTGTATCACCACAGCCTTATGAAAATCTTGATAGAAAAACAATTAAAAGAAAAGAAGGACACATGGGAGCAGTTTTTGGTCAGAAATTTCTTTAAAGATCCACAAGAAACCCCTAAAAGCAGCACATCAAGGAGAAGCAGAAGAAAGAGAACAAGTGATAAAATTCAAGGTACTCCTACTAACATAGTTGAAGAAACTAGTAGAGAAGAAAGACTATATGAAAGTAGGAAGGAAAAGACTGAGGGTAAGAAGCCAAGAAAATGAAAAGGGAAAAGAAGTATTGAGGCTGTCCATCAAACCCCAGAACCTTCCTCAGAAGAAGACCATCATGTAATGTCTGAAAGACTAGTTTACCTTCGGGAACAGTCAGCTGTAGCAAAGAAGAAAGGGAAAGAAAAACAGAGTGGGAAGAAAGAGGACACCAACTCACAAAACTTAAGGAGAAGTTCTAAACTTAAGGGGAAGTTGAGAAAAATACAAACTAAAGGACCCCACTTTATTGATTTAGGAGGAGAAACACTGGAGCAGCCTTCAGCAATCCCTCATGGCCATAGTCCCCACCATACTCCTATCTCCCAGCCAGATTTTGACGTGAGTCCTTCTCGGCCAGATTTTGAAATCAGCCCTTCTCAACAGGATTTTGGGGTCAACCCAAGAAAGACCGCACCTGAGATAGACCCGAACCAGCAAGAAATGTATGATTATATAGAGTCCTTGGAGAAAACAGCCAGAGACCCAGGCACTTCATCTACCCAGCCTAATACAACTCAAGAAGCTCAAATCTAATCACTGAAACAGGAAGTTTTTGAGTTGGAGGTCTTAAATAGACACATTAAAAATGAAAATGGAGCATTGAAGGAACAAAGCAGGTTAGATAAGATCATTCATGACAACACCATGTTGCATCTTGGGCTATGGTAGAAGAAAAATAGAAAATTAAAGAGAAAGAACAGAAGGTTGAACAGGGCTCTCATCAACCTCAAGTTCAGGTGTCTAATGAGGAAGCTAAGGATGGTAGTGGTCCCAAGGAAGAAGAAAAGAAGACTGGATGTATTGGCAGAGGTCTCAAAACACATGAACTGAAGGAGGATGATCAAAGTTTTGGTTGCATGGGGACATGCAACACCTTCACAGTGGGGGTATGTAGAGCTTTGAAATTACACCTCTCCTACACACTTTCCTAGAACTTTTTCCACTCACCTAGACATCCTAAGCTATCAAAATCATTGCATATTGATTCTAAAAGAGTATTTAATGTGGTTTTCTAACTATGTTTTTGTGTTTGTTGTTTGAACTAGATTTTGCTCATTAGCTGTGGAATCCAGTCACTTTCCACAACTGTTTTTGTTAAACTCTATGTTGTAGGTGTCACCAAGCAAAACAAGCCACATGGGCAAGTTAGAAATATCCTGGACATGGATCAAGTTCTATTGGTTCAGAAGAATTCATCAAGGGAAGTTGTGGTCAACGGTGGTCAAACGGTGGTCCTACGTAAGAGTCCTACGGTAGCCAGACTCTATTTTCCAGCACGTGAAGGATTCTGAAGGATGTGTGGTTGTTCCTAACTCTCTGGGGTCTGTTACCACCTATAGACTAACCCATGAGGAGAATCTAACAACCACAAGTTGATAGATTTAATATTTTGACAACCAATATGCTAAATCCATGGAAATTTTCTTTTACGTGTCCCCTGTTCACGCAGTTCTACAAGAAAATAGTTATGTAAACTTTGTTATAAATAACGCATTTCTATAACGCATAGTTTTAGTTTTTTAAATGTAATTTTTGTTGTTCAAGCCCACTGTGCTGTGACACTAGTTTTATTGTTGTAACTGTGTTATGAAATATATGAGAAGAATCTGTTTCTACATGATTGCGTGAACATAATATTGGATTGATAGCCTGTTGACCGAGGTTGTGCAGAGGGCCCTTGTATGCTGAGGTTTTGTTTTTCTTGTTGTTTTGTAAAGTTTCCTGCATTGTTTTCTTATTTCCATTTGCATATATTCCACCTGTGTATATTTCAATTGTCATGGTATTAACATTCCACTTTTGTTCATGATTTTACGGCTTTGTATAACACTGATCAGTGCATGTATGTTTCAGGATAGAGTAGGCAGCCCGGGCATCTGCATATAATTTTCACAATGACTAATGACATGGGATTAATTCTTTGCTGACTTTGCTTTTCCTAGTTTTTAATTCCAATTCTGTTTTGTTGATTTCAGTTTTGTTTCCTTGCTTTATTAGTTAGCTTAGATATTAGATTACTCATAACATTGATGGTTACCTCTAAAAGCCATAGCTAGACTACTAGTGAGGGATCGAATTATGAATGTGTAATTTGATTTTAGTTTTACTTTTCTAAAATTAGATATTAAATTGCTCATATCATTGTCGGTTACCTCCGAAAGCCATAGCTAGACTACTGGTGAGGGATCGAATTATGAATGTGTAATTTGATTTTAGTTTTACTTTTCTGCAATTAGATATTAAATTGCTCATATCATTGTCGGTTACCTCCGAAAGCCATAGCTGGACTACTGGCGAGGGATCAAATTATGAATGTGTAATTTTATTTTAGTTTTACTTTTCTGCAATTAGATATTAAATTGCTCATATCATTGTCGGTTACCTCCGAAAGCCATAGCTAGACTACTGGCGAGAATTATGAATGTGTAATTTGATTTTAGTTTTACTTCCCTTGCAATTTTTAATTTCTTTGAGTGCAGTAGCTTAAATCATTTTTCTGTATTTAGATAGCAGCAGAGATGATAGTTTCATGATCAGTGGTTCATTATTTACTTGTTTTAGATAACAGCACATTATTTACTTGTTTTAAATAGCCGCACATTTTCATTCTTGTTCAAGTAATACTTTCATCACTAGTATGTTCTAAGACCTTCTAAAGTGTTAAGTTTTGGGAATCATTATATAGGACACAATTGCCTTAAAATATATAACCATACTTGCCTTCTAGAGACTCAGGAACAGGAATTCCATTCACATTATAAAAACCCCCAAAACAAAATAAAAACTGAAAAACGACAAAAACATAAGAAAGAGGCTATCTTGCACATATAGTGCACCACACTTCATCAGTTTATGACTCCCGGATTGATAATTAATGTAGCAATTTAGGACACACTAAATTGACCAAATAGGTAATATGGGAAATATTACTCCAACCTTGCCCATTGACATTTTAGTTCCATCTGACACTGTCAAAATCTTCCAATTGGGGGCATCTTTTCCTTGTCATAAGGTTAAGATTTTCTCGCCTCCTTACATGAAATTTTCTCAATGAGTTTTTATCATTTTCCCATTATTGCAATGGGGTATTCTTCGTATGACTCGTAACCCTCACTTGCCCAGGGGGTATGGGAGCATAGCCATTTATGCATGTTATTCCATTATTTGGCCAAGTCGATGCTTACATGTCATGTCAATGGTGAAACTTCATTTTCATTCTCTGTTGATTGATTACCTGAGTCCGAAAATGGGCTCTATCTAAACTTTTTTATGCGTGAATTTCATGTAATTACTTTTGTACATTAGTGTGTGAATTCATTAGTGTGCAGTTTTAATTTTTGGTGTGATTGTTTACTTTGCAGAAATGTTCCTTCTGCTTACCTTGTGTTCCACTCGGTTTGCAAATGTCGTCAAACCATTATGTTGATTTTGCTAATGGTGTTTGTCAAAGCACACAAAACTTATCTACCACAACTTGGGAACTCTATCCCCCTGATGGTGAGTTGATTGATTTACAAGGTATTTTCCTGGGATGAAAAATGAATAATATTGCCGAGTACAGTGCAGTTATTAAGTTGTTATCAAAAGAAGTTTCTCTTTCCATTAGAAATTTAGTTGTTAAGTTGGATTCACAACTCGTTGTGTTACAATTAAATAATCATTATTCAGTAAGAAATCCACAAATTTTACGTATGTGTCTACATGTTCGGTTACTTGAAAGAAATTTTGATTATATCACATATCAACAGATTCCACGTAATTTGAATACATTAACAGATGCATTAGCAAATTGTGTTCTTGATAGACATTTCCGTAACTTATAAAACTGATTGCATCATCATGATACATGAACACATAAGTAGAAGATAAAACATACATACATACATACATACATACATACATACATATACATACATATATATATATATATATATATATATATATATATATATATATAGATAGATATAGTGTCTGTCAAAGTTTGTTCATCAAAATCTCAAAATAAGTGTTCTGGGACACATGGCTTTCAAAGCCTACAACAGTGCAAAAATCACGACTAGAAAAGGATATTTGCCCACATGATGCTCTCGATAGCATGAGACCACTCTAATCACTCATCCTAAAAGCCGACGCAATCTCGCAAACACTCCTACTATATGCCTCTAGTATCGCAGTGGCACATCATCTATAGTCGCATATTGTGGAATCCCTCAAGTGATCACTTCTAGATTTCATTCCATCCCCACAATAGGATCTGCTCCTTCCTCGTAAGGAACATCCTCTATCTAATGTGATATCCGTCGTGCTATTAGCGACACGCCAGGGGGACTTTCTGGTCCCACATCTACACATTTATCACAAGTAAACTTTCAGATTCACCTTAATAAAAACTCATAAAACTTGAAAATTTTCCAAAAAACAAGTTCTACTTGCATCAATCCACTGTTCACCCAGTGGTAGAGGTATCCCATCTAAATTATGTGTCTGCATAGGCATAGACATCCACAATGATCAGTTGTCGGTGCAACCAATCGAATAACTGTGGAGGAAAATGCATCCATTGACTCCCTCCTCCATGAGGCATGAGCTCACTCCATTTGACCAGCCTTAGATCTTGTGAAGCTGGATCTAACACCTTTGTCTAGTGATACCAAAATAGGGGCATGCGCTCCAAAAATAAAGTGACCAAAATCGAATCGAAGCTGAATTGCTTCAAGTTTCCCTGCTTTCCTTTGGTCAGTTGCCTCTTCATGTTAGCCAACAATCCCTCGCACCAGTTGAAAATCGTTAGAGTAAGGCAGTGTACCACATACTGGCATTGAGATTTTGAAACCTCGTACAAAGCCTACAACCCAGCTATACTAGCCATGGTGTGTAGAATTGTCCTCAAGGGAAGACTGTCGACAATTAATATCTTCACCTTCCCGCTCATTGTTGTCTATGTAACCAGACAATTCCTTTCGATTAGGGCATTGGTGATCTCACCTCCAGCATGAGGTCCGAAAAGTTGAACCCTTTCCCCTCTTTTGGAAAATCTAGTATTGAAGCAAATGTCTGCCACTTCCATCACCAATTCTTGGTCTCCAATGAGGAAGATCTCCTTATCAACATCCCATAAACTGATTAGATAGTGTCGCAGCTTGTTTTGGGCTCTGAGTCGTATGGTTTGAAATAATTTCAGTAGCCCACTGTTCCTCAAAGAATTGATGCATTCACAATCTTGGACAGCTTGGTGATTTTCTGCCTCATGGCCTCTTTCCTTCCATTCGATGACCATGTTGTTGAAATTTCCTGCAAAATAACCATTAACAATGATTAAATTCTTTTTCATGGGATAAAAACCTAGAAATTTCACTCGAGAGTGAGGATTTCTCTTCAATTTTTCAGCCAACTCAGCTATTTTAATTAATTGTGCGCTGTCAACATGAGAGCCTTTCCGGCTCAGGGGCGATCATGTGAACCTGATGAGAAAACCCACATTGATCGCCCCCGATTTAAAATTTTGAAATCCTCCCTTATGGTTGTTAAAAACCCTAAGAAATGGCATGAAATTAAAATGAAAAGTAGGGGAAAAGGAAGTGCTCTTACCTACAACTGACTGTTCGCAAATTGATGCCTTGGATCTCCCAGATTTCTTGCTTGAAGAATAAAGGAAAATAGGGAAAAATGTGCTCTCCAATTTCTCCAAGTGAAAATGGTAAAAATGTTTTTATTTTTAGTTTATTTATAAGTTTTAAATATATTTTTACCAATATTTTAGTATTTTCCTCGATATCAGTGATGTGTGGTTGTCTTTGTGCAGTTACAGGTATTTTTCGGTGATTATTTTTTTACTGATTTAACGAGTTTTTGTTTTATCTCTTTTTCGGACTTGTTAAAAATCAATGAAAAAGAAACCCCCCTGGAGTCATCTTTAAGCTCTTTTTTGACTCTCTAAATATGAAAATATTGTTGAGCACTTGTCTTTTCGAACTCATTAAATTAAATGAATTGATGTTGTCTTAGTATACGTTTACCCCTTTTTTCAGGTTGGAATTGACTGTTTACGAAAAAGGTACACCTTGGTCAACATGGTCAAGAGGTTCTGTCAGATATTGTTTTCTACCTTTTAGGATTCGAGAGACAAATTATGAAAAGGGACATGATGGAGTTTTATTTTTCATCTCTTTTTGAAACTCTCTAAATATGGAAAAGACACCGGATTATTCTTTCATTGGACTCGTTAAAAATTAAATGGTGAAAGACTTTTCACCATGACGAGATCCAATTTCTCCTTCCTAGGACTTGTGAAACTTACTAGGATGGATTCATTCAAAGAATGAACTTACACGACAAGCATATGCTATCCCCTTCAAAGCTTGTGAAAAAAAAAAATTGGGGTACTCGCTAGAAATAGCAAGGATAAATGAAAGTGAAACATTTCTTCTATAGGCAACATGTCACTCTTGAACATGACACTCATCTGCATCTCGTGTTAGGTTTGGGATATCCTCACTCAGTCACTTGTCTTCCCAGGTTTGGATGATCCATTTTTCCTCTCATCTGACTATTCTACTTCATCATCATGACCCATGGTCCTATGTTGAGTCAAATATTGCCACACTCCAGATTCTTGTCACCAATATGTTCAAGGGAAGTCCTATCTACAATTTTTTACATATACATTGTCTGACCTTTTGCTATAGTCTTGATCATACTCATTCATTTCACTTTATTCCTTGTTTCATGTCGATGATGGGGAATCATCATGGCCCTCCTTCGACTGGTCACTTCTTGTCGACTTCATCTCATTATCCAGGAAGATGACTTAGAAACTCCCTTTTAGTACCTAAGAGCTTGCATGCCTTAATGGAAATTTCTTCGCATTAGATGACAGGTTTTCACTATTGACCTTTGATCAGGTAACTCCACGAGTGTTCGACATCAACTTCATTTTCACATTCACAAATCGTATTATCATACCTTAAGGACCGTTATCATTATTGGCGATTCCTCTCTTGCTTGTTAGCGGTCCACACCATTGTCCGGTAATCAGGTGGTTTTATAGCATTTTCAACTTCGACATATTCATTCGCATGTTAGAATTCCTACTTTGATCAGGTTGGGATGGAGCGCAAGACCTTGAGTTTTGTGAGACATAGCTCAGGCTACGTGGAGTTATGTATTATTCATGATTGTACACATGTTTCTTCTATATGGACGGTTGTGACTATATCGTGGGACTTTATATTTATGATGATGATCCTTCTATATCGGATGGCTATGTCAATACCTTGGATCTTAGATTTATAGATGATCATTTTTCATTTGGATGGTTGCACCCATACCATGGATCCTTTCACATAGTCCTTTTTATTCGGATGGTTGCGTCCATACCTTGAATTCATGTTTTGACATCATATATGTATATGTATATGCGTCCTTGATTTGCACGTCTCCTGACAGTGTTTGTTCTCATCCTTGCAAAAGCTCGTAAAGCATCTCAACCAACACTCCTTGTTCTGCTTTCATGCTTTAGGGGCATATGTTAAACATTATTTTGTCACATCTCCTGCACTTCCCTGTGTCATACCTCAAAGTGCCTAAAACTTGGAAATCACGCAGTGTACCCATCCTTGTATGCAACTCAGATCCTCCCTAAAACACTGATGGAAACATGCCTTGAACCTTCCCTGAAGAAGCAAGCTCTAAAACCATAATTTCAGGATCAGCGCGACCCTGAAACTGGAAAATCGTGTTGATCGCTAGTTGCATTATACTAGCCTCACGATGCCAACGCAATTTTTGTTTTGATACCTGAGTTGATTCCTAAAAGACAAGTTTTCCCAAAGAGGACAAGAAGCTTCGTGATCTAGAGGCTTCCATAACAATGAGCTAGAGGTTGTTTGGTGTGGATGTGGTTGAATTCTCTCGATATTTCCCTTTTATCTTATCCCTATGAGCTACCTCCTTGAGATGAGGGCCTTCTCCTATATTTGGATAGATCCTAACTCCCTTTCCCTACCTATATATTCATCGTCTCCCATTCCTAAATGGATGGTCTTTGGCTATTTTCACCCTTATGCTGAGATAGTGCCTACATGATACTCATTTGGCTTGGAGAAGGAGTTTTTGGAGAGCTTGAGCTTGGACTTGGACATTCAATCAAGGAGAGCTTATTGACATCAAGGCTTGGTTATATGCTTCCTCCTTTATTTTATTAATATATACAACTATTTGTTCACTTTCCATAAATGTTTGTGTTAATGCATCATTTATCTTAATGCTCCTTGATCTATTAAGTGGATTACTTTTGATTATGTTATTTATAATTGTATGCTTTGTTGTGTCTTTGATCCCTTGTGCAAGTATCCGAATGTTGTAAGCAGTAGAGTTGAGCTTGAGGCGCAAGTGATTCAAGGTATTCAACAAAGGAGTACGTTATAGCATCAAAATGAGGTAGGCCATCTTCTTATTCTCTCATTTTGATTATAATTTAGGAAAGTGTCCTTGTAGATTTTCACGTAGGTTGCTAGTCCCACTCATTGGGCTAGAGGGATTGTCTCTGTCCGTAGAGAGGATTTTCCTAGACAATAGGGTAGAATCACTACGTAATTTGGGACCTATTACCGTGGATTTTAAGGCTTTGTTGGAGGGGCTATTTGACTTAATTTATTAAGCCTGCAAGTTGAGCTATTCCACTAGGCTCTTAATCCAATATGTAATTTAGGTCAGCCTTCCATTTGAATTGACCCTCTAGTTTAGTTGACTCCTTTGTCAGGTCAATTGATTTATTTAGTTTAGATAGTTATTTAGTTATAATTATAAAGATTATATTATAAATATAAATGTCCCTTATGAGAATGTATTAGATGATCATTGTGGATTAATACAAGAGGTGTTTTTTATAGTCTACCACTACTTTTTTCTCTTCCTACTATATCTTATATCTTCTTGGCATAAGGATATGCAAGTTACTAATGCATGAAATTCACTAGATTATAACATTGTTTTTTTTGCTAGTAGTTCCTGAGCTTGAGTTAATCCAAAATTCTGATCCAAACTTAAATAGGAATGCAACAAATTATGGATATAACCATAAATACAGAGATGTAGTAGAAATAACACTTCATTTCATTATTATGAGAATACTGAAATATGCTTACAAACAAAATGAAAACAAATTATCTTGGGCAATGGTAGCTTATCACTGAGAAGAAATGTGTTAGCTACATGCCTCTAAATTGTGTTACCATGAGGCTTAAGGGCCTATTTATTATTGAAAAGCAAGGGAAAACCCTAAACAACCAAAACCCTAACCCTATGAGATGTAAGGCCAAGAGTTTGTGGGCCACATTGGGGTTAGTTGGGTCACGAACTTCCTGGGGTCGCAACTTAGTCATATTATCTCCTATTGGCACGTACAATACCTTGTTGGAAAGTTCTCTTTGATTAATACAAGATTTGAGGTAGGCCTTTGGCTACAGTTATGGGCCTATGGCGAACCTAAAAAGACACCGTTTAGGGGGACAAACTATTTTGGAAGTTCATGACTCGAAAAATTGCTAAAAATAGTAAATGTTGGAATAAACAAGGAAATAGATGAAACTGACTGGAGGTCTAGGTGGAATAGGTAGGTGGCCACCAATATCCACCTGGATCAGTCCTCCCCCCTTAGGAAGAAATTATCCCCATTGCGTGCAGAGCCTCCATGAGGTGAGGAAATTTCTGTTGAACCTAGTCCCTAGTGAACCACTTGCCCTGGTGAAGGAGTTGGTCTACTTTGACAACTTGATATAGTTGGATCCCCTATTGGCGAGTGTTATTGATGTATGTATCCATGATCTGATCAGTTTTGGCTTGTTCCATGAAGTATGGGGGTCTAGCGAGTTCCTCCTTCTGCAAATGTAGCCAAACTGTGTCGCCCACTTGGAACTTGTACGGAACCTGATGCTAATCATGGCACTACTTGTACTTAACATTGACTCTATCCAATGTATCATGGACTTGCTAGCATATCTGTTGAATGCGCTCATTGAAGTTGTTAGCCCTGTCAGCTTCAGACTTGACTTGAGTCAAATCTGTGTGAGTGTTTACAAATGGTATGGACACATCAATGGGACATAGTGGTTGAAATCCTAGCTTGTCCTGAAAGGCATTGTGGCATGTTGAGCTGTGGTGAACACTATTGTAGCTGTGTTGGACATAAGGGAGGATTTCATCCCATTTGCGCCGATGCTTCAATTTTTACATGCATAGAATGTGTATGATCATCATGTTGAGGACCTTTGTTTGGCCATCATTTTAGGGATGGAAAGTCGTGGACTTAGTAAGTTTGGTATCCAATATCGGCTAGAGACTTGACCAAAATTCACTCAAGAATCTTTTGTCTTGATCTGAGACAATGGACTATGGGATCCCAAAGTGTACCCACACTCGCTCAAAGAAGAGATTATTGGTGGCTTCTGTTGTGATACTCTTCTTACAAGCCACCATAATGTCCATCTTAGAGAATCTGTTGACGACCATGAAAATTTAGTCGTTACCGTGCTTAGAAGAAGGAAGGCCCGACATGTAATTCATGGAGATGGATTACCAAGGTTGACTAGGAGTAGGAAGAGGAGTGTATAGGCCTTGTTTTTTGATGGTTGGTTTGGCAATGGTGCAGGAAGTGTAATATTTAATGTACCTCGCAACATATTGATAAAGATTCAGCCAATAAAAATACTTCTCCAAGACTTCCACTGTTTTCTCTACTTCAAAATGTCCAGTGAACCGATTGTAGTGTGCCTCCAAAATCATCTTGGCACACTCACTTGAAGTAACACAGATGTGTCCTAGGTGGCATAATAATGGATCCTGGACTTGAAAATTTGGAACTCACTTACCTTTTAGGAGTGTATGGTATGTGTTGCCGAATTCTGGATCACTCTTGTAAAGATGCAACCACCACAAAGTCTTGTGCCCACAGGAGTTGAGCATAGTTATCAACGCCATGACTAGTTGTCGATTGTGCCAGTTTGCAACATTATTGGTGCTGCCCTTCTTGTACTTAATGTTCAAATGGAATTATTTTAGGTATCTGGACCAGTTCTGATGGCAATCATTCTGCAAATTCCCTTGTGTCTATATGAACTGTAAGGGTTGGTGGTCTGTGTGGATGACTGTTTACCTCCCCAGAATGTATTTCTTCCATTGACAGCAGACTTGCACAATGGAATAAATTTATTTGTCATAGGTGGGATACTTTCATATTTTGTCTAAAAGTGTCTCACTGTTGGTAAGCCACTCGATACTCCTTCTGAGTAATAACTACACCAATAACATAGTTAGAGGCATTTGTCTCAATCTCAAATGGTTGCTGCAAGTATGGTAATGTGAGCACTGGTGCAGAGAAGAGGCACTACTTCAACTCAGAAAACTCCTTATGTTGGGTCTCGGGCCAAAACAAATTTTCTTTCACTCTACCCTTGGTGACTTTACTTAAAGGCCATGTGATATGAGATAACCCCAACATGAACCTATGGTAGAAATTGGCAAGGCCTAGAAAGTTGTGGAGCTCAGTTACAGTGGTTGGGGATGACCAATCCCAAATGACTTGTATCTTGTCTGGGTCCACATGCACACCCTATTCATCAATGTTGTACCCCAGATATTGAACCTGGGTCATGCTAAAAGTTCATTTTTCCAGATTGTCACATAAATTGTGTTGTCGTAGGGTTCGAAGGATCTGTTGAATATGGTGGAGGTTTTCTTCCAAACTATGGCTAAAGATAAAGATGTCATCTAAATACACCACCCACAAATTCATTGGTGAAGGGTCAAAATATGTCATCCATCAATCTCATGAAGGTTGCGCAGGATTTTTTCAACCCGAAAGGCATGACCAACCATTCAAAAAGGCCCTCCTTGGATTTGAAGGAAGTCTTCCACACATTAGAGGGTTTGATAAGCACCTGTTGATAATCGAAATTCAAATCAACCTTTCTGAAATATTTGGCCCCCTTGAGCTGGTCCAGAATGTCATCAATCTGTGGGATTGGGTATCTATTTCGGACAGTGATCTTGGTCAGTGCCTGATACTCAATACAAAGTCTCTAGGTTGCATCCTTCTTCTATACCAATACAATTGGGCTCCTACATGGTGATGAGATTGGCTTGATGTGACATTTCTGTAATAGCTCTTGAATCTGCCTCTTGATCTAATCATTCTCCAGAACGGAGTGTTGATAGATCAGTCCATTGGGCATTAGCGTGCCCAGGGTTAGATTGATGGGGTGCTTGACCTAATAGTGCAAAGGTATCCCTGCAAGTGAGGGGAAAATGTCCCTGTACTCATCCACTACATTTTCCATCTGCTGCTACTGTGTGGAGGAGCCCTGTCTGGAATTCATGGACACAAAATTCTTCTTGGCCTGAAAGCGAATCATAAGGAAAACAAATTTCCTAGTCTAGGAAATGATCTTACTGCATTTCTTTGTAGCGATCAAAGAGATGGATGTAGGTGGGGCTACCTCCGGTATACTTTACAACTTATTTCCCAAAGTAATAATTACATAGCGAGGTCTAGACTCATATACAACATATCGCTTCCACAAGTATGGTTGTCATAATAAAACATCACAAACTTCAATAGGAACAACATCACATAGCACCTCATCTGTGAAGGGCTTGATGCTGTAAGGAGGGTGACACTACTGGATGACGCAGAGATCTCGTCCTTGGTGAAGCCACCCGATGGTGTATGGTTGCGGATGTGTTGTTGTCGATAGGCCCAACCACTTCATGACCTCTGCTGAAATGAGGTTTTTTGGCTCCTATTGTTGACAATGAATTGCAGCAGAGAACCTACACCCACATCTGTGAGTAGAAGAGCCGTTCCCCCTCCTCTTGATCTTTAGGCTCGTTCTTTTAGATCTTGGTGGTGGCCACGGTGGCACTGGGCTCTGCGTCAATGATCTACTTCCCTTTGTCATTCCACTTGTTAGGTTCTGACTCAGAGTTGGAACATGTGTCTGATTCGGAAGCCTTCAACTCGACCACCAGTGACTACCGGGCCTGATACTCACTTGTGTTGTGAGTGGAGCTCTTATGGAACTTACACCATTTTCCCTTGTCCTTCTTTGTCTTCGTGGTGTTTTTCTTTTCTTGCGGCTTCAACGGTTTTTCCTAGGTCACCCCTCCTTGGCTTTGGCCTTTTCTCTGTGGTTTGGGGGCACCTTTTCCTTGCTTCAAATTCACAGATCCAAAGTATCTATTCTTCTGTTTAAACTTTTGTTCAATCTTGAAAACGCATCGATATGCCATGTTGAGAAAGGAGATGTCCAAGAACTCCATCTTACCCTAGATGTACTTGTTTAGACAACTATAGTACTTAAGTACCAAATTCCGCTCAGAATCCTTGATACCCAAATTTGTGTAGAGGGTATGGAAAACATTTGTGAACTCTGACACATCTTGGTCCCTTCCTTGCCGTAGTGTGGTCCACTTTATCTATTTATCTTCATATCTCCCGATAGGGTGATATTGTTTTTTGATGGTATCTCGAAAAGAATCACAAGTGGGTGCGGCTAAAAATAGTGAGGATTCCGTCCTTTTGTTCACATTAGGTTTCCCACCAGTCCTTGACGTGTGGGGCGACTTTGAGAAGTGCAAAAGTGATATTTTCTCGATTGGAAAAGTCATGAACATAAAAATATCCTTCCAATAGATTCAACCATTTATCTACCACGTCCGCATCTATTTGGCCCTAAAATATGGGAATATCAAAGTTAACTTGTACCTTAAAATGAGTGGTGCCTCCAAAGTCGCTGTTGGATGAAGATGTGTCGCCTATGGGTAGTAGTCGAAGGATCTAGGAAAATTTATCCATCATCGTGTTCCTCTGTCACTCAATGGCTTCCTCGAGCAATATTTTTATAGGATCTCCTCCCCCCTCATCTTAGTTTTCTTCCACCATGGGAGGCCATTGGGGTTTGCGAGGCCGGTCTTGCAAAGGTTTAACCAAATCGAACCCTAACTCCTTATACCCTAAGCTCTTTGTGGACATGCAAAGAAAAATAGAGGAAGAGCAAACCGCTCTGATGCCACTAATCCAAACTTAAACAGGAATGTAAAAAATTATAGATATAACCATAAATATAGAAATGCAATAGAAATAACACTTCATTTCATTAATATCATAATACTAAAATATGCTTACAAACAGAATGGAAACAAACTAGCTCGGGCAATGGTAGCTTATCTTTGAGAAGTGATGTGTCAGATACATGCCTCTAAACTATGTTACAATGAGGCTCAAGGGCCTATTTATTATTGAACAACAAGGGAAAAACCTAAACAACCCAAACCCTAACCCTAGGAGATGTAATGCCTAGAGTTTGTTGGCCTTGCTGGGGTTAGTTGGGAAACAAACTTCTCGGGGTCGTAACTTGGTCATATTATCTCCATTTGGCGCATATGATATCTTTTTCAAAATGTCTCTCTGAATACTATAGGATTTGCGGCAGGCCCTTGCCTATGGCTAGTGGCTAGAGGATATGAGAAAGTGGATTCCATGAAATCCCTTAGAACAATAGTGATGAATGATACTAAAAACAATCATTGATGGGTGAACCTAAAGGGAAAAAAATTATGGCTCAGATTATTATTCAGAATAGGTTAAAGGAAAGTAGACCATTGATGTAAAATCCATTGTTACCATTGTGACAATAAATATTCAACCAAAAGAGTCACAAGAGCTTTAGGAGAGGAGCACCTCTTCCATTCATAGATGTGGATGAAGTAGACCCCACTACATTTTATTGTTGAAAATGGGATCCATAAGAATTATATATAAGTTGAGATTATCAAGATATTGAAGCTACATATACACACGCCAAAGATACACCATTGGTTGGTTGAGGCACAGATGAGATATCCATGATGACTAGCAGTGATGCCTGTCTTACAAATCAAACACTTCAAAGATGAGGTATTATGTGAAATGGTTGCACCTGAAGTTTGTGATATTCTTTTTGGATACCATTATATGTGGAAACACCATGCTATCTATGATTCCCATCAACATAGTGTCATTATTACTTTAGGGGGTCAACTCTACATGGAACCAAAGGTAGTTCTTACTACCACAATTTAATTGATCTCAACAAAACAATGCTAAAAATTAATCTCTCAAACTGAAAGGTTTTCCCTCTTTATGGTTTGGTTAGAATATGAACAACAAGTCACTAAAACCACCATAACTTCAACACAAACACCATCTACAAAGCAAACACATGTGTTCAAGCTTGTAGAAGGGTCTAAAGACATATTCAACTCACATATGAGGGTACCTCTACACTTCCAGGTCAAGCATCCACATATATGGGATGAAAACATTATATATGCTTGAGATGGCTACAATAGATCTCTTTCCAACTCTATTAGCCATAGTTATTTTCATATGTGTTGGGGGTTCTAGCCAGCAATCCCCATAGATGTCACTTTTATGACTGCAACTTCACCAACAAAGTCCTCCCATGCTTAGGCCAAAGAAATTTGAACATCCAAAATTGTTGAAAAAATCCAACACTTCCAACAATAAGTTCATGATGCTCTTCCAAAAATGAATTCTAAGTGCAAACAATGATATGATTGGCATAGATTTCTAGATAAGTTTCAGGTTGGTGATAAAGTATGATTGCATCTATATAAATAGCACTTCATTAGCCCTCATAGAAAGCTCAAACCATTCCATTATGAGCCTTACAAAATAACAAAGCATGTGGGTGAAAATGATTTGGAATTGAATATTTCCCCTTTCCTTGGCTTGCACTTGTGTTTAATGTGGAGCTTCTTAACCCATATTTTCCACCTTTCTTGGACACCGCAGAGGAAGCTAAGAAATTTCCCCTATAAAACTCAATTCTTAATTTTTTGAACAAGATACAAATGACTAAATTTTGGAAACCAAGACAAAGGATACTTGCTAGTAAAACATACAACTCTATCAAGTTGTCAAAGTAGGGAAACTTCTTCACAAGGGAAAGTGGCTCACTAGGAGAAAATTTTAGTTGACATTTCTACATATGATGAGGGAACATGACGTAATGAAGACCAATTATTTTTAAGGTGGTAGGATTGATCTAGGTGGATATCGGTGTATCACCACAATAAATAATTGTTTTCTACTACTGGTAATTTACAATCGTATGCTTTTAGTAAATCGTGGTATGCACCAATGGTATTTGAGAGGTGCAAGAAAAAAATCTAAAAAAATATAATCATACAATTAGTTTTTACCATAGTGATTTATTGTATTCACCCATTGTTTTTTGTAACCCATCATATTTGAAATAGAATGAAACTGCATGACTCTAGGTGAAAAGGCACTCATAAATAATATAATTACAAGCCTTCACCATTATCAAAGCCATCAAGTTTCTCATGATGCAATCTCACGATATTGTTTACCATTTAATAAAACTTATTAAGCTTTTTTCATATTATTTCTTTAATTCACTGGTGATGTTTTTTGTTGCTAATATTTAGCCCCATTCCTTAAACAACTTGGATCACTTATGTTGGATATGTGATTTTAGATGTCAACTCAATCAACAAGATTGATATGAAATAGAACAAGTGGGTGTATGAGATTAGACATGTAGGTTAGTTGGCTTTTTGGAGAAGTTGATATGTGGGTGCAAGCATATGATGGGTTGGCTCAAGTTCAAAGAAGTAGACATGTGTGAGAGCACGTATAAATACATGAGCTGTGGTTGATTTGGATAAAGGAATTTTCAACCAAGCAAGGTCGCACAAGAGGTGCAAATGCGGAAATTGCAATTCACAAGTGATAAGTTCAGCGACCGAGGTGAGACAAGTCACAATACAAGTGGGTAAAAAATTTCCCGAGTGGGAAAACAAGTTTTTACACAAGGGAAATTAGTTGCACAAATTCTATCGTAGCTTGGAAATAGAAAGAGGTATGAGCTGTTGGGTGATACAAACAATAAGTAGGGAGAGGTTTGCATGGTAGTACCTTCCTTTGTGTGTGTAACCACCCAATACTAGCATTAGTTGGGTCAGTTGTATGGGGTATGTGACAATACAAGGGTTATACATTGAAAGGGAAGTTTTTTTGTATTTAGGAGTCACATGACTCTAGGGGATTATCATTTGTATGACCTTGAATCCTCATTGTACTATTTTCACTTGTGCAAGTGTTAGGCCATGTTGGGTCACCTAGTGATTAAAAGGACTCATGCACATATATGATCTTGTATATTGTGGTTATGTTGTCTATGGTGTGTTTTTTCATAAGATTGTTAATGATAAATACAATGAACATGATAACATTTGTAACAAGCTTAAGTGAGATTCAGTAGGCATAGCCTAAACTCCAGAAATATTAAATCAAACATTTTGACAAGATGAAACAAATTGTAGTGCCACACACCAACAATAATGAATGCCTCGAGAGCATAAAGCAAAATTAGGTACCTAGTGTGACTTTGAAAGCATGACAACAATCATAAAAGTCATGCAAATAATAATGAAGAAAAACTTAAAAAAATATATATAAAATAATCATAAAAATAGAAAAAATAATAATTATAAGCCAATCATCAAACATTGCCAAGGCCTAAACAATATAAAGTAATCTTTGAACATGGACAAAACAATGGCAATATAATGACAATATAAAGTAATCTTCAAACATGGACCAAACAATGGTGAAACAATCTTCAAACGTAGACCTTACGTTTTAGGATTCAAATAAGAATCTTAGTGACCTTAAGAACAACGGGCTGTAAGACTTACCAATTCTAATGAAATGTTCAAACAATACCTTTGAGTCTTTATTTATTTCATCTTTTAACAATTTAATGTAGCTTGGCATAATAATTTAATTTAAGATAATATCTCTCCGTAAATTTAATTATATATCTTTTCAGTGTGAACATATTCCATCTAGAATGTAAAATAAGTTCCGGTGTTTCATATTTAAGATTTTTTTCCAACTTGTACATATTCAAGCTTGTAATTTTCCCAAATCTACTAAGTTCAAAAGTTCTATATAGCAATTTTGTAAGATCTATGCACATTGAAAGACTTTCCCATATGGATTACTTTTTCTAAATTTTGCATAGCTACCGTAATTCTACAATTTCGTTTGCAGTGATATAACGCATGGTTACCAAATTTTCTCATTTGACGTCAATTACAATGGAAATTCAAAAGTGTGATTGGTGGCATAAATTATTTTGTTTAATTTCATTTTTTCTCATTCATCTCATTTTTTAATTCAGTTCTCATCCAATTTCTAAATTTAAGTCAGCGCAATTAATTTCCCAAGAAAACAGTAAAGGATGCTCACTCCGATCAACTTTCGCCAACTTTCTCGGCTGACTTGTCCAGTGACTCGACTCGTGTAAGACTAAAAGTCACCATAGATTTCTTGTATCTTCTCAAAGTTGGTCTAGTAATTTTTTGAGATGAGTTACATTACAGTATAGTTTTTGCCTATCACTAACTAATGAAATCAAAATTCCACATTTTTGTTTCCACACATGTTTCTTGTGCACACGCTCTTTCCACACACCTTTCTCCACACAACCATTTTCTACACATGTTTACTCTGCACAACCACCTCTACACATGCTTTCTCTGCATAGCCACGTTGCCACCAATGACTTATTCAATGTGTGAGTTACGTACTTTCATATTAGCGTTTAATTTGAAGTATGCAAGTTTTACAAATCAATTTACAAATACTTGCCCAATAGTTGACACTATGAAAAGATTTGTGAATCTTATGTATTGTTGTTATGTTGTTTACATTAAAATGTAAACATGAATTTATCGGTTCCTTATACATCATGTTTCATAATTACTTATTAATATATAATATGTTAATTTATTCTACGATAATAATATTATTCATATTACAATGTATAATTATCACTACTTATTAATATATGTATATCTAAAAAGGGTCTTCTCACACAACCAGGCATCTGGAATATGGAGGTAATTTTTGAAGCAGAGAGATTTCCTATTCAGGAATTCTCTCTCCCTGGTACATAGCACTTTTTTCATTCAAAAGCCCAGGTATGTTTATCCTATTTTCTATACTTTTGTATTTTGTATATGCCACTTTTTTGTCTTGCAAGTGGAAAACCAAACCTATATCTTCTTGAATTTTGATGATGTGGCATATTCTCCTCCATCATTCTATCATCAGTGTGTATCTTCATACACTGCATAAATGTTGTATTCTAACTATAGGCATATTGTGGATATATTGGATCAGTCCTATCTGGAGTTTATTGTATTCAGATTAGGCGAACTTATTACTCAGATATGATGTAATTATTGGTCATTATATATCTTATATAATACTATTGAGCTTTTTCTTCTGAAAAGAAATATTAAACTAACCCATGTAATTAGAATAGAACTATTACCCTATAAAAACACTTTCATATAGAGAAGTTACAATTTAAAAACACTTTCATATATTTGAAACTAATTATTCATACACGTCAACCGATTCTCTTAGAAAGTAATTCATATTATTAAACAAAAATATTATATCGTATGAAACTTTAAAATAGTGCGGGAGTGGTTCATTTGTTCTCCCCCACAAATAAACATATTCGGCGAAATAGATAGGTTTCCAATATTCATCATGGAGGTTTAAAATATTGCGAGAGAAATATCAAATAAGTCCCAACACTGTTGGAAGTTCAATGTTGCCGATGATTGCAATAAATGAAAGACGTGGGCATGAATATTAATTAAATTCTCGCACAAACCCCATGTTATAGTTATTGCTTTATAATTAATTGACAAATAATGTTAATTAATGGATAAAGAAACTTTTCAGTAAGAAAAAGCTTCATAGTATTATATTGAGACAATATAAAATATCCAGATGGTACAAAAATGGCTCAAAAAAGAAGCCAGAAGACCTAGATATAGAGACAATGTGGCCAAAACTTGAAGGAAGAGAACCTTCCAGGAAGCGGAAGCCTGTATCACTAATCCAGAAAAAGACAATCGGGAAAAACAAAAACCAGAGATATGAGCATCACATGACGAGTACATATTACATATGAGATTGAGTTTTAGGACAGCTAAAACTCATGATTTATACAAGAAAAGACAAAAAGGTTGAAGAAAAGAGAACCTGTAACAAAACCAAAGGAGTCTCAAAAACCAGGGATAGAGAAGTCCTGGATGAAGCAGGAATTCTCTCCATCTATAACCTTCATGAATGGATAAAGAAACTTATCCATTAAAGATTATATTATTTTGGATAAGGCTATCTATTGTCAACTATTATGATTAATTATAGTGCTATTAGTTTAGCTAGCTATACCCATAATAAAGTTAATCTAGGTAGTGACAATATCATATTAATGGGTTACTTATAGTTAATTAACCCATATATTAAACTATTAATGGTTTTTTATTTAACGTATTAGCTTATAATTACCACTAATCAACTTAAGGATTTCATTCGTTACCATTGTGGATGAACCTTGTTTCCCAAATCCAAATCCCTTTGTAATTAATGGTGGTGCTGAATTTAGCTCTGAATCGCTAAATTTTTCCAAGTGTCACTTTAAATGGTTGAATTTCTCCAAATTTAGCTCTAAGTAGCTAATTTCTTCAAGTTTAGCTCCAGACAGTGGAATTCTCCCACATTCACGTCTAAATTGCAAATTCCAATTCCAATATAGAGAATTGCAATTGATTTGTATTGTAACAACTCCAAGTGTTTTTCTGAGCTAAAACCATGTAAGTACACCCAACTAGTTCAAATATTGAATTTCGCAATGATTTCCACAACGACCATGGAGTAATTTACGTATTGGCTAATATTTCTAGCTCTCAATATTGAAGATTAGTAATAAAACTTATTGGAGACCATGCAACATTTTTTGAGTTCAAAATTTACCCTCACCAAGTATTTCAAGGGAAACTCATCCAGTGGCTCCAGAAATAGAAGTGGCCTTGAAAAAAAGCTCACATTTCAAAGTCATCATATTGAAGTGAAACTAGGACCAGATCATAGTGCTCGTCGCCCTAATTCAAACGGTGTGAATGACACTCAAATCTGAGTTTGTATGCTCAAGATATAGTCGGTCAAAGTTATGGTCAAACTAGGCCAAGTCGCAGTCACTAACGAGGCAACGATTTGGCAAAGAGATGGTGCATGGAATCCGGCGATCAGAACGAGTGAATTTTTCGCCTCTTTAATTTTTCCAATGACCCTTAAAATCCACCAACGAATTTTTTTCCATTATTATACAATGGGTTATTATCAAAATATTAAAAAAAATATGGGTCGGGCCACTGGGAGATCCAGGCCTACCCAAACGAATGGCATGAAGGCATGTGGAGAGGTCGGCAGGGTTTGAAGGCATGCGGAGAGGTCGGAGAGGTAGATAGATCAAGGTTTATTTCTGGATTTAGCAGATTAAGGAAGATGAGGCCAAGATCCAATTAGCATCTCTTCAAATGAGTGGCACCACTCTCATCTGGTGGGAGAGAAAGTTGCATCATGGCAACAAAAAATTGGGCAACCTCCTTTCTTCTTGGTCCAATTTTATTTTTGCATTAAAATATCAGTTGTATCCTTTGGGTTATCAGCAAAAGGATTTGATGGAATGGCAATATTTGAAGCAAGGAAAGGGTCAAAATGTACAAAGCTTCACAAAAGGGTTTAGAAAACAAGCTTTAAACTTGGTCATTTCACTTGATTCACCCGAAATGTAACAAAGTATATTGATTTTTTATATAGTTACATCATGAATTCTTTGTTTTTATTTGATCCTACTACTATTGGTGCGGTTAGTGTGAAGGCCATTCACCTTGAAAGTAGGGGAAAGAATGATAAATAAGAGCAACCGAAGAAATCATATTTCAAACCTCATAATGGCAAGTTCAAAGGAAAAGGCAAGGGAAAGGACAAGAAGGAAGCTACAACCAAGAAGGAGGAAGAAGAAAAGCCATCTTGTACACATTACAAGAAGGAAGGCCATGATGATGAACATTGTTGGAAGTTGCATCTGGAGTTGAAACCAAAGAGAATTGGTGGGAAGCAGAAGAAAAGATGGTGGCAACCATGCAAGAGGACCTTGGATCCGATTTTAGTGACAAGACACCAATCACAACAATGGGCATGCAAGGTACTCTTTCTCTTCATGCTAATGAAAATTTTGAATTGCACGCAAGTACAAGTTCTTCAAATGAGGCTCGTGTTAATGAATGGAAGAGAACTGAATTGTTCCACATTAGAGTCATAATGAAACATACTAAAGTGGAAACCTTGTTTGATTCGAACTCACAAGCAAATTTCATTTCAGAATCCTTGGTTAAGAAGTTAGGGTTAGAAACTAAGCCTCATATGAAACTCTACCCTCTTGGTTGGGTGTGTGATAAAGCCAAATTACATGTAACCAAATAGTGTAGCGCTAGATTTGTGATTGCATCCAAACTAGTAGATGAGGTTGATATTGATGTTGTACCCTTGGATATCTATGGTATTGTATTGGGGAGTCCATACTTGTAGGACAAGAAAGTAGTTTTCTTTCGCCATGAAAACAAGTATCATATCACAAAAGATGAGGTGGAATACATTGTTACATCTCATCGTGCCAAGATCAATGCCAGTCTTGTAAGTGCAGGTCAGATGAAGAGATTGATAAATTATAGCAAAGGGTGCATGTTCATGGTCGTGAGAGAAAAAGATGAAGAGGCATCTAAAGCTTTCCGAGGTTGTGATCCCACTCATAAAAAGGAATTGTATGAAATTTCTTCTAACAAGAATTGTTGAACCAAGTCATAGGGCCAAGTTCTTCTCCATGTGGCTCACCCATCGTGTTGGTGCCGAAGAAGGAATGACACATGGAGGATTTGCATGGACTACATGGCACTCAACAAAATAATAGTGAAGCATTGATACCCTCTCCCTCACATTGATTATTTATTAGATTAATTGAAAAGTGTTGTCTATTTCACAAAACTGGACTTGCACAATAGTTATCATCAGGTCACGATTGCAGAATAGGATATATGGAAGACTGCATTCAAGATGAAATAGGGGTTGTTTGAATGGTTGGTGATGTCATTCAGACTATGCAATGCTCTAGCCACATTCATAAGATCATCAAATATTTTTTGATGATTTTGTACTTGTGTATCTCAATGAAATTCTTGTTTTCAGTAGGACATGGGAAGATCATGTGAGTTATGTTAAAAAGGTGTTTGATGTTTTGAAAAAAGAGAAATTGTATTTCAATATGTCTAAGTGTGAATTTGGTAAGACCTCTTTGGTTTACTTGGGTCACATTGTTGGAGGTGGATGATTAAAAATAGATCCTTCTAAAATTGATTTGATTGTAAAGTGGCCTAAACCCACCAATGTTACAGAAGTGTGTAGATTTTTTGGTGCAGTAAAATACTAGAGAAGGTTCATTTCCAACTTCTTCATCATTGCATCCCCCTTACATGAATTGACAAGTGTGAAGAAAACCTTTCAGTGAGGAGGAAAGCAACAAAAATCCTTTGATACATGGAAGAGAAGATCAATACCGTACCAATTTTGGCCTTGCTTGACCTCTAGTAGCCTTTTGAGATCAAGACATATGCTAGTGGTTACGCCACGGGAGAAATGTTGATACAATAGAGGAAACATGTATGTTAGCATTCAAATACATTCTCCCAAGTTTATGTGAACTATCCCACATATGACAAGGAGTTGTATGCCTTGGTTCAAAGCGTGAAGAAGTGGAAGCACTATTTGATCGGAAAGAAGACCATCATTTAAACAAATCACTAGCCCTTGCAGTAACTCTAGTCGCAAACCAAGCTTCAACAAGCACATCATCTCAGATGGATGGGATTCCTTCAGCAGTTTCACTTGCTAATAAAATACAAGAAGGGCACCAGCAACAAAGTGGCATATATTCTTTCTCGCCCTCCTATTTCTGCATCTATAGTTTTTCAAAATGCTTCTTTGTTTTTTGAAAGTTATCATGAACAATATGTTGATGATGAATATTTTAAGGAGATTTTTCAAAGTTGACTCATGTATCGCAAGTGGACAATTACCATTTGTAGGGAAATTTGTTGTACCACCTTGGAAAACTTTGTATCCCCACCAATGAGAGAATACATGTAATCAGAGAGGCACATACCTCTCTTGTGTTAGGTAATTTTGGTGTAGGGAAAACTTTGTGTCATTTGCAGAGGTTGTGTTGTTGGCCTCTCAGGAAAAATATTGTGACTTGATATGTAAAGGGATGTGTGTTGTGTTCAATTAGCAAGCACAATAATAGAAAATTGGGGCTTTACACACCACTCCTTGTTCTAATTCATCCATGGGAAAGTGTGTCAATGGATTTTGTAGGTGGTTTTCCTTTGTCTAGGAGAGGTCATGACTATTTGTATGTTGTTGTGGATCGATTTAGAAAAATGTGTGTCTTAATGCCTTGTAAAAAGCAGGTCACTGCAGAGCAGACTATTCATCTCTTCTTCCAATTTGTATGGGTCCATTTTGGGTTGCCCACATCCATTGTGTCCGATCAAGACTCTCTCTTTCTTGGAGAGTTTTGGACTAGTTTTTGGAGAATGATGGACACCGAGCTTAAGAGGGGCACGACATTTCATCTATAGACTGACAGAAATACAAAGGTTATCAAATGCATAATGATACACTTACTTTGAGGCTATTGTGGCAAGCATCCCAAGGTGTGGGATGAGAAACTTCCCTATGTACAACATGCATACAACTAGGAAGTGCACTCATCCACTTAGAGATCACCGTTCGAGACATGATTTGGATATTTTCCAAAGGATCCCTTAGACATGGTCTTTGGGACAGATGAAAATTCCAGTTGGCAAGATGACAGGGACAAAGCACAAAATTTCATTCAGTGAATTCAGATGATTCACCAAGCAGTGTAAGAGTAGTTGGAGAAAAGTCAAGCTCAATACAAAGCTCGACATGACAAGCACTGAGTTGATCACCAATCCAAGGTTGGAGACAAAGTGTGGCTCAACATCAACAAAAACAAAATGAAAGGGGAAGGAAATAAGTTGAGACCAATCTGATATGGCCCATTCACCATATTAGAGAAGATTGGAGACAATTCTTTTTATCTCAATTTGCCAAAATATATGCAGATGTACTCAGTAGTGAATGTTGAAAACTTGAAGCTTTATGAGCCTTTGTTGATCATGGACACCAAAGAGGTTAGATAGATTCCTACAATGGACAACTTTACACCTAAATAATTGGACAAGCTACTTGAGGACATCATTCTTGATAGGAAGATCAAGACTTCACAATGGGGAGACGTGGAGTACCTTCATATATGTTTCAAAGGAATGCATCCAAGTAAGGCCCGATGGATTGAAAAGGGGAAAGTGAGGGAGAAATTCTTTCACCTGCCAATTGACTGATAAAGCTTTTGGCGACCCAAAAGCTCATTAGTGGGCAGGAATGATCCAGGTGGCTCCAGAAATAGAAGTGGCCTTGGAAAAAAATCTCAAAAATCAAAGTCATCGCATTAAAGTGAAACTAGGACCAGATCATAGTGCTCATCGTCCTGATTCGAACGACGTGAATGACACTCAAATCTGAGTTCGTATTCTCAAGATATAGTCAGTCAAAGTTCTAATCAAACTAGGCTAAATGGCAGTCACTAACGAGGCAACAATGTAACAACCCTAGTGAAAATTCCATGTATATATATATATATATATATATATATAGATATATATATATATATATATATATATATATATATATATATAGATGGACATGGTGATGGGACAAATATTCCAAGCTGAATGGTGGGGAAAACATCCTAGTTGGTGTTGATTCAGTGTATTATGGCTAAGGAAATTGGCAAAGGCAATGACTAAGGCTTTGAAAAGGCATGAGGCATTAATTGACATTTTATTTATGAAAATAATGGAAATTAGGAGAAAAGGAAGATAAAAAGCCACAGGTTTCATGTGAGGAGGAAAATGCAGGAAAATAATGGAAAATGAAGAAAATATAGGCCTCATTAATAAAAAGGCTTCCGAGGATCAGTTGGTAAGTTTTTGACAATTTTGGTGGAGCCCTCTTCTATTCTCTCTCTCTCATACTCTTGGATACTTAGAGTTTTCTTGGAGAACTCTTGGAGGGTGTGGAATACTTGGATTTTTGGAGCAAGAAGGAAAAGGAAGAGTAGGAAAGCGAAGGAAGGAAGTAGGATCAGCAACTACAACAAATTTTCTTGCAGGTGTCGAGTTGCATGTATATTTTCCTCACTAGTTTTGGCATGCATGGCACATGCATGTGGTTTCTTGCTTATGATCTGTCACTAGCATGGAGGATTGCCTAGATTGAGAGTGGATTTGCCTACCCTTCCCATTTCCTAGATGGCCATGGTGATTGTGGTTTTACTTTCATTGTTTGTTTTTGGTTGGTTCTCATGTTTCCTTAGCTTGGGTTGAGTTACTAGTTCCTAGAACCTTGGTTTGAAAAATTCTCTGGAGCCCTGTAACGGCTTGGGTTGAGTTACTAGTCCCATAGCCATGGTTGGACAAACTCTCTAGAAGCCCTATAACAACTTGGATTGAGTTATTAGTCCTCAAAGCCTTGGTTGGACAAACACTTTGGAAGCCCTTGGTGGGTTGAGTTACTAGTCCTAGAAGCCTTGGTTGGACAAACGCTCTGGAAGCCCGGTAGCAGTTGTGGCTTGAGTTACTAGTCCTAGAGCCTTGGTTGGACAAATGCTTTGGATCCTGGTAGCAGTTGTGGGTTGAGTTACTAGTCATGAAAGGCTTGGTTGGAACAAACTCTCTAGAGCCATGGAAGGCTTGGATAGAGACTAATCTGATGTTGGTTTTTTGATGTCCGACCATGAAGTGGAATCATTGTTTGATTAGTTGAGGTGGATGGCTTCTGGAAGCCCTGGATGAGTTTTGATTGATGTGTTCTATGAGATCCCACATTCATGCTTGGAATATGGCACATGGGTTAATGGTTGAAGAGAGATTTGGCTCAGCCATTCTACGGTCAAGTGGAACGTGGAAGTCCCATCCCGAGTTTAGTTTTTGCATCATTAATGACTATTATGATGGATTATATGTGCTTTATATGGCTGAGATTTCATTGGTTTTTGTGTCCCCATTATGTTGGTTATGTATGTATTTTATGACAACAACTATGTATGGAGCTCATCATGTTCTTAATTGTTATTGAATGATCAATGTATCTATGACCTAATGGATGAAATGGAAACTAATGTGATAAGGAGACAATGCTTCATAGAGAATCTCAGATAAGTATGAGACCCATATGCTCAAAACTATTAATTACACCTGTATATTACACATTTGTAATATGTTTGAAGAAATGTCTGTCATGGCTAGTAGGGGTCCAGTTAAGGTCTTGAACAAGTATTTTCTTTAGTATTGTCATTTCCATGTTATTTTATTGATCTAAAGAGATCTTTCAATTTTGGGAAGTGACTTGGGCTCTGGGCTTGAAAAAGTGGCCCAAATCCTGGAGTCGCTAGCATAACATTAACAATTTGGGTCTCTAGTCACTGGAAGACAAGCTGATGAGAGCGACTTTGAGTTTCTTGTCGTACTCGTGCCTATAGCATGGGAGTGACTAAGGCTTAATTTGTCCAAAAGTTTAGTGGGACCCCAAGGTAAGCTATCTAAAGTATTGGATTGGTTTTTGAGGGTCCTGTAGCTGATGATTAATGTCTATATGGTGTGTTTACGTCGGTTCCACTTCCTTAGCGTGACTTAGGAGTTTGAATCATATCATAGTGGCCTCTCGTCGCATGTTTACCTCGGCTAGCCGGTTGCTTGGGTAGATGTTGGAGGAGGGTGTTACAGAGTGGTATCAAAGTGTAGTTGTGCTCTCCTTAGGTGAAGGTGCTTGGTCATGCATGCATGTCAGTTACATTTCTATCTCTTACACTTGCATCCCATGTGCTTGTTTCATTGCATCATGTTGATCATGGTTGTAGTAAGGTTATCATGAGGAAATTGACGTTGATTTTGGTGGAATGAATCGTCATGAGTATATGATTGGTTACATGTTGTTATATGTCATTTGATTACATCCTTGTATGGTAGGTTGCATTATTGTATGCTCGATTACATGTATCAGTCTTGTAGGTTGGTTACAAGAATTGATCACTTATGGTCGACTACATGCAGTCATGCGTATGTGTAGTTGATTATGCATTGCTTATGCATGTCGATGGTTGCACGTGGAAATGTGTACAATGGAGTAATGGTTGTGTGATGCATGAGGTAATGGTTTGTGTAGTTGATATGGTCATGCATTGATGACTGGACTCTAGCTAGAATGAGGTGTATATGGTTTGGTACTTATATTTTATATCTCTATATGCAGTTGTTATGCATGTATGGTATTGGTTACAATTATGAATGAATAGTAGGTCAAACATGCCTTGTGAATTCATGGTATGCAATTTAGGTCGTCAGGGTGATATTGGTATGTTTTGATGCTAATGTGTTGGCTAATATAGAACATGAGATGCATATCATCATAATGAGGTTGCAACATTAGACTTTGGGGTAAGAGTAAATCTTCATACATGTATTGTATATTTGGAATGCAGTTATGTAAGTCAAGAATGGTTATATGCATTAGGTTTATATACATTAGGTTTATGTACATGTATTTTGATGTTATGGTTACATTCATGATAGATGTTAGTTGATTAGTGTAGCTATATCCACATGTGTCAGATAATCAAGAATGATAGTAACCTGTAGTTGTCTGCATTGTTATTGTTGTTTTATATTAGATAACCTGATGATTATGTCATATGTTATTGATGAAGTATCTTATAGGTTAACTTAGGGTTCTTTCATTGATATCTTGATGTTGTGATTTGGATTGGTCATATGCGTGATGGTTATGTTCATTGCATTGAAGATATTGATGTTATATGTATCGTGTTAACTTGGTTTGACCTGTGCAGATGGTTATGGTTACGATATTCAGGTATGAACTGGCATATTTATGATATGGTGTCATACTAATCTAGACTAATTGCACATATGTGATTTTTATGCATGAATGACAAACACTCATGAGCTTATGATGTGAACATGTTAGTTAGTTACTGTTATGGATATCTTGATTTATGTTTGAGTTGATATGTTGTGAAGTTATATCTTGCTAACTAGATTTATTGTGCAGACAAGACAACCTCCCCTCAGGTACACTAAGGTATGAGTTTCTTTATGTAGCATATTGGGTGCTTCATTATTGATTATGTCGTCTATTTGGTGTTTGAGTGTTGGTGCCTATTATGTCGTCTAGTTGATTTACCTGACATGGTGTGTTCAGAGCTTGCTTGAATTTTTTATGAGTTGCATAATACGAGTATGTGTTCCAATGATCTTGTTTGAAGATGATTGTACTAATACATATGTGTCAAGACAGTTAATATGTACTTGCGTGTAAGTAGGTGATAGTTGTAGCATTATGTCTAATGACTATGAGTTGACTATGGATTATGGCATGATTTTTAGTTGTGCTAAATGTTGATTTCAAATTGATAGATATGATTGTCTTGGTATTTTAAACATGTGGTTGACATGTGTGAGAAGTTGCAGGAAGCATGCTAGTATTAGCCTAACAAGGTAATAGTTTATGTGTTTATATCACTAACAGTCAATTGATGTGACAATGCATAGTAACACTCAATTGCAACAAGGAAAAGGTTAAAAAAAGGAATTGCGCAAGAATTCTTTTGGATATGTTTGGAAACCCTAATTCCATACAAATGAGTGCTTTGTATACATGGAGTCTTCTTAACCTTGATTTTGTTTGACATTATATGGATATGTGGTAGATTCATGAACATGTGATTGATAGGTATATTAGCGAGTCTTTAGTTATAGGTGGATCCATCAAAGGATTGGAATCCCTTGAGAGATGGTGTGGATGTGTTCAGTTTCAAGCAACATGCTTGGCACAACAAGATGAGGTAACTGGTGTATTGTTATGTTTATTTATGCACTAACAATTATGTGTTAATGACAACATGATGTAGGGAGTTGCATGGCAAGAGAGGTTTCCCTGAAATCTTGAAGAAGGCTCAAGCCGAGCTTTCCTTGGGAACCATGGGGATTGACTCATGGTGTCTATTGTTAGTCTTGCGCTTTTGGTATTTTGTGATTGTTACGCTTAATTTGCGATTTTGATTGTGTCTGGTGCATAGCTATGCCACTTTCTTGTTGATCCATGTGGATATTGTGTAGAAATTTTGAATAATATGACACTTATTCACAGAGATTATTCCGATTATACACTATTACGGAATACATGCATAATACATAACCTCCTCTACATTGATCATCAATTTAGCAGCATTAAAAACAATGAAACATCAGTCGCATGCGCACATTAACACAATATGTAACTCGGGGAAAGCATACAGCTGAAAACCCCACACTATCTGTATATTAATGATTGAGAACATGTAATAATACATAGTACAATACTCCTCACAAGTACTTAGTACTATCTCCACCCATTACACACAAAACTAGCTCAGATCCGAACAAGTCACAGGTTCAAATCTCCTCCGCTGCATTTCCTGCCTCCACTGCGCAATCTGCAAGAGAAATCATGTGAGCACAAGCTACAATTGCCTTCATATTGGCCCACACTGCGCAGTCCTCATTGGCATTACTCAATCCATGCATGTGCAAAATCTCATGCACAACTGATAGTCACAACTCACCCTTTCACTTACCTCTAACACCTGTCTCTGTTGAACTGTCCATGCACTGAGTTAACTGATGTATTCTTTAGTTTCTTTATGAGTTAATAATTAGTGAATTAATTAATAATCAATTCACACAACTCATCACTAGTGTATTCTTTAGTTAGACTAAATACAACTAGTTCAACTAAGTCAAACTGAACACAACTCCATCAACTCCACATCCAACTCCACAGAACTCACATGCATGAGTTCTAACTGAAGTCCTCCATGCAATAGCTCAACTAACGCATAAGAAACCACATGATTCCTTTTGTCAGCTGCATGTGCCACATCCGTAGCTCGAATTGAAGTGCTCCAAGAGAATAAGATAATGTTTAGAGTCCAAATATTACTAAGGGCTAATAATATTTGATTGTTTCTATTTTTAGCCTGGCAGTCTAAAAATAGACTCTGATCACTCCGCTGTGAACCAAAAATAGAAGTCCATCTATTTTTCCCAACATGACCAATCATCCATAAATAGCATCCTGCAACTCATAGACCATGATCCATATGTCTAAAAATAGACATAGTCTAAAAATAGGCTTTGCACCAAAAATAGCCTGCGGCCCACTTAGTGAAGGCGACTCCTTTCCACTAAGCTCCATCATCTTGTTGCATTCTCAACACTCCCTCTCAACAAGATATGGATTATCTGCAACCCCTATCCTGCAACTCTGGAATGTTCTGCATGCAACACATTTGCCTGGTCCACTTGCTCCAACAACACTTGGAACAAAAACACTCCCAACTAACATCTCTGTTGGGCTAGGAACATACTCTAATGCTGAAGCTCTACCTGCTGCTGACAAGTGCTCCCTCTCTGACATCTGCGCTACTGCAACATCTCCAGGTATCTTGCACCATTGCACACCTCTCTGTGCCACCTAGCACTGTGCAAAACACTTGTGTCTCTCGCATTGCTGCAGCCTGCTAGCTATGCGCTGTCCTGGGATTCCCTGCACTATCGCTCTCTGTGCCACTCCATCCGCATTTGTCTCTACCCAATCAGTCAGTTCCTGCTACTCCACATCGGGGCTCCCGTAGCAAGGTCTCATCCAAGAGGTTGGGTACCGCAAGGATCCTGCCCCTCCTCCTTGGGACGATCAATCCACATCACCCCACCTCCTACCTGGAGGTATGGTTGCATGCAATCCCTCTGCCCAGTTGGCTTGAAGTTTCCCCCTACTGGAGGTCTCTGCATGAGTAGATGTCTCTACTCGATCTCCTCTCAACTTCTCTAGCTGTGGCTGCTCCACAACCTCCTAAAGTTGCTGCACCAATCGTGGCTCCTCCACAATCATCTTAGAATTATTTTGGCTCTGCATGTTGAGAGGTAATATATGCTCCCTCTCAACCACCAAGTCTCCATCAGTTGCCTTGCTACTCAAGTCTTTGCATGCATCTACATGCAACTGATAAAGGTTCCTGACTCGAACACCTATCTTTCGGGTTTCTCCAGTTGTCTTGCTGTGCAGGAAAGCCTTTCCCTCGCTAAAGACAACATCATATCCCTTGTCTTCTTACATCGCCACAGAGATAAGATTCTTCTTTAATCCTGGAACATGCATCACTTCCTTCAATTTGAAGGGTTTACCAGACTCCCTCTCAAAGGAAATGGTACAGATACCAGTTGCACTGTATCTACCATCATCGCTCATCTCGATGTGCACTCTAAGATCTTTCTCATCTAGATCAGAAAACAAATCTTGATCTCCTGTCATGTGAGAAGATGCACCACTATCCAAGAACCATATTGATCCCATCACACTTGATACCAAGCATGCAATCAGTGAAAAATCCAGCTCAAACTGCAAGGCTAAGGCCTCTCCCGCTGCAGATCTAACAACTTGCTTATTTTTCTTCTTCTGTAGATAATCTGTGGCATCTCCATTCTCAGATTTGATGTTTCTGATTTTATCCTTGAGCGGCATTCCACCAGCTCAAAACTCAACTGCTTCTGATCTAAAATTCCTGAGAGCAAAGTGTTTCTTGTACAGAGATCAACTGTATGGGAATTCACCGGATATCTCACCTTCCAAAAGAAGGATGAATCCAGAAGCTACCTAGCTCGATTACAGACTCTGCCTGAAGAAATAAAATGTAAACACTTCTTGAATAATAGATCTAATGATCAACTCTGCTCTGATATCCTGTAGAACTTTTTCTGCAAATCAACCAGCTCCGATACCATGTAGAAATTTTGAATAATATGACACTTATTCACAGAGATTATCCTGATTATACACTATTACGGAATACATGCATAATACATAACCTCCTCTACGTTGATCATCAATTTAGCATCATTAAAAACAATGAAACATCAGTTGCATGTGCACATTAACACAGTATGTAACTCGAGGAAAGCATACAGCTGAAAACCCCACACTATCTGTATATTAATGATTGAGAACATGTAACAATACATAGTACAATACTCCTCACAAGTACTCAATACTATCTCCACCTGTTACACACAAAACTAGCTCAGATCCGAACAAGTCACAGGTTCAAATCTCCTCCGCTGCATTGCCTGCCTCCACTGCGCAATCTGCAAGAGAAATCATGTGAGAACAAGCTACAATTGGCTTCATATTGGCCCACACTACGCAGTCCTCATTGGCATTACTCAATCCATGCATGTGCAAAATCTCATGCACAACTGATAGTCACAACTCACCCTTTCACTTACCTCTAACACCTGTCTCTGTTGAACTATCCTTGCACTGAGTTAACTGATGTATTCTTTAGTTTCTTTATGAGTTAATAATTAGTGAATTAATTAATAATCAATTCACACAACTCATCACTAGTGTATTCTTTAGTTAGACTAAATACAACTAGTTCAACTAAGTCAAACTGAACATAACTCCATCAACTCCACATCCAACTCCACAGAACTCACATGCATGAGTTCTAATTGAAGTCCTCCATGTAATAGCTCAGCTAACACATAAGAAACCATGTGATTCCTTTTTTCGGCTGCATGTGCCACATCCGTAGCTCGAACTAAAGTGCTCCAAGAGAATAAGATAATGTTTAGAGTCCAAATATTACTAAGGGCTAATAATATTTGACTGTTTCTATTTTTAGCCTGGTAGTCTAAAAATAGACTCTGATCACTCTGATGTGAACCAAAAATAGAAGTCCATCTATTTTTCCCAACATGACCAATCATCCATAAATAGCATCCTGCAACTCATAGACCATGATCCATATGTCTAAAAATAGACATAGTCTAAAAATAGACTTTGTGCCAAAAATAGCCTGCGGACCCACTTAGTGAAGGCGACTCCTTTCCACTAAGCTCCATCATCTTGTTGCATTCTCAACATATTGGTGGCCACCCACCTATTCCACTTGGGCCCCCACCATTATTTCTTTCATTTTTTCAGTTTCCTTATTTACATCACAATTTACTATTTTTTGGCATTTTTTCGGGTCCTGAACTTCTGGAGTTGTTTTGAGGCCCTAAACAACGTTTTTTGGGGAAAATCAAGGCCAACATGGGCCATTCATTGATGTTGGCCACTCAGAAGTTATTTTCCTCGGATAGATATTTCTAACGAGGTATTATGCACATCAAACGGAGATTGTATGTCAAAGTTACAACCCCGGGAAGTTGATGTACCAATTTACCCAAAACAGGCCCATAGTTTGGTGCTTCATCTCCTAAGGTTAGGCTTTTGGATGTTTAGGGTTTTCCATTGTTTCTCAATAATAAATAGGCCTTTGAGCCTCATTGTAACACAGTTCAAAGGCATGTAGCCGCCACATCTCTTCTCAAAGATAAGCTACCATCGCCCGAGATAGTCTTATTTCCATTCTATTGTAAGCATATTTCAGTATTTGATATTAATGAAATGAAGTTTTATTTATGCTACATCTCTGTATTTATGGTTATATATGTAATTTGTTGCATTCATTTTTAAATAGGGATAAGTTGCGGTGTCGTATTGATTTTGGTTTTCATGGTCTTGTTGTTGTTGCTTCTATCATTTCCTTTTATTGTTTTGCCTTGGGAACTAGTTGGGAAAGAGGAAAGTTAATGGATCTCAGTAGAGTTGTGTGGTACCCAACAGATGATGTAAGACCTAGATGAATCTATGTGCTTGAGTAAGCACAGTGGAAGGTAAGACTATGATAGTTTGATTGGACTGGTTGGGTCCATTGTGGTAAATGGATGGTGGCAGTATAGACATAAGAAAGGTAACCATAAAAGGTAAAGTAAATATATCTAAGGTGTGAGATGCCTTGGTTATGTTGGGAACTGCTATTGTGCACAAATAAAGGTAGTTCTCTTAACCTTGACCTTGATATCTAGTAATTATGTTATAATCATGATTATGTTGATGTCTATATATGTATACATGTAGGTGTATATGTATGTCATGTTTGATAGGTTCGTCATGGATCATGATTATTAATGCTAACATTTATGTGTATATATATGTATGTATGCATATCGTTGTCTGACAGGATCATGCTTTTTTATGCTAATGTTTACGTATATGTATGTATGTATCAATGTATCTATGTCATTGTCTGACACATCATCAGCAACTGTTCTTGTGGTGGAATGATTGCTTATGCTATAAAATGACATGAAGAAGTTCTTGGATATGAGCAATCAAGTGGGAAGAGTGGTCATGACAAATATATAAGGTCAATATCATGTGAATATGAATTTATATTGTATGCTTGTATTAAGCCTATGTTTATGTTATGGACAGGTCACACCGAGGGATACAACAACGAAATGAAAGCAATGTGGTTTGCGACATGTTAGGACAAGCATGGATAAGACACTAGAAGTAGGGTTTCTTGGGAGTGTCAGTGTGGTTTTGGATGTGTGGTACTATTGTTGTGCATATGTTGTATATGTATGGTACATGTTTCATCTATGATGTTGTGTGTATGCAATATGGTGTATATTTAATGTGTGTACATGTGGTGTTGTGTGCATGTTTTACATTGGTATTGTGTACATATGGTGTGGTATGCATGATTGTACAAGTGATGTTGTGTGCATGTGGTATTGTGTACATGTTGTACAAGTGGCATTGTGTGAAGGTGGTGTTGTGTACATATCGTGCATATGACATTGTGTACAAGTGGCATCACATACATGTCATACGTGTGGTACTGTGTACATGTGGTATTGTGTAAACATTGTACAAGTGGTGCAGTGTACATATGGTGTTGTATACACGTTGTGCAAGTGGTGTTGTGTACATGTGATGTTGTGCACAAGTTGTGCAGATGGTTGCAGTGTACATATGGTAATGTGTACCTGTGGTACATATGGTACTGGTGTACATGTGGGATTGAGTACATGTCGTACATGCTGTGTTGTGGGAATGTGGTACTATGTATGTGCATCATGTAGTCATGGTATCATGACATATGCATTCATTGTGTTGTACTCTATGTGGGTACATGTATTGTGTGGCGTTGTACATCAGGTATAGATGTATGAGTTGTGTTGTATATCAAATGTATGTGTATGCATTTTGTGGTGTCTCACATTGTGTGCAGATGCATGTCTTGTGATGTACATTGTGTACATATACGTGATGTGTTGTGTTGTACACTGTGTGTAGGCGTATGTATTGTGTTGTGTTGTACACTGGCTGTAGGTGTATGTGTATGTATTGCATGGTGTTATATGTTGTGTGTGGTGGTATGGGTGTGATGCACACTATGTGTAGGTGCACATGCTTGAGGAGAAGGCACTGAGTGTTGTCGGGTGTGGAAATCGATCTGTTTTGTGTACAGAAAGAACAAAGGCAGAAGTAAGGATTGATGAAGGACAAGTATTGGTATTGTATTTCATTTTTATTATGCATGTGATCTATGATTTTGGTTTATGATGATTACATGTGATCTATGATTATGGTTTATGATGGTTACATGTGATTTGTGATTTTGATATACGGTGGTTGTGTTTTGAGCTAACATGATGCGATATGTTTATACATGATGATTTGATCAAAGATGCTAGTTTGACTTGTTGTGACAGGAAGTAAATAGGATTGCAAGTGTACCTTATTGACGAGCCACCAATGACGTATGACGTGAATTATTTTTAATCTATTTTGAATCTAATGGAAATTATTTTCTTGGTACAAGAATGCATGAACATCCCGAGTTGGGTGGTTGAAATCAACTGAAAGTATTAGCAGAAACAACAAAATAAATTGGAACATGCAGTAGTATGTTGGTAAAGCACTTCAGGAGTAGGGTCCATTATGGGACATTGGTACCCAATCGTGACCATTGATTTCCATTAGCATGCTATGACTGGTATGATGATTTTAAGTGAGGGATATGCCTTGGTTTTTGTATCTTCCGATGTGAGGAAGTCTTTCCAAGGGATGGACTACCCGGGATGGGGGTGCTAGTGAAACTTTGAAGGTGTGTGAATACACGGAAGGGGATGATCGGATTGCTCGAGGGACTATGTAGTAGAGAAGGGAAGATTGGGGATGGATTTGTTTTGGTCATTAGCATTGCTAGATGGAATCATATGCACATTGGGAGTGCACCCTAGAACAATGAGTCGAAAATTGTTCACTGAGAGGAAAGGTGGTGCAGGATTATAGCATTAGACATTGGATGCAGATTTGATTTTCAAATGGATTTTGGACTTCCTGGAAAGGAGGTGAATCCTAGTATTACTTCGAGGGTGGAGGTGTGCACCTCTGGATTCCCTTGTTGCTGATGAGGGCATTGTATCCTTTTTATTTGTTGGTTGATAAAATGTGCATATGCGTGTATTGTAAATATTGTATTGAGCTCAATTTATAAAGATCCATAGACAGTATGGTTATTTTCTAGTTGCAGAAAATGTGTATGTGTATATGTGGTTATTGTAAATATCGTAATGAGTTATGTTATAAAGCTCTAGTAAACAGTATGTTTGTCATGTTTCAGCAGTGGTCATTGTAAATACTACAATGAGCTATGTTATAAAACTCCAAGGGAAGTATGTTTTGTTTTTAGCAGTCTTGTTGGTTATAGGTGTCATTGAACACCGGGGACGGTGTTCCCCCAAGGGGAGGGTTCTATAACAGCCCTGGTGAAAATTCTAAGTAAAAATATATATATGGCCACAATGATGGGACACGTATTCCGAGATAAATGGTGGGGGAAACATCTTAGTGGTTGTTGATTCAGTTTATTATGACTAAGGAAATTGGCAAAAACGATGGCTAAGGATTTGGAAAGGCATGAGGCATTAATTGACATTTTATTTGTGAAAATAATGGAAATTAGGAGAAAAGGAAGGTGAAAGGTCACAGGTTGCATGTGAAGAGGAAAATAAATCAAAATAATGGAAATTGAAGAAAATAGAGGCCTCATTAATAAAAAGGCTTATGAGGATCAGTTGGTAAGCTTTTGAAAGGTTTTGGTGGAAGTCTCTTCTATTCTCTCTCTCTCTCTCTCTCATACTCTTGGATACTTAGAGTTTTCTTGGACCACTCTTGGAGGGTGTGGAATACTTGGATTTTTGGAGTAGGAAGGAAAAGGAAGAGCAGGAAAGCACAAGAGGGCATCAGGATCAACAACTACAACATTTTTTCTTGCAGGTAGCGAGTTGCATGTATGTTTTCCTCACTAGTTTTGGCATGCATGGTGTACATGTGATGATGTGCACAAGTTGTGCAGATGGTTGCAGTGTACAGATGGTATTGTGTACATGTGGTACATATTGTACTGGTGTACATGTGGGATTGAGTGCATGTTGTACATGTGGTGTTGCAGGAATGCGGTACTATGTATGTGCATTGTGTTGTCATGGTACCATGACATATGCATTCTTTGTGTTGTACTCTATGTGGGTATATGTATTGCGTGGCGTTGTACATCGGGTATAGATGTATGATTTGTGTTGTATATTGGATGTATGTGTATGCATTTTGTGGTGTCTCATGTTGTGTGCGGATTCATGTGCTGCAGGTAAGGGTAACACCCGCACACACCCATAGTATGCGTTTATCACAATAATGCATCCACAACTATCCTAGGATATTTAACTCAACGAAGGAGTTAAATCTTCAGACCTTAAATGGTCAAGTGGCCCTCTTATATAGTTCCTTTCTATAGGAACTTCAATCAACCCGCTTGAAACCTCCTCTCGGGAATCAAAACCCTTCAGAGAATTTCAAATCCTTTTGTCCACACATAAATATGTAACCAGCCCTCTCGACCTTGGTTAATATTAACACATAAACTCCTCATATATATATTTCCTTTTTAAACCCTTTGTTCCGTGTGGATTAACACACGAAAACACTATTGGCGCTTTTACCCTTATAATCCTTTTATAAAGGAAAACCTATGCAAACATGCCTTTTTCGCCTACCGTACAGTCTCACACAGATTCCGAGTTTAAAAACCTCTATCGCAATCGCTATCACTATTGGAACTTCCACAGGTCTTACCACATATCACCCCTTCGATTTCAATCCTTGACTATCGGAATCATTACACCACTTTTGTGTTAAAATCTTGACTCTATGTAAACTATCAGAATTATGAAACACTCGAAAATACAAAGGAATTCATGCCCAAACTCCATACACCAGATTTCAAATACTACCCACCCATATATATAATATCGTCGGTTCTGCCCCGACGCCGATCGTCGATAAGCCCGACGCCGATCGCCGATAAGCCCTGATGTCGATCGCCGATATATCGCTATCGGCGATATCGCAACATTCTTACACTGCTGACCCTTGGCGCCTCCGATCGCTGATATGCAACTAAATCATGGTCGTTGATCTTTGAAGATCCAACAGCTATTGAGCGTCGATTCTTTACTTATCTGCTCATCCCTTTACTTCAAATTTACGCCATTTTCAATGGTTTCTGTGGCTCTTTGGGTTCTTTAAAGGTTTCAGCCTTCTGCTCATTCGCAGCTCAATTCATTATCATTTGAGCTTAACTCTGCGGACTCCTTCTATCACTGTCCTTTGGGACATTAATCACTCCCTTGAATGGATTCAAAGGTCCATTATAAGTCTTTGTTTCGCTGCATCTCTAGAGCTTCCTCTGTCTCTTCACTTGGATTCGAAATCCATTGTGATTCCTATGAATCACTCTGTCCCTCTACGTCCTTTAGAATTCCGCCTACAACTTGCAGAGCCTACAAATTCATAGTACATCATTCATGTATGAAATACTTCAGTATTCTAACACAAACAGGAACCAATCTTGCATATATTAATAAAAAGCACGGATTACATTGAGACACTTCGGTCTCATCCACACACACATACACAGGCCAGATTCTACTATTGGTGGCCTCTTCTTATTGAATGCACAGGTTCACTTATTTATAAGAATGCATTGGATTGGATCATTGGAGGATCCGATCACCCCTCTAAGAAAAGCCCTAAATCTCTCTGCATGCATACATATGTGGCAGACTTTATCCACTCCATCTTTTCCCTCTGTTTTAAAGCAGAAAAGTCTCCTTATCAGCTCAATGGTCCATATCTACTCTAATTAATTCCTAAAAGCTCTCTCTTGCTCCTAGAGAGTTGGATTTGACTTCTACCACTCATGTTCTCATTTATTTATTTTGAGAGCATTTACATATTCTCCCATTATCTAATTAAATCACACTTTAAAGCCTGAATATTACATTGACTTGGAACTTAGGAAAACTATTTCCTAAATTGCATGACCCCCTATGTCTACTATTTACAATGGTTTTCCTTGGGCTGAATGCTCCCGCATCAGACTCCCAAAGTAGAAAATATTCATGATCTCCTGATCATGTGTCTTTTGGTCTTGGTCTTCCTGGATCCCACACTTTGTTCTGTAACTATCTAGATGCTTCGTTCATTTGCTGCTGCTGCACTTCTATTGTCTTTTGCTCCATTTTCTTCTTCCTGTCAATCAGGTTCAACTTCTAATTGATCTTTCTTGTTGTTGTTACATTCTCGTCCATTTGAATTCCTTCATCATCTGCTTTCATATTTCTTCAATTTCTATATCCAGCATATCTTTTGGCTAGTCCATATTCTACTCCTTACTTCTTTCTCTTTCTTTGTGTTCCAGGTTGTTGCTGCTGTATTCTACACTGGCTTTGCTTGCTGCCATTGTATACATTGCTATAGACTTTTCCTCCACATTTTCCTTGCTTTCTATGCTGACTCCTGCTTGGCTTGCTTCCATTTTTGCTGCCTCCCTATCTTCCTTACCCTCTTTCACGATTAAATCATGATTGTTCAGCATTCTTTCCAGCAAATTAACTTCTCTACTCCATGGATTGAATTCTTCCATAGAATCTCCTTTTTCCATCTTTATTTGGCTGTTTATCTGTGCCAAATATCCTTCAGCACTTGCAACAAAACCTGCGCTCACAAACCACTTGTTAGAATTAAAAACACAAGGTTGTTGTGCCTTGTTTTCTTTTGGTAACAATATAGTTTGCTTCTTTGTTTTCTCCTCCTCTGTCAACATATCAGTATGTTGATTTGAATTCTTAGTAGAATTTCTGAGACTATTAGTTAGTCTCTCTTCCACACCATCCGTTCTAATGATGTCTTCCTGCTTGGGTTCACAGTAGTGAACTTTTCCTCCTTTAACCTACTGCTGGTTATCTTCACTTTGAAATTGTTTGATTCCATCTTCAAACAATCTTTGCTCAATCTGTCTGATCACACACTCATACTCATTCATGCTTTTTAATGAACCTGCAAACAAATTATTGCATCTTCCTATCTCCATGGCTACTTGAGACACATCTTCTTCTTTAGAAACTATAACTGCAGCTTCCGTTCTACTTGTTATCATCCTAATATTTTTGTTTCTAAACTTTGGAAAGTTTTCCTTGTTTCTAGTCATAGTCTTATAATAGGTTTTGAGTCATCTCATCTCAATAGTGTCATTCTCTTTTCCAAATAAAGTTTGACAGCCTCATTCCATGTCCTAGAAGCCTCACCATGTGTTTAGAAGCCATATCTCACATCATTTTGAAGAAATTTTGGAATTAGCGACGCATCCACGTTTTTGTAGCGTAGACAGTGTAAAAATCCTGTTTTGTGCTACGAAATCACTGAACTAGGAGTTTTCATAGCGCGCTACGAAACCACTGAAAAGGCATGTTTCAGCATAAAAGACTCTGTTTTCTGCTTTTACTAGTCAACTTCACGGTTCCTGAGCAGTTGAGAACTCAATTTTGAAAACTAAAAGAGGCTTTCCTTCCTAACATACTTAAATACAAAAACCTCTTTTGGTTTCTTCAAATTCACTATGAGGTGGGATAAATTTATGGTTAAACTTGCGCTACAAAACTGCTGAAAGTCAAGCTTTGTCTTTTGGTTTTAGGAGTATTTTTCAAGATCAGTTTCTGGTCACAGGAAAAGGTATTTTGGAATTTTGAAGGAGTTTCTATTCATCAACTCTCCATCTACAATAACCTATCTCACTTTCTTCATAAGTGTTATCAGTTGGGAGATACTAAGCTTTCTTTGAAACCCTAATTTCAGAGAACAGATTTTTCCTGTTTTACATGTGTTTTTCAAGGACAGATTCTGGACAGCTGGAGAAGTGTTTTAAAAACCAAGAGAGTTTTTTGTTCTAGACAACATGTAATACAAAAACCTCCTTCAGTTTTGTAAAATATGTCATGGATGAGAAGATAAAGGCTCTGTCCCACGTGCTAATTTTCAAAGATCCTAAACCTAAAAACAGGGAAACATGTTCCCTAATTTCTAGGGTTTATCATCAGCAATAAGGTGACAACGTGGGAGGCTTCATCAAATTTGACCTCATGAGGTTGCAGCTGTCAAAGAATGCATTCAATGTTTAGTTAAGGTGGTTTAGTCATAATAAAGAGTTACACTCCTAGTTGTATTAGGTCTCTAGGACTGTTAGTTAACAACTAGTTGTAATTAATAGTTTGTTTTAAGTATGAGTAGGTGTCAGATCAAGCAAATTCGAATTCTCTTGATGAAGGATCATGGAATCCTTATTGTAAAAGCTATATATGAAGCAAGAGATGAAATTAGAAGGAGTTGGAAATTTTCAAAGAAACAAGAACATTGTGTTATTGTATGTGACTGTATGTTTTCAGGTTAATACAAAGAGTTGCTTTCACTACTTAAGATTCAGAAAGGGTTTTAATGTTCGATTTTCCTCATGGCTTCCTTCATATACTTACTTGCTGTGGTATAGACACATGTTACTTAGAATTCATTGATGATGCTCTAACTTCCTTCATGTGTTTGTAGGCTGTGTTCTTTACATTATATCTTTGTTTTGTTTTTATGTTAAAACCCTCTATGCCTTGACTTCCATGTGAAATTGATCTTACTGTTGTACTGAAACACACATTGACTCCATAGCCCAATGGAATTTTGTTAATTGGTATTTCAACCATTTATACATTGTTGTTCAAATTTTCCATAGAGTTAGCCATCAACCTTCAAAGTAAAATCTTTAACCCAGTGAGAGAGCCCTCTCAGGTTGAGGAGGCTAAGCCTCAGCCAAAAGTTTGGTTTGAAATAGTTACTCAAAGTCTTCCTGATCAACAGCCTATCAAGGTTGGGTTTTGTGATAACATTTTGGTGCGTCTGCCGGGAGTCTGAAGCTTAATCATTCCCAAAATCAAGAAGTTGAACTTTTGAAGGTAACAGGAGCTTAGAAATCTTTTTGAGGCTGCAAAACTACCTTGGCAATTCCATTGTTGAAGAATTCACAATTCATAGATTCATGGTGATTCCACTGGAGTTATGAAGAACTTAGATGCTACCATTCTTATTTCAAGGTATGCATGCATAAATTTTTCAAGAATTCATGGTTTCCCAAATCATTTTCCCAAGGATACATATTTTCTAAGGAATGGTCCAAAATTCAATGGAGAAGATTTGAGTTTAACTTTGAAGCATATATCAAATTTCTATGATTTTACTAAGCTTCTTAGAGTCAAACATGAGGATGTTTGCATTATGTTGTTCTATGATTCATTTCAAGGGAAATGTAAACAATGGATTGAAAGCTTTCCTGCCAAATCTATTAAGTCATTTGTAGACTTTTGGCTTATGGTTTTGGAGGAATGGATGGATAGATCAGATTTGGTGGCAAACTCTCCTTCAATTCAAGGTTTCAAACAATGGAATGATGATCATATTAATGAAGAAATAGATGAAAATTTTTCTTTGTCCTTGTCTTCTTATCTAAAATCATTTGAGTGCAAGACAGAAGATAAGATAAAATTTTTGGATGGAGTTGCTAAGAACATTGAGAAAGACATTGAAGGTTTACAAGGTCTAATTCAATCATATATTCTTCATGATCATGATCATACTTTTCAAAAGCTTTCTATGGAAGAATACAAAGAGAGGGTGTTGATTCCTTTCTCTTTTGAGATTGAGGAAGAATACATTATTTTTGAAAATCATTTTGAGGAGCAGTTTGAGAGCACACAGCTGAAGCCTTATGCAGATGATCAAAGTATTGGTGAGTTGTCCAAAGCTGCAGAATATCACAAGAAACATCAAACTCACCATGTGTTTTTTGACCCTATAGCTAACTACATGGAAAATATTTATTATTCAGGCTTCCAGTTATATTTTCATCTTGAAGAACAGTTACACCTCATGCTGCTTTGGTTATTTCAGTATCTAGTTTATTTTTTCTTCAAGCACAATCAGAAGATTCAAGTGTTAGATCAGATCGATGACTAGCTTCATTGGAAGTTTCATGTTCCTTGAGCTACAAGTGGAGATTGCAGCTGATAGGGTAGGTAGGAATGTGCAAATAAGCTCAGGGTAGGTTCACTGAGCATCTGTTTTAATAGGTGCAATTTGAATTCCTCTTACAGAAATCATTAAAAGCTTGAGGAGTAGATTGGGCAGAAGTTCAGAGTTTTATTCTAGAGGATGGATAGCGGCACTGGAGCTACAGGTTCTTAGTGTACCACAAGGGCACACTGTCCCCAGTGGAGCCACTGTTAACATCCTAAAATTTTTGTTTCTAAACTTTGGAAAGCTTGCCTTGTTTCTAGTCATAGTCTTATAATAGGTTTTGAGTCATCTCATCTCAATAGTGTCATTCTCTTTTCCAAATAAAGTTTGACAGCCTCATTCCATGTCCTAAAAGCCTCACCATGTGTTTAGAAGCCATATCTCGCATCATTTTGAAGAAATTTTGAAATTAGCTACAAATCCACGTTTTCATAGCGCAGACAGTGTAAAAAGCCTGTTTTGCACTATGAAATCACTGAACTAGGAGTTTTCGTAGCGCGCTATGAAACCACTGAAAAAGCCTGTTTCAGCATAAAAGACTCTGTTTTCTGCTTTTACTAGTCAACTTCCAGAAGGGTTCCTGAGCAGCTAAGAACTAAATTTTGAAAACTAAAAGAGTATTTCCTTCCTAACATACTTAACTACAAAAACCTCTTTCAGTTTCTTCAAATTCGCTAGGTGGGAGGAATTTATGGTTAAACTTGCGCTATGAAACTGCTGAAAGTCAAGCTTTGTCTTCTGGTTTTAGCAGTCTTTTTCAAGATCATTTTCTGGTCACAGGAAAAGGTATTTTGGAATTCTGAAGGAGGTTTCTCTTCATCAACTCTCCAGATATGATAACGTATCTCACTTTCTTCATAAGTGTTATAAGTTGGGAGATATTAAGCTTTTTTTGAAACCCTAATTTCAAAGAACAGATTTTTCCCGTTTTACACGTGTTTTTCAAGGACAGATTCTGGACAGCCGGAGAAGTGTTTTTAAAAATCAAGAGATTTTTTTATTCTAGACAGCATGCAATACAAAAACCTCCTTCAGTTTTGTAAAATATGTCATGGATGAGAAGATAAGGGCTCTGTCCCACGTGCTAATTTTCAAAGATCCTAAACCTAAAAACAGGGAAACATGTTCCCTAATTTCTAGGGTTTATCATCAGTAGTAAGGTGACAACGTGGGAAGCTTCATCAAATTCGACCTCATGAGGATGTAGCTATCAAAGAATGCATTCAATGTTTAGTTAAGGTGGTTTAGTCATAATAAGGAGTTACACTCCTAGTTGTATTAGGTCTCTAGGACTGTTAGTTAACAACTAGTTGTAATTAATAGTTTGTTTTAGGTATGAGTAGGTGTCAGATCAAGAAAATTCGAATTCTCTTGATGAAGGATCATGGAATCCTTATTGTAAAATCTATATATGAAGCAAGAGATGAAATTATAAGGAGTTGGCAATTTTCAAAGGAACAAGCACATTGTGTTATTGTATGTGACTGTATGTCTTCATGTTTATACAAAGAGTTGCTTTCACTACTCAAGATTCAAAAAGGTTTTTAATGTTTGATTTTCCTCATGGCTTCCTTCATATACTTACTTTTAGTGGTATAGACACATGTTACTTAGAATTCATTGATGATGCTCTAACTTCCTTCATGTGTTTGTAGGTTGTGTTCTTTACATTATATCTATGTTTTGCTTTTATGTTAAAACCCTCTATGCCCTGACCTCCATGTGAAATTGATCTTACTGTTGTACTGAAACACACTTTGACTCCATAGCCCAATGGAAGTTTGTTAATTGGTATTTCAACCATTTATACATTGTTTTTCGAATTTTCCATAGAGTTAGCCATCTAACCTTCAATGTAAAATCTTTAACCCAGTGAGAGAGCCCTCTCAGGTTGAGGAGGCTAAGCCTCAGCCAAAAGTTTGGTTTGAAATAGTTACTTAAAGTCTTCTAGATCAACAGCCTATCAGGGTTGGGTTTTGTGATAACACTACTGTCAGGTTCTCTCACCAGTTTCTCCAGCAATTTAATCTCTTCTTCACACTTAGCAAGCATTTCATCGCAATGCTCTCTTCTTCCAGCTTCATCCTTCACATGCTGTGTTACAGTATTAAAATATTGTCATCTTTTAACCCTTGTAATCTCAAGGTCTCTCTGTTGTATCAAATCACAACTTCCCTCATTCAAGAGGTCTTCTCCATTATACTATGTTCTCCTAGAGTACTTCTCTAGACTTTCAACATCTTCAAAAGACTGTCCATCCTCTTCAAACCACTCCTTTGTTAGTGTTCCTTTTCCCAAGGTTAAATCCTTTGCATAGGTTTCCTCCTTCTTAACATCTTTCAGTAGATGTCCTTCTTCCCTACTGTCTGTCTCAACAATTTCCAAGGCTATCTCCACTGTGCCTATCATCATAGTGAATTGATGATCCTTTACTATGTTTTCAGCTAACATAGTATCTTCTTCAAGTTTGCCTTCAATCCCTTGATGTTTATCTTCTCTGAAGTGTAGAAATTTTGAATAATATGACACTTATTCACAGAGATTATCCCGATTATACACTATTTGTAGAATGCATGCATAATACATAACCTCCTCTACGTTGATCATCAATTTGCAGAATCAAAACATTCGCATGCGCACATTGAAACACATCAATAACACATATCAACACAGTATGTAACCCGAGGAAAGCATACAGCTGAAAACCCCACACTATCTGTATATTATAATGATTGAGAACATGTAACAATACATAGTACAATACTCCTCACAAGTACTCAGTACTATCTCCACCTGTTACACACAAACTAGCTCAGATCTGAATCAATCACAGGTTCAAATCTCCTCCACTGCTTGCCTGCCTCCACTGCGCAATCCTGCATGAGAATAATGAGTATGGCTGATCCAAACTCGTATTTACCTTGGCTGAACCACACAATCCTCATTGGCAATACTCAATCCACTGATTGTGCAAATCTCATGCACAACTATAGTCACAACTGATAGTTGTCTTGCCCTTTCACTCACCTCTAACACTTGTCTCCACTGAACTGTCCATGCACTGAGTTAACTGATGTATTCTTTAGTTGCTTTATGATTTAATGATTAGTGAATTAATTAATAATTAATTCACATCACTCATCACTAGTGTATTCTGTAGTTAGACTAAATACAACTAGTTCAACTAAGTCAAACTGAACACAACTCCATCAACTCCTCAATCAACTCCACCAAAACTCAACCAATTGAGTTCTAATTGAAGTCCATCATGCAATAGCTCAACTGACCGATAATAAAAGCGTATTTCCTTCTGACAGCTGCATGTGCCACATCCGTAGCTCAAACTAAAGTGCTCCAAGAGGATAAGATAATGTTTATAGTCCAAATATTATTAAGAGCTAATAATATTCGACTGTTATATTTTTAGCCTGGCAGTCTAAAAATAGACTCCGCCCATATGTCTAAAAATAGAAGTCCATCTATTTTTACCAACATTACCAATCGTCCACAAATAGCTTCCTGAAACTCATAGACCATGATCCATATGTCTAAAAATAGACATAGTCTAAAAATAGACTTTGCGCAAAAATAGCTTGCGGGCCCACTTAGTGAAGGCGACTCCTTTCCACTAAGCTCCATCATCTTGTTACATTTTCAACACTCCCTCTCAACAAGATATGGATTATCTGCAACCCCTTATCCTGCAACTCTGGAATGTTCTGCATGCAACACATTTGCCCGGTCCACTTGCTCCAACAACAATTGGAACAAAAACACTCCCAATTGACCACTTTGTTGGGCTAGGAACATACTCTGATGTTGAAGCTCTACCTGCTGCTGACAAGTGCTCCCTCTCTGACATCTACACTACTCCAACATCTCCATGCATCTCGCACCATTGCACACCACTCTGTGCCACCTAGCACTGTGCAAAACACTTGTGCCTCTTGCATTGTTGCAGCCTGCTAGCTATGCGTTGTCCTGGGATTCCCTACACTGTCGCTCTCTCTGCCACTCCATCCGAATCTGTCTCTACCCAATCAATCAGTTCCTGCTACTCCACATTGGGGCTCCCGTAGCAAGGTCTCATCCAAGAGGTTGGGTACCTCAAGGATCCTGCCCCTCCTCCTTGGGACGATCAATCCACATCACCCCACCTCCTACCTGGAGGTATGGCTACATGCGATCCCTCAGCCCACCTAGCTCGAAGTTTCCCCCTACTGGAGGTCTTTGCATGAGTAGATGTCTCTACTCGATCTCCTCTCAGCTTCCTCTGTTGTGGCTGCTCCACAACCTCCTGAAGCTGTTGCACCAATCGTGGCTCCTCCACAATTGTCTGAGACTTCTTCTGGCTCTGCATGTTGAGAGGTAATATATGCTCCCTCTCAACCACCAAGTCTCCATCAGTTGCCTCACTGCTCAAGGCTTTGCATGCATCTTGAACCTCAAGAGCATACAGGTTCTTGACCCGTGAACCAATCCGCTTCACCTGTCTAGTGCTGATGTGTCTAAGGAAAACATTTCCCTTACTGAAGACTACATCATAGCCTCTGTATTCCAGCATCACGATCAACACCAAGTTTCTCTTCAGTCCTGGTACATACTTGACATCGGTCAAGGTAAGGCGAGCTCCATGCTCCCTCTGAAAAATAATCTTGCCTACACCTGAGACACTATACTTCTCATCATTACCCATCGCTATGAGTATCTGGAGATCTTTCTCCTCCAAGGTATTGAACAAACTCTTGTCACCTGTCATGTGGAAAGAAGCTCCACTATCAAGAAACCAACCACTTCCCACCATGGATGAAACCATGCATGTGAAGAGTGTGAAATCCAACTCAAACTGTGAAGCAAGTGCCTCACCTTGAGATCCTTCGCCGGATCCCTTCTTGGATTTCTTCTTTGGGCAATTAGTAGCATAATGGCCCAACTCATGACAATGAAAGCATCGCACTTTCGATTTGTCAACCTCCTTCCCATCATTGGAAGAACTGGATTCGGAAAGAGAACCCTTCTCCTTCCCCTTCTTTGCTTTGGCAGCCAAAGCATAATTTTCTTCATCAGATGCCTTTAATGAAGATCCGTCCCTAGTATTCTGCCTGATCTCCTCTTGCACAAGATCTGACCAAAGTCTCTCCCATCCTGGCAATTTCTCCTAACCATTAACAGAGTCCTCATAGGAACGCCAACTCTTCAGAAGACCAAGGAGAGCCAAGCTCACCAAGTCCTCATCATCAACAGTCACCCCCACACTTCCCAGCTCATCTCGGCATTGGGTGAACTTCGTAAGATACCTGGGCATACTGTCTCCATTCTCACACTTAATGTTTCTAAGTTTATCCTTGAGCGCCAACTTCCTCTAGTCGCTCTTGCTTTGGAATAAATTTGTCAACGCTTTCCACATCAAGTATGGAGAAGCCTTTCCATGCAGGTTGGACACAATGTGATCCTTCACGCCCTCCAACAGAATCCTTTGACACTTTGTTGTCTTCTTTTGCCAAGCCACAGCTTCAGCAGCATCAGTAGGCTTTGGGACCTCAGCCTCTATGAACTGCTTCAGCCCATTGTCATCTAACACCGCCTCCATCCTATCTTTCCATGCAATATAATTCGAGTTGCCCTCAAGAGCATACTCCAATCGCAATCCGTTGAAAGACATTTCAACTTTGACACCAAGAAAACACTGCTGCAAATTTGAATTCCACCAGCTCAAAACTCAACCGCTTCTGATCTAAAATTTGTGAGAACAAAGTATTTCTCGTACAGAGATTGACTGTATTGGCTTTTACCGGATATCTCACCTTCCAAAGTAAGGATGAATCTAGAGGCTACCTGGCCCGATTACAGACTCTGCCTGAAGAAATAAAATGTAAACACTTTCTGAATAATAGATCTGATGATCAACAGCTCCGATACCATGTAGAAATTTTGAATAATATGACACTTATTCACAAATATTATCCCGATTATACACTATTTGCGAAATTCATGCATAATACATAACCTCCTCTACGTTGATCATCAATTTGCAGAATCAAAACATTCGCATGTGCACATTGAAACACATCAATAACACATATCAACACAGTATGTAACCCGAGGAAAACATACAGCTGAAAACCCCACACTATCTGTATATTATAATGATTGAGAACATGTAACAATACATAGTACAATACTCCTCACAAGTACTCAGTACTATCTCCATCTGTTACACACAAACTAGCTCAGATATGAATCAATCACAGGTTCAAATCTCCTCCATTGCTTTCCTGCCTCCACCGCGCAATCCTGCATGAGAATAATGAGTATGGCTGATCCAAACTCGCATTTCCCTTGGCTGAACCACACAATCCTCATTGGCAATACTCAATCCACTAATTTTGCAAATCTCATGCACAACTATAGTCACAACTGACAGTTGTCTTGCCCTTTCACTCACCTCTAACACTTGTCTCCACTGAACTGTCCATGCACTGATTTAACTGATGTATTCTTTAGTTTCTTTATGAGTTAATAATTAGTTAATTAATTAATAATTAATTCACATCACTCATCACTAGTGTATTCTGCAGTTAGACTAAATACAACTAGTTCAACTAAGTCAAACTGAACACAACTCCATCAACTCCTCAATCAACTCCACCAAAACTCAACCACTTGAGTTCTAACTGAAGTCCATCATGCAATAGCTCAACTGACCCATAAGAAAAGCGTATTTCCTTTTGACAGCTGCATGTGCCACATCCGTAGCTCGAACTGAAGTGCTCCAAGAGGATAAGATAATGTTTATAGTCCAAATATTATTAAGAGCTAATAATATTCGACTGTTCTATTTTTAGCCTGGCAGTCTAAAAATATAAGTCCATCTATTTTTACCAACATGACCAATCATCCACAAATAGCATCCTGCAACTCATAGACCATGATCCATATGTCTAAAAATAGACATAGTCTAAAAATAGACATAGTCTAAAAATAGACTTTGCGCCAAAAATAGCCTGCGAGCCCACTTAGTGAAGGCGACTCCTTTCCAGTAAGCTCCATCATCTTGTTGCATTTTCAACATGAAGATATCTTCAAATGGTTTTTTTTCTCCTACAATATCTACTGTCATACACAAACTATTAGTTTTAAAAATATAAGACCCTATGGTCTCACTTGATGGTTCAGCCATCATATCTCCTTGTTGTTCTAAATCATTCATATGATTCAGAAATTCTTTGATAGTCTCTTCTTCAATCTCCTCAAGCCCTTAACTTGGTTGCTTGATATCTTTCTCCAGCTATATATGAGATCTATCTATCTCATCTTCTTCCAAAACAGAATTTTGATTCTGCTGGTCTTTTTCATTTCTATGAAAATATCAACGAATTGTCCTTCACTTGCAAACATACACAAATTATCAGATTTAAAATCAACAGACCTTTTGCTTTCACTTGAAGTTTTAGTCTTCAAGTCTTTATCTTCACCTTCTCCCAGAAATTCTCCTTGTTCTAGTTCACAAGTGGATTCTTCCATTTCTAACTCAACTTCCTTGAATTTTTCCTTTAGCCACCTCACTTGCTTTTGCTGTAGCCTTCTCTGCATCTCATGCCATTCCACTGGCTTCTTCCTCAAGACCCAACCTAGTCTCTGACTTTCGTCAAGCATTCTCCTTAATGCATTGATTTGTTCTTTTAATTCAACAACTTCCTTGTCAATTTATTCTTGACTCGTCCGCTTGCCATTTGCCTTGGCATCCTCTTTCTTATATCCTCTGTTGTGGCTTCTCTCTGAACCTCTGCTATGACTAAGCTCTCCTCACTCAGTCTTTTGGTAAGCATAGGTGCTCTGTCTGGAACCTCTCTTGAGCAACACCTTTGCTCCTTCTAAACTTCTACAATCTCTCACTTCCTCTTGAGAACACTTCAGTTGTCCTCTCCGTCTGATATCTTGTTGGATTCTTTAGGTTCACTGCCACTTCTTCTTTTAGAGTATTCTCCTTATTTTGTCTTCAAGAGCACACCTGGTTCTTCTCTCATAGCTTCTCTTGCTGTCACCTATGCATTAGTATAAAAACACACATTCTTAATTTAAATAGAACATATTACCTCACCTTCAAGATCTCAGCATGATCTTGTTTCACCCATTCTTCTGCACTTTGAATGGATTTTCCTTTGGTTGGTTTCCAAGTCCTCTGTTGGAACTGCAACAGTGTTCCAAGAACTTCAAAAGTTCTCCTTTTACAGATTACAATCTGCTCTAATACAAACTTATGCTCTGATACCACTAATGGTGCAGGGTAAATGTAACACCCACACACACCCACAGTATGCATTTATCACAATAATGCATCTACAATTTTCCCGGGATATTGAACTCAATGAAGGAGTTAAATCTTCAGACCTTAAATGGTCAAGTGGCCCTCTTATACAGTTCCTTTGTATAGTAACTTCAATCAACCCACCCGAAACCTCCTCGGGAATCAAAACCCTTTAGAACCTTTTAAATCCTTTTATCCACGCATATATATGTAACCAGTCCTCTCAAACTTGGTTAATATTAACACATAAACCCCTCATATATATTTCCTTTTTAAACCCTTTTTTGTGTGTGGATTAACACACGAAAACACTATCGACGCTTTTACCCTTATAATCCTTTTATAAAGGAAAACATACGTTTACAAAGGAAAACCTCTGCAAACATGCCTTTTCCGCCTACCGTACAGTCTCGCACAGATTCCAAGGTTAAAAACCTCTATCGCAATCGCTTTCGCTATCGGAACTTCCACAAGTCTTACCACATATCACCCCTCCGATTCTGATCCCCGACTATCGGAATCGTTACACCACTTTTGCGTTAAAATCTCGACTCTATGTAAACTATCAGAATTATGAAACACTCGGAAATACAAAGGAATTCATGCCTGAACTCCATACGCCGGATTTCAAATACTATTCACCCGTATATATAATATCATCGGTTCTGCCTAGATGCCGATCGCCGATATATCACTATCGGCGATATTGCAACATTCTTACATTGCTGACCCTTGGCGCCTCCGATCGCCGATATATCACTATCGGCGATATTGCAACATTCTTACATTGCTGACCCTTGGCGCCTCCGATCGCCGATATGCAACTAAACTGTGGCCATTGATCTTTGAAGATCCAACTACTGCTGAGCATCGATTCTTTATTTCTCTGCTCATCCCTTTACTTCGAATTTATGCCATTTTCAATGGTTTTTGCGGCTCTTTGGGTTCTTTAAAGGTTTTGGCCTTCTGCTCATTCGCAACTCAATTCATTCTCATTTGAGCTTAACTCTGCGGACTCCTTCTATCACTGTCCTTTGGGACTTTAATCGCTCCCTTGAATGGATTCAAATGTCCATTATAAGTCTCTGTTTCGCTGTTATAGACAATTTTGTGCCTTGCAGCATTAGGCATGAATTGTCAATAATCCAAGGGATCCAAAGTCCCTAAACATGATGTTCCTACCCCTAGAGGAACAAGGTCAGCAAACCAACAGCTCTCAGATCAGTTCTCCACCTGAAAACACTCAAAAACAAGCAATCCTGAAATCAAAGCAGGTGCTCCACTAGGCTTCTGCGCTGAAACTCAACTCCTCCATGGTGTACCTGCGTTGCAAAGCAGGTAGAACAAAGGCCACCTGCGCTGAGCGAGATGGGACAAGTGGCACACTGAGTCATTGCTCTGGAATCTTCCAAAAATGACACTTGGATCAGGGATTTCACCTTGTGATGAGTCAGAGGCTCTATTTCTCCAAGTGGAAGCAAAGTTCTCCAAGTGGATTCAAGAACTGAAGATCAACTGAAGAGAGAGAGGACACAAGGCAGCTACACATCAGTTGCAAGCTGACTCATCCTTTCTCAATTCATCTATATATTGAGCTCTCTCCTATGAGCTCAGGAGGCTGGAATTTTGTGCAAAGTAATGATATGCTGTTGGTTTCACTATAGAATTATTGGGTGATTGCTTGAAGGAGGTGAAGAGGAGAAATTCTTTCTGCTGGGAGGTGTTGCTGGATTGGGACCTTCAATGGTTTTAAACTTCTCAGAACTTTACTTCTTCCATTAATAAAAGCTATTGAGGTTCTTCTATATGCATTTGTTTCAATAATGTATTGTGATGATTGTATATTTGATTTATGCTAATCCTTGAATCAGTTATGAATGCATGCTTCTTGTAGTTTCCTTCTTTGTTATTTTGCAGGATCTCATTATAGCTGGGCCAGCAAAAGAGCAAAGAGCTAGGAGCAAGCAGCAAAGAGAAGAGATTGGAGCAAATATTAAGTGCAAGGCAACGGTTAGTGCATTTCTTCATTCTCTCTTGCTTTCATAAAGAAGTAAACCTTAAGTAGTTTTGTTTACAGTTGTTGCTGAGGTACTATCACCCTTAGAGTGGGATAGGGTCATCCGAATCGGATACTTTTCCCTACAACATTCGCTGCGTCTCCAGAGCTTCCTCTGTCTCTTCACTTGGATTCATATTCCATTGTGATTCCTATGAATCACTCCGTCCCTTTGCGTCCTTGAGAATTCTGCCTGCAACCTGCAGAGCCTACGAATTCATAGTACATCATTCATGTATGAACTACTTCAATATTCTGACACAGATAGGAACCAATCTTGCATATATTAATAAAAAGCATAAATTACATTGAGACACTTCGGTCTCATCCACACACACATACACAGGCTAGATTCTACTATTGGTGGCCTCTTCTTATTGAACGCACAGGTTCACTTATTTATAAGGATGCATTGGATTGGATCATTGGAGGATCCAATCACCTCTCTAAGAAAAGCCCTAAAGCTCTCTGCATGCATACATATGTGGCAGACTTTATCCACTCCATCTTTTCCCTCTATTTTAAAGCAGAAAAGTATCCTTATCAGCTCAATGGTCCATATCTACTCTAATTAATTCCTAAAAGCTCTCTCTTGCTCCTAGAGAGTTGGATTTGACTTCTACCTCTCATGTTCTCATTTATTTATTTTGAGAGCATTTACATATTCTCCCATTATCTAATTAAATCACACTTTAAAGCCTAAATATTGCATTGACTTGGAACTTAGGAAAACTATTTCCTAAAATGCATGACCCCCTGTGTCTACTATTTACAACGATTTTCCTTGGGCTGAATGCTCTTGCATCAACATGTCTTGTGATGTACATTTTGTATGTATGTGTGTTGTGTTGTGTTGTATAGTAGGTGCAGGCATATGTATTGTGTTGTTTTGTACACTCGGTAGAGGTGTATGTGTTGTATGTCAAGGTGTAGGTGCATGTATTGCATGGTATTGTATGTTGTGTGTGGTGGTATGGGTGTGATGCACACTATGTGTAGGTGCACATGGTTGAGGAGAAGAAATTGAGTGTTGTCGGGTATGACAATCGATCTGGTGTGTACACAAAGAACAAAGGAAGAAGTAAGGATCGATGAAGGACAAGTACCATATTGTATTTCAATTGTATTATGCATGTGATCTATGACTCTGGTTTATGATGATTACATGTGTTCTATGATTATGGTTTATGATGGTTACATGTGATTTGTGATTTTGATATACGATGGTTTTCTTTTGAGTTAACCTAATGTGATATGTTTATACATGATGATTTGATCAAAGATGCTAATTTGACTTGTTGTGACAGGAAGTAAATAGGATTGCAAGTGTACCTTATTGACGAGCCACCAATGAGGTATGATGTGAAGTTATTTCAATTTATTTTGAATCTAATGGAAATTATGTGCTTGGTACAAGAATGCATGAGCATGCCCGATTGGGTGATTGAAATTGACTGCAAGTATTAACATCAACAACAAAAGAAATTGGAACATGCAACAGTATGTTGGTAAAGCACTTCAGGAGTAGGGCCATTATGGGACACTGGTACCCAATGGTGACCATTGATTTCCATGAGCATGCTATGATCGGTATGATTATTTGTTAGGCCCCTATACTACTAGTGTAACCCCTTATTGTTATTAGTACAACCCACTTATTATATTGATGTACCCATGTAGTGCCCATATTGTTACTATTGTGCCCCATAGAAGCCCACTATTGTTATTATTGTGCCCCTACATTATTATTGTTATGTCGGCTCTGATTATGTTATGACCCCTTAGACTCCTATATATAAAAAGGAGGTCTTTTCATTTTTATCATCGAAGAATTGTTCATTTATGTAATGTAAAGGAGGTTGCCCCCTCGAAGAGGCTGAATTCTAAGGCGTTGATCTATCTTTTTGAATTCTAAGGCGTTGATCTATCTTTTCTTGAGCTGGTTTCATAACATTATTTTAAGTCAGGGATATGCCTTGGTTTTTGTATCTTCCAATGCGAGGAAGCCTTGTCAAGGGATGGACTACCTGGGATGGGGGTGCCAACGAAACTTGGAAGGTGTGTAACTACACAAAAGGGGATGACCGAATTTCCCGAGGGACTATGTAGCAGAGAAGGGAAGTTCTGGAATGGATTTTTTTTGGTCATTAACATTTCCAAATGGAATCATATGCACATTGGGAGTGCGCCCTGGAACAATGAGCCGAAAATTGTTCACTGAGAGGATAGGTGGCGCGGGATTATAGCGCTGGACATTAGATGAAGATTTGATTTTGTAGTGGATTCTGGACTTCCTTGAAAGGAGGTGAACCCTTTTATTAATTTGAGGGTGGAGGTTTGCACCTCTGGATTCCCTTATTGTGGATGTAGGTATCATATCCTTTTTATTTGTTGGTTGAGAAAATGTGCATGTGCATATTATTGTAAATATTCTATCGAACTGGATTTATAAAGATCCATAGATAGTATGGTTATTTGTTGGTTGAAGCAAATGTGTATGTGTATATATGGTTATTGTAAATACTGTAGTGAGTTGTGTTATAAAGCTCTAATAAATGGTATGTTTGTTATGTTTCAACAACGGTCATTGTAAATAGTGCAGCAAGCTATGTTATAAAGCTCCATGGGCAGTATGTTTTGTTTTCAACAAACTAGTTGGTTATAGTTGTCACTGAACACTGAGGATGGTGTTCCCCCAAGGGAGAGGGTTCTGTAGCAACCCTGGTGAAAATTCCATGTATATATATATGGCCACGGTGATGGGACATGTATTCCAAGCTGAATGGTGGGGGAAACATCCTAGTGGGTGTTGATTCAGTTTATTATGACTAAGGAAATTGGCAAAGACAATGGTTAACGATTTGGAAAGGCATGAGGCATTAATTGACATTTTATTTATGAAAATAATGGAAATTAGGAGAAAAGGAAGGTGAAAGGTCCCAGGTTGCATGTGAGGAGGAAAATGAAGGAAACTAATGGAAATTGAGGAAAATAGAGGCCTCATTACTAAAAATGCTTCCGAGGATCAGTTAGTAATCTTTTGATAGGTTTTGGTAGAGCTCTCTTCTATTCTCTCTCTCTCATACTCTTGGATAATTAGAGTCTTCATGGAGTACTCTTGGAGGGTGTGACATACTTGAATTTTTGGGGAAGGAAGGCAAAGGAAGAGCAGGAAAGCATAAGAGGGCATTGAGATTAGAAACTACAACATTTTTTCTTGCAGCTATCGAGTTGCATGTATGCTTTCCTCACTAGTTTTTTTATGCATGGCACATGCATGTGGTTTCTTGGTTATGATCTATCACTGACATGGAGGATTTCCTGAATTGGTAATCGATTTTCCTAGCCTTTCCATTTCCTCGATAGCCATGGTGATTTTGTGTTTACTTTCATTGTTTGTTTTTTGTTGGTTCTCATGTTTCCTTAGCTTGGGTTGAGTTACTAGTTCTTGGAGCCTTGGTTAGACAAATGATCTGGAGCCATGTAATGACTCAGGTTGAGTTACTAGTCCTATAGCCTTGGTTGGACAAATGCTCTGGAGGCCCTCTAACAACTTGGGTTGAGTTATTAGTCTTGGAAGCCTTGTTTGGACAAACACTCTAGAAGCCCTTGGTGGGTTGAGTTACTAGTCCTAGAAGCCTTGGTTGGACAAATGCTCTGGAAATATGGCAACAGGTGTGGGTTGAATTATTAGTCCTAGAGCCTTGGTTGGACAAACGCTCTGGAGCCCGATAGCGGCCATGGGTTGAGTTACTAGAACAAAAAGCCTTGGTTGGAACGAACGCTTCAAAGCCCTCGAAGGCTTGGATAGAGACAAATATGTTGTTGGTTTTGTGATTTCTGACTATGAGGTGGAATTATTGTTTGATGGGTTGAGGTGGATGGCCTCTGGAAGCCGTGCATGAGTTTTGATTGATGTGTTCTATGGGATCCCACATTCATGCTTGGAATATGGCACGGGGGTGAATGGCTAAATAAAGATTCGGCTCAACCATTCTATGGTCGGGTGGAACGTGGAAGTCCCATATTGGATTTGGATTTTGCATCATTAATGAAAGGTTATTTCTCCTGGTATTTCTATGAGTATTATTATGGATTATAAGTGGTTTATATGGCTAGATTCCATTGGTATTTTTGTCCCTATTATGCTAGTTATGTATGTATTATATGACAACAACTATGTATGGGCCTCATCATGTTCTTACTTGTTATTAAATGATCAATGTATCTATGATCTAATGGATGAAATGGAAGCTAATGTGATAAAGAGACAATGCTTCATAGCAAATCTTAGATAAGTATGAGACCCCTATACTAAGAACTGTTAATTACACCTATAGATTACACATTTGCAACATGTCTGAAGAAATGTTTGTCATGGCTAGTAGGGGTCCAGTCAAGGTCTTTAATGAGTATTTGCCTTAGTACTATCATTTCCATGTTATTTTACTGATATGAGGAGATGGTTCAATTCTGGGTAGTGACCTGGGATTTGAGCCTGAAAAGTGGCCCAAATCCCGAAATCGTTGGCATAGCACTGACAAGTTTGGTCTCTAGTCGCTGGGAGGCAAGTCTATGAGAGCGACTTTGGGTTTCTAGTTGCACTCATGCCTATAGCATGGGAGCGACTAAGGCTTAAGTTGTCCAAAAGTTCAGTGGTACCCCAAGGTAAACTGTCTAAAGTATTAGATTGGTTCTTGAGGGTCCTGTAACTGATGATTAATGTCTATATGGTGTGTTTCTGTTGGTTCCACTTCCTTAATGTGACTTAGGAGGTTGAATCATATCATAGTGTCCTCTCGTCGCATGTTTACCCCGACTGACCAGTTGCTTGGGTAGATGTGGGAGGAGGGTTTTACAAACAATTTGGGAAAGGGACAACGCACAGAATCTGACGGTCAGAACAAGTGAATTTGTCACCTCTTTAATTTTCCCTTGTGGTCCTTAAAAACTACAAATGGAATTTTATCCATTATTATATAAAAATAAAAGAAAATATAAAATTGGGTTGGCAGGCCTCCACCCCCATCACCCCACAACAATAATGGTTATTATAAAAATATAAAACAAATAAGGGTTTGGCCACCGGGAGACCCCGGCCCACTCAACCAAATGACACGAATACATTTGGAGAGGCTAATAGGGTTCGAACCCATCCGATTGAGGTGGGTCAGCCCGCCAATGGGCGGCCCCGAACTTAACAACGCCAACCGTGAAACATAACCACCGAACTATATAAATGTAAATGACATTAATTTGAAACAAAATCATGCCATATGGGGTGCAACAGGGGTTTGAACCCAATCCGCCCTTGTCCTAATTGGCTCGCCACCAACGAGCCAATGACTCATACATTGGTAACTCTGTCGACCACTTCTATATGAACCCAAACATTTTGTCATATGAGGGGAGGGCATGGCGGAACTGGGACAACAACGAAACGTTTTGTAGGTGGAACCAAGAGTGCCCATGCCTGAACTAAACATAGGTGGACACAAAATTCGAGAAATATTAGCAGGGAATCTTTGGGGAATTTTTTCGCAAGGAATCTAAAGATTCTTTGGAGATCCAGATATCACCTGCTCATAAATGGTCAAATTTATAGTCGTTTGACATGATTTCGCACCACGAATCCAATGGTGATGTTTGTTTCTACATCTGAGCTTTGTATTTTTCGTCCATGACAGAAATTGGAGGTATAAGGATAATTTATGTAAAGTTGATTGTAATTCATTTTTACTTTCATTTAATAAAAGAGGCATCCCCACTTTGAACAGGGCCCGGAGACATAGCCCACATTGGGTGAACTTTGTAATCAAATCGTTTTGTGCCTTTCATCTCATGGTTGCTTTATGATTTCCACTTCTTTTTCATGTGTTTAAGTTACTTGGTTACATGCACTTTTATATGAATCCATGAAGTAAAATATCTAGATCAACGACAAGGACAAATTAAGCATTAGATCCATGAAAAAGTTTATGAAAAGCAGAGAATTACACGTTGACAATTTCTCTTAGAAAGGAATATGCTTTTAGAAGGTGCTTATATAAATCTTATTATGAAATTTAGTTTTAATTGTTCATTGTGCGGGAGAATTTTGATTGTGCGGAGCTTCCACATAATGTTGGGGCCCACATTTTTGCATGCATCATATGTGTGTGTGTGTGTGTGTTAGTTGTGCAGGAGGAACTAATTATGTGGAGCTTCTATACTTCTGCACAATGAAAGGCACTAGAGAATGAAAACAAAAATATCATTATTAAACAAAAATAAAGGCATATTTGAGAAAGATGAACGAATTGATAGGAATTGACCAGTGGTAATTGAATCCAATTATGGGATGGATTCATCATCCTCCTCCTTTATCACAAGAAAAAAAGAAAAGATGATCTAGTGCTATTAATTTAGCTAGCTATACCCGTAATAACGTTAATCTAGGTAGTGACAATATCATATTAATGGGTTACTTATAGCTAATTATTCCACATATTAAACTAGTAATGGTATTGGTTTAACGTATTAGCCTATAATTACTGCTAACCACAATATTACCTTAATGGCGTCATTCGTTGCCATTATGGATGAAGCTCATTTCCCGAATCCAAATCCCTCTCTAATTAACAATCGTGTTGACTTTAGCAACCACTGAATTTCTCCAAATTTAGCTCTGAGTAGCTAACTTTCTTCAAATTTAGCTCTGAGTAGCTAACTTTCTTCAAATTTAGCTATAGAGAATGGAATTCTCCCAAGTTCACCTCTAAATCGCAAATTCCAAATCCAATATAAGCAATTGCAATCGATCCATCCTGTAACAACTACAAGCATTTTTATGAACTGAAACCATGTAAGTACTCCCAACTTCTTCAGATATTGAATTTTGCAATGATTTTCACAGAAACCACGGAATAATTTAAATATTGGTTGATATTTCTAGCTCTCAATATTGAAGATTAGTAATAAAACTTATTGGAAACCATAAAGTGTTTTTTGAGTTCAAAATTTACTCTGACTAAGTATTCTGAGTGCGACAAGGACATAAAACATTAGATCCATGCAAAAACTTATGAAAAACAGAGAATTACACGTTAGTCGATTCTCTTAAAAGTTGAAAAATAATTAATATTATGTTGTATTAATGGAGAAATGGTTATTGTATTAAGGGAGAAATGGTTACATGGTTGTAATGTAACTCCTTAAGTTAGGATTAGTTCCTAGGTTGTAGGAGTTTGTTCTCACCTCCCTATTCCTTTGTGATGTATTTATTGATTCATATTTGATTAATTGACGTGAGTATGTACGCTCTAGTTTGTGTAGCCTCTAGGTGCAGCTTGCTCACCTGTGAGCTGTTGGTTAATTTAGTTCATTTCTTTTCTTTCTAGTTTTCTAACATGTTATCGGAGCTGAGATCTAGTGAGCTTGATTTACCTACAGAGACTTATTGGATACATTAGAGCTCTAGTGGCTACAAAACCTTCGTGGCTACAGTGCTCCAGTGGCAACATCGGATCCTCGGTGCTCACAGTTTCGGAGTCTAGGTGGTCGGGAGTGGACATACCTTACTCACAGGAGAAATTTACTTTCTCACAGGTCTCAGCTAATCATCGTGGTTTTTGGAGTAACAAAAGTGATGATAATTGTGGATCTCAAGGTCTAAAGCGTGATGATCCCGCCATCACTTAGAGCAATTTTGTTCATTGCCCCCAAAAATCGCATTTTTCTGATATGAAGGAGTGGTGACTTATTTTTTATGGTTTTGTGCATGAGATCTTGCTAGATCGGTGGCAGATCTGAGTTAAAACACAAAGGTCATGGTAGATTGGTGGTGAATTTGTGATCGATTCGAAGGTTTTGGTATGTGTTGAGATTATTTTTTTTACTATAGCTTGTAATTGTTCACTTGGTTAGAATCAACTGAAGATTAGGGGATCTAGAATCCGATCAGTCGAAAATGAACAATTTCGCAGAAGCTTATCTCAACGAGACTAAGAAATTCGATGGGACCAATTATACCAATTGTCAATTCAAGCTACAAACATTGCTTGAGGGATCGAGCGCATGGTTGATCATCAGCGTTGATGAGCAAAAGCCGATCATTTCGGTAGGTGGTACAACAACACTAGTATAGGATTAGGATAAAAGGGAGAATAAGGCGAAAGTCTTATTGAAGATGTCTGTTAAAGACAACATTATCCCACATATCAGAGACTGTAAATCGTCTAGTGAGATATGGACTACACTCAAGAACCTTTACCAGATGCAGAACACCAATCGTGTCTTGTCGCTCAAAGGCAAGTTGTTTTCCATGAGGATGGAGGAGAATGAATCTGTCATTGGATTCATTGCATGGGTCAAGGACCTAAAGGACAGATTGGGTGACATCGGGGAGAAGGTGTCTAATTCCGATCTTGTCACAATTACATTGAATGGGATGATGGATGAATACCAGATGTTCATCACAGGCTTGTCTGCAAGGGAGAAAGCCCATGCATTTGAAGAGCTAACAGGAATCCTGATACAGGAAGAAGAGTGACGATAGAATTTGAGACCACAGAGTGCCGATCTTGCTCTGATGGCGAAGAAGAAGCCATACAAAGGGAAACAACCACAGGGACAGAAAGGTGACGAAGTTTTTCAAAAGAGACCATTTATAGGTATGTCTCCAAGTAACAGTGGTAACAAATCTAACATTAAATGTTTTTACTGTGGGAAAAGCGGCCATTTAGCTAAGTTTTGTTTTAAGAGACAGACAGATGAGGGTAGAAATAAACAGAGTAAGAACACTGGGCACTTTTCCGATGAAGGTCACAATCATGATCTTTGATTGTTTGTAGCTGACTATGCTCTTTCATCTCTTAAGGAGGATGAGGCCGAAACATGGTTCATAGATTCAGGCGCGTCATTACATATGACAAGTACTAGACACTAGTTCAAGAATTTTGAAGAAACTACTTGTGGAGCTAACATATATCTAAGTGATGACAAAGGTTATCAGATTAAGGAGTACAGTGATATTCCGGTGATTTTGCCTGATGGTAATATCAGATATATTAAAAATGTGATGTATGTACCCAAGATCAAGAAGAACTTGATCTCTGTTTCAATGATGGTAGATCAGGACCTACAAGTCGATCTCTTCAAAACATACTGTGTCATAAAGGACAACAAGAAGGAACCAGTTGCATCAGGAGTGCATGTGGGAGGCCTATATAGGTTGAACGTCAAGAGCATGCCACACCAAGCTCTGGCTTCAACAGGATTGACAGCCAAGAATCTTTGGCATCATAGATTTGGTCATCTTAACCTATAAGATCTCATGCTGCTAAAAAGAAAAGGTATGGTTGATGGACTACCTGCTTTTTAGAATGTTCATTTAGATTGTGATGGAAGTGCATTAGGGAAAATTCATAGGGAATAGTTTTCGTTGAATGCTGATAGGAAAAAAAGAGATATTCTGGAGCTTGTTCATACATATATATGCAGACCTACGCATACTAGGTCGTTAGGTGGTGCATATTATTTTTTACTCTTTACTGATGATTGCACTAGATTCTCTTGGGTATACTTTATCAGGAAAAATAGCCATACATTTCAATGCTTTAAAGAATTTAAGAATATGGTGGAGAAGAAGACACAAAAATTCATTAAGATTCTCCGCTTTGATCAGGCGGGAGAATACAAGTTGGGAAAGTTCATAAAATTCTTAAGGAATCATGGGATTATTCAACAATTCACAGTACCTCACACTCTGTAGCAGAATGGAGTTGTTGAACGAAAGAATAGAACCCTTGTGGAGTGTGCATGAAGTATGCTTCAAGGTAAGGGTCTATCCAATGGTTTTTGGGCTGAAGCCATCAACACTGCAGTATACTTGAAAAATAGGAGTCCAACTAAATGTCTCAATTTTAAAACTCCTTTTGAAGTGTTTTATGGATATAATTCTGCAGTGAATCATTTAAGGTTGGGTCAAAATCCTTTGCCCATATTCCCAAGGATGATAGGAAGAAGTTAGATCCTAATGCCACGAAATGCATCTTTGTAGGATACTACACTGAATTTAAAGCTTATAATTTATTTAATCCTTTAACTCATAAAGTTTTTGCGAGTCAAGATGTGCTATTTCATGAGCAGGCTAATGAAGGAAATAAGGAGAACAACGTTAAAGAATGGCACATTCCATTGTTGATGGAAGAAAGTAGTGAAGACAATTAGCAGCAGCAACAACAACAAAAAGAAGAAGAAGTAGGTGATGTAATCAGTGAGTCAAGCTCGCTAAGGTCTGAAGCAGACAGATTTGAGGTGAGTCCCCTACCAAGAAGATCAGGTAGGTAGACTCAACTACTAGCCAGATTGAAAGACTATGCTTTAATGTCAAACATTTTAAATATTATAGAGCCCACAAATTATAAAGAAGCTAGTCAATTTCATGAGTGGAGGGCTGTAATGAATTTGAATTTGAATTTATTATTAGAAACAATACTCGGGAACTAGTTGAATTGCTTGAAGGAAAAATACTCATAGGTTGCAAGTGGCTTTACAAACCTAAATTTAATGTTGATGGTAGTATAGAAAAGTTTAAAGCTAGATTCGTAGCAAAGGGTTATTCACAGAAAGAGGGAATTGACTATGAAGAAACCTTTGCTCCTGTAGCCAAACTGCATACTATTATAATGTTAATCATTGTAGCTACAAAACATCAGTGGAAGCTACACCAGTTAGATGTTAAGTCTACATTTCTAAATTGTGGTTTAAAGGAAGAGGTTTATTTAATGCAGCCTGAAGGGCTTGTTAAGCAAGGGCAAGGGTATTTAGTTTGTAGATTGAAAAAGGCCTTTTATGGTTTAAAATAGGCACCCAGGTCTTGGTACGAGAAGATTGATTCACTTTTCTTATAGCATGGTTTTCATATAAGTAAGAATGATCCAAATCTATATACCATGTATGATGATCACAGACAGATAATTTTGATTTCCTTGTATGTGGATGACATGATTATAACAGGTAATGCAAATGCATTAATCAAATAAATCAAATTGCAAATGTCACAGGTTTCTGAAATGAAAGACCTCAAAAGTTTACATTACTGTCTAGGTATGCAAGTGTGGAGAGACTCTGGGCAAACTTTCCTTACTCAAGGGAAGTATGTTAGAGGGTTGCTTAAAAAGTTCAGAATGGAACAGTATAAGACAACATCAATACATTTGCAGCAGAACCTGAAATTGTGCAAAGACGATGACTCTAAGGAGGTGGATGCTACTTTGTACATGCAACTAGTTGGTAGTCTGATATATCTAACTACAGGTAGACTAGACTTAACATACTTTGTTAGTGTGTTGAGCCAGTTTATGTCTAAGCCTCTTGAAAGTCATTGGGTGGCAGCAAAGAGTGTATTGAGGTATCTTCATGGTACTTGTGATTATGGTATTTTATACACTAATACATCTGATGTTACTTTAGCAGGTTTTTCAGACTCTGATTGGGTAGGTAACCTGGATGATCGACGATCTATCACGGGTTATGCATTCAGTGTTGGATCTGGAGTCATAGCATGGCGCAGTAAAAAGAAGAGCATTGTCTTTATCTTCATGTGAATCCAAGTACCAAACAGTATGCACAACCACATGTATCTAGTTGAGGAGGCTTCTCCATGATGCAAAAGAAGAGCAAAAAGAAGCGACCGCCATCAATTGTGACAATCAGAGTTCCATTAAGATGGCGAACAACCCTGTGTTTCATAAGAATACGAGACACATAGATACTCAGTGTCACTTTGTAAGAGAAAAAGTCTAGTCAAAAGAAATTTTTATTGAATATTGTAAAACATGTGGCAATGTGGCTGATATTTTTACAAAGCCTCTTGGGAAAGTGAAGTTTGAATTGTTTAGGGGGTGTTAGGACTTCAAGATAAAGTTTTCTTCATTAACGGGGACAGTTGAAAATAATTAATATTATATTGTATTAATGGGGAAATGGTTACATGGTTGTAAAGTAACTCCTTAAGTTAGGATTAGTTCCTAGGATGTAGGAGTTTGTTCTCACCTCCCTATTCTTTTGTGATGTATTTATTGATTCATCTTTGATTAATTGACATGAGTGTGTATGCTCCAGTTCCAAATGCAACTTGCTTGCTCACCTGTGAGTAGTTAGTTAATTTAATTCATTTATTTTCTTTCCAATTTTCTAACATTAAAAAAAATCCACTTTTAAACCGTGTTTTAAACGGTATTTATATAAATATTATTATGAAATTTAATTTTATGTATTCATTGTGCGATAGAGTTGATTGTGCTGAGCTTCCGCGCAATGTTGGGCGCACGAAAACAAAAATATCATTATCAAACAAAAAATAAAGGCATATTCGAGCAAGATGAACCGATTGATAGGAATTGACTAGTAGTAATCGACTCCAATTATGGGATGGATTCATCCTCCTCTTTAATCGCCAAAAAAAAAAAGTTATTCCACCATCGCCCAGCGACAGCTTACTTTCTAGCAGATGAGGTTGAGCGACCACTAGATCGGGGAAAACAAAGGTAGGAGCGTCCTTCCTTTCTTTCCGTGTCATAGCTGCGGACCTACACAAGAATCAGTGGTTGGTAAGGATATGCGCATAGCATCAATTTATTCAACGTGATCGAGACAAGATAAAACAAGAATCAGTGCTTGGTAAGGATATGCGCATAGCATCAATTTATTCAACGTGATCGAGACAAGATAAAGTAGCTCCATTCCAAGATGCATGCATATAGAGGTGCATATCCGTACTAATAGGTAGTAGATCCCATTCCGCCTAGGGCACAAGTGTCAGAGGCCAAAGGGGAAAAAAGGGAATTTGCATATATTACGTTAAGTTATAACTCATCAACAAAATTGGTTAGTGGATTGCATATCTGATGGAAATGGCGCGGTCAAAAAATCGACTGTACCCAATTCCGTCATTCTGGGATATTTAAAAAATCTGCAATCGACTTAACCTCAGGGTAAAATTCATCCCAAACTGAACAATAAATCTCAAGACGGGAGGCTTCTCTAAAATGTTATCCCAATCCCTACGGTAGCATGACAATCCAAGCTCAGGTGGATGTCTATTCCACCAAGCTCACAACTCAGGTGGATAAATAATCTAGTTGCTACTTATAGTGCACATTCAAGGTCAGCTCGAAAATGTCACCATCCGAGCTAATGGTTGGATCATTCAAATTCACAAATGAAAATGCCACGTCATTCGCTCAGGTGATATCCCCCCGGAACGAGAACAGTAGAAATTCTAGCTCGATTGAGGCATCTGAGAAGATAAATAGCTTCCAGATCGCTCAGTGTTTCGCCATTAGCGAATACAGGGTTTCGCTACGATCTTCAACTATCTGACTAAGGCAACTAATATTTACCAGTCTATCTACTGTAAATACATTGAGGTATATCTCCATTAATAAAATTGAAACAATTACATTATCCAACCGTCAACATATACTCCACCACTTATTAATAGTGCTCAGCTTATTAATGGTTGAATAGGCTGGTAAATATGCGTTGCCTCTGGCTCGTTTCCATTCTCTACCGGATTGACCCAGAATTAGTAAAGAGCTCATTAGCTCCTTACGACCGGCCTTTTGGCTTTCTCGGGCATTCAGCCCCGTTAGTGGGGGCTGCATAGTCTTTGTAATTTAATTAAAAAATAAACATATAATGTGAATAATTGATTTTTTTGGGTTCGTATTCAGGTGTAATATTCTAGAAAGGGTAGTCGATGTCCCCAAAACAACATCCAGGTTTACGTGAATATTGTTTAATACTTTGGCACTTTATCTGAATATTGTTAACATTTTGGTATTTTAATTTTGGAAAAGAATTTTGCATAGTGTTGGCGATTTGTTAGAGCGACTTCAATGTGGTGTTGTTTATCGTCGTGTGCGTGGTCAAGATGGGGCTTCACAAGACACACACAGGAGGGCTGGTGGAGGCTCAAGGGTTGCTCTTCTTTGGTGGCTAGATATGCACACGAAATAGACGATAAAAAAAAGCAATCACTTTGCTGGAAGTAAGCATGTCTTCCTTTCATTCTGTGTGTTAAGCTAACGCATAAAATAGGCGCTAGTCTAACGAATCAAAAGGACATTATTTATGTACGCGAAAACAACATTGCAGTAACTGAATGATTGAAGCAAAACATGCAGTCAAGTTCCATTCTGTAAACTACACTTGACCCTAGCTGTCGAAAACACATAGCTTATATGAATCACACAACTGTTCGGAAGCAATATGGTGTCGCCCCAGATAAAACCACAGTGCCCCTTCTCACGATGAAAAGAATATATAATCTGTTCATGATTTGTAGCGGCATAACTTTGACAGAACAGAAAGAGACAGCGCTTGGAATGGAAGAATGAAGGTTGTAAAACGACCCGATGAGACAACTTTGGTCACATCTTTGCTGGTTCATAATACTTACTGGGTGATATTGGTGATTCATTTAATTCTGGATTTAATATGAGCGGAAAGGGATCAAATTTTTTCTGGTGAATGTTTTTTAGAATATAAAATATAACTTGTAATTTCTCATTGTTTAAAATGTAATTTTAAATGCTATATAGATTACACAAAGTTAGATATCTTACTTGTACATATTTTTTACTTCTAATTATTCTACATGAAAATGTTGGAAAGTCCGAAGAGAGATAACACAAATTCCGGAATAAAACATGATACTTACAATGAACTCAGTGAAGGGTATTTATCCTTTTCCAAGTAGCGACTTGCCTAAAATATCTTGACATGCATCCACATTCAGCCACACACTAAAAGTTGTCTATCACTTAACTTGACTTAACACTCAATCACTCAATGAACTCACACTCTAAATATGGATTGCACTTAACACTTCATCCATCACTCAACTTGACTAAACGCTTAGTTAACTGACTCTCTAATTTTAGCCAACTCCTCATGCAAGAGTAATTACAATTTCTAACACACCCCTCAATTACCACTGTATGACTCAACATAACTCAAACATCACTCAACTATGCCTATTAGGTTTATAATAGAAATTGACTCAATTATCACTCAAACATGTATGCTAGTCTATGTCTCATCTAGGCTTACAATGACTCAAGGCTTTCACAATTTTGTATTTTATTTTTCTCTTCTTCCAAATTCTATATCTTCAAAATTGCCTCATTCTCTATTGAACTTTCTTGTTGTAGGCTTTGTTCACTTGCTGTTGCTGCAATTTTTCTTTGACTTGTTTTGAAATTGTGTTTAAATACAATTTGATTTGTCTACTACATCTACCTCTTCAATTAAACCATGGACTACTGCCATAACATTGCATTTTCAAACTGTCTTCTTTCCTTTGGTTCTCGTGCTTCATATTTCTGACTTTCTTTCTGCCATATTTCTTGATAACAAAATCTTATATCTCCTTGACTCGATTGCTGAAAAATGGTTTCAATGCATTCATCTTTGTCTTTCATATCATTCTTTTCACTTTCATCATCAGGTACTACTGCTTTTTTCCTATAATTTGCACACTCAAGATTATTATTCACCATTTCATTCAATTTTTTTATTCCAATTGTTGCTTTAAGAATCACATCAATTTTTTCTATTGGTTTCTTAATCCATTCTTCAATGAGCTTAAAATCTGCATCAAATTTATTAACAACCTTGTTTTCAACTTTTTCGCCCATGCTATTTTGAACACCTGCATATTCAAAAACAATGTTAAAAGCATCTTTATTATTCTCTTCAGTGAGAGTTTCTTGCTCTACATTTTCCTTCTTTTCAACTGCATGAAGGTTGTCTTCCACTGTTATGTTGTTGGTAAATATTCTATTAAAAAACACTTGAATCACTTTATCCTGTTCTTCATCATCAACTGCTACCAGATGACATACTGCTTCATGAGCAGTTCCAACTACTTCATATCTTGTTGCTACAGTGACAGCTTCAACCTTCAATGTTTAATCAAACATTGCGCTTACCATATTGTCACAATCAATTCTTATTTCAAAAAAGAAACCACACATATCATCAACATAATGTTCATCCACACTATGGTGGAATATCCAAGCATCCATGTGCTCATTATCAAATTCATTAACAATTTCAACTTCACCAAATCCACGAGTTGCCACTGGATTCACCAATTCACATATAACATTGCAGTCATCATCCACGTGTGTCTCATCACACGGGATTCACCATCATCTATATCATCCACATTACAGTGGATTCTTTGAGAATTAATTATCTCTTGCTCTGTTTCACACACAAAGGCTTCAACTTCTCTCTCTGCAATCTTTGTTGCATATTCTTCATCCATATGCATGCTTGCATAAGGGGTTTCAATTTTATGGTCTTGACAACCATCATCCACTTTTGAGTGGGATTCTCCAAGCTCTGTTTTCCTCTTAGAGTCTTTCTCATTTACTCTCAGATCTGTGGCTGACTTCTTTGCTTGTCACATAACCTGTTGTTGCATGTCACTCCCCCTTGCGCCAAATTCTTCTTCCAGGAACTTCCATGCTTCCTTGGAAGTTGCAGCCTTTGCTACCTTGCATAAACACTTCTCATCCAATGCGTGTTATATAAAATTCAATGTTAAAACATTGCATACTTCATCATATGGGTTATTAGAATCATACTCAATTAACTCTGTAACTCGAAGAAAAGCTAACATCTTGAAAACCCAATGATCAAAATATTTACCTGTAAACAATGGAGGTGGTAGCAAATCAAAGCTACACCAATCACCCTCAATTTCTTCTTTGTCTCCTGCAATACTTCTCAGTTCCTCAGCTACGGCCTGAACCTCTCTAACTATGGCAATGATCTTTGCCTCTTATTTTCAATTTATTTTCTTAATATACTTCAATTGCGCTTTGCCACCTGCCAAGTCCACTTGGACTCCCGCCATTTTTTCTCTCAGCATTTTCAGTTTCCTTAATTGTAGCACAACTTACTATTTTTAGCAGTTTTTTCGGGTCCTGAACTTCCAGAGCTGTTTTGAGGCCCTAAACGACATTTTTTGGGAAAACTGGGAGCAACATGGGTCCATGGACCGATGTGTCTCTTCCCAAAGTTGTAGTTCTCAGATAGATATTTCTAATGAGATATTGTGCACGTCAAACGGAGATCATATGCCAAAGTTACAACCCCAGGAAGTTGATGTACCAATTTACTCAAACAGGGCCCACAATTTGGCGTTTCATCTTCTAGGGTTAGTTGTTTGGATGTTTATGGTTTTCCATTGTTTCTCAACAATAAATAGGCCTTCAAGCCTCATTGTAAGACAGTTCAGAGGCATGTAGCCGCCACATCTCTTCTCAGAGATAAGCTACCATCGCCCTAGCTAGTTTATTTCCATTACTGTTTGTAAGAATATTTCAATATTTTACATTAATGAAATGAAGTATTATTTCCGCTGCATATCTGTGTTTATGGTTATCTCTGTAACTTGTTGCATTCCTATTTAAATCTGGATCAGTGGTATCAAAGCAGTTTGTTTTTTTTCTGTGTTTTTCTTTGCATGTCCCCAATGAGGTCGGGATATAAGGAGTTAGGGCTTGAACTGGTCGAACCTTTGCAAGACCAGCCTCCTGACAGCCTCCCATGGTGGATTAGAAGAAAGACGAGGGGGCAGGAGATCCTATCAAAATCTTGCTCGAAGAAGCCCTCGAGCGACAAAGGAATGCTATGATGGACTGCTTTGCCCAGATCCTTCAGCGACTACCTAGAAGCGACGCATCGGCTTCCAGAAGCTACTCAAGAAACACCACGCCCTTTATAGTACAGCTTAATTTTGAAATCCCCATATTCGAGGGTCAGATAGATGCAGATGTCGTAGATAAATGGTTAAATCTGCTAGAGGATTATTTTTCTGTTCATGAATTTTCAAGTCGGGAAAAGATTGTTTTCGCTCTTCTCAAAGTAGCCCCCCACGTCAAGGACTGGTGGGAAACCTACTGCGAGCAAAAAGATGAAAATACCGGCTCACTATTTTCAGCCACACCCACCTGGAATTTATTCTGGGATGCCATCAAGGACCAGTACTACCCTATTGAAAGCTATGAGGATCAATACATAAAGTGGACCATGTTGCGGTAGGGAAGGGACCAAGACGTGCCAGAGTTTACCAATCTTTTCCATACCCTTCGCACAAAGTTGGGTATCAAGGATTCGAAGCAACATTTGATATTAAACTACTGTGGTTTCCTGCACAAGTACGTACAGGAAAAAATAGAATTCCTGAACATCTCCTCACTCGACACAGCATACCGATATGTCGTCAAGGTCAAGCAAAAGTTTAAACAAGAGAAGCGAGACTTTGGATCTACGAATCCGAAGCAAGGGAAAGGTGCCCCTAAACCACAGAACAAAGGACAAAGCCAAGGCGGGGTAGACCAAAGCAACCCGCTAAAGCTGCAAGCAAAGGATAGCGCCGCGAAGCCGAAAAAGGACATGAGAAAATGGTGTGAGTTCCATAAGAGCTCCACTCACAACACAAGTGAGTGTCGAGCTAAGTAGTCACTGGTGGCTGAGCTAAAGGTTTCAGAATTAAATGCATGTTCCGACTCTGAGTCAGAACCCGACAAAGAGAATGACAAAGGGAGGCAGATTATCGATGAAAATCTCAACGCCACCGTTGCCACCATGAAGATACAAAAGGAGGAACCCGAAGATCCCGAGGAGGAGGAGCGTCTCTTCCACTCCCAGATGTGGGTAAAGGGCTCCCCGCTATAGTTCATTATTGATAGTGGAAGCCAAAAGAACCTCATTTCGGTAGAGGTCGTGAAGCGATTGGGCCTACCGACCACATCATATCTACAACCGTACACCATTGGGTGGCTTCACCAAGGACGGGATCTTCGCGTGAGTTGGCAGTGTCGCCTTCCATACAACATCAAGCCCTTCATGGATGAGGTATTGTGTGACATTGCTCCCCTTGAAGTTTGTGATGTATTATTAGGACAACCATACTTGTGGAAGCGACATGTTGTGTATGAATCATGACCCCGTGCTGTTATTGTTACATTGGGAAATAAGTTGTACAGGATACCGGAGGTAGCACTGCCTACCACCATCTCTTTGGTTACTGCAAAACAATGCAGTAAGCTCATTTCCAAAACTGGGAAATTTATTTTCCGCCCTCAAGGAAATAAGAAGACGGTGGCCACGACCTCCAGATAGGGCCCCTCCGCACGACAACTACAGATGGACAAGGTCATGGAGGAGTACGATGACATCTTCACCTCCCCCACATGGGTTCCTCCACACTGTCAGGTCAAGCACTCCATCAATCTGACCCCAAGTGCGCCGCTACCCAATGGACCAATCTATCGACACTCCATCATTAATCAAGAGGTAGATTCAGGAGCTACTGCAGAAAGTTCACATCTGTTCGATTTCATCGCATTGTGGGAGCCTAATCGTGTTGGTACAGAAGAATGATGGGACTTGGAGACTCTGTATTGACTATCGGGCGCTGAACAAGATCACTGTCTGTAATAGGTACCCAATCCCGCGGATTGATGACCTCCGGGAAAAATATTTTACTAAGATCCATATGAAGTCAGGATATCACCAGGTACCAATCGAACCCTCTGATGTGTGGAAGATTTCCTTCAAAGCCAAGGAGGGCCTTTTCGAATGATTGGTTATGCCTTTCGGATTGACGAATGCTCCTGCAACCTTCATGAGGCTAATGGATGACATCTTGCAGCAATTCACCAACTAATTTGTAGTGGTATACTTGGATGACATTCTGATCTTCAGCCAAAGTTGGGAAGAGCACCTCCACCACATCTGACAGGTTCTCCAAACACTGCAGCAACATAAGCTATGTGCCAATTTGGAGAAATGTACTTTTGGCATGACCCAGGTTCAGTATCTAGGATACATTATTGATGAACAGGGGGTGCATGTGGATCCAGCCAAGATCCAAGTCATTCAGGATTGGCCATCTCCAACCACTATGACAGAGCTCCGCAGCCTTCCAGGTCTTGCCAAATTCTACCGCAGATTTGTGTTGGGGTTTTCTCATATCACTTGGCTCTTGAGTCAAGTCACCAAGGGAGGAGCGAAAGCAAAATTCTTTTGGTATGAATCTCAACAAAAGGCATTCATAGAGTTGAAAGATTTCCTCTGCATGGCACCAGTGCTTGGGTTACTAGATTTGCAAAAACCATTTGAGGTCGAGACATATGCCTTTGACTATGCTATTGGGGTAGTCCTTACTCAACATGGGCATCCAGTGGCATATCACTCTGAGGCACTTTTAGACACAGTCCGGAAGTATCCCACTTATGACAAAGAAATGTATTTCATTGTGTAGGCCTGCCGACAATGGAAGCATTACATTTTGGGGAAGGAAACAGTCATCCACACAGACCACTGACCTTTGCAGTTCATACAGACCCAAGGGAAATTGCAGAATGATCGCCATCAGAAGTGGTCTACATGCCTGCAATAGTTCCATTTGAATATCAAGTATAAGAAGGGAAGCACCAATAATGTTGCAGATTGCCTCAGTCGACCACCGATCATGGCGTTAACCACCGTGCTCAACTCTTGTGGGCACGAGACTTCTAATTGGCCACTTCTCTACAAAAGCAACCCAGAATTCGGCCACACATACCAAACACTCTTGGAGGGTCACCATGTTCCAGATTTTCACCTCCAAGATGCCTTGTTATTCCACCTGGGTCACCTTTGTGTTCCTTCAAGAGAGCGTGCCAAGATGTTTTGGGAAGCACACTACAGTCGGGCTGCTGGGCATTTTGGGGTTGATAAAATGATGGCAGTACTGCAAAAGTATTTCTATTGGCCGAATCTTCGACAGGATGTCGGGAAGTACATCAGATCATGTATTGCCTGCGCCACTGCCGAACTGACCATCAAGAAGCAATGCCTCTATACCCCACTTCCTACCCCTAGTCGACCTTGGGAATCCATCTCCATGGATTACATGTCAGGCCTTCCTTCCACTAAGCATGGAAACGACTGTGTTTCTGTGGTCGTCGATAGGTTCTCAAAGATGGCCATTATGGCAGCCTGCAAGAAGAATATCATAGCAGAAGCCACTGTTAAACTCTTCTTTGAACGAGTGTGGGTGCACTTTGGGATCCCACAGTCTATCATCTCAGATCGGGACAGTCAGTTCCTCAGTACATTTTGGTCCAGTCTCTGGTCAATGCTGGACACCAATCTCACTAAGTCCACAGCCTTCCATCCTCAAACTGATGGCTAGACAGAGGTTGTCAACAGGATGTTTGTACACATTCTGCACATGTACAACTCAAAGCATCCACGCACATGGTATGAGAGCCTCCCCTATGTTCAGCACAGCTACAACTGAGCTCTTCACAACTCGACTACCCACATCCCTTTTCAGGTGGGCTTGGGATTCCAGCCACTATGCCCCATTGATGTGGCCATGCCACTTGCAGCTACTCACATAGATTTAGCTCATGTCCAATCCGAAACAGACAAGGCAACTAGCTTCATTGAGCACATCCAACATATTCGTCGGCAGGTCCATGACATTCTGGAGAAATCAAATGCCAAGTACAAGCAGCGACATGATCAACATCGGGTGCCACACAAGTTTCAGGTGGGCGACAAAGTATGGTTGCATTTGCAAAAGGAACGCCTTACTGGAGCCTATTGGAAACTGAGACCACTCTGATATGGTCCCTACACCATTACTAAGGCTGTGGGAGACAATGCATTTGAGCTCAGAATTCCCCCATTCCTTGGCTTGCACCCAGTGTTCAGTGTGGACCACCTTCGGCCATACTTTCCACCATTACTAGACACATCCGACATTGCAGAACATTTCACACCCACGGAATTAAATCTAGCTTGCATGGAACAAGCTGCAACTGATAGGATCATGGAAACATAAAACAAGAACACTCACCAACAGAATATCCAACTGTATCGAGGTTTCAAAGCAGGCTAACTCCTTCACTAGGGAAAGTGGCTCATAAGGACCAAGTTCAGCAAAAGTTTCCTCATCTCATGGAGGAACTCAACGCAATGGGGACCATTGCTTCCTAAGGGGGGAGGAATGATCTAGGTGGACATTGGTGGCCACCTGCCAAGTCCACTTAGACCCCCACCATTGATTCTCTTAGCATTTTTAGTTTCCTTAATTGTAGCACAATTTACTATTTTTAGCAGTTTTTTCAGGTCCTGAACTTCCATAACTGTTTTGAGGCCCTAAACGACATTTTTTGGGAAAAATGGGAGCAACATGGGCCCATGGACCGATGTTTCTCTTCCCAAAATTGTAGTTCTCGGATAGATCTTTCTAATGAGATATTGTGCACGTCAAACGAAGATCATATACCAAAGTTACGACCCCAGGAAGTTGATGTACCAATTTACCCAAATGGGGCCCACAGTTTGTCGTTTCATCTTCTATGGTTAGGTTTTTGGAAGTTTAGGGTTTTCCATTGTTTCTCAGTAATAAATAGGCCTTCAAGACTCATTGTAAGACAGTTCAGAGACATGTAGCCGCCACATCTCTTCTCAGAGATAAGCTACCATCACCCTAGCTAGTTTATTTCCATTACTGTTTGTAAGCATATTTCAGTATTTTACATTATTGAAATGAAGTATTATTTCCGTTGCATATCTGTGTTTATGGTTATCTCTGTAATTTGTTGCATTCTTGTTTAAATCCGGATCTCCCTCGAAAAAAAATATAATTTTCAATATGCGCCTCGTAAGGCAACATTCTTCACTAAAAAAATATCATGCTTGACAAAACATCAAAAAAATTCACTAATAGATGAACTTTAGCAAAGCCCTAAATTCTCTTGCCAATAAACCCCTTTTTTTTCTTAATTCTCTTTCAATCAAAGAATATCCAACTCTTATAATAAACTTTTATACCATATACTTTTTTTTAAATAACTTTTTTTTGTTTTTTTCCAAAAAACGTATGCCATATATCTTTTGACCCTTTAAAACAACATTCAAAAACTTCTTTAATTAAAACACCTTTGGAATAAGGTCAAACTTTGTGACTTAAAAAAAAAAAATCACATATCTCCTTAGGACTTGTGCATAGGAAGAATAGCATGCTAATTGACTTTTCATATCCTTCGATTGGTGAATGGTGAATTCAACTTATTCCTTCAGCGGCTAGTGTGAGAGGAGTTTGCAACCCACACGTGATGTCGACGGAAACTCGCGACTCTCTTAACCACCAGTTGTTGAAGATAATGGGGAATATCCTAGAATAGTGTGAGTTGGTTCACGTGACCTCAGAATAGGAATTAGTTTCTATTTCTTAGGTTATTGTTCTAACTTCCCTAAAACCATTATTACTATATAATGTGTGATGTACATGAACAATGTAGAGCATTCTGCAGAGCCAGACTCTCCTGGTTCAGACTCTCTTTCGTAGAGTTGACCAGTGGGTTTTATTTCTTTTAATACAACATTGCCATTTTTATCATGGTATCAGAGCGTCAAGGCCGAGGAACCTATACGCTAAGAGGAGGGTGTGACTCAACTGAAATAGTCGTAGGTTTCAGGAGAATAAATGTGACGATTCACCGTCTCTATATTAGGTGTATAGCTGCGATGACGTCGCAGATAAGTGGTGTACATCTGTGATGATTTCTCAGATAAGTGGTGTACATCTGCGACGATCGTGTAAACAAAAAAAAGGCTCCGTGGAGGCCAAGAGAAGGCTGCAGAGGCTGACAACAGAAGGTTGTCTAGAGGATGTGAAGGAAGCCACAATGATCTGCGGGTGTGCTGTGAGATCAAACAACCTTGAACATCAGTGATTTGTCTTTGTCACAGATCTGGGGTAAATCTAGCATCTTCTTTTACCTGTCGAATTTTTTTTATTTTTTAATTTTTTTAATTTTTTTTAATTTTTAATTTTTTAATTTTATTTAATTTTATTTAATTTTATTTTTTTTCTCTGTCTAAATCGCCAAGATGAATAATAATATGTTTGAAGCATGCTTGTATGAGCATAACAAGCTTGATGGTTCCAATTATGCAAATTGGAAATTCAAGATGCAGACTTTGTTAGAAGTGCAGAGTGCTTGGACAATTGTAAATGGGGATGAGTCGAAGCCAGCTGCTGGATCAACTTCGATCCCAGATTGGGAGAAGCGAGAAGATACAGCAAAAATGATGTTGAAGATGTTAGTGAAATACTGCATCATACCACACATCAGAGAGTTTAAGACAACTAACGAGATCTGGGGAATTCTGAAGGATCTGTATGAGATCAGGAATACAGTTCGTCTTTTGTTTCTGAAGAGCAAGATCTTATCCCTGAAGATGGAGGAGAATGAAATAGTTTTTGCCTTCATAGAAAGGATCAAAGATCTGAAGAACAAATTGGCAGACATTGGCCATACAATTGATGATACAGATCTTGTAACAATTACCATGAATGGTGTGATCAATGACTACCAAATGTTCATCACCGGGATAGAGAGAAAATCCCGAAGTTTGAAGAGCTAATAGAAATACTGATGCAAGAAGAAGAAAGAAGATCGACTCTGAAGCCCCAGAGTGTTGATCCTACATTTATGGCAAAGAAGAACTTCTTCAAAGGGAAAGGAAATCTGCAACAGCAAAATGGAGGACATTCACAGAAAAGACCAAATCAGACCCAAGGTATGCATCCGAATAGAAACAACTCTGAAATTAAATGATTTTATTGCAGAAAACTTGGTCATATTTCCAGGGAGTGCAAGAAGAAGAAATATCATGAAGAACAACAGAAGCAGAAATGACATGCAGGTCATCTCACGAATGAAAATCATGTGCAGAATTTTAGATTGTTGATGGTAGATTTTGATGAGAATGTTGATGTAGACATCTGGTATGTAGATTTGGGAGCATCAACAGTTCGAAGATTTTAAAGAAATCAACAAAGGAGCACAGATTTACCTAGGTGATGATAGAAGTCATTAGATCAAATGGTGTGGGAAAATTTCTGTCACTCTACCTAATGGTAATGTAAAACAAATTCATAATGTCATATATGTGCCTGGTGTAACAAAGAGCTTGATTTTTGTATCCATGATCACATATCAAGATTTTAAAGTTGATTTTTTAAAATCTAATTGTTATATTAAAGATCTTCTTGATGGCATGAAGACAATTGCTACAGGAATCCAAACAGGAGGTCTGCACAAGTTGGATGTAATACCTGCACCAGTTCAAGCCTTGACATCTGTGAGTTTGACTACAAAAGAGATATGGTATCAGAGATTTGGTCATATCAATTACAATGATTTGTTGTTACTACAGAAGAAGGAAATGGTAAGAGGTCTTCCTTTGCTAAAGTAAGTAATGATTGTGATGCATGTACATTAGGAAAAATGCATAAAGAAGAATTCCCTATTCGAGTAGAAAAGAAACAACGGGATATACTTGAATTAGTGCATACAAACCTATGTGGACCCATGCAAACAAAATCATTAGGAGGTGCACTATATTTTTTTACTCTTTATTGATGACTGCACAAAGTTTTCTTGGGTGTATTTCTTGAGTAAGAAGAGTCACACATTTGAATACTTTAAGTAGTTCAGGAATATTATTGAAAGGCAAACAGGGAAACAGATAAAACTTCTCTGGTCCGATCAAGGGGGAGAATACAGGAAAGATGAGCTTATTAGGTATTATAAAGACCATGGAATGCTGTAGTAGTTCACAGTACCCCATACTCCATAGCAAAATGGAGTAACTGAAAGAAAGAACAGAACACTGGTGGAATGTGCTAGGAGCATGTTGAAAGGTAAGAATCTTTCGAATGGTTTTTGGGTTGAAGCATTGAATACTGCAGTTTATTTGAAAAATAGGAGTCCTACAAAGAGTCTTGAGTTTAAAACTCCTTATGAAGCATTATATGAATTTAAGCCTGCATTAAAACACTTAATAGTTTGGATCTAAAGCATTTGCCCATATTCTAAAGGAAGACAGAAGAAAACTAGATTCAAAAGCCATCAGATGTACCTTTATAGGGTATTGTTCACAACATAAAGCTTATAGATTATTTAATCCCTCTACTCACAAAATTTTTGTTAGTAGAGATGTCAAATTCCATGAATAGGATCATGAAGAATCTGATGAGCACAATGAGGAAAGGGATATTCCATACTTGGTGGAAGAAGAAGCAGAAAACAATCAGGATCAGCAGTAGACAAAGGCAAAAGATGAACAACAGCAGTAGTAGCAGATACAACAATAGCAGCAACAGTGGAAAGAAAAAAAGAATGATGATTAGACAAGGTTTGAGGCTACCCCACCTCTCAGGAGATCAAGTAGGAAAGCTCAATTGCTTGCAAGATATAGGGAAAATGCTTTTATAACTAGTATGATGAATGTGGTTGAACCTTCTAGTTATAAAGAAGCAAATGAATGTAGAGAATGGAAAACAATCATGGAACAAGAATATGAATCAATAATCAGGAACAACACTTGGGAACTAGTTGAACTTCCTAAAGGAAAACAAACCATAGGTTGTAAATGGTTATATAAATCAAAGATTAATACAGATGGAACCATAGAAAAATTAAAAGCTAGATTGGTAGAAAAGGGGTATTCAAAAAAAGAAGGTATAGACTATGAATAAACCTTTGCCCTTGTAGCTAAACTAAACACTATCAGAATGTTAATTTCTTTAGCTACTAAGAAACATTGGATGATACACCAATTAGATGTAAAGTTTGCATTTTTAAATGGAGAACTAAAAGAGGAGGTTTATTTAGAGCAACTTGAAGGGTTTGTCCAGAAAGGGAAAGAACATTTAGTCTGTAGATTGAAGAAAGCACTTTATGGACTAAAGCAAGCACCCAGGTCTTGGTATGAAAAGATTGACTCATTTTTTCTGCAAGCTGGCTACAACAGAAGCAAAAATGACCCTAATCTTTACACCATGCAAGATGAACAAGAGAACATAGTGATGATTTCTCTGTATGTAGATGATTTGATCATTACAAGTGATGCTACATATCTGATCAAAGAAATCAAGCAACAGATGTCACAGGTATTCGAAATGAAACACCTTGGAGAATTAAGATATTGTTTGGGTCTTGAGATCTGGAGAGATTTAGGACAAACATTTATGTCCCAAGGAAAGTATGTCAAAGGCCTATTAGAGAGATTTAGGATGGATCAGTGTAAGCCTGCAACAATACCATTACAACAAAATATCAAACTACAGAGTGAAGATGGCTCAAAGGAGGTAAATGTGACACTTTACAGACATCTTGTTGGGAGTCTAATCTACCTAACCACCATTAGACCAGATTTGGCTTATGCAGTCAGTGTGCTAAGCCAATATATGTCCAAGCCACTTGAAAGCCATTGGAATGCAGCGAAAAGTGTTTTGAGGTATCTACAAGGTACTATAGATTACAGTATTATTTACAGTGACTCTTATGATGTTAGATTGACAGGATTTGCTGATTCAAATTGGCATGGAAATGTAGATGATCGCAGATCCATAACAGGTTATGCATTGAGCGTTGGATCCAGGGTGATCACATGGAGCAGCAAGAAGTAGAACACAATCTCCTTGTCCTTAGCGGAAGCAGAGTATCAAGCCATGTGTGCAGCAACGTGTAAGGCAGTTTGGTTGCAGAGACTTCTCCAGGATGTCAGGGAAGAACAGATAGACAACACAACAATCAAATGCGACAATTAGAGTTCAATCAAACTTGCTAATAATCCGGTGTTCCACAAAAACACTAAACATATTGATACACAATTCCACTTCGTGAGGGAGAGAGTGCAATCCAAAGAAATCCATTTGGTATATTGTAATACATGTGATAATGTTGTAGACATTTTCACTAAGCCTCTTGGTAGGATTAAGTTTGAAATGTTTAGGGAGATGTTAGGCATATTTGTGAACCCCTTCTCCATTAAGGGGGGGTGTTGAAGATAATGGAGAATATCCTAGAATAGTGTGAGTTGGTTCATGTGATCTTAGGATAGGAATTAGTTTCTATTTCTTAGGTTATTGTTCTAACTTCCCTAAAACCATGATTACTAGATAATGTGTGTCGTACATGGACAATGTAAAGTATTCTGCAGAGCCAGAATCTCCTAGTTCAAACTCTCCTTCGTAGAGCTGACTAGTGGGTTTTATTTCTTTTAATATAGCATTGCCATTTTATCACCAGCCACTGCTTTGCAGTTTATTAATGCTTATATTTTCTAGTCCTCCAACTTTGTTCATGATGGCGAGGATGGAGGATTAGTTGCTTACAATGGCGACTAGCACACATGGGATTTTCGTGATACGGTGGCATTGCAGGCCAATAAGGAATTCACAGCTCTTAAATAATAACAAAATAGTAAATTGTGCGACTCTTGTAGATTGGTGTTGCATTTCTCAGATACACAAAGGCCTAATAAACCTTGGCTCTTTCTCGACTCAGCTCCAATACTAATTTGTTGGAAAGGCAGAGAAGACAAAACAAAAATTCACACATAAAACACACGATCTGCAGCTCTTCTATTGATCACACAAAACATGTTACTTACAATGAACCCGGTGAAGGGTATTTATCCTTTTTCAACTAGCGACTTGCCTAAAATACTTTGACATGCATCCACACACTAAAAGTCGTCTATCACTTAACTTGACTTGACTCAACACTCAAACACTCAGTTAACTGACACTCTAAATATGGGTTGCACTTAACACTGCATCCATCACTTGACTTGACTCAACGCTTAGTTAACTGACTCTCTAATTTTAGCCAACTCATCGTGCAGGAGTAATTACAATTTCTAACAAAAAATATATTGTGTCATATGGAAAACTATCTAAACATACATCGCATATTCATTTTTATTTTTTATTATAGCCGATATTGATTTTTCATTTAGAAAAATATTTTATTTTTATTTTAAGAAGACAATTGTCAACTCCACAATGAGCACAGACATACTTACACATCACCATCACACTCGGTTGTAGAATGAACTATCAACTAAATGCTGAAAAAGACTAGTTGTCATCTATAGTTCAATCGACAAAAAAATACCTAGATTGAAAGTGGTGAATCCCTTGCCATCCTCAAACACGTTTTTGGATTCCTGTGCTTAACTTTCTCTTTGTTTGCCTCTATAAGGAAGGTAAAGCATAACATGAAGGCAATGCCATTCTTTGTGTCGTATGTGTGGAGCTCTCTTAGAGCTAAAGGCAGAGACACCTCTAGTAGATGAAGGCAAAAACCCTATTGATCATGTGTGGAGCTCTCTTAGACCTAAAGGCAGAGACACCTCTAGCAGATGAAGGCAAAAACCCTATTGATCCCGAAGTTTCAAAGCCAGTTGTTTGTGCTTTTCCTAAAGATGAGCATCGTGATAAACACATAGTCGACTTGCAGCCACCAAATCCTATAACTCTGTGATGAATTGCATTATACTCTTTGAAATGCAGTGAATTGTTTATTTGGAATGCATTAAACTTAATGACCGCAACTTAAACTCCATCAAGTCCACGTGTCCATTACGGTGATAGAACTGTTAGACTTGTGTGGTCAAGCCGTGTGAAGAGCTTAGCTTGTGTGGAGCTTTCTGTTTAGGTAGAAAGCTCAGCACAAGTGAAATTAATTGGTAAATTTTTGTGATTTAATAATTAAGATAACAAAAGAAAAATATATTGGGTAGTGTATCAAACATCATAATAATAATTGTAAATTTGTTCAGCCTGCAACTATTTCAGTTCTTGCACTATTGGCCAAAACAATAGCATCAAAGCACTCACTGATGGAATGATCAAAGTGCATCAAACATAATAATAATAATTGCAAATTTGTTCAGCTTCTTTCTTCAGCTTCCCTAAAGGCCTTGCAACTATTCCAGTTCTGACACCATTGGGCAAAGCAATAGAATAATAGTGTCAGTGTCAAAGAACTCACTGATAGAATGACCATTCACAAAATTATTATTTTTTTAATTTTAAAATTGAACGACCATTCACACATCTTTCTTTTTTTTTTATTATAAATTTTAAAATGAAATGACCATTCAGAAAATTAGTTTTTTTTTTTTTTTAATTTTAAAATGAATTGTCAAGACTCACAAATTGAGAAAATAAAAGGTAGTCTACTAGGGAAATTATGTCCCATCAAAGCTACTTTAGCCAATAATAAATTAGAATTTTTTTTTTTTTATTTTCTTTTCTTCAGAAAATTAGAAATATTATTTTTTACTTTACTTGAAAGTAGAAATATTAAGCATTTCCTTAAAACTTTGGTTAACCCGAAAATTGAAAATAGAAATATTAAGCATTTTCCTAAAACTTTGGTTAACCCAAACATAGAAATATTAAGCCTTTTTTTGAAAATATGGTTAAAATTACAAACCACATCAATATAATGCAAAGTCAACTCATTTTGAGAGCAAAGCCAATGCTATATCCCTAAAACTTTGGTTAACCCAAAAATAAAAATATTAAGAATTTTTTTGAAAAATAGAAATGAGAGCAAAGCCAATGCTATATCCCTAAAACTTTGGTTAACCCAAAAATAAAAATATTAAGCATTTTTTTGAAAAAAAGAAATATTAAGTATTTTTTTGAAAATGTGGTTAAATTACAAACCACATCAATATAATGCAGAGTCAACTCATTCTAAGGGCAAAGCCAATATTATAGTCCTCCCATAGTAATTGGAAAAATCATCAATGAATGTTCTAAAAATTGAATAATTAATATAATCATATAAATAATTTTAATTGTTCTAAAAATTGAATAATTTTTTTTTTTGTAAGGCTGGGGTGGGACTCTCCGATTTACATGTCCATTATGTACCCCTCTACGGGGGCAGGGTAGCCCAAGATTTGAACCCAAGACTTCCAGTTCCGTGAGACTTCATTTCCACGGCCCTTGCCGCTTGAGCTACCCCATGTGGACTGAATAATTAATATAATCATATAAATAATTTTAATTGTGGTTGATATGGGTTTATTCATATTATTTATCTCTTCAAATTAATGTTTCTCATTTCATTTATTATTTAAGACTTTGTATAATAAATATATAATGTATTAATGGGTGTGGAGTATGTCTTAAAATTGCTTCTATTTGGCTAAGAATTTGTCTTCTTGAGATGGGTTGAGATGGATTAACTACCAAGGTCAATATAAGTAGTGAAAGTTTTTCTCTTAGTTTTCCTTGAATAATGGTAATGAGTCTGTGATGAGTCGAGGAGTCTTCACAACTGATTTGATCACGAAAGAATTATAATAAATTTTCCTGCCGTATAAAAAATTATACAATTATATTAAATAAATGTTAAAAAAATAAAAATGAATAATAAATGTTAAAAAAAAATAAAAATGAATTTAAAAATACGAAATAGTTAATATTTGAAATTTAATTTGTGCATGTGAAGACAAAGACAATAAAAATATACCAAAAAATATTTTTTTAGTTATCATTATAATATAAAGACGTGCATCAAAAGAAAATTAATTTCATTATTTAATGAAAACGCGTATTGACCTAACTAAAAAAACTATAAAGATAATGGAATCACACAACACTCACAAAACATTGGAAAATGCAAGGTAGATTGTCAAGGCATCCTATTGGTTCACAATATTTTTCTGTTATCGCACCATTAAATTTAACTTTGATCGATTTATCCATGAACATAGTTTAGTTTATTTATAGAAACATGCACAAGTTTACATCTTGTGACTAGTCATAGAAGTTAAATTCAAACTGAATACCTATAACCAAATAATCAATTACATTCCAGGTGCATCCTGATATCTAACCATCTGATCCAAACGCCCATCCATTATCAACCCGTTTTGCGATGGCCCCTTCACCAGCTGCACCCAAAGCAACCAGCAATGGATAAAACCTCTGGCTAAATGGATGGATTTTTCGTGCATGACCGGGGCTTCTCCTTTCAAACTGAATAATGTTTTCAAATCTGCATACCAAGATATTCCAATAACCCAATAAGAACTCTATTCTGATTAATCAATTTCCAATATAGTAGTGCATGAATTATAGATATTCCAATAACCCAATAAGAACTCTATTCTGATTAATCAATTTCCAATATAGTAATGCATGAATTATTTTCCTTTACAGTCAAGAAATACCTGTTAGCAGTCAGGCAACAATTGAGCCAGTTATCAAAGGCCATAACGAATTTATCTGCAGAACCGTTGGTAGCTGAATTGCTGGGACCATTATTTTTTACAGCAGCAATGCCGGAAGCCAGAATGAGAACACCCTCCTGCTTTAATGGTGACAGCACCCGTCCTAGATTATAATGATAGACTCCATCTCTCTTTGATTGGACTGTTAATTGGCACACGGGTGTATCCCTGTAAATATTTGCAGGCACTTGTACTCCAGATGCAGCTTTTATTCCAGCTTTCAGTAACAATTCTTTCGCTCTTCTGACTAAATCAAGACCTGACTGCATGGCAAATTTTTCCTGCAAGGACAGTTTATATCAGTTGAAAGATTTCGATCAATTTAGAAACATTTCCCACACAAATAAGAAAATGTTAACCACCACGCAGACCAATTATTGGCTTATTGCTTTACATCTCAATAGTTAAATAAAAATAAAACAAGATTATTGGCTTATTGCTTTTACATCACAATAGTTAAATCGAGATAAAACAATAGTTAAATCGAAATAAAGCAAGATTTAATAGACAAGATGAAAATAAACTGAGATTTAATGAACAAATTGTATAAGCAGTAAGCTAATTACTACCTAGTATGGTATTAAATATTTCCACACAAGGTAGAAAATTAATTCATCAATAAGTTATATTATAAAATTATGAACAAAAAGTTAGAACGGGATCATTGAGCAGTGGCCAGATAAAATAAATATAAATTAATAAGTAGCAAGAAGATTATGAAATAGTAAAAAGATAAAAATAAATCAACTGAATAAGTTATATTATAAAATTATCTCCAAGAAGATAGAACTGGATCATTGAGCAGTGGCCAGATAAAATAAATATAAATTAATAAGTAGCAAAAAGATTATTAAATAGTAAAAAGATAAAAATAAATCAACTGAATAAATTAAGAAAGAATTATATATATAAAAGAATCAAACTAATTATGAGGTGTGAAGATTAATAACAAAATGAAAGGGGAAACGGGAGGGTACAGAATAATGGAAGGAGGGGTCATAAGGAAATATATTGTACAGTGTGCGCTAAAGAAAAGGATAAAAATGGGGATGAAAGAAATTAATGAGTAAGCAGGAAATAGTTCTACTAATGAAATTATCTAGCAATGAGTATCTAGAGATGATACTAATCTAGGAAACTTAACTTTAATCTAGGATGAGTTGAATCAAACTAATTATGAGGTGTGAAGATTAATAACAAAATGAAAGGGGAAACGGGAGGGGACAGAATAATGGAATGACTTTAATCTAGGAAACTTATAAATTAATAAGTAGCAAAAAGATTATTAAATAGTAAAAAGATAAAAATAAATCAACTGAATAAATTAAGAAAGAATTATATATATAAAAGAATCAAACTAATTATGAGGTGTGAAGATTAATAACAAAATGAAAGGGGAAACGGGAGGGTACAGAATAATGGAAGGAGGGGTCATAAGGAAATATATTGTACAGTGTGCGCTAAAGAAAAGGATAAAAATGGGGATGAAAGAAATTAATGAGTAAGCAGGAAATAGTTCTACTAATGAAATTATCTAGCAATGAGTATCTAGAGATGATACTAATCTAGGAAACTTAACTTTAATCTAGGATGAGTTGAATCAAACTAATTATGAGGTGTGAAGATTAATAACAAAATGAAAGGGGAAACGGGAGGGGACAGAATAATGGAATGACTTTAATCTAGGAAACTTATAAATTAATAAGTAGCAAAAAGATTATTAAATAGTAAAAAGATAAAAATAAATCAACTGAATAAATTAAGAAAGAATTATATATATAAAAGAATCAAACTAATTATGAGGTGTGAAGATTAATAACAAAATGAAAGGGGAAACGGGAGGGTACAGAATAATGGAAGGAGGGGTCATAAGGAAATATATTGTACAGTGAAGATTAATAACAAAATGAAAGGGGAAACGGGAGGGTACAGAATAATGGAAGGAGGGGTCATAAGGAAATATATTGTACAGTGTGCGCTAAAGAAAAGGATAAAAATGGGGATGAAAGAAATTAATGAGTAAGCAGGAAATAGTTCTACTAATGAAATTATCTAGCAATGAGTATCTAGAGATGATACTAATCTAGGAAACTTAACTTTAATCTAGGATGAGTTGAATCAAACTAATTATGAGGTGTGAAGATTAATAACAAAATGAAAGGGGAAACGGGAGGGGACAGAATAATGGAATGACTTTAATCTAGGAAACTTATAAATTAATAAGTAGCAAAAAGATTATTAAATAGTAAAAAGATAAAAATAAATCAACTGAATAAATTAAGAAAGAATTATATATATAAAAGAATCAAACTAATTATGAGGTGTGAAGATTAATAACAAAATGAAAGGGGAAACGGGAGGGTACAGAATAATGGAAGGAGGGGTCATAAGGAAATATATTGTACAGTGTGCGCTAAAGAAAAGGATAAAAATGGGGATGAAAGAAATTAATGAGTAAGCAGGAAATAGTTCTACTAATGAAATTATCTAGCAATGAGTATCTAGAGATGATACTAATCTAGGAAACTTAACTTTAATCTAGGATGAGTTGAATCAAACTAATTATGAGGTGTGAAGATTAATAACAAAATGAAAGGGGAAACGGGAGGGGACAGAATAATGGAATGACTTTAATCTAGGAAACTTATAAATTAATAAGTAGCAAAAAGATTATTAAATAGTAAAAAGATAAAAATAAATCAACTGAATAAATTAAGAAAGAATTATATATATAAAAGAATCAAACTAATTATGAGGTGTGAAGATTAATAACAAAATGAAAGGGGAAACGGGAGGGTACAGAATAATGGAAGGAGGGGTCATAAGGAAATATATTGTACAGTGTGCGCTAAAGAAAAGGATAAAAATGGGGATGAAAGAAATTAATGAGTAAGCAGGAAATAGTTCTACTAATGAAATTATCTAGCAATGAGTATCTAGAGATGATACTAATCTAGGAAACTTAACTTTAATCTAGGATGAGTTGAATCAAACTAATTATGAGGTGTGAAGATTAATAACAAAATGAAAGGGGAAACGGGAGGGGACAGAATAATGGAATGACTTTAATCTAGGAAACTTATAAATTAATAAGTAGCAAAAAGATTATTAAATAGTAAAAAGATAAAAATAAATCAACTGAATAAATTAAGAAAGAATTATATATATAAAAGAATCAAACTAATTATGAGGTGTGAAGATTAATAACAAAATGAAAGGGGAAACGGGAGGGTACAGAATAATGGAAGGAGGGGTCATAAGGAAATATATTGTACAGTGTGCGCTAAAGAAAAGGATAAAAATGGGGATGAAAGAAATTAATGAGTAAGCAGGAAATAGTTCTACTAATGAAATTATCTAGCAATGAGTATCTAGAGATGATACTAATCTAGGAAACTTAACTTTAATCTAGGATGAGTTGAATCAAACTAATTATGAGGTGTGAAGATTAATAACAAAATGAAAGGGGAAACGGGAGGGGACAGAATAATGGAATGACTTTAATCTAGGAAACTTAACTTTAATCTAGGACAGAATAATGGAATGACTTTAATCTAGGAAACTTAACTTTAATCTAGGATGAGTTGAATCAAACTAATTATGAGTTGTGAAGATTAATAACAAAATGAAAGGGGAAACTGGAGGGGACAGAATAATGGAAGGAGGGGTCATAAGGAAATATATTGTACAAGTGTGTGCTAAAGAAAAGGATAAAAATGGGGATGAAAGAAATTAATAAGCAGGAAATAGTTCTACTAATGAAATTATCTAGGGATGAGTATCTAGGGATGACTTTAATCTAGGAAACTTAACTTTAATCTAGGATGAGTTTCCTAAATGGTTCAAACATTAAAAATTATAAAATGAGATAGAAGTTAAAAATTATAAAATGAGGCAGAACATTAAAAATTATAAAATGAGACAGAAGTTAAAAATTATAAAATGAGGCAGAAGTTAGAATTTTAGATTGATGAAAACAAACCGAAATTTTATAAAATAAGGTAGAAGTTAGAATTTTAGATTGATCAAAACAAACCGGAATTTTAGATTGACCAAAATAAACAAGGTATTTGGAACTGAAGAGTGAAGGGTGTCTAGAGAGAGCACAGACTTTGATCCCATCTCTCTAGACTTTGAGACTTTGACACACTTACACCCCATGATGATTGGTATCCGCTATAGTTTTTTTCATTTATTTACCTACTACCATTATGAAATTACAATACTATTATAAAAGTTTAAATAAAAATTATTAAATAAACATCATGTAAATGAGAAAAAAATGAGGTCCATAAGTATATACCAGTACATTTGATTATGCTAATTTTTAGCTTGACAAAAAGTGTTTCTCACCATCCAAACATAAATTCACATAAATTCGAATTCTGACTACGATCGTGATCTTGCCCTTTTGCAGAGCTACTGCAAAACACGCAAACAAACAACAACGCAGAGATCGCTGCAGAGAAGACGAACGATAACACTGTCTTGCATATCATTTTCAAGCTAGCAGAATGTTGCTCACGTTTCATTTTTTAACTGAGACAAAATACCACTCGCAAATTTCCATAGAGATATCATTGGGAAATCTAAATATGCATGGGATAGGATTGGATTGTCTTGGGATATTATTAGCAGCATATGCATGTTCTGACTGCTGCCCAATGACCGTTGCCGAATCAAGGGTGATCCTTATTGAAAGGATTGTAACCTTAACCATACTAACATTAAATCCATGAAAATCAACATAGGTAATATACATAGATTAACGTATAGCAAGGATGTTTTAGCAGCTCAAACTATGTTACATTATGGAGAAACATGATAGTAAACATACACATAAAATCACTGCTTTAGAGTTTGAAAGAAAAGTTTGATTAACAATAAGAAATGTTTTAGGGTTGGCTTTTCATGCATATGAACTAATGATTAAAATGTATTTTCAACTATCAACATTCATACTATTCAAATTTATAAAATTAAAAGAGAGAGATCATATTCATTCTGAGGTCATGGTTCTTCCTAACCAAGATGATATACATCATGCGGATGTCAAAATCTGCATTGTTCATTGCAGTTAGTTATATGCACAATACAAATATCAAAATGTGCATCGTTCAGTGTAATTAGTTTTATGCAAACATTTGCTTCAACATTGTTGGTTATTTCCTATCCTCGCATCCTATAGCTATCCCAATCCTATCAGCTTGAACTAATATTTGGATGATAACATTTCATATCAGCCTCTCGGAGTGGGTAAAGGAGGTTAAAATTCAATGTTATTTTATTCCTATCCTCGCATCCTATAGCTATCCCAATCCTATCAGCTTGAACTAATATTTGGATGATAAAATTTCATATCAGCCTCTTGGAGTGGATAAAGGAGGTTGAATTGGATAAAGGAGGTTAAAATTCAATGTTATTTTATTCCTATCCTCGCATCCTATAGCTATCCCAATCCTATCAGCTTGAACTAATATTTGGATGATAAAATTTCATATCAGCCACTTGGAGTGGATAAAGGAGGTTAAAATTTCATAGCATCCTTTTGGAGTGGATAAAGAAAGACACCAGGCACCCCAATCCTATCAGCTTGAACTAATATTAGGATGTTCAAATTTCATGTCAGCCTCTTGCAGAGTGAATAGAGAAAGGCACTAGGCACCCCAATCACATCAGCTTTAACCCCAATCACATCAGCTTTAACTAATATTAGGATGTTCAAATTTAATGTCAGTCTCTTGGAGTGAATAACGGAAGGCACCAGGCACCCCAATCCCATCAGCTTGAACTAATATTAGTTTGTCCAAATTTCATGTCTGCCTCTGGGAGTGAATAAAGAAAGGCACCCTTTTGACCACCCTAAGTAATTGACCTACCGTTTTCTAACATCTTTTATGCTTTTGCCTTTAGTACTTCCAAATGCAGCTTATCCATGTGTTATGGATTTGTTTCAGTATTTCCAAAGGAAATTCATCTTTACCATCATCCTTAAAACTGACTTAATCTCATTGTAACAAGTTAGTTTCTTTGATGTCATTCTGAGTAAATATAATTTTGAGAATTCTGCGAGTTAGGTGAGTTAGGATAGATGAAGCAATACTCCCCTATTTTGCTCATTTTTCAATCGGTTAAAATATAAATCAACTAGTCACCTAGAGCTAGCATGGTTTAAAATTTAATTATATCTATAAACTTGGTCCTTCTCAGTTTGGCCATTTCTAGCCAGCCAGAACCCTGTGAAAAGGTAACGGATTCAAAATAAGAAATGAGACCAGAAACAGGTTTTTGGTGTAGTTTATTGGTGGTCCAATACCAAGAAATGAGCACCTGAGTTTTTGTTAGATGGGTCTATTCTAATACTAGAGTATTAATGAGAGAGAATTTTATAACACATTTCTGTATATGGAGCTCTTACTTGATCTTTTTCAGCAGCCAAGCCTCGAAAATCCATGCTTGTCACAATATTGCCGCTGCTAACATTGTGGGCAGTTGAAGTCTCTGAAGCTTGGCAATTGGGCAAGATCACTAGCACGGCCTTGGGTCTTCTGGGAGTCATCATGTTTAGCAAATTACCTAATAACTCTTTCGTTGGTGGCCGAGAAATGTAGTACGTGTTCATATCAGAATCCAAATTTCTCCCTTCTTTCTCCCTCACTGCTTGCACTGATTCCTCTGCTGCCAAATTCATTCTGATATCTTTCTCCATCATGATATCTGATTCTTCTACTGCAATCGGTCCAGACTCGCCCATCTCCACCAGCATCCAGTCATCTTGCAGGTCATAATTACAATTTTGCGCCATTATGAAATCCCTCAGTGTTCATATACAAATCAAACTCTGTAAATCTTCTCAGAATTCGCCATTCTTGGCCAAATACAGAGGTGCTTATATAACAAATATAATTATAAAGATGGAGGACTGGATAAAGATATATGAATTTTCAAATCAATGGTGACAGATGGAAACGTGGGTGATAATGCAATGTGCATGGCAAGAGCTATCTTGGGTGGTTGAGTCTAGATAGGAAACTACTAATTCCTATAAGTCAAGAATCCCTGCTGAAGAATTTTCAGGGACACTCTGGTTAAGGGAGTAACACGTATTAGCTTTAGCTTTTTCTGGGATGACACGGCAGTTCTAGAGGCCTCCTCGCAACACGTAGAAAGCGCATATGCGAGAAAAGCTCTTGTATAGCAATCCGAACAAGATTTTTGCTTTGGTGGCAAAACTATAGAGATAACATCTCCATCTTGACTTTTAAAAGGCATCGATATTTGGCAATCAACGTTTCGTACTGCTCCATTCTCCATTTGGCCACCCTCATTTGTTTGCCTCTTCCTAAAGTATTCGATATTTGTTTTCAACCTATACATTAATGATTCATGATTCAAGGTATGATTCATGATTCAAGTTAAAAGAACATGCAATTTATAATAATGTAATTTATAATATATACCATATATATTATTTATTTTATTTAAAAAATCAAATTATTAATAAAATATTAATTAATATTTAAAATAAAATTAATAATTTACTATAATTATTTAAAATAATAAATATATATATATATATATATATAACACTATTATATAACATTCACAATAAAATAACATTAGTTGTAACATTCATAATAAAATAACATTATTGCAAACTAGTTACCATTATTGTTAATGCTTTAATTTGTCCTCCTATATTTACCTAAAATGTCAAAGAGCTCACTAACATGAGTAAATATCGTTTTTGAAAAAGAATATGAAAAATTCTCACAATAAAAGAGTTGAGTATTTCTTAATAATTTGTTTAAGAAGTGTTTTTATTAAAGTTGATAAAAAGATAATGTCATTTTAATACTTATTTAGTATTATTAAAAAATTATATAAATAATTTTAATATTTACTTGATAAATTTTCTCAGAAATATTTAAGTATTTATTTCAAGGATGTCATTTCATTAAAGTATATTAAAAGTTTTATAAAGATTCAAGCAATTTAAGTTAGTGGTTATAAGGGATGTCAGTGGAATTTTAATTTATGGTTCATATAATATATTATGTTATCATTTTAATTATTGTACTAATTAAATATTATGGTTGAAGTTTTTTTTGGTATTGTGTTATAGTTATGATTGGGTGTGATTTATGTTATATGCATGGTATAATATGTTATTACAAAATTTGAAGTATGAAGTGAAATAAAAACATTATACTAAAAAAAAAATAGGGTTAATAATAAGAAATGTTTTTCTTTGGATTTAATAAGCAAAGTATTACTTTGAGCATTACTAGATAGGGTATTAAGAGAGAGAATGGTGGGTGCTACAACTTCATTAGAGGGAGTGATGGCATTGGAGAATGTAAAGGTGAGGAGGGGCTATTTAAGACTCACTAGCATTCATGAATCACCTACCTCCTAGCAACCTCTTTGAATGGTTGGTACTAGAACTATCACAATAGATCATGGAGTGACTTCTCCTTAAAGGCCACTACTCAAAATGATAATGGGTAGGGAAATGCATGAAAATAAGTTTGGCGTATCAAGTTTGAACAAAATGAGAGTGCATTTAGAAGGATTGGTGGTTTATATTCACTTGGAATGATGGTGGGGACGAGGGATTATCTTTCTCATGGTTTATTTTGTATTTATATCCTTGACCTACAACAAACCAATATTGGTTTGAAGGCCCTCGACATAGGGAAAAGTAGTGGGAAGGAAGATTAACAAATAGGTAAACAATCTAGATGTTGGGGATGAGAATAGAGAGGAAAATGACCCTCTTCTTGTAAGAAGAAGGAAAGGGGCATGAAATGATTATTTCTTCATAACAAATAATATTTAGAAGTTGTGAGAATAAAAGTTGAAACCATAGAAGATAGAGTATGAAAATGCGGAAACCCCCAATTATTGATGTAGATGAAAAAATTAGGACACTTATTCTATACATTGGATTATCTAGAAGTCAAGAATAAAAATATTATACTGAAATTGCATATTTGTATTGGCATACCAAGGGTTTACTGATGTGTGAAATTGGAGAAAAGGACCTCAATACAATGTTGTTCTTCATAGGTTGGAAAAACTAGAATCCAAGCATGATTTACTAATTCATGATATTTGGGGCATTGATGTACAAAATGATGAAGCAATGAATAAGTAGTAGAAACAAAAGTGAATGTAGAGGTAGAGGAATCAAAGAGATATAGAACAGTCGGTGAAGGAGCGTGTTGTTAAGGCGCTCCGTATGCAAAGGTCACTGGTTCTAGTCTGGCCGATACCAAAAAATCCAACATGGTTTCCGCTGGTGCAGCTCAGGCCGGGTGCGATCTCCGGGTGAATTTGACGGCTTAGATGCCCCTGAGTCGTGGCCTCTCAGCCACAGGGTAAGAGTGATTTTCAGGATTCACCCACTTATCAACAAAAAAAAGAATGTAGAGGTAGAGGAACCATCAATAATAAGTAAAGCTAATGCAATGATATTAGAGGAAGAAAATGAGGAAAAAGAAGTGACAAGCACTCCAATAACTCCAATCAATGTGGATTTAGATCCCAAAAAGTGATTCTTAAATATAAGATATTCTTATGCACATATTTTCTTTTACGTTTGATTAATACCTTAACATAATCTTAATAATCTCTTCTTAAAATAAAATTTAAAAACTTAAAATTTATTTAAAGTATATCTTAAAACTTTTATAATTACTTAAAATAATAAATAAACCTTCTATATATTTTTTAAAACTTAATAATAAACTTACAATCAGACACTTTCAATACTATTAACTAACTAATTAACTAAATCATCATTGCTTTATCAAATATTAATAATTTTATTATAACATTCTCATATATATTTTACGTTTACTTATAATGTAAAAAAAGCTCATCCATGTGATAATCAAACTTAAAAGTACCATAATCATCACACTTAGTGAAACAAGGGATGAAACAAGGGATTTAGGTTATGCTCATGATTTAAGTCTTCATGTGAATCTTATTATGTTCACATATTTTATCGATTGTTTTTTATAAAAATATTTTAAAACCAAATAAATAGAATTTTGTTTCGTTTTTAATTAAATTAACAAATATGGTTTAATTATAAAAAATGTTATTAAATGTAATTTTATTTTGAGATGGGAGGCTTTTGTGAGGAGAGAAATTTTGATTTTACATTTTTGAATGTTCACATAAATTTTTTATTTTTCATTTTTGGAATATTCACATTGAAATTTGTTTTTTCTATATTTCAACCCATTAAATATAATTTTAATAAAATTTAATTGTTAATATTTTTTAAATAAATTTGTTTTCTAAAAATAAATTATTTATAATGGTTTATTCACTCAAATTAAATTATTAATCATTTGGGAAATTTTGTTTGTAAATAACTAAAAATGGTTTAACCTAATTTATTCATCTAAATCAAAGTCATTAATTAAAAATGATTCTTAAAGAGTTATTATAATAAGTATTATTTGGTAAGGGTAATATGAAAATAAAGAAGTTGATTGATTTTATTTAAATAATAATAATATTTAAAAATAAATATTACTATTTATTTAATAGATTATTTGGTTTTTAAATATAAGTAAGTGTCATTAATGTTTAATTAAATTAATATAGGTTTTAAATTATTATTTTTAGTGTTTTATTAGCGAAGCCCTAAGAGTGTTCATAGAACTGAATCCATTACTTTTCAATAAAAAAAATATGTTTTAGTAACGAGGACTTAAACTATTGAGCCAACCTCTGGAATATTTTTTGATCATTTTTTTCTAATGTAATTCACTAATTCTACCGATCAGAGATGGTTAACATTTATAACAGAGAGACCCACTCAAAAAAATCACTTCCTATTTAAATAAATTTATGAGAACGCACATTCAATATTCAATATCCACGTAGACATCTACGACAGCACGAGTGCATTTTGTTTTTCTCTTCCATATGCCCACGAGGTACACACAACACGCTTACAAGGCTGGAAAGTCCGCGCTGCCGATCAGATTTCGATATGCTTCCGAGCGAAGAAATGGAGGCGAAAATATCTGATGATCAGAATTGTCATTCTGTACGTAGAAAAAAGAGCCTGCGTAGCTTGATAAAATTCTAACATTTCATCAACGAAGGTTATTTTTTATATTATCCTCTTTATTACTAGGTATCCTCTAGATCACATGTAGTCATTATCCTCGTATGGGGTGTGCTTTAGATCACATGTATTGACTTTTTTCACTTGATGTCTGTAGAATTATGTGACATGTTTGGAAAGAAATCTCACTAAAACTAAGGTCATCTGTAATCGTCACCTCTTGACTCGTGAACTTCAAAACAAGAGCGTTGGATAAGCAATTTGCAATTTGCCCGGTGTCTTTTAATAGGATAATAGTGTCGGTGTCTTTTAATAGGATAATAGAACACTGAATGTTGTTGTCATTTGAAAAGTTGGATGGATAACATATATTACACAATGTTATTTTGAAAATTTTTAATCCTAGCAATTGCATCACATGTTGCAATGGAAACGCCGTAAAACTGTAGTATATTATAAGAACTTTTAGAAATATTATAAGAACTTTTAGAAACTGGATAAATATTGAAAAGAAAATATTTAATTGAATCATCTATATGAAGTTTTCTTTGACTTCTTACTAAAAGAATATTTTTAAAAACTTATGAGGGATATAGCCAAGATTTTTATAAGTATTAAAAATGATGAGCTAAGCCATTATGGAGTAATTTAGTATGTTTTTGACTCGTGATTACATCGCTTGCTTGTATACTAAGTAATAATAAAGTTAAAAGGAAATCATAAATGTGGGCACATCAATTTTGTGGCCCATGATATTAGAGACCGTGGATTATATGTGATGAAGTTGTTAAAAGCTTGACAATTCTATATTGTAATATTCCTAAATTGAGTGGAGGGCTCACTTTGGTTGGTTTGGCTTCTTTTAAGCCATGAGAAATAGTAGATATATTATTCATGAGAAATAGTAGATATATTATTCAATTTTCTCGTAAGGGATTCTAGGGTAAAATATGGTGTTCATGTATTTTTAATTGTTTATGTGTTATCATGTATTATAAAAGGTATTTATTTCTATTTCATTTTTTACTGACAAGTGGTTTCAAAGCCAAGGGATTGTTACTTGTAGAAGGAGACTATGGTTGCAAATGTCGAAACATTATATGTTGAGGCTAAAACTAAAATAAAGAAGCATCATTAGGATTTTACCTACATACATGAATATTGTATGAGAGGAAATAGAGGTCTAGTAGGATGATATGCAACTACAAAAGTGAGATCTAGTGAGGAGATCAACTGTGTGTTAAAATGAGAGAATAGAGAATAGCGTACTGAATAATAATAACAAAAAAAGATCATTTTGGAAATGAACTTTGTAAATTATTGAATAGCAATAACAAAAAGAAATATTACTTTGGAGATGAAAATTGTAAATTACATGTATATGGGACCCAAATGTAAGATGGTTGCAAATGTCAAAGCATTATATGTTGAGGCTAAAACTAACATAGAGAATGGGGATTGGGATTTTACCTACATACATGAATATTGTATGAGAGGAAATAGAGGTCTAGTAGGGTGATATGCAACTACAAAAGAGAGATCTAGTGAGGAGAGCAAATGTGTGTTAAAATGAGAGCATAGTAGCATAAGTACTGAATAATAATAACAAAAAAATATTACTTTGGAAATGAAATTTGTAAATTATTGAATAGAAATAACAAAAATAAATATTACTTTGGAGATGAAAATTGTAAATTACATGTATATGGCACCCAAAAGTAAGACTTGGCCTATCCTTTCTTGTGAAGTCTTCGAGTAGACCTAGGTGATAGGAGAGAAGGGCATGCAAATGTTTAAAGGGGTGATTACATGAGAAGAATCAAATATTTTAATATCCTTTTTCGTGAAGTCTTGGAGTAGACCTAGGTGATTGTAAAGAAGGGCATGTAAATGTTTAAAGGGGTGATTTCATGAGAGGAATCAAATATTTTAATTAGTAAATATCTTTTTTTAAATGTTGTCATTCATATATATATATAATTTAATCTTATGTTGTTAATGGAGTAGATTTGTAGCCCTCAAACAACTCAACTAATGATGGTTGTGTAAGTAAATGAAGTATTATATGTGAAGAGGTTTTTGGTTCACATCACCCCAATTCACATATATATGCAGAATGGTCATATCTAAGCGCCTAGCCTAGAGGTTATAGTAGTAGTGGTTGGAAGATTGGTCCAATTGCCAATTCCTCTAGATACAAAGGAAAAAAGAAGAAGATAGATTAGATCTACATGTTTTTATTTTTTCAATATAATCTTATGATTGTTGAACTTTTTATGTAACATTATGTTTTCTTGAAAACTTCTCTCCATATTGAAAAACACCTAACCCCCTTAATTGTAATACACAATTAAAAGAAATATATTCTTTAAATATTTAGATATAAGAAATAGATCTTACACACTAAAAACACCCTACTAAGATTATTTGCAACCAAAAAACAAGAAAAAAAAAAACATAAAATTATTAGAATTATTCTTTCATTAATAATAAAACAAGTTATTCAATTATATAAAATTCCTTTTACAATGGTATAAAAATAATCTAATTATTTTATTACTCTTAAAGTTAAAAGAAATATAATATTTGATAAAATAATCTAATTATTTTATTACTCCTAAAGTTAAAAGAATTGACTAAATAAACAAAAATATAATTTAAAAACCAAATCCATATTAAAAGTATTAATAAAATTGCAATACATATACCAAAGTGTCAAAAATCCTAATATACTATATGATTTATATGATTTCTTACTATCTAAAGTAGAAATAGAAATCTCATAGAAATCTCTTAGCTAGAATGAGAAACAATGTACACTATAAATTCCAACAATCTAATATAATTTTTTTTTAAATATTCAAGAAAAAAATAATAAACAAATTGAGAAGAAAAAATAATAAATAACAATGTGCATTATAATTTATTACAATTTAATTTAGAAATTTCTTAGACCTGAATGAAGAAGAAACAACAAGGAAACACTATGCACTATAAATTCCAACAATTTAATATAAAATTATTTAAAAAATAATAAAAAAAATAATAATAATAAAAATAAAAATTGAGAAAAAAAATAATAAATAGCAATGTGCCTTATAATTTATTACAATTTAATTCAGAAATTCCATATACTTGAATGAAAAAGAAACAACGAAGGAAACCAATATTCGAAAAGAACAAACAATGCAATGTAAATCTGAAAAAGAATAGAAAAATAATATTTTAACATTGAAAAACCAATCCTTTGTGGTAAGTGTTTAATTTCTGAATTTTATTTTTAAACTTCTCTTTACATGATTTTTAAAATTTATTTTATTAAAAATAAATAATGCTAATTAGTCCTTTTAAAGGCATATATGCTAAACTGGCATAAAAAATTACTACCCTTAAAAATAAATAATGTTAATTAATCCACATCTATCTTTACATGATTTTTAAAATTTATTTTATTAAAAATAAATAATGCTAATTAGTCCTTTTAAAAACATATATGGTAAACTCGCATAAAAAATTACTGCCCTTAAAAATAAATAATGCTAATTAATCCACACCTATCACTGGCATATCCAAAAATTACACCTATTTTAATTTTAAAGCCTGCCTCATTTAAAATAAATAAATTATTCCAAAACCATCTAAACTAAAGTTTCTTCACAAGAAAATAGTAATAACTTTCCACATTGGAATTTGTTCCACCTTGGAATTTGTTTATTCAAATACTTCATTATAAAAAATATTCAAAAATTGCAATAACATTCCACGTTGGAATTTGTCTGTTCAAGTACTTCATCATAAAAAATATTCAAAAATTGCAAAAGAATAAAAAACGAATATTCCAGAAAAACAAACAATGGAATGTGAATCTGAAAAAGAATAGAAAAATAATATTTTAACATTGAAAAACCAATCCTTTGTGGTAAGTGTTTAATCTCTGAATTTTATTTTTAAACTTCTCTTTACATGATTTTTAAAATTTATTTTATTAAAAATAAATAATGTTAATTAGTCATTTTAAAAGCATATATGCTAAACTGGCATAAAAAATTACTACCCTTCAAAATAAATAATGTTAATTAATCCACACATATCTTTACATGATTTTTAAAATTTATTTTATTAAAAATAAATAATGCTAATTAGTCCTTTTTAAAGACATATATGGTAAACTAGTATAAAAAATTACTGCCCTTAAAAATAAATAATGCTAATTAATCCACACCTATCACTGGGATATCCAAAAATTACACCTATTTTAATCTTAAAGCCTGCCTCATTTAAAATAAATAAATTATTCCAAAAAACATCTAAACTAAACTAAACTTCACAAGAAAATAGTAATAACATTCCACCTTGGAATTTGTCTATTCAAATACTTCATCATAAAAAATATTCAAAAATTGCAATTACATTCCACCTTGGAATTTTTCTGTTCAAGTACTTCATCATAAAAAAAATTCAAAAATTTACAAAGTTTTAGAATAAAAAATGAGTATTCGAGAGGAACAAACAATGCAACGTAAATCTAAAAAAAATAGAAAAGTGTTTAATTTAAGAATTTTATTTTTAAACTTCTCTTTATATGATTTTTAAAATTTATTCTATTAAAAATAAATAATGCTAATTAGTCCTTTTAAAGGCATATATATGCTAAACTGGCATAAAAATTTATTACCCTTAAAAATAAATAATGTTCATTAATCCACACCTATCCTTACATGATTTTTATAATTTATTTTATTAAAAATAAACAATGCTAATTAGTCCTTTTAAAGACATACATCGTAAACTGGCATAAAAAATTACTGCCCTTTAAAAATAAATAATGCTAATTAATCCACACTTATCACTGGCATATCCAAAAATTACACCTATTTTAATTTTAAAGCCTGCCTCATTTAAAATAAATAAATTATTCCAAAACACATCTAAGCTAAAGTAAACTTCACAAGAAAATAGTAATAACATTCCACCTTGGAATTTGTCTGTTCAAATACTTCATCATAAAAAATATTCAAAAATTGCAATAACATTCCACGTTGAATTTGTCTGTTCAAGTACTTCATCATAAAAAATATTCAAAAATTGCAAAGTTTTAGAATAAAATATCTAGAAAGCTTATCAATTGTCTCAAAATGTGTCCAACTCACAACTTTTCATACTAAAAGCTTTCAATGAAATCATTTTCAGAGAGAAAAAACATGATGATATTATATTAAGGAAATATAATGAGCATATAAATATAAAGCCATATGGAGCTGGCCGGCACACAGGCCAAAAAAGGACTAGAGCTGTTGAGATCAAAACCAATACAATCCGAGAGAGTAGCATAGATTAGCATGAGACCATAACATTTTAACATAGAGGAGCTGTCCATAAAGAGATCAGACATAGAGCAGAAAAAGGCGATAAAAAAACAGCAGGATCAAGTTGGGTCGATCATAGCAGATATATGGATCAGAGTGGAGGAGATAGGAGCCTTGGACTCCTGGAAGATGCAAGCATTCCGCCATTTCCACAGGGTCCAGCACGTGTAAATGAATAAGTATCTCCATGCAGGCCGTTGATCCGACCACCATCTGAAAGCATCCTGAACAGAAGAGAATATCTGGTAAGGAAAACCATATGAAGAGGAAAGATCATACCAGATTTGGGACGATGCCGGGCATTGAAAAAACATATGGACGTTTGTCTCGGGCGCTTGACAGCACATGCAGCATCTTCCGGGGCTCGTCCAGCCTTTCCTTTGAAGAACCTCCCATGTGAGGTTCCTGTTATAGAAAACCAGCCAGGAGAATAAAAGAGCCTTGAGCTGAACTGTAGACTTCCATAATTTGAAAGGAAAAGGGGGGCCAGGAAGCGGCGGGAGAGAGGAAGAGACAGTTGCATATATGTCTTTGACGCGCGCGAGCTGGTTGGCGGTCCCCATCGACCAAACTACTTCATCTTTGAAACCTGTTTGAGAAATACCTTTCCCTTCGAAACAATTAACAGCAGCGGACCATGTGGACCGTAGAGGAAGGGGCAAACCAAGGTCATCCCCATCCCTCCAGATTGGCGAAGAAGACGACCAGGAGCGGATCAATTTATTCCAAGTAAAGATCCCCTTCGAGTGTAGAAATGATATGAGCTCAGGGGTGAGCGAGGACTCCAGTCCATAAACAGTCGGGTCGATACCAAGCAGGATGCCAGAACCAGAAAAAAAGGACCATTTTAAGAAAGACATAAAGAGCGGCTGAATCTTTCTAAGGCTGTGCCATATGGCGGACCCTCTTTTTGAGCCGAGGGACTGCCTTCTGAACCAATGAGCGATCGGCCTACCTTTCAAATATTTTTGCTTGATGATTGAGCTCCATATGCCGTCTCCGAAGATGCCTCTGTGCAAAGACTTACATAGGAGGGCCATGCCGAATGACCTCATATGTAATAGGCCCAACCACCATCCCGCTTCGGTCTTGTGATTTCAATGAAATCATAGCAAACTCAAAAACCTAATAAAAACTTTAAAACCCAAATCTCCCATTAAAAAATAAGATCTTTAAAACAAAGTAATAATAATAGTAGTAAATGTAAAATATATTTGTATAGCCAATGTGTTTAAAACAAAATAATAATAATAACAATAAATGTAAAAGAATTTTTTTATAAGCAATGTGAATGTAATTACTCTCTAGAGGAAAAATTGTTTAAAACAAACGCAATAATTGTGAAGTAAAATTATATAATATTAATACATAATATACAAATTTATAAGTGGAAATTGGCTTGAATTGGATTTAGTACTCATCCAATTTCAAGTTCAAACATTATGAAAAAAGATTGAAAATGAAATCCACATTTAAAATAAATAAATTATTCCAAAAAACATCCAAACTAAACACTCAATCTATTTAGAAAACAAAAAACACCCTCATAAAATTATTTATGAGTTTTAGTGTCAATAGTTTAAATGGGAAGCTAGCCAATCCCATTCAATTGTTTAAAAGAATATTTTAACATTGAAAAACCAATCCTTTGTGGGAAGTGTTTCTGAATTTTATTTTTAAACTACTCTTTACATGATTTTTAAAATTTATTTTATTAAAAATAAATAATGCTAATTAGTCTGTTTAAAGGCATATATGCTAAACTGGCATAAAACATTACTGCCCTTAAAAATAAACAATGTTAATTAATCCACACCTATCACTTGCAGATCCAAAAATTACACCTATTTTAATTTTAAAGCTCGCCTCATTTAAAATAAATAAATTATTCCAAAAAACATCTAAACTAAACTAAACTTTATAAGAACATAGTAATAACATTCTACTTTGGCATTTTTCTGTTCAAATACTTCATAAAAAATATTCAAAAATTGCAAAGTTATAGAATAAAATATCTGAGAGGCTTATCAATTGTCTCAAAATGTGTCTAATTCTTCATATTAAAAGCTATCAATAAAATCATAACAAACTCAAAACCCAAATCTCGTATTAACTCAAAACCTAATCTTATATTAAAAAATAAAATCTTTAAAACAAAGTAGTAATAATAACAGTGAATGTAAAAAGTTACAAAGTAGTAATAATAACAGTAAATGTAAAAAATAATTTTATAGCCAATGTGTTTAAAAAAAATAATAATAATAATAATTCCATTTATCTATGTGAGGACCAGTATAACCCCTAAAAGCAAAGGGAGGCTGGAGGAGCCATGGGCATTGTTGCTAATAATTACGGCCAATGGAGTTTTAGATGTTCGTCCAAAAGGATGTTGGACAGCTTCGCCTCGCAGTGAACCATGAAATATCGCAGTGAACTATAAAATTGTTGCAGCCGTGATAAAGGTACTCCAAAGCAAAAGCCATACCCCACTCCATAGGCTTGGCAGATGGGTGGATAAATGGTGTGGGAGGACACTGGGTTGTCGCAAAGCGGGAGATGGGCGGATAAATGGTGTGGGAGCGGACACTGGGTGTCACAGAGCGGGAGATGGGTGGATAAATGGTGTGGGAGCGCACACTGGGTTGTCGTAAAGCTGGAAATTTGAAGGGCTCTGTTTTAGCAGAACATTTTTTTATGCCAAGGGCAGCGGATTTGGTTATTGTCTTATTTTTTTTATAACTAACTCAACTATTTTCAATCTGATCGCGGAGACAACTGACTCAACTATTTTCAATTCGATGGCAGAGACCATTTCCATCGTCTAACAATGAAATCAATCATTTCAATCGTCTAACAATGAAATCAACGACGAATGAAATAATAGGTGGCATGGGAGGGAAGTGGGAAGTGTTTCCCAAAGGGAAACCTTTGGGAATATAATTAATTAGGAAAAAAATTTCCAATTACTTCAGAAAAATAATTAATGATGATAATGATAATAAGTTTGAACTAGATATTTTTTGAGATAATTTAATTTTCCCATAATTTCCATACTCAATTTCTCCACATATAATTTAAACCCAAAACTTAACATAACTCACACTAAAACCAGTGAAATTAACTCATCTACACCTTGTAATAAACAACTCTCCTTTTAAAATAATAACATTAAACTTAATTTAATTGTACATTTAAATAATATTTTAAAATTTAATAAAGAAACAAATCAATAATTTTTTTATACATAAAATTCTTAAATAATTCCAAAATCTATAATAAAAATAAAAATATTATATAAAATCACTTATCATTATAACTATTTTCATATATTAAATCGATCAGTACGGTGTCGGGAAAATGCGATTATGGATAAGAATAAAATAAATAATATCTATCACGACATGTTTAACATCATTGTTATCTTTCATTCTGTAAATCTTATTTTTTTTAATTGTATTTTAGTTGAACGGAATTTTAAAATTAAACTAAAAGTTGTTTTTAGTGATTTTTTGAATTTTTTAGTGCTTAAATCTATCTGAAAAATTTGAAGTGAAATTTTGATTTGTATTATTTAAATTATTTTTTGACTGTATATATAGATTAAGCACCCTAAAAACTTATGGGACACTTGGATTGTGCAAGGTTTACCCATCAAAGTTGTGATTTCAATAAATTCTTGTCCGATTTTAAAGAAATTTGACCAAAAAATCACACTAAAGACAACTCTTTAAACTAATATGTATTTGTATAGAGATGAAAATCAAAAAGAAAATCACTCCTGATAAAATAAAATTTGAGATTCATCATAAAAATGTTAAAAAATCTATCAATCTTCAGTTTTATTTTTATATATATATATATATATATAAAATATAAAAAAGTATTATTAAAAAAAATTATAAATTGAAAAAACATATTAATATATAATAAGTTTAATATATATTAAAAAAAAAATCATTCATTACTATTAATATAACTATGTTGAGTTTGATTCCAAAATGATAATTTACATCCTTTTATTTTAAATTTTCTTAAATAAGTCAAGATTGATGTGTCTCTATCTTCCAACAATTTTATTTTTATTTTTTTTTTATTTTTTTTTTCCTGGTCAAGTAAGAGTGGAGCCTTCAATTAACCGAAAAAAAGTTACATATAGTACACATTTTTACAAGTATAAAGACCAGCAAAAGACATACCCGTTGATGATAAACAAACCACAAGGTCAACAAAACCCAAAACATTATACACAAAAACAAAATTAAACTTCCTCGGTTCCTCTCTTTCCCAAGCCTTTCCGTTGTTCTTCAATCTCCGTCATTGATCAGCTTCACAATCCAACAGTCGACTCTTCATCACATTCTCGGCTTATCGCACATTGTAGTTTTCACAAGCCGCCAACACTTGATTCCTGCGAAATGCGAGAGTTAACCTTCGTCGTTCGATCAACCCTTTGATCTGACAGTCCATAGTCCATCACAACATCACAAACCTCAGCTCATCGCAATATCACAAATCTGGGTTTATCGCTGACCAGACTCTTTTACTGAATGTGATTTGCGATTAAATCTTCGTCATCGATCTGGTTCTTGATCTGACGGTTGTCACAACATCGCATCGAGAACTTGTGCGACACTTAACCACTTCCCGAAGCCGATATAGATTATAAACCTTGGTCTATAAAACTTCAGGTCCACTCTTAGACTTAACCTCCAACCACTTTAAAACCTTATATCCATTCGATAGCGGAGGCGCTTAAATCCTACGGTCTACGGCCTTTCAAATAGCACGCAGGTTACAAATAGCTGAACCCTCATAGTCACTTCTAACGTCAGCGTTTGGAAATAAGATCGACGGTCAGGATTTATTGTGGCACTTCAACCAAGCTCAAGGACTTCCACCCTCTCCTACTCCCGCTAATCTTTTCCACCATTTATGTTCGTTGATCTTACATGATCTAACGACTCCTGTGCATCGCTACCTCACCTCTTTGTCCTTCTCTTCACTTCGAGTTTATGTCATTCCTTCAACTCCCGCTAGTCTTCCTCCTGCTCATTATTCATGGTCTGGAGGTATGCCATGTCTTTGGCTGCCTGTCGTTGACAATCATCACACAGTTTACTAGAGGGTATAGACTCCCAGTCGTACCGAATATAGCTTTCCTTACATAGCACCATTTAATTCGCCAAACAATTAGCTAACATATTGTCTTTTCTTCGCACATGAACGAAGCTGACGGTTCTCAGGGTTTGCAAGTGGGAATGAATACGTTGTAAGACCTATGAGAGCCTCCAATGTTTCGACACTTTTCCAGGTGTTGTTCCATTACACATTTTCTTAGCTGCATTAATGACCAATTCAGAGTCAGCTTCAATGATGGCATTGTGTAAATTTGACTCCATCAGGATTTCCAGGCATTGCTCTAAGGCCATGAGCTCCGCCATGTTATTAGTGGCAGTCCCCAAATGACTGTGAAAGATATCCTTTATGCGCCCCTGCTCATCTCTTATGACACTGCCAAATCCAACCATCCCTGGGTTGCCCTTAGAGGCCCCGTCTATATTGATTTTCAAAAAACCATGAGGAGGAGGCTGCCATATATCTTTACCAGCAGTTGTTTTGCTCACACCCTTGACAGTGCCTTGGGGAACTAGAGAATGGAGACCCAACTGCAGCAGTATGTGAGCATCCTGGGGCGAAGGAGGGTCCTCAGGAATTTTCCACATAAGGGCTCCTACTGTATCTTGAGCTATCATAAAATTGGACAATGATGTTCTGGGTCGAGCCTGTTTTTTTCTTGAAAATTCAGCCATTGTGTTCTTTCCATACATCCCATATGATAAAGCCTGGAACCAGAGTCCAAGCCTTGTTAATGATTTCATTACCTGAGAAGTATTTCCTCCAATTCTTCAAAGTGTTGGTGATGCTGAGTCTATCCCTGTCGGTTTGCCTGAAGACTAAGGTCGCCCAATCCCACAGGGTAGAGGTGAAGGGGTAGAGGTTTAGTAAATGTTCCATCGTCTCCTCCTGTAAGCAAAGATAATTTTAGGGGCGAATGTTCGCCCTTTGGCGAAATTAAGGGGTTTTAAATTTTTAGTGGGCGAATATTTTGTATCATATTACATTTTTACAAATCACCTCAAATAGCCCACCTTATTTTAAGGGAGGGTAAAAAAGGTAAATTTAGCCCTTGAAATTAGGACTCACAACCTTCCATTCGCCCATTTTCAAGGATAGGTTTTATTTAAGTGAATCAATTCGCCCATTTTCAAGAATAGGTTTTATTTAAGTGAATCCTATGGGCCAAATACCATATTTATAAAAGAGGTATGGTAAATTACTAAAAATATAAATAAATGAGAGGTATGGTAAATAAATAAAACATTTTTTATATTTACTCCATAAGTCACCTTATATACATGTAAGGGTGTAAACAAATAAAAATATAAGTAAAGTGGAGGTATGGTAAATAAATAAAACGTCTTTTTATACTTACTCAAAAGGTATGGTAAATAAATAAAAATATAAATAAACTAGACGTATCGTAAATAAATAAAACGTCTTTTTATATTTAGTCCATAACCCTCATTCTATTTATGAAGGCTCAAGAAAGAGTTTTTATTTAAGTGAATCCTATGGGCCAAATACCATATTTGTAAAAGAGGTATGGTAAATTAATAAAAATATAAATAAACGAGAGGTATGGTAAACAAATAAAACATTTTTTTATATTTACTCCATAAGTCACCTTATATTTACGAACACTCAAAAAATGGGTTATATTTAGGTGAAACCTATGGCCAAAATACTATGGGACAAATACCATGGACTAGATTGTTATTAATACCATGCAAAAAACCATTATTAACCCTAATATTAGAATTAATAAAAATAAAAATGGCACATGGTATTGACCCTTGGTATTCACCAAAATGGCACATGGTATTGACCCATGGTATTCACCTGGAATGTAGCCTATTTAAATGGGGGAATTAAACCAGCATGTAGCCTATGCTAAGATTCACTAGGACTTTACAAAGTTTTATTATTTAGTGAAAGACTCGCCAAGATCTTACAAGATTTTATAATTGAGTAAAATATTCGCCATGCCTCGTGAGAGATTCGCCAAAAAATTATATATACATATTATATTATTGATAAAATCGCCTTCCATTTTTCCTATATACCATGGAGATTCACCCATTTATTATATTTATAAATTTAGGGAGGGTTCTTAAAATTTTCCCTGCCTGTAAGCCACATATATGGCATTCGAATGGGCCAACAAAGGCCCTTTTCAGAAGATTCTCCCATGTGAGAATTTTCCTTTCGTGAACTAACCACATAAACAACTTGATTTTCATCCACTGCGAGTTCTTCAAAGGTCATTCCAAACCTGATCAGGGTTTGGATAATCGAAACCTAGGGCCATGCATTTAGCTTCTTTGAGGTTGAGGTGCCTTCGATGTTTCGACTCCATCTCAGTTGGTCAGACGAGAATGACATCAAAATCTTCCTCTGCTTTAAGTCAAGAGCAAGAGACTCTGCCTAGGCCTTCAAAGGACTCTCTTCACTATAACCAAGATCCTTCCACATTCTCCATTTACCATTGTTCCTTAACTGATCCTAGAAGTCACTTACCATAAGTAAACCCTTTTTGTCAGTGTCATTTTTGAGAGAAGTTAGTCCTTCCCTAAACAAATTTGGTTCCTGATGCCAGTTATCCTCCCAAAACCATGCAATTTTCCCATCTCGGATCTCCCAGAAACTATGCTTCTGGACAATGGCTCTATTCTCCCAAGAAAGGTTCCAAATGTGGGAGCCCTTGATGAGCCCTGACATTTGTATATGATCCCTCTCCTGCCAATTATTTGCATATTTCTGCTTCCAAAGCTTGGCCCAAGGGGTGGCTGATTCCTTGAGCCACCTCCACCAAAGTTTGGCTCCCGAAACTCTACTAAGGATTTCAAGGTCATGTAGCCCCAAACCACCATGGGCCTTAGGTTTACAGAGCTTGTCCCAAGCTACCAAAGCCCACTTATTTTTCTCTTCCCCTTTGCCCCAAAGAAAATCTCGTTGAATACTCCTGATTTGTTGCATAACTCCTTTAGGAGTAGGAAGAGCTAAAAACATGAAAATGGGTATAGCTTGTAGGATAGCCTTAGTAAGCACAAGATGCCCCACCATATTCAAAAACCTGTAGGTCCATTTCTTGACTTTGTCCTGAAGTTTATTAGTTACCGGCTTCCACACTCCCTTGCTCAGAGGTTTGCTAGTAAAAGGCATTCCAAGGTACTTAGAAGGTAACTGGTCCCTTTGAAACCCAAGAATTATAGTGAGGTTCCTCTGAATAGCAATGTCAGTGTTAAAAAAGAACACCTTTGATTTGTCAAGGCTTACCTCTATACCAGCAAACAATGCAAAGTCGTTCAGGATTTCTTTAAAGGCTATGGCTTCCTTGACCATAGGAATGCCCTGTAGCATTGTGTCATCAACAAAGTGTTGATGAGTGGAAGCAACACCATCCAGAGTAAGTTTCAAACCCTGGATTTTTCCTTCAGAATTTTCCATATTGATTGTTCAGGATTTCTTTGAAGGCTATGGCTTCCTTGACCATAGGAATGCTCTGTAGCATTGTATCATCAACTAAGTGTTGATGAGTGGAAGCAACACCATCCAGAGTAAGTTTCAAACCCAGGATTTTTCCTTCAAAATTTTCCATATTTATCGCTCTGCCTAGCCCTTCCATCATGAGAACAAAGAGGAAGGGGGAGAGCGGATCCCCTTGTCTGAGACCCCTAGAAGGCATAAAGGTTCTAGAGGGAGAGCCGTTAAGCAGAAATGAAAAGTTGGTCGAGGATACAAGGACCATAACCCATCTTATCCAGTTGTGGTCTAAGCCATAAGATCTTAACACTGCCCTGATGTAAGACCAGCTTAGCTTATCATATGCTTTCACTAGGTAAAGTTGCATGATCATACTAGCATGCTTATTGCTCTTAAGAGAGTGTACCACCTCGTGAGCTTGTATGATGTTGTTGAGAATCTGTCTTCCTTCCACAAATCCAGTTTTCTCCTCTAAGACGAGAGCAAGAAGAAGAGGCTTAAGTCTATTAGCGATCACTTTGGAAATAATTTTGTACACCACATTACATAAGGTTATGGGTCTGAATCTGTCAGGTGTCATAGCTTTTTCCTGCGTTGGAATCAAAGTTATGAAAGAGGCATTAAGAGCCTTCAAAACAGTTTTGGATCTTCTAGAGTCTTCCACAACATCAAGGATATCTTGTTTGACTGTTTTCAAACAAGCTTTGAAGAAGTCCACATTGAAGCCATCAGGGCCAGGAGCTTTCCCATTTGGCATCTCATTGATAACTTCACTAACCTCCTCTTCAGACATTGGCCTGTTAATATTGTGGTTGTCTTCCCTGGTTACAAGCTTAGGAATGAACTTGGTGAATTTGTTAATGAACTAAGATCTATCAACGAGAGGCTCCTCTGTTATGCTAAGGAAGTGTTGAATTAGGACAGATTCCATTTCTTTGTGAGAGATTAGCTCTTTCCCTTGAGAATCTTTAAGTTTTGAAATTCTGTTATGAGATCTGCAATCCAAGGTTGATCTATTAAGAAACTTCATGTTTCTTTCTCCTTCTCTAATCCACTTCACCCTCGATTTCTGTCTCCATAAAATCTCCTCTTGCTTGCACCGATTGTCCCATTCATTCTAAAGAGAGTCAGCCTGAATTTTCCGTTCCTCAGTAAAACCTTCTGAGATGATGATCTGATTAATCTCCTGGAATTTCTGCTCAACTTCTCTTTTGGCTTTAAAAATATTACCAAACTCTTTTTTGTTCCAATCTTTAAGCCTAGATTTGATGTGTTTAAGTCTCGGCTGCAACATGAACATTTTAGTGCCATGAACAGGCATATCTTCCGCCCACCATTTGTCAATATTGCTAGTGAAGTCAGGGTGAGAGAGCCAGACATTTTCAAACCTAAAAGGAACGTTCCTTGGTGTACCCATGAAAGTAGCTTCAAGCTGGACATGCCAGTGGTCCGAGCCTCTAAAGGGAAGGATTGAAGTTGACATATCAAGGCCTTTGAGAAAGAGGTCCTCTGAGATTATGAATCTATCTCATTTAGAGGTGACTTGAAAATCTGCTCCCTCTTATTATTCCAAGTATAAGTGCCATTAACTGTTTCGGTGTCCACTAGCCCCATGTTATTCATGAAGTTCTGGAAGGCAATGGAATCTCTACCTAGTTTTCTGGTGCCGTCCTTTTTCTCTATAAGAGATCTGATCATATTGAAATCCCCAGCCAGAATCTAGGGCATATCAGGATATCTCTCTCTCAGCTTCTCAAGGGAGGTGAGAAGCTTAAGTTTGTCTTCTAGTTTTTGAGGACCGTAGACGTTAGTGATCATGTAGATCTCCTTATCACCCAAAGGTTGAATCACCAGCGATAGATAGTTCCTAGAAGCTTCAGCATGCAGGATTCCAAGTTTTTGGGGATCCCATAGAGTAAGAATCCCACCCGCCAAGTTATCCTCTTTAACCTCTGGATAATCATACTTGATTAACCATTTGTTGTGTATCTCTCTGATCTTGTCCATCAAACATTTTGTTTCCTGAATAAAAACCATATCTGATTTTTCTTCTTTCATTCTACTGCTAAGAGTTCTTTGTTTCCTTTTACTTCCTAGACCCCTAATGTTCTAGGTTGTAAGATTCATTAAGAAAGGTTTGTAAAGGAGTAACTGGTAAGATCCCTCATCTTACCTGAGTTAATCATAAGTTTCCCACATTCAGTCAGCAACTCATTTTGTGTTTTTCTTCCTCTTTTCCTACCCGGGTTCTTGGAAGAATGCATCAGTGTATCCTCCATCATTTTCACTCCCATATTCTCCTGGCTAACATGGTTTCTTTTGACTCCAGAACACTTCGTTTGTGATCTCCAGAGGAAGAGCTGTTGAACCCTGTCAAACTCCTCTTTTGGCAGAGAGTCTACCCCTTTGGTGATTCCCTGCTCCAGAAACTTTTCTAGATCTAAATTCTCCCTCTCTAGAATTTCCTGCAGTTCATGGTCTTCCGTTCCATCCTCACTTGGGTTCATCTCATGGTCCTTACTAAGCTCCATAATGCTTGACATATCATCCTTTTGTTTGTTGTTTCTGGTATATCCTCCATATTAATATCCCTTTCCTTCTTATTGGGAATATTCTCCGATTCCTAGTTTGTCCCATTGTTTTCTCCTTCTTCATCTAAGATCTTGAAACTATTGTGACTCGGTTTTCCATTTCCATTAAGTTTCTTTTGGTACCACTTTCCTCCTTTCCCTTTACCCCCAACCTTAGTAAAACCTTTGGGAGCCTTACCTGTAGTGGCTTTCGTATTGCTCTCCAGCTTGTTCAATGGGCAGTCCTTGTATAGGTGCCCGTGCTCATGGCACTTACGGCACCTAAATGGACGTGTTCATAGTCCACCGCCTCCACCCATTCCTTATCATACACTTCTAAAATGATTGCATCCGGAAATTCCCCAGATAATTCCATTTCCATACATATTCAGGTGAAGGAAGTGTATTTACCTCTTAGAGTAGCATCTGAGATCTTTATAAAATGCCCTAGCTTGTTGCCAATAGCCTTTAGAGACTCCAGCTGCCAATAATATAAAGGAAGGGAATAGAGTCTTATCTATACTGGCACCGAGGTGAAAGTTTCTTGTTCTGGGACAAAGTTCATTACCCATGGTCTCATATAAAGGTCTGCAAAAGCATAAAAATAGGGCCCTCCCTCGAACACTCTGTCTTTATCCTCTAAGTTTGTGAACACCACCGTGAAGAAGCCCTTGGACCCAAGGTGAAGGTCAATTTCCCCCTTTGGTTTCCAGTGGTTCCTTATCCATGCTTGCAAAGCCTTCTCTGTCGGCCAAATACCCATAAATTTACAAATAATAGCATACTCCAACATGTGGTCTCTATGTACCTACAATGCTGGGTCACTTAAAACGACTCGAGGAATAGTGGTCAAATTGGGTTTACAAACCCCTAATGTACTCATAGGAGCAATTTTTGGACTGCTAACCTCTTTCGTCTTCTCCTTACTAGCTTCCTCATGATTCTCTTCCTGTCCTTGAGGTCTAATAGTTTTCGATTTTTCTATATTTTGGGCCTCTGTTGGCTTCTTGAAGTGATGCAATCCAACTCCCTTGCCTCTATCCACAGTGACTTAACTATAGGAGGGAGCTGATCTCCCTCCTCCACGCCCCACCGTGGTGACCAGCGACAAAACCCTAAAGCAAAACCCTCATGGATCCCAACCTCTGAGCTTTCCCGCATACAAAAATAAAAACTTTCTATCTTCCAATAATTTTAATAGCTTACGACTCTAGATGATAATTTGTTACACATTAAAATAATCTCATAAATCTCTTATATATAACATTTTTATTATCTAAAAAATAAATCATATTATTTTAAATATATAAATCTTCTTCTTATATAAAAAAAAATTATTAAATTAACATATTATTACTATATTAATAAAGCCTTGGTCGTTACATGCAAGCAACCTTATTGTAACAATTTGTTGATTTTCTATATAAATAAAATAAAAAAACTAAGATCATGAGACACTTATTCCAAGGTGAATGGTGGACAAAGATTATAGTGGGCATCACTTGTGGTTTATTAATGACTATGGAAATTAGTAAATGCATTAGCAAGGGATAAGAGGCAATAATTGACATTTAATAATGAAAATAAAGGAAAATAAAGGAAAATAGGAGAAAAGGAGCATGAAGAGACACAAATTTTCATGCAAGGGAAATTAAAAGAAAAATGAAAGAAAATAAAGAAAAATGAGACATCAATAATAAAAAGGAATTAGAGAATCAGTTGCTAGTTTTTGGTCATTACAACTTTTGTCAGTTCAGTTTCAGTTCTCTCCTTCCACACTCTCATTCTCTCATACTCTTGCGCACTTAGAGAATTATTGGAGCATTCTAGATTCACTTGGATTTGGAGACAGAAAGCAAAGGAAAGCAAGAGAGCATAAGAGACAGTTGGATCAACAACTACAATAGGATTACTTTGTAGGTAATAGGTTGCATGTGTAATCTCCTTGTTGTTTCTTTCATGCATGGTATATGCATGTGGCTCCTTGGTTATGTGTTGTCATTGGCATGGAGATTTTCCTGGAGTGACAATGGTTTCAACATTTCATTTCCATTTCCTAGATAGTGATGGTGTATTTGTTGAAAATGGCAACAAGAAATGCTAAAAATAGCATTGTTATAAATAGCATTTCAGGATATACTCCGAATCTGTTGGAAATAGCAAAAAATAAAAATGCTAAAAATAGAATTGCTATAAATAGCATTTCGGGATATATTCCAATTTTAATTAGTCCCTGGATTTAAGTTGAGAATTAAAATTCGAATTTGGTCTCAGCAGTTGTTTGAAAAATAATTAATTAATTTATCTTGATTTAATTAGTTGGAGAAATTCAAACATGAATTCTTTGTGAAGACATGCAATAGTTATCCCTTTGATTGAGGAATTTATCCCTTAATTAAGGAGATAAGGATGAGTTGTATTTGAGTTGTAATTAGTTAGCTCAGTTAACTGAGTTAAGTCTAGTTAAATTAGTTCCAAACAGTTGGAGGAACTAATTATGAGTTCAGTCAGTTAATGCATGCATGCATGCAACTAGTGTACTCCAGATAACTGAATATTCTCTCATAAATAACTCATGCATGTCAGTTCAGACAAAGACCCAGTTGATATTAAAGACAGGGACATTGTACTACCATTTAGAGGAATTTTCCTATAAAGGAAACTCATCCATGTAGAAGGAATTATCTCCTTCAGGATTGCGTAGTTATTTCTGAGTTTGGTGAGTTGTGTGAGAGGTGAATTCACACAAGTGGCAGCCAGAGGACCCAGGAGAAACTACGCAAGGAAATAGGAGGCTTGGAGGACTGAAGGAAGGCATATGTGTTGTTTATTCTGTCTATGAGCACCAGTGAGGGATTGTACTGAGAGCTAGATAGCTTGTGAGCTAAAGCTTTGTGTAATCCTCAGATATTTCCACGTGTATGATAATACATATAGCGGGGTTTTTAGCTGAGGCTTTCCCCAGAGTATTCTTCTGTGTTCATGTGTGATTGATTTCTCATTCTCTGTTATATGTGTTCTATTTGATCTTGCTCAAAATCGATTAAGCTTCCGCAAGTTTGTTTGTAGAAGTAGATCAAGTATTTTGCTTTATTATATTGCATTATTAGGTGATCTACAGTGAGAATTTCTACATGCTATCAGAGCTAGCTAATTCATGGAGCTGAGTTTATCAGAGCAATGAACAATATACTAGAGGAGATTTCAAAGTTTTGAGTTTTGGGCCGCGAGTTTTCAGAGCAGATCTGAAAATTTTTGTGCAAAATTTTTAGAAACAAATAGCAGATCTGGATTCCTTGCAGAAAAAGACCCAAATTCAAAAAAAAAAATCGACTGAATCGGAGTTCGGATGAGGGAGATATCGCTGATTTAAAATCAGCTCTTTTTCCAGAAAATTTCATGACGACGGGAAAGATGAAACAGATTGGTGTGCTAGCCAAGAACCTGTATGCACTTGAGGTACAAGATGTATGCAAAGCCTTGAGGAGCAAGGCAAAGGTTATATACTTGGTGGTTGAGAGGGAGAGTAAATTACCTCTCAACATACAGCCCCAAAAGAAGTCTCAGACAATTGTGGAGGAGCCACAAGTGGAGATGCTAAGAGGAGACCAAGTGGAGGAATCCACTCATGTAGAGACCTCCAGTAGGGGGGAATTTCAAGCCAAGTGGGCAAAGGGAGCACATGCACCCATATCTCCAGGTGTGAGGTGGGGCGATGTGAAGTGATAGTTCCTGAAGGCTTAAATAGGGGCAGGATCATTGAGGTACCCAACCTTTTTTATTAGACCTTGCTACGAGAGCCCCGACAAGGAGTAGTAGGATTGGCTGAGTGGGTAGAGACAAATGTAGATGGAGCAACAAAGAGAGCTATACTGTAGGAGTCCCAAGACAGTGCAGAGCTAGCAGGCTGCAACAATGTGAGAGGCACAAAAGTGTTGTACCAGTGCAGGATGGCACAGAGAGGTGTGCAATGGGGCGAGATGCAGGGAGTTGTTGTAGCAGCACAGAGGTTAGAGATAGAGCACTTGTCAGTGGCAGAGGGAGCTTCAACATTAGAGGGTGTTTCTAGCCCAACAGGGAGGTCAGTTGGGAGATCAGTTACTTACTTCTCAGTAACTGAGTTGCAGTGCAGTAGTGGGCAACACGATGCAACATGATGAGAGGAGGTGCAGTGCTGGGAGATAGGACCAGCAGCAGCACGGATGCAGCAAGAGGAATCAGTGTGATTGATGCAGTCAGAGATCAAAGTGATAGAGGCTAGAGAAATCAGATACTGAAGAGCACAAAGGTGCAGAGTTTTCAGTTGACAGAGGAAATAGCAGTCAAAGACTTTGATGACAGAGGCATCATTCTGATTCAAGTTGGATATTTTTTGTTTCTGGAGTTGTTGGAGCAACAACACTTGAGAGAAGTGTTGCATGCAGAACATTCTAAAGGTTCAAGATCAGGTTCGAGTTGAATGCCTTTCTTGTTGAGAGGGAGTGTTGAAAATGGCAACAAGAAATGCTAAAAATAACATTGCTATAAATAGCATTTCAGGATATACTCCAACTCTATTGGAAATAGCAAAAAATAGAAATGCTAAAAATAACATTCCTATAAATAGCATTTCGGGATATATTCCAATTTTAATTAGTTAAAATTGAGAATTAAAATTTGAATTTGGTCTCAGCAATTGTTTGAAAAATAATTAATTAATTCATCTTGAGTTAATTAGTTGGAGTTCAATCAGTTAATGCATGCATGCATGCAACTAGTGTACTCCATATAACTGAATATTCTGTCATAAATAACTCATGCATGTCAGTTTAGAGAAAGACCCAATTGAGATTAAAGACAAGGAAATTGTACTATCATTTGGAGGAATTTCCTATAAAGAAACTCATCCATGCAGAAGGAATTATCTCCTTCACGATTGCGCAGTTATTTCTGAGTTTGGTGAGTTGTGTGAGAGGTGAATTCACATAGGTGGCAGTCAGAGGACCCAGGAGAAATTGCGCAAGGAAATAGGAGGCTTGGAGGACTGAAGGAAGGCATATGTGTTGTCTATTCTGTCTATGAGCAACGTTGAGGGATTGTACTGAGAGCTAGATAGCTTGTGAGCTAAAGCTTTATGTAATCCTCAGATATTTCCACTTGTATGATAATACAGATAGCGAGTTTTTTAGCTGAGGCTTTCCCCAGAGTATTCTTCTGTGTTCATGTGTGATTGATTTCTCATTCTATGTTATATGTGTTCTATTTGATCTTGCTCAAAATCGATTAAGCTTCCGCAAGTTTGTTTGTATAAGTAGATAAAATATTTTGCTTTAGTATATTGCATTATCACGTGATCTACAGTGAGAATTTCTACAGTATTGGATTCCCCATTTGGTTTTTTTTATTGGTTCTCAAATTTCCTATGGCTATGGGTTGGAACAAATTCCTTGGAGCCTTGAAACAACTTGGGTTCCCTGGAGGTTGTGGTTTGAGTTACTAGTCCCTGGAGCCTATGGGTTGGAATGAATTCTCTAGAGCCCTAAAACAACTTGGGTAGAGACCAATCTGGTTTATGTTAGTGATTTCTAGACAATATAGGTGAAATCATTGTGGTTGAGGGTTGAGGAGGTTTGGCCTCTAGAAGCCCTAGTTGGTTTATTTTGGTATAACCCTTGTAATATCACATTCATGCTTGGAATATGGTGCAAGGGTGATTGGTTGAAAGAAATATTTGGTTCTAGCCTATTCTATGGTCAAGTGGTACGTGGAAGTCCTTGACTTGGTCTGCATTTTCATATGTTAATATGAGTTATTTTTCCTATTATTATCCATGAGCACTTGTACTAGTTATTATGGTGACCTTATGGTTGATTTGTCATAGTTTCTATTCTAGTTATATGCATGGTTTTATGATGTGCTCTAGCTATGACTCTTGTTCATGATTTGATAAGTTACTAGATGGATGATAAATGCATGGGCTAACAAGTGTTGTTGCAGCTAGCTTAAGAGGGTATAAATTCTTCTTGGTGATTCTTATATGAAGTTTAGAAGTTTATGATTAGATATGCATTCATAACCAATAACTTTTTTGTTTACTATCTATTTGATGAAATGTTTATCTTTCATTAGGCATGTCTAGACCAAGATCTTGCTCAAGCTTTAATTGTTTAACATTGTTATCATCATTTTCATGATTCTAGAAAGTTAGAGATAGTTCTATGCAATGGTCTTGAGGATATCATGAAAAAGTGGCATAGATCTCTCGGCCGCATGGTCTGAACTGAGGAATTTGGTTCATAACTACATGCAAGCAAGCTTATGGGTGTGGTTGGAGCCTCATATCCGCATGTAAGGTGTGCCAAAGGTGCAGTCGAGGAGTAAACCTAGTGAAAATGAGTTCTATCTTAGGGATTGATCACCTGGGATTATTGGTAGGCTCTAGAGTGATTTGTAGTCTCTAAGGGATGGCAATTTACTTCTAGTTTGTAGGCCCCACTTCCATAACTGAAACTTGGAGGTAGGGTCATATCATAATGACACTGAACTCATGTTTACCCTGGATAGCTTGTAAAAGTGGGTAAATGTGGGAGGGGTATTTAAAGGGTGGTATAAGAACATGTTTTATTCTCTTTGGGTGATATCTGATACCACAGGGTGGTATCAGAGCTTCGACATTCAAACACTTGGATTGGATGGGATAAATGCATATTGTTATACATGCATGTTAATTGTATATGTGTCTACTATGCATGCATTGTGATGGTTATGGTTATTATGCATGTGACCATTATTATAGTTTTTTTTTATCACGCATGATGTTGATATGTTGATGTCATTATGTATCTTATTGTGCTAATTTGGATTCATTTTGCAGATGAGATAACCTCCCCTGAAACACACTAATGTATGATTTTTATTATGTCTTTATTTGGTTAATCTAACATTACATGTTTGCAAGAGATAGAAGATCGGAGATGAAGAGAAAAATGGTGGACTATAGTTCACATGACTCCCCTTACAGGCTTGATGTGAATTCTATGGAATGGGAAAGGTTAGTTGGGAAACAAGGAGAAGAGTACTCTCCTAATTTAGTAGATACACTGAGAAGTTTGAAGGAAGGGATCAAAAGTTGTAAGGAAGATAATAACATGATGATTAAGGCACGAGAAAGGTTTGTCTAAGCTCAGGAAAAGCAAGCAAAAGTTAATGCAATCATCCTACAGAGCCTTTCATATTTTCAGAAGTAGGGACAACTAGGGATCAGTCATGGATAGGAGGAGAAGACTAATGGGGTATATGGAAGTAGATATCATAGAGGTAATAGGTTGGATAGGGATGAAACAGTCAGAGGTGGCAGATATTTGGATAGATCTGACAAGCAAGCAAGCTAATGGATTTTATTCTGGTTCCATTTCTGAGAGAAAACATCATTATTACCACCAACATCCTTATAGGAGGAGTGAGAAGCAATATTTTCCAAAGGAGTTCAAGAAATCCAAGCCTCCTAAATTTGATGGGGATGTGAAGAAATCATTAGATGTAGAAGCATGACTATTTGGGATCAAGAAGTTCTTCAGATTGCATGATTATTAAAAGAATATGAAAGCAAAGATAGGTATCTTCAGTCTCAAGGGAAAAACATATTTTTGGTGTCAATTTGTGAAGCATGTCTGAGGCATCAGAGTAGAGGAGTTGAGTTAGAATGAGTTTAAAAGACTCTTCAGGAAGAAGTACTTGTCTGAGAGATATTATGACGAGAAGCCAAAGGAGTTTTATGAGCTTAAGATGGGTTCTATGATAGATGAAGAGTACACAACCAAGTTTTTATAGTTGTTGAGGTATGTGCCCTACCTCAAGGATGAGAAGACAAAGGTCCAAAGGTTAACGAGTGGATTTTGTTTAGCATTTAAAGATCAAATTGAGTATGATGATCCTCGATCATTAGAGAAATTCATCGAGAAGATGAAATACTGTTATGAGCAGTCTAAGTGCAAGTTTGAGCCTAATTAGGATTGGAGAAGTACTTAGAAGACTAAAGGAAAGTGGGCTAAGAAGAGAGGAAGATCTGAAGATGCAGGTAAAAAGGAGAACACAGTGTTGTACAAGAAGTTCAATGCAGTTGATAGAGGACATGGATTTCAGCCCGAGGAGAAGAATAAGGGTAATAATAGGAAGCCTTTAAGCTATTGTATTTGTGGTGGAGATCATTGCAGGAGCGAGTTCCCATTGTACTAGGGTGATAGGCCTTAGATTTAAAGTGCTTAGGAGGCATACACAATTGGAGATGTTGGGAAGAGTATTCCTCGGATTTATGCAGTAGTGGATACAGGAAGGATAATCATCAAGCATCCACTATTGAGATGGAAGGTAAGATTTGTGATCAAGTTGTTTCCATTTTGATCGATCTTGGATCTAATTATAGTTATATTTGTCATGACCCGGTGGAAAAGTGTTGCTTGAATAAAGAAGTGCATGCAGAATCTTGGTTGGTGTAGTTGGCTATAGGGACCAAGAGAAGAGTTCATCATTGGGTGAGATCTTTTGCATTTGAGTTGAATGGTATGCCTACATCAACACATCTAAATGTGCTTCCTTTGGGATCATATAGTATGCTTTTGGGCATGGATTGGTTGTTCATTCACAGGACCAAGGTAGACTACTATGACAAGGCTATTGAGTGTCTAGATGATGATGGAGAAAGGAGAGTCTTGCAAGGAAAGAAGAAGCCTACATCAATGAGAATTGTTACAACTATGCATGCAAAGCGCAGTTGCTGGAAGGGATGTGTATTGTTTTCAGTTCATATTTCTAGTGATAAAGGGAAGGATGTTGAGGATGATGAAGTCCTAAAGAGGTATCCTATTTTTTAGTAGTTTTAGGATGTGTTTCCTGTAAAGTTTTTATAGTTTCATCTTCATAGAGAGGTGGGATTTTCTATTGAGTTGATGTTGGGAGAAACGTGGGAGCAACACTAAAATCTAAGGCACCATACAGGATGAGCACTCTATAGTTGGTGTAATTGAACTTACAGGTTAAGGAAATGCTTGATAAAGGATATATAATGCCAAGTGTGTTGCCTTGGGGTGCACCAATATTGTTTGTAAAGAAGCAAGATGGTACTATTAGATTGTGCATTGATTACAAGAAGATAAACAAAATAACTATCAATAATAGGTATCAATTGTCCCGGATTGATGACTTATTTGATTAGTTGAAGAGAGAAATAGTGTTTTCAAATATTGATTTGAGATAAGGATATCAATAGATCTGCATCAAATAAGAAGACAGCTACAAGACGACATTCCACACAAGGTATGGACATTATGATTTTTTGGTGGTTCCTTATGGTCTTACCAATGATCTAGCCACCTTCATGTGTTTGATTAATAGTGTGTTGCATCCTTACCTAGACAAGTTTGTGATAGTGTTTATTGATGATATATTGATATAATCTAAGAATGAGGAAGAGCACGAAGAGTACCTGGCAGCAGTGTTGAGATTGTTGAAAGAGCATCAATTGTATGCCAAGCTCAACAAGTGTGGTTTCTTTCAATCTCAAATTCACTACTTAGGACATGTTGTTTCTAAGGATGGGATAAAATTGGACCCGAAAAATATTAAAGCTATCATGCAGTGGCCAACTCCTAGGAATGTGGATGAGGTCATATCATTCATGGGACTAGCAAGTTGTTATAGGCAGTTCATCAGGAACTACTCAAGGATTGGCTATCTTATTACATCTTTGCAAAGAAAAGGGTTCAAAAGGTTTGAATGGACTGAGGATTGTGCAACTAGTTTTGAGAAGTTGAATCATTTGCTTACAAATGCTCTAGTTTTGAAGATTTTAGATCCTAATAAGGAGTTTGTGGTTTGTACAAATTCTTGCAAGGAATGACTTGGTGGAGTCCTGATGTAGGAAGGGCAGGTAGTATTTTATGATTCAAGGAAGCTGAATGAGAACGAAAGGAACTATGTGACTCATGATCTTAAGTTGGAAGCTATCATTCATGCATTTAAGATATGGAGATATTATTTTCTTGGCAAGAGGTTCATCTTAATGAGTGATCATATTGGGTTGAGGTACTTGTTTGACCAACCAAATTTGAATGCTAGGAAAGCTAGATGGTTAGCTACCCTCAGTGAGTTTGACTTTGAGATTAAATACATCAAGGGTAAGGAGAACAAGGTTACATATTCTCTCAATAAGAGAGAGTAGGTGAATCATATTTCAATTGTGAGCTCTTATGGGATAGATTTATAGGAGCGAATCTTGTATGCATAGCACCATGATGAGAGGTATCAGTAGCTAGAGCAGATATTGCAACAAAAGGGTGAAGGTGATAGAGATGAGGATTATCACCTCATGGCATATGGCATGGTCATATTTAGGGAACAAGATTTATGTGGAAGATAATAGTCAGCTCAAGAAGCTTATCTTGAGGGAGTTTCATGTCAAACCATATTCAGGCCACCCAAGTTATCAGAAGACTTTGATAGTTGTTAAGAAGCTTTATCATTGGATAAATTTGAAGAAAGAGGTGGTTGAGTTTGTTGCAAGATTTGTGGACTGTTACCAAGTGAAAGTAGAGTGTAAGTATCCATCTGGTTTGTTACAGCCTATTTCGATTCTAGAATGGAAATGGAAGGTTATTTCCATGGAATTCTTATAGGTTTTCTAACAACATCAAAGTAGCATGATTCCATCATGGTTTTGGTTGACAAGTTGAGCAAGGTATCTCACTTCATTGTCATGAAATCTACTAATTCAACTAGTTAATTAGCTCAAATCTTCATCAGGGAGATAGTAATTTTTCATGGAGTTCCCAGGAAGATCATATCAGACAAATATGCTAACTTGACTTCCAAATTTTGGAAGGAGTTGTTTGCAGGCTTGGGGACATAGTTAGTCTTCAGCACAACTTATCATTTGCAGATAGATGGACACACATAGAGGGTTTACAGGGTTCTTGAGGATATGTTCAGGATGTATGTCATGCATCCATAGAGGAATTGAGAGGAGTATCTTCCACCAGTGGTGTTTGCATATAATAATGGGTATTGGGAATCCTTGATGATGAGTCCAATTGAGGTTCTTTATGGGCGAAGTTCTAATAATCGTATCAACTAGAGTGGTTCAGTGAATAGGGTGTTCATTGGACTAGATATGTTGGCTAAGATGGAGCAGGAGATGCAGGTTATTAAGAGGAACCTAAAGGCAACATAGGACATGCATAAGAATTATGTAGATCAACATAGAGAATTCAAGAATTTTTAGCTTCGAGAGAATGTGTACTTACGCATCAAGCCTAAGAGGAGGTCCTTGAGGGTTGGTCATGTGTCAAGTTGGCACCTTGGTATTGTGGGCCTTCTGAGATCCTGGAGAGGATTAGACTAGTGGCATACCAACTTGCACTATTGCCAATAGTGAAATTCCATGACGTTTTCCATTTTTCATTACTTAATAGATATGTCCAAGATGTTGATCATGTGATTGATTGGTTTGTATTCCGGATGGAACCAGACGGAGAATTCCAGCCAAATACTTAGTGCTTTATGTAGCGAAAATAGCTCATGCTCTCACATCCAAAAATAGAGCAAGTTAAAGTGTAGTGGAAGTACTTTGGGCTTGATGAAGCTACATAGGATATGGTTGATGGGATGGGGCTTTGCATCCTTCCTTATTTGCTAATTGATAAAATGTGTTTGGTTTATGTGTTTTGGTTTATATATATGTGTGTGTGTGTGTTGTAAACACTACAATGAGTTGTATTATAAAGCTCTAATAAGCATTATGTTGTAAGTATTTCATCACATTGTGTTATAAAGCTCCTATAAGCAGTATGGTGTTCATGGTTTGAGAAGTTTGGTATGATGTAAATGTTGCATCGAGTTGTGTTATGAAACTTCATGGGAAACATGTTTTTCTAGTTATAAGAGTCATAGAACACCAAGGATAGTGTTCCCCTAAGGGGGAGTGGTTTGTAATAGCCCCTGATTGACTTTCTATGTAAATAAAATTAAAAAAACCAAGGTCATGGGACACGTATTCCAAGATGAATGGTGGGAAAACATTATAGTCTCAATATCTTATGGTCTATTAATGGCTATGCAAATTGGTAAAGTCATTGTCAAGGGAAGAGATGCAATAATTGGCATTTAATTATGAAAATAAAGGAAAATAAGAGAAAATGAAGGTGAATAGACACAAATTTTCTTGCAAGGGAAATTAGAGGTAAAATGAAGGAAAATGAAGGAAATGGGGACATCAATAATAAAAAGGCATTAGAGAATAAATTGTTATCTTTTGGTCATTACAATTTTTGTCAGTTCAATATTGGTCTTCTCCTTCCAAACTCTTATTCGCTCATACTCTTGCAGACTTAGAGAATTCTTGGAGCATTTTAGCATTCACTTGGATTTGGAAACATCTCGGGTTCCATGTAGGCTGTGGGTTGAGTTACTAGTTCCTGAGGCCCTGGACATCTTAGGTAGAGACAAATTTGGTTGATGTTAGTTATTTCTAGACCATATAGGTGAAAACACTATGGTTGAGGGTTGAGGTGGTTTGGCCTTAGAATCCTTGATTGGTTTATTTTGGTTTAACCCTTATGATCCCACATTCATTCTTGGAATATGGCATGGGGGTGATTGGCTAAAAGAGAGATTTGGTTCATCTGAATCTATGGTCGGGTGGTACATGGAAGTACCTAACTTGGTTGGAATTTTAATATGTTAATATAAGTTATTTTTCCTATAGTGATCCATGAGCACTTGCACTGGTTATTATGGTGATCTTATGGCTAATTTGTCATAGTTTCTATTTTGGTTATATGTTGTATATATGCATGATTTTATGATGTGTTCTAGCTATGAATCTTGTTTATAATTTAATAAGTTATTGGATGGTTGATGAATGCATTGGATAACAAGTGTTGTTGCAGCTAGCTTAAGAGGGAATAGATTATTCTTGGTGATTCTTAGATGAAGTTCAAAAGTTTATGATCAAATATGCATTCATGACTTGTAGTTTCTTTGTTTACTGTCTGTTTGACGAAATTTCTAACTTGAATTAGGCATGTATAGGTAAAGGTCTTGCTCAAGATTTGATTGTTAGCATTGTTATCATCATTGTCATGTTTATGCAAAGTTGCAGACAATTCTGGGCAGTGGTCTGGAAGCTATCTTGAAAAATTAACATAGATCTCACGACTGGAATCTCTGAACTGGGGAATTTGGGTCATAACTGCATGTAGGTGGGCTTATGGGTGTGGTTGGAGATTGATAACTGCATGAACAGTGTATCAAGGGTGCAGTTGGGGAGTAAACCTAGTGAAAAAGAGTTTCAACTCATGGATTGATCACCTAGGGTGGTTGGCAGACTCCTAAGTGATATGTAGTCTCTAAGGGATGTCAGTTTACTTCCTCTTTGTAGGCCCCACTTCCATAACTAGAAATTGGAGGTCGGGTCATATCATAGTGACACTCAACTCATGTTTATCCTGGAGATCTTTTAAAAGTGGGTAAATGTGGGAGGGGTAGTTACACCCATGGTCCGAGAGGCAAAGGCTGTAAATAAAATTTGACATGACTTCATGTTGGCCTAAAGTATTTTGTCAACCCTTCTAAATCCCAAATATTTTTCTTCAACACTCATCCTACCATTCAAGCCCACTTTGCTCAAATCTTGGGTTTTTAGCGATCCTGTCTCTTCGTTATCTACCTCAGGGATCCTTTGGTTAACAACTCTCTAAACACAGTTAATTGGTAGCATCTTATTGATAAAGTTTCTACAAAATTAGACAACTTAACTTTCTTAACCACGTACATAGCTAGAAGGCTTGTCCCTCTTAATTCTATCCTACTATTGTCGTTGTGACAACACCCTCCAAAAATTTTTCAACACTTGAATTTTGGATCCTACTGTGGATCTTGTGATCGGTCATTCCATAGTCACTTATTAGTTGGTTGATGCTTGGTTAAGTCTTTGGTCTCCCCTCTTGAATTGTAAGCATCAAAGTCACCTGACCACGCATGCTCAATCCGCAACAAGTTCACGAACACATACTTTTATGCAAGTTGAACAAGACCAACATAGTCCATCAAGATAGTGTATGTGAAATGTTCAAACTAAGTCGATGGTCAGCATGCACTTTCAATTAAGTTTCTTTCACATTTTCTTGCGATCATCTCTCTATTTCGGGGAGTTTCTTCAATTGTTTATTTTTACGCACTTTCACCGTCGAAAGTGTCATTTTCACGTTTATGATTGTTTCTTTCACTTTATTTCACTTTACAAGTTTTTTTTTCATGTTATCCTTGCTCTAGAATGTGTCACTTTCACCGTGGTTCGCATATTGCAAGTGGTGTTCACCCTTTTATTTCCATATCACAAGTGTTGTCTTTTGGCATGGGAAATCATGCAAAGTGGAGTTCTAGCTTGTTTCAAAGGGTTAATTTGGTGTTGATGAGTCCTTCTAGTCATATAGACATGTTTCACACTCATTCCCAAACATTTATGCAATGTCCCACAAGTGTCGTCACTTTCGTCGCAAAGTGTATCTTTTGTGTCACACTTGGAGAGGTATGTTGTATTACTATTATATTGAGGGAATCATGTTGTTCTTATCTTATGAGTTATCAATGTTGTATCATCGAATGTTTCGAGTGTGTGATCATGATCTAGTTTTTTATTTTTTCACTTGAGCCTCACTGATCCCACACTTAGACTTATCCAAAAATTTTCACTTTTGAGCAACTTGACCTCACTTAACCTTCTTGAACTGCACACTACGTAGTCTCAACCCTCAATCCTTGACATTTCCTCTTCGAAATATGCACTCAGCAGTCTCAATGCCCAGTCCCAGTCCTTAAGTTCTATAACTATGAAATTATTGCCTTCAACAAGCCTTCTCTGCACACTATGCAGTCTGAAGCATCAAGCCTCAACCTTGAGCTCTTGAACTACACAACTGCATAGTCACTTCGTATTTGTCCCTCTAGAACTATGCATTGGGAAACTACAAGCCATAAGCTTCTATTTTGAGCCCTTTGAACCTGTCAACTAATTATTCTCCTAGATTGTTCTCCTTCCTGAATTGCGCATTGGGCAATTTCAAGCCTCAAGATTTAAATATCGAGTCCATCAATTGCGCAGTGCCTCTATCCAGACCCCCAAAACTATGCATTGCACAGTCTCAAGGTTGAAGCCTCCAGCCCGAGTCCTTGAGTCCTTCAACTATGCAATTATTTGACCCTGGCCATCCAGAACTGTGCATGGTGCAATCTCAAGCCTCAGTCCCACACCTTGGCCTCTAGAACTGTGCAATCTCTGAGTCAATCACTCAACCAGTCATCATTCCATCCCTAACAAGTGATTTCATGAAACATGTTAGACCATGGGTTTATCAGGCTGATGTTGTCTTGTCATGGGTGGATTGAAGTCACAATTATTCTATTATTTCATGACAGGATGATGATGAAGGAGATGGAGAAGGAGACTATGCTTGAAGACACCTAAGGAGCTGAGGAGATAAGATGATCACCAGGCAAGAAGATGAAAGAACACAGGATTATAACAGAAAATGGAAGATCAAGACTGCATGAAGACTTCATACTGATTCACAACCCTTTATATGGGGGATATAGAGAACAAATCATGTCGCTTACAAAGATGAAGTATTGGATACATCTCTTATCGAAAGAAGCAACAACAAAGAGTGGTCTAGCATTGCCATGTCATCATGCAGTCTATATCATCAGTTTCATGTCATGTCATGAGTCATCATGTGTCGCTTTTTTATGGATTATGTAAATTATATAATAGAGAAATATAATGTAAAGTGGAAGTCCAAGAGTCATTCATGTAATGTGAAAATTCATGTAGGAAGTCAAAAGGTCATAGAGAAGTCGAACAGTCATGAGGGTAGTCCAAGAGTCACAAGGGAGGTGAAGGATCACCCCATTTGTTATATATACACCCTCATTATACAAGAAAAGGAATTTTCACCTTGGCTCCTCCTACCAGGCATTGGAGAGGAAGATAGTTTTTTTGGAGGAGCAAGTGACTAATCTAATGCTCCACTATCAGGGATAGTGGTGTTCACTATCTTGATGTATCTTGGAACTTTTACTTAATTCAGAAGTTCATTGAGCCAACACGCTTTCATGCATATGTCGTGAATATTAGAAGACTATTCTTTGAATGTTTGTGATGTATGTTGTTTTCATTGGTACTAAGGAAATTGAACTATTTAGGTGGCTTTGGTACTTATCTTGTTGAAGGTATGTTGTATTTTCTTTAACAATCGTTGCTTCCTTGTGAACTATTTTACTGATTGATCAACGATTCATTCATATGTATATGCCCATGTGCCTTTTTAATATTATTACAATTAATTGTCTTTAAAGGGCCCACTTTTCTCTTCCCTTCAGTAGAAGTACCTTGATATTATTCACATCTGAACATTTCACAAGGCATACTCACTCGTTGATCCAAGATTACTTATGCATTACTCCCTTGTGCTCAAATTTGTAACCAAGGAAAATATATAAGAATATATGGCAGTTGGGCCAATACCTTGGATGGGGATCCTATTCCAGAAGGTGTGAGGTCTAATTGGGGCTTCACATCAAGGATACCCCCTTGGTTGATGGATTTCCATCACCCATCAACAAATGGAGCTAGAAGGAGGGCCATATGACAAGTTGTGCATGTTGATTATGTGTTTAATCTCTTTTCTTAAATGGCTCATCCTAAAATCATACTCTCGAGGTGTTTTTCTAACCTATCCCATGGTAAAATTTCAATCCCCGATGAGCATCTTTATCACTTGTCCCAATTGAAGTTTGATGGTGAGGATGGAATGTCCATAACTAAGCACATTTCTAATTTTCTTAAATTTTGTGAATATTACGAAATTTATGATGAAGATTTTGCAAGTGTGACTTTCTTCCTCACCCTTGAAGGTCATGTTAATTGATAGTTTCATACCTTACCATTTTCTTCCATCCATTATTTTAATCATTTCCTCCAGGAGATTTATCAAGCCTTCGATAGGTATGAGTACCTAGATGTTCTTTAATGAATTAATCAATTAAGAATGAAGCCTAATGAATAAATTGAGGATTTCTCTAATCGATTACTTCACCTTTGTTGTGAATTTCTTGAAGAAGATACAAATTTCTATTTCTTGAAACAAAAGTTTTAGTGTTTGGTTCATATGTCGTTGCATGATGAACCTGAACCCCCTGATGTTCCTACTCTTGTAAATAATGAGACACGTCTAATTTCATAGGAGGAATTTACTACTCCTTTTGTTCCTTTCCATCCTCCTTTTCCAGTTCCTCCGTGCAATGATAATAAAGTTGGGAAATATGCACATCAAATTCCTAATCCAGCTTCTCATCCTCCTTCCACTTTTCATGATTCAAATTAAATAGAGGAAATCTTGTAATGGCTCATGAAGCCTATGGTGAAAAACAATTTTTCCATTCCTCAAGATGGTATTAACACTCATAACTGTAGCCTTGAATATTATTTGGATTTTTGTTATCCTCTATCATCTACATGCCATAACTCTTTGTACCTTGATCCACTTGATCAATATGCTCCACCATCTAGTTTTTCACACTCTCTTGATTTTCAAGTTGTTGGTCCAAATAGTGATCAAGTTAAAGATATTCTCTTTCTTCTCTTTTTCAAAATCCTCCATCTGAAGATGGTGTTTCCTCATTCTTGGATGATATTGAATCTGGTAATCTTGGTAGTCAAACAAATGCAACCAGTTTGCATAATCAATCTCAAGTATTGGGCAAAAAACGTTCTAATGAGGATGACTTCATTAATATATATGATGACAGATGTCCAAGTGCACCAATTGATCTTCTAGTTCCTCAAGAAGATTTTAAATTCGAAGATTTAGATTTAGAATATGATCTGGTCAAAGGAGATGTTCTTACCAAAACATCCTCTTCATCCCACTATCCCTTGTGCCCTACTATTTGCGATGCATCTACCTGTGATGGAGACACTCCATGCTCTTCAAGTTTTTCATCCAATGAATTAACTTCTCAATTGGCATAAGGTGGTGAGGATATCCATGATAAAAGAGAAAACAATCAAATCATTGAGTATCCTTTCCATCCCTCATCATCTCTTGTTTTGCATAAAGGCATTCTTCAAATCATCTTGCTCAGAAAATTTCCCCGATTCATTCATCTTCGGATTTGTGATCAAAAAAATATTTCAACTTGAGTAATTTGGTTGTTGAAGCTGTAAAATCTGATCAAATCAGTGACATAGATGGTTTCCATCTAGTTAGTAGTAGTCTTATTGAAATCAATGGTAGTATTTATCCTCACACCATGCACGATCTGGTTCAATATTCAAAATGCGATTTTACAATCCTTGAAAGTTATGGGACTTTTCAGGGAGTCGAGGCACTTCAACTTCCAGTAGTTGTTATGACAGGATCTCGTGACCCTAATAAGGTCCCCGAACTAAGTCAGATCTAGTTTCTCTCATGAAATCCTTCTCTTTGCATGGTTTCACTCGATGAAAATGTCTTCTTGAAAGATTATTGGTATTTCATATGTAGTCTTTTGAGATTTCAAGGTTTCATTTCTGATCGGATTCAGGAACCTTCCTCATTTGATTCATCTTCATTAAAATATATCGTATCAAAATTGGGTTTGGAATGTGAATCTCTCATAGAATCATGTAACTATGAAGTTAATCATTTCAAAAATGAACTTTGGCCAAAGAAATCATGCCTATCAGATTCATTTCAAAATAATCAGCTCCTGTTTTTTCTTTTGAATGTTATATCACGAATATTTTTCTTCACCACACTTGAAATCCTCTTGAGTGCTAATGAATGCATGAGTTATTATGTGAATCAAACTCTTCTTCATTCATTGTATCGTGATTGGTCTCATGCATTTGTTTTATTGGTATTCCTTTTCACTTTTTTTTTATGATTACCATGTCAGTACAACATGCGACCAGTCACAATGAAATCATTTGTTACATTTATCATGTGAGCAAGATGATTCACATATTCAAGGAATTCAAAAATATGTTCAAACTAGTCTATATTTTTTATCTTCTAACAGAGAATCTCTTTCCACAAATGGCCCATTTGATCATAATATTAACTATCATTCATCTTATCATTTTCCCACCAGTATATTTGATGACATTTGTTTCACATAAATCAATCTTTATGGTTTATCTCACCATTCAGATACTTGTCAAGCAGCCGAGGAACTTCATCCTTCGCTTATGGTTATGTCATGCCTTCACTATCTTGACAAGCCTTCTGAATATGATCAGATTCATTTTCCCTTACAAGATTCTCATCCTGATCCAGTACTTTTAACTGCAAATTCATCTATTCAAATATTTTAGGATTCTCAAGAGAACCATTTCAAGTTTCATGATCCAATCGTTAAATGGTTGCAGTAATATTACCTAGCACAATTAGCCATAAATAACAAGTTTCAACCTTTTCTCATGCTTGCTAAGTAGTATAGTGCAAATGAAGATACATTTGTAAGAAGCCCCCAAGGTTTGTCTTCTTACAATTTTAAGAAAAAAAGTAAGAGTGAAAAATGGTTAGAAATAGTGGTTGTGACATATCTTTCTATTAACAGGAAATAACTTGAATTTGTTGTTCAGAATATTCAAGCTCTTATATTTTCTATTGCACATTGTTTTATCTCATTTTTAATCAATCATATATTTGTGATTACATGTTGGGAACAACTACGGTGGCTACATTGGAAATTTGATTATACGTGACCCTGACCTTCTAGCTAATTAGGTTAGGAGTAGGTCTAGTTGCATTTTAGTTTACTTTCACATTCATCTTGCATTCATTTTGTCATTTTGGTTTCACATAATCTTTTCAGTTAGCCTCCTTTTGTTTTGTCCTCCTAGTTTTGATTCCTTCTTTTGTTTTGTCTTTTGTGTTTTGTTTAATGAGACTTTGCATGAAGGGTGTCTTATTTGGGCTCGAAAGACAGTGTGGAAAACTAGAAAAGGACTTTGTGACGTTGAAACATTTGGATAACTCTCTATCCTTCTTCCTTGTCTTCGTTACACCATTTGGTCGATGATGTTCCAACGGAAAATATGATCCTTGCATAAGAAAAGCCTTGTGTCAAACCATGATCTCAATGTCTATTCTAGAAACCTCTTGCCTATGCTCGGGTCTTTATGTTTCAGTGTTTTCAGGATGATCCAATCATGTAAAGAAGGACAAGGGGAAAATATAAATGAGAAAACCAATATCAGAGGTATTATACATACTTCTATGAAGGGACAACCTATTTTTCTCTCAATAAGTCGGGATCCTCTTTTGTCCATGAAATAAAGAATTTCCAATGTACAGTTACATATAAAATAATTAAATAAAGGGTGAAAGAAGAGAAAGGCTTCCTATGCAGGGAGGTGAAATAAGCAACTCCTCCATGGTACTGTCCAGGCTCTTTAGCAGTGGAGCGATTCCTGTGTTCCTCAAGTGACTCCGTCGGGGTACTGTCTAGGCCTGTTGGTAGCGGAAAAACACTAGAGATGAAAAACTATACTCTAAATATCTAAAACTTGTGTGCTACATTACCCTTGCCTTATCTTCAAACATTGTGATACTGTTGGTTTTATGTTTGTGTTTAACCGAGGAGGAATGAAGGGGACTATGTTTATGCACATGGTAAGTGGGGAAGCAAGGGTAATCTTAATGATGAATCAATACTTCCTGAAGAACTAGACCCTACACAAATAATTTACCAAGGCAGAGAAGTTGGAGTTATACCAATGTGTCACCAAGTTTTGTCGCTGCAACAACACCATCCAAAAATTTTCCTACACTTGAATTTTGGAGCCTACTATAGATCCTGCAATCAATCGTTCCATAGTCACTTCTTGTTCAGTTAATTCTTGGTTAAGTCATTGGGCTCCCCTCTTGAATTGTAAGTGTCGAAGTCACTTCCTCACACATGCTCTGCCTGCAACAAGTTCATGAGCACATTCTTTTATGCAATATTGAACAAGAGTAACTATTGAGCCTCATTATTGAGTAATTATATGGGCCTTAATTGGCCTTAATTCACCTCCTAGCTTAGTCAAACCAACTATTCTCACAACTTATTGCATACTTTTGATTATATTTTGTTTATGAAATGAGTTAGAGTTGGATATTTGGCTTTATGGTCTAATGTGCATTCAATGCAGGAATAAAGGATAAAATCAAGGAGAAATGCAGGTATAAAGGATAAAAGCAAAGAACTATAGCAAAGACCTTGGTCAAGACTCGAATGGGACAAGGTAGAGGAATTATAGGAGGTTAATCATCCTCATCTACTACCCCTCCATTCAAATATTCCTCCATCATCTCGGAGTGTAAACAACCACATCATGAGGACTAAAAGACAGCCAAGCAAGTGAAAAGGACAGAAAGCAGTTTATTTTGAGTTGGGAGCCAAACCACCCTAATTTGGAAGGAAGTTGTTGGAGACTTCATATGTATAAATAGAGAGGCTTAGGACCTCACTAAGTTTCAGACTTCATTTGTAAAATTCTGTTTTATTTTTGAACTGCAAAGACATGTGAATTTGCTCTGTAATCCATGGTTTCTGTAATAAAGATGAGTTTTGTTTAAGCTAGCTCTGAGTTAAACTTCGAGGGCTGAAGCTCTTGGGTTAGGGTCCGACCCAAGTAGCCACAGCTCCTCTTTAATGTACTGTTATACTAGCATAGAGTTATGTTCTATTTATTTGTTTAAGTAGTTTCATGGTTTGTTGGTTCATTTTCTCAAGAAGTTTTTGGTTCTGTTCATTTGTTTGAATAGCTTCCTATTTCTGTTCATCTGTTTCGGTAGCTGCATTTGTTGTAGTTTACTTTCAGTTGTGTTTTTAATTCACAGGTTAGTTAGAGGAAAAGATTACTATCAGGTTGTGCACAGGTGTCTCGGCCTCATCTCCTCCCTCTAGGACCATGACTTGAGGCAGAGACCCTCCAGCAACCCCAAAAACACAGTCTCTAGTTCTCGCATGGGTTATGGAGTTCGTTGTTTAAGTGCAGTTAGCTGTTTACCCACACTGGTTTTCTCTGTCATTTTCCTTTGAAACCGCCTCCAGCACGTTCCCCCTCCATCGCTTCCTCATCGTTCGATCACCAACAAACCTTCACAATCACCATCCAATTCACTATTTTCTTCAACTTCCGCCTCATGTGGAGTCCACCATTCATTTTATGAACTTTAAGTCCCCACCGTCGATCTGCCTTGCCTGATCCGATGGTTTTCGCTTCACCCGATCACCAACTAGCTTGGTTGATCTCCACCGTTGATCAACCCCGCCTGATCCGACGGCCATCACGTGATATCATGTGGATTTCTGTCCAACCATTATTCGCCTGAGAGCATGCGAGAAAAGTGGTTTCTTTGTGCTACGTGTCGCCTAGTTAGGCTAATCGCATGAAATTTTAGAAAACATCTTACAGCTTTGAGGGCACATGAAATACAACTTACTTCCCTTTAAACCCGCTCCACCATTTCCACACATTGCTTTTTCCCACCTGTCGTCCATCTCTTGACTTCACCTACACGATAAGATCTTAGCTAATCATCGCTCCTGTTAACCTCGCCTGTCCATCTCTTGACCTCACCAGCGTGATTAAATCTCAGCCACTCATCTCCTTTGTTCCCTTGTTCGTCCATCCACTCACCTAAAACCTTCGCAATAAGATCTTAACCGTCCATCCCGTTAGTAACCATGTTCGCCCACCTACCTACATAACCTCCTGCGATCAAATATCTGTTGTTCATTACCTTTCACCTGACTGATCCAACAGTTCTTATGCGATGTTGCTCCCTCACATCCTCCTTTCACTGATTTCGACCTCCGATCGCTTTTTCCACCTAAAACCCTATTTAACCTAAGTTTATTTGTTACCCCTTAGTCTAGTTTTAATGTTTTTACTTCTGCAACATAGATGATTAGCATTAGGTTATGTTAAATTAGCAATTCTTCTTAGCGTAGTTTTTTGATTGATTATGTTAGGTTATGGTGCAAGTTTAGCATTTCATGTTGTTTTCTTCATTACTGCAGTAGAAGTATCTCTCTCTTAGAATAAGGTTTTCTCTCCTTCCATCAAAGAAATAAATCTTCTTTTGACTCTACAAACAGTGACAACAGGCAGGACCTTCACTTCTACTTGTGCATATAGCACTGTCACCTCCAAGTTTGTACGAACCCCAGGTTGATAAGTAAAGTTGGTAGCCCTCGGAGTTGAAGCATTATTCTTACAATACCTAGGCTCATCAGTAACACAATCCATCAAGATAATACCTGTGCAATGTTCAACCTATGTCGACAGTCAATGTGCACTTAAAATTGACAATCTCTCACTTTTCTTTGTGATCGTATTTATATTTCGGGGAGTTTCTCCAACTATCGTTGTTTACCCAATTTCACTGTCGCAAGTGTCATTTTCACATTTATGAATGTCAATTTTTCTTTCTTTCACTTTAACAAGTATCATTTTAATGTTATCCTCGCTTTGGCATGTGTCACTTTTACCGTGATTCACATATTGCAAGTGTCATCTTTTGCCATGAGAAGTGTCACTTATCCTAAAAAGTGGATTTATGGCTTTCTTCAAAGTTTAAATTTGGTGTTGATGAGTCCTTATAGCCATATAGACATATTTCAGAGTCATTCCTAGATATTTATGCATTGTCGCGCAAGTGTTGTCACCTTCGTCGCAAAGTGTATCTTTTGTGTCGCGCTTGGAGAGGTATGTTTTATCACCACTGTATTGAGGGCATCATGTTGTTCTTGTCTTTTGAGTGATCAATGTTGTATCATTTATTTTTTCAAGTGTGTGATCATGATATAGTTTTGTCTCTATTTAGCTTAGCTTCACCGATCCCACACATAGCCTTATCCGTAAAATTTCACTTCTGGGTAACTTGACCTCACTCAGCCTTCCTGAACTATGCACTGTGTAGTCTCAACCCTCAAGCCCTAACCTTGCCTCTTGGAACCGTGCACTGCACATTCTTTGTGCTCAATCCCAGTCATTGAGTTCCAGAAATGTACAATTCTTGCCTCCTGTAAGCCTTCTCTGTGCACTACGCAGTCTCAAGAATCAAGCCTTAGCCTTGAGCTCTTGAAATGCACAATAAATTGGTCTTTTTACCTCCAGAGCTATACATTGGGAAACTTCAAGCCTCAAGCTTGATCCCTTGAACCCCTCAACTGCATAATATCCTAACTTGCTCTCTTGCCTGAACTATGCATTGGGTAACTTCAAGCCTCAAGCTTAGCCTCCTTAGTCCCTCAACTGTGCAGTCCCTCTACCTAGGCCTCCAGAACTGCACATTGCGTAGTCTTAAGTCTCAAGCCTCCATCCTGAGTCCTTGATTCCCTCAACTATAAAATCCTTTGACCCTCACCATCCTGAACTACGCATTTTGCAATCTCAATCCTGAGTCCCACACTTTTGCCTCTAGAACTATTAAATCCTTAAGTTAGTCACACAACTATTCACAGATCTAGCCCTAACAAGTGATTTCATGAAGTATCGTAGGCCAGGGGTTTATTAGAATGATTTCTTCTTATCATGGGTGCATTGCAGTTGCAGGCATTATATTATGTCATGATAATATGATGATGAAGGAGATGGAGAAGGAGACCATGCTAGAAGACACCTAAGGAGATGAGGAGATAAGATGATCATCAGGTAAGAAGATGAAGGAACACTAGATTATAACAAAATATGGAAGATCAATGCCACATGAATACTCCATACTGATTCACAACCCTTTGGAGGGTAGATAGAAAGAACAAATCATATCTCTTACAAATATGAAGTATCAGATACATCTATTATCAAAAGAAACAACAGTGAAGAGTGATCTGACATTTCCATGTCATCATGTAGTATGTTTCTTCAGTGTCATGTCATGTGTCATCATGTGCAGCTTCATTTTGTGGATTATGTAAATTCTATGATGTATAAGTATAATGTAAAGTGGAAGCCCAAGACTCATTCATGTAATGTGAAAAGTCATGTAGGAAGTCAAAACTTCATAGAGAATTTAAACAATCATAAGGGTAGTCCAAGAGTCACAAGGAAGGTGAGGATGACCCCATTTGTTATATATACGCCCTAGTTGTACAAGAAAAGGACTTTTCACCTTGGCTCCTCCTACTAGGCATTGGAGAGGAAGATAGTTGTTTTGGAGGAGCAAGTGACTACTCTAATGCTCCACTATTGGGGCTAGTGGTGTTCATTGTCTTGATGTATCTTGGAACTTTTACTTAATTCAGAAGCTCATTGAGCCAACACGCTTTCATGCATATGTCGTGAATATTGTAAGACTATTCTTTGAATGTTTACGATGTATGTTGTTTTCATCTGTACTAAGGAAATTGAACTATTTCGGTGGCTTTGGTACTTATCTTGTTGAAGGTGTGTTGTATTTTATTTAACAATTGTTGCTTCCTTGTGAACTATTTCATTGGTTGATCAATGATTCATTCATATGTATATGCTCGTGTGCCTTTTCTAGATTAGTAATATTATTTTCCTTTAAAGGGACCATTTTTCTCTTCCCTTCAGTAGAAGGACCTTGATATTATCCACAAATGAACATTTCACAAGGAATACTCAGTTGCTAATATGAGATTACATGTGGATTACTCTCTTGTGTTGAACTTTGTAGCCAAGGAAAGTCTATAAGAATATATGGTAGTTGGGCCAATTCCCCATATGGAGATCCAATTCCAAACAGTGTGAGGTCCAATTGGGACTTCACAACAGGGAGACCCCCTTAGCTGACAGATTTCTAGCACTTGTCAACACCTACAATCCCTTCACATCTATAGGATATCTGTATTGGCATCCCCCAAGGGGGTTCTTCACTCCATTCACAATTTACATCACTCTTTCCTATCAAGTGGAGAAACACATGAATGCAAATGGGCCTTAGTCACATGGGATAAAATATTCTTTCCCAAACAGAGAGGAGGCCTTAATCTAAGATACCTAGAGATGCTTAGTAAATTTATCGGTCCCATGCTCTGGCAACAATGGCTCCAAGGGGGAATAAACCTCTCCAAAACTGTATGGAACAAAAGATACGTTCAGGGACTAAGTATGGTCTCCAAACTTTGAAGAAGGAACCATAATGTGGGTTGAGAAATTCGAAACCTAGTGGACTAGAATAGGACACTACTACATCAACACTTCTTTCAGGAAATCATAAATGGGGGTGTTGCCAAATTCTAGGACCAATCATGGTAGAAATTTTCAATGTTGGGCTCATAGGAGTAGTACTTTCAGTTGGAAAAGTTTATGAAAAATAAAGGTTATACCCAAGTTTCTCAGTATTGGAAACCTCAGGCAGAAAATTCCACTTGGCATTCATGGAAAACCAAGGAGGACTGGGGCTTTGAATTTCCTCAATATGAATGGTCTCTTCTCAAGGAAATCTTCAAATAGACAAAATCCCAACTATAGAAGGGGTATATAAGCTAAGGTGGTGATATAAGCCAACTGGGAAATTCTTTGTCAACGAAGATTACTTTCATGCATCATCTTTCTATCATTTCCTCAAAGGAAAAATATCAAATTATATTTGGTAGTAAAAAATTTGAGAAAAGTTGGTGTATTTCTTCTAGATGATAGCTAAAAAAGGAACATTAACTTCGGACCATATATAGTGCAGAGGATTTGAAGGTCCTTCCTATAATTACTTATGCAAAAATTCTCAAGAGATAGTAGACCGCCTTCTTAAAAATTCCTATTTGCAGAGGTGTAATATAACAATTTAGCCACAACTTTTGGAAAAATGGATTACTACTACATAGACATTCTGGAAACTATATCTTCTTGGAGTTCCTCCACCTTCGAAAATCCCATCCTAAACATAGCTTGTGCCAATTCCCCAACATCCATTCTTTGGGAACATTGCAAAGAGAGAAATAATCACATTTTCAAGGGAGCTTACATGGAAAGGTCCAATGGTCTTGTTATGGGAAGTTTTAGTGTCTACGGATAAACGCTTAAACCCCTAGACTAGTAGCTAAGTCTAGAAAAATAGTGCAAATCATTCTCTACTTTTTCTATGACCAACAGATTAAATAAGAGGTGAAGAAGCCTACCTGAAGCTTTCGCTTACTCCTTATATCCCTTGACCAATTTTGTCACTCCTTTCCATACTTAACCTGCTCGAAGAGTACATGCACACAGACAGAAGACAAAAGTCGATCAAAGCATATGATAATGATCTATTGATTAAACATAGCATGGAGTCAAGTACATAGTACACATACGAAATAATCAATGAATAAAACAAGCATATGGAAAAAGCTTTGAACACTTTGTTAGTAAAAGGAAGAGTTACAACCCAATTTGCTTGATTCAGTATCGCTCCTCCAGTTCAATCCCATCCTCTCCTCATAACAAGCAAGACATTTTTACATCATTACAATACTTGAAATCAACTCAAGTCTCATACTAAGAACATATCCCTATAATTCAATGATTTCCAGCCCCTGATCACTTAGATGAGTGGTCTTTTTATAAGTGAATGAAGGAAGTTATGCCATAAATGGTGACAATGAATGCCCTCCCAAACTTAGGATTTAGTTCCATGGAGGAAGGGATAAAGGGATTGATGTTCCTTAAATCCCTACCTCATCCAAATTCGAGCTCAAAGGAGTAGATAAACTTGGGAAACTTCTAGATGCATCCAATGGATAAGAATATTCCCAAACCCCAATGCAATTTCGCTCAAATTCGCCCAGCACAGGCCAAAGAGGGCTCAAGTGCACTGCATAGCACCCTAGCAGTGTACTAGACTGCACTGCAGTGCACCCTAATGAAGGCCTGCATGCACTGATCTTCTTAGAGGTAGTTTTTGGATGATTTCAATCATGGAACTTCTTGGGAAGCTAAGCATTCTGATGGTTGACTTATTTAGGGCATGTAACAACTGAATTATGGTTTGATGGGCCCTAATAGTACTGATCTGTAAGTTGGGGTTGATGTGCCCAAAAGGATTTGTAACAGGTCTATGGAGGACTGATATGGTACCCCCCTACTAAATCTCCTATCCTAAAGAAACCATATTTTCCAACCCTTTTATCTCTCTCATTGGGCCCTTGTCCCTTGGAAAAATCCTCCTATCTTGTGTCTTGTTCCCTCCCTCCCAGGATCTCAAGTTACAATGGCATCTTCAGAGACTATAAGGGGAACCCAATCCAAGTAATAACTGAATCATGGGGATAAACAAAAACAATGTATCAAAGCTTGATCTCATGATTGAAATGGGCCTTCATGTAGAAAAATCTCAAGGATTCAATAAATTATTGGTGGCATGGAATCTAACAATGTAATATCAATGTTAAAGAGGCTGTTGAATGGATCTTCATTTGAAATAATTTCATTGAGTTGGAAATTGGAAATCTTTATTCATAGAATAGAAATGTTGATGCCTCACATATATGTCATCATTTCCTCTCATGTTCGACATAGAGGAAATAAGGTATTTGATAGAATTGCAATGTCATTGCCTCACATATCTATTATCATTACCTCTCATGTTCGACATACAGGCAATAAGGTAGTTGATTGCTTAGCTAATTTTGGATGCACTAACTCTAATACGTCTATCTCATCCTCTTGGGGAAAAATTCACTCCTCCACCATGCTCTTTAACTGCAAAATGTTCATAGAGAAAGATATAAAGTAGACAACATCCTCCACAAAGAAATCACCCACAAACACCATTAATCAGGATAGTAATCTATAAAAATAGGTGATAGGGGCGGGGGGACTGGCCCTCTTCTGCCACCTCGCTCCATGGGAGGGTAGGGGTCATCCCACCCTCCACATACAAATTGTAATTAAATACCCATGCAAAAATTGGCATGCACATCAAGCTATCTAGTACTTGATTTGGTTGCGGAGGGAAGGGGAATTAAGTGAGTGAGTTTGGAAATGTAGTTGGTGTCATGACCAATCATTACCATTCCTGAGAGGGGAAGTAGGCAATTTTCCACCCTATGTCTAATTCTTTTCTTTGTGTTTCTATTTCCTTAATTTTGGGAGGGGAAGGCTTAGGTCCTTCTCACTTGGCCTTCCTTGTGCATAAGTCATCTACTATGAATTCCATTGTTTCTTTTCCAATGAACGCCACAAAAACAAGTTGGAAACAGAGGGCATACATTCCTACGAATGTTAGTATTTCGTGGCACATAGTAGATAGTGGAGAACATTGACTCTGAGCTCTATGACCGAGGTGACATTCCCAAATTGGAGGCACTTGGATTCAGGTGACTCCTTATCAATCATGACGTTTTATGCTTAATAGAAATTGGGTTGGATATTATTGTTACTATTATCTTTGTAAATTAAATTCTTACTCCTCTCTTCACTCTCTTGTATTTGGTAACATGTTGTGTCATTTTTTTTACACCTCCATCTAGTTACACAAAGGGTGTTAGGAATCTGCCTCATGTGCCCTATCGACATCCCAAAAAGTTTACAACTAATTCACTATCTCCCTCACTATGCCCTCCTACCTTGCATTTGGACTTCCTATTTCTCTCATCACCTATAGACTATATTTTTCAGTGATAGTCTCCCTAATCGTTGAATCCTTTTGCTTTTCCATATGAGGTTTACCTGGGTTTGGTTCTCAACACCCTTCTTTTTCCATAATATTTTCCCAGCCCATTCCATTAATCATGCATCACCAGTGCATGAGAAGCAGGTGTGGCTCCTCAAGCAGAGGCAAGGGGAGTTCTTGGGATTGCTTTAGGGCTCAAGTTGTTGCGTAGAGATTTTATGAGCACACCCCTGAGCACATTCATCATGCAATGAACGAGGCTATGATTGAAGCCATGCAGGAAATAAATGAGCACGTTGATGAGGAAATGATCCAGGTGGATTTTGGTGGCCACCCACCTATCCCACTTGGACCCCCACAACTGTCTCTTTCAATTTCTCAGTTTCCTTAATTGTAGCACAATTTACTATTTTTGGTAGTTTTTCGGGTCCTAAACTTCCGGAGCCGTTTTGAGGCCCTAAACGACGCTTTTTGGGAAAACCGAGAGCAACACATATTTTAAATTGATGTTGCTCACTCAAAAGTTGTAGTCCTCGGATAGATCTTTCTAACCAGGTATTGTGTGCGTCAAATGGAGATCGTATGCCAAAGTTATGACCCCGGGAAGTTGATGTACCAATTTATCCAAATGACGCCCACAGTTTGGCGTTTCATCTCGCAGGGTTAAGTTTTTGGATGTTTAGGGTTTTCCATTGTTTATCAACAATAAATAGGCCTTCGAGCCTCATTGTAACATAGTTCAGAGGCATGTAGCTACCACATCTCTTCTCAGAGATAAGCTACCATCGCCCGAGCTAGTCTTATTTCCATTTTGTTTGTAAGCATATTTCAGTATTTGATATTAATGAAATGAAGTGTTATTTCTATTGCATCTTTGTATTTATGGCTATTTCTGTAACTTGTTGCATTCCTGTTTAAATCTGGACCAAGAAATCCTTTCCTCAGTGGGTGAGTGGTTTCTAGATACATGCCACACTCATGGTAGACAAAACCATTACCTTTGCATGGTAGAACTATATTGGCACATTAAAACTCTTATCAGTAAAGCTCTTGAGGACAATGATGACACCAAACAGAAGCTCTCTCTTTAGCCCAGTGCTACTTAAGAAGAGAATTGGGCAATGTCACTCAAGCATAGGGACATGGCTCTTTGTGTAGCATGAATTGAGGCCCTCCTCTCAATAGAAAAGGCCTTACTTCACCAAGCACAATGACAACACCAATTGACGTGTCAACTTATACCTAACTATTTCATGACTCTCCTTTTTATTTACAACAACACTTTTACTTGGGCATGTAGACTGTAATGCCCCATAATAATAATAATAAATTAAATGATATTATGTATAAGTAAATAAATAATAAATAAAATAATAAATAAATAATGAAGAAAATATAATAATAGTAAATAATAAGCTAAAGTCTAATTAAATGTATATAAAAGTAAGCTATAAAAATAATAAGAATAAGTAAAGTTAACAAAAAGTAAAAAGGAATAAAATAAGAAAGAGTTAAATTAATAAAAATATTGAATTAAGTATACCTTAAAACAAAGAAATAAAAGTGGCATGTTGACACATGGATTGTGTGCATGCCGATCTCTTTCAATTTTTGGAACTATTTGTTCTATTTAATGGACGAAAAGGGGGATGAGAATCATTATCCATTCCTTTGGAAGAAAGTGTTGTAAGACAAAGGATCCCCTAGCAGTAGCAGTTGATTGAGGGCTCGAGGGTGGCCAACTATAGAAAGATTATGCGCAAATGTGTTAGGCCCCTATACTACTAGTGTAACCCTTTATTGTTATTATTACAACCCCTTATTATATTGTGTACCCATGTAATCCCCATATTTTTATTATTGTGCCCTTACATTATTGTTATTAGGTCGACTTGGTTATATTATGACCCCTTAGACTCTTATATATAGAAAGGAGGTCTTGTCATTTGTATCATCAAAGAATTGTTCATTTGTGTAATGTAAAGGAGGTTTCCCCCTCAAAGAGGCTGAATTCTAAGGCGTTGATCTATCTTTTTATCTTTTTGTGAGCTAGATTCTTAACATTTGGTATCAGAGCTGTGGATTTTAGGGTTTCGTTGCTCCAAATAGATCATCGTGGCATTTTCGCTATAACCTCTTTTTTGATATGTTTCAGAAGCGAAAAAAACAACCTATTTGAGATGAAATCGTGTTAAACCTCAGGTCCAAATTTCAGAGCTTGTCTCGCTATATTTTCGGAGATATGATTTGAGAAAGTTAGGGTTTTTGCAAGCTCCAAAATTTCAACTAAAACAGGTCAACATGAGATTTTTGCTATAACTCTTTCGTTGCAAAGTTTCAGAAGCTAAAACAAAAACCCATTTGAGAAGAAATCGCTCTGAACCTTGGCTCTGAATTTCAGATCTTGTTTCACTAGAGTTTCGGAGATATGGTCTGAGAAAGTTAGGGATTTTACAGACCCCCAAATTACATTCCAAACAGGTCACCTTGGGAAAATCGTCATAACTGTCTCTCTGAGCATCAGATTGAAATTTCGTAAGAGGTTACAGAAAGAGGACGAACTATATTTTCCTTTTTATATTTTTCAGATCTAAAGGTCAAAACAGTGACATGTGGCACTTCATACAAGTTCGCTTTTATGAAACGGCATATAATCAGGTCATCTTGGGCGATTGTGGATAACTCTTTCTTGGAGAATCCTATTTTGATCAAACTGGTGGCATTGGAAAGAGGACATAGAGGACTACTTCAGGTCACAATTTCAAAACTAGAAGAACTGAAATTACATATTTATAGTCGTTTGAATATCAAGCTCCTAAAATCAAGAAAAGGCGATATGAGGAAGTTTAATGGCAAGGATCCGGTAAATTGGATACGATAGATGAAGCAATATTTTGATCTACATGAGATGCAACTGTTACAAAAGGTATATATTGCATCTTCATATTTAGAACTGGATTAATTTTTATGGTATAAAGGGCTTTGTTCTCGTAAACCACTTGTTAGGTGGTCAATTTTCACGGAGGAAATGATAGCACATTATGAGGATACAAAGAGAAACACCTTCTTTAGCCAATTGATAAATCTCAAACAAAAGTGTTCAATGACAGAGCACATTGAGGACTTTCAAAAATTGAATATAAGAGTAAATGATATTCCAGAGAAGCAAAAAATTGATGTCTTCACAGGTACTTTAGAGGATAACATTGAACATGAGGTTTGTGTTTGGGAACCTGATTCATTGGAGAAGGCATTCAGGTGGGCAAGAAAAATTGAAAGAGAAATTATGGAAACAAGGAATCCCACCCCTCATGACTATCAGTATGGAAGTGTTTCTTCTCCTAGCCTTCCACAACCTACAAGGTTTGCACCACAACCTACAAGGTTTACACCACAACAATTGTAATAACAAATCCACTAAAGGTCATAAGTGTGCTGAGAAGAAATTATTTTACATAGAGTATGAAGAGGAGGAAGAAATTGATCAAGAAACATCAAAAGAAGAGGATATACACCAAGACCCAACCCCGGAGAAAGAAGAAATGAATCCGACCATATCTTGTAAAGCATTGGCAAGAATTACCACTCCTCAAACTCTCAAGATAGAAGGACATATCAAGAAGAAAAAGGTTCAAGAAGTGAAAGATCACATCGAGAAAGAAGAAATGAATCCAACCATATCTTGTAATGCATTGACTGGAATTACCACTCCTCAAACTATCAAGATAGAAGGACATATCAAGAAGAAAAATGTTCAAGAAGTGAAAGATCACATCAAGCATCAAGAAATGAATCCGACCATATCTTGTAAAGCATTGGAAGAAATTACCACTCCTCAAACTCTCAAGATAGAAGGACATATCAAGAATAAAAAGGTTCAAGAAGTGAAAGATCACATCGAGCATCAACAAAAAGTTCTCCAACTTTTAAAGGATAATGCCACTTTGGTACAGAATTGAATGAAACAACAAGTAGATCAACATCGCAGTGAAAAAAAATTGATGTAGGTGATTGGGTATTTTTACGGCTACATCTCAAGCAAGCTATTTATGAGAAGGAAATGTTGCAATACTACTTGCACTTAAGAAATGGCGACCTTATCCAATGGGAAAACACTTCAAGGTAAAAATGGATCATGATAGTATTAAATACTTCTTAGAACAAACATTATCTTTAGAAGAACAAAAAAAATGGGTCACAAATATGTTGGGTTATGACTTTGACATCATCTACAGAAAATGGAAGAAAATTTTTGTTGCAGATGCACTCTCAAGAAAGGATGAGGATGTGGAAGCATTGTTTTGTGTTATTTCTATTATCCAACCAGATTGGATAAATGAAACAAGGGATGAATGGAAAAAGGACAAAGAAGTGTGGCCACTCATTCAAAAGTTGCAGAATATCCCAATTCAAACAATATTGCGAGAACTTGAAGAGGAAGGAAAAATCATATTGGAACCTGGAGTAGTCACAGAAACAAGAACCCGACAGCTACGAAATCGATCAATTTCAGAGTATCTCATCAAGTGGAAGAACTTACCCATTTAAGATTCCACATGGGAGGACAAGAATCTTATACAAAAGCATCAATAACTACTCAAGCGTTGAGGACAACACTTTTTGAAGGAGAGGGGCATGTTAGGCCCCTATACTACTAGTGTAACCTCTTATTGTTATTAATACAACCCCCTTATTATATTGTTGTACCTATGTAGTCCCCATATTGTTATTATTGTGCCCTTACATTATTATTGTTATGTCGGCTCTGATTATATTATGACCCCTTAGACTCCTATGTATAGAAAGGAAGTCTTGTCATTTGTATCATCCAAGAATTGTTCATTTCTGTAATGTAAAGCAGGTTGCCCCCTGGAAGAGGCTGAATTCTAAGGTGTTGATCTATCTTTTTATCTTTTTGCGAGTTGGTTTCCTAACAAAATGAGCCTACGATTAGGTGGAGAGTCATCCTCAAAACTTTGTTGCGGTTAGCGAGTTCAAATAGTGTTACAACTCCGAAATCACAAGACATATTGTCGCTACATGTAAGTCTTCTCTGTTTGTAGTTTTCGAAACTCTATACTAATTCATTAAATAGTTTATGGAATGATTATTAGTCACATAAATTGATGTAATTAATTATATGTTTAAATTATGGATTATCACATATGATATCAAAGTGAAACTTCAACTTTTTTAGACATTTCGATTTGAATATTCTTATTTACTCATAATTATAAATTATATTGTATTTTTTTTTTTAAATATAATTCAAATTATTTTTATAACATAGTTTTATAATTTGAGATGGGAATTTAGCATGTGGAAATCGAAAGCATAATATAATTTTCCCTTTTATTGTTAAAAAAATAAACACAATTTATCTTTTAAAAAAAGGATGATTTTTTTAAAGAAATTAAAGTTATAATGATATGAATCTATTATAATTCTCAAAGCTTTTAGAAAAAAGGAAAAATGTATTTTAACGGACACATAGTGGTAAATTAATAAATATGGTTAATTCCTGTTTTAAAATCCCAAAATTAATAAAGTATTGTTAATTCCTGTTTTAAAATCCCAAAACATTACATATGCTTTTAGCACTAAATAGCAGTTTTTTACTATGCATATTTATTTTATTCAATTCTCTCCGGATATCGGATGGCTCTAGGCATATGATAAAGACACTAACAGATTTAAAAGTACGAGCCGCTGAATAATTATAATAGTGGAGAATAGTAATTATAATAATGAAAATTAGTGGATAATGGTTAGGGTTTGCTTGTGAGCAGATGACAGGAGTCAAAGTTGAAATTGGCAACTAGATTCAACCTTCATTCTTTATTCAAAATATCAATAATCGTATAAAATAAGTGTTGTTGTTTATTAGGAATGAGGTGCATATTTAGTGATAATTATGTAAAGATGTATAAATAGTTAAATATAAGGTATGGGATTATATATTTTAATTTTGATAATTTGTATAATAATATTTTGAATATTAGTTATATATATTATTAATATAATTTAACTTTAGGTTATGAAATTAGAATGTGAGGTTACGAAAGGGAATTTTAAAAATATATATGTTAACTATATTTTAATAAATATAAATATATAAAATGAAATTTAAGTATAAAAATGGTATAAATATATTATTAATAAAAAAATTATTAATAATAAATATTATATTATATTAATATATAGAATATTTAAAAGTGTATTATCAGATATATTAATTTTTTATATATTTTACGATTAAGTTAAAAAAAATTATATGAAATAATTTAAAAGTATGACTGAAAATCACGAGATTTTTTATATGAATATTTATGTATAGTTGTTGAGTTTGAACATATTTTTACTTGTGATGTTTAATTTTTGGGGAAAATAAATAGTAAACATATTTTTAGGATAAATAGTAAATATAGTGTAAAGGTAATCTAGATAAAAATAACAATTTTATGAGGTTATGATTTTAGTTATTTGTTACGTCAATATGGAATGCAGAAGTATAATATTGTATTGATGTTTCATGATGTGATGATTTGTGGGAATTGGAAATAGTTCTGATGAGAGGTTAATGATGACATGCATAAGTGGTGCTTATTTACTAATTTGTTATGATAATGATGTTGTATGCTCATGATGGATATGATATGCAAAATATGGCATATGGATTAAGATGTTATCATATGAGGTTATATTGACATGTGGATCCATTTATTTTGTGATGTCATGATATATTTTTGATATATATATGTTGATGTTATAACTAATGCATTGGTTGCATGTTGACATGTGGTGATTAATAGGAAATCCACAAATGGGAAGAGAGGGTCAATTTATTTGATGATCTTGTGGGAACCCATACCTGCGATGGAGAATATGTAACACCATATGGGTTGGGGACAGATTTAATCAACACTACATATGGTAGTGGCTTCTTTGTCTTGTATAACTCTAGATGAATAACTCTTGAGGGGCTATGGGACCATCTTGAGGAGGTTGAGTGTCTGATATTGGATTGGGATACCAAATGCTAGTGGAGCTGTAAGGACTTCGATGTCTAGGGCTATGCACCTGAGTGAGTGTGGAGGGAGTGGGTCAACCTTTCAAGATGCCTAGAGTACTGCTACATGGAGCACTTGTAGGTTTTAACCCTGTATAGAATTACCTACAGATGAATTCTAAAAAACAAAAAATAATAAATAACGAGAATATCAAAATAATACACAGAAATTTCCGTGGATCCCAAAACGGGACTACCAGATTGATTTTCCATTATGTTCCTTTCAATGTTACAATACATATATATACATGTCGAAATATTCATAAACCCAAATCCATTAACCCTGAATTAGAATGTAATTGTAGTTCTCTTGACCAGATCTACAAAATACCATAGTCAAAAAACCATCATGCCCAAAACCATGTGTAGAACCCATGCATAAAAATATAGGTAGGTTCGGCCACCTAATATAAGGTCCAAAAAAAAATTCCCAAGGCATTGCCCTAGACCTCGTGTAGGGGGGCTACCGTCACCCTTAAAACCTCCAACATGCGGGGTCATGCCCAGTGCAACGAACAGGGGGGGGTTTGAGCCCCCTACTGCACCTAATGCAACGAAAAGGGGGCGGACGGCTAGTCGTGGAAAGAATATAACACACACCCAACATTCTCCCACTTATTGTATTCTTTTCCACACAGGGGGTCACAGGAGAGCTCAGTCATTGTTCCAACCCTGCAACACCCATTGTTTCTCTACACCAATAAAACTTCTCAGTGCCCACAGACTTCATCAATGCATCTACAACATTCTTCAAAGTGTTTACCTTCACCAACAAAACCTTTTTGTCCTCAACCATATCCCTCACAAAGTGATACTGAACATAAATGTGCTTTGTCTTTAAATGATAAGCAGGGTTCTTTGCCAAGAAAATTCCACTTTGGTTGTCACAGTTTATCCTTATAGGTCGCTTTACTAGGCCCATAATTAAACAAAATCTCTGCAACCAAAGTGCTTCCTTGCTTACGTGAGTGGCTGCCATGTATTCTGCCTTTGTAGTTGAAAGTGCCACTATAGACTGTCTCTTGCTCATCCAACTAACTGCATCTCCAAATAGGTTAAACACATACCCACTTGTAGATATTCCCTAATCTAGATCTTCAGCCTAGTCTACATAAACAAAGCCACATATGTCCAAAACTCCATCCAATGTTGGTCTTCCTTGGTAGCACAAACCATAATCACTAGTTCCACGCAAATACCTGAAAACCCACTTTATTGTTGTCCAATGCTCCTTCCCTAGTTTTGACATAAACCTGCTCAATACTCCCACTGCATGTGCAATGTCTAGTCTACTACAGACCATTTCATACATCGGGCTACCAACTACACTTGCGTATGGAACACGGGACATGTCCTCTTCCTCTTCTTTTGTCTTGGGACACTATTGAACATATAACTTTACACCTACACGAATAAGAACCTTCACCGGTTTTCTATCCTGCATATTAAACCTCTACAACATTGTCTCGACATACTTCCTCTTGTTTAACCAGAGTTTCCTCTTTTCTTGATCTCATTTAATTTCCATGACCAAAATATAGTTTTTAGCACCAATATCCTTCATGTAGAATTTGGAGGACAATTGGTTCTTCAAATCCTCGATAGTTTCTTTTTCATTTCCAATCAACAACATATCATCCACATAGAAGACCAGATAAATAACATGGTCACCAATTAATTTAAAATACACACATTGATCTGCTTTGCTTCTGGTGAAACCAAGTCCTCATATATATGTATCAAATTTCTAACACCACATCCTTGATAACAATTTTAACCCATACTAAAACTTTTTAAACCTGCATACCAATTATTTCATTCCCTTCACCGAAAAGCCTTCAAGTTGCTTCATGTAGATCTCTTCTTCCACATCCTCATGAAGACATTAGGGGAATTTTGAGGTATAAAATGGGCCTCCTAAGAAAAATGTACAACCAAAATATAATTTATAAGAACCAATAGGATTCAAGATGATGATGTCAACTATGGGGGATGATTCACCATTTTTGGAGTAAAAAAATAAAAAGTTTAAAAAATAATAAAACTATTTTTTCAACTCGTATTTTCAACTTATCTCCTTAAGGTTTTACTCAAATTTCAATTAGGAGTACTCGTTAGATATAAAATGTAATTCCTCATCCAATGAGTACCCATGTTGCATACTTTTGATGAATCCCGCTACATGAAAAATAATAAATACATGAAAAAACATGATTGCAATAACGTTTTTCATGTATTTCTCATTTTTAGTGTAGTAGGGTCCATCGAAAGTATGCAACATGGGTACTCCTTGGATGAGGAATTACATTTTGCATCCAATGAGTGTTGTTTCTCGAAATTTGAGTAAACCCATAGAGAGATAAGTTGAAAATATGAGTTGATTTTTTTATTTTTTTTTCTCTCGAAAATTTGATGATGTAATCTACTCTTATTTTATTATTTCCACTATTATTTTATAATTTCCTTAGGAGGCCTATTTTAGACCTCAAAATTCCCTTAATGAATGTTTTTTTCACATCCATCTGTGCTACCTCAAAATAAAAAGTAGAAGCAAAAGATAAAAGTAATTTAATAGAAGCTACCTTGGTAACACGAGAAAAAATATCACCAAAATCAATTCCCGTCACCTAGGAATAAGCTTTTTCTACCAACCGAGCTTTGTATTTTTCCACCTTGCCTTCTCCATTCATCTTTTTCTTAAACACCCATTTTATTCCAATGGGATTCCTTCAAGCCCGTAACCCCTCCATATCCCAAACCTCATTTTTGTCCAAAGATAACATTTCATAAACCATGGCCTCTTTCTAGTGCTTTCCATCCTCTGAATCTACTGCCTCCCTGACAGTTTTGGGATCATCAACAGCACTAGATAAAGCAAAATTTGAACATAAAGCATATGGACTATAACCGTATTTCCTTCTTTCTCAAACTATTCTTCTCATAGCTAGAGTTTGTGGCTCTTCATATTCTAATTTCTATTATGATGTAGAGTTTGATTCTTCCTCCTTTATCTCAAACTCTATCTTATCAAGTTCCTTTGGTAGACCTTCATGTTTAATAACACATTTCACCTCTCTAAACACCACATCTTGGTTGTACACAACCTTCCTTGTTTCTGGGTTCCAAAACTTATAACCTTTTAAACCATCCTTATACCCAATAAAGGTGCACCTTTCAGATTTAATATCCAACTTGGTTCTTTTCTCCTTTGGAACATGTACATATGTATCACAACCAAATACCATTAGATGTGAAATAGATGGTTTCTTAGCAGTCCATACCTTATGTGTAGTCTTATCCTCCAACACTGACGAAGCTAATCTATTAACTAGGTAACATGCAGTCTCCACCACCTCTACCCAGAATTCATCTCCTAACCTGAAACCATTGAGCATGCTTCTTTCCTTTTCCATCAACGTGTTGTTCATTCTTTCTAGAACTCCGTTTTGCTAAGATGTGTATGGAATAGTATTTTTCCATGCTATACCACACTTCTTATATAACTCTTCAAATTCCTTCTTGTAAAACTCTCCATCATTATCTGTCCTCAGTACCTTTATCTTTTTCTTTGTTTGTTTTTCCACCAAAGCCTTTTTAAACTTGTCAAAGATTTCAGATTTCTTCCTAAGGAAATATATCCATGTATTCCTTAAGAAGTCATCAATAAATGACACATAAAACATATACTTACCCAGCGATGAAACCGACATAGGTCCAAACACATCATTGTGCACAAGATCTAATATCCCTTTCGCCCTCTTAACACCAAAGGGGAAACTCACCTGATTCTGTTTCCCATATACACAATGTTCATAGAAATCTAAATACAGAGAGAAATTAGACATACCTTCTACCATACCATTACCATGAAGTATTCAAAGGGTCTTCTCTACAATATTTCCAAGCCCTTCATGCCATAACATTGTTTTTTCTCTAGAGACCACTAGATTTTTTGCTCCACTTTCAGGAACCACATAATTGTTGCACCCATCAATAGCAGTACAACTAAAAAGCTTGTAAAGAGTTCCAATATGAACTCCCCACATCAATACCAGTGCTCCCGAAACCATCTTGTAGGTATCTTTGTCGAACACTATTTTTACACATGCATCATCCATCTTGCTTACATAAATCAGATTTATGGCCAATGCAAGAATATGCAGAACACCTAGAAGTGTTCTAATCCTTTCACCTTGAAACTTTGGCTTAACTTTTCTGCATACGATGATTCTAGCATTCATATCATCCCCCAGGAATACATCACCACCGTCATATTTCTCATACTCGCAAAACCACTCCCTATGGGGAGTGAAGTGAAAGGATGCACCTGAAAAAATAAACCATGCCTCATGATCCACATGTGTACTTGAAGAAGAAGGAAATTACACATCCCCACATTCATCTAAGGTGGTTTTTGCCTCTACAGAAGGAGCATCATAAGATCCCTTTCCTTTCTCAGGAGCTTTAGATCTACAAACCTTTTTGAAGTGCCCTTCCTTTCCGCATTTTCAGCACACCTTTACAGGTTTTCCTATAGATTTAGATCTCGCTCTAGATTTAGATCTCCCTCTCTAGGAATTATTTTTGTTTCTGTTATGGGACTGTCTTATTAAAGACAAGGCATCTCCATTCTGGCCCTCCATATTTTTACGTCTCATCTCCTCCGACAACAAAGATGAGACTATTTCATCAAACTTTAAGTAGTTGAATTGCTGGCTATTACAACAACCAGACTATCCCATGAATTTGCTAGAGAACACAACAAACTGATGCACTTATATTCATCTGAAATTTTAATATCAAAAGATAACAAATGTCTTACCACAATATCAAAGGCTTTCAGAAGCTTTGTCACTGAGTCTGATTCAATATTGTACGTCCACCCACGTAATATAAGGTCCAAATTTTTTTCTTGGTCTGTTGCCCCGGATCCTGTGCAAGGGGGCTATCGCACCCTTGAAACCCCTCGATAGGGAGGGTTGCTGTTATAGGGAAAAGTGTCTATATAGAACTGCTTTATCCCACTAAGGTGTGACAGCTACCTTAGAAACAAACAGAGAAAAGCTACTTATGTTTTTCCTTTATGGATTATAGATAGAGAGGAACAGAAAGACCAACCTCTGTCTTGCGCTAATCCTTCGATTCGATCCCTCTCTTCTTTGATAGTCCCCAGCTACCTGTTCCCTTGCACGCCCAGCTTCAAAAAGTACCTGTAAGATCACATAAGCATAGCACTATACAAAGACATGGATCTATAATCATAAACAATCTAGGATCAGATGTAAATTGACCATACAAATGTAACAAGCATCAATGATACAAAAGCATGGAGGAAAACTCAAATAGCTTTTATTGATAAACAAAAAAAGATCCAGGAGCAGTTACAACCAATTGTTCCGACCCAGCATCAACCTCCCAGCAAAGAAGCCCCTCTTCACCTCAAACAAAGCTTAGATCATCCAACAATCTGATGTTTGTCTCTAGAAACCAACAGCAATTCCTTACAATATGCAAAATTCCAGCCTCTGGATCTCTGGGATGAGGGATCCATATATAGATATCTGTAAGGGGGATGAGTCAGCTTGTGATTTGATTAGTGTCTTCTCTCTGACAGTTCTTGCTTCCACTTGGAGACTGAGGGCCTCTTACTCATCCTTGGTCGAATTCAATTAGGGAAGTGTCACAAGAGAAGATTCTGGAAGCTTCCATTGCCTCTCCACCTCGCGGAATGACACTGCCATTTGTCATTTCTTGCCCATCGCACCTCACAGAAAGGACTTTTGAAATGCAACGCACCCTCACAGTGTATTTGGGTGAGATGCAACGCACCTAGCCAGTGGAGCAGCTGCAATGATCCTGTTTTGACCAATTCTGAGTAGTTTCTCATGGAGAACTTCTGGGAGAAGCTGTAATCTGTTGACCTTGTTCCTTTAGGGGTTAGAACAACACATTTAAGGACTTAGGAGCCCTTTGTTTATGGACATTTCATGCTTGGGTTTGTAGGGCACAAAAATGTCTATAACAGTTGCCCCCTAAAGTATGAGGCCGTTAACCTTTTGGTGTCGGGTGAAATGCTTTATTATGAGGATCCGAAGTTCTTTCAATGTTGGGAGGAGACCTGTAATAAGATACAATACAATACATTATCTTCATAATATTTTCATGATCTAGCTGAGGCGGGCATTCCCATGCTCAACTTTATAAATTCATTTTCATGTACATAGGACAGACAACCGTCTGAGTGTAGACTGATGATTCTGATAGAGCCATCATCCTTTTGATAGGATGATTATCTGTGCTGCAATGATGTACATTTAATGTCTTTATTTCCCTGAATATATATCGCAGCCCGGATGGATGAAACTAGATCCGGGGTCTTCAATCTCGTCTGATCTTTACTCGAAGTACAAGTCGATCCATGTGAGAAATGTTCTGAAGTTGAACATGGAAAGACATCGCTTGATTACCAGTCGATGATGTAAACTGTTAACAAGCGCGAGAGGAATCACCGATAATGATAATGACCCTCAAGGTACTGCAGTACAATTCACGTGGTGTGAATAAAGGACTTGGCGTCGAACACCACGCAAAATCTTTCGGTCGAAGGCCATTGATGTAAACCTGTCGCCGGAAGTGAGAAACTTGCCATTGAGGCATGCAAGCTTCAAAGTACTGAATGGGGTGTTCCTAGATCAACTTCTTGGATAATGAGCTGATGTCGACAAGAAGTGATCCATCACAAGAGGGCCTTAATGAATCCCACATCAATGACACGGAACGGAGCAAATGATTTTAATGGAGGTGAAAACGATCTGGTGATATAAGGTTCAGGGTGGCGGTCATGAAAGAATGGAGTATAATGTATGGTAGTGGGTGAGACACAGGTGAATTCTCTGAATGACTTCTCTTGAACATATCGGTGACACTGATGTGATGGATTGGTAGCATTAACCCCAAATGTGGATGGTATTTTGTGACCATGGTGATGTGACCGGTGAATGAAACAACCCAACCCGACTTGGACACGGAGCGGAAGTGTCATGTTCAAGAGCGACTTGCTACCAACAAAGTTTCTTTGAGTTTTCTTCCCAATTTTTCCCCAGTCATTGCTGACCAGTACCTCTTTATTTTTGTCAAGCTTGAGGAGGATAACATATGCTTGTTCTATAATTTGCCCTTCGGGCAAACCCATCGCTATGTTTTAACGAGCTTAGTGATAGTGAAACTCGTTCTCGTCTATAGACAAGTTTGTCGCTATTAATCTTTTTAACGAGTTTAACGACAAAGATAACTCGGTCCTTTTCAATTTTAGAGAGTCTGAAAAGGAACGTAAAGGTAACTCCAAAATTCCTTTTTCGTCATCTAATCCCTTAAGTCCGAAAAAGTATAAAACAATACAGAAGGGATGGATTTTTGATACTTTTAACGAGCCGAACAAAACAAGCGCTCGATCTTTTTGTGTAATAATCCCTCAGGTCCAAAAAGATTAAAATCTAGAGGAAGGATAGCACTTCCTGTCCCTTTAACGAGCTGGAGAGGCCAATGGCTCGGCAATCTTTTCATATTTTACGAGTCAGTTGAAAAGAGCTTAAAGGAGACTCGTCTTTTGAGGAACGAGTGATAAAACGGGTAGCAGCCGATTCCAGGTAAGGTTTGGAATTTTCCAATCACGGAAGTGTCACAAGGATGGCTAGTGAAACCACTCTTCGCAGCTGTTCCTCAAAATGGGTAAACAATCAAATGGAGGTGAATGATCGGCCAATGCAAAAGTGTAGGTGACGGTGCAAACATAACCAAGGCTTTAACGGCTGAAGTACTACATTCACGATGGTTATTTACCGGGGAATAGTTCATTTTTTAACGAGCTTAAATGCGGGGGGAAACATTTGCTCATGTCTTATGTTTATTTTCTAACGAGCTTGAACTATGTGCTAAAACTGCTCGATTAGATGGTGCTATTTTGATTTTACCATAAATAGCTTTGTTCTTTCAAAGATTGTACTGTATTTTCAACTCCTTCATCAAACTAGTCAGAAATGAACAATATATGCTTGAAAACGAGTTAGGACACTAATATTTTACTTTGAACTACGTAAAAAGTAATGAAAAAGTGTTTTTACCTCTCATTTTACTATTTCATTTGAACTTTGGTTTGTTGGAGCTTTGGAGGTGCTTTCCCCCTTGATTTTCATCAGCTGATTTTCGGGAGATTCTGTAGACGATTCTCGGCGCCGTCTCGACCAGGTAGGAGCTATACCTGAGCTCTTTCATTTCATGGTTTCCATTTTGCATTTTGAGCTTGATTCCTAGCTTTTCTGAGCCCCTGGGGTTTGAAGAACTCGTTCTGCCTTCAGCGCACCCTCTGTGTATCGAAAGCTGGGTTGAATGTTGGCATGTCTAAAGGCTATCTGACATTCAACGCACCTAGAACACTGCTGCAGGTGCGTTGGGTGCAAAAAGGGAATTTGATGCACAATTTTTGATGGAAATTTTGCCTGTTTCTTACCAAAATCAGGATCTAACTCTTCTCTTGTTTGTTTTTCAGATATCTTTGGAGTAAGATGACCATTACATGGCGAGAACGTGAGCATGAAGAAGAGGACATGCTTGCCCTACATGATCCAGTTACAGTGAATGCACTGCGGAACTGTGGCTTGCTGAAGTTCTTCCGCATTTCTAGCATGAGACAGCAGATCAACTTACTGCAGTATTTGCTCGATGCTTGGGATCCTACCAATCAGGTTTTCCAGATCAGGGGAAAATCTATCCCCTTGACTGCAGTAGACATCTATTTCTTGACTGGCTTATCGAGGCGGGGTGCCCCCATCTCTTTGTCAGGTTCGGCCCGAGGAGGCGACTCTGTGAGAGATTATGTTCGCCGGTACTGCAGAGAAGGATCTCAGCCGAGTAAAGACGGCAAGATCATCATTCGTGATGTCACTGACAGGTCCCTCAGGACTATTCTGTTTACTTTTGGTAGGATGGCCGGTGGTGCGGCTCTTCATGTAGCCAACCGATCTTACATGCAGCATGCCTTGGAACGCCTCCAACCGAAGGTGTTCAACTGGTGCGACGCAGTACTTCTTGTGATGAAAGAACAGTTGACCAAGATAAAGAGTGGGAGGTTGAAGAACTTTGGGTACGGTTCTATTTTGACCGCCTTTGCCTTGGAGAAGATACCACTGATGCAGCCGCAGTATATTACACTCGATTTACCTTCTCCTACTGAACCACGTATGTAGAGATGGGTTGACCATATGTCTAGGCATGCTGGCCAGTCTCAGATTTCATTTTCTGATACCTTCTTCAGGTGGTTTGATCGTCAGGAGATGGTTTATTCTGAGTATCCATACGCTGGCATGGACTTCCGGGGTGATCCAGATTTAGTACTGCTGGATGGCGAACAGTGGGGCGCCATTGGTAAAATCTTTGACCATATCCCTGTTTATCGTTTTTTGTTTATAATGTCCTTGTGCTTTATTCTATCAAGACTTTAATCAAACTCATGTGTACATGCAGATGTTGGTCTTGTTCGTCCAGTAGTTCGCCTGAGAGTACCAGCTTCTGCTCCAGCAGGAGAGGCCGTCGGAAGGGCTATTCTTCGTGACCTCGATGTGGCCGAGGCTCTCACAGCATTACAGGAGCAGGTTGAGGGCCTCACTCTTGGTATTCCAGATGTGAGGACTGACGAGCTACCTTTGCGGTTACATCGGCATACTACTGGTGTGCCAAGACGATGGACTCGTCTCTTACGCATGATCGCATAGGTTGTGACTTGCTATCACGAGCATCATTAGACTAGGGTGCCCCCTAGCATTTTGAGTTTTTGGGTCATTTGACCGATTTTGTCTTGGTTACAGAACATTATGTGTAAACCATAAACAGTTATATATATTTTTGATTTTCGGAGTTTTACTTTAGTTAAGTTACATGATCCAAATGCAAACATTGATGGTGTGTTTCTTTTTATAAATGTTGCAAATGTCTATCTAACACATAATTTGCTAATGAGTCAGTTAATGTGTTTAAGTTTCTGGAAATATGTTGATATTAAATAAAATCAAATTGTCTTTCCAAAATCTTAACCCTTAGGAACATGCGATAAATAGTTGGGTTTCGGACGGAATATATACCATTGGGTTGTAGTATTACGAGCTATGAGTCTAGCTTGACAATTAGTCGGCATATACCATGTGTGATGGCATCAGAGAGAAGTTCTATCAACGCGCTATATTCAGCGATGTTATTTGTTGATCGACCAATACATACCCCTCTGAAACTTACTAACTCGCCGCTTGGATCAAAAATAGCCCAGGCTGCGGAGGATAGGTTCCGCGAACTACGACTCGCTCCGTCGGCATATCCAACACATGACTCCAATAGGTTTGACATCTGTAATAAATGTAAAAAGTGGATTACTTGACCAAAATAAACACTTTAGCGAAAACAAAAACATAACAAAAGCATACAGGTTACCATTACGCATAGTAACGCTTGAGGTACAACCCATTACGAGGTTGTGCCAGTGGGATTCCGTCATAATCCATTAACTCGTAGGCTCCTTTTGCTAACATTCGTTTAACAATATAGGGGCCCATCCATAAAGACTTAAATTTACCTACTCCCAATTTATCGGATTCTTGGTCATAAAGCAAGACCAAGTCACCTTCTGAGAAGACACGGGGTTTGACATTTTTGTTGAACTGCGCCTTTACTCGTTTCTTATGGGCTTCGTTAGCCAAAGCGGCATCACGACGGGTTTCATCCAATTGGATTAATTCCAAGAAACGAGCTTCTTCTTCTGAAGTTCCGGGGAGGAGATCAATTGCGAGTTTAAGAGACGAGATTTCACACTGGATTGGTAAGACTGCTTCCAGGCCATATACCAGTTGGAAAGGTGTAAACCCGGTTGCATTCCTTACTGATGTTCGGTAAGCCCACAAAGCTGAGTACAGGATTAGGTGCCATTTTCTCTTGTGAACTCCAATCATCCTTTGCAGCATGCGCTTTAGGACCTTGTTGATTGCTTCAACTTGTCCGTTGGCTTGCGGATAATATGGACTGGAGCTGTCGTGAGACAACCCTAGTTTGGCAGCTAATTCAACCATCATGTGATTGTGAAAATGCGATCCATGATCTGTGATTATAGCATGTGGTACGCCGAATCTAGCGACTACATGATTGAAAAAAAATAGGGCAGCTGTTTCACCAGTATTATCTAATGTAGGCATCGCCTCGGCCCATTTGGTAAAATAGTCAACTGCAACTATGATATACCCATGCCCCCCAGTCGAGGTGGGGTTACATGTCATGAAATCGCTGCCCCATTTGGCGAATGGCCCGACGGCAACTATTGGCTGCAGAGGTGCGGGTGGTCTTCTGGTTTTGCTATCGAAAATTTGACAAGCATGACAACTTCTGACTGCGGTTATGCAATCTTTGAACATTGTTGGCCAGAAGTATCCTGCTCGTAAGATTTTTGCACTGTAGCATATCCAGACTGATGCCCCCCACATGCGCCTGAATGACAATCATTCAGGACTTTTTCGGCCTCCTCATGGGTGAGGTACCTTCTCAGAACTGTATCGATACCACGACGGTAGAGCGTGTCAGCGACGATCATGTAGTCTTTTGCTTGGTATCGAATACGTTTTTGTTCGGAGTGTGAGGTGTTTGGCCTGTATTTTTGGGTTTGGAGATAAATGATTATATCTCCATACCACTCATTGCTTGCAGATATCAGAAACAAATTTTCGTCCACGATTGTTTCTTCGGATGTGTCATCGTTGGACGACGATGGGAGATCGCATAATAATTCTGTGAATACTAGAGCTTTCTTCGACTTGGATTTTACAAATTCCAGATCAAACTCTTGTAGGATTGCTATCCATTTTGAATATTTGCCCCCCAGCAACTGTCGTGACAATATATAAGTCATGGGGTTGCAATCTGACAGAATGGTAGTTTTCTGAAAGAGGACATAGTGTCGAAATCTCTGTATCGCTTGAACAGCTGCAAGTGCTAGCTTTTCAACGTAAGAATATTTGCTTTCTGTATCATTTAAGTTTTTACTTAAATAATATATAGGATGTTCAATTCCATCGACTTCTTGAACTAAAACCATTGCGATGGTTGTATCTGATGTAGCCAGATACAGGTTAAAATATTTTTGATAATCAGGAGCGTACATTAATGATGCTTTCATTAAAGATTCTTTTAAATCATCAAAGGAAGCTTGCGGGACCTGATCCCAGAGAAAGGGCACTTCCTTTTTCAAAAGACGTGTATAACCTTTAGCAAGTTCGGCATAATTTGGAATGAACCTCCTCAGAAAGTTTGCTTTCCCTTGGAGTTTCTCAATCTGAAGCAAATTCGAAGGTGGAGGCAAATTTATGATTGCCTGGACCTTACATGGGTCGAGACGAATTCCGTCCTTTGAGACTACAAAGCCAAGCAAACGACCAAAACTGACGCAAAACACACATTTGTGTGGATTGAGTCGTATCTTGTAGTGTCGGCAATGTAGAAATATCGCTCTTAAATGCTGCGGGTGATCAGTCCGTTTTCGCGAATGAGCCGGAAGGTCGTCGAGGTATGGTTGAACGATGTTTTTGATGTCGTGGAAGGCATAATTCATTGCCCTCTGAAACGTCGCCCCTGCGTTCTTCAAACCAAAGGGTAATTTTTGATATGCGAATGTGCCCCATGGACAAATAAATGCAGTCTTTGACTGGTCCTGTGGGCGGATATTTATTTGATTATACCAGGAGAATCCATCCATGAATGAAAAGATTTCACATCCGGCGCATTCATCAATTATTTGGTCAATGAAGGGTGTAGGGTAGTTGTCTTTTGGACAAGCCTGATTTACATCCCTATAATCGACGCATACTCTAATTGTTCCTTGTTTTTTCAACTTCTGCCTTAATGGCAGCGGATTTCTTGGGGTGCACCTGCCTTAGCCGTTGTCGTACTGGTTTGACATCTGGATACATCTTAATTTCGTGTTCAACGATACTCGAGTCAATGCCTGGCATTTCACTGTATGACCAAGCAAAGACATCTCTGAATTCGCGAAAAATAGCGTTATATATTTCCAGTTTTGAAGGAGAACAACATTTGCCAACATAAATATTCTCTACAACATCTGTTTTGGTCAAGATATTTATGGCGATTGTCTCTTCAATGTTGGACAAGTTTCGCTCGGAATCCACCGTGTTTACAGTATTTGATAGGAATTCAAAAACTGAAGGATGATAAAGGTCATCTTGAGTATCTTCTCCACAATCCGGAAGAAGGGAACGATGGTGGGAATCATTCCATGGTGCCCCTTCAATTACCATTGATTGGACTATTCCTTCGTCGGTGACATGCACTCGCGACCAAGGATCTGAAGGGGTACCATATTCTCTAGACCTATCTATCCAAACGCTTGATGAGCGCTGATTTGGATTTGCCTCCCATGCTAGGAACATTGATTGCTACAATATTTCCGTTGGGCTTGGGGGAAAAACCATTGCATGATCCATGTCGATATCGTTTTTTGAGATCTTTCTAGAAGATATCATGTTGCAGGTTCCTATCGACGCTACTTCCGCCAGATTGATTGGAGGTGGAAGGGTGAAAGTTCCCATTAATATAGGATCTTTTAGTAGGCCTACTCCGATATTTTGAAGCGAATGGGGGCTTCCATGGATCATGGGAATGCTTCCTATAACTTGAGAACCATTGGGGAGGAAGTTTTGTTGATCGACGATTGTAATCCCTCCTTGAAAGGGAATTGCAATCCTCCTAAAATAGGTCGGCACAACAGCCGCCATAGCATATATCCATGGTCTTCCTAGTAGGATGTTGTAATCAAGATTCCCATCGATGACTTCAACATCTATTTCTACCGTTTTCCCTCCTAGTTCAACTTTCAAGTTTCTTAGGATACCATATGGGGTATATGTCCTTCCATCGAAAGCTTTTAATGTCGTCAAAGATTGTGACATAAATTTTTCCAACAACTCATCGACATAATGCATGTAGATGCCCCCTCATCAATAATTTTTTCGATAAACAGTTTTGTTGAGGGCTTTCACTTGAACAAGGAAAGCTAGTTGAGCTGGTAATTGAGGATTGTATCCTTTATGATCGAAGAATACAAGATTGGAATCCTTTGGGTCTATCCCACCAATGGCTGATAATAAAGCCTGCCTTTGGGATGGGCAATTCTGTAGTAATTCAAGAGTCGACATAGGGGATGGCGATTGGGCCAAATCTTCCACTATATTATAATGATGTGTCGCTCTAGCACGGGGATTAAATGTCGACTTGTGTACTACTCCATTTGGCGGTTTTATCGTTAATTCAAGGATGATGGGTGGTGCAACTTCTGTCGAAGTTGTTGTCGAACTACTAGGTTGATCTTTATCCTTGTTGTTCGACAGCTATGGATTCCCATAATCTTTATTCCTTGTCGATATCAAAGCATCATTTTACTGTTTTGAAACCGACAACATGAGCACTTGAGATGGGGAAGCATTTTCAATTTCAACCAGATTTGTTCCTGGATTTGGAAACGGATCAGTTAACACTGCGGAGGTTTTCGAATTCTTGAAGAGTTTCTTAACTTCAGCTCTGTGTGGACAATTTGCGATCAAATGATCCTCATCGCATATACGGCATGGATTTTTTGGTTTCCTATCTCCAGGAGGGTTTGAAGAAGATTTTTCAAGTGATGATTCCTCATGTTTCTTCTTCTTCCCTTTGCCTTTTTTCTTGCTCCTTGGTTGTTTAGTTTCTTTGCCTTTATCTGTCAATACGGTGTTTACTTCCAAAGCAAGAAGTTCATATTTTGCATTTTGACCTGAAATCTTACGGGCCTTTTTGGATGTAGCCTTTGTCGATTTCGTGTCTGTTGTGCCAATCACGCCATCGCCGGCATGAGAGTCATTGTTCGATTTAGGAGGAGGAGGAATTGAGAATTCCGGTCTAGGGGCGTCAGGTATTTTATCATAGAGCGTGCCGGACTGAGTGTAAATCAAATCCAGATATTGCGCACGAGCGATAACTTGCTCTTCTGTTACGACTCCCCACTTTGCCACATCTTCCGTGATGGAAGGTAGTAATGACTTGATAAACCATTCAGCTAAGAGCTGATCGGGAACATACGTTTTTACCATTCTACGACGACGTCGCCATTCATGTATATGATCAGATATGTGAGTGGCCGTCATCTGTTTGAAATTGGTAAGAAGTTCTGTTCCCGTTTCGTACCTTATTGGTAACTGAAAATGGGTTAAAAAGGTTGTGGCTAAGGTGCTGAAGTTGTCGAACGAAGCTCTAGGCAATTCGATGTACCATTTTGCCGCCGGACTCGTTAACGTCCTCTGAAAGAGGCGAAGTCTTATCGAATCATCATTTAGGGTGTTTGATGAACACCATAGATGAAAGGTCATCACGTGATTCGATGGATCTTCACCCGGATTTCCATTAAATTTAGGAATATCTGATGGAAGTTTATGCAGAATCGCTGGCCACCAAGGGGCGTAAGCAATTGGATCGTTGGTTAACCGGTTTAAATCAGGTAACTCCAAAGTTGCCACAAAGGGTAACTGTTGATTCAGGTTAGGCGAAGCATACCCAGGATAAGATGGGATTGCCTGAGCAGTTGGTCTTTGCATACCGGCATAATGCATTTGATGCTGGTATGTTTGGTAAGGTTGGTGGACATGACCATTGTAAAATGGTTGATTTTGACCATTTTGAATGTACGGTTGTCCACTGTTAGCAAAGATTTGTTGCTCAGAACCTTGGTATAATTGTTGGAATTGCGGTTGTTGGTATTGCACCAGCCATGGTTGTGAAGCCATGTGCTGTTGCCCGATACTAATAGTTTGACCAAGATGAGGGGTAATTGTACCCGTTTGAACCTGTATCGTTCCACCGGTCAGCGATTGTGGTTGAGTCGCGGGGTCAAAGGGCTGTTGCATTACAACCTGAGATATCTGAGGTTGGCATACAACAGGCAGCGCTTGAACTTGCGACACTGTCACAATGGCTGGCGTAGTTGGAATATTTGACGTAGGTAAGCATTGTTGCATCGAGTATACAACTCTTGGTTGTTGAGGTAGTATAGGTACCCAACCGCTTGAGGTAATTCCAATATGACCTGAATGTTGTTGTGAACTCCTGTATGGATATCCTCCCGGAGGGGATAATGAAAGGTTATACTGCCCCCCATACGGTGGTATCCAGAACTCAAGGGAATTGTTTGCCCTTGGGGGCCGGACTACCCAAATTGACCTCCAAATGGATCAATTTGTTGAGACTCAACATAAGAGTTTCCGGATATTATTCTGGATGAACAAACAAGAACAGACCATACTGTCGAGATAGCCCCTAAGTGGACTCCTTCTAGTGGTTGAGAGCTAGTCGGGACAGATGGTATACCGGCGAACATTGTCGGAGTGATAGCAGGGAGTTCTGTCGTCGCTGTGTCAGATGACACAGTCCTAGATGTTGAAGGTTGTTCAGACATTTGTAGTCTATCCAAAAGATTACCTAGCGATTCTACAGGAGCTTCCGCTGGTGGTAGACTAACTTCTGACGAAGAAGGATATAGAGTGATCCCGACTCCAAATTGCGTTGGAGTACTTGTTTGAGGATCTTCTACAATTTCTTCTATGGAAATCAGACCAGGTGGAAGGGGAAGACCTTCAGGTCCGTAGAATATTTCTGGTGCCGAAGAAGGTGTGAAATCGGCAGCGACAGATGTTTGAAGAGCAAGACTCTCCGAACCAGTTGTAGATGGAACTGGTTTGGTAACACAAGTGTTTACTCTCATACTAGGATCAGTATCACTGTCCTTCTGTGGCTGCTGAACTTCTTCTATAGAGGCAGGGATTCCAAAAATGTTTGGAGTAACTGAAGTCTCTTGTCGTTGGAACACTTGTTCTAACTTTAATAGGAGATTTGGAACCGGTTAAACGAGTTTGCTTTGTTCGTACTGACTTTGATTCCGAAGACAAAGACGGTTGACTCGTAAGCCTCCGCGAACGACGGGGTTTCAATTAACTTTCTTCCACGATTGCGGATTACTCGATCAACTAAAATAAAGGGTAAGTATGTTTCCGAATTAAATGAATTTTAGACGCTTTGACACAACTTGTTTTTTCAATTTTTAAGAGTCGAGAAAAAACAAAAGATGACTCTAGTCACCTTCGATTTTTAATGAGCCTGAAGTGACAAGTGCTCAGATGGACCTTTTCCGTTAAGGAGTCTGAAAAGGAACGAAAGGGACTACTCTAGAAGTCTAGGTAGAGGGAGTACCAAACCAATCGCAAAACTGCAGAATACTTTTTATGGTACGGCAGTCAATCTTCCCGAATGTTGTGTTCAGTGCATTGCGATCGATAGGGCGGCAGACACAGCTTCCTATGGATAAAGGATTAAGCCTATTGGGGTCTCCCAAAATATACTCGACGGTACGTGGGAGCACAAGTCCGTACTGGCACTTATCGTCTCAAAGTGGAGGAATCACCCAACCATCAGTGAGAACAACAGTTACCATGCTTTACGACGCCAGAATACGTCTCTAGCCTAGACCTCTAAATGTTGTGCGTTAAGTTCCAAAGCGTTGTTAGATTCATTGAATTTATTTTAAGTTGATCTTGTTTATGAAGTTTGCCTTTTGGGTTCACCACGAGATGTAGATGTAATTCCTAAAATGCAATCTAAGATGATAAACAAACTTTTTATCTTCTTTATGCAATGAAAATCCTAGCTACTAGGGAAAAGAAAGACAGAATCTTTTCACAAAGAGCAAAGAGCACACTCTAAATGCACTTTTCCTAAATCAAGCCAATCAGACTGTCTATATGCAAATGCACATGCATGTATTTTTTTTCGACTTTCTTAGTATATGGATGCTAAAAAGAAAGTTGATGCACAAATCTGAATTTCTTTTCAAGCGACAAATATCAACAAGCTTCTTTTCGAAATCAAAAAATGGAGAAGATTACAACACCTTACGATTTTGAACTGAATACTTGTTCTTGACACTAGAAAATTACAAATTCAGACCAAAAGCAATAGTAACAGGATAATCGACCATCAATAGCAATCAAACTTTCTCCTATGATCGAAATTGACACTTGCGACAGATTCAAATCAAAGGATGACAGTACGACTATGCTACTTTTGCAAAGGAGAACTGTAAATGACTCAACAAACACACAAAAACATATACAGTTATTTTGTACAAAGGAGGCGGAATAACAGAAAAGAAAAGGGGTTTCAAACAGACATATACTGATCACAGGCAACAAAATTCAGGAATAGAACTGGAAAGAATGAATCACAGAAGCCACAACTGCACAGAGCTAGTCTAATCAGCGCACCTGTAACAAAGAGAATCTGAAATGCAGCGCAGGTTGTCCACTCGGGAAGTGCGCTGAAATTCAGAATCTCTGAACAGTACCTGCGCTAGGCCAGAAACGAGACTCTGTTTGGGTTCTGGGTCACAGTTTGCAGTTCAGTTCTTGGTTTTTGGCCGAGTAAAAAGCAATCAGTAATGCAACAATCATGGGTAGATCTAAGGAGGATCTAAGAGCTATCACAAGGGCAATAAGATAGTTTGTGAATCAGTTGTTTAAATCATAAACAGATCCAGTGGATGGATTGAAGCAGCAGTTATCTACTTTGCATTTGTTATGGCAAATGCAGTTCGAATGCTACTTATAAGTTTATGAAACGAACAACAAAGAATGATAAACAAACAAACTAATTATCTCCCCAGCGGAGTCGCCTTTTTGTTACAGGGAAAAGTGTCTATATAGAACTTCTCTATCCCACTAAGGTGTGACAGCTACCTTAGAAACAAACAGAGAAAGGCTACTTATGTTTTTCCTTTATGGATTATAGATAGAGAGGAACAGAAAGACCAACCTCTGTCTTGCGCTAATCCTTCAATTCGATCCCTCTCTTCTTTGATAGTCCCCAGCTACCTGTTCCCTTGCACGCCCAGCTTCACAAAGTACCTGTAAGATCACAGAAGCATAGCACTATACAAAGACATGGATCTATAATCATAAACAATCTAGGATCAGATGTAAATTGACCATACAAATGTAACAAGCATCAATGATACAAAAGCATGGAGGAAAACTCAAATAGCTTTTATTGATAAACAAGAAAAGATCCAGGAGGAGTTACAACCAGTTGTTTCGACCCAGCATCAACCTCCCATCAAAGAAGCCCCTCTTCACCTCAAACAAAGCTTAGATCACCCAACAATCTGATGTTTGTCTCTAGAAACCAACAGCAATTCCTTACAATATGCAAAATTCCAGCCTCTGGATCTCTGGGATGAGGGATCCATATATAGATATCTGTAAGGGGGATGATTCAGCTTGTGATTTGATTAGTGTCTTCTCTCTGACATTTCTTGCTTCCACTTGGAGACTAAGGGCCTTTTACTCATCCTTGGTCGAATTCAGTGAGGCAAGTGTCATAGGAGAAGATTCTGGAAGCTTCCATTGCCTCTCCACCTTGCGGAATGACACTGCCATTTGTCATTTCTCGCCCATCGCACCCCACATAAGGGACTTTTGAAATACAACGCACCCTCACAGTGTATTTGGGTGAGATGCAACGCACCTAGCTAGTGGAGCAGCTGCAATGATCCTGTTTTGACCAATTCTGAGTAGTTTCTCATGGAGAACTTCTGGGAGAAGCTGTAATCTGTTGACCTTGTTCCTTTAGGGGTTAGAACAACACTTTTAGGGACTTAGGAGCCCTTGGTTTATGGACATTTCATGCTTGGGTTTTTAGGGCACAAAAATGTCTATAGTAGTTGCGCTTCCCTAGTGACCCCCGTGTTACCCCCAATGTAACAAACAAGGGCGACAGACCCCCCTGATGTACCTGACACAACGAACAGGGAGGTATATATCCCCCTTGTGACCCCCCCACGTGTGCTAATAGTCATGGAAAGAATATAAAACACACCCAACATTATCCCACTTGTTGTTTTATTTTCCACACATGGGGTCACAGGAGAGCTTAGTCATTGATCCAACCCTGCAATGCCCATTTTTTCTCTACACCAAGAAAACTTCTCATTGATCATAGACTTCGTCAATGTATCTGCAGGATTCTTTAATGTGTCCACCTTTACCAACAACACCTTTTTGTCCACAGCCATATCCTTCTCAATGTGATACTGAACATCAATTTTCTTTGTCTTAGAATGATAAGTAGATTTATTTTCCAAGAAAATCTCACTTTGGTTGTCACAGTCTATCCTTATAGCTTGTTGTACTAACCCAATACTTGAACACAATCTATGTAACCAAAATTCTTCCTTGCTTGTATGAGTGGTTACTATGTATTCTTCCTTTGTAGTTGAAGTTTCACTACAGACTGTCTCTTTCTCATCCAATTGACTGCACCTCTAAATAGGTGAAACACATACCCACTTGGAGATCTTCTCTGATCTAGATCTCCAACCCAGTCTCCATCAACAAATACATGTATGTCCAAAACTTTTTCTAATCCTGGTCTTCCTTGGTAGCAAAAACTATAATCACTAGTGCCACACAAATACCTGAAAACTCGCTTTATTGTTGTCCAATGCTCCTTCCCTGATTTTGACATAAAGTTTCTCAATAATCCCACTGCATGTGAAATTTCTAGTCTAGTATAGACCATTGCACACATTAGGCTACCAAATGCACTTGCGTATCGAACACGGAAAATATCCCCTTCCTCTTCTTGTGCCTTGGGACACTATTCAGCAAATAACTTTACACCTACATGAATAGGAAACTTAACCAATTTACTATCATGGATATTAAACATCTGCGGTCTTACCTTGACATACGTCCTCTGGTTTAACCAGAGTTGTTTCTTTACCTGATCTCATTTAATTTCCATGCCAAAAATATAGTTTGCAGTACCAAGATCCTTCATGTCAAATTTGGACACTCAATTCTTCAAATCCTGGATTATTTATTTTTTCATTTCCAATCAGCAACATATCATCCACATACAAGACCAGGTAAATAACATGGTCACCAATTAATTTAAAATACACATAGTGATCCTGTTTTCTTCTGGTGAAGCAAAGTCCCCATATATATGTATCAAATTTCATATACCACATCCTTGGCAACTATTTTAATCCACTTGGTTTTTTTTAACTTGAATAACAATTATTTCGTTCCCTTCACCGCAAATCCTTAAGGTTTCTTCATGTAGATATCTTATCCCAAATCCTCGTGTCAACAGCGTTGGACCTACGAACATGTCAAGGGATCTCCCCGGTAAGAAGTCCCAACTAGACCCTAGACCATTGGGAGTAGGAGTCCCAACAGTGGGTAGTAAAGTTGTGCCTTGATTGTGGTACCACGCAGAGGTAAGTATGATAACTTTGTCGGAAGCAAGTGTGTGACCTTACAGCGAGTCAAGTGAGATGCATGGGGGATTCTAACACACATAGGTGAAAAGAAAGTGTGTCCCTTAGAAACCTGTAATAGTACGCATCCTGAAAGGAACACACGAGTGGAATGACATCACAGAATGGAAGCGGAATAGTCCACAATCCAAAGTGACAGGTTAATACAACAACATGTCTTCAACAAGATTCATAAAATAACATGCAAAATAGTTCATACACAAATGTGTAAGCTAAATAACATACATTGCTAAAGTAGCTAGAATAGTCAAACTACAATAACAACATATGCATGAAAATGTATTGGCTCAATTATATTATTAAGTGAAAGTTCCATCCATACATACACCATTGGTAGCCACTAGCCCCAATAGTGGAACATTACAGTCAACATCGCCTGCTCCTCCAAAGAGATGTACCCGCTCTATGTGTGGAGAAGCCAAGGCTCGTCACAATACACTTCAAGCCTTCTCTAAGCCATGCCTAGCCAAAATCTTGACTCCCCAAAAGCCTGTACTATGAGTTATGAGGTTATATTTATAACAAAGGGTGGGGTGACCCTTGACATCCCCCTTTGTGAATCTTTGACTACCCTCATGACTCTTCAACTTCCTTACAAATAACTCTTTACATTACATATTGACTGTTCACATTCCACTAATGACACTTGGATTTTCACTTACAACACAATTACAAATAATACACATTTTCAACGTACCCATGTGAGACAAAATAGGCTAAAGACAGCCTAACAAGACAAAACACTATGACTCCGGAGTTTGGAGAAAGACCAACTCAAAATCATCCACTTGATTCTTCTCAGTCATGTACTAATGCCAAGCTTGGTAATGTGCTATGATTTCCCCAAACTACTTTATGTTTTCTTGCTGAGAGCGGGCTCTTGCCTCCATGGCATCCGGTTATATGGTCATGGAACCTATGTCCAAATTGTCCTGAAGCATGTACAACATGGTGTAGACCATGATAGGACCACTAGTATGTTGCTGCATGTTTTGTGCGCTCAGCTCCATGTCATCCCTGGTGACCTCTCACCTTAGCTTCTCCATATACCTGTTGACCTCCAACCAAACTCAGTTCCTGTGCTTAGCTTTGGTGAGGGAACTTGCATCTATTCACTCTCTTCTTGAGCTGTTGGCTTGTCCAGCTCATCAACCTGTATTGGTGTTGTTTTCTATGTCATTACACCTTTCCTTTGTTCTTCTTCCTGTTTCTGCTTATTTTCCTGTTCTTCCTTCTCGACTCTCGTTCTTCCTTCAATTCCTATTCTACTTTCTATGATCTCAGTTCTACTCCCTGTAATATATGCTCTTCTCTCTTCCTCTACTCTACTATATGTGTCCTATACTTCCTTTTTCTTCTACTATCAAAGTCATTTGCATGAAAATTAAATCTTCTTTCACTCTGAAACTTTGTTTTTCCTTTATTATGTCAACAATTTCCTCTTTCCCTGATCCTGTATTGGCTTGCTGCTTTCTGCCACTACTGCTAGTTTCACTACCATGTTAGTGATGACTCCTTTTCTGTAAACAGTTGGGCATTTGTATATATTGGCAAGTAAACTAGCTCTTGCACAACTCCTTCCCCAGTACTACTTTCAGTGGTCACTCTTGAAACATCTCTCTTTGGTGCCATGGTGTAATGAATGTTGGAGAGAAGTGCTTCACAAGTGTGGTACCTATGGCAGAGAATAGATACTCATGGAAAGAAAACATTGGATCTTGTAAATCTAACTTCACAGCATGATCAAGCAGCAACTAGGGAATCTAATGATAGGAGCTGTGCAATTTTGACTAACAGGAGTGACTGAATGATTGTGGCAACTGTGCAGTGCATAGTCCCAACAGTCAGTTCAGAAGCTTGATGACTGGAACTATGAAATACGCAGTTCAACCTGGGTCAAGATTTGGGAGAGACTGCACATTGCGTAGTCTCAATGACCAAGTTGGGAAAATGGCTCTTGGAACCACAAAATGTGTAGTTGGAGCCAAGCTAGGATAGGCTTTGCATAATTATAGAAGCCAAGGCAGAGGCCTTGAGGTCCCAGATTGTGCAGTGCATGCAGTGAAGTGTGAGATCTGGGCAAGGGGAGCCTAGATCTGTCCATGGGGAGTGTGAAAACAAGAAGATATGAAGGATGATGTAAGGATGATTTTAGATCTAACTAAGTGTAGATGTATGTATGTAGAATAAGTGGAGTAATCGATTAATTTGAAGGAACATAAAGCATGTGAAGGGAGTCGCCACAACGACGACCATTGCTGAAAAAAAGAAGGAAAAATCATGTGACACTTGAGAAAGGCAATCTATAACTTGAAACAACACTTCTACAAGTTAAAACGCCAGCGATCGTTATACAAAACAAGTGAAACAACACTCTCACAAGTTAAAAAAGCAAAAGCGAATGAAAAAGTAGCAAAATGAAATAAAAGCAAAACTCACCCCGAAAAGTGATGACAATGCTCCAGAGGCTCCTTGATCTCCTAAGGAAGCTATATTTTGATGATCAAATGTATAAGTGAGCTCTAGATGCATCCATTACATAGATTGAGAAAATGGAGTTCACGACGTGTATGCTTGAGATCAAGGACAACAACGACACTTGGAAGAAAATTCTAAAGATGGAAATGTGACACCTTCAGGAAACTAATAATAGATCCCTACTTACTAGGGATGTTTTTCCTCTTAGCTTCTTACTTTTTTAGGAAAGACTACCATGCATGCATGGAGAAATTGTGCAGTTCTGGGGAGAACTTCTCAACTCACTGACACATGCATCAGACAATAGCTGAGGGAATTCTTTTGCGAAATTCCTGGGTTGAGTGGCTCTGGCTACCTCTCATGCTCTACACAATTTCCCAGCTGAAGACCATCTACCAGTTGGTTCTGTGAAATTTTAGAGCTGAAGGTTCACTTGTTGGTTTAGACTGTTATGCGCAATTTCCCAGCTAAAGCAAGCTGCCAAATGAGTCTGCACAATTATGGAGCTGAAGCTCATTGCTGGGTTGCATTGCACATTTCTAGAGAGAAAGGTTGGTTTCCCTCAAGGATTGTGCATATCATCAAGGTAGTGCTAGAACTGGTTTGGAACCAAGTCACGTGCAAGTCATCTTGTGGTTAATCAACAAAGAAAGTAAGCAAACACAAGATATAAGGCAAAAGATAAAATCAAATGAAAGCACAAGTACCTGGGCAGCGTAAGATAAGTTGTTTGGAATTTAGGAGGGAGGATCCAAAATGAATGGAACACAAAATTTTGGAGGGTAGTTGTATCCGCTACAACATTGGCGGCACACTGGTAGAACTCCAGCTCTATGTATGGACCTTGTCTAGTGTAAAGTGAGCTAACTCTTCTGGAAGTATTATTTGATTCTTTGATTGTCATGGATCCTTTACTAGCTTGAGTTAAATATATAGTCCTTGCCATTCTCTTGATCAGTCAACACACATACCAAGCCAAGCCAATTGATTTGTTTTGATTGGGAATGAGGGGTATATTGATGCACAAGTAAAATAAATAGTCAAAGTTTAAGTTTCATCTCTGGTGTTGCTCCACTGACAGTAGGCCTAGACAATACCCCAATGGAGTCACTTCAGGAACACAAGCATCACTCTGCTACCGATGAGCCTGGATAGTACCCCAACAGAATTACTTGCTTCACCTCTCTATGTAGGAAGCCTTTCTCTTATTTCTCCTTTAATTTGTTTTTTTCATTTTTTCAAAGAACTGTGCATATGCACTTATTTATTTTTCATGAGGTAGAAAAGGGATCCCGACTTGTTGAGAGAAGAAGTGGTTGACCCTTCAGAGAAGTATGTTATATATACCTTTGACATACTTGTTAAGTTTTTCCCCCTCACCTTACTCTACTTGACTGAGTTGACAAGGATTAACCAAAAATAGAATACTGATTAAAGTAGGTGGTACTAGTTAAGAGTGCAAGTGTTGTGTTTTCACCAAGACTCACTCTGAAAGGAACATATTTTCCATCAAGGCGTCAACATATTTTCCATTAGGGCGTCATCAATTGAAAGAAACACAAGATATTCATAAAGAGAGGGGATAAATAGATAACCAAATGTTGATATTTGTACAAGTCCTCTTGTATTTCACCCTACTTGTCTCAAGAAACCAAACACATTTTCATGGGAAACTAATCATATGGGTGCGTAAACAAGAAAACAAACAAGCAAGCAAAGGACACAAGTAAAATGAAATCAAAGCAAGTAAGCGAAAGAAAAACATGAAAGCAAAAGAAAACAAGAAAGAAAACACTAATCCTACTCCTAAGCTAAATAGTGCATGGGCCTACTCACGTGAAGTGATATTTCCAATGCATCCACTAGCACATTGGTTGGCCCATGTAGGTGAAGGCATTGTTGACAATAAAGATATTCAGGCAAACTAATAAGCAATAAAGATATAGCGATGAAAACCAACACACTCGAAGTTTAAATGCGTCCACGGAAAATAAAGAGTAAAAGCACATGACAAACACTCTATGAACGTATGATAGTGTTGCATCACATTGTGCGCAAATGACAAACATGCAAACTCTTTTGATATTGACAAATGAGAAAACATGCAGAAAGGAGAAAACTTTCTCTTAGCAGCATGACTTCCTATGTATGACTCCTATAATGCATGAGCAATAGGATCGTGAGATTCTGGTGGAGGATGTGAAATTTGTAGACTAGATTGATTTTTAATGTAGACAAGAGAGTGATGAGGATCTTGGCATGTTTCAACATATTTCTGATTGGTAGTGGACCTAACCTCAAAACAACAAGAACCTGACATAACCATCATCTCAAGTTGAAGTGCCTCAACAAATTGAGGGGTTTCCACTTCATTAGCAGGTAGATCATCAAAGACCGGTGGCTTGGAAATATCAACAACGAGTGAATCAAAATCGTGATCGAATGAAGGAGTGAATAGATCATGACATCCTCATGATTTGACGAATCATACAGAGGGGTCAATGAGAAACATAATTTTTCATGCTCTAAATTTCCAAAAAGAAAAGATTATAGATTGGGTGGATTCGGAAAGAAATATTTGTCCTCACTGCAATCATATGAGGGACTGACATCCTGCGTGTCCTATGAATGATCGAAAGTAGAAACATCCAGGAATGAATTTTCACAAGGAAAACAAGAAATGGCAGGATCACAGAAGATGTCAAGATAAAGCGAATGAGGTGCAAAGAGAAGGAGGTCATCCTTCACCGCGACTTCTTCGAATTCCCACACATACTCATCAAAAATGACTGCGTAGGTTGGTTGCTCAACACCAACTTTGTCGAAAAATTTATCCTCGTGAACTATAGATGTGGAGTCTGGAGCAGATGAACATAACACAGTACAATCTAGAGGATCAAAGGAACCATAGGATCGAGGTTAAGAATACAAGACCTTGTGAAAACCATAAGGGTTGGAGTCCAAATCTGCGCAAATGTTTAGAGAAGGTGGGGTGGGAGGATGTGACAGTTCAACAGATGGGTTCACAAATTCTCCCACCTCATCCTACAGAGCTAGAGATGTTTGATGAGAAGAGGATGGAAGATCACTTGTGACAGCAACCCTATCCGTCTTAGATTTGGAAGCTCTAACACTGAGGTATGCTGGGAGGGGTTTGAATGATTCCAACTCATGTGTATTTTTAGATACATGAAGAAGATATTGAAACCTTTCTTTGAGAAATTTCCAATCAATTTCATCTTCAGGGATTTGAAAAGCGAGATTACAGAAGCGATCCCAAAATTGTGCAATAGATTCTTCAGGTGCTTTCTGTAAGTTCTGATATTTTTTATGAGTGCTTTGCGGTCATAACAATAGAAAGCACGGATTAACTCTCTGATCATGTGACCATACGAGTGAATAAATATTGCAGGAAATGTGCGACACCTTTTCTCACCATGCCCTTCGAACGTGTAAGCAAACAACCCATAAGAAATATCATTCGAGCGGACTTCATTCCTCTCATAGAAGCCTAAGAAGGAAACTTCGTGTCTCAACAGGGTTGTTTCGACTTCACCATTATACTTGATTCATGACAAGTCATCGATGACATCCTTTGATGCTTTGTGCATGAGAAAAACACTCCGGAGTTGAGATTCTAATGAAAGTCATGAATTATGTGCAAATATTCAAAACAGACTTTGAGGGCTCAACTTGTCATCTGGCCCACATTCTAGCGCCAAAAAAGTTGACGATGTTGGACCTGCCAACATGTCAAGGGATATACCCAGTAAGAAGTCCCAACTAGGGATGTTAATTTTTGCAACTAGGGTGAAATTCCACATCGGACAACTTAGATGACCAATATGATGCTTGCATTAAAATCCTCTTTTTCAGAGGACCAAAATCAACCTAAAGATCACCTAATTTGGTCAAGATGAAGTTAAGCTTTGAATTATTGTATTCATATATTCATTATGGAACGGATCGGCCCTAACCACGTGGGTAATGACTTGGGTCAGTCTTAACACCAAGTAAACCCTCAAGAAAGCCTATAAATAAAAACGACCTCAATTTCATTAGAATAGGTCATTTTGGTCCCTGATCGTTGGCACAGAACAGGGTATTTTGGTCTCTGGTCGCCGGCACAAAATAAGGCATTTTGGTCCCTGGTCGCTGGCATAGAATAGGGCATTTTGGTCCCTTGTTGCTAGCGCAAAGTGGGAAAGAGAGTGACTAAGGCTCTCTGGTCGCTGGGAGATAGGCTTATGAGAGTGAATTTGAGTTTAGAAGCAGATTTGAAGGTTTAGGTCCCTGAATGCTCGCACATAGTAGTCCTGAGAGCATCCAGGCCATCTTGAACGCTCACACAACAACCGTAAGGGAGCGACTCAGGGTTTTAGGTGTATTTCACCTCGGTCACACGCATAGAGACTTCCTGAGTGTGACTATGTAGTCACAATCACCCTCATACAGTGTTTGAGAGAGCGACCCAGGAGTTTCGGTCGCACATAGACAGTTTTGGTGAGGGCGACCTGAGTTTAGATCTAGGGTTTAACATCTTGGCTTTAATTGACTTCAATGGCCTATTAGATCTGGGTTTCTCTCTGTTGTTATACAAATCTATTGATCTATAGATTTAATTTGTTATTATCTGCTGCAATCATATATATTGGGCTCATTGTACTCTCTACTAATATCTTTTTTATGAAGATCTACTAAAGAAGAAGATTTGAAAGGGTTTCCCCCTAGTGGGGTTTTTCCATGGTCTTGGACCAATATGTTGTCTCTTATGGTTGTGTTGTTGTCTTCTTTGCCACTATGTATATTGTTATTTCTTCAGTTATGTTTATGATTGATTATACTACTTATAATTGGATACATTGTTAATGAAAAGATAAATTGGGCTAAAGTAATTGATACAACATAGGACAATCAGAAAATTTAACACAAACAAGAAAAGGATTCTTTCGCTCAAATCAAGAAAGCTATTGTTGATGCACCTGCGTTATTCAGTCCTGACTATTAAAAACATTTCCTATTTTATACATTTTCTTTAGGTTCTTCTATTGCATTCGTATTGACTCAAAAGGATACCAAAGGAAATGAATGGCCTATTTATTTTATGAGTGCCAGCCTACAGGGGTCATAATTAAATTATCCTTCCATCGACAAACAAGCATATGTTGTATACAAGGCGATTAACTAGTTTAGGCCCTATCTTTTAAAAGATCACATGATTATTTTCATTCCTCATCTAGCAGTAAGAACACTCTTCATGCAACAGGATCTGAGCGAGAAGAGGCAAATTGGATGACCTTTTTACAAGATTATGATCTGGAATTTAAACTAGCTCATACCATAAAGGGTCATGGCCTCTGTAAGCTAGCAGCTGAAACAAAAGAAGCTCCTAAGCAAGATATTTTAGGTTGGGATTAGGAGATAGAAATGCATAATGTTGAACATGTTCCTTAGTCCATGTCTACAATGCCATGGTATTCCAATATATGGAAATTTCTAGAGCATGGCACCTTTCCCATGCAATTATCGAATAAAAAAAGAAGGGAAATTCGTTTAAAATGTTTATCCTACCAGCTAATTCCTAGAGTTTCAGAAAGCACCACAATGGTTTCCTGCTAAGATGCCTTGAGCCATAGGATACAGAGAATATACTTAGATATTTTCACGATGGACCAATAGGTGATCACAATGTGGGTGACAAAACATTGCATAAATTCATGAGGGTTGGTTATTATTGGCACACTCTATTAAAAAATTCTCACACTTATGTCTGCAAGTGCCTAGCTTCTTAGAGATATGTCAGTCGAGATCAGAGGTCAATCGCCCCACTATTACCAGTAGCAATTGAGGAACCTTTCCAACAGTAGGGCCTGGATGTTATTGAAGAAAATTTTCCTCACTCGTCAAAGAAACACTGATATATTTTAATAACAATAGAGTATTTTACTCAATGGTCAGAAGTAGTTCTCTTAACACAAGTAAATGACCAGGAAGTCATCCACTTTTGTGACAAAACATTATAACTAGGTTTGGCATTCCAACGTCACTTGTCTTTGATAATGTGACTTACTTTTCATCATTGAAACTTTATGAATTCACATTAGAAAATGGGATTGTATTAAAGCATGCATCTAATTATTACCCATAGGGAAATGGTTTGGCTGAATCAACAAATAAAAATATCATCCGCATAATCAAGAAAACCATCTTCTTTGAGAAAAGGAACTGGCACAATGCTTTGACCAAAGCATTATGGGGTAACCGTGTAACTCTTAGCCTTCCCTGAAGACCTTGTCATACTTTCTGGTTTAGGGTAAAGAAGTTATATTTCCCTCAAACCTATATCTCCTAGCCTTGCAACTCTCCCAACAGTCCCAAGGTAGACCTTAACTTTTGGTTCAATGAGAGATAGAGACTTTACTCGAACTAGAGGAAGAAAGGCTCAAAGCCAAAGAGAGATTTTTTGTTCACCAAAACCGCGTTAAGAATTGATTTGATAAGAAATCCATAGGGGCAAAGAGTTTCGATGTGGGTGACCTAGTACTGAAGTGGGATAAACCCCACGAAGAGAAAGGAAAACACACGAAGTTCCAATCTTTGTGGATTGGCCCATTCACTATCGAAGAAAAGCTCAGTCATAATACATTCAAGTTGAAATACTTATACGAGAGGATTGACCCCCTTCCCATAAATGGACGACTAAAACATTATTTTCAGTAGTAGGTACATGTTATGCTTCCTGTACAACTTATTATTTTCTTTCATTTTCTTATATGTCAATAATATGTGTATTATGTTAGTCATGTCCTCTCTTGTCGTGCTTGTTGATCGATGTTAAGTCCCTATACTACTAGTGTAACCCCTTATAGTTATTAGTACAACCCCCTTATTATATTGTTGTGCCCATGTAGTCCCCATATTGTTAATATTGTGCCCCATGGAAGCCCATTATTGTTATTATTGTGCCCTTACATTATTATTGTTATGTCGACTCTCATTATATTATGACCCCTTAGACTCCTATATATAGAAAGGAAGTCTTTTCATTTGTATCATCCGAGAATTGTTCATTTATGTAATGTAAAGGAGGTTTCCCCCTCGAAGAGGCTTATTTCTAAGGCTTTCATCTATCTTTTGTATCTTTTTGTGGGTTGGGTTCATAACATTTGGCATCAGAGCTTTTGATTCTAGGGTTTCGCTGCTCCGAACAGGTCATCATGGAATTTTCGCTATAACATTTTTTCTACAATGTTTCAGAAGCTAAAAACAAAACCCACTCAATACAACATCTCGCTGAACCTTGGGTCTAAATTTCAGAGCTTGTCTCGCTATATTGTCGGAGATATGATCTGAGGAAGTTAGGATTTTTGCAAGCTCCAGAATTTCATCTAAAATAGGTCATCATGGAATTTGCGCTATAACTATTTCGATACAAAATTTCAGAAGAGAAAAAAAAATCCATTTGAGAAGAAATCGTTCTGAATCTTGTCTCCGAATTTCAGATCCTATCTCGCTATATTTTCGGAGATATAATCTAAGGAAGTTAGGGTTTTTGCAAACCCCCAAATTACATTCCAAACATGTCACCTTGGGAAAATTGTCATAACTTTTGTTCTAAGCATCACATTGAAATTTCGTAAAAAGTTTCAGTAATAGGACTTCTTGTAGTTTTCTGTATATCAATTTCAGGTACTAAGGTTGAAACAGTGAGACGTGGCACGTCATACAAGTTCGCTCTATGAAACTAGTCTATAATCAGGTCACCGTGGGATATTTGGCATAACTCTTTCTTGGATAATCAAATTCTGATCACACTTGCGCGGTTAGAAAGAGAACTCAGAGAGCTACCGCAGGAAGAAATTTTAGAACTTTGAGATATGAAATTACAGAGTTACAGTCATTTCAAGATCGAGATCCTAAAATCAAGAAAAATCGAGATGAGGAGGTTTGATGGCAAGGATCCGGTAAATTGGATACTACAGATGGAGAAATATTTTGATCTACATGGTGTACCACTATTACAAAAGGTATTTATTGCATCTTCATATTTAGAACAAGATCAATTTTTATGGTATAAAGGGCTTTGTTCTCATAAACCACTTGTTACATGGTCAATTTTCACGGAGGAAATTATAACATATTATGAGGATACAAAGAGAAACACCTTCTTTAGAGAAACACCACAACAATTGGAATAAAAAAGAGAAAAATGGCTTTGTTACAAAGTGGAAAGAAAAATTATGGCAACAAGGAAGTATACCCTCACAACTCTAAAGATGGAAGTGTTGTTTCTCCTAGCCTTCCACAACCTACAAGGGTTACACCACAACAATTGGAAGAAAAAAGAGAAAAGGGCTTTGTTACAATTGTGATAAAAAATACATTAAAGGTCATAAGTGTGTTGAGAAGAAATTATTTTACATTGATTGTGGATAGGAGGAAGAAAAGGATCAAGAAACGTCAAAAGAAGAGTATATACATCAGGAACCAACCCCGAAGAAAGAAGAAATGAATCCGACCACATCTTGTAAAGCATTGGAAATAATTACTACTCCTCAAACTCTTAAGATAGAAGGACATATCAAGAAGAAAATGGTTCAAGAAGTGAAAGACCACATCAATAAATAAGAAATGAATTCGACCATATCTTGTAATGCAATGGCCAGAATTACCACTCCTCAAACTATCAAGATAGAAGGACATATCAAGAAGAAAAATGTTCAAGAAGTGAAAGATCACATAGAGCATCAAGAAATGAATCTGACCATATCTTGTAATGCACTGGAAGAAATTACCACTCCCCAAACTCTAAATATAGAAGGACATATCAAGAAGAAAAAGATTCAAGCAGTGAAAGATCACATCGAGCATCAACAACAAGTTCTCCAACTTTTAAAGGATAACGCCACTTCGATGTAGAATCAAATGAAACAACAGGCATATCAACATCGTAATGAAATAAGTTTTGATGTAGGTGATTGGGTATTTTTATGGTTACATACATATAAACAAATGTCCCTCAAGAAAGCTATTTATGAGAAGGAAATGTTGGCAATATTACACGCACTTAAGAAATGGCGACCTTACCTGATGGGAAGACACTTCAAGATAAAAACGGATCATGATAGTATTAAATACTTTTTAGAACAAAAATTATCCTCTAAAGAGCAACAAAAATGGGTCACAAAGATGTTGGGTTATGAATTTGAAATCATCTATAAAAAATGGAAGCAAAATGTTGTGTCAGATGCACTCTCAAGAAAGGATGAGGATGTGGAAGCATTGTTGTGCACCATTTCTATTATCCAACCAGATTGGATTAATGAAACAAGGTATGAATGGAAGAAGGATGAAGAAGTGTGGCAACTCATTCAAAAGTTGCAGAAGATCCCAATTCAAACAATATTGCCAGAACTTGACAAGGAAGGAAAAATCATATTGGAGCCTAGAGCAGTCACAAAAACAAGAACCTGACAGCTACGAAATCGATCAATTTCAGAGTATCTCATCAAGTGGAAGAACTTATCAGCTGAAGATTCCACATGGGAGGACAATAATTTTATACAGGAGCATCAAGAACTACTCAAGCATTGAGGACAACACTTTTTGAAGGAGATGGGCATGTTAGGTCCCTCTACTACTAGTGTAACCCCATATTGTTATTAGTACAACCCCCTTATTATATTGTTGTGCCCATGTAGTCCCCATATCGTTATTATTTTGCCCCATAGAAGCCCACTATTGTTATTATTGTGCCCTTACATTATTATTGTTATGTTGGCTCTGATTATATTATGACCCCTTACACTCCTATATATAGAAAGGAAGTCTTTTCATTTGTATCATCCAATAATTGTTCATTTGTGTAATGTAAAGGAGGTTGCCCCCTCGAAGAGGCTTATTTCTAAGGAATTCATCTATCTTTTGTATCTTTTTGTGAGTTGGGTTCATAACAATCGATGTACATAAATAAGAGCATGTTTAAAAGGTGTGTTATCACTATAAAATAAAAAAATAAAAAAAATTGGACAACTTGTATTGTTCCAAAGTTGTAACTCAGTCTTGGTCAATTCATTTTGATTGTTTTTGTTTAAGGAGTCTAAAACATAGAATAGAGTCTTGTTCCCATTGTCAAATGAGGTCAAAAATCTTGTTTCAACTATCATTAGTCCCACATTGGTTCATAGGTGTCATTTGTCAAGACTCTTTTAAAGATGGCATGCGCTACGAAATCAACTAGGAGTTTTCATAGCGCAAACTCATAAAAATACACTATGTGCACTACGAAAACAGGGATCCGTAATTAGGAGATTTCCTAGCGCAAAACCCAGAATTTGCACTAACTACGCTACGAAATCGAGGATTCGTGCTAGATCTTGTCTAGCTGTCTAATCCATCAAAATCCATTAATGTTTCATCACCATGTGTCATTCCATGAACCTTTCTTATCACATGTAGCCATTCTTTCTCATCATTAGATTCGTTAGGGGTCTTGTTCCCACTCTTTTCAAATTTCCAAAAAGTAAGGTGAGGTGAGTTAGTCTTGGTCTTTCCTATGTTCCTTTCATGCATAAAAAGACAATTGGCAAGCTTAGGGACGACATTCACCAGAACTTTTTGAAAGCTCAAGCGAGGCAGTTCTCTGTTTCAAATTCAAGCGAGGCAGTGTTCAAACCAACACAGTGCAGGTTTATCTTCAAGTTTCCTTGCAGGGGTTTCATAGACATGTCTGAGGAAAGGAAAAATCATAGATCAGGCCAGTGTCTTAGAGCTGAGCCTGAAGGTTTAGATGTGCTCATGAGAAACAGAGAGGTTGAACATGCATTCAAATAGGTGGGCTGTTGGAGATTCTGTGAAAAACTTCAGGGTGGTCACATTCAAGTAACCAAAGATTTTTCCTTCAATTTCACCGGTTTGAATTCAAGAGTCAGAGTGCTAGAAATACCATTTTCTTCTGAGTTTATATCTATAGTCACGGAGATACCCAGATGCCAGGAAAGATGGTTCAAGAATTTTAAATTTGAAATGGCACGCTGCCAAGAATATCTGAAGCTAGAATTCATAGGCTCAGACTTAACCAAATCAGTGCCCAGAAGCTATGTAAAAGATTCATATGCCAACTTGCTGACATGCATCCAAAGATATTTTACCTGTGAGGGGAGATACCATAAGGTGTACTCTTACCATTTTAAGCTCCTCTTACATTTCACTCGAAAAATATATCTTGATTTACCTTTTTATCTATTTCGTAGCTTAGGCAAAAATGTCTGATCAGGTTCAATTGAAGAAAGAAGCTTGTGAGACCTCCCTGTTCCATCATGGGTTGATCAAGTTGATTGTTTTACATGAGCTTCAGAAGATTGGAAGAGAATGGTCTGCTTTCTTGTTTATGACATGCTTTAAAACTGAAACAGGATTTACTCCTAAGGCTAAGGAGATTTCTTCACCAGCAGTAAGTCATTAGGAGGAAACAAGATCAAGTATATTTGTGAAATTGAAAGCCAGAAAGTAGGTGAAGGGGTCTATGACACCACTAGTAGTTCAAGGCACTCCTCAACAGTCATAGAGGAAGAAGGTTCAGATCAGTGAGGTGGTACAAGAGTAGTCCGTTGATAAAACTGTCCAAAGAAGAGTAACAAGAAGTCAACTAGCCAAGGAAAAGGGGAAGACTCTGATTGTTGATGGAAGCCCAGCTTCAAAGGGAAATTTGAATGATCTCCTCCAGGATATCGACATAGAAGAGACTCCTCTGGTCCAAGCAGATATACTTGAAGTAGGTAAGAACAAAACAAAAAGAGTTGAATCTTCTAAAAAGCTTCAACTTGATGACCAGGTCCCAGAGTTTGTGTTCAAGCCAAGAAGACCTATGACTAGTCATTTAAGAAGGTTACAAGAGGCAAAGCTAGAAGCAAGTGAGATAGGGGAGGTATTAGAATTCCTTGAAGAGCCTGTGGTTCCACCAATACAATCATCACTAGTTCACAAAGATGATAGAGGCAAGACAGTTATCACTCATGAGGAACAATGTAGCTTTGAGGAGGTAAAAAAGAAATTGGTGTCTGCCAATCTTGAGATTGCCCAACTCAAGGAAAGAGCAAGCAAACATGCAGCTTAAAAAGAAAATTTCAAAAGAGAAAAAGCCAGTTGGGAAGATGATAAAGTTTCAAGATATGAAGTAGTGGCTAGTCATGCTCAATATTTCACTTGGACCGTCCCTGTAATAAAAGAAGAAAGATATGTCATAAGGGTTAATGAAAAATTAAGAGCTAGAATCTGAATGATGAAAAGATAGATTGAATATTTGAAGATTAAACTGAATGAACCAGAAGAACAACCCCAACATAAATGAACCTAACAGTAAGTGAAGAAATTTTGAGACAACTTTGATGTGAAATTTACTTTTTGAAGATTGAAGATTCTTTTGGATAAACAATGTCAGTTTGTTTGGCTCATTAGCATGTGGAGAAGCCATCAAAAAATCCCAAAAAATGACAAAAAACTGTGTTCTTGATTCACACAACAGTTTCGTAGCGCGCTACAAAACTGCTAAAGATGACATATAATGCACAACAGTTTCGTAGCGCGCTACGAAACTGCTGAAGCTACCATTTTTGTTTTTTTGAATCAATTTTGAAATGAAAAGGGGAACCATTATGAAAGAATGTTGCTGCAGAAGACACAAAAGGGCCACCTCAGAAGTTTTGAATATAAAGCAAAGGAAAATTCAAAGAATGAGAAGCATATAATAACTCCAAACTCTGCGCTACGAAAACAGCAGTCATTTCGTAGCTCAGACAGATTGTCATGCTTCAGGCAACATCTAAGGGGTTTGTCTTAGCACGAGTATATGAGCAGGACCTTTGGATAAATTCAAGGCATCACATGTTATTAAAGGGGATAATATGGTTAGCAGAATTCGAGGAACCACTTTGGAGACCAAAACAGAAAATACAGGGGCAGTTTTCCTAGTATCCAGGGACAGTCAAAGAACAAGCAATCAAAGGCTAGCATGAAGTTTAAAGTCATCACTTAAGCCAAATATGAAGAGGGACAGATGTCAAAGAACAAGTTTATTTTCATAGTTAAGGTTGTTGCCAGCATAAATAAGGAGTTACACTCCTAGTCAAATTAGGTCTCTAGGACTGTTAGTTTACAGTCAGTTGTAATTAGTAGTTTGTTTAAAGATCAGTAGGTGTTAGGTCTAGAGAAATTTGAATTCCCCTCTTGATGGAGGAAGGAATCCAAGCTTGTAATGAAACTCTATATATGACAAGAGATGTAATGCACCAAGGGTTGGAAATTTTTGTGAAAAAACACTCATATTGTGTCATTGTAGAAGACTATGTTTTTATGAATACAGAGTTTGGCTTCACTTCTCAGGATTCAGAAAGAGTTCAATGCTTGATTTTTTGTCCTCATTTCCTCATTTGTAGTAGTATAAATGTATGTTACTTAGAACTCATTTTCAATGCTCTAACTTCCTTCATGCATTTGTAGGCTATGTTTCCTACATGTTCTCCTGTGTTAACTGATATATTGAACTCTTGATGCCTTGACTTCCATGTTAAGCTAATATTGTTGTCATATTAAACATTTTCTGACTCCACAAGCCCAATGGATGTTTATTGACTGTGTTTCAACCATTCACACTCCTTCATTTGTTTTATAGAGTTAGCCATCTAATCCTTAATTTAAATCTTTAACCTAGTGAGAGCGCCCTCTCAGGTTGAGGAGGTTAAGCCTCAGCCAAAAGTTTGGTTTGAAATAGTTACTCAAAGCCTCCCTGATTAGCAGCCTATCAGGGTTTGGTTTTGTGATAACAAGGTGCATGGCTCAAAAAAACTTTGCCATGGAATAAAACAAAATTGTGATAACCAAAACAATTGGATTTTTGTTTGTTCTCCTTCTTTGTTTGGGAAAATGCCATAGGTTGAGCTAAGTCTAGATGGAAAATATGATATGTCAAAAATGAGAACCTTGAGGGAACCTATTAGATCAATTCCTATGTTAGTATTTAAACTAATCAACTTGGTGTAAATCTACTTGTGTGTTAATTCTTGTCCAATGTAGTGGAGAAAGTATAAGGGTAAAATCTAAGGCAAGAAAAGTTATATCAGAGGTCTTAAAATACTTCTCTAAAGGGGCAACCTCCTCTACTCTTAATAAGTCGGGATCCCTCTTCCACCCATCGAAAATAATAAGTGTTGATCCATAGTCCCATTAAGTAAATAAATAAAGGGTGAAAGAAGAGAAAGGCTTCATGCACAGGGAGGTGAAGCAAGTGACTTCACCATGGTACTATCTAGGCCTACTACAAGCGAACCAATGTTTTTTCTCCTGAAGTGACTCCGTCGGGATACTATCCAGGCTTGCTGGAAATATAGAAACACCAGAGATGAAAAATCATACTCTGAATATCATAAACTCGTCGCACACATTACCTTTACCTAGATTGAAACAATTGTGATATGGTGTATCTTTGTGTGTTCAACCAAGTGGAAGAAAGTAATGTACTATATGATAACTGGGTCGAAAGGGGGAAGTCAAGGAAATCCAATTTGTGAATCAATACTTCCTAAAGGGTTGGCCCTTTAACTGAAAATTATTCCTATATAGAGAAGCTGAAGCTCGCCCACTGTGTCACCAAGTGTTGTCACAGTTGCTACAACACCCTCCAAACATTTTACTACAATCAAATTTTGGATCCTACTTTATAATTGTATCTAGTGTTGCCTTGGTCATCAAGTGTTATTTCTTGTAATTATATATGTTTCAAGTTCTCTTAAGTGTTTGCAAGTGTCATCACATTGATTAAAATATCTTTACTGCATTTCATGGTCGTAACACCTTTGTTGTTGTAAAACGACACTTTTTCATCACAGTCGGACACACTTCATCCGTTGTGCTTGGGGAATGTTTGTAAAGTGGCATTTTGATGTTTACTTATCATTGTTCAATCTTGTATAATTTTTCTTTATTAGTTGGTATGTGTCGCATTTTATTTTATGTCTAGACTCATCATACTTAAACAATTTTTGGTTGCAAAGTGAACCCATTGAGGCAAGAAGTGCATGAGTGCACTCTTAAGCCTTGATCGGGAATCCTTCATTGTTTTGAAGTGTGCCATGCACCCTCCAAGAGTGCAAAGTGCACTCCTTAATCCTTTCCCCCTTCCTTGTTCCAAACTGTGTCCTTTTAGAAACCAAGTCTTCCTTGAGCACATGAGCACACACGCGAAGGCCATAATCTCCACCATTCAACCTTCCACAATGTACCATGCTCCCTCTTGATCCCTTGAGTGCATGATCACACATCAAAGGTGCGAATCTTCATCCTTCAACCTCCAGATGTGTTCTACGCACCCTCCCAGGCCTCTTGAGCACATGAGCACACCTCGAAGGCCTGAAGCCTCAATCCTTCATCCTTCAAGAGTGCACTCTATGCCCTCCTTGTCTCCCATGTGCACACAACACACTTGGGAAGCCCAAAACATTTCCTTTCATCCTTCAAACTTGTGCCACACACCTTGCCTTGATTAACTCATTCTCTTGAGTGCATGAGTGCATGCCCAAACCCTAAAGCCTCTTCCCTTCAACCCTTCAACGTTTCAAAGTAAATCGTTCTGCCCATAACCTCTAATTGTCCCCTTCAAGTGCATTGATAAGGCATGAACATAAAATTTCCATAAAACATGTTAGAATAGGATATTTTCAAGTTGATGTTTCCTTGTCATGAGTGATTGTATATACATATATTCCAGTAATAACATGGCAAGAATGCATGAGGAAGATCAGGTAAAGAAGGCATACAAAGGAAGCATTGAATCATAAATAACACTTTGAAATTTTGATGATCAAAGCACCCGACTCCATCAAATCAAAGACCCTTTGGAGGGTGAATTCATCAATGACTAGAATCCACACAAAGAATGAAGACATGAGTGGCAACCATGTCACCAATGAATAAATTTCATGTCAATAGTCACTATTAGTCCTAGTCATTAGGATAGTGACACGTCACGTCTTCATCACATGATGATGTGGAAGTTATGATGTAATCATTTTAAGACAAATAAGTGGAAGTCCAAAAGTTATGTATAGACAAAAGAGTCATGGAAGTCCAAAGGACATGTAATACTAAGAGTCATATGTAATCCAAAAGTCATTTGGAAGTCAAAAGGTTGTAGAAGTCCAAAGGTCATTAGGAGTTAGAAAGTCAAGTGTCATGAGAATGTGAAAGGTCATGCCTGAAGTTATAAAAGGATCCTCATTACTCATGTAAAGGAATTTTAAACTTAGCTTCTCCCACAGGGAATTAGAGAGACAAAGTTAGTACTTTGGGGGAGCAAGTAGTAGCTTTAATGCTCCACTATTGGAGCTAGTGATGTTCATTATATTTATGTATCTCATAACTTTTTCTTAATATTGCAGCCTTTCAAGGTAGCACATTTTCACACATGGATTGTGGATGTTTCTAAGACTACTCTTTGGATGTTTATGATTCATGTTTTCTTTCACATGTACTGGAGTAATTGAACTATTTTGGTGACTTTGGTGCTTAAATTATTTGAAATCTTTTGTAATGTTTATAACGATCGTCGCATCTATGTGAACTATTTCGCTTGATGTTAGACGACCCTTTCTCATTCATGTGTGTCTCCAATAGGGTAGTACTATTACTTATTTCTTAGAGGCTCACTTTATTCCCCCACTACAGTAAATTAACCTTGATACATCTATAATCGAACATTTACAATGCACACTCGCTTGCTCATTCAAAAGCACATGTGTGCTTCTCTCTCGTGTTAACAACTAAAGCCATGGGATATCTTTAAGTAAACAAAAGTCGGGTCATATTCTAGATGGGGCTCCTACACCAAACAGTGTGAGGTCTAATTGGGACCTCATATCGGGGAGATCCCATGTATGTCGGTTGTATCTAGCACCAACATCAGATTCACAAGTAAATTTCAAGGCTAAAGAAAAATAAGATATAATAGTTTCCATTTTACATTTTTTAACATGGTATCAGAGCTAAGGTGAGCAAGGAGGATATTTGAAATGACACTATAAGGAGTTGTTACTTTTCATGGGGAAAGGAAAAAGGAAACTGTTATGAAACCAGCTCAAGAAAAGATAGAAAAGATAGATCAACGCCTTAGAATTCAGCCTCTTCGAGGGGGCAACCTCCTTTACATTACATAAATGAACAATTCTTAGATGATACAAATGACAAAACCTCCTTTCTATATATAGGAGTCTAAGGAGTCACAATATAATCCAGCCGACCTAACAATAATAATATAAAGCCACAAAAATAACAATAGAGGGATTCTATGGGGCACAAAAATAACAATATGGGGGTAATAGGGGCACAACAATATAAATAAGGGGTATAACTACAATAGTAATGGGGTAATCACTAGTATTATAGGGACCCAACATGCCCCTCTCCTTCAAAAAAGTGTTGTCCTCAACGCTTGAGTAGTTCTGGATACTTCTGCATAAAATTTTCATCCTCCCATGTGGAATCTTCAGCGGATAAGTTCTTCCACTTGATAAGATACTCTGAAATTGATCGATTTCGTAGCTGTCGAGTTCTTGTTTCTGTGACTGCTTCCGGTTCCAATATAATTTTTCCTTCCTCGTCAAGTTCTGGCAATATTGTTTGAACTGGGAGCTTGTCACCTATAACCTTCTTTAAACATGAAACATGGAAAACTGGGTGCAATCGAGAAGCTGCAGGAAGCTCCAATTTGTATGCCATAGTACCAATCTTTTGCAACACCTTGTACGGACCATAATACTTTGGTGATAATTTATTATCCTTCTTAGCTTGCTTTAGGGACATTTGCTTATATGGTTGTAGCCGTAGGAATACCCAATCACCTACATCAAAACTTCTTTCACTGCGATGTTGATCTGCCTGTTGTTTCATTCTATTTTGTGCCAACACGAGGTTATCCTTTAAGAGTTGGAGGACTTGTTGTTGATGTTCGATGTGATGTTCCACTGCCTGAACCTTAGAATTTTCTCTTAAATATGATGTGATGGATGGTGGTTGATACCCATAAAGTGCCATAAATGGGGTCATTTTTGTTGCTGTATGGAAGGAAGTGTTATACCACCATTCAGCCAGAGGCAACCATTTGACCCATTGTGTCTGTTTATCAGATACAAAGCAACGAAGATATCCTTCCAAACATTTGTTTACTATCTCAGTTTGCCCATCAGATTGAGGATGATAAGATGAGCTATGAGCTAACTGAGTACCAAGACAAGAAAATAATTCTGTCCAAAAATTTCCAGTGAAAATGGGATCTCTGTCACTTACAATAATCTTTGGGTTTCCATGTAGCTTTTGAATTGTTTCCATAAATGCAGTAGAAACTGTACTGGCTTTAAATGGATGTGATAATGCACAAAAGTGTGCATACTTGGTAAGTCTGTCAACTACCACCATGATGACACTCTTTCCCTCAGACTTGGGTAAACCTGTGATAAAATCCATTGAAACCTCCTCCCAACGTTGGCTTGGAATGGATAAAGGTTGTAATAGACCCGGTGTCTTAATTGTTTCAACTTTATTTTGTTGGCAAACCAAACATTCCGCCACAAACTTTTGAATATCTGATTTAAGGCCATCCCAAAAAAATTCCTTCTTAACCCTGTGGTAAGTTTTTAAAAATCCTGAGTGCCCTCCTAAGGGAGAAGTGTGCAATTCCATAAGAATCTTTTGTTTTAGCTGGGAATTCTTACAGAGGTATAAGCGATCTTTGTACCATAACGAATCATTTTTCCAGCTAAATGTATCAGACGTACTGGAATCTTGTTGTAGCTTTCGAATAAGTGCCCACACTTCTTCGTCATTCTTCCATTCCTCCCTTGCTTCGTTTATCCAATCTGGTTGGATAATAGAAATGGCGCACAACAATGCTTCCACATCCTCATCCTTTCTTGAGAGTGCATCTGCCACCACATTTTGCTTCCCTTTTTTGTAGATGATTTCAAAGTCATAACCCAACATCTTTGTGACCCACTTTTGTTGCTCTTCAGAGGATAATCTTTGTTCTAAAAAGTATTTAAGGCTATCATGATCCGTTTTTACCTTGAAGTGTCTTCCCATTAGGTAGGGTCGCCATTTCTTAAGTGCATGGAGTATTGCCAACATTTCCTTCTCATAAATAGCTTTGCTTAAAAACTTTCCCTTGATTGGACGACTTTCAAAAGCAATGGGTCTTTCATCTTGCATTAGAACAGCACCAATTCCATTTCCTGAAGCATCACATTCCACAATAAAGGTTTTTGTGAAGTCCGGTGTAGCTAAGACCGGTGCTTGGCACATTGCCTCTTTAAGATGTTCAAAGGCCTTTGTTGCTTCGGAGTCCATGAAAATGCATCTTTCTTCAATAATGTTGTTAGAGGTGCTGCTATTCTCCCATAATTCTTAACAAACTTGCGATAATACCCTGTCAACCCAAGAAATCCTCGCAGATGCTTTATGGATGTGGGATTTTCCATTCCTTAATGGCTTTAATTTTGCTAGGGTCTACCTTAACTCCTTCATGAGATACAATATGACCCAAATATTCCACCTCCTGGACTCCAAAGAAACATTTGGATCTTTTTGCATATAATTGTTTCTCCTCCAATAGTTGTAGCACCCTGTCAACATGTTCAACATGATCCTTCCAAGACTTGCTGTAGATTAGTATATCATCAAAAAATACTAACACAAATTTTCTAAGGAATGGTTTGAAAATTGAATTCATCAAACCTTGAAATGTTGAAGGTGCATTGGTAAGGCCAAAAGGCATGACCAAAAATTCATAATGACCCTCATGAGTTCTAAATGCCGTTTTCGGAATGTCTTCAATCTTCATTCTGATTTGATGATATCCCGAACGAAGATCCAACTTGGTGAAGTAAATTGATCCATGCAATTCATCCAGTAATTCATCAATGACAGGAATGGGGAACTTATCTTTAATAGTGAGCTTGTTGAGCTCCCTATAATCTGGACACATGCGCCATGATCCATCCTTCTTGTGCACCAATACTACTGGAGCAGAGAAAGAACTTTGACTTGGTTGAATTATACCAGCCTCTAGCATTTCTGCAACCATACGTTCAATTTCACTTTTTTGGACATAGGGATATCTGTACGGCCTGATGTTTGGAGGAACACTTCCTGGAATCAGATGAATAGCATGATCATGATCACGCATAGGTGGGAGACCTTTGGGAGTCTCAAATACCTTGGAATGATTGTCCAAGACTTTTTGGAGATCTGGAGAAATAGATGATTCCAATGTGGAAACATCTAGCGAACATAATTGTGCAATTACACCTCTTTGCTCCTTTTTTAGAAGCTTTGTCATACCATTAGAGCTGATTATCTTTCCTGGTTTCCCTGCAATACCCCTTAATTCAACTTCCTTTCCTTCCGTAGAAAATTTGATGAAAAGTTCTTGAAAATTAAAAGCTATTGTACCCAAGGATTGTAGCCATTGGACTCCTAGTACAACATCAGCACCTCCCATTGGAATGGAAAGCATTGGGCTAGTCAATACATATTCTCCCATGGATAGCTTGATATTATGGCACTTTCCAGAGCAATTTATTGTTCCTCCATTTGCAATCATCACTTGACACTCTGGTGCTGGATATAGGAAGCAATTCAATTCTTTTGCTACCCTACAATGAATAAAATTGTGGGTGCTTCCTGAATCAATCAACACTATTACCTTTTTCTTCTTGATTTGTCCTTCTATCTTGATGGTTTGAGGAGTGGTAATTCCCGCCAATGCATTACAAGATATGGTCGGATTTATTTGTTCTTCATCTAGGCTTTGTTCCTGGAGTATATCTTCTTCTTTTGACCTTTCTTGCTCCTTTTCTTCTTCCTCTTCACAATCTATGTAGAATAATTTCTTCTCAGCACACTTATGACCTTTAGTGTATTTGCTATCACAACTGTAACAAAGCCCTTTTGCTCTTTTTTCTTCCAATTGTTGTGGTGTCAACCTTATAGGTTGTGGAAGACTAGGGGCAACAACACTTCCGTCTTTATAGTTGTGAGTGGTATGCTTCCTGGTTGCCATAATTTTGCTTTCCATTTTTCTTGCTAACCTGAATGCCTTCTCTAATGAATCAGGTTCCCAAAGGCGAACATCATGTTGGATATTATCCTTTAAAGACCCTATGAACACATCAATCCTATGCTCCTCTGGAATATCTTTTACCCTTATGTTCAATTTTTGGAACTCCTCAATGTGCTCCATTATTGAACCCTTTTGTTTGAGACTTATCAATTGGCTAAAAAAAGTGTTGCTTTTTGTATCTTCATAATGTGCTATCAATTCTTCCGTAAAAATTGCCCAAGTGATAAATTGTTTACGAGAGCAAAGCCATTGATACCATACAAACTGATTTGGTTCCAAATATACAGTTGCCATACGTACCTTTTGTGTGTTTTGCACATTATTGAGATCGAAGAACTGCTCCATCTGTAATATCCATGTGGCGGGATCCTTGCCATCAAACTTCCTCATATCGATTTTTGGAATATGGTGGGTCTTCGATCCAACATTAGAGTCTATGGAATCATGATTAACATTTCTTTTGTTCGCATCATGAGTTTCCTTTACTACCTTTTCACCATTAGTAAGTATTTCTTGTAGAAAATTTGTCAAATCTGTCTTCAAATCTGCCATGTCTGTCTTCAAATCTGTCTTCAAATTTGCCATGTCTCTCTTCAAATCTGTCTTCAAATCTATCTTCAAATCGTCCATCTTAGCTTCCATGCCATTTATCTTAGATTCCACGACATTTATCTTAGATTCCACGCCATTTATCTTAGCTTCTGTTAGCTTTTGTGAGCGTGACATTTGTTGCACTTGTTCTTGTAATTTTGATATATCATGTAGCATTTCTTCCTCTTCTTCATGAGTCATGCTAGAGCTTTCAGGTTCCTTACTAGGTGTTTGCATTTTCTTTCCTCGGGGCATCAGTTACCGATAATAATGCTTTACTATGCCCTTTGAATTCCGTTAAACCAAGCTTACACAAAAATTTAAAAAAAACTACACACCTTTTTTCACTTTATAGAAGCCTGATATTGAATCTGATGTATCTCTGTAATTTCAGATCATCCAATTCTGAAATTGTGACCTGTAGTAGCCTTCTGTGTCCTCTTTCCAATGCCACAAGTCTGACCCAAATTGGATTCTCCAAGGAAGAGTTATGTGAAATCTCCCACAGTGACTTGCTTTTAGACTAGTTCAGTAGAGCGAACTTGTACGACGTGCCACGAGTCACTGTTTCAACCTTTGGATCTAAAACACACATACAAGAAACTACAGTCCGTCCTCTTTTTGTACCTTCTTACGAAATTTCAATCCGATCCCCAGAGAGAAAGTTATGACGATTTTCCCCAGGTCACCTGTTTTGAATGTAATTCAGGAGTCTGCAAAAAGACCAACTTCCTCAGATCATATCTCCGCAAATATCACGCGAAAAGCTCTGAAATTTGGACCCAAGGTTCAGCGCGATTTCTTCTCAAATGGGTTTTTTTTTCGACTTCTGAAACGTCACAGAAAAAAATTATAGCGAAAATGCCACGATGACCTGTTTGGAGCAGCGAAACCCTAGAATCCAAAGCTCTGATACCAAATGTTATGAAACCAGCTCAAGAAAAGATAGAAAAGATAGATCAACGCCTTAGAATTCAGCCTCTTCGAGGGGGCAACCTCCTTTACATTACATAAATGAACAATTCTTGGATGATACAAATGACAAAACCTCCTTTCTATATATAGGAGTCTAAGGAGTCACAATATAATCCAACCGACCTAACAATAATAATATAAAGCCACAAAAATAACAATAGAGGGATTCTATGGGGCACAGAAATAACAACATGTGGGTAATAGGGGCACAACAATATAAATAAGGGGTATAACTACAATAGTAATGGGGTAATCACTAGTATTATAGGGACCCAACAGAAACTCTCAAAATCCTGAAGAAGGATGACTACAAGGAAGATTATCTCTTAAAGGATTCTAGTTGAAGACTTATTGGTAGAAGACCATCTGGTCTAGGCTTTCTACATTGAAGAAGATCAAGTACTACATGAATCTCACAAGAAGGGTGTCGATCTTGCAAGAAGAATTTTGTTTTGAAGGCATCAATCTTGGAAGCTATTGGTGGAAGAATCCTAAGGGAACATCTTTCAAGGAAGTCTCCTCAAATATCTTGAAGCAATCAAGAAGGTTGGAGACATCATCAAGAATAATCTTGGTCATCAAGTAAGTATCATACTATTACAATGTGGTTGAATCTTTAATTGATGTGAGTTCTTTCTGCAAGGAGATCAATAAGATAAATGGGGCATCAAACTATCTAGTATGGAAGAAAAGAATTGACTTGACACTGATAGAACAAGAAGTTATGGAATATGTCACTGGGAAAATTATTGAACCTAGCAAATAAAGGACATAAGAACTAGAAAAGTACAAGAAACGGGAAGTAAAGGCACAAAGGATCATAATCAAATCAATCAAGGATTCTCTTGTTCCTTTTGTGGAAAATTTGAAGACTTCCAAATAAATGTATGATGATCTATTGAATTTGTACTTTGTAAGTACAACAGGTCAAAAGATGTATTTTCAAAACAAACTATATATAATGAAGAAATCAAAGGATGAATAGATGGCATACTTTCTCATGAGAGTATATTAGTTAAGAGACAACTTGCAAGGACTTGGGGAACTGATTACTAATTCAAGAGTAACCATATGTGTTATGAACGCATTGCCACCATAATGGAGTAACTTCGCAACAAGTATCTACTCCAATAAATATTCAACTCCATTTGATGAGTTTTGGGCACAATGCATTCTAGAAGAATCAATGATCAAGGTCAACGATGACATTGGATCTGATGAGAAAAATCAAGACTTTCTAGCCCAAGTCAAGAAGATGAAGAAGGAAAAGTTTGGCAAGTCCAAGAAGAAAGATATTTCTAAGATTCAATGCTTCATGTGCCATGAGTTTGGACATTACAAGAGGGACTATGCAAATCAATAGAACAATAAGAGAAAGGATATAATTGAAGACGTGAGAGACCCTAATAAGAAGGTAAAGAAGAAAGAAGTGAAGGATCTTTACTACTAAAGAAGGTTCACTAACTTCAAGGTTATCTAAAAATGTTAGTTTTTTTCTTTTGATATATTATGCATTAGCATCATATGATAGAAGCATATGATGATAGCATATTTTCAAGTTACATGATTAAGTTTCTTAGTATAAATCATCTAGGATAGAATGTTAGACCATTTTTCATAGTGGTTGTCCAAATATTATCTAACATTATGTTATAGGTTGCCATCTTGCTTAAATGGATCATTATGATACAAGAAGGACCATCATCTTGGAAATTCCTTGGGAAGAGCATCACAATAGGAATAATATGTATTCTATGTAATGTGGAATCATGCCAGTAAAAAGGGATGAAGGATTGAAATGGGTCAAGATACATACATTTTGTGAAACATATGGATATCTAGATGATTAGATGAAAAGCATGGGAATGCATGTTGTAAAGATAATTTTGGATAAGATTCATGTGTATGAGAATCTTGTGGAATAAAGTTGGTTAGAAATATATGCTTAAGTATTTATGATGCTGGAAAAGAATAAAACTTGACTTACTTAAGAATGTATAAAATATTAGTACTTTCTCTAGAATATGTATTTGGTATTGATTAACATCTAGTATAGTATCCAAAAGAAACATTGTAACTTGGTAATCAAATTTGATCCTTAGGAACTCTTATGCAAGAAGGAAAATTCAAGTGGAGACGGTCGATGAAGATGTTGATAGAACAAGAAGGTCACCATGGTGAGGTAAGTCTATTTCATTTTGGTTTGGTTATCTGATTAACATATTATTTTTCTACCTAGTATAATTTTGTAGAAATACATGATGACAGTTGAGGCAAGGTCAACTGTATGGATGAAAATTATTGAGGGAAGCTCAATATTTGGAACTTGGAAAATATGAAGTCAATATGTGTTCATCTTAGAAGGTATCAGTGCAAGAAGATAACCTAAATCTCAAGAACATCATATTCATAAATAAAACCACGATCAAGAAGTTTGGGAAGGCTCAATACAATTCATTCATGTCAAAGATGGAAAGTGATGAGCAAGGGAAATGTCATGGATCCTGTCATAAGAATGAAGAGTGGAGATGGTTTCATGATACCTCAAAAAGAAGTAGGATCGATGAAAAATATGTGAAGGGAAGAAGTATCCATGTACCTATGAAGAACTAATAGCTAATACTCTTCATGAAGACAAGCTATAAGGCTTGTGTTGTTGACTTTAATTTCCTCTAGATTTGAAAAGGATTAAGAGAGTCTCTTTGAATAAGGAGAAAAGTTATATTCTCAATATTAAGGGAGAATATGGATGTCCTCTCGGTTTGTCAAGGAGTGATATTTGATATCATATGTGCATTCTCCTCTTCAAGTGATGAAGACAGAATGACGAAGGATTCGATCAGCACATGTGGTTTCCTTGAGGATATAACTTCCAAGAAAGGAAAGGGGCCAACACTCTTTGAGGATATTACAAGAATCCAGTAGAAGAATGGTTGAAGTGGACCAATATTCTTTGAGGACTCAAGTATGGAGATCCAAGATAAGAATAGTCCTAAAACGACATACCTTTTGGACATTTGAATGGACTATGTGCCTTAGAGAGGTAGTGTGGTATCACACATAAATATTTCCAACATAATTCTCTTGAATAAAGAAGAGCTTGTCCAGTTATGCCTCAGGGACAATGTTGTTCATAATGATTCTTACATTATGTCTTATAAATCTGAATCTTCTTGAGATCTCTTCATCTTGAGATGTGAAGTTGTGCAATTATGAATACCTCCCTAATTAAGAGGGAGTGTTTAGAAATGTAGCAAGTCTTGGTCTTCATAAGTGTTGTACTCATTTCAATATGTATAATATGTAACAAACAAGTAAAATAAAGAAAAGAAGTCAACATCACGTTTATAGGACTCTTCCAAGCAATCTATAATTGTAAAATAAAAGAATTATTTTTTAGTCTAGAAATTCCTAGAATCATCAAGAGTACAAGTCTTCCCTAGGAACATCAAGTCGGCCTAGAGGAGGTAATCTGACCCCTTGAGAATACTATAAAAGGAAGCAATTCGACCTCATTTAGAGATACACACACTCACAAGTTCGATCTACAAGAAAGAGTTTGATCTATAGTTGGGTAACATGAAGAAGGAGAGAAAAGGTCAAGAAGAAGGAAGAAGGATGAAATTTCTTGGTTTTTGGGCTCTATATCTCTCACACGTGTGAAATTCTATATTTTCTTGGTTGCAGGAAGAGGCCAAATTTGCAAGACCAAATTACAGTAGGATGAAGTACAACATATTTTAGCTGGAAGGAAGGAAACTTTTTCTAGACCTTGTTGACCTTACGAAGAGTTGTCTTGCTCTTGGAAGATCTCAAGAGGAGGCTAAATTTGGGTTTCTTCAAGAGTTGCAAGGCTGAAAATTGCAGTGTCAAATTTTCATGTCGAGTAGCAGTGTTGTAGTTGGAAGATCGAAGTTGCAGTGTGTAGTACTTTGGTGCAAATTCAAGAAGGAATTGAGGAAGGGACGACTTGATGTTGGGAGGAGGACTTGGTCTAGGGTTTGGGTCTTTGTATCTCATTTGAAGAAAATTCTAATAAGAGGAGTTTTCAAGTTTTCCCCTTGTAGGGGTTTTTCCCTAGCTGAGAGGCTATATTTGTATCCTCTTTTGTTGTTGTTGTTTCTTGATATTGTTTGATGAAAAGATCTAACTAAATAACATAAAGAATATAATTAACATTCACAATCAAGTATCAAGGCTAAAGAGAATAAGATATAATAGTTTCCATTTTACATTTTCTAGCATGTTATTGCAAGGCTATTACGCAAAATATATGCAAGGGAAAATGATGACTAGAACTAATGAATTTGAAACTCAATCATTGTAATCACACTCTAAAAAATCAATAATTTGGTTGTTACGCTCTCAAAAAATAAACACATAACACAGAATAAAACCATTATGCCACACTATCACTCTTATTCAGAAAAAGGGAGTACTCATGGAAACCATTTTCTCAATAAATGTTGAAACACACATTCAAATGAAATGAACACACCAACAAACTATATTAGGAATTAAATAGATTTCAAACTAAAAAAGGGACTGGTCCATGACCTATGTTGTTACATAATACAGTGGTTAGAATTCAACAATTATTAAAGCATGAACAAGACTAATAATAACAATCACACTACACATCACACAAACTAGTCAATAGAGAGGTATGGTGCCACCAATGATTGAGACTAAATTAATGAAACATACATGATTAAAATGTTGGTGATCTCCCCTCTATCACTGTCTATACTCTTCTATATGTCTATCTCATGTGGGTAGAGAGTACGCCTCTTTATAATTTCAGATGGAAATGATAAGATCATCATGAGAATCTCTCGATTCTCATGTGATCTAATTCGAGAATACACATTAACAATTTGATAATAATTTCCAAGGCTAGGACAAAGTCATAATATCCTTTCCATATTACAATAATTATCAATAGAAAATCCTAATTGTTTCAAATTTGTTGTCCATAAACTTCTCCTTTGGCAATCGAACTATCTTTTGACCAGATTCTTTCCAAATTGATATTCATACCTAATTGAAGGAGGTCAGCAAGTCCAAAATATATCTTCATGTGTAACAACAATGCTTAGTGATTCCTTGTCCTATCATTGGTGAGGCAAAACTGGAAAGTGTAATCCTACATGAGCTTCTCAACAAACCACAAACCTTGTAACAACCCAATTTTTAGTTTTATGAGAGAAATAGCCTAAAACATTAGTTCTCATGTTAAATTGCAAGTAGAATTGGATCATAAGGATGGCATATAAAAAGAGACATACCTATCTTGATAATGGTTGTTATAGTGGCAAAGTATTGTATTGAGAATCAAAAAAGGTAAAGAAAAGGTAGGAAAATGAGTGCAAAAAGATGTCAATTTCACATCCCAACATCTCCCCCCAACTTAAGTATCACATGTCCATATCTGCATGATTTCACGTCCCAACATCTTCATCTCGCTCTACTTCAACAATTGGTTCTTGTGTAACAACAACATCTTCAATGAGTTCTTGTGGAGAAATGGTTTGGGATTCTTCATTTTTCTCTCCAACTCGAATTCTAACTAAAATAATGGTTGGCCTTTCATAACCTTCTTCCTCTGGCACTTCCTTACATCCATCACATAATCTAACTGGCATTACTTCAACCATTTCTGTCGGGGTTTCTAATCCATTTTTTTTCTAGACTGAAGTTTCCATTCAATCATGGTAAGTTGTTTCCTTAAATTATCATTTTCATCCTTTAATCTATTAATTTACTGAATAAGGAGGTCACTTTCAGAATTACTTGGAAAAGAGACATATTCTTGTTCCTTTTTTAGCTCCTTCTCTTTCTGTTGTTCCTCAGGTTCCTTTGATTCAGGTGGAATAGCATGAACTTCAGGTGCCAGGGTATGTTCTTTTACAAATTCTTCTTCTTTCTCTTCATTCTGTTATCCCTTAGACTCCTTTGATTATGTTGTATCTATACATTCCTTATATATTGGGGTAGTTGATGGTGTAATAATTACCTTCACTCTCTTCTTGGGATTCTTTCCACCGAATGGATTCTTCAATTTCTTCTTTTTCACCACAACTTGTATCGGAATAGATTTTTCAAATGCTTTCTTAGATTCCCCGAGAATTTATGTTTCAAGAACCCCTGCTTTAGTTGACTTGTTCCAAGTGCCCCTATTTAAACAGTCTTTTCTTTAGGCCCTTCTTCTTCAATAGGGCATTCATGATAACTATCCTCAAAGTTTCCACTAGATATACTTATAGGTTATTAGTGCGTGCTCTTTTTCCTTCAGTATATGTACTAGTACACATACTTATGGAACACCATCTCTTAGGGTTTTTGGAATGGGGTTTAGGAATTGTAACCACTCTTCTTTGTCTAGGAAGTGTAGCTACTGTACTTTTTCTGGGAGGTGTAACTTATATACCTTTTGGTGTTGTTACAACACTTACCTCCTATTTTTCGCTTTCTAACTTCTTTGTTTCCTATTTTTCACCGCAGTTTATATAGGAGTAGATTTTTTGGATACTTCCTTAGATTCCCCGAGTACTTTTGTTTCAGGAACCCCTACTTCAGCTAACGTTATTCTAGGTGCCCCTATTACAAAAATCTCTGGCTTAGACCCTTCTTCCTCAATAGGGCATCCATGATAACTATCCTTAAATTTTCCACAAGATATATCCATGAGCTCTTTAGTGCATGCTCTTTTTCCTTCAGTGGATGTACCAACAAATGTTCTTATGGAACTCCATCTCTTATTTTTTTCTACAATGAGGTCTAGGATGTGTAACCACTCTTCTTTTTCTAGGAAGTGTAGTTGCTCTACTTTGTCTCGGAGGTGTAATTTCTCTATCTTCTGGTGTTATTTCAACACTTAGCTCATGTTCTTCACTTTCACTTTCCTCTGTTACAATGGCTAGTGCATGTGACTTTTCCAATAAACTAGACCATGTGCTTCCCTGCTATTGCAGTGAATGAACTATGATCAAATTGATGAGCACACGGTTAGTTAAGAAACTCTTTTTATGTTTTTCCATGTGCACTTCCTCTGCCATATGTTGTAAATATTTTAGAAAATAATAGGAAAAATTATCACTTGTTCATTACGAAGATGTGCCAATAACTGAAAATGATAATTGAATATTATCCCAAAATGTCCCTCATAAGTAATGAACTTTTGAATAAAGAAATCCACATCATCCCAAGGGTGAGGAAGGGATGTTCTATCAATACCTTTCCTCTTTCTCCTTTTTTACTCTACTCACTGTAAAAATGTTGTCCTAGTTGTTGGAATTCTTATTCTCCTAAAAACCAACGAGCCCCTATCTGAGGTAAACTTGTTACCCTAGAAATTATGTCCTCTGTAACAACAATTTTGAATCCTCTAACCTCTTAATGTTGCTCCTGTAGAGCATGCGTGAATTCCATATCAATATGTTCTCTGAAACACCTGCAACTTCTTAAAATAGACTAACCACCCTGCATTCCTAAATATTTCTAGGGCTTATGGATGGTGTAGGAGCGCATTAATGGAGTTTGGTTCATGATGAATCACCACTCCTCCCATGGTTGTTTTAGAGACTATTACTACTCAAAACTACTGAAATATTGTTACAAGGTGGCACTTGGTCACTACAAACACTTGGGTAGAGAATATCAATCGAATGAAATTTGGCAATGGATAGGGCATAATAAGGTTTCCCTTTTAATGAATTTAGGCTTTCAATCATAAATGATAACTGCCAAGAATATTTCCAAGTAGTCATATTGAATTTCATGAACAATGGGTAATTATTGATTTATGACAAGTGTATTGTGCGTCCAACACATGGTAATTAACAAATATGGCTACAGTCATAATGTATCGTATGATACATGTCGTACACTCCTCCCCCCAACTTAGTTACAAAAGTTTTCCTCTACATGTGTAACAAAAAAATTCATATTCAATGCCATAACATGGAGCAAGATATAATGTTATATAGGCAACTAAAAACGAAGTTACAAAAGAAGCTAAAAAGGAATCTAAAGTGGATGCTAAAAATAATGCCATAACCAAGAGAAAAATATGATGTTGCATAGGAAGTTATACATGAAGCTACATTAGGAGCTAAAGAATAAGCTAAATTGGGCACTTTGGTCGGTGCTAAATAGCGTCAATTGTCTATGATCGACGGGAAAAATGCCAAAATTATCGCCTTCCCACTAAATAGCAATGATTTTTTCAAAAAGGTGGATAAAATACACTAAAACAATCAGTGGAAGCAAAAAAGGAACTAAAGACGAATCTAATTGCAGGGATTTATTGTAGTGAATCGATGAAAGAGGACACTCGAAATTTTACATAGTGTTACATGAAAAACTATAGTCCAAAAAATACCTCAAGTTTGCAAGAACTGTAGATTGGCTCCAGACACAACAATACAGAATCTTGTTGTGTCAACTAAAGAATATACATTTGATTCTATTGTAACTACAATTATATCATGTCACCAAAAAATAGAAAATTTGAACTGCATATCAAAAATGGTGAAACTGTAAATGATATAACAATTGTAAGTATGTCATTCTAGCAAATGCTCCTTAGTTTGTATTTCAAATCCATCAATAATTATCCCCATGATTTTCCTTTTGCTAACAACTCACATAGAAAAAAGATTCTCCTTTGAAACTTTTCAAATTAGTTAATACTCATACTCATGATCTTCTCTAACACAAAAAAATTACAATTGAATGAATATCGTAAAGAACATTTGCTAGCCATAAAAAATCTATTTATTCAAAAACATTGTTAGGATGGCCGAAAAGGATCCCAAGTGTTTCTATCTGCAATAGCAACATTCACTAATGTTCTCAATGATAAATGTGCAAAATCGCATTTGTTATCTCTCATCAAATCAAGAACACAAGTGTTTAGCAATTCTTTCTTTTTTCTTTTTCTTTTTTGAATTTAATATATACATAATTTTTCTCACAATACCATCATAGTACTCAATAATTACAGTTGCTTTTGAAACAAGTGCAAGGAATACTTAAAGCAAAATATGTTTTCACACCACCCTATCAACAAATATGCAGTAAGTGTGCAGATGTCATGCTTCCAAATAATTCAACTTGCACATTTTGTAAGGTAAGTACAAAATCTCGTTATTTTCTTAATGTGGAATGCACATTGGAAGCACATGATGGAAAAATAGATTGCATTATGCAAATGCCACAAGTACAAAAATATTTTCTAGCCATTATTGAGATAAGTTTTCAACAATACCTTGAAGAACATTTCATCCATAGTCTTTGCCCTTAGAAATCTTTCTGTCCAAGGGATTTTCACATTGACGCTCGATAACATCATCATTGAAATTAGGCCACTGCAAAGAATCGTTATAACATCATCAATTGTTCCAATTTCTTTGTTATCAATGTATATGTCCTCATAAAACACTTTGTTTCATAGTACATTTTATTTTCTTGTAAAACATTTTGAAATACATTATTCTTGCACTAAGATTAGTTTTATTTGACTAATATTTCTTTCATTACCCATTGCCACAAATTTTGTTCGAGTTACATGTGAACATATTGTTTCAATTACACTACAAGTCTATTGGCCCAACTACCAATACTATGCATATCTAGTATGTAATTTTTTTTTTTTCAAAATCTTGTACTTAATGTGCTCCTGCTTATGAAAAAAATGCAACAATAAAAAAACTTTTCATTTTTTTTTTTTGTATAAATTGAACAACGCATACAGTTTGTTTAGATTTATTTGCTTGTATTTTCGCTAGTAACAATGTCATTTTATTTTAAGATTCTTGAAATTTAAACTCTTATAATATTATGGTTTTTACATATATTTTATTTTTCTTTCTTCCATTTAACTCCACATGTCTAACATTTTAGTAATCAATGTCAATTTTTTATGTTTATTAACATTATTATCATTTTATACTAAAATGATATTCATATTACAAGTGAATCAATAATATATATTAAATTCATATATTTTTTTATTAAATTCATATATTTTTTACCACATAGTTCTGGTTTAATTAGATATAATTATAATATGGCATTTAAATGTAAACAAAGTTTTTTTCCACTTCCATGTATGTGAATGGAAGGATAGTTTGTATGGTAATTGTTAATTTTTTTTAGAGCTAGAGAAATTGTTTCTATTCTTTATTAGAAATCTTCTCTGACAGATGTAGAGAAGAAGGTGATTCTTTCAGTTTCTAATGATGGATCATGTCTTAGGCATTGTTGCACCAACTACATGATAAGGCTCGTGAGAGATACTAGCTTTATGTAAAATAACATGAAGAATTGTGGTTATCGATGGTCTCCACTGGATAATATTATGGGGGTTAACTATAAATCCATAAACATATTATTTTATAAAAGTCAATTACAACTTTCAACGTCATAATCACAAGTAGTGACCATGTGACTCTCATGGCCCACATGAATAGGGGCATGTGAATGGAACACCACTCCTTTATATATGCATTGAGAAGGTTGTGGTGCTATTTATTACATCTGCATAAATAAATGAGCAATGTAGGTTATATTTAATGATTTTATTTATTTTTAAAGTATTTGTTTGTATTTATCTATGTTATTGTAAAGAAAGAAACCAGAGTAAGAGTATAAGTGTTTTGTATTGGGGTTAGATTTGTGTTTTGTATGGTGTTAGATTAAAATTATTAAAGTATTTGTTTGTAGTTATCTATGTTATTGTAAAGAGTAAGAGTATAAGTGTTTTGTATTGTGAATAGATTAAAAGTATTAAAGTATTTGTTTGTAGTTATCTATGTTTTGGTAAAGAAAGAAATAAGAGTAAGAGTATAAGTGTTTTGTATTGTGGTTAGATTTGTGTTTTGTGTTGATGTTAGATTTGTGTTTTGTTTTGGATGATATAGTTTTTTTTTTTAATGAAATTGTAATTTTTAATTATTTAAAATATTTTTTTTGAATTTATAAATAAATTTAGTTTTTAGTATAAATTTTTTTAGATTTTGATAAATTTAAACAATGATATATAATAAAAAAAATATTTTTCAGTGTAAGTTAAAAAAATTATAAATTAATTCTTAAACTCAAAATAATAAGAATAATCATATTAAAAGAAATTGATATATTTAAGTAAAAAATTAGTAATACTCATTTTAAATTAATGGAAGTGCAAATATCAATTACTAATATTACAAAATTAAATTACTATAATGGTATTTGAAGTGTTTATCCAATTTTAAGATGAATAATTGTTATCTTCTTTATCTAAGTCTATTGTCTACACGTGATATGATAAAATCATATTAAAAAAATTGTTATATTGATTTCAAATCTTCTTGTTTCATGGCCTTGAACCTTAAAAATATTTCACCTTACCTACAAACTAAAGTGGGGTGTTTTATTTTATTTATATACATATATGGAATGAAAGCACGAGGATCCCCGCAGTATATATATATATATATATATATATATATATATATATATATATATATATATATATAACTTAGAATGAAAGCACGAGAAACCCCGAAGTACTTCTGTTGGGTCCGTATAATACTAGTGATTACCTCATTACTATTGTAGTTATACCCCTTATTTATATTGTTGTGCCCCTATTACCCCCATATTGTTATTTTTGTGCCCCATAGAATCCCTCTATTGTTATTTTTGTGGCTTTATATTATTATTGTTAGGTCGGCTGGATTATATTGTGACTCCTTAGACTCCTATATATAGAAAGGAGGTTTTGTCATTTAAATCATCCAAGAATTGTTCATTTATGTAATGTAAAGGAGGTTTCCCCCTCGAAGAGGCTGAATTCTAAGGCATTGATCTATCTTTTCTATCTTTTCTTGAGCTGGTTTCATAACATTTGGTATCAGAGCTTTGGATTCTAGGGTTTCGCTGCTCCAAACAGGTCATCGTGGCATTTTCGCTATAACTTTTTTTCTGTGACGTTTCAGAAGTCGCAAAAAGACCCATTTGAGAAGAAATCACGCTGAACCTTGGGTCTGAATTTCAGAGCTTTTCGCGCGATATTTTCAGAGATATGATCTGAGGAAGTTGGTCTTTTTGCAGACTCCTGAATTACATTCAAAACAGGTGACCTGGGGAAAATCGTCATAACTTTCTCTCTGAGGATCGGATTGAAATTTCGTAAGAAGGTACAGAAATAGGATGGACTATAGTTTCTTGTATGCATTTTTCAGATCCATAGGTCGAAACAATGACTCGTGGCACGTCGTACAAGTTTTCTCTACTGAACTAGTCTATAAGCAAGTCACTGTGGGAGATTTCGCATAACTCTTCCTTGGAGAAACCAATTTGGGTCAGACTTGTGGCATTGGAAAGAGGACTCAGAAGGCTACTATAGGTCAAAATTTCAGAACTGAATGATCCAAAATTACAGAGATACATCAGATTCAATATCAGGCTTCTACAAAGTGAAAAAAGTGTGTAGTTTTTTTTTTTTTTTTTTTTTGCATAAGCTTGGTTTGAAGGAATTCAAAGGGCATAGTAAAGCATTATTATCGGTAACTGATGCCCTGAGGAAAGAAAATGCAAACACCTAGTAAGGAACCTGAAAGCTCTAGCATGACTCATGAAGAAGAGGAAGAAATGCTACATGATATATCAAAATTACAAGAACAAGTGCAACAAATGTCACGCTCACAAAAGCTAACAGAAGCTAAGATAAATGGCGTGGAAGCTAAGATAAAGGGCTTGGAAGCTAAGATGGATGATTCAAACATAGATTTGAAGAGAGACATGGCAGATTTGAAGACAGACATGGACGAATTGAAGATAAATATGAATAAGTTGCTACAAGAAATGGGCACTAAGGATGAAAGGGTACTAAAGGAAACTCATGATGAGAATAAAATAAATGTTAATCATGATTCCATAGATGCTAATGTTGGATCGAAGACTCACCATATTCCAAAAATCGATATGAGGAAGTTTGATGGCAAGGATCCTGCCACATGGATATTACAGATGGAGCAATTCTTCGATCTCAATAATGTGCAAAACACACAAAAGGTACGTATGGCAACTGTATATTTGGAACCAAATCAGTTTGTATGGTATCAATGGCTTTGCTCTCGTAAACAATTTATCACTTGGGCAATTTTTACGGAAGAATTGATAGCACATTATGAAGATACAAAAAGCAACACTTTTTTTAGCCAATTGATAAGTCTCAAACAAAAGGGTTCAGTAATGGAGCACATTGAGGAGTTCCAAAAATTGAACATAAGGGTAAAAGATATTCCAGAGGAGCATAGGATTGATGTGTTCATAGGGTCTTTAAAGGATAATATCCAACATGATGTTCGCCTTTGGGAACCTGATTCATTAGAGAAGGCATTCAGGTTAGCAAGAAAAATGGAAAGCAAAATTATGGCAACCAGGAAGCATACCACTCACAACTATAAAGATGGAAGTGTTGTTGCCCCTAGTCTTCCACAACCTATAAGGTTGACACCACAACAATTGGAAGAAAAAAGAGCAAAAGGGCTTTGTTACAGTTGTGATAGCAAATACACTAAAGGTCATAAGTGTGCTGAGAAGAAATTATTCTACATAGATTGTGAAGAGGAAGAAGAAAAGGAGCAAGAAAGGTCAAAAGAAGAGGATATACTCCAGGAACAAAGCCTAGATGAAGAACAAATAAATCCGACCATATCTTGTAATGCATTGGCGGGAATTACCACTCCTCAAACCATCAAGATAGAAGGACAAATCAAGAAGAAAAAGGTAATAGTGTTGATTGATTCAGGAAGCACCCACAATTTTATTCATTGTAGGGTAGCAAAAGAATTGAATTGCTTCCTATATCCAGCACCAGAGTGTCAAGTGATGATTGCAAATGGAGGAACAATAAATTTCTCTGGAAAGTGCCATAATATCAAGCTATCCATGGGAGAATATGTATTGACTAGCCCAATGCTTTCCATTCCAATGGGAGGTGCTGATGTTGTACTAGGAGTCCAATGGCTACAATCCTTGGGTACAATAGCTTTTAATTTTCAAGAACTTTTCATCAAATTTTCTACGGAAGGAAAGGAAGTTGAATTAAGGGGTATTGCAGGGAAACCAGGAAAGATAATCAGCTCTAATGGTATGACAAAGCTTCTAAAAAAGGAGCAAAGAGGTGTAATTGCACAATTATGTTCGCTAGATGTTTCCACATCGGAATCATCTATTTCTCCAGATCTCCAAAAAGTCCTGGACAATCATTCCAAGGTATTTGAGACTCCCAAAGGTCTCCCACCTATGCGTGATCATGATCATGCTATTCATCTGATTCCAGGAAGTGTTCCTCCAAACATCAGGCCGTACAGATATCCCTATGTCCAAAAAAGTGAAATTGAACGTATGGTTGCAGAAATGCTAGAGGCTGGTATAATTCAACCGAGTCAAAGTTCTTTCTCTGCTCCAGTAGTATTGGTGCACAAGAAGGATGGATCATGGCGCATGTGTCCGGATTATAGGGAGCTCAACAAGCTCACTATTAAAGATAAGTTCCCCATTCCTGTCATTGATGAATTACTGGATGAATTGCATGGATCAATTTACTTCACCAAGTTGGATCTTCGTTCGGATATCATCAAATCAGAATGAAGATTGAAGACATTCCGAAAACAGCATTTAGAACTCATGAGGGTCATTATGAATTTTTGGTCATGCCTTTTGGCCTTACCAATGCACCTTCAACATTTCAAGGTTTGATGAATTCAATTTTCAAACCATTCCTTAGAAAATTTGTGTTAGTATTTTTTGATGATATACTAATCTACAACAAGTCTTGGAAGGATCATGTTGAACATGTTGACAGGGTGCTACAACTATTGGAGGAGAAACAATTATATGCAAAAAGATCCAAATGTTTCTTTGGAGTCCAGGAGGTGGAATATTTGGGTCATATTGTATCTCATGAAGGAGTTAAGGTAGACCCTAGCAAAATTAAAGCCATTAAGGAATGGAAAATCCCCACATCCATAAAGCATCTGCGAGGATTTCTTGGGTTGACAGGGTATTATCGCAAGTTTGTTAAGAATTATGGGAGAATAGCAGCACCTCTAACAACATTATTGAAGAAAGATGCATTTTCATGGACTCCGGAAGCAACAAAGGCCTTTGAACATCTTAAAGAGGCAATGTGCCAAGCACCGGTCTTAGCTACACCGGACTTCACAAAAACCTTTATTGTGGAATGTGATGCTTCAGGAAATGGAATTGGTGCTGTTCTAATGCAAGATGAAAGACCCATTGCTTTTGAAAGTCGTCCAATCAAGGGAAAGTTTTTAAGCAAAGCTATTTATGAGAAGGAAATGTTGGCAATACTCCATGCACTTAAGAAATGGCGACCCTACCTAATGGGAAGACACTTCAAGGTAAAAACGGATCATGATAGCCTTAAATACTTTTTAGAACAAAGATTATCCTCTGAAGAGCAACAAAAGTGGGTCACAAAGATGTTGGGTTATGACTTTGAAATCATCTACAAAAAAGGGAAGCAAAATGTGGTGGCAGATGCACTCTCAAGAAAGGATGAGGATGTGGAAGCATTGTTGTGCACCATTTCTATTATCCAACCAGATTGGATAAATGAAGCAAGGGAGGAATGGAAGAATGACGAAGAAGTGTGGGCACTTATTCGAAAGCTACAACAAGATTCCAGTACGTCTGATACATTTAGCTGGCAAAATGATTCGTTATGGTACAAAGATCGCTTATACCTCTGTAAGAATTCCCAGCTAAAACAAAAGATTCTTATGGAATTGCACACTTCTCCCTTAGGAGGGCACTCAGGATTTTTAAAAACTTACCACAGGGTTAAGAAGGAATTTTTTTGGGATGGCCTTAAATCAGATATTCAAAAGTTTGTGGCGGAATGTTTGGTTTGCCAACAAAATAAAGTTGAAACAATTAAGACACCGGGTCTATTACAACCTTTATCCATTCCAAGCCAACGTTGGGAGGAGGTTTCAATGGATTTTATCACAGGTTTACCCAAGTCTGAGGGAAAGAGTGTCATCATGGTGGTAGTTGACAGACTTACCAAGTATGCACACTTTTGTGCATTATCACATCCATTTAAAGCCAGTACAGTTTCTACTGCATTTATGGAAACAATTCAAAAGCTACATGGAAACCCAAAGATTATTGTAAGTGACAGAGATCCCATTTTCACTGGAAATTTTTGGACAGAATTATTTTCTTGTCTTGGTACTCAGTTAGCTCATAGCTCATCTTATCATCCTCAATCTGATGGGCAAACTGAGATAGTAAACAAATGTTTGGAAGGATATCTTCGTTGCTTTGTATCTGATAAACAGACACAATGGGTCAAATGGTTGCCTCTGGCTGAATGGTGGTATAACACTTCCTTCCATACAGCAACAAAAATGACCCCATTTATGGCACTTTATGGGTATCAACCACCATCCATCACATCATATTTAAGAGAAAATTCTAAGGTTCAGGCAGTGGAACATCACATCGAACATCAACAACAAGTCCTCCAACTCTTAAAGGATAACCTCGTGTTGGCACAAAATAGAATGAAACAACAGGCAGATCAACATCGCAGTGAAAGAAGTTTTGATGTAGGTGATTGGGTATTCCTACGGCTACAACCATATAAGCAAATGTCCCTAAAGCAAGCTAAGAAGGATAATAAATTATCACCAAAGTATTATGGTCCGTACAAGGTGTTGCAAAAGATTGGTACTATGGCATACAAATTGGAGCTTCCTGCAGCTTCTCGATTGCACCCAGTTTTCCATGTTTCATGTTTAAAGAAGGTTATAGGCGACAAGCTCCCAGTTCAAACAATATTGCCAGAACTTGACGAGGAAGGAAAAATTATATTGGAACCGGAAGCAGTCACAGAAACAAGAACTCGACAGCTACGAAATCGATCAATTTCAGAGTATCTTATCAAGTGGAAGAACTTATCCGCTGAAGATTCCACATGGGAGGATGAGAATTTTATGCAGAAGTATCCAGAACTACTCAAGCGTTGAGGACAACACTTTTTTGAAGGAGAGGGGCATGTTGGGTCCCTATAATACTAGTGATTACCCCATTACTATTGTAGTTATACCCTTTATTTATATTGTTGTGACCCTATTACCCCCATATTGTTATTTCTGTGCCCCATAGAATCCCTCTATTGTTATTTTTGTGGCTTTATATTATTATTGTTAGGTCGGCTGGGTTATATTGTGACTCCTTAGACTCCTATATATAGAAAGGAGGTTTTGTCATTTGAATCATCCAAGAATTGTTCATTTATGTAATGTAAAGGAGGTTGCCCCCTTGAAGAGGCTGAATTCTAAGGCATTGATCTATCTTTTCTATCTTTTCTTGAGCTGGTTTCATAACAACTTCCCCACATTTAGTGGATGGTAAACTAGGTAAATTGTCTACTTCTAATTAGAGAGCCTCACCCCAAGGAAATCGAAGAGAGTCAAACCTGTGATCAACAGCAACTAATAACAATATCATAGAACTTCATGTCTAGCTCTAAACCACTTGAGCTAACCCTTGGGACTACACACACACACGCACACACACACAGAATAATTTTAATTTATTATTTATTATTATGTTTAAAAAAATAATCGTAAATCTTTTAAGTAATGATAATTTTTTATATATATTTTTAATCTATTCTATGTTTCATTAATTTAGGATTAAAGTGAATTTATGTTAATATAAATATAATTCTTAGCTCTTGTTGTTTGATGCCATTGAACTCTAAGAAAGTAACTTGCTTTACCTATGAACTAGAAGGTATAGTGTTTTGTTTTATTCTTAAGCATTATTGTTGTCAAGGCTTGGAATTGATGAAATTCTCACTATCAATTGCCTATTTCAACAATCCATTCCTTGCACCTCAAATAGTACTAGAAGACAGGCAAATGGGGGAAGCTCTTGATGGAAATCAAGAGAAGTCGGTGGATGTTAAGAATGATGAAGGAGAAAATGTTTCAGCATATGAGGGTCATGATTCGTACATAGAGGATCCAAAGAGAACAAAGGAACCAGAGCCACAACCCTTCATCATAAAAAGAAGAGTAACTAAGAGCATGATGAAAGGAAATACCATCCCCTCATCCTCTTTTGCACCTTATGTAACCCTTACAGATTCCCCTAATAACTTTGTTCTTGTGGCCAAGTCATGTACGTCATCCCCTCCTCATTCAGTGAATAATTCATCCCTTTGCCTATACATCGTCCCTATACTTCACTTTCACCCCATTGTCCTAGTCAACCCTTGGATCTGGGTAATTTTTTCTCCTTAAGCCCAACTTTTATTGTTCATCTCTCCTCCTAAAAGAAAGAGCCCTTGCGGAAAAGGCATACGACAAGGTCAATAGTGTTCAAGACCACTGGTCCTAGTGCCTCTATGGTTTAATAACCCAATACTTTGAGTATTTTATCAACTTCGATGAGCCCATGAATCCTACCATGCCCTCTGTTGAGTCTTGAAAATGTCATTCATTTCCATTACACTTTCACTATTATGTCCACTATATCACCTCCATTTCACTACTATGTCACCACATTCATCCCACTTTCATTATCATTGGGCCACATTTATGTTTTTCCAATCTTTATTAATTCTAAGCCTTTTAAGTGAATTTGTGGTTAAAAATTAGAAAATAATGTGCATATGCTTATACCTAACAAATGGGTTGAGATTGTTGACATGTGTAGGTTGAAAGGAGGCTTCTAGAAGACCCTTATGTGGCACTCTAAGGCCAAATTCGAATTTGAGGGGAAAGAATCATGGGATCATGAGGATATGTGTCACATCTCCTAATTATATTGTAACTCTAAGAAGACATGTGTCTTATCAGTTCCTATTTTGATTAGGACTCTAGAGGTAGAGGGAGAGATTCATGAACTCTCATTAATGACATGGCTTCTCATCTTTTTGTATAAATAGGAGATCTCTCTCCTTCATTTGTTAGTCTTTTAGCTTGTGAGCGTATTAGCTTGGCTTGGCTTTTAGTTATTTAGCTTGGAGTTTGTAGTTCTTCCTCGATGGCTTTTGAAAGCTTTGGAGAACTTTGTTGTACTTTGTAATTTTGAAGAATTTGAATAAAGCTTTGATGTTCTCAACATGGAAGGAGATGTGAAGTAGATATCATGGAGCATATTAGAATGTAAGGTAGAGTAGATTTCATGCTGTAATTTTGCTTTGATTTCATTATGTCATTTGATTGCTTTCAAGTTTGATAGTTTAGATTTTCCATTCATGCAATTTTAATTCATGTAAGTGTGTTCAACCGGTTGATCATAGATTAGTTTCTTTTCTTTACATGTTTTTGCATCAAATAGTGACATGAGATTTGCCTCTCTGTTGACTTTGTTTTTTTTGCTTTTCAATTTCAGTTATGCTTTGATTTCAGTTTTATTTACTTGCTTTGTTAGTTAGTTTAGATATTAGATTGCTCATGTCATTTTCAGTTACCTCTTATAGCTAGAGCGATTCGAATGGTGAGGGATTGAAGTATGAATGCGTAGTTTGATATTAGTTTATTTTTCTGCAAGATAGTTATTGAATTGCTCATGTCATTTTCAGTTACCTCCTATAGCCAGAGTGAGTCGAATGGTGAGGGATTGAAGTATGAATGTGTAGTTTAATATTAGTTTTATTTTCTGCAAATTAGATATCAAATTGCTCAAGTTGTTTATGATTACCTCTGATAGCCAGAGTGAGTCGAATGGTGAGGGGTCAAAATATGAGTTGATGTAATGTGATTTAAGTTTACTTTCCTTGCAATTTTTGATTTGTTTGAGTGCAATAACTTAACTTTTATTTTCATACAAGCAGCAGAGACAGTGGTTTCATGCTCAATATTTCATCTTTTGTTTGATTGAAGTAGATGCATACCTACACTTTTGTTTAAGTACTAATTCCATCAATAACATGTTTTAAGATCTTTTGAAGTGCTAACTTTTGGAAGTTACCATTAGGGACATAGACTTTGTCTTGAAATCTACATCCATACTTGACCTTTAAAAGTATTCATAAGACCTTAGAATAGGATTTCCATTTGCATTAGATACTTTAGGAGATCAACAAGAACAAAACCGCAAAACAAAATAAAATCTATAAAACAATGAAGTAAGAAAAAGGTTAACTAAGCACATATGGTGCACCACACTTCATCAGCTTATGATACCCGGATTCATAATTTATGTAGCGCAATTTAAGACGTTAAATTGACTAGACACCCTCCATTATTCCTATTAAGTCTCAAGTTTAGAAGTTGAGGAAGGAAAACAAAAGGTTGAAAAGTTAAAACTGAAGATTGGAGAATTTAGAGTTCTTGACAAGTGTGTCAAGAACAAAAATATTGTTTTGAAGGCCAAGAATGAAGAGCGTAGGGAGGAAATTGCAATATTTTCTAAAGAGAACAAGAAATATCTCAAGTTAGCCAGAAAATGGCATGGGAAAAACTTCTACTTGCAGGTCTGAAATAGAAATCTGAGGAAGAAACATAAGGTTGTACAAAGGGAAAGTAAAACAAATGCCAATATGGATTTTCATGAGCTCAAAAAGGTATTTAAGTTATGGCTAATTTTGTTACAAGGACACCCACTAATGAATTTGGCTTTAACAGACATAGTCCTTTTTGTGTGAGGGCACACAAAAGTGTTTACTATTTTGAATGCATTTAAAGGACTTAATTATAATTAAAATCTTGCTAATGAAGGTTTGAGTAGGTTTTGTAACCTCAAGGGTTCCTACAACTAGGCTCCGCGTTGGAAATGGATATACATCCCTTGAATATAAATTGACAAATGAGTTCTCTAGAAAGTCGGCCTTGAGATGATTTTCTACCTACCAGATTAGATTTCTAGTTCATGTTGAGCATCCAATTTGTCTTCCACTTTAGTAGTCAACCCTAGCAAGATACAATTGAGAATGTGTTCCTTTGTATGAGATATCCTCAGTTTGGTTACAGTTGCTCGACCTCATTTTGGGTATTTTGTTACCTCTGCATTGTAGATTTGCAGAGATCATTAGATCTCCTAAAGCTTCACCCAAAATAAACTCTTATTCATGGAGGGTATCAAAATCATTTTGTATCTCATTATGTATAAAAACCAAACATTGGCTCTAAGCCAGTTTAGTGGTGGTAGTTTAAGACATTAGTTTTGTTTCATATTTATAATACCTCTCTCTATTGTGACCATTAGGGTCACTCATGTGTATTGCTCCTTATGTAATCTATGGGTTTTTAGTGGAAAGATTATTGCTAATGTTTGACCTCTACATTTCGTGTTGAATTGTGGTTTGAGTTAAATCTTAATCAAGGCAATGTTGCTAGTTGGCAAGGGCCCACTGACCCTGTGTGTTGCCTCGTTGTGCTATGTGATTTTGATGTGAAATTTGGTTTGTTTTTAAGATTTCATAAGTAGACTCTATCTCATTGTTGATTCATTTCATTTCATAAGAAGATTGCTCGATTAGTATCTAATGTGTGATTTTTATCTCTAATCATAGTTTGTGTTTTGGTATATGTGTGGATCGGCCATAGTATAGTCTCATTTAATTTATAAGCAAATATATGATCTATGTCATGTTGTTTTATATAACACAAAGGTGTTCCTTTACTATCATTAAGCTTTTCATTTTGATGGGTAACTTTCCTTATGATATGTCAATTTTATAAGTGCATGTCGGTTTCACTTGATCTGTAAAACATAGATCTATAGTCTTGATATTTGTTGCGTGAATTTTCACTTCGATAAAATCTTTGTTATGTATTCAATGTATAATCTGACTTGGTTATGGTCAAATCTCATTGATGGAGGTAGACCTGATTTATATTGGTTGCATTTCATATAGATCGTACCAAGATCTCTCCCTTGCAAAGAAACTCATCAAATTGATTAGAAATCTACCTTTATCAAATATATAAATTAGATGTGAATGGTTGCATTTGGTTTACAAAGCATAGGTCTGAATAGTGGATGGACGCTATATTAGTAAACATATCTAACTATCATTGTTTGTATTTTATGGAAATAATATAGAGATCTATTTCTCATCCAACAGACTTAACATATGGTTTTGTTTTGCCTTGCATTATAATTACTTGATATCACATGATATAATTTGCAACAATATTTTACCTGAGGAGTTAGGATTTATTTATATTGATATCTATACAATGGTGTTCCAAGCTTACTTTACATTTTTGTGATTGGAAACATTACACATAGATGACAATCTTAAGTTCTTTTAATGCCTTGATTCCTTCCTTTATTCCAAATTGTTTCAAGTTCATCGTAGATTGATCATTGAAGGATATCCTTGGAGCTTTGTAATATTTTGAGGTTATGGAAACATGGTCCTCCTTTGGGTGTGAAAAAACTTTGTCCTCAAAGGAAGGGCCTTACAACAGGAACCCAATGGTCCACTTAGCTTAGGTTTCTTGTTTGAGTAGAATAAGAAGTTTTTCCATTTAAGGTAGCTAAGTTGCTTTTAACTTTGCACAAGATGCTTGGTGATTGAGAGTGAACAATTGTCTAAGAGAAATATTTCTATGTGAGGAATTTGTAATAGGAGCCCAAAGGAATTCATATATTTTGTATTTCCTTTCCTTGTTTGAGTGTTGACAAGAATAGGAGTGAGGATTGTTGAAGACAAACCTAGGGATAGCCCGTAGGAATTGGTTTTATCCTCACATAAGCCACAAGTCCTTAAATCATTTTCCAATAATCAAACATCCTATCCTTGATATAGAGATTAGGATCCTCATTGCAACAAAATACTAGTTCCTAGGCCTCCACACATACAATGTAGTGCCTCAAAGTGTACATTCCCAGATTGAAAACTCATGTTATGAATTTGTTGTAAATAAATTCACCCAACAATTGTTTGATGGCATTGAACTCAAAAATATATTACCTTACCTACAAACTAAAAGGTGGAGTGTGTTGTTTCATGTTATATATATATATATAAACGAGAAAAAAAATTATTAGTTATTATCATATTTAAAAAAAATATATCTTATTTAATATCTTTTAAGTAATGAAAAATTTTATATGGTTTTTTATTCTACTTAACTTTCATTAATTTAAATTTAAAGTTAATCTATGTTTTTTTTTTTCTCAATCTTTCTACTCATATTATTTATACAAAAAAAATTACAGCAAGGCCACAGCCTTGAAAGTCTTGCCATGAAGTTGGCATTTTACAAAAATGATCATGATCTCAGTACACAGTAGACCTCCAGCAGTAATTTGACTTCACATAAGACTCGAAACAGTGCTGAACAAAAACTAAAACAAAACTTACACAGCTAGACAACGGTAGACATAAACGAAACATTGACAGACAGAGACCTGAAACATGCATTAACTTCGATATTCAAAACAGAGTCGAGCTCCTACTTCAGAAACTGCAAAGAGCGGAAACCCGGGTGGGATCAGTCATCCTCAGAGGTGTATGGCTCCTCAACGACCCTACACCCAAATTGTAGTGAGTCCTCCGAGTCAGAATGATGAACCGCCGAGCCTATAGGTTCTCCTCGAGCTGGCGCACTTGGACCTACAGGGACAGCCGGATTTACCATAGAGGGACCTCCCATGACCTGGCACTGATTGTCAGTCGGATTCACCATCCTCTAGTCTGCAAGAGCTCCATGATGGGCCACTCCCGAACCCTGGAAATCTTCACATTTCTCAATAGTGACTGAGACTATAAAGGTGGAGTTGGCGAGAGAACACAGGATGCGGTAGCGAACAGTGGGGTGGGATGCATGCTCACAATCAACCATCCTAACTCGCCCACGACCCCTGCCTCTGCCACTTCTGGTGACAGGGGGACTGCTTCGCCCAGGTTCCAGCGCGTCCGAGGAAGAGTAAGAAATGGGGGTGGACCGCTGAGAGGTGGCACGACCACGGGAGCCACCACGTCTGCTCCCCATCCTGGGCCGTTCGCGCGGCATGGCAATGTACAGAGAATTGTCGAGAGAGCGAATACACGGAGAGGAGTGCCCAAAGTGAGGCAAAAACGGAGCCCCAATTGGACCGTATGAACCTGGAACCAGAGCCTAGTGTTTGTGGAACGCTCTTGAGCCTAGAAAGGGAATGAGGGCCTAATCTCTCTTGTGGAATAGCTCAGAGAGACACACAACATTGCAATCCATAAAGCCGCAGAGGTATGCGACGAAGCCGCGGGAATGATGAGCTTATGGAGCGCCATAGCACAGTAAACCATGAAGCGAATGGAGGAAGTAAATGCCTGCATTAATAGGCTTGTACGAGACTAGCTCACCCGTCCTGCGCGATAACCCGTGGCGTGCTTGGGCTAACACTTGCCCATGTAATACGACATCTTCGTACCCTCTGATCTGTCAAGCACCCGCATCCAGGAAAAGTTAATCTATGTTAATACAAACATAATTCTTAATTAAGCTTGCTTAATGATATTTGATACATGTTTGAACTCATATTTTGTTAAAAGTACTTTGTTTATTTAGAATTGTGACCTACTTTGTTTCTTTGGCTAAAGCATAGACCTAGTTTTCTTTCATCCTTTCCCTAACTCACTTTGTGTTTTTGTTTCATTTATAGTCATGCCCCCCAAATAGTCCCTTTTGTTCCCTAACCAAAATTGGCTCTTGCCTTCATTCTACTTACATGGATAGGAATTGATTCACCTTCATATTTTGTCATTCAATTTTGAAGGAAGGTGTCACCTAGTGGTTGTGCAAAGATTGCATCCCTTTATGATAAATGGGTAGTGCCTCTAAAGGATGTGTGTCAACTATTGTGTACGAGTAATTTTCCACCTTTCTTAGTTTAATATTCCATAGAAGCTTCCCACCATACAAAGTAGGAAAAATCCTTGTCCTTATTAACCTTATTGGGGCTTCACTTTCTCCCACTAAATGCCTAATCATAGAGAAAATTACTTCAATTTTAGTTATTTCCTTTAGATAAAAGGTGTCTTGAGTTCCACCCCTTTTGCTAGATCATAATAACTCTATTCATAGGAATAAAGGCTAGTCACGTGGGTGTATTGTCAAACACACTAGTTTGTGTTTTGTCAAAGCATCTATATCCATGAGTAAAGTTTCTTGAGTTCTACTGGTAAGTAAAATTGTTTGGTCACAACAACTCCAATCATGAGATTAAAACACTAATAGTGTGGATACCTCACTAAACACCTTGGTCTAGTGTTTTGGTTAAGGATCCACATCCACAAGTATTTAAAGGTCTCCAATTCCACACCCAGCAATCTTGTTACATTGTAACAAATCCATTTATAAGAATATGAGGATAATGATGTGGATGCCATGTTGAACACTGCAACCTAATGTTTGTTTAGAGATCCATATCCATTTGTAAAAGACCTATGGTTCAATTTCCCTAAAATATCTTACTAAATTATAACAAATCATCTTACTAAATTAAAACTAATCTATTCATAAGAATAAAAAAACTAATAATATAAGATGTTATTGAATACTTCAATTAAATGAACACTCCAACTCAATATCTTGATTTAAAAATTATTTTCACAAACAAAAAAATATCAAATGCTACCCTTAAGTATTATTATTAAATTGCACAATTCATTTTGATAATTTAAATAAAATAATGATGAATATACCTTATTATGCTTGTGTAACGCCATCATTCCACATCTACCCAAGTAACCGCCCAACCAAGGTAAATATGCGGTGAGAGGCCACTATAATGGGATTCAACCTCCTAGGTGACCTTAGGGAAGTGGAATCAACGGAAACACACCATACAGACCTTCCACATTAGCAACAAAACTCTCAGGAGCCATCTCAACGACTCAGGTAACCAACCCCTCAAACCAACTGAAGTTTTAGACCATTAAAACTCTTGATGATCCCTTGATATGTGCATGCATGTGTCCAAGAGGCTTTGGATGCTCCCACAGCATGGGTATGCATGCGTCCAAGGAATTTTCTTCCCAGTGTTGTGCATGTGTCCCCAGGATTTGAGCCACTGCCCATAACTCAATGACACTTTCAGAAATGAATTTACGCAACATAACAATGATGCATTAAAAAAAACAATGATAAGGTCTAGACTAGACCCCTACTAGCCATGAAACGCATTTCGTCAAACATGTCGCAAATATGTAATCTACAAGTGTAAACAACAGATCTAAGCATAGGGGTCTCACACTTATCTGAGAATCGCTAAGAAGCATTGTTCCTTTATACCATTAGTTACATTATCATATATTAGGTCATAGATACATTATTCATTCATTTTAAAATCAAAACATGAGGAGAACCATACATCATCATTGTCATAAAACATGCTTATAACCACCATAATAACAACAAAAATGTTATATCTAAGACTTTTGTGATCCATAATGTAGAAATCAGTCTTTTAGAACTAATGTGATTAATCCTAACAATATGATTAATCTGAAAGACTGATTTTAACAACAGAAATATCAAGAATACATCAATCATAGAATACACATATAAACCAGTACATTTACACATGAGATGTCAAGGAAATAACTTCGTATTGATGAATGAAAAATCCAACCTGGTATGAGACTACCACATTCCACCCGACCATAGATTGGTTGAGCTAGATCTCTCTTCATCCAATCACCATCATGCCATATTCCAAGCATGAAGGTGGGACTCAAACCAAAAGAACCAACTAGGGAATCCTGAGACTAAACCACCTCACCCTCATCAATATAAACTAGGTTTTATGCAATCCACATAGGATCACTAGCCCAAAATAATAAACATGTAACAATAGGATTTACCATGATCTCAACCAGATCACTAGGCCAAAACAAGCATGGTTGCCACCTGATTTCTCCACCTACATCATGAGGAATTTTCTTGTCTCCTAGTCTCTCAAGATTTACCACAATCCACAGTCTGATCCAGGGATCATGAGGCCCTAAACCAAGACTCCACCCTCTAGGATTTACCATATATAATGTCATTAACTGATCAAGGATTCCTAGGCCCACCGAGGCACACAATACCTGGCTTTATCGTAATCCAGAGTCTGTTTTAGGGGTCACTAGGCTAGTGGATTTACCGCAATCCATAGTTTGGTTCAGGGATCACTAGGCCATGTGTTATTTCTTTCAGAGATCCATCTGGAAATCTTGATCAACCAAAACATGAAAACCCTATCACACCATGGCTAACCAGAAATGGAAAGGCTAGGCTAAAAACATTGTCACACCTAGAAAAACCCATGACATAATAGCAAAGAACCACATGCAATACCATGCATGTCAAATCTAGTAAGGAAATCACACATGAAAATCGACACCTGCAAATAATCTTGTTGTAGCTACTTGATCCTACTCTTCCTTGCTTTCTCCTTCTTTCCTCTTGCCTTCTTTGTCTATCTTGATCCAATGCCAAAGTGCTCCAAGAAAACCTCTAAGTGTCCAAGAGTGAGAGAGAGAATAATGAGAGAGCTCCAAAACTGAACTGACAAAATCTTGATCCAAAAGCCTATCAACTGATCCTCAAAAGCCCTTTTATCAATGAGGCCTCTATTTTCTTAATTTTCCATTGTTTTCCTTCATTTTCCTCCTCACATGCAACTTGTGACTTTTCACCTTCCTTTTCTCCTAATTTCCATTATTTTCATAAATAAATGTGCCTTTCCAAATCATTTTCCATTGCCTTTGCTAATTTATTTTAGCCATAATAACCGAAATGAACATCCACTAGGATGTCTTGCCCAACATTCAGGTTGGAATACATGTCCCATGACCTTGGTATTATATATTTTTACATGGATTTTTAACCAAGGTTGCTATAGAACCCTTCCCCTTGGGGGAACACTATCCTCGATGTTCAATAACACCTATAACTAGCAATACCATTGAAAATAAAACATACCACCCATGGAGCTTTATAACTTAGCTTGTTATAGTATTTACAATGACCACTGCTGAAACATGACAAACATACCATCTATTGGAGCTTTATAACATAGCTCATTACAATATTTACAATAACTACATATACACATACACATTTGCTTCAACCAACAAATAACTATATTGTCTATGGAGCTTTATAAATCCAACTCATTACAATATTTACAATAATACACACATATACACATATGCACATTTTCTCAACCAACAAATAAAAGGATACGGTTCCTGCATCCGCGACAAGGGAATCCAAAGGCTCACACCTCCACCCTCAAAGTAATACCAGGATTCACTTCCTTCCTAGGAAGTCCAAAATACACTGTCAAATTCAAAGATGCATCCAATGTCCATCACTACAATCATGTGCCACGTGTCCTCTCAGTGAACAATTATTGACTCATTGTTCCAAGGCACACTCCCAATGTGCATTTGATTCCATTTGGCAATGCTAATGACAAAAAAAAATCCATCGTCGGCCTTCCCTTCTTTGTTACGCTGTCCCTCGGCCAATCTGATCACCCCTTTCATGTAGCCACTCACCTTTCAAGTTCCCTGACATCCCCTATCCCAAGAAATACATCCCTTGGCAAGACTTCCTCGCATTGGAAGGTCAAACAACCAAGGCATATACCTACCTCAAAACCATCACCAATCATAGCATTCTCATGGAAATCAATGGACATTATTGGGTACCAATGTCCCACAATGGCCCTGCCCTAAATGTTTTACCAACATAGTACAGCGTATTCCAATTTCTTTCACAGTTGTTGCTAATTCTTGCAGTTAGTTTCAACCACCCAACCCAGGTATTTCCCATGATTTTTTATACCAGGCACATAGCTTCCATTAGATTTAAAATAAATTAAAATAAATTCACATCATACCTCATTGGTAGCTCGTTAATAAGGTACAATTGCAATCATATTTACTTCCTGTCACAACAAGTCAAACTAGAATATTTTACCAAATCATCATGTATAAACATATCACATTAGGTTAGCTCAAAGCACAACCATCATAGATCAAAATCATAAATCACATGTAACCATCATAAACCAAAATCATAGATCACATGTAATCATCATAGACCATAATCATAAATCACATGCATAATAAAATTGAAATAAAATTCCAATACTTATCCTTTAATCAATGCTTAGCTTCTACCTTTGTCTTTATTCTGTACGTACTTTGGATCGGTTACCACTCTCGAAAAACACCCAGTGCCTTCTCCTCAACCATGTGCACATACACATAGTGTGCATCACACACATCATAAAACACCATGCAATACATTCACCTACACCTAACATACAACACATACACCTACACCTAGTGTACAACACAACTCAATACATATGCTTGCGTCTGTTGTACACCACCACACAATACATACACCTACACCCAATGTACAACATAATACATACACACACACATAGAGTACAAAACAACGAATACACATGTCATGATACCATGACTACACAATGCACATACATAGTACCACATGTACACAACACAACATTTACGACATGCACATAATACCACATGTACACAACACAACATGTACGGCATGCACATAATACCACATGTACAACATGTACACAGTACAACCTATACATAGCACCACCTACACAATGTGTACACAACATCACATGTACACGACACCACCTGCACAATGTGTACACAATGCCACATGTACATCATACCCCTTGTACAATGTGTACACAATGTCATACGTACACAACAGCACATGCACGACATGTACAAGACACCACATGTACACAACACCATATGCACGACATGTACACAACACCACCTGCACACAACACCACATGTACAACATGTACATTGCACCACATTCTCACAACACCACTTGTAGAATCATGTGCACAACACCGTATGTACATACCACTCCATATCCAACATGTACATAGCACCCTATGTAAACAACACTGCATATCCAACATGCGCACAACACCATATCCACACAACACCGCATATCCATCATGTGTACAGTAAATATGTACACAACACCACATATCCAACATGTACACAACATCATCTATACCTAGCATTGCATATGCAATATTCACACAACACTATATGTACCACCCTATACATAACTTTGCATAAACAACATGTTCACACACTATTTATACACAACACTACATGTGCACAACATCACAAATGAAACATGTATAACATATGCACAACAATAGTACCACACATCCAAAACGACATGGTCTCTACCAGGCAACCTTGCTTCCAGTGTATTATCCATGTTTGCCTGCGTATGTCGCAAACCACACTGATTTCATTTCATTGATGTATCCCTCTGTATAGCATGTCCATAACATATACATAATATAATCACATAATATCAACTCATAACCACATGTTACTGACCTCGTAGATTTTTCAGGACTGCTCTTCCCACTTGATTCCTCATAAACCAGGAACCTCTTTATGTCATTTACCTGCATAACAAATCATTCCTCCACAAGAATGATTCCTAATGACCCTATCAGATAACAAGGTACATACATACATATATATACATATAAATATTAGCAATAAACAATGATTTTCTTGTCAGACAATAACATACATATATACATATGACATTAGCATAAAAAAAATCATGATCCATGATGACCCTATCAGAAATGACACACATACATACATGTATACATACATAGACACCAACATAATCATGATCACAACATAATTACTAGATATCATAAGGTCAAAGTTAAGAGAACGCTCTTTATTCATGCACAATGTGGAGAACAATAGTTCCTAACATAGCCAAGGCATTTGAAACCTCAAATCCATTTACTTTACCCTTTATGTTACCTTTCTCATGATTGTCCTATCACCATCCATTTACCTCAATGGACCTAACCAATCCAACTAGTTGTCATATGCTTGATTTTAGCTGCCCTTATACATGCATTGACCTTTATCAAGGCCTAACATCACATGTTGGGTACCACACAACTCTCCTCGAACTCCATTAACTTTCCTCTTTTCCAAACCAATTCCCAAGACTCAAAACATAAAAGGAAAGAGAAGAACGAACAAGAAGAAAACCATCAACATCAATAACAATACGACACCACAAACAAAGTGGCAAGGCCTTGCACTAGACATAACAAAGATGCAATCAAGTACAACCAAATCAAAAGCACAAAACTAGAAACAGATACCATGACTCCATCCCCATGGTTCCTAGTGCCTCCAAGTGAAAGCTCAACCCGAGCCTTCTTTAAGATTTCATGGCAATCTCTTTTGCCATGCAATCCCCTGCATCGTATTGCTATAAACACATAACTGTCAGTATGTAAACATAACAACATACTAATTACCTTACATTTCATACTAATGCCAAGCATGTTACCTTGCAACTGCTCATACATGTCAACCACATGTTCCAAATATCAAGACAATTGTATTTGTCAATTTGAAATAAACCTTTACCAAGACTAGCAATCATGCCATAATCCATAGTCAACTTATAGTCATTAGACATAATGCTTCAATTGTCATCTATTACACTCAAGTACATGTCACATATCTCAACGCATAATGTGTTAATACAACCATCTTAAAACAATACCACTTATTCATGCAATCTTACAAACACATACTTATATCATGCAAGTAATCAAACATTCAAAAAACAGATAGATAACATAATAAACACAAAACCCTTTAATATATATCTCTTTGTTTGACAAAAATCTCATTAAATTAAAATTCTTATTAATCAATTAAAATAATAAAGTATAACAAAAATCTTATTAAATTGATGAAAAATATATTTATTTATGATTAAACTAGGTAGTGACTCATTTACATGATTAAGGATTGTTTAATTAAATTAGAGTTGGTCAAAATGTTTACTCTTGCTTAATTTTCTTTATTATTTAAGTTGGTTGAAATAAATCTTATTTTATTTATCATTTAGTTGAAAGGTCAATTTTTTTTTTTAAATTTTAATGATTTGAATTGTTTTATAAATATTGCTTTCATCAATTTACTAAGATATTTTGTTAGACTTTATTATTTTACTTGATTAATAAGAATTTTAATTTAATGAGATTTTTGCCAAACCCTTTAAAATATATCTCTCTATACTTTAGACGGAAAATGTAAAACTTTCTAGAATAAGTTAAAATGGTAAAACTTTTTAATTTTCAATAAACACATTATCACAACAACAAGACATTATTATTGTAGTGAGTTAGGATTATATTCTCCACTACCACAATGCAAAACTACAATTAACAAAATACTTCAATAAGTAAAACTTAAATTGATTAAATTCTAAACCTTAATACTAATTTGAATTCAATATTTTTACTTTAATTTAGCTATATTTAAAATAAGTAGCAGGTACTAACTACTATATAGCACTTATTAAAGGTTCCATTTGTTAAAAATTACATTTTTTAAGAACCTACCTCCATCTTCCATTCCCACTCTAAATAATTTTATAAAAAAACTTTATCGAATACCTTATTATAAGATTTCGATTAAAAAAATATTTTTATAAACAATCAAATGCTACCCGCCCAACAATCTGACTCGATTTCATTAACTCTATTCACGTAAATAAAAGAGTAATGACATAACAACATTACCAAACACGATGAAATGATATTTTAATTAAGAATTTCATGTAAACAATTAGGAACTCTGTGTTGTTTGCAATTCCTATGTTTTGACATTAATAATCTCCTTACATGGTCATGGGTTAGGCATGCAATCAATCACCAAACGCCATGCCTTTTTTTGGGAATGCTTAGAGGAGACTCAAGACAAACATGGTACACCAAACCCAAGTTTTGTTCGTGTGGTTTCCTCTTCTTAGGAGAAGAACCATATGTCAGCAAACAAATAGTTTATTCTTAAAATCTACTTCACCTTTTTGCTTAACTTTCACATGAGCTATGGTTATGGCTTGTATTCACCCCCAACAAGGCACATGACCCCACATTGAAGCATGCTTTGTGTTTAACCTACCAAAGAGTTATAAAAATAATTTTATATAAAAGTCCCACAAAAAGGCAAAAGCAACCTACAAAAATTTGGATAATGGTGAACTTTATAAACCATATTGCTCAAAAAAATTGTATCATTGCTTAACTTTCACATGAGCTATGGTTATGGCTTGTATTCACCCCCATCAAGGCACATGACCCCACATTGAAGCATGCTTTGTGTTTAACCTACCAAAGAGTTATAAAAATAATTTTATATAAAAGTCCCACAAAAAAGGCAAAAGCAACCTACAAAAATTTGGATAATGATGAACTTTATAAACCATATTGCTCAAAAAAATTCTATCAATATAAAGTTATGTTTGGAAAAGGTTTTGCAAATTAAGGATGTGTTACAACTATAATCAATGTAAAATATCAAATTGTATTACTATAAATCAATTCACAATGTTATTAGATGCGGTTGGTGAAGGTGTTTTAGTGGTTGTACAGAGTCTATTCACATTTTACATATTTATAAGATTATTTATATATCTTTAATTCATATATTATTACAATATATTATTGGGTAATAATGAAATGCATACTGAATTTAAATTTAAATGAATTAATGTTTGATAATATTAAGAAATTTAAATCACAAAGCTATGCACTATTATTAAATTTAAATGATAAATAAATACTTACTCTCTTTTGATAACAATATTAAGGGATTTTTTTATTTTACTTGGTATTAAAAAAAATCATGGGGATAATTTTTGTTGTTGTTGTGATACACTCAAAATGTATTTATATAAAATAAATTAGTAAAAATATATATGAAAAATATTATTTTTCCAATAAAATTATATTTTAATAATATATTTGTTTTTTTAATCAATATATTTTTATATTAATACTGGTGGATTAAAAAAATACATCATAAGAGTTAAGTCAATTAAGCCAAATTGAAAATTACATACTAGTTTTATATGACAATTTACCTCTTAATAAATAAATATGAATAATCAAAATATAAATAAAACTCTCTATATTCATATCACAATCTTTGTATAATAAATAAAAAAAATTGTATATAAAAATAATAATTTTTTATTTTGTTTAATATTTTACTATATTTTTTATATTTATATTTATATATAAATATGTTTAGATGAAAATGATGATGATGATTAACCTCCAATAAAACTAATGAGGTATATCAGACTTTCAAAAGTAAGAGATTATTGGAGACTTTTTAATATTTATTTCTATGATTAAAGAGAAGAGAGGGAAGTATTCTTAGGTTACTATAGTTTCGCTGACTAAACAAGTCTAGAAGGTTGGTAGTGTGGCAAATGTTTCGGAAATGAGAACGGATGTGAGTAAGCTCTGGGCAATCTAAGACAGTTTTTTTCAGCTTCAACCCTCTTAGTATCACACAATTGACAAATTCTTTCATCCCAAGGTGTTTTGGGAATAGACCAACTCATAGTTTCACTTCAAAGCTCATGACAATTAAGTAATTCTAGTAGTGAGAATGGGGTTGATCACCTCCTTATAATACATTAGGTTCTTTTTCCCCTCTAGCTCCTTATCATCCCACAATTTATACTTAAATTTGAAAGTAATAGTATTTTTAATATTATCTTTATTCTCCAAGATTATCTCCTACTTATCATCTCAATGGAAATAATAATGTTAATATAAAGTCAAATGTGTGTGTGTGTCAATTGAGGTTATCATAGGTGGTTGGACAGAATGGTTATTATCTCATATTCTTGTATTGACGCTCACTCTTGCTCTCTGACTAACATAAAATGATTTGTTATATATATATATATATATATATATATATATATATATATATAACACGACTACATCTTCAACATGTCCAATATATCACCCCGATCGAGACGAGGAATTGAGCCAGTGACTTCACATCAAGGAGCACCTTAACAAAGCACCCAATCACCATCTATCCAAGACCCGTTGACTAATTTATAATAAATTTTAAATATAAATAAAGTGTGACTTCACATCAAGGAGTGCCTTAACAAAGCACCCACGGTCTATCCAAGACCCCATGAGCTATTTTATAATAAATTTTAAATATAAATAAATTTGAAAATAAATAATAATTTTGAAAATAATTTTCTTTATTATAATAAATTATTAATTAACATATTTTTTATTATTTCAAATGTTACATTAAATTAAAAAAGTTTAACTAAATAATTATGAATAAGCAAACTTTATTTTATAAAATTTGATTGAGAGTTATATATGGTTTCAATCAATACCTAAACATTAACATACATCCACATTAACGTAGATCCATCTTAACTCTGGATCTATCAAACGCCGAGAGGAATCAAACTTCTCGAGGTGCAAACATTTCCTTAAATTTTGCACTCAAAATAGAGGTTTGCACCTTGAGTGATTTGATCCCTCTCCTTAAGTTTTGCACTCAAAAAAGAGGTTTACACCTTGAGGGATTTGATCCCTTTGGACACTTGATGGATCCAAAGCTAAAATGAATCTACGTTGGTTAAATATTAATTCTATAAAATAAAGTCTATGTTTATAAGATACCTGATTGTTTAAATTTAAAAACTTTGCTATAAAATGCATAAAAAGCAACTATAAATTATAACTTAATATATGGGTTTTAAAAACTCATTACACATATAAGTAAGCATGTGGTTGATTGAATTCTTCCTAAATCACAACACTGGCCCTAAAATTATAACGTAATATAAGGGTTTTAAAAACTCAATATACATATAGCTCATAGTGTTTTTTACCTAAAATATGTGGTTGAAGTACAAGTTCTGAAACATGTGGCTAATGTATGAGTTTTGTTACAAAACTTGTCCTTCTATGACTTGCCTCCAAACTTGTTCGAAAACTTAGTTTATTTTTTTAATTACATATTTGATATTTAAAATCAAATTCATTTCTTTAATAAAAGTAAAATTCATTAAAATTTTATGCCTTTAAATATGTTACATTAAAGAAGAACATGTGGCTAATGTATGAGTTTTGTTACAAAACTTGTCCTTCTATGACTTGCCTCCAAACTTGTTCGAAAACTTAGTTTATTTTTTTAATTACATATTTGATATTTAAAATCAAATTCATTTCTTTAATAAAAGTAAAATTCATTAAAATTTTATGCCTTTAAATATGTTACATTAAAGAAGAATTACCATGGGAGAAGCATGGGTTGTCAAAATCATAGGAAAGGGTTTTGAAAAGTTGGATTTCTATAGTTTAATTTATTTAACTTTTTATTATAGTTAGAATTATAATTATTAGATAGACTACAAAGAGTACCACCTGGTAATTTACTTTATTCAACTTTGTAATTATATGGTGGAAATTATAATTATTTATTTTATTTTATATTTTCCGATGAGTGAAAATCTGGGCAGATCAACCCAAAGGGATCACATCCCCCAACTAAACTAGCAAGACCTAACCATAAAGGCATCAAGGAGAATTACCCAATAACCTCCCAATTGGAAAAGTACTTAGCAATGAAACCAATTGAGCTAACTCTTGGGGTTATTTTTTATAATTCTAATTATGCAAATATTTTTGTTTCTTATTTAAACTATGGGTTATCAAAACCATTGTGGGTTATCATAATTTTATTTTAAATTATGGTCTAATCTTTTTAATAAATATACCTTATTTAATTTAATTTCTTTATCTTTATTTTATTTTATTTAAAATTGTGGTTAAATCTTTTTATATTATGGTCAAATCCTTTAATATATTGTGTGTGAAAATTTCATCTATCATAACAATTAGAACTTATTTTCCTAATTGTTAATTTATTTAACAATTTATTTGCAGTTTTCTACAGTAAATATCAAATAATTCACATTGTGATTTTCACAAATAAATTATGCATAAGAAAAAATAGCACTGGAAACTGAGAAAATCTAACACACATGCACACATAAAATTTACATAGTTATTTTTGGATAAAAGTCCCCGGAAAAACCCAACTTAGGAAAACTAGTGCAACAACTAAGGGTTTTATTATTATGCAACAGTGAAATCTGAGTACAATCTATGGATGCCCAATAGGCAATCCAATCAGTGGGTATTTGACATAAATAATTATAGAGAAAATTCTCTCACCCCACAAGCAATCCTGGCAGTGGCTCCTTCAGAAAAATTGGTCATACAAACCCCAACATAGGCCCTTTGCTCAGTCCCTATGTTTCCTCTCACATGTGTGGCTCGAATCTGCCTTTGAGCAAGCCATCTATCCTATCTCTACTGCTCGAAGTGATTCTCCGAACCCTTTCGAAGACTTTCCCGACCTATGGAAGCTTAATCGACTTCCTTCCTAGTTAATTCAAACTGTCGTGCTCCAACTACTACGCAGTCTCTACACTACTTGTGCATAGATTACTTCTATCACTTGTCGTTACCTCTCTGGATATGGGAAACTTCCTTTGGATCACTGTCTCTACCCCTCATCGACTCTGCGTCCTCACTGAATCTCAAACCCTCCCACAACTAACTTCTACTACTCTGGAAAATCGAATTCTCCAAGTGTCTATGGTGAAGTGTCTTTTCCAAGTGCCCATCGAATTCTTCTTATAATCCTCTATTGGAGCGCCAACAACCAAGATTAAAAGTTAATCAAGGGTTAATATCATTTTGAAGTCGATCCGTGTGAATTTCTAGACTATTCTCACATTGACAAATAATTAGTTATAATTAATTAACCATATTCCCTAAGTTTAGACTTAGGAAATATTTAAAAATCGACTAATAATCTAATTAAGCCATCTCTAGATGGAATTTCCAGAAATGATTTCTAGGTTATAGAGATCTCATGTATCCTAGCCTCTTCACCAAGTTTCGTTTCTAGAACACATCCAATGCTACAAAAGCTAACACTCCCTCTTAGCGAGGATTGTATTCTAGTGTTGCACACCCTGCCACAACACCCTATCTTTGTATCATCTCCTGTCACATTGTTGATGTTTGGCTGCTACTTCCCACCAACCACTACGCAACTCTGGTGTTGTATCTATGTTGTTGTTGACAATGTTATACTGCTTCAAACTTTTCATTTTCACTACAACTCCATCTCATATGTTGTTGTTGCAACTGCAACTGAGAATCATCCAAAATACTAAATCATTTGTGTTCAGTATGATGCATTTGTCTCCTGAGTCTTGACTTCTACTATCTTCTCCACTGTCATTGAAGAATATGTGTTGTTTCTAACTCTACACTGAACCACCTGCTCTGTTGTCAACATTTCACTGCGCTCCTCAGCATCTGACTACTACTAGTTTGTAATTGTCACTTTGGTACTGAATGCATCAACTACCACTGATCCATCCTACTACTGAACACTGTGGGCCCCCCCATAGCCAGGTAATGATCCATGAGGTGGACTCCTCAAGGAACCTTCCCACTCTCTATAGCTCTCTAGGGCTACAACACCAAATCACCCCACCTCACTCCTGGAGGTATATCTGTGAACATAACAAACTCTCCCTCTAGCTTAGAGGAAAGCTTGTCTATTTCCACGGATCTACCCGTTGGTCTTGCTTCTTCTGCTTGTCCTTCTTCCCGAGAGGACACCGGGTATTGTAGTGGTTGAACTCACCACACTTGAAGCACTTGGCATTTGACCTATCCTTCTTCTTCTTCTTCTTCTTCTCCCTTTGCCCCTGATTGGGACCCTTCAATGCTAGAGCCACATTCTCCTCCTCCTTCACACCCTTTGATCTGTTGTCATTGTTTTTACTGATGGAGCTCTTAAGAAAGCTCACTTCATTTCCTCCTGCTGCAAATTGACCCACATCTTGTCCCATCTAGGTAGTGTGTCTCTGCCCAATATACTTTGGATGAAGACTTGCCAATCCTTCGAGACATTGTTTAGTGCCAACCATACTAGCTTTGGTGGTTGAGGCACTGCCCTAATAGCTACAAGTTGATATCGGACCTCCTGAATCTTGGTGAGGAAGGGACCTATGCCTTCTCCCTTTTGCATCTTGATGCATCTGAGCTTTTCTTCTAGGAACATCTTCCCCTGCTCGGAAGAATTCTAATATAGCGTGGAGAGAGTTATCCACATTTCTCTGGTTGTACCTTTGTCTTCCAAATGTGAGACTATATGATCTCAGACTCCATACAAGACCAATTACTTCACCCTTTCCATCTCCTTATTGTATTCTTTGAGCTAATCCACATCCTTGGTAGCTGCCACCACATTATATATGTAGGCTTTCAGGCCAGATTTCATCTAAAAGGAAGGACATCCTAGCCTTTCAGATGACATAGTTGGAAGCTCCATCCAACCTATCTCGATCTCTTAGCCCGACTGTGGCCGTATCTAGGTTTGATCTAGAAATTCCCTCTTCCTATGCTTGGCTATTTCTCTGCTACTAACACTCTTGGAATGCATAGATCTACTAGTTGCTACTACCAATCTGCAACTGGGAAAATCATATTTCTTGGCTAGAAACCCTCTGAGAGAAATCTCCCTCTATGTGTGCAATTTCTCTTCCACCTAACGTTGATTCTACTACTGCAAAACCTTCTGCGTCCAACCAAGGAATCTGCTTAGCGAAAATATAAATTGTTGCTGGTCCCTCTGACTGCTAGAATCACTATCCTTGGTAACTCAAATTTTTTGCCAACCTGCAACTAAAAATCAAATTTTTTCCCTAGCAATTCGGCCTGCCTATCAATGAACTGTGTAGCCTCTAGGAATTTTAGCCTACTATTCCCACTGAGCAACAAAATTTACTTCTTTGCTTCTAAGATTCCCAACTGATCACTCACGCTCCGATACCATGTGAATATTTCATCTATCACAACAAACTGGATATTATTTTCCTAATTGTTAATTTATTTAATAATTTATTTGTAGTTTGCTATGGGAAAAAACCAAATAATACACACTGTGATTTTCCAAAATAAGCACTATGGAAGAAAAATAGCATTGGAAACTTAGAAAATCTAATGCACACACACATAAAATTTACACAGTTAGTTTTGAATAAAAGCCCCGAAAAACCCAGCTTGGGAAAACCGATGCAACAATTAAGGGTTTTATTATTATGCAATAGTGAAATCTGAGTACAATCTATGGATGCCCAAATGGAAATCCAATCAACAAGTATATGACAAAAATAATTAGATAGAAAATTCTCTCACCCCATAAGAAATCCCGACATTGGCTCCTTTAGAAAAATTGGTCATCCAAACCCCAGTGTAGGCCCTCTGTTTAGTCCTTGCGCTGCCTCTCACATGTGTGGCTCGAATCTGTCTCTAAGCAAGTCGTCTAGCTTGTATTTGCTGTTGGAAGTGGTTCTCCAAGCCTCTGGAAGACTTTCTTGGCCTTTGGAAGTTGAATCGACTTCCTCCCCAACTAATTCAAATTTCTCTACTCCAGCTACTGCACAATCTCTGCTCTACTTCTGCGTGGATCACTTTTGTCACTTGTTACTACCTCTCCATATCTGGAAAACTTCCTCTGGATCACTGTCTCTGCCCCTCACTAACTTTGTTTCTTTAGTGAAGCTATAACTCTCCAACAACTGATTATTGTTACTCTCAAAAATCGAATTCTCCAAGTGTCTCTCGTGAAGTGTCTTCTCCAAGTGCCTATCGACTTCTTCTTATAATCCTCTGTTGGAGCACCAATGACTAATATTAAAACTTAATCAAGGGTTAGGATCACCTTGAAGTCGATCTATGTAAGTTTCTAGACTATCCTCAACTTGACTTAATTTTTTGTGATTAATTAACCATTATCCCTAAGTTTAGACTTAGGAAATATTTAAAAATAAGCTAAGAATCTAATTAATCTATCTCTAGGTGGAATTTCTAGAAACAATTTATGGGTTATGGAGATCTCATGTATTCTAGTCTCTCCACCAAATTTCGTGGCTAGAACACATCAAATGCTACAAAAACTAACATTATGGTCAAATATTTTTAATAGACATATTTTATTTCCTAAAAATATGTTTTAACGAAAATATTAACAGCCACGAGTTGATTATTTCTTTATATATACCCCATCACTCTTTTATGATCTATCGTGATTTACTTGAGCCCCTGGTGATGGGTGGTGAGACCACTCCAAATGTAGGACATCAGTAAACTCACACATAACATATATCCAAAAACTTATATCGACATATCAGGGTTGTCAAAACTTGGAGTCAAATAGTTAAAGAAGAATACCATGGCAGAAACCATGGGTTGTCAAAACCATGGTTGTGAAAATGTGGATTTCTATAGTTTAACTTATTTAACTTTATGATTGAATAGTTAAAGTTATAATTATTAAATAGGCTACATTAAAGAAGAAAACCATGGGAAAAGCTCGGAGTCCCATAATTTAATTTATTTAACTTTATATTTATATAGTTAACTAGTAGTCTTTAAGTGCGACTTTTTGGAAAGTTTTCCTGTTTATTTTTCGATCTCATTTGTTTAGAATCTGGCAGGGATTCATTGAAATCATAAGTTTAACAAATGAACACTTCACAATTGAAGTGCCCCTGGGATTTTTGAGGGTGTTAACACCATATATGCAATAATAAAAAAACTAGTTTAAACAACAAAAATCAAGATTTGACCACAATTTTTTCGTTGGATTCCAGTCAGAAATATGCCAAAAACTCCAAAAAGTGGAACTTAAAAACTACTCATATAGTTAAAATTCTAATTATTAATTTTATTTATGCAAATATATGTGTCTCGTATTTAAACTATGGGTTATCAAAACCATCCGGGTTGTAGAAAATTGGAATCCCATAGTTAAAGAAGAATACCATGGGAGAAACTATGAGTTGTCAAAACCATGGGAAAAGTTGGGCCGTGAAAAGTTGGGTCTTTGTAGTTTGATTTATTTAACTTTATGATTATATAGCTAAAATTATAATTATTGAATAGGCTACATTAAAGAAGAATGTTGTGGGAAAAACGACCATAATTTAATTTATTAAATAGGTTATATTGAAGAAGAATACCATGTGAGAAATCCAAACCATAATTTAATTTATTTAACTTTCTAATTATATAGTTAAAACTATAATTATTATTTTAATTTTTATAATTTAAATTATGCAAAGATTTGCACCTCTTTTTTTTAAAATGTAATTTGACCAAGAAAAAATGTTTATATAACATAACAATACAAGACAAGGCAACATCTCTTTCATACTGGGCTGAAGACTCGAGAGTGCTTCTTCACGCATTAAGCACAAACATCAACATTTACCTCTTTAGAAAAACTTCATGTCATTAAATGGATGCAAAACATTGAACTTGCCATATCCCTTATGAAACAGAACAAATGGTTATCGCTTTTCACATTATGTTATAAATAAAACTTGAAAATGTTAGGTTTTTTTGTTTTTCATTTTCATTTTCTCCTATTACAAAGCAATTACTAATGAGACATGTTTCTAGACTTTATAAATTCAAAGGTTACTTTTAATTTGATTTTTTTGCTAAATTATTATAGGCAAAAGACATGATTCCAATTGATGATGACGATGATTAATTATTCACTAAGATCTATATGGTTTACTAATGAGACATGTTTCTAGACTTTATAAATTCAAAGGTTACTTTTAATTTGATTTTTTTGCTAAATTATTATAGGCAAAAGACATGATTCTAATTGATGATGACGATGATTAATTATCCACTAAGATCTATATGGTTTATCATACTTTAAGAAGGTAATAGATTAATCAAAATTCTTTAACATTTTATTTCTATGCTTAAAGAAAAGTGAGAAAAGGGTTCCCAAATCACCATAGTTTTGTTGAATTAAATAGTCAAGATGGTTGGTAGTGTGACAAATATTTTGAAAATTAGATTGAAAGTGAGTATAAGATGGACAATCTAAGAGAGTTATTTTCATCTTCAACCTTCTTAGGATTGCACATGTGACAAACTCTTTCATCCAATAGAATTTTGGGAATTGACCAATGCCTGGTCTTTCTATGAAGCTCATGAGGATTAATTCTAATCTTGGCAATGTTCATTTTCTTCTTAACCCTATTCAAGACAGAGAGATAAGTTTGGTTTTTGAGATTGGAGTTGATCACTTCCTTATAATATCGTAGTTTACTGCCCCCCTCTAGCTCTTTGTTATCCCACAATTTCTCCTTAATTTTGGACATAATAATGTTTTTAATATTATCAAGATTCTCCAAGATTATATCCTCCTTTATTCCCCAATGCTCTAGACAAGACATGGCATCCTTATGTCATCCTCACTTGAGTCAAAGGTGGGGGATTTGGCTAGATTCAGAAGCAATTTTACAAAACCTCTTGGCATCCTTGTTGTACAACTTCTTATACATAAGATACCTAGTGAAATCATAATTACCCATCTCTTTAAAAGATATCATGTTATTAAAGAGATTTAATTTTTAGTGAGAGTAATAACATTTTATTTTTATAAATTTTCACTTCCTAAGACTATGTTCACCAAATTTAAAATCTTAATCATTTTGTTAAAATAATGTTTCTTCAATTGTCATTTATAGTCAAGTGTAACCTTTTTACATATAATAAGAACTAGTAGATATTTATACTATGTGATTTAAAAAGGTAGAGACTAGCATCAATCAACAATGATGCAAATAGGTTAGCGAGGATTGAAGCCTACAGTCACTTAATATTGCATATCCAAATTGTTAATTAGGGGAGGCAAAAGCTAGCTAGTAGATGTTCAAAATAAGTGTGTACATCTACTAGCTAGCTTTTGCCTCCCTTAATTAACAATTTTGGTCGATATGTAATATTAACTCATTATAGGCTTCAATCACACACACACACACACACACACACACACATATATATATTATAGGCTTCAATCCACACACACACACACACACATATATATCTTACAAAAAGACCCTAAAAAACGTAAAAGTACTTTATAGTACATTAGCTAGGAGGTGGAGGAGGAACACCAAAATTCTCTAATGTCCCTGTAAGATCCAATGAAAAAGAGCCCTTTCCTAAAACATTAAGGCTTGAAAGGTTGGATTGCTCTATTTTCTCTTCTACCTTGATGTCAGGATTGATTGGATGATTAGGGGACGAACTATATAATATTGGGATAGTGAGGTGATGATGGAGCAAAGAGTGGCACATTTAACTTCCATCTTGCTAACCTCCCTCTTGAGTTTGACCAACATATCCTTGACGATGCTATATTGTTTTGAGGTTGAGAAACCTTATTATTGAAACCACTTAGGAGAGTGACAAAAAAGAGGTGCAAATGTCCTTGATTTTGAAGTCATGATGTTGCAAAACTATCCACAGTCAATTCTAGATGTCCATGAATACCCACAACTAATTCTAGAAGTCATGTAGAGGAAATTTTAGCCTAAAAGTGCCCATGAAAATTTCATGTAATTTCCATGTCATAATATATAAACCAATAAAAATACTTTAAATTTAAAAAGAGGTACATGTAAATATTTTGGAGGGAAAAGAAGAAAAACTAATTTTTTTTTAGTTGTATTTTTGGCTTATTTCCCTATAGGTTTACTCAAATTTCAAGTGCAGACACTCATTGGATGCATAATTAAATTCTACATCCAACAAGTACCCATTATGCATACTTTTGAGAAGACCCACATTGATAAAAATTAAAGATACATTAAAAAACATTAAAAATCTTCAATTTTTATCAATGTGGGTCTTCTCAAAAGTATGCATAATGGGTACTCGTTGGATGTAGAATTTAATTTTGCATCCAACGAGTGTCTGCACTTGAAATTTGAGTAAACCTATAGGGAGATAAGCTAAAAATACAATTAAAAAAGTAGTTTTCTTCTTTTCCCTCCAAAATTCATCTCTTATTTTATTATTTTTCCTTAGGAGGCAACTTTTAGGCTAAAATTTCCTCTAATGATGAGGGTCCACTACAAAGGATTGCAACCTATATGAGGAGGCTTGAGAGAAGACTTGCGTGAGCTGCTAAAAATTGAGGAAAACTTGGGGGAGGTTGAGGTGGGCCATCTAGTCCAAACATAGAGTCAAAAGTTCTTTAGGATAAGGGGGCCTTGATGAAAGACCAACCAAATTTTGGATGAATAGGGGAGGGCCAACGATGAACCACAAAAAAACCAAGCCACCAAGGCATCTCTAAGAAAAACCACAAAATTGGTTACCCACCATCATGACCCATTGACAAGCCATCATCAAGGAAGCCACAAAATGGATGAGCCTCCATTGTAAGAGCCACCAAATAAAAAGGTCACCAAGGTACCTACACACATATTTTAATAAGATTGGGGGATAGACCATGAAAAGAAAACCATGAGGGAAGAGAACCTTAAATTGTTGGGGTAGTGGAGTAGACTGATGACTAAGGAGTGGGACACTCCCTCAACTAAAACCTTTTTGAACTTGCTTAGATCCCATCATAAACTAGATAAGTTGATTCTTTGCACTAAGGAGTTATGTTGTCATGCATCCCCAAAATAACCATCCCACTTGCATCATGCGAGCTAGGGACATCAAATTCATAATTAAGTTGATATTAGCATGACGTTAGAGGCATGAGAATTTTGTGTCACTCCTACTCTTACGAAGTCTCATTCATGGCATTGTATGGATGTCATTTGGTTCTTAAATTGTGATGTTATATTTTCTATGAGATCATTCATGCTTAGGGGATTGGATGATAATTATGCCTATCATTGGGATTAACTAAACCCTATTTTCCCTAATGCCTAAATTAACCTATAGATCTGATTTTTTGCTAATTTCTTAGTAAGTGTGAAAACCTTTACCTCAAGGATGCTGAACAATATCTATCTAGTCTAGGCAAGAATTATTGCTTCCCTATAGTCAATTGGATTTGTTTCAAGGACTATGTGTCAAATTTAGCCAATTTCCCACTATGATCAACTTGAGGATTTGGAGATAGGATGCAATTCAGACTCCCTGAAGGAGGGTGCAAGTTTATGCAAGTTTGTTTGAGGGGTTCCTAGCCTCCAAGAGTAGGTGCACTTGATTGTACCTCACAAGTCTAAGAGAACCCCACTTACACATACCACCCTAGATAGCTAGGTGTAACTTTTCCATAATACTTTTGTTGATTTTTTGCATTGGGGAGTTATATTGTCACGCATCCCCAAAATAACCACCCCACCTACATCGTGTGAGCCAAGGACATCAAATTCATAATTAAGTCAATGGATAGGCATGGCATCAAAGGCGTGTGAACTTTGCATCACTCTTAAGCATATGAAGTGTCATTCTTGGTATTGTATGGGTGCCATTTGGTTCTTAAATTGTGATGTGATATTGTTTATGAGACCATTCATGCTTAGGACATTGGATGATAATTATGCCTATCATTGAGACTAATTAAATCGTATTTTCCCTAATGACTAAATTAACATATAAATCTGATTTTTTGTTAATTTCTCAATAAGTGTGAAAATTTTTACGTCAAGAATTATTTGCAATACTTGTCCACTCTGGCATGAATTATTACTGCCCTATAGACATTTGGATTAGTTTCAAGGACCATGTGTCAAATTTATCCAATTTCCCACTATGATCAACTTGAGGATTTGCAAAAAGAATGCAATTCAAACTTCTTGAAGGAAGGTGCAAAGTTCAACTAGATTGTTTGAGGAGTTCCTAGGCTCCAAGTGTAAATGCAATTGATTATACCTCTTAAGCCTAAAAAAACCACACTTGCACCTACTACCCCAAATAGCCAATTGTAACTTATCCGTAATACTTTTATACCATTCTAATTAAACATGTAGTCCCATAACCACCCAACACACATTTATATAAACATAACTAAATGTTAATATACATACTTTTGAAAATGTGTACCTTTAAATAAACAAAATGTGTACCACAGTTAAGCGTGCTTGAGCCAGAGGAGTTCTGGGATGGGTGACCTCCTGGGAAGTCCTGGTTACCGGGTGCAAGCCCCGGAAGTGATGATTGATGCTATGTGATTCGTTCTCCACATTTCACTAGTTTCAATCCCACTTCTTCACCCCTGTGAGCATCACCCGATGCAATGAGTGCTTAGTGAACTATTCAAAAATCATGAGAAATTAGTCACTTTACGACTACCTCTCATGGAAATGGTCATACTTTGAATGACTTACTTAACGCAGTTGAATCCCAAAAATGATATCTAATATAATGCACTGCGAAAATCCCCCATACTTAAATTCAAAAAGAGTCAAGGGATCTCTACCTGAATGGTTCATGAGGCACAATACTTGCTAAGGTTTTGCAAATGGGGTAGCAAGCTAAGTGGGCTTAATTGTGGGGAAAAACTCCACAGTTAAGCGCGCTTGAGCCAGAGGAGTTCTGGGATGGGTGACCTCCTGGGAAGTCCTGGTTACCGGGTGCAAGCCCCGGAAGTGATGATTGATGCTATGTGATTCGTTCTCCACATTTCACTAGTTTCAATCCCACTTCTTCACCCCTGTGAGCATCACCCGATGCAATGAGTGCTTAGTGAACTATTCAAAAATCATGAGAAATTAGTCACTTTACGACTACCTCTCATGGAAATGGTCATACTTTGAATGACTTACTTAACGCAGTTGAATCCCAAAAATGATATCGCATGCTTAAATTGAGTGCTTGAAGTTCATGAACAATATTGCTAAAAACTTGGGTGACCTCCTGGGAAGTCCTGGTTACCGGGTGCAAGCCCCGGAAGTGATGATTGATGCTATGTGATTCGACATTTCACTAGGTGAGCATCACCCGATTTGAGTGCTTAGTGAACTTCAAAAATCATGAGAAATTAGTCACTTTACGACTACCTCTCATGGAAATGGTCATACTTTGAATGACTTACTTAACGCAGTTGAATCCCAAAAATGATATCTAATATAATTTTAATATAACAATCCAGCAATATACCAAATTATTAAAAAAAAAAACCATTTATTTATAGGACAAAAAACCCTATTTACATGATAATTTCATTGCTAAATTCTACCAATATATACATATCCTTCATTACTAAAGTCTACCCATATATACATACCCTACCACGTGAATTTGAACATAAAATTTCCTAAAATGAAACACCTACCTTTAAACATTAAAACACTCAAGTTATTCACGTTATCCCTTTGAAAAAAAAAAAGTAACTCTTAAGTGTAATTTAAAATAATGTAATACTTTTCAATAATTAATACACACAATTTAAATCCATGAAAATTAATTCATAATAATATATCACGGAATTCAAGCATTTACACTAACTGGTTAATCATAATATTTTTTGCCTCCTCCAGTAAGATGCAGACATTCCTTATTTAAATCAGATATTTTTTTCACTTAGGAGACAAAGTGATTCGAGTACTTGCACTAACTTGTTAATCATAATGATGTTTACCCACTTGGAAATATATTTCCTTATTAAAATCATAAAAAATATAGTGGTCATCTGTTCTACAATAAACCGACGGAAAATATGGTGGTCACTGACCAATTGATGTAACCGTTATAAACCTAATTATGACACCATGGATTAGAAGCCTAATCTCCGTGCACTCCACCGTATTCACAACCATTCCTACGCTGTATATACGTCACGAAACCCTTGCGTGCTAGTGCATGTTGCGGTATCTACTGTGTCTGTTGCCTAATGCAACGGTTACATGAAGCATATCCCAGACCAGACATTAATTACAGAAGGGCGGGGAGCCTTTATAACTGATTAGAGAATCGTTGTGCGAAGTATAAGCAGGGAGCTTGCATTGACCAGAGCTTTGTGGGTGAAAGGATTTACACAGAGATTGTGATAAAGTACATTCAGTGAGTGTTACCAGGACTCTGCAAAAATGTGTTGTGGCACTATTTGTAAGGTGTGTTCATGCCTTATTTTTCTGGCTGTTCTGATAGGTCTCTTGTTTGGTTTCGGTGTCTTCAAACGAGCGTTCCACCATGCAGAGCAATGCCTTCATGACTGCAGTGGCAAATATGAGGTAGCACTGGCTCCTAATGGAAGACCCTTTCTGAGACATCCATGATGCATTGATAGCCTCAGGGCTCAGAGATTTGCTCTGTATTTCAGTTTACAGTGTTGGATGCTTAGGTGTATATATATGTTAATAAAGTAAGAAGAGTACATCAGCTGAGACATCCCCATGATGGTTGAAAAGAGATTTGGCTTGCAGTCTATAGGGTTTGTTGATGGCCTGATGCATCTTCTCCTCCACAAGCTATGTGGGTATTGCTAAATCATTCTTTTTAGTCATTTTTTGGGTATTCATAGGACCATAAGAGCGGATCCATGGCTATATAGCTGGTTCACTTCCATGGATCAGTATATGAATTTTTTCTGTTATGTAACATGCTATTCAGTATTTGGGTTGTTTACTGACTCTGATTTTTCAAGAAGTATGATAAGTTTCGTGATGTCCATCAGTATGTCTTATTTGCTTATTCTAGTACTTTCATGGCAAATGCAATGGTTGATTTTGAGCATATGCGTTGTAAACATGTTGGGATGAGCTATATGATTCTAAATTCTTCAGACTGAATTCCTGTGCAATATTAGGAGCCAATAGCATATATCGAAGTCAAGAGTCAAGACAGGCATTCTTCTTCATCATTTGACGCCATCAATACCCGAAGAATATAGTTGATGCATTATAATATTGCTTAGGACGTTTTCCTTAAATCCACGGTTTCTGTTGTTTCGTTGACTCATGGCATGTTCTTTCATATATGTCTCTGTTGGAACTTGCAATCTGCAATTTGATAAATGCCTGTCATAGAATGGATGATATAGCTCAGTGGTGAGGCAACCTGAGGCGCCAGGGGCAGATCTTGGATTTGATTCTTATTTTGTTCAGTTTTCAAAAATATCCCCTAGGCTATATAGATCAAAAGCCCTGACTACAGAAATTGTTCCTCTACTCCACCCCTCCTTTTAAACTGTCTGCCTGTACATTGGCGTGATTATATTAATGGAAATAACTTCTCTACTAATATATATGAACAATGTGTAGTAAAAGTGTTTGGCATACCAACAGGAATCAAACAAAAAGATTCATTATATAAAACTGCTTTCTAAGTTTCTAACTAGCTCAATGAACACGGCACTTGGATCTTCTGTTATTATTATATACAAATCTGTCCGCTTAGAGCAGCAAATGTGATTCACGTTCTCCGTTCTCCATCTTAAAGGTAATCAGCCGAACAAATCAGACACAAAGTTAGTACAGGGATTTCAGATGATGGGTTGAAAGCTTTTGGGGTTGAGCGCCAGAGAGCATGTGTACTCTAGCCTCTCATTACCTGTCTCATCTGCAAAATCTGGCAGATTCTGTTAATTCTAGAGCTCACAAATTCTAACTGTGTGAGATGATAGAGAAATGTTATAATTCCGCATTCCAGGAATTAAGTATCAACCCTGAATTGTTCTGATTGTTTGATGCATAAAGTTGTGATTATTATTTATAGGTGACAACTGCGAGCTCTAGAGATATTTTCATTTTATGTAATGATATGTTCATTCATTTAAAAAAAAAATATCTGCTGAAATTCTAAATATAATTGCTCCCACTCTGAAAGGGAACCTGCCTGCTGAACTCCTGAAACAACCTTTTATATAGAGAATGTAATTAAAATAAGGCTATCAGCAAGCATTAAGCAGAGAATATAAATTGTGACGACTTAGTTTCCCCAAAGTTTGAAGTTAGTGCTTATTTTGTTGAAATCCCTTGAGCAGCAATCAAATGCTAATGAACCACCCTGTGACTCTAACAGACTTGTGGCTATACTTGCGAATTTTACCAATTTCAGTACTTGCTTATTAGGAAACTAGCACATAAATAAGGGATCAAAATAGTGGTAATTCTCAGAAGTCTGAGCATCTAAATATATGCCCATCACTCTGATCCATGGCATTCGGCAGGTATTCGAAACTCAAGTAACATAGACTACAGTGGATTCTACCAATTACATCCAGTCCTTTTACCTACCATATTCCATCCATGCAACCATTTTAAGCACTATAAACTGCCTTGCTGTGTAAAGATACAGAATGGAAATGACTACATCTTTATCCCTGGCCATTCATACAAAGCAGACCCTCCACAGAAAAATCACCATTTCCAACATAAGAGCATCAAATCCTATCCTCCCAACCATATTAGTCTTCGCAATATCGACTCACAATCCAAAATAGGTGGCATCATAGACAGGAATTGTATAAGAAGAACAGGCCTACAACTAAAAACATTTCATGTTCTCCGTGTTGATCCAATATGACCAAAGACTTCATAGAAAAATAAAAACACTGCTAGGAAATTGAATTTTTGGCTTTAAATGCCATCACTGTTGAAAGTCCTGTAATTTGTATTCCATAAACGCACAGAGATACAGCCATCCTTAGTACATAAGAGCAGGCCCTGGGAGCTCTGATTCCAGAATTCAAAGGTCAACCAACAGAGTGACAAGCATTGTCCGAGCATTAACCAGAGCATTAACCAGAGTGACAAGCATTGACCGAGCATTGGCCAAGGGAAATGGGTCAGCTGAAAATAATTCTGAGTATGCTTTTAATCATGACTGGTTGGTTAATATATTGGCCTAGTGCATATCAAGTTTCTCATGCAACCTTATTACTTCAAGATAACTCCACCAATACCTACTGAAAAAGGTGGCTAATCCTTTGCTTATAGGAAGCCCTGCCTGTGAGAAGTCGAATCACTCATTCACGTGAGTCCTCCCCTTGGCATTTCAAAAAGCATGCACGAGGGAGCAATATTTAGTCAATTTTGCCTAATTTTTGTTCGGCCATTGGAGCATCTTTGATAGTATGAACAAAATATAACACTCTTTGTTCAGAATCGTTCAGATGCATGAGAAGATATGATGCAGCTGAGTCATTGAGGTCGATTTCCTTTTTTGTATTAAGGGATGCACATTGCACATTGCACATTGTATCCAGATTCCAACTACAAATCCACGGATTAATCTATCTTGGTCCAATCCAAGAAGGGCTGCATAGATTAGTTCATGGAGTTGTAGTTGGATATAAAATGCAATGTGCATCCTTTTATACAATGTACAAATAGATAAATCAACCAAAACGAGTCCACTGTACCATATCTTCTTGTGTTGCATGCATCTAAACAAAGTGTGCTGCAGCCCTTCTTGGATTGGAGCGAGATGGATTAGTCCATGGAGTTGTGGTTGGATATAGAGTGCAATGGGTGAGATGTAACAAGGGATAGCATGAACAAAATATATATGTAACAAGGCGTTTGGAGCTTTTGATAATATGAACAAAATATAACACACTCACTTTGTTTGTGCAACATGAGAAGATGCAAAATGATGCACATTGCACTCTATATCCAACTACAACTCGATGGACTAATCTAATAGAGTATTTCTATAAGATGTAACAAACCCATCCCTCAAGGTCGCATCTCTGCCATTTTTCCTTCTTTATTAATTCAAAAACTTAAATCAACAGCATCCACAGCAGATGGGAATGGTCTGGCTACAAACAGCATGTAGAGTACAATCTCCGAAGCTCAGATGACAGCATGTCTCTTGTTTCGTTTCTTGGCCTTCTTGTTTAGTCAATTGGTTTTACACTGTCATTGTAATGGCCTAATACTGCAGTACAGTGAAGAGTACTAATTCTCCGCTGCGGTGCAGTTAAGAGTGGTAGTTCTTTAACTTCTTTAATAGTTAATAAAATTTTAATTGCACAATGAATTAGTGTCTGTGAGGTGCACTCATTTATTTGTGTACAAAACCACATAATACGCAAGGTTAGACCTGTTCTAAACATCAAGGAATAGCCACTCTGGTACGTTGATGTGGTGTATTTTGTTTGGCCACATCAATGCTTAAAAAGAGCTCATCCCCGTTAAATACTGTTGAACAATTGTATTCACTATGATCACGTAATATTCTAGTGGGTGCGACATGGTGACCCCTTTTAAGAGTCTTTGCAGGTGCCATTAATAATTGTCAAGTGATATATTTAATGGTATTCTTGAAAGTATGCCAATACTACTGGTGGGCACCATTCCTTGAACAGGCCTGATCTTGACTCAATTAATCTAGCTTTTTGCTCATGCAGTTTGAGCCCTTACCTATGCGTGAACTCACTAAAGGTGAGACATACATAGTTATTTCTTCACCAATGAACGAGTCTTCAAGAGCCTGGTCACGTCTTTTGCCTTGTGGACTTGTCGCCTGCATGAAGCAGTTCAGCTTCAGCGTAAATGTTGTAGGTATAAGACTTTTTTTTTTGTATTGCTTTGTATTGGTAATTCTTAATGGGGGATCCATAGTTCATCCAGCGAACGCTTTTCCCTATGATCCTAGTAGCAAAGCTCATTTCCCTTAACTATCAAGTCGCTTACCATTGGAAACAGAGTGGGAGATGTCAATGGGCATCCAATTCTGCAGGAGAAGGTGCAGCTGATCATTGAGGCCATCCTCATACCCAGGCGCAGGATTCCTATGTATGAATGTTGGTCTGAGTGACATGTCTAATGTAGGTCCCAGAACCTTCTTTGGAGGCCCTGTTGCCGGGGGCTATGAGTTTTCCTCAAGTCAGACTCACTACTACTTCTATACTTCTCTGTGGAAGGCCATTGGTTAGGTTCAGATCTGGCCATTTCCTCTTTGACATTAATTGCATACATTCTTATTCTGACCATTTTGATGATACAGGGATAAATGGGTAGGTTTGTTGAAAGTCCTTTTGTTTTAATATCAGAATGTGTATTAATTATATGGTTTTCAAGGCTTCCAGTTTGAATAGTTATGGACGATTCTCTTTCTTAACATATGTTCAAAACTTCTACATGGAACCCTGGAATCATATATTGATCAATGTATGAGTTTTCCTCAAGTCAGACTCACTACTACTTCTATACTTCTCTGTGGAAGGCCATTGGTTAGGTTCAGATCTGGCCATTTCCTCTTTGACATTAATTGCATACATTCTTATTCTGACCATTTTGATGATACAGGGATAAATGGGTAGGTTTGTTGAAAGTCCTTTTGTTTTAATATCAGAATGTGTATTAATTATATGGTTTTCAAGGCTTCCAGTTTGAATAGTTATGGACGATTCTCTTTCTTAACATATGTTCAAAACTTCTACATGGAACCCTGGAATCATATATCGATCAATGTATTGTTATGTGTGGCATACAGTTATGTGCAATGCAACTTTGAACGAGCATTCACTTTTGAACACCGATTTCATTTGCAGCTTGCCAAGATATTTTGCTTGCGGTCCCAGAAATAGCATAAAGAGGCTGGAAGCCTATTTGTGTCCGTGGCAGTTACATCCCTTCCCAAAATCTGTCTGCAGTGGTACAGTCTTTCTCCTAAGTTTGGCTCTTTACTTCTGCAAGTTAGTAGACCAAATCCTTCAAAGGCAGAACTCTCCTTCCATCGTATTTATGGTAAACCCCTTGCCCGTTCTAGTCACTGTAATTCTTCCCGTTACCACAGTAAGCCTGGACAAGCCCAAGAGAATACAATCACTATACTTACAAGGTGTTTTAAAATTCTCGAGTCATTCTTTCGTTAGACTACAATAGGGATTGTCAAGGTGAAAAATGGTCATATCAGGTTTATGTTATACTGGTACATGGAAGAAATTTGGTGGTTATTGGTCTTGTTACTTGTATAATGTTTCAATGCATTTGTCTTTTTGGTTACAGATTCCGGGAGCCCAAACACATGAGGAAATGAAATATATGAATTTTAGCTGTAATTGGAACCTAAACTCTGTTTTTCAACACTTCATTCTCGTGGAAATTGACCGTTAAAGTAAATCTAGAATGCGGAGCCTAATCCCCAGTCATGTAGTTCTGGTATGCTTTGATTACACTTCAATTCATTCATCCTATGATTGACCAACAAACATGTGTTAGTGTTCAGTAGTTGAAATAGGTTTGCCTTTTATAATGGTTGGGTTTGGTCATCAAGGTGGAAAGTCTTGCAGTTTTGGTATGATAACAAACAAACATGTGAAAATGAAGATGTAAATTTCAGTGTTAGTATCAGTAATTCAAATAGGTTAGGATTGGTACGGTCATCAAAGTGGAATCCCCGGGAGGATCTCAATATAAAATGTAAATAGTAAATCATGAAATGTTTTGAAAAGAAAACTGTTAATGTACCTTTCTGTCTTAAGATTTATGGCCTACGAGTAATGAAGGCCATACCTATAGACACCTTTTCCTCTAGATAACTGTTAGAGCAGGGTCGCGCATACATTGAGGAGAGTTGTAGAGCGTTTTGCAACTTATCTAATACATAGCTGCCATGATACAAAATTGTCCAAATGTGATGGACCTGTGATAGATGGCACGATAACAATGGCCAATACCATGTTATGTCATGCCCTGAATCTATTGTTATAGAAACGAAGCACTTTGAATTTTCAGAATACTAAATTCACCCAAAACTAGACATCTGATAGTCTTTTCTTCTCATCTTAGAGGGACCCTTCGATTTGCCTAGAGTTGTCTGCTGAACAGTCGGCAAAATTTGTCTATTTGAGAATCTCTCAGCATCCAATATGCTTGGGGTTGCAGTTACCTGGAGAACTATATGTCTATCTCTGTTAATGAACACAAAGAAGAACCTAGATGAATGAGAGAGGTAAACCGCGTATAGATATTGTGCTCATGTCTTATTGTCAACATATCCTAGATACACTAACGGTGAAGTTGGATGGAAGAGAGGAAGTCTTCTTACGATGTAGCATGAGTGACAGTTGTACTGCGTATATCTCTAGGCATTTGAAATTGTAGTTAAAAAATACAGTGGGCCTATTGGTCAAACACTTCATGTTCTTTAAGACCGGTTTATCATATCAATGACAACAATCAGTATTTTTTGTTTTTTGTTTTTTTTAATAAAGATTTAGAGGAATCGGTAACTTATCAGGATTCTTTGGGTGAGGTTCAGATTCAAAGTTGATTGACTGTTGCTATAAACTTTAGGTTACTGCTAACAGTCCACAAGCTAGCACACAGCAGGAAACTTATAACTTAGCAAGAGTCAAGGTGTCCAGAGGCACACTGGGGTCTGAACCTCTATTTAGGGCCATCTACCCTTCAAGCTTTATAACAAGGCAACATTTCACTTTGTAAGAATTGAAGCCATGCTATGTAGAGATGCACCCCCCATGCTTCTGACATTGCTGGGATGGGGATGTTCCCACACCCTCTGTGAAATTTGGTGAAATGTTGTGGGACATTTCCCTTTTGTGAGAAATTCTTGTGCAATACCTCTTTGAAAAGGGGATCCCTGGATATCTCCCTAAAATTTTTGTCCCATGGCTTTAGAAAATATATATATTTTTAAGATAGAAAATGAAAAACTTTAAAGTAATGTGAATAGTTGCTTCATGTTTTCATTGGTCATGTTTGTGACTTGTCATTGTTATCATATATATATTTATTTATTTTTTAGGCTTTTAGACAGAATCCCCTATATTTGGGACTCCAATGTTTTCCATGATGTTTCTTACCATTTGGGAGGTTTTTCCATACATCCATCAAACATGATTCCCTGTTTCCATCTCTTCCCTTTGCCTTGGAAACTTGGTGGAACATCATGATTAAGTTGAATTAACACATGTTTTGTTTCTACAAATTATTAAAGTGAATTAAATGAACATGTTTTGTTTCTACAAATTGTTAAAGTGAATTAAATGATGGTTATCAATGGTATGCAAAAAGGTCTAGTTCCATGGGGACGATAAGATATGTTGCGCCTATAAATTATTGGTCATTAAATGTAAACATTCTTATCATTGCAATGTGTATGACAAGCCATTGATGTGTAAATAGTGATGCCTCTAGAAAGTGAGCATGGAGTTTATCCTTGATAGCGAGGTAGGTCCTTGACACCTTATGATCACAATCAATGTGAGATTGTTAATTTCTTCATTATTTGTTCATGGCATGCGAATAGGTGGAACAAATGGAAAGACAAACTCATTTTGTTTATAGAAAAATTAAACCTTTTTGATATTTCTCTACTCAACTATTCAAATTTTGTTTGTTTTTGGGTGGCTTGTTTGGATTACTTCTTGACATGCGAACAAACCATTTTAAATCCATTTTCCTAGATTGTATTGCTTATGTTTTCATCTATAAGCATTGTATCTTGGAAAGTCTAAGACATATATCATTATTATAAGCCCTTGCGATTATGGTTGACATTGTTACCTTGACTTCTATTCATAGTTAGCTTTGTATAACACAACAAATAAATATGAAGCTAGGTATTCTATCAATAGTGTGATTATTTTTAGCCAAAGATAGAGCATCTCAATATTCCTTATGGAAAAATGATAGGTTATGCTAAATTTATAGATTGATTTAGTGATGTTTTCAAAAAATAAGTATTTTAGCTAAATATATAAAGGTTAAATTGCAAGTTGTATAACTAGTTCTTAGAATTTATTGATACATCATCATTTCCTTAATGTGATTTCAATGCTTATTATTTCAACCTGGTGCATAGGAAGTAGAAATGGTGCTAGAAGTAGGGGCATTGCATAGCTATTCATTGTGCATAGGAACAGGGATTTGTCACTCTTTAAGACAATGATCACATATGTTGCATAGAAACAAGGTCTATATCCATCTATGTCATGTTTGATTGGGTTCTGCAACATAGTGTATATCATGCATGTTTAGATTTTATGGATTATGTGTTAATTATGTGGCTCAAATGTCATAATATTCTTCTTCGTATAGAGTGAGATCTCCATTCTTTGTTTCAAACAAAAAAAGTTGTATTTTGAACTTCTTGATTTGTGCTTACAATTATAATGACTTTCTTTTCTTGTAAAATAAAATACTTGCTTCCATTAGCCTTCTTTACTTGTGATCTTTGTCGCACCATAAGCATGTTATAATCTAGGCTTTCGTTTCTTGTAATTACATTACCTATTCCCTTTGGGTTTTGTGATTAGCTTCACTTACCAATGTCAATTTCTCTTTGAAATCATTGTCATGCACATTGCCTTGCAAAGAAAACTAATGGTCAAAAGACTTGAGGTCTATGTGAAGTTATATCATACATTTTCTTTTTAATACAAAATTTCCATGATATATAGTGTGTCTCACATTGAAGTAATATGCATGATTTAAGGACAACAATGATAGAGCGAGTTTGAAATGGACCACTTTATGTTCATTGAATGATTATTTCATACATAGACAACAATAAAACCCTTTTGATAACTCAGACTAGTTGTACTAGTACAATATCAATTATACCGATTATAAGATATTTCACTAGGTTCCCATTTCAAATTTATTACACATCTTGATTAGCTTTAAGGTGCACTATTAGATGATCATATGATTTACACAAGCTCATAGTAAGCCATTGTAATCCTCAATCAACATATAAAGAGTAGACATGCATACACTAAAATGAAGGTTCCTTGAACTTGAATTCAAACCAAACATGTCATCAATCACAAGTCATTTTATTTTATTGTGACTTAAGAGTCAAACAATCTAATGATTAATCACTTACATAAATGTTCCCTCTATTCTCCTTGATGGTCCTTGCTTTCGAAATAGGGAAGATGACTCAATTTCAAGTGACTCTCAACAAGAGGAGCTCACCCCTACACTCACAAGTTAAGCCATGTTTCATCCTTTCACCTTGATGGTCCCTACATCCAAAGAAGGATGATGAATAAATTCCAAGATTGACACTTGAACCTATAATAATGTTGGGGAAGCTCATCCCTATGCTTATAGGTCGAAATCATGTTCCCTCCATTGGCATTGGTTGTCCTTACATATAAAGATGAGAAATGACTACTTTCAAAATTGACACTTGCATATATTCTAATGGGTTGAAGCCATGTTCCTTCTTGACCTTGATGATCCTTAGATCCAAAGAGGAGCCATTACTAAACTTTCAAGACTAACAAGACATAGTATATTAACCACCTTCCTACTAAGACAAATGTTCGTTAGGAAAGCAATTCAAACATGTTTTCATATCGTTATTGCCTTTCTCAAATCTCCTTGAGCTCTTTCATTTTCCCACTACCTTTTCTTGTACTCCCCTTAAATCCTTTATTGCTCCTTTCTATACTTTCTCTTGATTTTTTGAGCGCCATTGTTACTCTCTTGCATGTCTCTTCCATTTACATTGAATCGTTTCTTGTTCCCTATGCTACCTTCCTCTATTCTTCTAATATATTTCTCCTCTCATCTAACCCAATTAGTAGTTTCATATAGCCTTTGCATATGAGGATCTGCAATTTACAACTAAGATGAATTGAATTGTCCATGGTTGCTTGTGAAATATCATTAACTTTATCTTTTGAGAGTTTGAGAAATTTAGATAATGAGAAGTCCCATCAACATTAAGGCCCTCTATTCTTTAAATGTCTTCATGCTCTCCATTGTCAAGATAGCAATGAATCAATAGTGAGGGTTAAGAACTGGGTGGAATAAAAGGCATGGAAAGACTAATATTTTGTATTTTTTGGGGTAGTTTTCTACAATGAGTCAACATGCTTTGAGAATCAAGATGGACCACTTCTTATTGGGTTTGCTTCATTTTATATGGTTTGAGACTACTGTTATTTTCCTTGAATTTAGTCAATTGGATAGATATATGCTCCAAGCATTAGAAACAAATATAATTATGAAAATATATCACCAGAAGGAATCCAATTTCAAAGGCTAAGAAACCATAAAGATTAATTAAGCTTGTATGCAAAGTCTATGGGGCAATTCAAACTACCCTAATTTTTCATTTGATCTTCATCAAGGAGAATAAGTGCCCTTTGGCCAAGGGAAATGGGTGAGCTGAAAATAATTTCACTTATGCTTCTAATCATGACCATGGTTGGATAAGTTATTGGATGAATGTATATCACATTGCTCATGAAATCATAGTAACTAACTCTATCCATTGTTATTGATTATGTGACTAATCTTTTATTTATGGAAAACCTTACACAAATTCTTCTTTTTGCATTTCATGTAGTTCTTAGCCTTTAATGGTACCAACAAAAATTATATAATAGTCATTTTGTTTGGATGCATGCAACACAATAAGATATCGTAGCAACCTCAATGAAGTTTTTTCATGTCGAAAATACCTTTATATTCCATATGAGGAATATACATGTTCCCATCCTCTAGGATTCATTTTGAACAACACGGCTTGAAGCCATTACATCAAATCTCATCATGCATCCCAATCATTTCTTTGAACCACTTGAAATAAACCCAATTGATACCTCAATGAGGTTGGTTTCTCTATTTGTAAATTATCCAAAGAGATGCACCCACCATCTTGAAGTGGAACAAGATAGACAATTCCACTGAGTTTGTAATGACCAATCTTATAAAGTTGGTCAAAACCTATGTTAATTTTGTATTGCAGTTCACTAATTATTTATTTGGTCTAACCAGTGATAGAATTACGGTTGAAACCTATCTTAAATTTTTATTACTATTTACTAATTATTTATTTTTGAGTTCTATGAAAAGAAATAAGAATCCTTGTGTGCATTTAATTATGGGTATTACCTACATCAGTTTCATATAATCATTTGAAAATTGATAATTAAAATAGAGGTTAAGTAAGTAAATTCATCATTCAGAGAACTATTACCCACAAGGCTAGAGACAACGTAAAAAGACAAAACACTAGAACACCAAGGGAAAAAGATGGCGGAGCTCTAGGAATTTTACCCTAGCCGCGATCACGGTTAACTGTAGACATCTGTAACCTTCCACTGACCATCGCTGGCTCCCCCTACTACCGATTTCCCTCTTCCTGCACTCCTGCCTTCGCGATCCGACGATCAAGGTCTTCATTCCCAACTACAAGATGGAAGACATGAACCTCGAAACGGTCGACTACTCACCGGACCCTTACCCTGATCAAGCTGTTTTCTGGCGCCCTAACCCTACGCCGACCCTAGTTTCTTATCACTCTTCTGTTGCTCCATCGCTTCCGAACCCATCTCCAGTTGTCTCCCTCCCCAGGTTGTGTGCATCCACTCTCCATATTGCAACCTTATCCATCGATTCCCCGAGCCTCGTTTGGCCCCCGCTCTCTCCCGGGACCCTCAATCTTCTAGCCGCCTGCTTGCCCTCATCCCCATCTTTCGACCTTGTGCCTCCAGTGGATCACCTCTTCCCAGAAAACCATTCCCCTCCCTCAGGTCTCGACATTCCTATGGAGCCAATACGACAGTTCCAAGGTCACGGCTCCCCCATTGGCTCTGCGACGATGACCTCTTCGGCTCCTCCATCTGGATGCTTTGAAACCTCGGTCATCAAAGTAAGGACTGCGGCGCAACAAACTCAACAGGAGAATCTGAGTCCTTTGGATCCTTTGCAGGACCATCCAATCGCGCCCAGATCTGGGAAAAGGAAAATAAATTGTGTAAAGGCCCCCGGGAAAGACTTCAATATCAAATTTGGGGAAGGGCTCGCCATGGGGGAAGTAGCAGACACAACAGACAAAGTTCTGATGGGTAGGGTTCGTGGGAGAACCTATTCTGCGGAGCGACTTGGACCATGGGTAAAAGAGATATGGGGAAAAATCTTTAAAGAGTTACCTGAGGTGCAGATCTTACCTTGAGGATGGTTTGTGCTCCATTTCGCCATGGAAGAGTAAACAAACATGGCGTTTTCCAGGTATTAGCACATTGAAATGGCCCTAGTTCTGCTAAAACGATGGATTCCACACTTCGACTCGGAAAGAGAGCAGATTGGGGTAGGACCTCTTTGGGTAAGATTGCCTGGCATACCCCTTCAATATTGGTCTGAAGAGGTTTTTGTGCATATCGTGAATACCCTGGGCACCTACCTGGACTATGACAAGTCCTTTATACAGTAAAAAAATCACACTCCTGCTCACATCCTGGTGCACTTGGATACTAGGGAAGGTTTGGAGGAGAAAATAACCCTACAATGGCGGGACTTCACAGGATCCAAATCTTAGACTATGAGGGCATGTCGTTCAGATGCTGCCGGTGTCACAAAGTAGGGCATCTATTTAAAGAGTGCCCCTGATTCGAAAGTCTCCTGATCCGCTAGTGGGAAAAGATGGGGGGATGGGCAAGACTACTGCATCTACCCCTGAGAAGACTCCATCAAAAGCGGTTCCTTCGACCGGGAAGGATACCACAACTCAGCAGGCTCCTGTCAACTACCCTCGTCCACCATCTCTGTTGATGACTCGATCAAGGGCAACAGCAGAGGCTGCACACTCCTCAGGTAGTCCACTCTTTTCCCACCCTGTTTTTTCTTCTACTATTGCAAGTACCACACTCCATCTGCACAATGCATCAATTTTGGATTAGTCTGGCATCCTACCTCCCATCCCTTGCCCCCTGACCTTCCTCCAGCTTGTCTTCTCTACTACCTCCCCATCCCTCCCTCTTGAAACCCCCTTTGCTCCTCCCCCTCCACCCTTTGCACCATCTGACCCCCCCCCCCACTCATACAATCTTCAACCACGCTCTCTCTCATCTGAATCCTCCCCCTCCCACTCTGGATTGGGCCTTTCCACCCATTTGCTACCCCTCAAACCCCCCCGCGGCCGCAAATCCTTCCTCTCGAAAGCCATTCTTCAAGCAGGGGCCGAGGTGGTCTCTGGTAGACAATCATCCCTGGACCGGGTTCTTAGAGCTTTGAACACCCACGACCAATTACCTCCATGAAGTGGCCCTCGTTCAACTGTAGGGGCATGACTAGCTTGCCCAAAAAGTTAGCCCTCTGTAGAATTTTCGATTTTGAGCCTGTTGACATCATATTCCTACAAGAAACCCTTGGCAAGGTGGATTACATTACCCATATTCTGGGATCTCTGAAACCTGGTTGGACCTTCCTCTCCCTCGATGCATCTGGGAGATCTGAGGGTTTGGCTCTGGGATATAACCCTCGTTCCATTAACCTGAAGTCTACTTGGGGAGGCATGGGATTCATTGGGATAGACTTTTTCTCTGCTAAGCTTGGTATGGACCTCCGGGTCATTAATGTATATGGGCCCTGCCAAGGGCGAGAGGCCTTCTGGAATCACCTCTTAAACATCTCTATCACCTCAGTGGACAATCTCATCATTGGAGGAGATCTAAATTTCTCCTTAGGATATGGCGAGTCCTGCTCTCTGAATCCATGGAAGCTTTGTTGGAACTCACCCATATGACTGATATCCCATGAATAAAATGTTGCCCACTTGGAGAAATAGGAGAGTGGGGGAGGCGGCATTAGCCAGGAGATTGGAAATTTTTTGATCAAGACCCTGTTGTTACAGAAATTATCTCTCTATAGACAATGGGTTGGCTCTGGAGGTATCTCAGATCACTCCCCTATCTTCTTGGAAATCACTGGTCCTCCAAAAAAGCCCAAGGCACCATACAAATTCAATTCGACCTGGCTACAAGATCCGTCCTATTCCAAATTAATCATCAATTTTTGGCTGGCAAACCCTCCCTCTAGGGGACGCTCCCTGGCTGAAGGTTTCTGCTACAACCTTTCTCAGCTCAAGCGATTATCTATCCAATGGGCAAAGGAAAAAACCTTGAAGGATGACAACACCCTCGCCACTGTCGAGTCATCATTGGCTGCTCTGTTGGATGACTGGAATAGGGGCTTCATATCTGCAGATGCAAAGTCCCATCTTATAGAATTCGAAAATCAGAGATCCAAAATCCTAAAGAAAAGAGAGGAAACATGGCGTCTCAAGAGCAGAGTGACTTTGCTACAAGCTGGAGACGAGAATACTAAGTTCTTTGAAAATTATTCCAAGGGGAGAATAGTCTCCAACACCATCTAGAATATGCCCATGCATGATGGAGGTACTGCTAATACTTTCAGCCAACTTTCAAATTTCGGGAACTCTCACTTCCAACACCTCTACAAAGCATCACCCGCTACAAATCTTGCGGAAATTATTCGTTGGCGGGACATTTTCCTTGCTTCGTCGATATGGACACTGCTGAAGAGATCACTGCTCCAGTCTCCTTTGCAGAACTCGAAGGGACTATGAAATGGTTTAAAAAAGACAAAAGCCCTGGACCAGACAGATGGTGTATTGAATTCTATTTATCCTTTTATGAGCTTATAGGACAAGATCTCCTCAAAGTGGTCGAAGAATGTAGGATCACAGTTAAAATGTATGAGGCCATAAACTCCACTTTTATTGCCTTGATCCCAAAATCAGACTCTCCTACATCTTTCAATGATTTCTGCCCCATCTCCCTATGCAATTCTCTGTATAAAATCATTGCCAAGATAATTGCAAATAGGCTCCGCCCCATTCTCTCACACCATATATCTCCTGAGCAATTTGCTATCCTACAGGATCAACAGATCCACGAGGCCATTGGTATGACTAAGGAAGCATTACATTCTATCAAAGTTAAAAATTTGAAAGGCATAATCCTAAAGATTGACCTGGCAAAGGCTTTCGACCGGGTTAGTTGGCTCTATATAAAAATGATTCTTATCCACCTGGGTTTCCCCTCATCATTCACGCACTGGATCATGTGCTGTATCACCTCGACATCCTTCAACGTTCTCATAAATGGATCAGCCTCACATTTCTTTCATGCGAAACGGGGCCTTCGACAAGGATGCCCCCTCTCTCCCCTTCTATTCCCGATTGTGATGGAGGGCCTCAGTAGGCTCATTGCAACATCAAAAAGGGATGGTAGGCTAAAAGGTTTGAAAATGAGTGACCTCTGCTGTCTCACTCATCTCTTATTTGTTGACGATGTCCTTATCTTTCTTGATGGCAGCATCTGGGACTCCAACACATTCCATGAAATCTTATCACTCTTTGCACATGCCACGGGTATGGAAGCAAATCAAGCCCAGTCTACTATCACTCTATCTCACACCTCCCCACAGGAAGACAGAGCCACCCTTCAGTTTTTCCCATACCAACTGCATCCTCTAGCAAATGACCTAAAATATTTGGGGTTTGGATCAAACCACATAGCTACAGGATTGTAGACTGGATCTGGCTGGTGATCAAAATAGAAAAGAGATTGACAAATTGGAACCATAGATTCCTTTCCAGAGCTGGATGCCTTGTCCTCATCAAATCTGTTCTGGAGGCCACACTTGTGTACTAGATGTCGCTAGCTTGGATCCCTCGAGGAATTCTTACCAGCATCCAGAGGATATGTTGCAGATACCTCTGGAACAGACAAAAAGAAGGAAAAGTTTTTTGCTTGGGTTGGTTGGAAAAAAATTGCATTACCAAAAAGATGGGGAGGTTGGGTTTAAAGGATCTGAATGTCTTTGCACAAGCACTAGCAGCAAAGATGGGCTGGACTCTCCTCACTGCATAGAACCTTTGGATCACTGTCACATACCACAAATACATCTGGCCACAACAGATAATGGATTGGGTTCGTTTGCCAAACTGGCCTCACACTGGCATTTCTATTGTTTGGAAGGCAATACTGCAAACTATGCCTTTTATCAGAGCAGGCCTGGCATGGAGAATAAACAATGGCAATCAGGTGCGCATTGGTATGGATCCATGGACCGGGGGAGGCAAGAGATATCAACTCCCTCCTGACTTAATACACCATCTACATCAAAGAGACATCAAGGTGGTTGCACAAATTGCAGACATGGAACACATCTTTTTATTCGATCAAGCATGGTTATCAGCTCATAATATTGGAATCCCTGTACAATGGCAACAATCTTGGGGGGGATATTTAAATGCTCTGACCAAAGCGCATGTTCGTATAAAAGATGGACCAGACGAACTTGTTTGGACTCCGACAAAACAGGGAAAATACACCCCGAAAATCGGCTACCTCTCCCTCCTATCGGATCGCAAACTAGAGGAAGTACAAGAATGGTGGCGCCATCTTTGGAAGTTGAAAGCACCTCCTTGTGCTCGTCTGTTTATGTGGAGTGTACTTAGCAACAAAACACCCACGGGAGAATACCTCACCCACAGATCTATATATGGGTTGCATTGGTGTGTAATGTGTAAACAGGTATCTGAAACAAATGTGCATATGTTCCTTCACTGTCCTACTGTTGATCATCTGTGGCAACCGATTGTTCGCTCTCTATGCATCCAGGGAAGGTGGCAGGGACCCTCTATCAAACATGCTTGGAACTCCTAGTTTGCTGCTCACCATGGCGCTAAAAAATTATGCTTACCGCTCCCCCTGTGTTGGACCATTTGGCTTACCCGAAATGACATCATTTTCAATGGAGTTGTGGCTCGATGGTCTCTTATCATTGTGAGGGCAGTGGCATCATACCATGAAATCTCGGAGGTTGTCCATCCCCCCTCTCGGTGTACTCTCTGCCCGGGACCGATCGACAAATCCTGCCCATGGTCGTTTTTTGATGGCGCTGCCCAACCTCACGGTTGTGGAGGGGGTTTCATTTTGTATATATCAGAACAACATTCATATAAAGTCCAACTTGGTTTGGGGGAGGGGACAAACAATTTTTCCGAATTAATTACCCTCAGACACCTATTGCATTTTGCTTTAGCACATGAGTGCACAACCATACAGATTTTCTGGGACTCTAAACTCACTATAAATTGGTTCAACAACACAAATCTCTGTCATGCTCATACTCTTAGAAACATATTGGATGAAGTTACCACCTTCAAAGCAAATTTTAATTCAATTTCATGTCAACACATTTACAGGGAATATAACGAAAGTGTTGACAGGTTTTCCAAGGAGGCCACGACACTACCCTGAGGCCTGTGGATGATCCAGGAATAGGATGGTGCTGAACAGTACCAATATTATCATCGCCCATATATACATCAAGCATATCATAGGGTGGACAGGGCCTAAATTTTTTGTTTCTACATGTACATATTTATATGGCTCATTAGAGTGAACTAGTTTCGAAACACTCTGCGAGATGAACTTTGTATAGCTTTTTTTTTTGGCTATTTTTTTGGAAATGGCGATCGCCAAAACTTATCTACTGATATGTATCTAGTACTGGCCATGGACCAACAGTTAGGCATATGCCATGGACATCTACTATATGTAATTTTTTAACATGAATGAAAAATTACAATTTTTTCTTTAGAAAATAAATAAAAAAATTCATCATTAAAATAGTATTAAAAATTAACAATTTAAATAAATTAACAATTTAAATACTATATGGGAGTATTAAAATTCAACAATTTAATTATAAAAACTTCTAAATAGATAAAATAAATCATAATAGGTTACCTTTCCAACCAGAAAAACACCTTAAATCAAATTCTACAGCGCAATTAACCAATAAACATAAACAAATTTATCAACAATTCGGGGACATCTGACTATCCTCCTAGTCAAACCCTTAAATCAAAAGATTGAGGCCACTGCATCCATAGTCACAGAGGCTATACCAGGCTTCCCTCTTTTACACACAGTTTTCTCAATCCTTTCATTACATTGATCACATGGAAATTGCATGTTATAGGTTGGTTCTTAATCTTCTCCAATTTTCTTATTTTCCTTTTTTGTTTTCGTAACCGAATTATTAATTTCGGCTTTTATTTTCTACTTTCACATTTTCATAATTGAAATATTAATTCTGGTCAAAAGTTAGTGTAAAAAAGTATGTGAAGTAAATAATACTAAAATAAAAGGATGTCAATGTATTGAGGTTTTGTCATGGTTATCCAGTCAAGTTTGCTAAACAAAGAGTTAACGTGTTAAAAAGTTAAGAAAGAAAAGCCCTGAAGAAGAGAAGCACTTGGGGATATTCACCCAATAGTGGCACTGTCATGAACAGGTGGAATTAAGGTTAGAACAATTAGAATGGGAAACAGAAGCAACATGGGCATCTAACCGTCAAGACCTACCTAGCAAAAGGTCTCTACCATTGGTTGTTCTCTATTCCATCCCATCAAGTGGGACTTGTATCAAAATGAAGCCCAAGGAACAACAATCCTAAACTTCGGACAAATCTAAATTCTCTTTATAATGCATGTTTAAATACTGCTTTTTTGCCTTGAAAATCTTGGAAATTCCAGTAAAATTTTGATAAAATCTGGCAGGGATTTTTGTAAATTAAAGTAACAATCGTCAAGATTTTGGGTGGCCCATAAAATTTTTGATGCTACTGAATCCATTTCCGCTATCAAAAACATGATTTAAACACTGCTACTACAAAATCTTTTGAATTTTTTTGCCTCAATTCGAACCACTTTTAACTGTCGAATCAATTAGTCCACTCATTATCTTCTTCTTAAATGCACAGGTCATCCTCCCTCTTGGCCAGTATAAATATGACATCCGTTCTGTTCATTTGAAATATAATTCGCAAAGCAGAGAAGACATAATTCGTAGACCAGAGAAAACATAATTCACAGAACAGACGAGACATAATTCGTAGAAAAGAGGAGATATAATTCGTTAAACTAGAAGAAAGATATTTGCGGAGGTCTCCAGGTTCTTAGGTGAAAAGGCCGAGCTTTTTTCTCATGAATTCGTAATAATCAATTTAATCTGCGGAGAACAAACTCGTTCTGAGTTCGATGACTAGGATCATTGGCAGATGGAGACGTCCCTCAGAAATATGAATTAAGCTATTCATTGAGAAAGACCTTGACAGATTAATTAGAGAACTGCAATTTATGGATTGGATTGGATCAATTTATGTGAAATTTTTATTGCAGTTAATTTGGTAATTATTTTCTAATTTTTTAAAAGATTATTTGTCTCAGTGAATTAACTTATTATAATAAAAATATAAGTGTAAATTTTATTAGTCAAACAAATCATAGGAATCGAGAAAATACACACGACAGGGAAAATTCTAATATGGGAAAACTAATTTTGTAGTTGAGGGCTTTATTATTCTTCAGGGAAACTGTTTGCTATAAAATGTTACTGCTTGTTGTAAAATGGTAAGGCTTTGGAAAATTATTTTCTTCACTTCTGCAAGTTAATTCAACCTCCCTCTAGCTTTAAGAATTTCAAGGTCACTATGAAGAAATCTTTCGGACAAACCTCTCCTCAATCACTAATGAAACCCTCTTTTGATGTCCCAAGCTATCAATGAGCCCTTGCTCAATCAAATTGTCTTTGTCTCCAAGATGCCCATCCACTTCCTTTTATCCTTTTATAATCTTTCGTTGAGCAATCAACGACCAATATCCAATCTCGATTGATGGTTAAGATCATTTTGACTTCATCAAAGCACTTTTCTAGAAGTCACTAGAGAGAAATCAACTTGTCTCAATTAATGCTAATTAATTAACTATTTTCCCTAAGTTAGACCTTAGAAAAATAATTAAAAACTAGTTAATAATCTAATTAAGACATTTTTTCACTTAGAAGAATAAACCAAGTTTGGAGACAATTAATCCACTTGTGTTCTTAGCCTCATTTACACCTCTTGAGACTAGAACACCCATCTGAGCTACATAAACTAACACACTGTTGTAGCATTATGGGTGGGTAGAACTTACCCTGGTTGCCTAAATATATCCAAAAGGTTTCCATTCATGGTTTGGATCAGTGTTGGTGCACACTAGGCTTAGAGAACCAAATTATGCTTGATAAATTCGTAAGGACTCTGAAACTTAGCTTAGTTAATAAGGATGTTGTGATTTATGCACATTGGGCAGAGCATGTCCCTATAAAGGAAGTGTTGTTTTTTTAGGTAGTTGTGGGATCCTGTATTCCCCAGCTACATAGTGGGCTCATGAAATAAAATTAAAAGAAAGAAAAATTAAACTTGAATTGCTTAAGTCGGCCCCAAAAGTACATGTCAACCTAGCAAAGGGACATGCCCCTCGGGCACCTCATGAACACTATATATAGGCATTCGACCTTATCACTTGGACACTCACTCATCACTCACATTTTTCTCTCTCACATGTGGGAACCAATATGAGGAAGGGGCCGAATTGCTAAGCAGAAAAATTTATGAAGCTTGACCTATGTTGACTAGCGTTGACCTAGACTTTATGAGATCTATTTTGACTAGATTTGACCAAGTTTTCTAAGGTCTGTTTGACCTGAGTTAATCGAGCTGATTTGTGATTTGTTTGACCTGAGTTAATCGAGCTGATTTGTGATTTGTTTGACCTGAGTTGATCGAGCTGATCTCTGTTTTGTTTTACCTATAGTTGACTAAGTTTTACCTTGCACGTGTGGGCCACATTGTTTGAATGTTTGATCGACCATTTATGGGCAGTTTGATTGAGTTTATTTGTCGCTGAAAAAGGCCAAATATCAACCTATTTGACCAATTGTGTGATTTTGGTCTCGTTTGACCAAGTTTGATTTGAATTGAAAATTCTATCTTAGAAAATATTGTTAGGTTTTCTCCGAAGTTTGGGTTTCTTAAGGCAAAAATTTTGTGTCTCTTGTGCATGGCTATTCTACTATGATATTTACTTTTTTTCTATTGCATTTATAGTTAAATTTTATGAGTGTAATTGCTTAATGATGTTCTGGGGTTGATCCGGACTTAAACAGGAATGCAACAAATTACAGAGATGACCATAAACACAGATATGCAGCGGAAATAATACTTCATTTCATTAATGTAAAATACTGAAATATGCTTACAAACAATAATGGAAATAAACTAGCTAGGGCGATGGTAGCTTATCTCTGAGAAGAGATGTGGTGGCTACATGCCTCTGAACTATGTTACAATGAGGCTCGAAGGTCGATTTATTGTTGAGAAACAATGGAAAACTCTTAACATTCCAAAACCTAACCCTAGAAGATGAAATGCCAAACTGTGGACCCCGTTTGGGTAAATTGGTACACCAACTTCTCGGGGTCGTAACTTTGGCATACGAACTCTGTTTGACGCGTACAATAGCTCGTTAGAAAGATCTATCCGAGCAGTACCACTTTGGGAGGCAACATCGGTCCATGGACCCATTGATGAGCCCCAATTTTGGTACAATTCGGGCTCATTTTGGCCTATTCTATTTGCTCAAACCATTCACTTTTTACTGCTTATGCATGCATTTCTTAGTTTATTCGTGTTGTTTGTAGGAATAAGGGTAGACACTTTATCTACGTGACTAATGCATTATGATTTCAGGTTTTTTGCATTAAAAGGGAGAAAAGACCACGTGAAAAGGAGACAAGGAGGCAATGAGGTGGCACTGCTGGTTTTTAGGAGAGGATGTCCACGGTCTTGGGGACATTCCTCGTGATTCCCACCAAGAACTCCGAGCTCCAATCCATCTTCCCTCCAAGCTTAGAAGCAGCCAGCTGTTCTATAGGAACAACAGTTATAAACTGCTCTACAGGAACAACAGTTATGATCGTCCTACAGGATCTGCAGTTGAACTCTAGTTGGACAGCCGAGCTCCTAAAATCAAGGACACCTGTTGGATAGTCGTTTTTGCATAAATACTGAGGCCGTAGCCTTGTAGAGAGGCTTTTTTGAACCTTGTCATTACTCTTGTAATTGAAAAGTACGAGCTAGAGCTCAGTTTTTGTTCCTTTTTGTAAGCCAATTTGGCATAACATCAGATTATGAATAAAGAAGGCAGATTTTGATCTAGCTTTGAGTTTTCTTAAGGAGTCTATAGCTCTCAGGTTAGGGCCCAACCTGAGAGCCATAGATCCCCTCTGCTGTAGTGTTGTTTCCATTTCGTTTCAGCACTTTGAGTTTTCCTTTTCACATGCAATTCGAATTACAGGTTGCTAATTTAGTTGTTTTCATGAGTTTAGATAGGATTTGCTTATGGTGAATTGGTTTACAGTTGCTTAGGTTAGAAGAGGATAGATACAATCTATTGGAGCTCCAACAAAAAGGTTGTTAAGGCTCACTGCCATCTCATCTGGGATTGGAGTGCAGTCCATGACTAACCACCAAAAATACGCATTTCTTTATTCCATGATTGCTGCAAACACAGTCATGTTATGTTAGATGCTTCCACATGATTCACACCTGCACCACACTCCTTTACCACAACTTCATGCACATTCTCCTTCGCGTTTAGATTGCTGTTCATTGAATTTATAAGCACAAGTAGTCTAAGTTAATGCATTTTCGGTTTGGTGATAGTCACAAGCATTTGTTCCATTTACACTGCTTTCTCTCGTTCCATTACTTCGTCCTCCATCTTGATCACGCATTCAAACACATCTTTGACCTCTGCTCCACTCTGTTATCTCCCAAAGTCTTTCACTCCTCACGTACTTCCATTCTCTAGCCCTTTCGTTGACCTAGCCCTCTATCTTCCAACCTACTCCCTACATTTACTCCCTATCCCATTCCTCCACTTCTACAGCCATCACCAGCCTCATTCCTACCTTACACATCTCCCCCTACCATTTCATCACCCCTCCATCACGCCAAACACTCACGGTAGGTCATCCTGTAGCTGTTGGTAGACATCCTGTAGAAACCAGAGTATCCTGTAGGATCCCCTGCAGACTTCCTATAGGAGACCACTCACTCGGTTGCCGAGCTTCTGAATGTGAGGAACCTCTGTGGATGGATGCTAAGGATCCCTAGGGACCTCTCCTAGCCTCCCCAACCTGTCCCACGCTTTCCTTCCTTCTCCATCCCATCTGCACAACCAAACCCTAGTTAGCACAAGATCACAATCATTCCACACACTTAAAGGAAAAATACAAAAACATATCTTTCATGATGCAAGTAGTTTAGATCCATGCATTTGCACTTATTAGAGGTAACAGCAGCATTGGTAGAAGTTTCATTCACATTTTTTGCATTGTAGAGGTTAGACTAGTTAAATTAGGGTTTCCTAGGTTTACATGCTTCGATTTGCTTTCAGTCCATTTTGTCAAGTAGAGTAGTTTTCCTTTGAGAATAGCTTTCGTCCATCAATTAGCAAGCTTCTTCTGAGAGCCTATAGAAGTTGGCTTGAGCCCTAGCGGACTTGTGCCAGCTGACCAAGTGACAGCTGCGACAAGAGCTAGTACTTGTGCATATAGCACCGTCGCTTCCAAGTTTGTACGAACTACCGGGTTGATAAAATGAGAGACAGGAAGCCCCAGGAGTTGTAGCATTATTGCTACAATACTGGAGCTCACCATCTTTTTGGCGCCGTTGCCGGGGAAGCGACAGAGTATTAGTAATTGTTGCTTTTCTTCTACTTTCGTACTCTTACTTCTGCTCAGTAGTTTATTTCATTTCCATTCTACAAAAGTAGCTTAGCATTTCCTGCTTTCCTAGATTAGCATTTCCTGCTTTCATAGATTAGCATTTCCTGCTTTCCTAGATTAATATTTCTTGCTTTCCTAGACTAATATTTCTTGCTTTCCTAGAGTAATTTTTCTTGCTTTCCTAGATTAGCTTTCCAATTCTGCAATTTCATTTGAGCAATATAGTTAGTTGTAGATCACTTTGTTTCAGTTTTGCAGGTACCAAAGAAAAAGCAAAAGCACTCAAAAAAGAAAAGTCCTTTCCATTTCATGCCTCGTAGGAATCGAGATAGATCAGGCAAATTCCTACCAAACACCCCCACCACATCACTGAGTCACCCTTCTCTCTTCTTTGGTGACAGTGACCCAGAGGAACCTATAGGTGAACATCCTGAGATATACCAAGACCCTATAGAAGAAGAAGAGTTAGAAACCACTCCATCTGAAGCCATGGCTGATAATAGGAGAGAAGATGAGAGAATAGAAGGAGCTTTCCCCATCCGAGAGACCAATGGAGATATGAAAATGAAAAACATTAGCCCCTCCGCCTTGCCTCACTTCCATGGACTGACCACTGAGGATCCTGATACCTTCTTGTTTGAGTTTGCTGTCCTTTGTAGAACCTATGACTATACTGAAGATGAGCAAAAGCTGAAGCTTTTCCCTTCCACTCTTAAGGATGCAGCACTACGCTGGTTCATGGGATTACCTGGGAATAGCATCGCTACTTGGGCTCAGATGCAGCAAGCCTTCAATACCAAGTATAGGGATTATTGTAGGTCCAAGGAAACCAAGGGAGAGATCTTTCGAATGACCATGGGGAATGATGAGTCTTTAGAGGATTATGAGGAGAGGTTCCAACTTAGCTATAAACGGGCCAGGTGCACACTTGACCCTGAATCCCTCAAGTTGGTTCTACTCCGAGGAGTCCCTGAAGATCTCTTAGACACCCTTCACATGTTAGCTGGGGGGGACATTTACCAACTGCCTTATGAGGACATCAAGACTGTGTTTCGAAATCATTCCAGGGCAGCTAGAAAACGAGGTAGAGGAAATCTCCTCTCCACTGGTGTCCCTTTCTCCAAACATGAGTTTACAAACCAATTAGAAGATCTTAAGAGTGAGGTGAGACAGACCATTTCCATGCAGCTGGACACATTCAGGATCCAGCAGAAGAAAGAAGAAGCTGAGAGAGCCTTGGCTGTCTTCTGTCCTAGGTGCACCAGAAGACACCCTAAGAACGAATGTCCATTGCATTCAGTTGAAGTGTGTTTCGTTTGTGAGGAGGACCACCCAACAAATCAATGTCCAACCTTACCTGGGTTTAAAGCCATGTACCAAGGAACCGAAGCCCCCACTGAACCTCTCTACTTCATCAACCAAAGGAGGCCTCAAGGATCTAGACCTTATCAGCAGGGGATGCAAGGGGCATCTCAAGCTTATTACAACCCCAACCACTCGACTCCCATGCCTTCCTGGGGTCCCCCTGCTCATCCTTCTTGGTCCATGCCTCCTCCATGGTCTTATCCACCTCAGTACCCTACTCAACTTACTTCTCATCCATATCACTCACATACCCAGTCGCAGCCTCAATGGAGTGCTCCTCAGTCGGGGTGGAGGCCCCAATACAACACTCCTCCTGCCATTTTGCCTCCACCACCAGTTCAACCTCAGCCTTTACCTCCTGCTCCTCCAAGGCAACCTCAGATGCCTGCTCAACCGAACCCGAACCCCAACAATAGACAGGCTCAGCAGGTATATACTGGGGAGACCTCATGCCCTACCTATGCTGTGGAGATCCAGGAGATCAATCTTAGATCTGGAAAGACTCTTCCAGATCACCAACCTCCTCCCCCAGAGGATGAGGAAAACCATCAGGAGAGTGAACCAAAGCCTATTCCATCCTTTCCTGAGAGACTAACAGCCACCACACAGCCTAACCCAGAAGAAGATGAGCTTTTGGGTGAGCTCAAGCAGTTGTGTGTAAAAATCCCACTTCTCCAAGCCATCAAGGATGTGCCAATATATAACAAGCTGGTTAAGGAGAAGTGTTTCAAACACCCAGGCAGACGGAAGAAAGATGCCTCAATTATCAATGTCATAGGACAGCTGTCTGACCTTATGCTAGGACAAGTCATCTGCCCAAAGTACCTAGATCCTGGAAGTCCTGTAGTAGATGTTCACATCAATGGCACCATTATCCCCCACACCTTGATTGATCTGGGGGCGGCCATCAATGTGATGACCAGGGATACCATGCTTAAACTCAATCTTCAGGGTTCCTTGAGGAAGACCTCGACAGTACTGCAATTAGCAGATCGCTCCACCGTGACTCCCGAAGGGATTGTGGAGGATGTCTTGGTCTCTATCGATTCTTGGGAATACCCTGCAGACTTCCTGGTTCTGCAACCAAAGGCCAAGCTTACTGGATATCCTCTCATCTTGGGAAGGCCTTGGTTAGCTACTGCAGATGCTTACATAAGTTGTCGGGCAGGAAACATGACCATCAAAAATGGTCCCATGTCTAAGCAGCTAGTCCTATACCCTCCTGCCCAACCTTCTTTAGAGCATGATTTACCACTCTGGTTGGAGGAAGGAGAGGAAGACGAGGTGTACTCTGCACCTCTGTGCACCCTAGATACCACTAGAAGAGACCCTCCTACCGAGGATGATTTGATTGAGACCCTGATCCAGAATCCACCTTCCAGTGCACTATCTTTAGAGAAGTTGGTGGAGGATGCCCAAGCTAGCACCTTAGTGGACCTTTGTACAACCAGCCCTGTCACTCCCAGAGTCAAAAGTGTGGAGTTCGGCCCTGAGAGAGCATTAAAGATCAGCTCCTCCCTATCTCCTTCCCAGGAGAAGGAGTTGTGTAGCCTATTGGCCAGCCACTTAGATGCTTTTGCTTGGAGCTATAAGGAGATGAAAGGAGTCCATCCCTCGGTCTGTACCCATCATATATACATCAAAGAGGATTGTAAACCAGTTAGGCAACCCCAGAGGAGAATGAATCCAGCCCTTAAGGACATTGTCAAGGAAGAATTGCAGAAACTGTTGGATGCTGGATTCATCTACCCCATCTCAGATAGTGAGTGGGTGTCCCCTCTGGTCTTGGTTCCCAAGAAAAATGGGAAATGGAGAATCTGTGTAGACTACCGAGATCTGAACAAAGCTACCAAGAAAGACCATTTCCCTCTGCCTTTCATAGATCAAGTGTCGATGGACTGGCAGGAAAGAAGTTCTTCTCTTTCTTGGATGGGTTTAGCGGGTACAACCAGATTCAAATCAGCCCGGAAGACCAAGATAAGACCACCTTCACTTGTCCTTGGGGTACCTTTGCCTACCGTGTCCTTCCCTTTGGGCTATGCAATGCTCCTGCTACCTTCCAAAGAGCTGTCTTGAGCATCTTCTCGGAGTTGGTCCATGATGCAGTAGAAATCTATATGGATGACTTTACTCCTTATGGGGCTAACTTCCAGGAAGCATTGTCCAACTTGGGAAAGGTCCTAACCAAGTGCATCGAGATGAACTTGTCACTTAGCCCTGAAAAATGTGAATTCCTAATGACTGAAGGGACTGTGCTAGGCCATACCATCTCTCGCCAAGGGTTACAGGTGGATCTTAACAAAATCGCTCTAATAAAAAAGGTTCCACCTCCACAAAAGGTAAGGGATGTTAGGAGTTTCTTGGGATTAGCAGGATATTACCGAAGATTCATTAAAGATTTCAGCAAGCTAGCCTCGCCATTGTTCGGTCTGTTGGCAAAGGATGTGGAGTTTAATTGGACTGACGATTGCCAGAAGAGTTTGAATGAATTAAAAGACAAGTTAGTGTCAGCTCCAATCCTGAGAGGTCCAAACTGGGCCCTACCTTTCCACATCCACACTGATGCCTCGAACAAAGCCATAGGTGCAGCCTTAGGACAAGTTGAGCAAAAACTTCCATATGCCATTTACTTCGTTAGCAAAAACTTGTCCAAAGCAGAGCTGAATTACACTGTAACCGAGAAGGAATTCTTAGCTGTGGTCCATGCACTGAACAAGTTCCGACATTATATTACTGGTTACCAGACTTTTGTACATACTGACCATGCTGCTATTAGATATTTGATGAATAAACCAGATGTGAATGCTCGTATTATTAGATGGTTACTTTTATTGCAGCAGTTTGATCTAACCATTGTTGATAAACCAGGGAGAGAAAATGTTGTTGCTGACTTCTTGTCTAGATTGGATTTGTCTACAGATGAAGATGGGACGGTGGATGACCAAATGCCTGATGAGCATCTGTTTGCTATCTCAGTACTCTCTCCATGGTTTGCTGATATAGCAAACTACCTTGTTTCAGCTCAGTTCCCTCCGCACCTCTCTTCAAAAGAGAAGAGCAAAATCATCAGAAAGAGTGCCTCATTTACATGGATTGGGGGCAATCTGTTCAAGCTTGGCCCCGATCAGATCTTAAGGCGTTGTGTAAGGGAGGAGGAAGTCTTTGACATCCTCCTCACCTGTCATGATGGGCCTTGTGGAGGACATTTTGCAGCAAAGAGAACTGCCTTCAAGATCCTGCAGGCAGGCTACTATTGGCCCACACTTCATCAAGATGTCAGAAGATATGTCAGCCAGTGTGACCAATGCCAAAGAATGGGGAAACCGACCCAAAGGGATGAGATGCCTCTCCAACCTCAAGTGACTCTTGAGCCATTTGAGAAGTGGGGCATGGACTTTGTGGGTCCAATCAATCCCTCTTCGAGGCAAAGATCCTACATCATTGTGTGCACTGACTACCTGACGAAGTGGGCAGAGACCAAAGCAATCAAAGCAGCAACAGAAGAAAAAGTGGCTGAGTTCCTAAGAGAGAACATCTTCTATAAGTTTGGCTATCCAAGAGAGCTGGTCACCGATCAAGGGAGCCAGTTCACCTCCCACCTGGTTGAATATCTCCTAGCTCATCACAAGATCAAGCATAGAACCTCCACTCCCTATCATCCTCAAGCAAATGGGCAGGTGGAAGTCACCAATAGAGCATTAGAAGGGATCTTGACTAAAGTGGTGAGCAGCAGCAGAAAGGACTGGGCAGATCGCCTGGTTGAAGCCACATGGGCTTACAACACCACTTGGAAGACCACCACCGGCTTCACACCTTATGAGCTGGTCTATGGGAAGAAAGCTTTGCTGTCCATTGAGTTTGAGTATAACACTTTGAGGATGGCAGCTCAGCTGGATCTAGATCTCAGCCATGCACAACAAGAAAGGCTATTGCAGCTTAATGGACTGGATGAGCACCGCATGCAGGCCCTTCTTCACTCAGAAGTGGTTCAACTTCAGAGGAAGGTGTGGCATGACCAGCATCTCCATGACAAGCAATTTCAGCCGGGAGATTGGGCTTTGTTGTATGATTCCAGATACAAAGATTTCAAGGGGAAGCTGAGAACCAGATGGCTAGGGCCATATTCAGTGGAAAAATGTCATGACAATGGATCTGTTCTTATCCGGACCATTGATGAGGAAGCCATCCCCATGCTTGTCAACGGGCATCGATTGAAGATCTACAGGAGGCCTCCCTCCAGACAAGAGTTCATCAAAACTATGGAGAAAGCAGTATTGGTCATAGAGAAGGGTCCTGCCCCTGCTTTGGGCACACCCTGAAGAATCTAAAAAAAAAAAAAAAAAAAAAAAAAAAAAAAAAAAGAGGAAAAAATAATAAAGATCCTTGGGTGAAAACCTTCCTGAGGCGCCCAAGGTAGGTGGTAGGGGTGAAAACCTCATCTGAGGCGCCCCTGCTATCTTTAAAAAAAAAAAGAGAAAAAAGAAATAAAGATCCTTGAGTGAAAACCTCTCTGAGGCGCTTAAGGCAGGTGGTAAGGGTGAAAACCTCATTGAGGCGCCCCTGCTATCTTTCAAAAAAAAAAAAAAAAAAAAAAAAAGAGAAAAAAAACAAGATCAATAAGCTATTATGTGAAATTTGCATGCAGATTGCAGGTGTTCTATGGAGGAGAGGAAGCCTCTCAAGTCAAAGTCAAAGGTCCTTCTCATGCAGCCAGGACACCTCACAAGCTCCTCCTCCAAGAATGCTTATGTTTTTCAAGGTATGTGCAATTTTATCATGGTTTGAATCTTCTACAGGAAACTGCTGTCTTTCTACAGGAAGGCACAATTTTTCTACAGGAAGGCACGGATTCTCTACAGGAAAGTGCAGACTCTCTACAGGAAGGCCGAACTTTCTACAGGAAGCTCTGTGTCTACAGGAAACTTCCTGTAGGAGTTTTGGGCGGCCAGAATTCGTCGTAAAAGGAGATTTCGCGACCATGGCTTGGTTTGGATGCATGCAAGCCTCTGTTAAGCATCCTTGCACGTTGCTGTCACCATGCTCCACCACCTGTGTCGACATGCGGCCAAGTCCCTGCACAAACAAAGGAAATCGATGAGTTCTCGTGAGAAAGCCATTTCCAAATAGAAAAATGATGGGATCTCATACCACAGGCATCAAGAGCTCCGGGATCGTGATCAGAACCGACATCGTGCAGCATGCACCCAAGGAGAAAGGACTGTTACGAGACCCCTCGCGGGGATCCTGTAACAGTTCAACCTGCTCAAGTGGATGCCATTCACAGCACCGTCATCTGAGATGAAACGCGGGCGCATGCAAGCAAATCCGTCTACTCCAGCGTTGGCATCCGGTTACCACGAGCTTCCGGGTCTGTGTACGCCGCATGCAGCAGGTAGATCCGCTCCCCGTCGTCCAAAAACCGAAAAATCGTGTGCAGCCGCACGCAGGTAAGTGTCTTCCCCTTCATTCCATCAAATCGCATGAATCTAACTTTGAATTTGTTTGCAAAGCGTAAAATTGAATGGTTGAGCGGCCGTATGGCCAGTCGACTGGCCACGTCGGCTAGTTAAAGTGTAATTGGGTGATTGGGTGGCGGACATGACAAAGAGAATGAACGACATGCACGTGGGAGCACTCTCGTCAGAAGCATGAGTTTAACAGGAAAGGCGGCGGCAAATCTGAGGAAATGAATGCAGCAGTGAGTGAGAACGCAGGCGGAGGATGGATGACGTCGCCCAACGGTCCACGGGGACAGCTCATCCCCCGCGCCATGGATTGCGCCGGTTCAAAATCCAATCGGCTAAATCAATCGCACGCATTTATCATCCAACACTTCAACTCGGCTAAGCCATTCTGATTTCTTCTGCATTTTGATACGCCGAGTTGTTGGCTACCAGAACGCTGGTCAAGCACACAGTGAGCGCGGCCAACTACAGTCCTCCCCGAGAATTGCGCGTGGCTTCTACAGGAACGCAGTCCTACAGGAAGCAGTCTCTACAGGAACGCGGTTCTACAGGAAGAGGAATTCCTCACGTAAGAAAAGGTGGCAGAAAAAAGGTAACCCTAAAACTCCTTCCGCAATTGGCTTTCAAAGGTGGCAAGATCATTATTCACAGTCTGGTCATAAAAATATCGGATTGCTGTGCCTATACTATCGCTTCTACAGGATAGCAGTATCATTAGACTGTGTTTTGTGAATTGTATGCATGCTCTGCCTGGAATAGACCGAATCTCCTTTGCATTTGTCACCTTTAGTCAAAACCCCCGTGTCCATCATGCCGGGTGGGTTTATAAGACGAGAGCCCACTGATTCAAATACATTAAGGAGAAACCCGACAGTGGTTGAGCTCTTCACCAGAGCACAATGGATGCCTTTTTGTGATAAGCTACAGGGCTACGATGATGAAGTAGCTGAGGAATTCTTGCAGGCTCTGCAGCCTAAGTCCCAGACACTGGCCACAGTAACCTTCAGAGGTCTAAGCCTCAAACTCACCCCAGAACACATCAGTCGGATCACAGAACTTCCTATGGGCCTGCCGTGGGACAAAGACGAGAGAAAGCTGAGTCAGCAAGCCAAGAAGGAGTTCTTCCCACCTGAGGAAGAATTCTCTGAGGATAAAAACGGGGTGAGGAGGACCAGCCTGTCACCACCATGGAACGAAGTCAGTTTGCACATTATGAAATATATCACTTGTGAGGGGCGTTACAGCATCATATATGCATATCACTTCCGGCTGCTCAGTGAGCTAAGACATCGGCTTGATCTTCCCGCAGAGCAGAGACTGAGCATTCCTTACTTTTTACTGCAGTCCCTAATGGAGTGTGCTACAAAGCTAAGACAATGCATCCCTGATCAGATAGCCCATCATGGGTTAATAAAATTGCTTGTGGAGGATGCACTGCACTCATATAAAGTTCCCCTCTCCTGGGAGTCATTTAGGAATCTAACACGAGATGGGGACATTAAAATGTTGATCGAAGATAGTGGCTCCTCCAGCACTGAAGACAAGGAAGCGGTGGCTGAGGAAAAGAAGGCTGAAGAAAAAGCTGACTCCCCCATCCTGTCAGCAAGAGAAATAAGGTCAAAAAGCAGAAGAGACAAAGTTGGGGCAGGCCATGTCAGCCCAATTACCTCTTCAGCACTCACAAGCAAACAAAAGGATCAAACCCCTACAGCAAAGCAAGTAAAAGTAAAGACACCTGCCACTACAGGAAAGAAGAAGCGAGCTTCTACAGGAAGCCAGACAACACAAACTCAGGCTTCTACAGGAAGCCCAAAAATCATTGAAAAGCAGGCTTCTACAGGAAGCCCAAAAGCAAAGACCAAGGCTTCTACAGGAAGCCCGAAAATCGTTGGAGAAAAGGCTTCTACAGGAAGCCCGAAAGTGCAACCATAGGCTTCCACAGGAAGCCCGAAATCTGAAAAAGAGGGACCCTCTACAAGGAGCTCTGAGAGAGAAAAACGCAAAAAAGAGAGGGCTGGCATTCTCGAAAAGAAGGCTGCAGCGGCGCTGGCTGCCCTCAGTACACCTCCGAAACCGAAGGAGAAAAGAGAGAGGGAGACCCCTCTATAATCTGAAGCCAGGAGAAGCAAGAGGATGACCACGGGCAAGCCACAGCCTCCACCCAGCAGCCAAACCACTTCAGGGGACGTCCCTACTTCACCCAGTGCAAGAACCCCTTCTAAAACATCAGCCACCCCCGAAAAGGGGAGCCCAAAAATAACTTTCTGGACACGAAGGATAGGCCAGTCGCCTTCCGAAGCCAGGCTCAAGGAAATAGGAAAGGGGAAGGAAGCATCACCTTCGTCACCACCAGGGGCAGCAAAGGCAGGGCAGCCAAAAACGAGAAAAGAAGAAGCGCCACCCTCGGCAGAGAAGGCAGCACCACCAAAATCAGGGAAGGAAAAGCATGCTCCGGGCTCTAGTTCTCGGCCAAAGACGAGGAGCCAGGGCAAGGTTGCTCAAGGATGAGCAAATGGTTCAGCTGGGGGGTGATGATGAGCCCCAATTTTGGTACAATTCGGGCTCATTTTGGCCTATTCTATTTGCTCAAACCATTCACTTTTTACTGCTTATGCATGCATTTCTTAGTTTATTCGTGTTGTTTGTAGGAATAAGGGTAGACACTTTATCTACGTGACTAATGCATTATGATTTCAGGTTTTTTGCATTAAAAGGGAGAAAAGACCACGTGAAAAGGAGACAAGGAGGCAATGAGGTGGCACTGCTGGTTTTTAGGAGAGGATGTCCACGGTCTTGGGGACATTCCTCGTGATTCCCACCAAGAACTCCGAGCTCCAATCCATCTTCCCTCCGAGCTTAGAAGCAGCCAGCTGTTCTACAGGAACAACAGTTATAAATTGCTCTACAGGAATAGCAGTTATGACCGTCCTACAGGATCTGCAGTTGAACTCTAGTTGGACAGCCGAGCTCCTAAAATCAAGGACACCTGTTGGATAGTCGTTTTTGCATAAATACTGAGGCCGTAGCCTTGTAGAGAAGCTTTTTTGAACCTTGGCATTACTCTTGTAATTGAAAAGTACGAGCTAGAGCTCAGTTTTTGTTCCTTTTTGTAAGCCAATTTGGCATAACATCAGATTATGAATAAAGAAGGCAGATTTTGATCTAGCTCTGAGTTTTCTTAAGGAGTCTATAGCTCTCAGGTTAGGGCCCAACCTGAGAGCCATAGATCCCCTCTGCTGTAGTGTTGTTTCCATTTCGTTTCAGCACTTTGAGTTTTCCTTTTCACATGCAATTCGAATTACAGGTTGCTAATTTAGTTGTTTTCATGAGTTTAGATAGGATTTGCTTATGGTGAATTGGTTTACAGTTGCTTAGGTTAGAAGAGGATAGATACAATCTATTGGAGCTCCAACAAAAAGGTTGTTAAGGCTCACTGCCATCTCATCTGGGATTGGAGTGCAGTCCATGACTAACCACCAAAAATACGCATTTCTTTATTCCATGATTGCTGCAAACACAGTCACGTTATGTTAGATGCTTCCACATGATTCACACCTGCACCACACTCCTTTACCACAGCTTCATGCACATTCTCCTTCGCGTTTAGATTGCTGTTCATTGAATTTATAAGCACAAGTAGTCTAAGTTAATGCATTTTCGGTTTGGTGATAGTCACAAGCATTTGTTCCATTTACACTGCTTTCTCTCGTTCCATTACTTCGTCCTCCATCTTGATCACGCATGCAAACACATCTTTGACCTCTGCTCCGCTCTGTTATCTCCCAAAGTCTTTCACTCCTCAAGTACTTCCATTCTCTAGCCCTTTCATTGACCTAGCCCTCTATCTTCCAACCTACTCCCTACATTCACTCCCTATCCCATTCCTCCACTTCTACAGCCATCACCAGCCTCATTCCTACCTTACACATCTCCCCCTACCATTTCATCACCCCTCCATCACGCCAAACACTCACGGTAGGTCATCCTGTAGCTGTTGGTAGACATCCTGTAGAAACCAGAGTATCCTGTAGGATCCCCTGCAGACTTCCTGTAGGAGACCACTCACTCGGTTGCCGAGCTTCTGAATGTGAGGAACCTCTGTGGATGGATGCTAAGGATCCCTAGGGACCTCTCCTAGCCTCCCCAACCTGTCCCACGCTTTCCTTCCTTCTCCATCCCATCTGCACAACCAAACCCTAGTTAGCACAAGATCACAATCATTCCACACACTTAAAGGAAAAATACAAAAACATATCTTTCATGATGCAAGTAGTTTAGATCCATGCATTTGCACTTATTAGAGGTAACAGCAGCATTGGTAGAAGTTTCATTCACATTTTTTGCATTGTAGAGGTTAGACTAGTTAAATTAGGGTTTCCTAGGTTTACATGCTTCGATTTGCTTTCAGTCCATTTTGTCAAGTAGAGTAGTTTTCCTTTGAGAATAGCTTTCGTCCATCAATTAGCAAGCTTCTTCTGAGAGCCTATAGAAGTTGGCTTGAGCCCTAGCGGACTTGTGCCAGCTGACCAAGTGACAGCTGCGACAAGAGCTAGTACTTGTGCATATAGCACCGTCGCTTCCAAGTTTGTACGAACTACCGGGTTGATAAAATGAGAGACAGGAAGCCCCAGGAGTTGTAGCATTATTGCTACAATACTGGAGCTCACCACCCATGTTGCTCCAGATTTCCCAAAAAACGTCGTTTAGGGCCTCAAAACGACTCTGGAAGTTCAGGACCTGAAAAACTGCTAAAAATAGTAAGTTGTGCTACAATTAAGGAAACTGAAAATGCTGATAGAAACAATGGTGGGGGTCCAGGTGGACACCAATATCCACCTGGATCATTCCTCCCTCCTTAGGAAGCAATGGTCCCCATTGCGTTGAGTTCCTCCATGAGATGAGGAAACTTTTGCTGAACTTGTTCCCTGGTGAACCACTTGCCCTGGTGAAGGAGTTGGCCTGCTTTGACAACTCAATACAGTTGGATATTCTGTTGGCGAGTGTTCTTGATCTGTGTGTCCATGATCCGATCAGCTGCAGCTTGTTCCATGCAATCTGGATTTAGTTCTGTGGGTGTGCGCTGTTCTGCAATGTCAGATGTGTCTAGCAATGGTGGAAAGTATGGCCGAAGGCGGTCCACATTGAACACTAGGTCCAGGCCAAGGAATGGGGGAATGTTGAGCTCAAATGCATTATCTCCCACAGCCTTAGTAATGGTGTAAGGACCATATCAGAGTGGTCTCAGTTTCCGATAGGCTCCAGTAAGGCGTTCCTTTTGCAAATGCAACCACACTTTGTCGCCCACCTGAAACTTATGTGGCACCCGATGTTGATCATGTCGCTGCTTGTACTTGGCATTTGATTTCTCCAGAATTTCATGGACCTGCTGGCGAATATGTTGGATGCGGTCAATGAAGCTGGTGGCCTTATTTGTTTCGGACTGGACATGAGATGAATTTATGTGAGTAGCTGCAAGTGGCATGGCCACATCAATGGGGCATAGTGGCTGGAATCCCAAACCCACCTGAAAAGGGATGTGGCCAGTCGAGCTGTGAAGAGCTCGGTTGCAGCTGTGCTGAACATAGGGGAGGCTCTCGTCCCATGTGCGTGGATGCTTTGAGTTATACATGTGCAGAATGTGCACAATCATCCTATTGACGACCTCTGTCTGGCCATCAGTTTGAGGATGGAAGGCTGTGGATTTAGTGAGTTTGGTGTCCAGCATTGACCAGAGACTGGACCAAAATATACTGAGGAACCGACTATCCCGATCTGAGATGATAGACTGTGGGATCCCAAAGTGCACCCACACTCGTTCAAAGAAGAGTTTAGCAATGGCTTCTGCTGTGATATTCTTCTTGCAGGCCACCATAATGGCCATCTTCGAGAACCTGTCGACGACCACAAAAACACAGTCATTTCCATGCTTAGTGGAAGGAAAGCCTAACATGTAATCCATGGAGATGGATTCCCAAGGTCGACTAGGGGTAGGCAACGGGCATAGAGGCCTTGCTTCTTGATGGTCAGTTTGGCAATGGCACAGGCAGTACATGATCTGATGTACTTCCCAACATCTTGTCGAAGATTCGGCCAATAGAAATAATTTTGCAGTACTGCCACTGTTTTCTCGACCCCGAAATGCCCAGCAGCCCGACTGTAGTGTGCTTCCCAAATCATCTTGGCACGCTCGCTTGAAGGAACACAAAGGTGACCCAGGTGGCATAATAGGGCATCTGGAGGTGAAAATCTGGAACATGCTGACCCTCCAAGAGTGTTTGGTATGTGTGGTTGAATTCTGGGTCGCTTTTGTAGAGAAGTGGCCAATCAGAAGCCTCGTGCCCACAAGAGTTGAGCACGGTGGTTAACGCCATGATCGGTGGTCGACTGAGGCAATCTGCAACATTATTGGTGCTGCCCTTCTTATACTTGATATTCAAGTGGAACTGTTGCAGGTATGTAGATCACTTCTGATGGCGATCATTCTGCAATTTCCGTTGGGTCTGTATGAACTGCAGGGGTTGGTGGTCTGTGTGGATGACCATTTCCTTCCCCAAAATGTAATGCTTCCATTGTCGGCAGGCCTGTACAATGGAATACATCTCTTTATCATAAGTGGGGTACTTCCGGACTGTGTCTGAAAGTGTTTCACTGTGATATGCCACTGGATGTCCATGTTGAGTAAGGACTGACCCAATAGCATAGTCAGAGGCATCTGTCTCGACCTCAAATGGTTGTTGTAAATCTGGTAACGCGAGCACTGGTGCAGTGCAGAGGTGATCCTTCAACTCTATGAATGCCTTCTGTTGAGATTCAGACCAAAAGAATTTTGCTTTCGCCCCTCCCTTGGTGACTTGACTCAAGGGCCAAGTAATATGAGAAAACCCTAGCACGAAACTGCGGTAGAAGTTGGCAAGACCTAGAAAGATGCGAAGCTCTGTTAGAGTGGTTGGAGATGGCCAATCCCGAATGACTTGGATCTTGGCTGGATCCACATGCACCCGCTGTTCATCAATGATGTATCCCAGATACTGAACCTGGGTCATGCAAAAAGTGCATTTCTCCAAATTGGCACATAGCTTGTGTTGCCGCAGTGTTTGGAGAACCTGTCGGATGTGGTGGAGGTGCTCTTCCCAACTCTGGTTGAAGATCAGAATGTCATCCAAGTATACTGCTACAAATGAGTTGGTGAATGGCCGCAAGATGTCATCCATTAGCCTCATGAAGGTTGCAGGAGCATTCGTCAATCCGAAAGGCATAACCAACCATTCGAAAAGGCCCTCGTTGGATTTGAAGGCAGTCTTCCACACATCAAAGGGTTCGATTGGTACTTGGTGATATCCTGACTTTAGATCGATCTTGCTGAAATATTTTGCCCCCTTTAGTTGGTCCAGGAGGTCATCAATCCGCGGGATCGGGTACCTATTACAGACAGTGATCTTGCTCAGCACCCGATAGTCAATACAAAGTCTCCACGTTCCATCCTTATTCTGTACCAACACGATCGGGCTCCCACAAGGCGATGAACTCGGATGGATGTGACCTTTCTGCAGGAGCTCCTGAATCTGCCTCTTGATTTCATCGTTCTCCAGAATGGAGCACCGATAAATTGGTCCATTGGGTAGCGGCGTGCCTGGGGTCTGATCGATGGAGTGCTTGACCTGACAGTGCATAGGAACCCCTGCTGGGGAGGTGAAGATGTCCTCGTACTCCTCCATGACCTTGTCCATCTGTAGTTGTCATGCAGAGGGGCCCTGTTTGGAGGCCGCGACCACAGTCTTCTTCCTTCCTTGAGGGCGTATCATCAGGAAAACAAATTTCCTGGTTTTGGAAATGAGCTTACTGCATTGTTTTGCAGTAATCAAAGAGATGGCGGTAGGTGGTGCTACCTCTGGTATCCTGTACAACTTATTTCCCAATGTAATAATAACAGCACGGGGCCTTGATTCATACACAGCATGTCGCTTCCACAAGTATGGTTGTCCTAATAATACATCACAAACTTCAAGGGGAGCAATGTCACACAATACCTCATCCGTGAAGGGCTTGATGTTGTATGGAAGGCGAAACTGCTGGCTCACGCGAAGATCTCGTCCTTGGTGAAGCCACCCAATGGTGTACGGTTGTGGATGTGCTGTGGTCGGTAAGCCCAATCGCTTCACGACCTCTGCCGAAATGAGGTTCTTTTGGCTCCCGCTATCAACAATGAACTGTATCGGGGAGCCCTTTACCCACATCTGGGAGTGGAAGAGACGCTCCTCCTCCTCAGGATATTCAGGTTCATTTTTCTGGATCTTGGCGGTAGCAACAGTGGCGTTGGAATCTGCATCAATGATCTGCTTCCCTTTGTCATTCCCCTTATCGGGTTCTGACTCAGAGTCGGAACATGCATCTGATTCTGAAACCTTTAGCTCAGCCACCAGTGACTGCTTTGCCCGACATTCACTTGTGTTGTGAGTGGAGCTCTTATGGAACTCACACCATTTTCCCGTGTCCTTTTTCGGCTTCGCGGCACTGTTCTTTGCTTGCAGCTTCGATGGGTTGTCTTGGGCTGCCCCACCTTGGCTTTGTCCTTTGTTCTGTGGTTTAGGGGCACCTTTCCCCTGCTTTGGATTCGCAGATCCAAAGTCTCGCTTCTTTTGTTTAAACTTCTGCTCGACCTTGACGGCATATCGGTACTCTGTGTCGAGCGAGGAGATGTTCAGGAATCATATTTCTTCCTGGATGTACTTGTGCAGGCAGCCACGGTATTTGAGTATCAAATGATGCTCCGAATCCTTGATACCCAACTTTGTGCGAAGGGTATGGAAAAGATTGGTGAACTTCGGCACGTCTTGGTCCCTTCCTTGCCGCAGCGTGGTCCACTTTATGTATTCATCCTCATAGCTTCCGACAGGGTAGTACTACTCCTTGATGGCATCCCGGAATGAATTCCAGGTGGGTGTGGCTTAAAATTGTGAGCCAATACTTTCATCCTTCTGCTCGCAGTAGGTTTCCCACCAGTTCTTGACGTGGGGGGCTGCTTTGAGAAGAGCGAACACAATCTTTTCCTAACTCGAAAATTCATGAATAGAAAAATAACCCTCTAGCAGATTTAACCATTTATCTACGGCATATGCGTCTATCTGACCCTCGAATATGGGGATTTCAAAATTAACTTGTACCTTAAAGGGCGTGGCGTTTCCAGAGTAGTTGCTGGAAGCCGATGCGTCGCTTCTGCGTAGCCGCTAAAGGATCTGGGCAAAGTTGTCCATCATTGCGTTTCGTTGTCGCTCGAGGGCTTCTTCGAGCAAGATTTTGATAGGATCTCCTGCCCCCTCGTCTTTCTTCTCATCCGCCATGGGAGGCCGTCGGGATTTGCGAGGTTGGTCTTGCAAAGGTTCGTCCAGTTCAAGCCCTAACTCCTTATATCCCGACCTTGTTGGAGACATGCAAAGAAAAACAGAGAAAAAGCAGACCGCTCTGATACCACTGATCCGGACTTAAACATGAACGCAACAAATTACAGAGATGACCATAAACATAGATATGCAGCGGAAATAATACTTCATTTCATTAATGTAAAATACTGAAATATGCTTACAAACAATAATGGAAATAAACTAGCTAGGGCGATGGTAGCTTATCTCTGAGAAGAGATGTGGTGGCTACATGCGTTTGAACTGTGTTACAATGAGGCTCGAAGGCCTATTTATTGTTGAGAAATAATGGAAAACCCTTAACATTCCAAAACCTAACCCTAGAAGATGAAATGCCAAACTGTGGGCCCCGTTTGGGTAAATTGTACACCAACTTCCCGGGGTCGTAACTTTGGCATACGAACTCCGTTTGACGCGTACAATAGCTCGTTAGAAAGATCTATCTGAGCACTACCACTTTGGGAGGCAACATCAATCCATGGACCCATGTTGCCCCAGATTTCCCAAAAAATGTCGTTTAGGGCCTCAAAACGGCTCCGGAAGTTCAGGACCTGAAAAACTGCTAAAAATAGTAAGTTGTGCTACAATTAAGGAAACTGAAAATGCTGAGAGAAACAATGGTGGGGGTCCAGGTAAACTTGGCAGGTGGCCACCAATATCCACCTGGATTAGGGGCGTGCTAAAATAATATTATATATCATTGAAAGTAATTATCAGTTGCAGAAAATTATGCTTGTCAAATTAACACTAGAAAATCAACATGGTATCAAAGCTTTGGTGAAGAAAGACAATTGAGATAACCCCTTGAAGACACCTATTCTATAATTTGATTTGTGATTAGATCCTTGACTAAATGGATCCCTCTATCAATCCTGAAGATAGGCTAGAAGCTGCAACAAATTTTAGGGGTTGGAGGACCAAAATGGATCTCATTCTTGAAGAGAATGATTCCATGGAATATGTGGAAGGCAAGATTGCCGAATCTCAGGATGATGAGGGAAAGGCCAAGAACAAAAAGGAAACTAAGGCCAAGAGGATTCTTGTTGAATCCATCAAAGACCATTTGATTCCAGTTGTTATTGGGATGAAGGCTTCAAAGAAAATATATGATGCCTTAGTAGGGCTATATGCAATCAACAACATTGGTCAGAAGATGACATTGAGGAATCAAATTCGTGATATTTGGATGTCTGGATTAAATATTATGGCTTCCTACTTCATGAGGATCTTTCAGCTGAGAGATCATCTCAAATCCATTGGAAAAAATATTGATGAACCAGAACTTGTGACTATAACCCTGAATGGGTTTCCATATTCATAGGATTCATTTGTATCAAGCATTTGTGGTAATGCGTATATTCCAAAATTTGATTAGTTATGAGCTTTCTATACCCAACAGGAGTCTAGGCTAGTATCAAGGGAGAAGTTTTAGAGACCTCGAGATGGTAAGTCCGAAGCATTTGTAACTCATACGAAGAATGGTAAAGGAAGAAGAGATTTTGGAAAATTTCTTAAAAGGAATATAGGTAGAAGAATTGCTCCCATTTAAGATCAAAAGAAGGATATGTAAAAGATTCCAATGTTTCGATTGTCACAAGTTTGATCACTATAAAAACAAGTGTCCTGAAGGGAAGAATGATAAGAAGAGGAAGGGCATGCAACATGCTTCAACAAAAAATATTGATGATGATGAGCATCAACATCAGAAGATATCTAGGAATGATAGTACATATGCTACATACTATTTCTTCTTTTCTGCCCTTATAGGCACTGTTGTAGATCACAGTGACATTTGGTTAGTGGATAGTGGTTCCTCCAGACATATAATGGGAAACCATGACAGTCTCACAAAATTGGTAGAAAGGAAGTCAACAAAGAAATTGGAACTTGTTGAAAATACCAGGTATGCAATCAAAGGTGTTGAGTCAACATATTTCTAGTTGCAGTCAAGAGAAAATATTCATATGAATGATGTGTTGTATGTACTAGGTTTGAAAAAGAACCTGGTCTCTATTTTATCCCTAGAAGGCAAAGGGTATAGAGTTGCACTTTTTGATGAATAAGTCCTTGTATGGCATAAGGGCTCAAGAATAGATTCTACAAAGGTGTTTGGTGTTCGAGAGGGAGGCTTATATAGACTCTTGGGATGATCAACTCAAGCATTGGTACATGATAATACCAATCTATGTGAGTTATGGCATCGAATATTTGCTCACACACTACAAAGATTTTCCAACATTGAGGAATATGGTTACAGGTCTTCTAGAGCTCTAGGTAGAGCATGAAGGAGTTTACAAGGGTTGTGCACTTGGAAATAATGTCAAGGGATCTTTTCTGGGTAGTAACAATAGGTCTAAGGGGATCCTAATTCTAATACATTTAGATGTATGCAAACTAGTGACAATATCATCTTTGGATGGTTTCCTGTATTATGTGACATGCATCAATTATTTCTCCTAGAAAACATGGATCTACTTCATGAAGACCAAGGTTGGCACCTTCCGCAGGTTCCAAGAGTTCAAGGCTTAGGTAGAGAACTTGCAGGGAAGAAGATCAAGGTTTCGGGGTCAGATAATGGAGGTGCGTATACTTCAGACGAACTCATTTCCTTCTACAAGGAAGCATGGATTATGAGGGAGTTAATAGTACCTTACAACCCTCAACAAAATGGGGTTGTTGAAAGGATGAACATGTCCATTGTGGAGGCTACTAAGGTAATGAATAATGATCCAAATTTACCCAAGTTCTTATGAGAAGATGATCCAAAACAACAATTTATGTTCATAATATAAGTCCTCACTGAATTTTGGAGAATGAGACTGTTGAAGACACTTTCATAGGTGAGAAACCAGAGGTCGGGACTTTGAGGATATTTGGTTGTCTAGTCCAAATTCATGTACCCAAGGAGAAGAAGATGAAACTAGAGCCTTCATGGAAGAAGGGAACATTTTTCGGATACAATGAGACATCAAAGGCTTACAAGATCTATGTTTTAGGACAATGACAAGTTGAGATAAGCCAGGACGCTAACTTTTATGAGGATGAAAACTACTAGAGATCCAAAGGATATCACATGGATATTGATGATGAGGAGCAAGAGCCTCCTAAGAATGTGGGTTCAAGTCCTTCTGTACTTGTGGAACATCCTTTAGATCATCAGGAAGAGCTAGAAACACCCATTAAGCCAATGGACCCACATATGGTCATTGTTCTAGAATCTAAGAAGAGGTCGACATGGCTTCAAATTACATTGCAGGATGTAGAGGGGAATGAAATTCCCCATGGAACTTTCAAGGAAAGAAAAATCCCTAAGACTTACTTAGGATATGTAGCACTAATGATTCACATCATTTATTCTGAGCCATCCAACTATGAGGAAGCAACAAGGGAGCAAGTTTGGAAGGATGCCATGATGGAGCAATATCAATCAGTCATGATGTGTGGGAAATTGTGCTGAGACTTGAGGGGAAGTCAGTGGTGACTTACAAGTGGATCTATATGATCAAGAATGTGGTGGATGGAAGCATAAAGAAGAAAAAACTGAGATTCGTGGCAAGAGGGTTCTCCCAAAAATAGGAAGAGAACTATGAAGAGACATTTTCTCCTGTTGCCAGGTACACTTCTATTAAAACTATTATTTCTAATGCTTTTGTTACGGGTTGGAGGTTACATCAGATGGATGTAAAGAAAATTTTCCTCAATGGATTAATTGAAGAAGAAGTGTACGTAGAACAACCTCTAGGATTTGAGGTACATGAGAGGGAGTTTCATGTCTACAGATCGAAGAAGGATTTGTATAAACTCAAGCAGTCACCTCAAGCTTGGTATTCTCAGATTGATGGATCCCTGATGAGTCTTGATTTCACTAAGGGTGATGCCAATCCAAATATTTACTACAAGGTTGTTAAAGGTGAGCCTATGATCTTGTTATATGTTGATGACTTTTATTTGACAGGAGCAAAAAATCTGATTGTTTAGTGTAAGAGGTGTTGGCCTCTGACTTCGAGATGAAGGATCTAGGTTTGATGCATTACCTCTTGGGATTGAAAGTGTAAAAAAATCTAGGTGAGATATTCTTTGGTCAAGGGAAGTATATTATTATGATCCTTCAAATATTTGGGATGATGGAAAACAAGTCCATGGCCACTCCCATGGTGACCAATCTAAAGAAGCTAAGGGACTCTAACTCAGATTTAGTGGATCACTCTATGCATCAATGGTTGATTAGATCCTTGATGTATTTAACTAATACCAGACCTAATATTTGCTTTGAAGTGAAAACTCTAAGCCAGTTCGTGGTGGAACCTAGGCATGTGTGTTGAATTGTGGCAAAACATGTGTTGAGATATCTGCATGGTGCAGTTAATTATGGATTGAGATATGTCTCAAATGGTGAAGTACAACTACAAAGATACACAAATTTCGATTAGGACGATAGTGTTTGATCTGAACTTAAACAAGAATGCAACAAATTACATATATAACCATAAATACAGAGATGCAACAGAGATAACGCTTCATTCCATTAATATCAAATAATGAAATATGCTTACAAACAAAAAGGAAATAAAACTAGCTCGGGCGATGGTAGCTTATCTCTGAGGAGATATGTGGTGGCCACATGCCTCTCAATTGTGTTACAATGAGGCTAGAAGGCCTATTTATTATTGAGAAACAATGGAAAACCCTAAACATCCAAAAACCTAACCCTAGGAGATGAAGCACCAAAACTATGGGCCCCGTTTGGGTAAATTAGTACATCAACTTTTCGGGGTCGTAACTTTGGCATATGATCTCCGTTTGACGCGCACAATACCTCGTTAGAAAGATCTATCTGAGGAATGCAAATTTCGAATGCAAACATGAGGCAAAGACTCATGTTTGCTCAATTTTCCACAAAAAACGTCATTTAGGGCCTCAAAACTGCTCCGGAAGTTTAGGACCCAAAAAAACTGCCAAAAATAGTAAACTGTGCTACAATTAACGAAACCGAAAAATTGAAAGAGATAGTGGTGGGGGTCCAAGTGGAATAGGTGGGTGGCCACCAATATCCACCTGGATCAGTGTTGAAGGCAGGAAGAGCACATCAAGATTTCATTTCAATTTGGATATTGTTGTGATGTCATGGATGAGAATGAAGCAAACATTTGTCGCACTCAACACTTCAGAGGCTGAGTATATTCTAGCTAGTCAGGCGAGTTGTGAAGTAGTGTAGTTTTAGAATCTACTCACATGATTATTTGATTAGGTGTTGGTAATGACCATGATACATTGTGACAATAAAAGTTGTGTGAAGCTTTCATAAAATCCAATTTTCCATGACAGGCCGAAGCACTTTGAGATCAAGTACCACTACATCTGAGACATGGTACAAAAGGGACGAGTAAGGCTCCAATAAATTTCTATGTATGCGAAGGTTTATAACATTCTCACAAAGTCTTTGTCCCAAATGAAGTTTGTATACTTCAGGGACAAGTTTGGAGTGGTTGAGAATGTCTCCCTTGTTGAGAGGGAGTGTTGATGTTGTAGCATCAAGTAGGACATTCTCCCTAGGTCAAGGGTATTGACCAGGTGCCATGTAATGTGGCTAGGAGGAATGGCTCATATAACATCAATTCTCAGAGTGCTCCCCTAGTCAAAAGGTTCTAACTATATTTCCAAGGGTTACTTGGCTAGTGGGTAGAGTGATTTCCTCAAAGCATCAGGAAAGTAGTTTTACCATTCAAGTGCCATGTGATGACATGGAGGAATGGTAAATGGGTCAAGGTTTCACCACTAGTCAGGGAGATTTGACCTAGTTCCAAGTGAATCCTTGGTTAGTTGGTGACCTAGGGCTAGTTTTTTTTTTACCCCGATCACTATGTACTTTACCATATTGCCAAAGTTTATTTGGCTAGTGGGTGACTAGATCCTTTGCATGATGCTAATGCAAGATTCTTTACACATGGTTCTAGGATGGAACATGAAGTGGATGGATAAATTAACATAGCAGGCTCATTTAATATTTATTGGGATGGAGAAATTTTCCGCAAAAGTGGACATCTGAGTAAGTCAAGGTGAATACCTCCCTAGCTAAGAGGGAGTGTTGATTTTTTAGGTAGATGTGGGAGGTATTCCTTATCTACACAAAGTCGTATCATGAAAGAAAATTAAAATAGAGAAAGATTAAATTTGAATTTCTCAAGTTGGCCCCAAAAGTATAGGTTGGCCCAACAAAGGGATGTTCTCCTCAGGGATCGCATGAAGACTATATATAGGAATTTGACTTCCTCACTTGGAAACTCACTCATCTCTCACATTTTTCTCTCTCACATGTGGGAAGAAATTTTAGGAAGTTATAAGGAACTGAATTTTTGAAGTTTGACCAACGTTGAGCAATGTTGGCCGAGACTTTTTGAGATATGTTTTGACCAATTTTGATCAAGTTTTTTGAGGTATGTTTGACCTATGTTGATCGAGCTACTCTATTATTTGTTTGAACTATGGTTGACTGAGTTTTACATCACACATGTGGGCCACATTGTATGACTATTTGACCAATCATTTTAGGGCAATTTGACGAAGCTAATTTGTTGTCGCAGAAGGTCAAATTTCGGCCTATTTCACCAAGTTTGACTAGTGCTGTGATTTTGGTTTGGGTTGACCAAGTTTGACTTGAAAATATCAGATTGTACTTTTGCTAAATTGAATAATTTCTCCTAGAAAATATTGTTGGGTTTTCTCCTAGTTTGGGTTTCCGAGGGAACACTTTTGGTGTCTAATGCGCATGGCTATTCTACTATGATCTTTACTCTTTCTATTGCATTTACATTAGAACTTATTAAGTTGTAATTTCTTAATGATGTTCTGGGGTGTGCTAAAATAAATATCATATATCATTGGCAGTAACTATCAGTTGTAGAAAATTGTGCTTGTCAAATTAGCACTAGAAAGTCAATAGGATGAAAGTTTGTGATCAAGGGACCTGTTCAAGGATCATTTGGAGAGGATCTCCCGATTCTATCACGGGACTAAATTTTGAAGATCAGGTTAAGGTATGTAGCAAGTGAAAATGACAAGTTCATATTGAAGAAACAAAGATAAGGATGTAGGTTGAAAAGAGCTGATGGCAGGAGATGACAAAGTAAAGGACTAGTGGTTGAGTAGAAGCCTGAGCTAAAAAGGACTGAAAAAATAGAAGACTAGATCAAGGATCAAAACAAGAAGTTGTAGCTTGGTGCCTATGAAGTTTCTAAGTTGGTGCTCAACTAGAAGATTGGTGTCTCCTATGGGTTGGTGCCCACAAATTTTCTAAGTTGGTGCTCAGCTGGGGGATTGGTGTCTCCAATAGGTTAGTGCCTACAAAAGTTTCAGTTGGAGCTGATAAACTTGATTGTAATTTTTATATTAAGAAAAGTGAAATGATCTTCTTCTATTTATAAATATTCAATGTTTGTATATTTGATATCTAATGATTAATGTGGTGATTTATTGATTAAAAATTAGTTAATTGACTAAATATTGATTCACCCCACCTCTTAGTATTTACAACAATTGGAATCAGAGAAATTTCCTTCGAGCATAACCTAATAGCTAGAAGGTATACCCCATGAACATAGATGGAAAGGTCAAGAATGAAATCCTCCAAACCCTCTGAAGAAACATCCTTAGTCATGAATTCAAAATTCAATTGGGTTGGTAAAACCCCCTTGCTTAATGGAACAAACTATGTATCATGAAGCACACGAATGCAGTTCTATTGCTACTTATAGGATATGGAGTCTATGATTCAATTGTTATAAGGTACACTATAAAAAAAAATCCATCAATAGATGTAGCTGCAAAAGAGTCAAGGGAAAACAACACAAAAGGATTGAAATTCATCTTGAATGTCCTGTTAGATTTTGCGAGAGTCAAAGTGGGACAATTCTAATCAACCAAAGAAATTTGGAAAAAGCTTCAAAATATCTAATTGAAGGAATCCTCTCTTGTGGCCATAGAACCAGAACGTGTGGATCAAGAATACAAGGATGAAGGAAAAAGTGAAAACACCAAAAACATGGAAGTCTATGAAAATGAAGAAGACTCTGAAGAAGAGGCTAAAGATGATGCTAAACCAGAGCTTGTGGATTCTCTAAAAGAAATAAATAGACTGAGAAGAAAATAAACATCTTAAGAAGTTGATGCAATACGTTGAAGAAAATAATCATGACATTGCTGGTACAAAAAAAGTTGTCCTCCTAAGCCTCGAATTAGAAGAACAAGAAATAAGAGAATGAATTTTGACAAGTCATCTCAAAGAAAAGTCAGAGGACTTGAACAAACTTGAAGCAAAATTTGTTCACCAAGAGAAAAATTTAAAGAAGAAACTATTTTTCTTGAATACCCAAATTGAAGAAGGATGAAGAGCCGAAGATGTAATGAAAATCCAAATGTTGAATAAAGAATAAGGTTGCGAGAAATGTGAGAAAGTTGTCTCACTAAGGGTTGAGGTTGACAAGATCAATAAAAATATGAATAACACACAAGTATTAGATGACATACTTATTCACTGGAGATCACAATGTGACAAAAAAGGTCTTGGTTTTACAGGTGAGGTAAGCTCCAATTTTTGAAAGGTTAAATATGAATATAAATAAGAAGCCATCATCCATCGTAAGAGACCTAGGAGTGACATTACATACAATACATTACTTCTTATTTTTTTGCCTTATAGGATTTTTTATTGATCATAGTGAAATTTAGTTAGTGGACAATGGTGCCTCCAGACACATGACAAGTAATTATGACAATCTCATAGAATTGGTAGAAAGGAAGTCAACGCAGAAAGTGAAACTTGGTGACAATACCAAGTATTCAATCAAAGGTGTTGAGTTAACATCTTTCCAGTTGGATTGAGAAGAAAATATTCATATAAATGATGTGTTGTATTTAGCAGGTTTGTAAAGGAACATGATCGCTATTTCATCCTTGGGAAGAGAAAGGGTATATAGTTGAATTTTTTGATGGACAAGTCCTTGTATGGAATAAGGGCTCAAATGTAGATTCTGTAAAAGTGATTGGTGTTTGAGAGGGAGGTTTGTTCAAACTATTGGGATGATTATCTCAAGCACTGATACATGACAACACTAATATTTCTGAGTTATGGAATCACATATTTTCTCATGTACGCTACAAAGCTTTGCCAACATTGAAGAATATGGTTAAAGGTCTTCTAGAGCTCTAGGTAGAGCACGAAGAACTTTGCAAGAGTTGTTCAGTTGGAAATAATGTCAAGGCATATTTTTCGAGCAGTCACATCAGGTGTAAGGGTATCTTGGATCTAATACATTTATATGTATGCAGACTGTTGATAGTATCATCTTTAGGTGGTTTATTGTACTATGTGACATTCAATGATGATTTGTCTCGGAAAGCATGGATCTACTTCATGAAGACTAAGGATGAGGTCTTCAGCAGGTTTCAAGAGTCTAAGGCTCAGGTAGAGAACTTGATAGGGAAGGAGATCAAGGTTCTAAGGTTATATAATGGAGGAGATTGTACTCCCGAGGACCTCATTGCCTTCGACACATAAGCATGGATTTAGAGGTAGTTAATAGTTCCTTACAACCATCAACAAAATGGGGTTGTTGAAAGTAAGAGCAGGTCCATTATGGAGGCTACTAATGCAATGATTCATGATCAATATTTACCCAAGTTCTTATGGGGAGAGAAATCCAAAAGTATAGTTTATGTTCATAACAAAAATTCTCACTAGATTTTGGGGAATAAGACACCTAAAGAGCTTTCACAGGCAAGAAACCAGAGGTTGAGAATTTGAGGATCTTTGGTTGTCTAGACTACATTCATGTACCCAAGGAGAAGAGAAAAAAGCTAGAGCCTTATGGGAAAAAGGGAACATTTTTTCAAATACAATGAGACATCAAAGCCTTACAATATCTATGTTCCAGGATAGCCACATGTTGATATTAGCTGGGACATTACCTTTGATGAGGATGAAACCTATTGGAGATGCAAATGATCTCACATAGATATTGATGATGGGGAGCAAGAGGCTCCCAAGGATGGGGGTTCAAGTCCTTTTGTACATGTGGAACATCCTTTAGATCATCAGGAAGAGCTAGAAGGGCCCATTAAGCCAATGGATCCACTTAGGGTCGTTTTTCTAGAACCAAAGAAGAGTTCAGAATGGATTTGAAGTACATTGTAGGATCTAGAGGAGAATGCAGCTCCATGTGGAAATTTCAGGGAAAGAAAATGTCATAATTATTACTCAGGAGATGCATCATTGATGATTCGCATCATTGATTTCGACCCATCCAAATATGAGGAAGCAGCATGCTGAAAAGTTTGGAAGAATGCCAATATGGAGGAATATCAGTCAATCATGATGAGTGGGAAATTGTACTGAGACTTGAGGGGAAGTTAATGGTGACTTCCAAGTGTACACTTCTATTAGAACTATTATTTCTATTACTTTTGTTATGGGTTGGAGATTACAATAGATGGATGTAAATACTGCTTTCCTCAATGGAGTAATTGACAAAGAAGTGTACATAGAACAAACTCAGGGATTTGAGGCGCATGAGAGGGAGTCTCATGTTTTCAGACTGAAGAAGGCTTTCTATATACTCAAGCAAGCAGCCCAGGCTCAGTATTCTTGGATTGATGGATATTTGATGAGTCTTGGTTTCACAAAGAGTGATTTCAATCCCAATGTTTACTACAAGGTTGTTAATGGTGAGCATGTGATCTTGTTGTTATTTGTTGATGACATGTTTTTGACAAGAGCAAAAAATCTCATTGTTTAGTGTAAGTGGGAGTTGACCTCTGAGTCCGAGATGAAGGATCTAGGTTTGATGCATTACTTCTTTGGATTATAAGTGTGGCAGAAGTTGGGTAAGATCTTCCTTGGTCAAGGGTAGCATAATATTAGTATCTTTAGAGTTTTAGGATGATGGATTGCAAGTCCATTTCCACTCCCATAGTGACCAATCTGAAAAAGCTAAGAGACTTTATCTCATATTTGGTGGATCCCTCTATGGATTGATGATTGATCAGATCCTTGAAGTATCTGGTTAGTACAAGACTTGATGTTTTCTTTGAAGTGAACACTCTAATCTAGTTCATGGTGAAACCTAGGCATGTACATTGGATGGTGATAAAGCATGTGTTGACATATCTACATGGTACAATCAGTTATGGATTTAGATATGTCTGAAATGGTGAAGTACAACTCCAAGGATACACAAGTTTCTATTGGGTAGAAAGTGTTGAAGACATGAACAACGCATTCGGATGTTGATTTAGTTTGGGTTTTGCTATGATATCCTGGATGAGCAAGAAGTAGAAATTTGTTAAACTCAACACTGCAGAGGCTAAGTATATTTTGTAGCTAGTCTGGATAGTTGTGAAGTAGTGTGGTTTCAAAAGCTACTCACAAGATTGTTTGATTAGGTGTTGGAGACGACCGTGATAGATTGTGACAATCAAAGTTGTGTGAAGCTTCAAAAAATCTAGTTTCCCATGATAGGTCGAAGCACACTGAGATCAAGTACCACTACATCCAAGACATGGTATAGAAGGGAGCTGTAAGGCTCCAATACATTTCTACACATGAGCAAGTTGTTAACATTCTCAAAAAGCCTCTGTCTTGGATGAAGTTATTTTACTTTAGGGACAAGATTGGAGTGGTTGAGAATGCCTCCCTCATTGAGAGGGAATGTTGATGTTGTAGCATCAAGGAAGACATGCTCCCTAGTTTAAGGTTATTGATTGGGTGCCATGTAATGTGGCTAGGGAGAATGGCCCATATAGCATTAGGGCCTGGAGTGCTCCCCCAATTAAAATGTTCTGACCATATTTCCAAGGGTTACTTGGCTAGTGGTAGAGTGAGTACCTCAAAGAATCGAGTAAGTATTTTTACCGTTCAAGTGTCACGTGACAACATCGGGAAATGGTACATGGGCCTAGATGCTCACAGTATATTTTGATTAGGTGTTGGAGATGACCATGATACATTGTGATAATCAAAGTTGTGGGAAGCTTCAAAAAATCTAGTTTTCCATGATAGGTCGAGGCACATTGAGATCAAGTACCACTACATCCAAGACATGGTATAGAAGGGAGTAGTTCGGATCCAATACATTTCTACAGATGAGTAGGTTGCTGACATTCCCATGAAGCCTTTGTCCTGGATGAAGTTTGTATACTTCAAGGACAAGATTGGAGTGGTTGAGAATGCCTCCCTCATTGAGAGGGAATGCTGATGTTGTACCATCAAGGAAGACATGCTCCCTAGGTCAAGGGTATTGAATGGATGCCATGTAATGTGGCTTGGGAGAATGGTCCATATAGCACCAGGGCCCGAATTTATCCCTCGATTAAAAGGTTCTAACCATATTTCCAAGGGTTACTTGGCCAGTGGTTAGAGTGAGTGACTCAAAGCATCAGGTAAGTATTTTTACTATTCAAGTGCCATGTTATGACATGGGGGAATGGTAAATGGGCCTAGGGCTTCACCATTTTTTAGGGAGATTTGATGTGGTTCCAAGTGATGACTTGGTCAGTTGGTGACCTAGGACTGGTTTTTTTTTTTACCTCGATCAGGGATTACTTGACCATATTTCCAAAGGGTATTTGGATAGTGGGTGACTAGATCCTTTGCACGATGTTGATGCAATATGATTTACACATGGTTTTAGGAAAGAACATGAAGTGGATGGATACATTAACATAATAGGGCCATTCAATATTTTCTTGGGATGGAGAAATTTTCATCAAAAGTGGACATTTGAGTAAGTCAAGGTGAATACCTCCTTAGCTAAGAGGGAGTGTTGATTTTTTGGGTAGATTCGGGAGGTATTCCCGAGCTGCACAAAATTGGCTCATGAAAGAAAATTAAAATAGAAAAATAAAGTTTGAATTCCTCAAGTTAGCCCAGCAAAGGGATGTACCCCTTGGGTACCTGATGAACACTATATATAGGCATTTGACCTCCTCACTTGGACACTCACTCATCACTCAAATTTTTCTCTCTCACACGTGCGAAACAATCTAGGGAATATGTCAAAGTTCTAAGGAGCTAAACTTATGAAGTTTGACCAGCATTGACCAATGTTAACTGAGACTTTCTGAGATTTGTTTTGACCAAATTTGATTAAGTTTTCTAAGGTTTTTTTGACCTACATTGATTGAGATTCTTTGTGATTTGTTTGGCCTAAAGCTTACTAAGTTTGACCTTGCACGTGTGGGCTACATTGTTTAACTGTTTGACCGAGCATTTACAAGCAGTTTGACTGAGCTAATCTATTACTGCAAAAGGTTGAATTTCAGCTTGTTTGACTAGGTTTGACCAGTGCTATGATTTTGGTTTGGGTTGACCAAGTTTGACTTGAAAATATCATATTATACTTTTTCTAAACTAAACTATTTATCCAAGAAAATATTGTTGGGTTTTCTCCCGAGTTTGGGTTTCCTAGGGAAAATGTTTGGTGTACACTGTGCATGGCTATTCTATTTTGATCTTTACTATTTCTATTACATTTATAGTTGAATTTTCTGAGTGTAATTTCTTAACGATTTTCTAGTGTGTGCTAAAATAATATCATATATCATTGGAGTTAATTATCAGTAGTAGAAATTTGTGCTTGTCAAATTAGCACTAGAAAATCAATAGGAAGAAGGCATCAGCTAAAAGCTACTGATCAAGGGACTTGTTGAAGGATTAGTTTGAGAGGATCTATTGAGTCTATCACTTGAATAAATTGTGAATATCAAGCTAAGGCATGTAGCAAGTGAAAAGGACAAGTGCATGTTGAATAAATAAAGAGAAGGATGAAAGCTGAGAAGTGCTATTGGCAGAAGAGGATAAAGTAAAGGACTAGTGGTTGAGCAGAAACCTACGCTAAAAAGGATTGACAAATAAGAATACAAAATCAAGGACCAGAACAATAAGGTGTAGGTTGGTGCCTACGAAGTTGCTAAGTTGGTGCTCAACTAGGAGATTGGTGTCTCCTATGGGTTGGTGTCCACAAGTTCAATGAGTTGGTGCTCAACTAGGAGATTGGTGTCTCCCATAGGTTGGTGCGTATGAAAATTTTAATTGGAGATGATAAGCTTGATTGTAATTTTTATATTAGGAAAAGTGAAGTGATTTTATTTTAGTTATAAATATTTGATGTTAGTGTGTTTAATATCTAATGATTAATGTGGTAATTTATTAATTAAAAATTAGTTAATTCTCTAAATACAAATTCATCCCCCTCTCAGTATTTACAACAATCAGAATCAGATCAAGTTCCTTCAAGCATAACTTAATAGTTGGAAGGTAGATCCAAGGAACATAGATGGAAATATAAAGAAGGAAATCCTCCAAACCCTCTAAAGGAACATCCTCAGCCATGAATTCATAAGTCAATCACATTGGAAAAGACTCCTTGTTCGATGGAAGAAACTATGTATCATGGAGCACAAGAATGGAGCTCTATTTGATGGCTCTAGGATATGAAGTATGGGATTCAATTGTTACAAGGTACACAACGTCAAAAAATCTATTAATATATGCAACTACAAAAGATTCAAGTGAAAGCAACACAAAAGCATTGATATTCGTCTTGAATGGCCTATCAAATTCTGTGAGAGCCAAAGTGGGACAATGCTCATAAGCCAAAGAGCTTTGGAAAAAGCTTCAAAATATCTACTCAAAAGAATCCTCTCTCATGACCATAGAACCAATGCATGTGGATCAAGAATACAAGGATGAAGGAAAAAATGAAAACACCAAAAACATTGAAGAATATGAAAATGAAGAAGACTATGAAGAAGAGGCTAAAGAAGATGCTAAAATAGAGCTTGCGACTACTATAAAAGAAATAACAATATTTAAAGAAGAAAATAAAGATATTAAGAAGCATATGCAAGACGTTTAAGAGAATAATCATGATATTGATGGTAAAAACGAAGAATTTGTTCTCTTAAGACTCCAATTAGAAGAACTAGAAAGAAGAGAAGGAATTTTGATAAGTCATCTCAGAGAAAAATCTAAGGACTTGAACAAACTTGAAGAAAAAATTGTTTGCCAAGAGAAAAAGAATTTGAAGATGAAATTAATTCCTTGAAGAAGAAAGAAGAGTCGAATAAGTAATGAAAATATAAATTTTGAATAAAGAAGAGGATTGTGGGAAATGTGAGAAAGAAATTGTCTCACTAAGGGTTGAGGTTGACAAGCTCAATAAAAATTTGAAGAGAACACAAGTATTAGATGACATACTTAGTCAGTAGAGATCACCATGAAAAAACAAAGATCTTGGTTATACAGGTGAGGCAAGCTCCAAGTTTCCAAAGGTTAAATATGAAGATAAACCAGAAGTTATGGTCCTTTAAAGGCAAAATCTCAATGAAAGCTTGAATAAGGATGAAAGTATTACTAGTCCAAGAAATTATGTTGATGCTCTCAAGGGATCCATACACAATGCAAGAAGTAGTAGAAGATTAAACCTCCTCCAACGCAGAACAACTTTAGAGAATAATGCTCATCTAGGTACCCAAGGATATTGTCTGCATATTGTTATTCATGCACTAATTTTATTCAAAAAACAAGAGATTGTAGGGTGTACTACATGAAAGATTATAAAGGTTATCATCAAAATCCTAGAAGTAAGATTACAGACAAACAAGACAAAATCCCTAAAGGCTATGACAATAGAAATTACAACTTAGTTGCACCATTATTCAAGATTGAATGCTATCAATGTCATAATTTTTTACATATAGCATGAGATTGTAGAAGTAGAATGAAGTGGGCTCCTAAGAAATTCGAAGAAAAAAAGTTATCTGAAAATTCCTGCAAAGTTTGGAGAAGAAAACAAGAAGTATATGCATCCCACCACAAACACTTTGAATCTGAGTTAAATCCATAAAAATTGCTTCCTATAGTAGTGGTTATTTCACTTGACAGAGATGATTAAAATATTCTTGAAAGTAAGGACACCAATAGACAACATAGTAATCAAAGCTCATCTACAAAAGTGCTTACTTATAAGTGTTTATCTAGTAAGTAAGTTACAAAAGACAGTGAACAACCAAACCATGGTCATTTTAGCATCGTTCCAAAAGTTGAAGTTCAACCAATCCGAATTCAGTGTGAGTGGGAGTCACAAGAGTGAAATAATTAGCAGACAAGTTGACAATGGAAGAAAATTAGAAAGGTCAAAAAATTCATAGGATAAGGGTTTCAATTAAAAGGGAAGCAAGCAAATGTTGAAAATTTGTATAATAACAATAAAGAGTAGGTTGATTGTTCTTCCAAAGTCACCCCTTACGAGTGATGATTGATCATTGTCATGATATAGGGTTGCTGGTTGCATCTTGAATAGCGTTATCTAGAAGGGGTAGACCTAGAGTTCTACTTGATGTAATGTTGATGTTTGATATATGCATTTTCTCGGCTGATATTGGAAGACATTGATGGAAACTTAACTAAATTAAGAGGGGGATGAATCAATTTAGTACATTCATGGATGAATTTTTCTTTTCTTCTTCATGTTTATTTGAACTATTTAGTGAGCAATTTAACACCATATAAAATGCAAATTTAATCTATGAATAGTATTTAATATGTGAACCATAACATAACAACTTTCATGGCAACACAAAATCAACACAAAATCATCACATATGGACACTAGATATAAGTGGAAACCTATAAAGTGAGAATATCGTGACTTTGTTATTGTTATGATGCAAAGTCAAGCTCCTACTCCCTTATTACATCTAATTTTCTGTAGGCTTCAACCTACAGGAGGCTACTGGCTCAATTTTTTTGCAAGCTACAACATGCAAAGAAGCTCCAACTCCCATAAGTTCTCTATAGGATACAACCCTCCTACCTCAACAAGATCCAACATGTTATTCATCAAGCTACAACTTGAAATGAGACTACAATCTGTTGATACAGACAAGAAACAAAAATTTGTTAGTTACCTGGTTTATAAACATGCATACCTCCATCTCTATTCCTTCTTCTTCTCCTCAAATGCTTCACATCATCTCTCTATATGTGCTAAGTAATTAATAACGAACACTTAATCAAATCTCACATTCTCTAACTCTCTAAAAATTCAACTCTCCAACCTCACACACTTTTATAATTTAAATTTGATGATTGTTAGTATTCTACACGCATTAATATGAAATGACAAAACTTGTCTCTTTGCATTCCAGAGGTGTCTCTTCAATTCCAAAACCATTTAACCTCTTGAATACATAAAAATAATTTCATCATATTCAAATGACATGCATTCATATTCTTCAATATAAATTTCAACATATTCAAATAACATGAATTAATATAGTCCAATATTAATGCAAGTGCTCCAAGAAAACCATGTCATCAAAGAAACCCATATGAAAACAAGCTCCAATGAGTTGTTCTCCTTCACCTCCACTACCTACATCAACAAAATAATGCCATCAACAATATTTGTTCAATTTTACATATATTAACTGAGTTATCATACTTTTTTGTTATTTTCCTTCACCCTTAGCATTATAACTTCTTCAACATTTTGAACTTAACCTCTGCAAACATGACATATTAAACATAATTTGTTGTTGCTCCATTGCCATCATCCTTTGCATCACAACTTCTTCATGCCTTTGCCTTAGCCTTGCATCACAACATCTCACTCATCATATGCATACATGTTTACCATTAGCCACTAATCCACATGCACATAATCTTCCTCACTAATAAGCACTAATCAACATATGTAAGAACAAACAACCTTTCACCAACACCCTTTGCAACACAACAAACATATGGTTCAGCAAGCTTTAATAATCAATTCTCCTTCACCTCCAAGGCATAACAATACCTTCTCACATGCATATGGTGATCACACTTCATGTTGCTCCTTTGTCATAACAAATCAACGCAACAACAATATAACCATATATGCAATCAACAATATAATCAACCATATAGCAATATAATCAACAACATATATGCAAGCATCAATAGGTTGCCTTACTGCTACTTCTTTGTTGTTCCTTTTCTATTCATATTTCCTTCATCTCTCGTTTCTCCTTCTACTAATCAATCTCTGGCTCAACAACAAAGTTCCATGTAGACAGAATGTACAATTCAACATGCCATATCTATGTTTTGTTTTTGTTACTCCTTTGTTGTTCCTCAACCGCTCCTTTTCTTATCCTTTGCCTTTGCTGCTCCTTCTCCTTTGTTGTTATTTTTCCATCAATGACAACAATGCCATCAATCTCCTACTTTGGCATTGATGGAAACACACTCCTTTCCTTAGCTTACCTACCCTTTTGACATCAATGACAAGGGTACAATAAGAGATTTATCTCTATTTATTATGTAGAAGACTATATGCTCAATCAATGTGACACTCAACCTTCTTACCACTCACCACATAATGAGAGCCCTCAATAGTTATGGAAATTTACTCCTCTTCCTATGACTTCACTTCACTTATAAGGATGTGCTTACCGAGAAGCATTTCTCTAGTGGTTTTTCTTAAGAGCTACATATAATGTTTGCATAAAGTCTCTAGGAAGTGATGCATGATTATTCTTCCCATCAAACTTTGAAGCAATCTTAAGGCTTACTTTGAACAATTTCTCATCTTTGCCACATGCTCCTCCTCAACAATTAAAACCACATAATTGATGGGCTTCAACATTAAGTGCCAAAATTCCTTTGCTAGATAAAGAAACAATGAAATCCACTTTCTCCTTTTAAAATTCAACAACATTGTATAACATCTTTAGACCAACAAAAGCCATCTTTAAAGAGCATTGAATAAAAGGTCAGAGTTCTTTTCAACTAATTTGAATCCTCCTTTGGTAGTTGTGATCCAACCATTCAGAAGGGAATTGAGTGAATGTACAACAATTAATTCAAATGTACAACAATTAATTCAAGTAAAGAATAGAACTGAGCCTTTAGACCAACAAAAGCCATCTTTAAAGACCATTGAATAAAAGGTCAGAGTTCTTTTCAACTAATTTGAATCCTCCTTTGGTAGTTGTGATCCAACCATTCAGAAGGGAATTGAGATGAATGTACAACAATTAATTCAAATGTACAACAATTAATTCAAGTAAAGAATAGAACTGAGCGTATCACTAATGATTCTATTACATTGAAGTTATCTGTAAGTGGTCATCAATAGAGCATACAAATCAATGTTTAATATAAACGAATAGAAGGTGAAGCAAACTCTTTGGATGTGGTAATATATCAATCAACATATAATAACCATTACAATTGGTCATCAATAGAGCATACAAATCAATGTTTAATATAAACGAATAGAAGGTGAAGCAAACTCTTTGGGTGTGGTAATATATCAATCAACATATAATAACCATTACAATTCATGCTGATCACTTTGGTCAAATAGCACGAAATTAAGGCACAAAACCCTAATTCACAAAAAGCACCAACTATTAAAGGGCAACAAAATTTTACATTTTGTTACCATTTTACCATTCATTTTCATTAGTTCTCTGCATCAAATTCCATCTAAATCCATCATACTATGCTGGTATTATAATAAACAAAATTTTACATTTTGTTACCATTTTACCATTCATTTTCATTAGTTCTCTCCATCAAATTCCATCTAAATCCATCATACTATGCTGGTAACGCAAATGTTATAATGGTGTCACAATGTATTTAATGAACATGAAATATATATGCATGAAATATAAATTCCAGCATGGCCAACAGAAGCCAGAAAATCTTTGGTCTTGGAATTGCCATTGTTTGAATAAATCCCATTGCATGGATAATTTCCAGCACCAAACACATGATATTTTATTGGGTGCGAAGGTATCTGAGGTATATAATCTATCCAGTACAATTATATTGGTGACCTAAGTGCATTCCATCGATGGCTTTGAGCTGGCTAAATATAAAAGGGCAATGGCCCTTCAAACGATAAAGGTCTGTAATCATTTGTGGGTCTATGTCAATGCCAACGCCATATCTATTATCGGACCTACTCATGTTATTCACCAATGCATTTAATAAAAAATTCATAATTGTATTGGTAATATATTGCCATTGTAATAACATTGTCGCACTGTCATAACATTGCACTTGGTAATAACATTTCCGCACTTGTAATAGCATTGACAAACTGCATTGGTAATATATGCCGCAGACTGAACGGACTGTATTTTTGGCAGGAAAATAGATTTTTTTTTTAAATTTAGATAAATTTTGGTAGAGATTTTTATAAATTTAAGTTACAAATGGTAAAACTTCAAAATCGTAAATGCCCAAATTTTTTTTAATAATACTAAATCTAATTTTTAATAGTACTAAATCTATTTCCACAAGAAAAAAAATATGATTTAAACACATCCACAACAAAATTTTTAATTTTTTTTGCACAGTCCGAACTCCTAGTCCCGCTATCATTCTTCGTAATATATTGCCATTGTAATATGTATCAAGCATCAAATGTATTTTAGCACCAGATCAACCATCGAAGATATCCACCAGCAAATATGCCAACATATATCGCATAGGCAACGTATATGTCATGATATAATCCAATACATAACACTGTCACTATTCGCTACCAGCACCATAATTCAACGCGCCATAATCTGACAAGATGCCACACCAATACAATCATTAACCACACCAGGAATATTATTAGCCAAATATAACGCTTGTGGAAATTATATCTGTGGAATATATGCAGAGCAACACTGTATTGTCATTGTCATAAAGCTGTCAGATACACTATTAGCATGCGGTTCGCACTACACTGACCTTCCAAATATCCTCAACTCAAGAAATCCTTTCTGGTGCAGTGTCAAGTAACCTTCGTTCCACTCATCTATGCCATAGATCTGTACTATCACTGGCATATTCGTGTATGCTATATGTCAGAGACTCCTCAAGTATGTAACTGATCATGTAACATATGCCAGTGTTCATGAATTCAAAGCACATGTCATACTGCTTGGAAATATTGTCAACGCCAATATTCTACAGAGTAATGCCAATGAAACTAATCATTTAAACCTCCAACTCATTTCGGCCATCCACCAATCAATGCGAATAATTAAGCCAGGCCTTAATTCAGTGATGAATGCCAATCCCCCAAATAAAAAAATTATTGAATTGTCATCGAGAATTCCTTAATGTCAAATGCCACCATGTATTTAATAACATATGAGCGCACATATGAATACTTTCATTTCATTATGGGCCAGTCTTCTCCATTTACGATACTAACTGGAGCGACAATTGGAATGCTTCCAGTGAATCATCTTAATAGTATATATTGATCCAATGAGGAATTGGTGATTTGGGATGTCCCATTGGAGTCTGCTGCAATTATTTTGTAGAATGAAGAATGCCTTTTAAATCTTCAGTCTATGTTTCTTAGAATGGAAACCAGGTTGAGGATGAAAGCATGATCACAAAAGGATTTCTGATTTGATCAATGGAATTTGAAACCTCTAGAGAAAGTTGGCACTCTGGAATCTGGGTTAACTGTTCCGCCTACAGATAGTTCCCATAAAATTTTCTAAATCAAGGTGGCAGGGAAAGGAGGATGGTGCAATGAGAAAATTTCCAAATGGATCATTCCATCTTTAGTGTGCCATTTGTAATAATATTCATAGTATTAGTAATTATATGTTATGCGCATGTTCACGAAATGTAGTGAGACATAAGATCCTTTGTACATTGACATTAATGATTTTGGATATATAACCACACTCTTCTTCCCTATACTGATTGCTTTGTGTTTGTTTCAGGGTTCGAGCTTCTCAATTTCATGTCTTCCCTGATCATATAATCAGTATAATGTTAATGCGCTATTTCCAGTGTTGGCTTCATCACTCTTTCTCAGGTGATTGATTACTCGGGATTTTTCATAATAGTTGTAAAGCTATGCACGCAATCTCTCTTCCTGTACACAACCATTCTTGCCACGAAACCTGTAATTTTGAACTTTATACACCTTTGGACGTCCTGAATTTGTACCAAGAAAATCTTGTCATCTTGAATCTCCACAAAGAAACTTGCAATTCAAAGAGTCATTTAAGTATGTGCCCATTATTTCATTTGTATGAACCCTGTAAGAGTGGCTTTCATCTCTTGTCTAGGGTTCTTTAGGGTATATGACAACTTACAATCTTTGGCTTTGTGTCCAAAGTGATCACGCACATAACATCTTGTGTTGCCAAGAAATGCAAGAAATAGTGTGTTTGTTCTTGAGTTAATTCTTTTCTTTGGTTACAATTTGCATTCAATAGTGTTATGTCCAAATTCATTGCAAAACCAACCTTAACTATAAATGGAATCTCCCAAATTTGATCAATTCATCTCTTGGAGAAATTGGTCTTTTTTCAAAGAACATTTTCTTTAAACCATTCTTTTCATTTTGATTCTGCTGCTTGTCTTGATTTTCTTCCTTGCTATTCATGTTGTTTGTCCCTTCTCCTACATGTATTTTTTGTGTTGTGTTATCTTTAATGGTTGCCTTATCTGTCATGGAGACAATCTCGTCTTGTATCATTTTACAAAGTCTATTCTTTTCATCTAGTTCATTCCTTCCTGAACCAAACTCATCTTCTAATCTTTCATATTTTTCTTCTCTCTCTTTTAGCCAGGTGTTGATCATTTCTTCAATTTTTCGTGATTCTTCCAATTGTATTAGAATAATAATTTCTTCCTTGTACTCATGCTCCCTTTCATCACATATCTGCACCAGTTTCTTCAGATATTTTTTTTCATTCCTTAGTCTTTCTATTTCATCTAGGATTGAGTCAATCTCGACTAGCTTTTCACACATGAAGAGGTCTCATTCAAATGAACACTTTCCTTTTGAAAGGGATTTTTCTTCTTCCTCTATCTTTTCTCTTTTTCTAGATTACCACCACTATTATCTCCTTCATGCATGAGCTACAACCTTAAGGTCTATAACCGTCACAAGATCCTTATTATGGAGACTATTATACATTGCACATTATGCCTTAGCATTCCACTGTTGTTCTTGAATAGAGGGGGTGATCTGTAAACTGTAGTTGATATTCCACTGGATATTTCGCCACAAAAGATATGATAATATTATTGTTACACATCATTTTGTCACTGTCCCTGTACTCCTCATTCCTTGATCCTGGAGGACCTCTACAGTGAACCCTACATGCTTTCCCTTCACCCCCATTGTGTCCCTCTTTTGCCCAGTTTAAAAGATCGGTGCTAATGGCCCTTGTCTTCCTCACACCGATATGTAGGGATTAGCATTGTCCCTAGCATCGACCAGAGCGACTAAGCTTTGTTTCAGTCACGCCGATCCTCTTATGGAAATTTTTTTAAATAAGGAGCTAAAGCTTCCAGCTTTAGAAGCTTTGTAACAGAAGTCTGGTAAATGGTTTGGCTAGATGGGGTCGAGGATGTCACTTTGGGCTCATTTCCCCTATAATAATGGAACTACCTCAAGGGATAAGATCTTATCCCCTGAGAAGAGGATCCATCTCCCATCCATTCATCCTATATAAACCTCCTTTTTTTCCCTAGCACAAGCTAGTGTTAATGTTGGTGTGCTAGTGCTAATTAAGTTTGGAGTAAACAACAAGCTATTCATAGTTGTAGCTCTCTATTTATGTGAGGAAGAAGTGTGAATTTGGTTTGGAGTGAAACCTAAAGGGAGGAGCCTTAAAATTGTTGTTGCTAAAGCCATCATGGAATGCTAGCAGAAGTGTGTGGGAACCTGGTCTTGTCAGAGGAGAACAACAACATCAAGGCAATGGTTGTAATCTCTTCTTGATTCAATATATATGCAACTATCCATTGATTTCCTACATGGTTTGTCATCTTACATATTCATGGCTTAATGTTTCTTGAATTGTTAAGTAGATTGAATTACAATTTGTCTATTATCAGTTGTTGTTTGTTGTTGTTTACTTGTTTTAGGTGTTTGAAGAAGGAAAACGAGAGATAGCTGGTGCAAGCAAGCAAGGACATCATCAAACAGGATAAGCGTACTAAGAGGTAGGTCCTCTTAATTGGTTCTAACCTAAGGAAATATTCCATAGAATGTATCAGTTGTGGCTAGACCCATTGTCAAGCTAGAGGAATTTGTTTGTGTTCGCATTTATAATTTTACTTCACCACAAATATATTAAAAATTTGAAATTCTACACTATTTCAATTTTATTAAATTTCTACAATTCTAGAGAATGAAAAAATAAAATTTCACACACTCACATAAAATACAAAATATTCCCTGTGAAACCCTTTCCAAAGAAAACTTGTCTAGAAGGTGAGGTCACTCCACTCTCTTTCTCTGTCTCCAAATATGGCTGTAGGTACAAAGAAGTGTGGCTTGTGGCCCATGGACTATTACAAAGAACAAATCCTCTCTGTGTGCTCTACCTCCTATCCCTCTTAGCTATGGAACAAATGCACTCGAAAGAATGGAATGCCTCTTCCTCTTAGTGGGTCGGTTATAACACAGCTCGATAGCCTACTAGTGGTTATGTTTGACTACCTAAACTCCTAACCAAAGTTACAATATAGAATCTTCTAGAGTATTTTACATCAAAATCACCTGGCTAGCCATTTTTCCATGAATAATGGGGGCTAGTGCAACATCTTCCCGAACCATGGTGGTGAAAACATGAAGGTCAACTTCTAAGTGGCATAACTTTTGCATACAAACTATGATTGACGTGCTTCTTGCACCATTGGAAAGATATATGTGTGTAGATTAGCATGAAAATGTGTGATGATAAAGTCCCCAAAAACATCATTTGATACCTCAACACTCCTGGAAGGTTTCAGACCCCATTTTACCAAACTGGGTTCCGCTGGTAAAAACAATCTTGTGAGTTGATTCCTCCACTTTTTCCACTCTGAAAGCACCAAGATGGATGAAAAATAATATAATGATCTAATCTAGATTAGGGGGATAATATTTGTTGTATCCATCACATAAAAGCTTCCAAACACTAGGTCCATAAGCTAGTTTTGTTTTAACCTTATTCATGAAAGTTTGTTGTATTAAACACATGTACACTTTGATAGTCCATGAATCTACCAGATCTACCTTCAAGTTGTTATGCTTACAAAGAAATAACCTTCTTTGACACCAATTGATGGAAACTTAACTAAACTAACAAGGTGGGTGAATCAATTTAGTACATTCATGGGAAAATTTTTCTTTTCTTCTTAATGTTTATCTGAACTATTCAATGATAAGTTTAACACCATGTAAAATGTATATTTAATATGTGAACAATATGTAGTATGTGAACCATAACATAATAACTTTCATGGAAACATAAAATCATCACATACGGAGACTAGATATAAGTGGAAGCCCATAAAGGGAGAAAACCATGCCTTTGTTATTGTTGTGATACAAAGGCAAGCTCCTACTACCTTATTACATCTAATTTTATGTAGGTTCCAACCTACAAGAGGCTATGTGACACCACCTCCTCATAGGTCCACCCAAGCAACCTACCAATCGGGGTGAACATGCAACGTGAGAGGATACTATAAGAGATTCAACTTTCTTGGTGACCTTAAGGTAATGGAACCGACGGAACATATCAAACAACCTCATCCACATCAATAACAACACCCTCAAGGGACATGTCAGCCACTCAGACATCCTGTCCCTGAGTCCCACTGATGATTTAAGCCTTTTAACGCAGAGTTGCTCTCCTGCTATAGGCATGACAACATCTAACAACCTGAAGTCGCTCTCATAGGCCTATGCACTAGTGACAGTGGACTTTTCTCAATAGACTTGTGCCAACGACCCCAAGATTTGAGCCACTTTTCCAGCCTAGAATCCCGACCTCTTCCCATAACTTGCTACAACCTTTAGAATCCATCAAAGACATGATAAAAATGCAGATAAATCAAAATCAACCTCAGGACTAGGCCTAAGCATCCCCAATCGGGACTGACATTCTGTCAAACACTTGGCACCAATGCAACCTACAGGTCTAGGATACAAGATAGAGCATAAATGACTTATAGAACTTATGAAACATAACTAGAAGGATCACCTCCTTCTCAATTGAGCTAGTACATCATCAATTAGGTCTTGCATCCATTCATTTAATAGTTACAAGTAAATAAATGAATAACCATGACATAAACCAATCATTAAACCATGCTTATAACCAACATAAAACCATATAAATATTAGAGATATGACAATCATTAAATCCACATATAAACTAGTGCAAAAGCAAGGGAACTTAGCTTTTATTATTCATAGGAAAGTATGACCAGGTTCGGGACTTCCATGTATCACCCGACCATAGACATGGCTGAACCAAATCTCTCTTTCAACTAGTCACCCCCGTGCCATATTCCAAGCATGAATGTGGGATCTCATAGAAAAAACAATCCAAGAACAACTAAGGGAATACAGAGGTTAAACCACATCCACCCTCATGAAACTATTGTCACACCAAAACCACTGCTCCAATCACAACTGAACCAAACTTGGAATCCATCTGGAATCCATCACTATCCTTGAGGAATTTTCCGTCTCCTTGTCTCTCAGGCTTTACCGCAATCCAACCTCAGATCACTAGACCCTAAACTAAGACTAGTTCCTCAGGATTTACCGCAATCCACCCAGATCACTGGGCCCTATACCGAGACTTCTCCCTCAGGCTTTACTGTGTATCCCGCCAAAACCGGTCAAGGGATTCCTAGGCCTTTGGCAATGAAATTGAGACCACCTCTGCCCCGGATTTCGAAATCCATACAACAAGCCAAAGCTCAAAATCGAGATAAACATATGAAAATACCATGGAATCTAGAAAAATGCAAGGTTAGACTGAAAACCACTGTCATAACCTAACAAAAGCATGCCACCGACTGCAAGAGAACCATACACCGACATGCAAATCCATGCATGTCCAAACGAGCTAGGAAATCACACATGAAAAAGGTTACCTGCAAGTATTCCTGCTGAAGCTACTTGATCCTGCTTTCCTTTCTTTGATCCTTTCTTTCCTTCTTTTCCCTTTGTTGGCTTTTCCTTCCTAGATCCAAAGCTAGAGTGCTCCAAGAAAACTATAAGTGACCAAGAGTGTGAGAGAGAGATAAAATAATGAAAGAGCTCCAAGCTTGAACTGAAAAAAAGTTAGCAAAAGACTACCCACTAATCCTCAAAAGCCTTTTTATTAATGAGGCCTCTATTTTCTTCATTTTCCACTATTTTCCTTCAATTTCCTCCTAGCATGCAACATGTGACCTTTCACCTTCCTTTTCTCCCTTTTTCCTTTATTTTCATAAATAAATGTGCCAAAAATATTTTTTTTGCGTTTTAATGCCTTTGCCTTAGACTTTACCAGTTTTCCTTATACACAACACACATCCAAGGATGCCCACTAGGATAGCTTTGCCCAACATTCATCTTGGAATAATTTCCCCTTAACCGTGGTCTTATTTTACCTTTATTAACTTTTATTACATGAACTTTTCACTAGGGCTGTTATAGAACCATCCCCCTTAGGGAACACCGTCCTTGGTGTTAAACCACACCATGACCTCAGCAAAACCGCTGACAAGAAAACATACTACCCATGGAGCTTTATAACTTAGCTCATTTCAATATTTGCAATGAAAGACGTGCTCAAAAGAAAAACATCATTAAAACATGGCAATATAACAACCATAATAACATGACACCCATATAGCTTATTGGAGCTTTATAACTTAGTTCATTACAGTATTTACATCCGTATACATATACATACACATACCAAAAAATCAATGAAACATATGCCAAATATATACCAACATTAATCCAAAACCTCTTTGCCTCAACCGATAAACAATGAAGAATATAGGGCTTGCATCTGATCCACCATCTCCCATGTAACTTCTTGAGGCCCAAAGTGCTTCTACTACACTTTAACTTGTTCTATGGCTCTCTTCCTGAGCATGAGATGTTTCCACTGCAATATGCGCTGAGGCTCTGGTGGGAACTCGCCTTCTTGCTCCACCTACAATACAGACCAATCAATAACATGCTCAACATCCTTTATATACTTCTTAAGTAATGAAATATGGAAAACTGTCAGGCCAGGAGGTAACTCCTCAAATGAGATTATTATTATTCATTTAGGCTGTTCATTATTATATACACGAGGGAGTGGCTATTGAGTTTCATCTCCCAATGACTCTCCATTTTCTCTATTACTTATTTACACTATTTAAAGTTGTTCACCCAATCCCTGTGATTAGGTGTCAGCATTCCCCCCCTTAATCTGAAGGGATGTTGGTGAGTCCAAGCATCGTTTTGAATCTTTCAAGCTTTTCTATTTAAAGTGTTTTGGTGAAGATGTCTGCAATTTTCTCGTTCATGGAACAATGCCGAAGATGGATTGTTTTGGCCTCAACATAATGTCGAATCAGATGATATTTTGTATTGGTGTGATTCTTTCGATCATGAAACTTTGGGTACGAGTGGATTCGAATGTACTTGTTTTACCTGCAAATCTTCTAGAATTTTCCTAAGCCACACAATTTCTTTTGTTGCCTCAACTGCTGCCACATATTCTACCTCTATTGTGGAATCTTCTGGAACTGATTGTTTGCGTGATCTCTAAGAGACAGCTCCTAATCCAAGATTCATAGCATAACTTGAAGTAGATGCCCCAGTTTCTTTGTCTCTATTGAAGTCTAAATCAGAGTATCCAATCAAGCTGAAGTCGCCCACCTGTGTATACTTGAGTCAAAAGTCTTGAGTTCCCTTCAAGTACTTTAGAACTCTTTTTGCAGCAGACTAATGTCCCTCACAATGATTTTGAATAAACATGGAGAGGATTCCAACAACAAATGAAATGTCTGGTCTGGTAGTATTCAAGTAGTTGAGACTTCCTACAAGCTGTCTATACTTTGTTGCATCCTCAAATTCTTTTCCTTCAATGGATGTTACCTTTAAGTTTTGTTCCATTGGAGTAGTCATAGGATTGCATTCAAGCATGCCAAACTTGTTTAACATATATCCAATGTACTTCTTTTGAGAAAGGAATATGGACTTCGGATGTTGAGTTTCTTCAATACCAGGATAGTAATGAACATAGCCCAAATCAGTCATTTCAAAACCTTTCCTCAATTCCTTCTTTATGGATGCAATGTAGCTCTCATTATTCCCTGTCATCAAAAGATCATCTACATATACCACAAGATATACAACTGTTTTTCCAACTTTATTGACAAGCAAAGTTACATCATCAAAATCACAATGTTTGAAATTGAGTTTCAGAAGATGCTCAGTTAGTTTTTCATACCAGGCTCATGGTGCTTGTTTCAAGTCATACAAGGATTTCACAAGTTTGCATACTTTATGTTCATGTCCTTTCACAGCAAATCGTTCAGGATGGGACATAAAAACATTCTATTTTAGATCTCCATTCAAGAAATCAATTTTTACATCCATTTGATGGACATTCCAACCATTCTGAGCTACTAGGGAAAAGAGTGTCTGGATGGTAGCTCATTTTGTTGTGGGGGCAAAAGTATCCTCATAATAGACCCCTTCCTTCTGTGCAAAACCTTTTGCCACAAGCTTGGCTTTGTGCTTGTCAAGTGAGCCATCAGCTTTATACTTTTTCTTGTAGACCCACTTGTAGCCAATTGGTTTGGTTTCCAATGGAGGATCAACTAGTTTCCAAGTGCCATTCTTTATAAAGGAATCATACTCCTTTTGCATCGCTTCTTTCCATTCATCGTGAGAAGAAACTTCTTTGAAGGATGTTGGTTCAAAATCTGTAGACAAATTCAATTCACAATCATAAGAAACATCCATATCAACAGGTGAATCAAAGTCATCTACATCACCTCTATTTTGCCGAGTTGAATTTCTAGTTCCTGTCTTTCCAACCTCATCAGGATGAACACTTTCAAGTGTCTTTGTAAGCCACTTTGGGGGACCTTTCTGAGATGGTCCATATTTCTTAGTTGACTGAGTTAGGACTGAATCAAGATTGAGTCTCCCAATTCTGTCAATCACATCACCCAAAGTATCATCCATTGTTGAAGGTTCATGCGGGGGAGAGAGTGCTTCAGAATGAGATTCCACAGGTTGATATAGTATAGGAATCCCCCCTTCAAGATGTGGAATCTGATTATCAAATTCTTGAAATTATTTTGCATTTGTGAATCTATCCAAGCGATCAAGTTGCCACTCAACAACATTGTCAGATTTGGATGTTCAAGAAAGATTACATCTCTAGATACAACAAACTTTTTATTGACTTCATCATAGATACGGTATGCTTTGGATGTGTTTGAATACCCGAGGAAGATACACTTACGACTTCTTGCACCATGTTTGTTTCTATGTACCTTCAATATCAAGGCATAACATGTGGAACCAAAGACCCTGAGATGCTTTACCGAAGGAATGTGTCTATACCACATTTCATAAGGAGTCTTGTTTCTAATAGAATTAGATGGACATCTATTCTTTACATATATAGCACATAGAACTGCATCAGCCCAAAACAACAATTTTAAATTTTTGAAAAAAATCATGGAGCGCATCATATTTAAGATTGTCTTATTCATTCTTTCAGCTACTCCGTTCTGTTGGGGATTATAAGGCACAATTTTTTGATGTTTCCCATGTTGGCGAAGATAGTTTTCAAATTCATTTGAAGTGTATTCTTTTCCATTATCAGTCCAATAGAGGCAATATGAGATTGTGCATCATTTTCAATCCATGAATGAAATTTCTTGAATGTTTGAAAAACATCAGATTTGTTCTTCAATAAATGAACCCAACACATTCTGGTGTAGTCATCAATAAATGTCATCATATATTTATTTCCATTTGTAGAAGGAACATGCATTGGACCATATAAATATGAATGAATGAGTTCTAGTTTTCTATGTGCCCTGGAATGTGAATCATAAAATGATTGTTTGCTATGCTTTCCTAGAATGCAAACATCACATTGCTTAAGTTTCCTAGGAATTGTAGGCAAACCAGTAACACCATTTTTCTTCAACAAGCGGAGGCTGTCATAGTTCAAGTTTCCAAATCTAGCATGCCATAATAAACTTGATGGAAATGTACCTTCATCATAATGAGAATTGTATCAGAAATTTTGTGCACGAGCAGAGGTACCCTACAACTTGAGAAGCATTTCTTCTTCTATCCCCGTCATGACAAGTGAGTGGTATGATGCTTTTCTCACCTCAACCTTGACATTAAACATGTGAATGGAGTGTCCTTGCTGGCAGATGTGGACCAAAGACAACAAGTTTCTCCTCAGTTGTGGGAGATATAAAACATGATGCAGAAGAAAGGCTGGAAGACCAGGCAATTTAAGCCTAATTGTACCAAGCCCTGATGGCTTGAGTTTTGATTTGTTTGCAAAGTATATTTCTCCATCAATATTGTCAGTAAATTCTTGAAAAAAATCTCTTCTAAAAGTCATGTGGCAATTTGTTCCTCAATCAAGCAACCAATCATTTTTCCAAGAAGCGAGCGAACATTAAATAAGTCTTCATTTACTCCAATATTATAATGTGCCACAACATAGTGAGTGGATTCAGGTGCTTTATCTTTCTCTTTGTCATTAGTTTTACCCTTGGGTTGGTTTCTTTCCTGCTCAATTCTGTCCCAAGGCAACTTGCATGTGGATGCATCATGTGATCCATCTCTTTTGCAACGTATGCAATGTATATATGGCTTTTCTCCTTGAGAGTGTGGTAGAGGGAATTACTCCCCTAGGGCTTTTTGGGTGAAACCCTAGCAGACTGAAAGTTGTCTATTCAAAGAAACATGCATTCATACAACCATTATGCTATTATAAGCAAATTCTATGATAAGGGTACGTACCTTCGGTCCTACGTTTGAGAAGACCTTTAGGGTGCAAACCCTTCTTGGAGTTCCCTTCTTCTCTTTTGTCCTGCAAAACAAACCATTCAAAGAACACAGTAGTACATGGACAAAAACTTATAAAGAAACCATCTTCATGTTATAAAGAAAGGTAGTTAGTTATGAAATTCAAACAACCATTTACACATGAATTCAAAACATGAATATCATTAACATAAAGAAGATTCATTTCGGGAACCAAGACATGTGTTTCTTTTATTATAGACAAATAAAGTACATAAAAAGGAATATGTTCACCTGAGTTACCTTCAGCAGGCTCCAAGCAAAGCTTCCTTCCGGATCTGTTCCAGCCTCAAGCCTCTAACAAAACTCCTTCCATGCCTCTCTCCATGATGTCATAAATGGTGGATGAACATCAACACACAAGGAAACAAAGGTTTCCTGTACAAAATGGGGGAAGTGCAGAAGGCACAAGGGACTTCAGACCTGGTCAAGGAAAAAATCTCAGCATAATAACCTTTCTCTCTATTCTCTCCTTTCTTAGGCCTTCCCTTTGAGGTCTTTTTATACCATCTCCAAAATAGTTTTTTAGTTAGGAGTTGGTTGGGAACAGTTGGGCCACGGGCACTAACAGGTGATCAGTAGGTAAAACCCGCGATCTCCACCCGAAAAGAAGGAATTTTATATTTTTTTAAGTGTTTTAATACATACACGTGGGTTGGATATACACAGACCCGCGTATACACGCGTTTAACTCAGGGCAATGTCGCGTATAAGGGATAAAACACTGTTTTTTAAATTTTAGGACCAGGTCTGGAAGGAGGGGTTGCCCTAGGCCATGAGTACAGCATCACAAACCATAAGAGTGAGATTTGGAGCTATAACAGATGCCCCCTAATATATGAGGTCAGAAGGGGTACATGATGGCCGAAATATATTATGCGAGTACATGGAAAGGAAGTCTGTCAAAAACCGAGAAGGACTTCACCAGAATTCAGCCTGCCAAGCCACCAAAGGAGATCAGAAAGAAACTCTGTCTGAGGCGGGCATACCCATGCTCAAAAAAAGTAAAGCATGTCCGCATATCAAGTACAAGCGGATCCACTAAGTATACAAGTATAAATGACTGAAAGATACATAATGGATCATCTGATCATAATGAACAAGTACATGTCTGAATATCACATATAAGACTGTCAATGATGTTGAAAGATGCAACGAATCACTGATATCAAAAACTGATCCCAAAAGATACCAACTGAACATGATGGAATAGGATGGTACTACACTGCAAACTGAGGTGCCAGCATATAGAATGTCGCCATGACTGACTGCAACATATAAAGTGGAGTGGTATCAACTAGCAGCAACAGGAGCAACTGTCAAGTGAACCAACGAATGCTGATACAACCTGAGGTCTTCACCGACCACCGTGGTACATTTCTACACCATGGGAATAAATGATCTGAAGTCGACCATGTGAGAAATCGTTTGATTACCGGTCATTGATGTATACCGTTAACAAACGCGAGACTACTCACCGATAATGATAATGAGCGTCAAGGTACCCAGTACAATCTAACAAGTGTGAATAGATGAGCTGGAGTCGAACACCTGTAAGAATCTATCGATCAAGAGACAATGGTGGTTTCCCACTGTCGATAGCGAAGGATCTGCCACTAATGACTGCAAACCCCAAGGTACTACCAAATGGACTCTAGATCTTTGCCCCAGAGCAATGAGTCGGAGTCGATAGGGAAAGATCCGCTAGAAGGAAGGCATTAAGGCATCCTCCATCAATCTAGCGCGAGTGTAACCCGTAGGCCAATAATGTGGAAGGAATCAGACGAAAAAGATGTAGTAACCCAACCAAAGTACGTTTCCGGCGTACACAAGATGTGGCTAGCGCACGGCAGAAACCCTCTGAACCAACCAATAATGAAAGCCGACACAGAGGCGAGGTATCCACCAATAGGGTCAAATGGAAACCAAGGTACTGCATGAATCCCAATGTGTGATAATGTAAGCTGATGTCGAACACAAGGGAAACCACTCAGTCAAAGACCCATGATACTGATCGATGCTGAGCACAAGGTGACCTATCAATAATGAAAATAGGGCCAGGGTGCGGCTCTAGGCCTGTCCTCAGAGCAAGGTGTCGTCGTCGATAAGGACAAGACCCGCCAGCAAGAAGTCAATGGGGACCTTCTCAAACCGGCACGAGTAAAGGACCAATATAACTGATGTGATGATAGACATGACACTGACAACCAGGGATGGCCGACTGAAAAATGAGTCAAGAGACACCGCAGAGAGGCCGACTCAGGCTAACTTCCCTTGAACAAAAGCACGACTCAATGTGACTGTGTGGCAGCATATGATGACTCTGTATAAGTTCGCCATGCAGGAGGCACGAACGAACCCTCCATATGATTGGAAGAGATAACCAATCGGGGGAGAACTGACTCAATAACAAGGTTATGGCATACCTAAGTCAAACTAAATCCCACCCATGCGGAGGAGACTTTGTTTTGAGTGCTTTGTTCAAGGGCGACACGACTGACTCTAGCTGCCAACAATAAATGGAAATAATGTCCCGTTCCCGCTCTTTTTGGAATATTTAATTTTTTTTGTCTTTTTTTGTTAAGCCGGAAAAAGAATAAAAGAATGTTATGGTACAGTGGAAAGAACGAGTGTCGGTGAAACAGATGATCTAGTTCCCGGAAAAGGAACGTTCCTATGCTCAATGCAGGGAGGTGAAAACTGGTCAGTGACACTCAAAGGTATGTTCCTTCCACGGGTCAAGGTGTGTCAAGCTGCAGAAGTCAAAGGTATGCAAGGTTGATTTTGCAGATGTCATGGTCAAAAGTTGGCTTAAACACGAGTCCAAGTGAAGCCGGCTCCAGGCCAAAAGGTGCAAGTGGTCAACATGCAATGCAGTAGTACAACTCAACACAAAGGAGCCTCTAGGGTAAAAAGGCCAGAACAAAGCGGAGAAGCTAAGAGGAATGAGTCTTCAACGCATAAGTCATGGCGGGACTACAGAGGACTCCCGAGCCTACTCAAATCAGAGCAGCATGGGCAACAAATGTTAGTGAGGTGCTAACTAGGATGCCCATGTAAAGGATGGCTCTACCATCGTGTCATGATTTAAAGAATCGGCGAGTGAAGATGGCTTGCGAACCATAACACGATGGGATCGACCCTATGGCAGATGTATCGGTCAAATGGAGGCTAGTATTCATAATGCAACGGAAAAATGGTGTCCCTAACCTATATGCCAGTGAGAACACGATACCTGCCATGACGGGTCAGCAGTCATGGAACCGTCTCGAACTGTCGAAAAACGTGCAAAATGTCCTGAAAAATAAACCAATCTCGACATTCCAAGCTCCCAAGTTAAAAGTCACACGAGGCCAAACAAACTAATATTTTGAAAAAATTTTGCATTTTCAAAACTTATAAAAAGCATTTTGGACTCACCATTTTTACCATTTGAGTTTGAGAGCAAAAGATTTGGAGCAAAAGGAGCAAACTTCCCACAGCCAGATTCAACCGTTCAAATTCGTCGAATACCTCCAGGTAACCCTTATACTTAGCTTGCAATTGATTGTGATAGGTTTTAAGATTTTTGGTTGATGTTTCACCGTTAAACTTTTGTCAAAAATTCGCTCGCGGCGTATACGCGGGTTGGTAATATTGAACCCGCGTATACGCGAGCCCTACACGCGATTGTGTGTACAGGGACCCGCGTATTCGCCGCGAATCACATTTAAACAAAAACTAACAGTTTAAACTTGTTTTTTTCTCAGGATGCCTATCACGTGGCATGAAAGAGAACATGCAGCGGTAGACAATGAAGTTATGAACATTCCAGAAGCATTAGATGCACTCCGGGGATGCGGTTTGCTTAAATTTTTCAAATTGCCAAATATGAAAGCGAACACGCGATTGCTTGAGATGCTCATTGATTATTGGGATGTTGATGAGGAAGCTTTTATGATAGATCAGATGCCGCTCAGGGTAGAAGTGGAGGACATCTATTTTATCACGGGCCTTTCCCGAAGGGGAGAGGTAGTACAGTCCCGGGGCAGGTCACGGAGTGCCCTCTCGATAGAGGACTATGTACAGATATACTGCCCTGGACATCCCAGGAAGGTTGGGAGCCAGATTTCCATCACACATGTGGCGAGTTTGTCACTTAGGATAATCCTGTTCACCATGGCTCGGGTGAACGGATCATCCTCTCTGCATCAGGCATCACGGCAAAACATGAGCGTGGCAGTTGACTGTCTCACTACTGTGTTCGACTGGTGTACTCCTCTTCTGGCCAACATGAAGAGCCAACTCACTTCTATCAGGAGGGGTCAGACTAAAAACTTTGGATATGGAAGCATCTTGTGTACTTTCTTTTTCGAGAAGGTTCCCGCACTCCGCCCCAGGGTAGCAGTTTCCATCAGCACCCCACACGATCCACGCATGGGCCGGTGGGCTGATCTGATGAAACGTCTTGGGGTGGGGAGGTCCCAAGGACTGCCTTCGACGATGACTTCTTCACCTGGTGGGATCAGCAGATCATCGCCGTGGATGACTACCCCTATGCTGGACTGGATTTCCGAGGAGATCCTGATTTAGTGTTACCACCGAATGCAGCATGGGGCGAGATTGGTAAGATTTTTGATTTTATGATTTTTTGGATTTTTCAAATATAATGATGAATTTTAAAAAATATTTTTTGATGAGATTCAAATGACTGATATAATGATCATGTTCCGAACATTGGGCCTGTACGACCAGATGGATTCCCGCGGCATGGACGGCGTGGCCGAGGAGCCGAAGAGGCGGCTGCTGATACAGAACGGACTCTAAACAACGTCCAGCGACACTTGGCGAGACTGAGCTGCCGAGTACCGATGGCCGTCATAGAGGACCTTCCTGAGGATATGCAGCGTCATGTGGTTGGCATGCCACGTGACTGGGTTCGCATCTTTCGGCGCGTGGCCAATGCTATAGTGACATATTTAGACGCTCATCCTGAGCCGAGGCATTAGATATGCCGGACATGATTATGGGCATTTGAGTCCCAATTTTGTATATTTTTTGGACACACATATGTACACTCGAGATGCTTTACGATATATATATATATATATATATATATATATATATATATATATATATATATATATATATATATATACAGTTTGACTTTTTGATGCTTGATTTTATTGTGATGAATGATTAATATGCCAGTTTAATGCTTGATTAGCGATAGAACCAGCTAACCAATTATGAGATCTTGGAATATGAAAATAATTAATATAAGTAAATGATCTTTGCAACAACCTCACCCTTAAATACTGGCGATATAAAGATGGATCCCGTACCCGATAAATGTTATTTAATTGAGACACTATCAATTGAGAATCAAGATAAACTACCAACGAGTCGATCCCATAAGAGATTGCCTCGGATAATAAATTAATAACAGCAGTATACTCGGCCATATTGTTTGAAGCAGGACCGATGCACACGCCTCTTGATGCCATCAATTGACCAGTTGGATAATAGAGTACCCAAGCTGCGGAAGCAAGATTCCGAGTGTGCCGACTAGCACCATCGGCGAACCCAAAATAAACCAAATCATCCATCAACACCTGCCAAAGTAGACCAAAAAGTGCTGATATCAGAAAACTCTCGATGATATATGTACAAATATACATAAAATACAAAGAAGCCATTGCCTGGCCAAAACTAAGCAAAGTACTTCTTTAGGTAGAGCCCGTCAGGGGGCTCCGCCAACTTACTCCTAGGGATGTTTATAGGTACGATGATCGAACCAATCAATATACTCTCTTCGGCAAATGAATGTGTTGGAGCCAAAGGGACCGTACAAACATCACTAGTCGAACTGGAGGACCGAGATTCGACTTCATGCACAGGGGAATGAAAGTGTAACCGACGATGTAAATCTTCCAAAGGTCGACCTACGACCGTCATTGCTTCGAATACCACTTCATCCGATGGAAAAACAATATCCGAGCAATCCGATGCAGAGGTGGAATCAAGGGTCCGAAAATGAGCCACATCACCATCTATCTCCTTCCCAGAGGAAGAAGTAGAATGGTTATCTGCAGAGTTATCTATAGATTCACATCTAAGCTCTACTGCAGATATAAGAGATTCTATTCCACCCACCTCGTCGTCACCTGATGTGGTCACAGATGAAGCTAAGGTTCCAGGATTCGAAGAATAAGGAGTTTGGATAAACTCTCTCCGTAAAGGATCCCTGGAGGATGAAATTGTATCTATACCAGCTGCAGGAGGGGGAAGATTAAACGTACCCATCAATGAAGAGTACATCCCGACTCCTAAACTCTCAGTAGGTGGACGGGGGTTACCCACTAAAGGAATAGTAGAGTCAGAGTTTGCTTGAGGATCAACTGGGCAATAGTCCAACTGATCAACCTTAACGATTTTCCCCTCATGAGGAAAGCAAATGACGCGAAACATATTCGAAACAACGGCATCCATCTCGTATACCCAATTCCTTCCTAAGAGGAGATTATAGTCTAGGTTAGCATCTATGACCTCTACTTCAATATTCACGACCTTTCCTCCAACACATATAGGAAAGGCTGGGATAATCCCGTATGGCCTATGAGAATGACCATCAAATGCTGTCAATAGGGTGGGTGAAGGAGCAACCGACGGTGATCCAATGGCCTTCCAGCATGACATAGACATGACACACGTGGAAGCTCCCTCATCTACAACCATTCGAAAAATATTCGTTTTCTGGTAGGTAGACTTTATCTGGAAAGCCATGTGATGAGGAAGTCTCTTTTTGACATTACTCATATCAAAAGTGAGAGCTAAGGAATTACTTGGATCGGCTGCCCCCATTGCCGATAGCAAGGCACTTCGTTGAGCAGGACATGACTGGAGAACCTCTAACGCGGACATAGAACATGGACTCTGAGCCAGATCCTCAACAATGGAGTAATTCTGGGCTGCCCTAATATTAGGGTTGATAGTCGCGCATTTTGCGGAACCTTTCGGTACCCGAGGTATAGTCTCAACAGAAGGTCGCTCAATATGAAGCGGGTTGTTAGTTTCAGGAACTGATTTACCCTTGGAAGTTTCACCTTCACCATAATCACGTGACCGAGTGGTCACATTAGCGTGAGCACCCATCATGAAGACATTTGATGACTTGTCCCCTTCCTGGTTGCCCCCTGCGGAGGTACCAGGGTTTGAACTCGCGCCAGCAAGAAGTTGCTGCCCGTGGGGAAATGGGTTAGTTAACACAGCTTGAGAACTAGAAGTCCCTTGCTGTCCTAACAAGCGCTCAACGTCTTCAATCTTGGGGCAGAGATGAGTTAGATGGTCTCCATTGCACAACTTGCATGGAAACTTGACTTTCTTTCTCGACTCATTTCCACCACCACCGGCGTTGTTGTCGGATTTATTTGCATCAGGCTTCCCATCCTGGTTCTTTTTCTTACCTCGTCCTTTCTTTTTCCCATTGGAATTTTGATTTCCTTTGGGATTATCAGATTGTACGACATTTATTGAAGAAGTTTGGGAAGCAGGGGGATTAGACGATGTGACTTGGTTGTTAGAAGCAGTTTGCAAGGACAACTGCTGCAATTGATTCAACAAGTTCACGGTAGTTGTGTCTACTGACCCGACGATACCATCCGCGTGCGGACCTGGCTTCGACTTAGCTACATCAACCTTAGATCCAGGAGCATCTGGCAAGTACTTTTGTAGGATCCCAGACTGAGAGTAGATCAATTCTAATTGCTGGGCCCTAAAAATGGCTTGCTCTTCAGAATAGACCCCAGACATGGAGACATCCTTGGAGATCTCGAGTTGTAAAGACTTCAAAAACCACTCGAGACGATACTCCGGAGGGATTTCAGCTTTAAGGAGCCTCTTTCTCCGTCTCCATTCCTGAATATGGTCAGAAATGTGGGTTGCCTTATCCTGACGAAAGGTGGCCAGAAGTTCAGTTCCGGCATCATAGCGGACAGGCAACTGGAAGTGATTTAAGAAAATATTGGCTAAGTCAGCGAACGATGTAAAGCTGCGCCCTGGCAACTCTATATACCATTTGGATGCATTACCAGTCAAGGTGCGCTGAAAGAGTCTCAACCTAATCGAGTCATCGATAAGGGAGTTAGATGAGCACCACAAATGGAATGTGGTTACATGGTCGCCTGGGTCTTCACCACTCTTCCCTTCGAATTTTGGAATGTCCGAAGGGAGTTTGGTTGGGACTGGAGGCCAGGCCGGATTGTACTTGATTGGGTCATTTGTTAACTTAGTGAGATCTGGCAAGTTTAACGTTGCCAGAAATGGAAGCCTAGGAGGACCTTGGGGATTCCACCCAGACTGGGCAGAACTCCCAAAGCTCTGAAAAGATTGTCCTGGAATTTGGGAGGCACCAGGCTGCCCGAAGTAACCAGTAGAACCGGCTGAACCAAAAGGCAAGCCTTGTGGTCCAGCAAAATTCGGAGTTTGACCAACTCCAACCGTATGACCTCCATAACCAGCAAAGTTTCCTCCTAAAGGATTGTAGGGAGTTGATAACCCCTGATACGGATTCCAAGCCGAAGCAAGGGGAGGAATACTTTGGAACATGCTAACCGTGGAGTACGGCCTATTCCCTTGTTGGCCGATAAACGGATTCCCAGTTCCCGCGCTACTAACCCCAGGGTTATTCCAACCATGGAAAGGATTGCTGCTTTGTCCTACAGAAGAAAAAGGCATGGATCCTACCGTCGGGTTGGAATGTGGTATATGACCACTTCCGAAAGGAAAACCCTGGAATGAAGCCGATCCGCCCATCATGGACGTAGCGGCACTAAACGGAACCGATGGAATACCCTGTGATTGGGTGCCAAAAGGGAAGGATCCAGTACCAAAAGCATTGGTTTGGGCATTTCCGCTCGTGGACGGAATGGAGGTAGACCCAACTAAAGATGTGCTAGCAAAATATCCAAACAAGGAAGTAGAGGAGATGGAAATGGTTCCTCCCCCTTGCACCGATGTTGGGGTTTGCATAGTCGTAGCACTCGTAGAAGCCATGCTTCCAATAGTGGTCATCGATGGTAAGCGCGTAGCGTAACCTGGACTTGACAGTCTATGTGTCGGAGTCCCAACGTATTGTAATACGTCTGGATGACTAGATGGTAGTGGAGAATTTGGAGCCACTAATGACTCTGAAAGTTCTTCTACCTCAACGTTATTCTCCGCTTGAAAGAGAACTCGAGAAAGGACTGGAGTGTCCCTCTCTTGCTCAGAAGTGCCAGGCTTCGCTTGGCCGCTAATGCCCCCGAGAGGAGGATCAATCCCAAATGCGTCAACCGGCGTGGGATGGAACCCACCGGTAGTATTGCCTCTGCGCCTTCTAGGAGAAGGTTCTAAACTTGGTGGCGAGAGACCACGAAGTCTTCGAGACCGTCTTGGAGATCGGTCAGCCACTTTGAATTTTTTGTTATGATCTAACTAAAGACTCAAAAAATTGAAAGCTAGGCCAACTAGGAGCACAGAGCACACACTATAAAGTCCCTAAAGATACAGCCAGTCAAAGAACTTCCAAGTATTTCCGCTCCAGGTGATTAAGACCGGACACCAAAATACGAGAAAGTGAAATAAGGGGCCTTCCGAAGATAGTCTGGGATGATGAGGGCCCAGTCTTATCAGCAAAGGTATTAGAGGAAGTTACACTGACCTCCTAACAACAGCCTGCGCCGGTGCAAGCCCCCAAGCTTCGCAAGGGTGCCCTCCAGTAGTACTGTCGAGAGTGATGCAACGTCAACCTCAAGTGCCACGGGATTCCCCTCCGCAGCCACCTGTTTAGTTCCCTAGGAGAAGCAACTATGGATACCAACTCGTCGCAGAAGCCAGGCGGAACAGTCGTGAGGTAAGTTCGGACAAGTAGGAGAGGGGGTATCTCTCTTCCCTGTCTTCACAGACCCTCGTGCTTAACTCCCAGATCCGGAGCTTTCCTGGTCTTCCTAACGCTATTGGATTTTCTCTCATTATTCAGACTCCTATGTTTGACGTTTATATGGCCTTGGAGAGTTAACTCTCCACTCGCCTAATCTAAGGCCCTAAAATCCTAATCTTGTTGGTGTAACTGACTAAAACAAAAAGTTCTAGTGAATTTTAGTTAGCGCTTGATTTTATTAGGCTGTTCTTTAAGTCACAAGGTAACGGAAGTGAAACTAGTGGTGTTTTTTTTGACGCAAAAGAAATTAATAAAAACTTAACTACATGCACATGCACTTTTTCATTTTTCGATGAAGAGCAATTTCTATAGGGTTCAGAGGTACTTCTAATAAAAAAAATTTCCTTTTCTTTTCGTTAATGCACACTTCACACTCACAAAAGCTACCAAAGCTATGTATGCCTAAAAGGGGATGCAAATCTATCTTAATGCAACAACTATATGTGGATGCAAGATTCAAAACTACTCTAAAAACAAAAATGAAAGTTGCTTGCTTATCAAACTTTATCTTGCCACTTAAGATGCCTAGATGGAATATGAGATGTTTCCATTCATTTCGTCTAAACACTAAAAACAAGTTCTAAGACAAACATAAAGCACTTGCACTTCTCTAAAAGGAAACCAAATGAAAAGCAAGTTCAAGAAAGCAAAACTAAGATTTTCAAAAGGTTTTCTTCAAAGCAACAAACAAAAAAGTCTTTTCAAAAAATGCTCTCAACAACACTGAAACTTGTGATTGAAGAATAGGCAATTAAACACTTTTGCGAATCAACACCACTTAATGGATGAAAACCCAACAAAAATAAATGTGTTTGAAATCGCTCTTAACAATCAAAATCAGCAATGAAAGCCTTGGCAATGAAAACCAAAAAGATCAAAAAGACAAATTCCAAGAAAGTGTCAAACAACAACTTTCATGAAACAAAGAAGTAGATGGTCACAAAAAGCGATTTTGTCAAGCAAACAAAAAGTCACCAAAAGCAAAATTAACACAAAGATTGAATTCAATCTTCCTACCCTGATGAAACAGAGCAGCCAAGATTCCTAGCAAGAAATCTTGCGTGCTTTAGCCAAAAACGATGACGCTTGCAATCAACAAAACACAAGACCAACACTCCTTATAATCAGAGAGAATTCTGAACGAGATGCTTGCTGTAAAAAAAATAACTGATACTGGAAAATCATTGTTTCAGACTGACTCAAACCACAAGACAAACCTTCAGAGGCCAAAAAGATTTACAAATCTTGAAAATTGGAATATATACGCGACTGTACTGTAGTACAGATTGCGTGTATACGCGACTGTTTTTGAGGAAACTTGTGTATACGCGGGTTCACTCAAAGAAACAAGCGTATATACGCCTCTGTATCTAAGAAAAACATCATATATGAAAAGCTTCAAGAAAAATAAAAAAGACAAACTGAAGAAACTGGCAAAGCTTAAAGTTCAAGAATAGACCAGACAGTAACAGCAAGCAGACAAGGCAGCTGAGCCCTGATTGGCTTGAAAAATACCCAAACTAGGAACAACAAGAGTGTTGTCCCCAGCGGAGTCGCCAATTCTGGTAGAGGGAATTACTCCCCTAGGGCTTTTTGGGTGAAACCCTAGCAGACTGAAAGTTGTCTATTCAAAGAAACATGCATTCATACAGCCATTATGCTATTATAAGCAAATTCTATGATAAGGGTACGTACCTTCGGTCCTACGTTTGAGAAGACCTTTAGGGTGCAAACCCTTCTTGGAGTTCCCTTCTTCTCTTTTGTCTTGCAAAACAAACCATTCAAAGAACACAGTAGTACATGGACAAAAACTTATAAAGAAACCATCTTCATGTTATAAATAAAGGTAGTTAGTTATGAAATTCAAACAACCATTTACACATGAATTCAAAACATGAATATCATTAACATAAAGAAGATTCATTTTGGGAACCAAGACATGTGTTTCTTTTATTATAGACAAATAAAGTACATAAAAAGGAATATGTTCACCTGAGTCACCTTCAGCAGGCTCCAAGCAAAGCTTCCTTCCGGATCCGTTCCAGCCTCAAGCCTCTAACAAAACTCCTTCCATGCCTCTCTCCATGATGTCATAAATGGTGGATGAACATCAACACACAAGGAAACAAAGGTTTCCTGTACAAAATGGGGGAAGTGCAGAAGGCACAAGGGACTTCAGACCTGGTCAAGGGAAAAATCTCAGCATAATAACCTTTCTCTCTATTCTCTCCTTTCTTAGGCCTTCCCTTTGAGGTCTTTTTATACCATCTCCAAAGTAGTTTTTTAGTTAGGAGTTGGTTGGGAACAGTTGGGCCACGGGCACTAACAGGTGATCAGCAGGTAAAACCCGCGATCTCCGCCCGAAAAGAAGGAATTTTATATTTTTTTAAGTGTTTTAATACATACACGCGGGTTGGATATACACAGACCCGCGTATACACGCGTTTAACTCAGGGCAATGTCGCGTATAAGGGATAAAACAATGTTTTTTAAATTTTAGGACCAGGTCTGGAAGGAGGGGTTTCCCTAGGCCATGAGTATAGCATCACAAACCATAAGAGTGAGATTTGGAGCTATAACAGAGTGTCTGCCCCCCCTGCGTCTGAAATTTATTCTTCCTCTTCCTCTTCAAACACCTCTTTCTGTAGAAGAATCTTGAGTAAGATTCTTCTCTCTATGTGAAAGACACACAACCTCTTCAGAAGACTAAGGAGTTGCCTTCTTCCCAAAAGCTTTCTATCTTTCAACAAATTTTTTCACGAGTCAAAGGTAATATCTTTGAGGTTTCCATTTGCTTGCAATGACTCAAGATAATTTGAGTAAGTGGGATAAAGTGCCTTGAAAAAATCTATCAAAGGAACGTCCAGTTCAACATTAGCGACTTTGATATATCATGCATAATATATTTTACTTATGATGCAAGAGCAAGAATATCATCATTTTGTAATTCAAGGATGAACAATTTAATCATGGGTTGAACAACTTCAAGTGCAGAGTGTAAGTCATAGAGTTCCTTCAGTTTTTGTAAGGCTTCGGAAGCATTTGAAAATGGTGAAATATGGCGACTCACCTCTTCATTTACTGATGCTGCAATCAATGCATAAGCCTTGCTGTTCTTATTTTCCAAAATGGCGAATTCCTTGTCTGAGGTAGGTGTTTTGGGAAGTTTTAGTTTCTATGGATAAATGCCTAAACCCCTAGACTAGTAGCTAAGTCTAGAACAATAGTGAAAAGCATTCTCTACTTTTTCTATAACCAATAGATTAAATAAGACAGTAAAGAAACCTACCTGAAGCTTTCACTTACTCCTTATCTCCCTTGACCAATTATGTCGCTCCTTTCCGTACTTAATCCGCTTGAAATGTACCTGCACACATAAAGAAGACAAAAACCGATCAAAGCATATGATAATTATCTATTGATTAAACATAAAATGGAATCAAGTGCATAATACACATATGGAAGCATCAATAAACAATACAAACATATGGAAAAAACTTTGAACACTTTATTAGTAAAAGGAAGAGTTACAACCCAATTTGCTTGATTCAGTGCCACTCCTCCAGTTCAATCCCATCCTCTCCTCATAACAAGCAAGACATTTTGACATCATTACAATACTTGAAACCAACTCAAGTCTCATACTAACAACATCTCCCTATAATTCAATGATTTCCAGCCCCTGATCACTTAGATGAGTGGTCTTTTTATAGGTGAATGAAGGAAGTTATGCCATAAATGGTGACAATGAATGCCCTCCCAAACTTAGGATTTAGTTCCATGGAGGAAGGGATAAAGGGATTGATGTTCCTTAACTTCCTCCCTCATCCAATTTCGAGCCCAAAGGAGTGGATAACCTTGGGAAACTTCTAGAAGCATCCTATGGATAAGAATATTCCAAACCCTAATGCATATTTCACTCAAATTCGCCCAGCGTAGGCCAAAGAGGGCTCAAGTGCGCTGCAATGCACCCTGGAAGTGTACTGGGCTGCACTGCAGTGCACCCTGATAAAGGCCTACCTGCATTGATATTCTTAGAGGTAGTTTTTGGATGATTTCAATCATGGAATCTCTTGGGAAGGAGGCATTTTGATGGTTGACTTCATTAGGGCATGTAACAATTGAATTAGGGTTTGATGGGCCCTAATAGTACTGATCTGTAAGTCGGGGTTGATGTGCCCAAATGGATCTGTAACAGTTGCCCCCTAAAGCATGAAGTCGTAAATATGTATGTCGAGTGAAATACTTTACTATGTGGAGAGGAGGTTTCGAAGTGGAAGGTGACCTGCATCAACTACAATACATATGTCATGATAATTTGATTTTTTCTCATGAAATTGTTGAGGGGAGGCATACCCATGTTCAGCTTATAAACTTTCATTACATGTACAAATATTGTCGTCTACAGATATAGACCCATGAATGGATGACCATGAATTTAAGGCCATTGTAAATTTGATTTAGTACTCCTGAAAATATCGTAGCTCGGATGGATGAAACTAGATCTGAGGTCTTTAATATCGTTCAATCTTTCGGTCAAGTACAAGTCTAACCATGTTAATAGATGATCTGAAGTCGAACATGGGAAGACATCGTCTGATTACCAGCCAATGATATAAGTCGTTAACGGACGCGAGATGAATCACCGATAATGATAATGACCCTCAAGGTACTATAGTACATTTCACATGGTGTGAATAAATGATTTGATGTCGAACACCATACAAAGTCTTTCGGTCGAAGGCCAATGATGTCAACCTATCGCCTGAAGCGAGAAACCTGCCATTGATGTATGCAAGCCTCAAGGTACTGAAGGGGTGTTTCTAAGTCAACTTCTTGGATAATGTGCTAATGTTAACAAGAAGAGAGTCGTCGCAGGAGGGCCTTGATGTATCCTACATCAACGATATGAAACGAGGTAAATGATTTTGGAGATGAAAATCAACCGACGATAGAAGGTTCAGGAATGACAGTCATGAAAATGAAGGTTTATGGTATTGCAAAGGATGAAGTTTGAAATGAATGACTTCTCTTGAACATGTTGGCGACACTAAAATGAATTGATAACATTGACCCAAAACAAAGTAATGGATGGTATGATAGACCAACAGTGTGATAACCATCAAGCTGAATGACCCAACCCACATAGTCATGGTGATGAGGTGAAAGTGTCATATTCAAGACTGACTTGCTAAAATAAAGTGTTCTCCCCTTTTTCCCATTTTCCCCAGTCATCGCTCACTAGTACCTCTTTATTCTTATCAAGCTTGAGGAGGATAACATATGCTTGTTGTATAATTCCACCCTGCGGGTGAATCCATCGCTATTTGATGCTTTAATGAGTCTAGAAAAAGTGAAACTCAGTCTTGTCTAGAGGGACAAGTTTGTCGCTATTTGATGTTTTTAACGAGTTTAACGACAAAGATAACTCGGTCCTTTTCATGTTTAGAGAGTTTGACAAAGGACGAAAAGGAAACTCCAAAAGTTCTTTTTTGTAGATTTTTCTCTCAAGTCCAAAAAAGCATAAAACAATATGAGAGAGAACCTATTGACCATGTTCGACCAACGTATTCCTTTTTCGTAGTTAATCTATCTTAGCCCGAAAAAGTGGTTAAACTTATAGTGAGTAGATATCAATTCCAATCCGTTAACGAGCTGGAAATGACAAGCGCTCGAAAAATTTTTCATGTTTAGAGAGTCTGAAAAGAGCTTAAAGAGGACTCCATTTTGAGAAATGAGTGGTGTCTAGGGTAGAAACTGGTTCCGATGATGTTGGAACTTCTCAAAACATGTTTATTTATGTGAAGAGGCTGGCTAATAAGACCACTCATTGCAACTATTCCTCAAAAAGGGTAAAACAACCAAGTGAAAGCGTATGATCGGCCAAACGGATGGTGGTGATGGGATGAAAACAACCAAGGCTCATCTGATGAAAAAGGCTGATAGAATGGAAATCATGAGGGTTAAAATGGAAATGGGTTCATTTTTAGACAAGCTTGAACCATAGGGAACTGTGCTTGGATTCAGTTTCATGTTTACACAAGCTTGAAATGAAAAACTATGCTTGGATTCAATTTCATTTTTACACAAGCTTAAAATGAAAAACTATGCTTGAGATTAGTTTACATGCCCCCAACATGATGAAAGGAAGAGTCTTCTATAACCAGATGGAAGTCCCTGCGGTGAAGCAGGATGGTTATCCAACACCTTTTTGGCTTCATCTAGATAGGGACAAAGGTGAATGGGGTGATTCCCTTCACATAACCTATAGGGAAACTTAACTTTACCATTAGGTGCATGCCCCCCAAGCTTCATTACATTCACCTAAGTAGACTACTCATGGCTATCAGGTGGATGGAATGAAGGTTCTTTTACGAGATCAAGTGAAAGACTCTACCGGGATGTTACGAGATCTAATCAAATACTCGACTTGGAACTTGGGACCTTGTTTCATTTTTTAAATAAGCTTAACAAAAGACAAGGAGCTATGTTCATACTCCTTGTTTCATTTTTTAACGAGGTTGACACAAGACCAGGATCTATCCTCATATTCTTTGTTTCATTTTTTAACGAGGTTGACACAAGACAAGGAACTATCCTCATGGACCTGTTTCATTTTTTAATGAGGTTGACACAGTAAAAGAACTATCCTCATACCCTTGGTTTCATTTTTTAATGAGGTTGACACAAGACAAGGAACTATCCTCGTACTCCTGGGTTTCAAAACTCATAAGAGGTCATGAAGGAGATATTTGGTTCCAATGCCCTCAGTACATGATGTACAACATCACTGAATTGGTCGTCAGTTGATGTAGGTATGGAATAGGTTTCCACATAATTAACCCGTCGTGGGGATGATACCATTGGTACAAAAGGAACATTTAGGGAAGATGGTTGACTGGAAGCCATATTTGGACTGGGAAATGAAAGCTGGTCAATGGTGACAATTCTTCCTTCATGCAGGAAAAAAATCACTCAAAAGAGTGTTGAAAAAATAGCTCCCATGCCATAAACATAGTTACGCCCAAGAAGTAAATAGTAATCTAAAGGTCCTGGGAATACCATAACGTTCAGATAAATGATTTTTCCTCCCAAAGTAATATGTAACTGAGGGAGGATCCATAATGGTTGACTGGTTCCTTTGTTAAAAGCCAACAAATTCTGGGTAACAGGCACTAGCAGCGGAGATCCAAGCGCTTGCCAAGCAATTGAGGAAAGGATACTCACAGATGCACCTTCATCTATAATAGTGCCTGATACAATCATATTACAAACCTATACTATGACCTCGAAAGGCACATATGAAGGAAGACGAAATCCTGCCAGTCGATTTGAATCAAAGGAAGTGGCTAGACTACTTGGAGGGGGTACCGCAAGAATGGGAGAATTAACCCCTTGAGTTACGAGAGCGGGAGGATTTTCCTCCTGTCTTGATGGAACAGGAGGATTCCCCCCAATCTCATTTGAATCTGAAGAAACAAAAATAAGTCGAGTGGTATCATATTCACTCTTTTCGGGAAAGGTATGATTTACTGAAGGTGAAATCAGGTCAACTATTACCTTGACCTGTTGATTTGGTTCGGGTATAGACTCTTAGGATTCACTTTCAGAGAGAGTGGGTTTGACCGACAATTGATTTTGTTCAGTGAATTCCTCAACTAATGAAGGATTTATGGAGAGTTTCCTGTAACTAGATGGAAGTCGCCGCGATGAAGCAGGATGGTTATCCAACACTCTTTTGGCTTCATCCAGATAGGGACAAAGGTGAATGGGGTGATTCCCTTCACATAACCTACAGGGAAACTTAACTTTACCCTTATGTCCATGAAATTTACTACCACTAGTTGATGGTGTGTCACCAACATGATCTCCAGAAGTTGATGACATAGGATGATGTGAACAGGAAGACCATTCTTCTAAGATCTTAGGAATATCAAGACAATTTCAAAGAGGATGGTATCCCGCACAAAGTTTGCATGGATATCGAAATTTTTGAGGCTTGTTGGATGGTTTCTCATCATATGTTGCATTCAAAGCAATGTCCCTCTGTTGAATTTGCTTCTTCTTCTTCTTCTTCCCTTTATTCTTCTTCTTAGCCACCTGGTTACTAGTACCATACTTTCACTAGGTGAAGAGGAAGAAGGGGAGGAAGAAATGACTGAGAAAGAAGGCAAAGGGTCAACCTTAAGATCAACTGGAGGTTGATTTTGTCCAGTTGGAGGAGTATTCAATTGCAGAGAAATCATGACATTTTTGAACCAAGGAGGTTGAAAAAAACCATATTGGCAAGCCAACGGTAAGTCCCGGTAGGGATAATGTAGCCATATATGGAGCACCAATATTTCAAAAAGAAGGAAAAGGAGTATGATTCCCATCAAAAGGAATTCCTTGGTTGGTGGACTCCGGATTTGTTGCCATATGTTTCAACCTAAGATCAACTAAGGAGCGAGCATGGAGGATGTTATCAACGATCAATTAAATTTGTTTTAATCAAATTAACATAACAAAACAAAAGAGGGATAATTTAGGCAAAAGGTTTACCAAGTAACTGTGAACTGTAGATTACCTCCTAGCGAACGGAGAAGTACGAGCAGGCAATCTCCCCGAATGCTATGTTCGGTGTAACACAGTGTACAAGGTGGCTGACTCGGTTACCTAAGGATGGATAGCAACCTAGTGTGGTCCTCCCATATATACCCAGAAGTACGTGGAGGCCCAATCCGTATAAGCATTGTCTAATGCAAAACCGCACAGTGAGAGCATTCCCATATACTTTATGTATTGTAACACTGTCCTATAAACCTGAAGGTACGCGGATGAGCTATGATATACTCACATACGTGGAATGAGGTATCACACTTGGGATGTATTGCAAACAAGTTAGTGACAACTGCTTTGTTTTACGACACCGAAACATGTCTCTAACCTAGACCTCTAAATGTTTTTCGTAGGTGACAATGCTCCATTAGGTAAATTCAGATAAATTTTAAGTTAATCTTCTTTATAATTTTCCTTTCAAGGTTCACCACGTGATGTATGTTTGCAATTCCTAAAATGCAACTAATATGATAAGCATTCTTTCCATTCAATTGAACATTGAAAATCCTTAGCTAGTAGGGATAAAGCAATCATATTTTTGACAAAGAGAAAAGAGCACATCTAATTCAATTTCCCTAGCTATTCCTTTCAAGCATTCACAAACTACAATATCTATAATGAAAAATGCATGTATTTCTTTTTTATTTCCCTTAATGAATAAAAAGGAAAACTAATGCACAATCGATCAATAAACTCTTTTCATAAAAATGATGATTTTGCGACAATTTCTTTTCAAGGAAAGGAATACTTTATGACAATTTTGTTTTCAAAGAAATGAGGAACTACGACACTTTCAATGAAAATACTAGTCATATGCACACATCAATCAATCGATCTTTCATGAATGAAGACTTTACAACAATTCAATTTTCGAAGGAAAAGACGATTTTATGACACTTTCTTTCGACAAAGATCAATCGACCAAAAAACTAACTTTCGACTATAGATTGAAAATGACAAAGTAAATACATAAGAAACATTTATCAATCCTAGTCTAAGTAGGGCCAGCTAAGGAGATGAAAAACTATTTTCAAAGACAAGACATCATTGACATTCAGCAAATCATTCAAACAGGAGAAAATTGGCAAAAAACTTCAGCTCCTAGATGGGAAACTGACCCTCAAGGGATCAACGCAGGCTGCAGTGAGAGACAGTGTGCTTTAGTGCACTGGCTCTATGTGGGAAGTGCATTGCAGTGCACTGTGTCCTTCACTGGGCTGCACTGGTGATAGTAAGCCATTTTTGAAGGCAATTTGACACAATTTTGACTCAATTTTCAATGAAATAAGATTGAAATTCAATCAACGACCACAAGTACAGTATGTAAAAATATCTTAAGAGGCTGATAAGCTACTAAGATGGATAATCGATCCCCAGTGGAGTCACCAATTTGTTTTGGGAAGTTTTAGTGTCTATGGATAAATGCCTAAACCCCTAGACTAGTAGCTAAGTCTAGAACAACAGTGCAAAGAATTCTCTACTTTTTCTATAACCAATAGATTAAATAAGACAGTAAAGAAGCCTACCTGAAGCTTTTTCTTACTCCTTATCTCCCTTGACCAATTATGTCGCTCCTTTCCGTACTTAATCCACTTGAAAAGTCCCTGCACATAGACAGAAGAAAAAAACCGATCAAAGCATATGATAATGATCTATTGATTAAACATAAAATGGAATCAAGTGCATAATACACATATCAAAGAATCAATAAACAATACAAACATGTGGAAAAAGATTTGAACACTTTATTAGTAAAAGGAAGAGATACACCCAATTTGCTTGATTCAGTGCCACTCCTCGAGTTCAATCCCATCCTCTCCTCATAACAAGCAAGACATTTTGACATCATTACAATACTTGAAACCAACTCAAGTCTCATACTAACAACATATCCCTATAATTCAATGATTTCCAGCCCGTGATCACTTAGATGAGTGGTATTTTTATAGGTGAATGAAGGAAGTTATGCCATAAATGGTGACAATGAATGCCCTCCCAAACATAGTATTTAGTTCCATGGAGGAAGGGATAAAGGGATTGATGTTCCTTAACTTCCTCCCTCATCCAATTTCGAGCCCAAAGGAGTGGATAGCCTTGGGAAACTTCTAGAAGCATCTTATGGATAAGAATATTCCAAACCCCAATGCATATTTTGCTCAAATTCACCCAGCGTAGGCCAAAGAGGGCTCAAGTGCACTGCAATGCACCCTGGCAGTGTACTGGGCTGCACTGTAGTGCACCCTGATAAAGGCCTGCCTGTGCTGATCTTCTTAGAGGCAGTTTTTGGATGATTTCAATCATGGAATCTCTTGGGAAGGAGGCTGGTTGACTTCATTAGGGCATGTAACAACTAAATTAGGGTTTGATGGGCCCTAATAGTACTGATATGTAAGTCAGGGTGGATGTGCCCAAATGGATCTGTAACAGTAGGTTGTTTTGGTTCTTTGTCTCCTTCTCCAACACACACTCCTTTCCACAACTCATTAAAAATGAGAGTGTGTTTGATTTTCCGAGAGCAGGAAAAAAAACTCAATGTTTGTGTACACGTTGAATTATATGACTGCACCTCTTACCAAATGCCAAACAACGTGATTAGGAAATATGAACATCATGTTCCCATCTTTGAAGGAGGCAATGGTCATTCAACGCACAGTCTCCCCATTGCTACTCTCTCAATGCTAATACTAGTCTTTCAATTCTGTCACTCTTCAATTGTAACGCTGTTGTTGGTCTTCTTAAGCAGGAAGAGAGTTGCAACACGCCCGAACTGAAGATAATTTCTAGCCAGTTGTACACTCTTTATAGCCAATAAATCACTTCATAAAATCAGTCCCTTAGTGAGGTAGGTTCAGTGTCACACTCAGAATTTAATATGGCTCTCAATAGTGATAGAATCTTATCCCTTCAGCCATAAACTCAACTAAGAACTAAGGTGATTCTTCCCATAATAAAAGTGTTTTTCATTTATTCTTAGAGAACCACATCTAGACTGTAGTAAATAGTTGCGCTAATACAAGAGGGAGATTAGATTTCCTTTAAGGGAGAACTGGTGCCATCAGAAACTAGAACTCGGCCTTGTCTCTTTACCCAAAATATGACCTCTATTCTCAAGATTCGACTAATAGAACTAAAAGGGAATGCTGCCATGAAAAATATAGTAGAGTGGCCATGGAGTTCAACGCATTTTAATGCATGACATTCAATGCACAATCCAACATCCAACGTACACAACAAACTGGCAAGCAACACGTTCAATATTAAGCTAAAAGAGCATTCAATAGACAAAGAATATGGCAGGGATTTTAGGAGTTACAAAAAGCCTAAATCTAAATTTGGGAGTTGGTGTAGTGGGAGGAGGTGGACTGCAAGGACAGAGAAGGAATGTCAGAGTGCACTGAACATAATAATACAACATCCAATTAATGCAACACAGAGAAGTAATTTGGCTAGAGGACAGATAGAATAATGGTAGATATGACAGATTAGGAGTTACAAGGTAGAGAGGGAAGCCAAATAATGACCATGGCTCTGATACCATGTCAGGCCAGGAGGTAACTCCTCAAATGAGATTATTATTATTCATTTAGGCTGTTCATTATGATATACATGAGGAAGTGACTGTTGAGTTTCATCTCCCGACGACTCTCCATTTTCTCTATTATTTATTTACACTATTTACAGTTGTTCACCCAATCCCTATGATTAGGTGTCAATAAAAACATCCTGGAATTTCACTGTTGGAGTTAGTGCAAATTGATATGCCATTGGTCCAATCCTCTCAAGGATCTTGAAAGGCTCGGAATACCATGGTTCCAACTTGGCACATGAACCAATCCTCAAAGAGATTTTCTTGGGCTTGATGTGCAAATACACATTCTCCCCAACCTAGAAACTCCTTGAACACCCCGTGTTGATCCACATAAATCTTATGTATATATTGTGCTGCCTTCAATTTCTTCCTTATAACCTGCATTTCCTCCTCCATGTTTTCCAACATTTCTGGTCCATTAAGTACTCTATTCATTGGATCACTATAGCTGATGGAAGTGTTACAACTCTGCCCATGTAATGCCTCGAAAGGAATCATCCTTAATGATTCCTGATAATCATTTTTGTATGTGAACTCAACCAATGTAATATACTCCTCCCATTTCCTTTGCTAGTGCGTCACGTACATCCTCAACATATCCTCCAAGATCCTGTTGACCCTCTCTATTTTTCCATATGTCTGTGGATGATAAGTTGTACTGAAAGCCAACTTTGTACCCAAGCCTGGAAATAGCTTCTTCCAAAACTTGGAAGTGAACTTTGCATCCCTATCTGACACAATTTTCTTTGGAACACCATGCAGTCTCACTATCTCTTTGATGAAGACCTGTGCTACATCATTATCTAAATATGTAGTCTTTACTGGAATGAAGTGAGCTACCTTGATCAAACTGTCAACCACGACCATAATAGAGTCATGTTGCCTCACTATCCTCAGAAGATCTGTGATGAAATTCATGGAAATGACCTCCCATTTCCATTCCAGAATTGCTATAGGCTGTAGTAAACCACTTGGATGCTTGCATTATGCCTTGAACTGCCTACAATCTAAACATCTAGCCACAAAGTCTGCCACTTCCTTCTTCAGATTCGGCCAATAATAGAACTTCTTAACCGCCGTCAATGTCTTCTGATATCCTGGATGACCCGAGTATGGATTTATGTGAAACTCCCTCAAGATAAGCTTCTTGAGCTCATTGTAATTCGCCACATAGATCATGTCTCTAAATCTCACCAAACCATTTGCCGTGAGAAGATAGTCTGCATCCCGATCACTTGTACCTATACATGTAACTGTGGTCTACTGTAACCTGTGCATAATCTCCATATATTTTTCATCCCATTATCCTATCTGCAAGATCCTATCTTGTAACTCTGTACCATAAGAGCTCATAGCTACTATATGATTTACCTGTACCTTCCTGCTAATAACATCTGCAACTCGGTTCTCCTTCCCTTTGATGTATTTGATCTCAAAGTCGAACTCACTAAGGGTAGCGAACCATCTAGATTCCCTAGATTTTAAATTTGACTGATCAAACAAATACCTCAACCCACTGTGATCGCTCATCAATGTAAACCTCCTGCCAAGAAGATAGTGCCTCCACTTCTTCAATGCATGTATAATCGCTGCTAGATCAATATTGTGCGTTGGATGGCTCTACTCATGAGAAATCCACCAAGTTATATCTTGCAAGAATTTGTACACACTACAAACTCCTTGTCTGGATCCATAATATTTAGCATTGGTGCATGTGTCAACAATTGCTAATGCTGATAAAAACTAGCCTCACATTCTTTTGTCCATTCGAACTTCTTACCTTCCCACTGTAATGACGAGATATGATATGAAATGTGTGAGAATTTCTTGATGAACCTCCTATAGTAACTTTCCAATCCCATAAATGATCTCATCCCATCCACATTCTTGGGATTTTCCCACTCCATGATGGCCCTTATCTTCTCTGGATCCACTGCTATGCCATCCTTGGAGAAAACATGCCCCAAATAATGTACCTCAGTTTGAAAGAAGCTGAACTTGCTAATTTTAGCATACAACTGATGCTCTCTATGTAATCTTGATATTGTTTCTAAATGTTCGACGTGTTCTTCCTCATTCTTAGAATATACCAGTATGTCATCAATGAATAGGATAAAAAACTTGTCCAGATAAAGAAGCAACACACTATTCATCAAAGACATAAATGTAGTTGGAGCGTTAGTCAAACCGAATGGAACAATGACAAACTCATAATGCCCATACCTGGTCTTAAATGCAGTCTTGAAGATATCCTCTTCCTTGATGTGTACCTGACGGTATCTTGATCTCAAGTCGATCTTAGAGAACACTGCCGCTCACTTCTACTGATAAAAAAACTCATCAATCCTTGGAAAAGTGTACATATTCTTTATCATTACCTTGTTCAACTGCTTGTAGTCAATGAACAATCTAAGAGTACCATATTTCTTCTTCATGAACAACACGGGTGCACCACAAGGTGATACACTTGGCCTAATGTACCCCTTTTCCAACATTTCCTTCAGTTGCAACTTTAATTCAACCAAGTCAGGTGTGCTCATCCTGTAAGGTTCTTTTGATGTTGGGGCTGCCCCTAGCACCAACTCAATAGAAACGTCTACCTCCCTATGAGGTGGAAACTCTATAATTTCCTTAGGAAGTACATCATTAAATTTCTGCAAAACTGGGTACCTTCTCAATACATTTGCATCCTTAACCTCCTTACCCTTGTCACTAGAAATGTGTACTTCAACCATCACACAACCTTTTCTGCAACTACGTTTAGCTTGCATAGCAGTAACCATCCTCACTAATGTAGGCTTCTTATTCCCATGAAAATTCCTATTTTCTCCACTATCATCCAGACACTCAATGGCCTTGTCGAAGCAATCCACTTTGGTTCTGTGAAGGTATAGCCAATCCATACCTAAAAGCATACTATATGATCCCAATCACAATACATTCAAATGTGCCACTTTACGCATACCATTTAACTCAAATGCACAAGCTCTTATCCAATGGTGAACTCACTTCTTTGTACCTATAGCCAACTGTACCAACCAAGATTCTGAATGCACTTCTTTTCTCAAATCACACTTATTCACGAGGTCAGGGTTAATATAACTATAGTTATATCCATGATCAATCCAAATAGAAACAAATTGATCACAAAGCTTACCATCCATCTCAATGATCGATGCTTGATGATCCACTTGCCTGTTGTCCACAACTGCATAGATCCAAGGAATGTTGCGAAGAACATCACCAATTGTATGCACTTCCTGAGCACTATAAGATCTAGGGTCTACCACCACTTTGATACTACGGACAATCCCTCTTATGATGATCCTTACAACATATCGAACACTGTAATGGTTCCCTACCAATACCTCTAGCTTGCTGCTCTCCACGTCATTTCTCAGTTGTATTGAACCTCTTGTAAGGAACTTCATTTTATTTCTCACTTGCATCTTGAGGTCTTCCTCTCTTTGGTGGCCATTTTCCTTTATATTTCTCATTTCTTTTCAAGTCATGCTTAGGCTCAACTTTGCGCTTCGACTACTCATAATAATGCTTCAACTTTAATATGGCCTCCTCCAACGATCTAGGCTCATCGAACTCAATCTGATCTTTGCATGCAACTGGATGTCCACTGATGAATCTTTGAACCTTGGCCTTCTCCTCCCTAAGGTAAGGCACATATATCAACAACTCCAAAAATCTTCTAGTATACTCATCATCTGTCATAGAACCCATCTGCAACTCATAAAACTCCTTAGCTCGATCATCATAGTACCCCTTAGAAAAGTAATTCTTCTTGAAGATCCTTTCAAATGCATGCCAAGTCAAATCTTCCTCATGTATACCTTTGACATTCTTCACGTCTTCCCACCAAATATACGCTTTAGCTTTGAGACTGAAAGTTGAATCTTTGCTTTTATATTTTCTAAATAATCTTGCAATCTAAAGAATTTCCGCATACCATGCAACCATGCTTCTGCATCTTATGACTTCTTCATCTCTCCATTAAAGGTAGGTGGCTTTGCCTTCTTAAACTCATATGGAAAGTATCCCCTATCATTTCTCCTATAAGGATGATGATGATGATGATCATGATTCCTGTCATAAACAGAGCTGGAATAGTACATGTAGCTATAACCTCTCCTATCATTGTTTCCAACAACCTGCCATCTTTGATCATGTAAGATCTATCTGACCTATGTCTACTACGATACCTACTGCCATATGTCCCATTAGTTATGTCCTCATTTCTATATCTAATTCGAAGTTGTCTATGTTGCTGCAAATCTGACAAACTTTGAAGTAGTATCACATTCAACTCTTCTTGTTTCTCGTATGCATGCATGATTTTGCCATTGTCTGCTTTGAAACTCCTTATTTATCCCTTCAGGCTTCTCAATGTGTCTGCCAAGTCAGAAGAGTGCCCCACACCACGTTGACCATCTCTTGCATAGGGAGATTCTATGTGGTCTACCACCTTGCTAGCCATCTGATCTCTTTCCTGCAAGACATACTATGTTAGCTAAACCAAATCACAATAAACCAACGTACCTTAGCATAATTTAGGGAGGATACCTTGTTTGCAAGATTATCAAATCAACGTGATACATGTATAACATAATCATAACATCTATAGAAATATATCAAATAAGTGTATCAATGCATAAACATCATTCTAGTTAGGGTCCAGTCAGCAATGCAAGGTCATATCAACAATGCATGCTATGACCTCATGCATGAAAACAACCATTACTCCATTTCACACATTGCCACATGAAACTATCTACATGCACAAACAATGCCTAATCAACTACACATATGTATGAACACATGTAGTCGAGCATAAGCAATCAATTCTCGTAATCAACCTACAAGACTGATACATGTAATAAAAAATTCAAGAATGCACCTGACCTACAAGGATGTAGTCAAGTGACATATAATCAACATGTAAGCAACACATAACAATATGTAACCAGTCATATACTTCTGATGGTGCATCCCACGAAATCACATCAAGTTCCTCATGACAACCTTACTATAATCTTGATCGACATGATGAAATGCAACAAGCACATGGAATGCAAGTGTAAGATACACACATGCAACTGGCATGCATGCATGACCAACACTCTCACCCAAGGAGAGTGCAACCATGCTTTGATAGCAATCTATAAACCCCCTCCTCCCAGGTCCACCCAAGCAACCTGCCAGCCAAGGTAAACATGTGATGAGAAAGGATACTATAAGGGATTCAACTTCCTTGGTGACCTTAAGGAAATGGAACCGACAAAACATATTAAACAACTTCATCCACATTAGCAAAACCACCGTCAAGAGACATGTTAGCCACTTGGACATCCTGTCCCTGAGTCCCACTAATGATTTAAGCCTTTAAACCTAGAGTCACTCTCATGCTATAGGCATGAAAACATCTAGCAACCCAAAGTTTCTCTCATGATATAGGCATGACAACGTCCAACAATCCAATTTTGCTCTCATAGGCCTATGTGCGAGTGACTGTGGACTTTTCTCAACAGACCTGTGCTAGCGACCTCGATATTTGAGCCATTTTTGTAGCCTAGAATCCTAGCATATACACATAACTTGCTACAACCTTTAGAATCCATCAACGACATGATAACAATGCTAATAAATCAAAATCAACCTCGGGACTAGGCCTGAGCATCGCTAATTGGGACTAACATTCTGTCAAACACTTGGCACCAATGCAACATACAGGTCTAGGATACAAGACATAGCATAAATGACTGATAAAACTTATGAAACATAACCAGAAGGATCACCTCCTTCTCAATTGAACTATTACATCATCATTTAGGTTTTTCATCCATTCATTTAACATTTACAAGTAAATACATGAAATAACCATGACATAAACTAGTCATTCAACCATGCTTATAACGAACATAAAACCATATAAATATCATAGATATGACGACCATTAAATCCACATATAAACCAATGAAAAATTAAGAGAATTTAGCTTTTATTATTCATAGGAAAATTCGACCAGGTTTGGGACTTCCACGTACCACCCGACCATAGACATGGCTGAACCAAATCTCTCTTTCAGCTAGTCACCCCTGTGCTATATTCCAACCATGAATGTGGGATCTCATAGAACAACCAAGAGAATCCAGAGGTTAAACCACCTCCACCCTCATCAAAATGTGATCACACTAAAACCGATGCTCTGATCACAACTAAACCGAACTTGGAATGCCTTCCGAAATCCATCACTATCCTTGAGGAATTTTCTGTCTCCTCATCTCTCAGGCTTTACTCAATCCAACCCCCAATCACTAGGCCTTAAACTGAGACCAGTCTCTCAGGATTTATTGCAATCCAAACCAGGATCACTAGGCACTAAACTGAGACTTCTCCCTCAGGATTTACTGTGTATCCTGCCAAAACCGGTCAAGGGATTCCTAGGCCTTTGGGAATGAAACTTGAAATCACCTCCACCCCGAATTCCGAAATACATTCGGAAAACCAAAGCTAAAAAATGAGATAAACATCCTAACATAACATTGCATCTAGAAAAAGGCAAGGCTAGGCTGGAAACCACTGTCATAACCCAGAAAAACCATGCCACCGACAACAAGAGAAACATACACCAACATGCAAAGCCATGCATTTCCAAACCAACTAGCAAATCACATATGCAAAAGGTTACCTACAAGTATTCCTACTAAAGCTGCTTGATCATGCTTTCCTTTCCTTGATCCTTTCTTTCCTTCCTTTCCCTTTGCTTGCTTTTCCTTCCCTGATCCAAAGTGAGAGTGCTCCAAGAAAAATAAGTGACCAAGAGTGTGAGAGAGAGATAAAATAATGAGAGAGCTCCAAACTTGAACTGGCACAAAGTTAGCAAAAGCTTGCCCACTAATCCTCAGAAGCCTTTTTACTAATTAGGCCTTTATTTTCTTCATTTTCCACTATCTTCCTTCAATTTCCTCCTCAAATGAAACTTGTGACCTTTCACCTTCCTTTTCTCCTATTTTCCTTTATTTTCATAAATAAATGTTCCGAAAATGCCTTTTTTCCTTTTATTTTATTTTCCTTAGCCTTTACCAATTTTCATTATCCACAACACACATCGAGTTATGCCCACTAGGATATCTATGCCCAACATTCAACTTGGAATAAGTGCCCCTTAATCATGGTCTTATTTTTCTTTTATTAACTTTTATTACATGAACTTTTCACTAGGGCTATTACAGGCTACTATCTCAATTTTTCTGCAAGCTAAAACATACAAGGAAGAACCAACTCCCCTAAGTTTTCTGCAAGCTACAACCCACAAGAGGCTCCTACCTCAAGAAACTCCGACATGTTATTTATCAAGATACAACTTGAAAGAAGACTATAATCCCTTGATACAAACAAGAAAGAAAAATGTGTTGGTTACATGGTCTATAAATTTGCATATCTCCATCTTTGTTCTTACTTCTTCTTCTCCTCAAATTTGCTTCACATCAGCTCTATATATGTGCCAGGTAATTAATGAAGAACACTTCAATCAACTCTCACATTCTCTATCTCTCTAACAATTCATCTCTCCAACCTCACACACTTTTATAGTTGAACTTTGATGGTCGTTAGTATTCCACACACGAATCTGAAATGGAAAAACTTGTCTCTTTGCATTCCAAAGGTGTCTCTTCAATTCCAAAATTGTTTAAACTCTTGAATACATAAAAATAATTTCATCATACTCAAATGACGTGCATTCATATTCTTCAACATATTCAAATAACATGTATTAATATAGTCCAATACTAATGCAAGTGCTCCAAGAAAACCATGTCATCAATGACACCCATATGAAAGCAAGCTCTAACAAGTTGTTCTCCTTCACCTCCAATACCTACATCAACAAAAGAATTCCAAACAAAAATATCTTTTCAATTGTACATATATTGACTGAGGCATCATACTTTGTTGTTATTTTCCTTCACCATTAGAATTACAACTTCTTCAACATTTACAGCTTAACCTCTACAAACATGACATATCAGACATACTTTTCTGATTCTCCTTTGCCATCATCCTTTGCATCACAACTTATTCATGCCTTAGCCTTGAATCGTTCATCTTGCCTTGCCTTGCATCATGTCTTTGCCTTGCTTTTTCCTTGCATCTCAACAATTTTTTTGCATCACACAATCTCACTCATCATATGCATATGTGTTTACCATTAGCCACTACTCCATACGCACACAATTGATCCGAATTGGATCCTAAACACTCTCTAAGTTTTCTTAAACTCTTTCAAATTATGCCAAAATATTCAAGTCCTAGAAAGATCGAGCTATCAGAAGGAAACCTCGTGACATTTGCAATTTGTGATCAGCGTGGAGCAACGAGGACCCTCGATTGAGTGCGCAAACTGTTGGCCCATGGTAACGCGCACTGACGCAAATTGGAAAAACCAGAGGCTAATTCAAGAAACGGGGGTAGTTTTTGTTAACGTTAAACCGCTAATCATGTATCGCAAGGCGTCCCCCTTAGTGAAGGAAAGCCTCGAGCGCCCAGACCCGAAATGACTATGAAATACGAAAAAGTAATTAATTCGGTTCCGTAGAGTGGGATTCCACAAAATCGGCAGGATATCGAAAGGCCTCGAGGCGGTAAGCAGTTTCAACCGAGTCCCGCCCGATGCCACACATTGAGTGACATGCGTAGAGTGGAAGAGAGAGAAAACCACTCACATCGGATGGGTAAACTTTGTGCTACTTACCCGCCCAATATGAACGACGACTGTAGGATTTGGGGGACCCAGATCAACGACAGAGGCACGTCCCGATAAATGACTGGATTTGACAAGGTTATAAAGAAAGATTACATGGCATTTGAAGTCCGACATTGATGATGAGTTGGCAAAAGATTCGTGTTTCGCGGGTGATCTTGGATCAAACAGAAATAATGGCCGTTCAAATGTGTCCAAGAAACTTGACACACTCACCCGTTATAGAATAGGTGGCCACCTTCCTGTGAAGCGTTACACAGTGATGATGATGCAGAACAGGGGAATTCAAACGGACAGAGGAAGAAGAACCAGAATGTTAGGAAGCGGAAACGAACAGTTAGAAAGCAGATTGGCTTTAAAGCCACGAACTGACAGAGACAAAGTAAGCAACTAGAAAAGAGAAAAGCCAGTAAGAAACCTAAGAGCAGAGAACAGAGAAAGTAAGTCGAGCTGACCTGCAGAGCAAAGGCAGCATCTAGACAGATCTAGAGAGAGTCAGAGAGTCTGTGCACTCCAGAGAAGGCTTGAGAGGTTCAAGCGAACTCCTCGACATAGGCCTGTCTTGTATGAGTCTCAGTTTGGGCTCATACTACTGTGACCATCAGTGGTCAAGTTTTAGTAAGGAGAATTTGTGTACTCCGGTCCTATTGATTTATATTTGTTAAGTGAGACTCAAATTGAGCTCACTGCTTTAAAAACTCTGCTTCGAAAACATAATAGAGAGGCCACCACTGAAGGCTGGACCAGGAGACGTAGCCCAGGAGTATTGGGTGAACTCCTCATTAAACTTGTTGTATTTACATGTTTTCCTGTTGTGTTTTCTCTAACTGCTTCAATGTCTATGTATTTTGCAATCTTATCTATCCGTTGCATAAAGTAACATAGGCACATACATGCACATGAGTCTATAATAGCTCTAATTCTTTGTTTTGGATAAATTCTAGATCAAGTGGTATCAGAGCTCTAGGTTACTAAGGTTAGACAAGATTGTGCTGGATTTTGTTGTTGAATGCTAACTAGATCAAAGCCTAGATTAGGGAAGGAGAGTTGGTTGAAACTAACCCTGAAATTGGAAGAGTCTATCCTAAGAGGAAAATGTCAGAAGAAAGTTCCTTGGAATCAGACCCTCAATTTATGGATAGTTTCATGACCATGAGAGCCATGGTAGAGGAAATGTATAGATAATTTAAGAAAGGTAGAGAGGAAGATGCATCAAACTCCAAATGAGATAAAGGAGCAGAAGAATCTCTCCTCCATGACCACTCTAAAGGCAAAGGGAAAGAAGAAAAAATTCCCACTCCTCCTAGTAGCCTTGAAAACAAAAAGAAGACATATTTGATTAAATTAGATGTTAAATTTGATTTACCAATATATGATGGAGATTTGAATGCAGAGAAGCTGGATAATTGGATTAGACATATTGATGTTTATTGCAGAGTGCAGAGCATTCATTCAGACATTAGTAAGATTCATCTGGCCATCCTACGCCTTGGAGGCACAACCTTGGTATGGTGGGAAGGAAGGACGCAAGCTGACTTGAAGAAACATGGTAAGATTCTTTCTATCTGGAGTGAATTTGTTTCTGCAATTAAAAAGAAATTCTATCCATTAGCCTATATGCAGCAAGCCATGATGAGCTGGAAAACTCTTCACTAGTTAAAAGGGCAAAGTGTACAAAGTTACACTCAAGAATTTAGGAAAAGAGCTTTGATTCTAGGGATTTATTTAGACTCACCTAAAACTCTGCTGAAGTATATAGGTGGTCTACATAGCGACTTAAGGCACACTATCCTCATGTTTAATCCCATTAGCATAGATGAGGTATTTGTTCAAGCTACACATCTAGAGGCTAGAGGTAAGAATGTGAACCCAAAAGTTGGGGGATCATCAAAACCCATTGCAAGCAAGAATAAGGAGAAAAGAAAATAGAAATGGAAAGAGAGGAAGACAAATACTGTACAAAAGACCAAGCCTTCATGCACCCACTGCAAGAAGGATGGGCATGATGATGAACACTGCTGGATTCTGCATCCAGAGCTGAAACCCAAGAAGTACGATGGTAAGAAGAAGAAGAATTTGCAGCTATTCAAAAGGATTTGGGGTCAAACTCAGGAGATGAAACAATAATTGTGGCCATAGGTATAAAGGGTAAAAATTATGAAGCATCTACTAGTAATTCTACACAATCTACTGATAATGAAGAAAATGAGAGGAAAAGACATGAGCTTTTTCATATTAGAGTTGTTTCCAAGCATCAAAAGATTGATACTTTGTTTGATAGTGGCTCACAAGTAAATTTAATTTGTGAAGCAATTATAAAGAAGTTGGGATTACTAACTACACCTCAAAAAAAGCCATATCCATTAGGTTGGTTATGTGATAAAGCATAGCTACAAGTGACTAGACAATGTAAACTTAGGTTTTCTTTTGGGTCAGCATTTGTAGATGAGGTTGAGTTAGATATTGTTCCCTTGGATATATGTGGAATTGTTTTAGGAAGTCCTTACTTGTATGATAGAAATGCCATTTTCTATAGAGCTAAAAAAAAGTACCAACTCGTTAAAGATGGAATTGAATATATTGTAAGAGCTCATAAGCTCAAGAATTATTATACTCTCATAAACTTAGGACAGATGAAAAGAATTGTAAATTCATGCAAACAACTTTTACTAATGGTTGTAAAGGAAAAGAAACCTGATAAAACCAATGTATTTGAGGGTTGTGATGCTAAATAGCAAGTTGATTTAGAAAAATTTGTTTCAGAATATGATATATTATTTCAAGAACCTAAAGCTCTGCCACCGAAAAAGGAAATAGTAAATGATATTAATTTACAGCAAGATGCTCCATTGCCTAACATCGGAATGTACAGGTTGTCTGCTTTAGAGAATGAAGAAATCAAGAAGAAGGTACAGGAGCTGCTCAAAAAAGGGTTCATAAGACCTAGCACATTGCCATGTGGGTCTCCAATTGTCTTGGTGAGAAAAAAAGATGGCTCATGGAGAATGTGCATTTATTATCGAGCATTGAATAAAATAACGATAAAAAATCGTTATCCTCTTCCTCGCATAGATGATCTATTAGATCAGTTGAAAGAAGCTGTTTATTTTTCCAAGTTGGACTTGCATAGTGGATATCATCAGGTTAGAGTTGCAGAGCAAGATGCATGGAAGGCTGCTTTCAAAACAAAGCAGGGATTGTATGAGTGGTTGGTTATGCCTTTTGGATTTAACTAATGATCCTGCTACTTTCATGAGAGTAATGAATGATGTACTTAGACCTTTTATTGATGATTTTGTCATTGTATATTTGGATGACATTCTTATATTCAATAAAACATGGGAAGAACATTTAAAGCATGTTAAGCAGACTCTAGACGTTTTGAAAAGAGAAAACCTTTATGTTAAAATCTCAAAATGTGAATTTGGCAAAACATATTTGAATTATTTGGGTCACATAGTAGGGGGTGGTGAATTGAAGATGGATCCCTCTAAGGTTGCAATCATTGTAAACTGGCCTAAACCCAAATCTGCTATGGAAGTTAGAAGCTTACTAGGAGCAACACAATACTAGAGAAAGTTTATTTCTAACTTTTCCTTAATTGCAGCTCCCTCACATGCTTTAACAGGATTGAACAAGGTGTTTTAGTGGGGAGGCAAACAGTAGAAAGCCTTTGATACCTTGAAAGAAAAGATTAGTACAACACCAGTACTAGCACTGCCCAATCTTCAAAGACCATTTGAGATTGAAATGGATGCCAGTGACTATGCCATGGGAGCAGTGTTGATGAAGCACCATAAACCCATATGTTATCATTCTGAGACATTTAATTCTACAGTAGTTAATTATCCCACATATGATAAAGAATTGTATGCACTAGTACAAAGTGTGAAAAAGTGGAAACATTACTTAATGGGCAAAGAAACAATTATACACACTGATCATCAACCACTTCAATATTTACACTCCCAAACTAAGTTGCAGTATTCAAGACACTATAGGTGGATGGGTTTTCTACAACAGTTTCATCTTGTCATCAGATATAAAAAGGGAATACACAATAAAGTTGCAGACATGTTGTCCAGACCAATCATAAATGCATCTACTATACTTATGCATAATTCAGTATTGCATGAAAGCTACATTGAACAATTTCTCAAGGTATAGATTTTAAATATGTATATGCAACTTTAAGTCAAGGAAAACAAGTAGGAGAATTGGATTATCATGTGAAGGACCAGTGCTTGTATCATTTTGGGAAGCTATGGATTCCTCAAACAGAAGAGTAAAGATAACTCGAGAAGCACACACTTCTCTAATATCAGGTCAGTTTGGGGTAAGTAAAATAGTTGCACAGCTGCAAATATTTTGTTATTGGCCAAAAATGAATGAGATAGTTTCTAGATATGTAAGAGGGTGTACCATGTGTGCTAAAAGCAAGCCCAACAATAGAAAACTAGGCTTGTACACTCCACTACCAATTCCTTCTCATCCTTGGGAAAGTGTTTCTATGGATTTTGTTGGGGGACTGCCTGTTGGACCGTTAATATGCCATTGTTATTATCAGTTTTGAACACTTATTCCACCCATTTCTACTAAATCTTCATCATGTCATTTATTATAATTTATTATATAAATCCATTTTATGATGATTTATGCTCTTATAAACAAATGTTATTTATTCTCCTTTATTTCTAATAAATTGATGATTATGCATGATTTTATCAATGATAGTTTTAATAAATCAGTTGTAACATTATCCACCATTTTTAGCCTCCAAGATAATTTCCAGATTGAAGATTTGATCATTAAAAGTGCCAACTCAGAAATTCGCTAGAATAAGAAGTGACGGTTTTGCGGTTGAGATTCTAAGCAAATGAAGCAGAATCTGGAAAATCCGGAACATGGGTTTTGTCCAGAACGGACCCAATTAACTTATTTAAAGAACGGTTTTCCCAAATTCGGCTTGTATTGAGAGAAACGCAGGGTTCTTTGAGCACGATTTTCTTATATTTGTTGTTGCGGCCGTCCTCCAAATCTCAGCTGCAAAGCCAAATTTGTCTTGCTCTTGTTGAAAGCTGGATGGAAATATATCTTTTTGTTTATCAATTGGTTGGAAACAATCCAATTTTGTAATGGAAATCATGTTGTAGTTATCTCTATTGTAACTGCTCTCTGATCTCTCTCTATTTAAATTAGAACAGAGATCAGAGATGGGGATGATTGGGGGATGAAAAATGATGGAAAAATGATGAAGAATGATGGTGGATTATTCATGATAGGATAGGGATTGTTGCATGTTGTAATTCTCAAGCTTTTGTTGTTGTAATGATTCCACAATTTGTTGATTGATACATGATTTGGGAGTTGCTGTTCATTCTTTTCATTCTGAAGTAATCCAGCAGCGTCTGCTGGCGGATAAGGGCCCAGCCTCTGGTGGAGTACGCTGCTGCTGTTGTGTATCATATCTTTACAATTGCTTTCGTGTGATGGTTTGATTCCCTTTTCATTTCTTTAAATTGTTTTGTTCAGTAATCTTTTGTTTATGAACATTTCATTGAAATCATAATTGGATTGCGTCAGTGATAGAATTCTTAATTATAACTTGAAATGTCCTGCTGATAATTCTAATCTAATGCTGCGCTATCTAATTAAGACTATGGTTCATTTAATTGTTGCTCATTTATAATTGCAATGGATGTTCAATTAAGTTACTATTCAATTATAACTACGATTGTTGTTGCTTCAATAACTGTGATTAATGTTCATGCTGATAGGTTGCTGATTCAATTACATTTATAGTTGATGTGTCTTTCTAATTACTTAGTTTTTTTGTTCGGTTCCATTTAAGATTGTTGTTTAATTCTAGTATTTTAGCATTGCTATTCCTTTCCATTAATAAATCATTTTTGTTAGATGAAGCTTTGCTGTTCATTTCTATTGATTCATTGCAAGAGTGCTTTTAAAGAGTTTTCCTAGTTTACTTTCAATAGCAGCTTTAATTCAATTTCGATTTCCTTTTAATTGCTTTAAAGCAGGACTCTCAACTGTAGAGAACATTGTTTATTGCTTCCTCGTTCCCAGATTGATTGTCTTGTTCTGGTTTGATTTCAATTGCATCAATCTCTAGAGGAATGAGTTATCGCTACTGTATCCTCGATTGATGGTTGTTTGAGTGAATGATTTAGTTTAAGAACATTCCAGTTTCTTGCTATTCCATTTCTTAATTGTTGTTCCATTTCTTATCTGCCGTTCCATTTCCTGTTATTCGCATTATCTTTGCTTTGGTGTGAAGAACGATCTGAAACTGTAGTGGGCATTGGCATTTGCTGTCTAGTCCCCAGATTGATGATCTGTTCCTTGATTACTTTTGGTTACATCAGTTTCCAAAGGGATGACTTATTGCTACTGGACCCTTGACTGATACATTGCTTATTTTTCCAAATGCATGATTTAAGTCTTAAAGTGCTTTGTTGTAAGTAGATTTTATTTCCATCTTTCATTTACTTTTGGATTTTGAGCACTATACTACAAAACATTACTCTTGAGTAAATAGCCGCCTCAGACTGAGTACACTCTTGAAATAAAAAGTCATCCCTGGGTTGATAATTAATGTGAAGGTAATTAGGAGTTCAAAAGACACCTTTTTATCGCTCCACACTGCCTAAATATAGAAAAGGTCATGACTATTTATATGTTGTTGTGGATAGGTTCAATAAAATGTGTATTTTAATACCTTGTAACAAACAGATTACAGCTGAACAAACTACAAAGTTGTTCTTTCAGCATGTATGGGTTCATTTTGGATTACCCACTTCCATTATATCTAATCGAGATACCCGATTTGTTGGGAAATTTTGGTCAAGTTTGTGGGAACTGATGGACACCAGACTAAATAAGAGCACAACTTTTCATCCGCAAATAGATGGCCAAGAAGAAGTGGTCAACAAGACAGTGATCCAATTGCTCAGAGGCTATTGCAGCAAGCATCCCAAGCTTTGGGATGAACATTTATGTTATGTGCAACATGCTTACAACCAAGCTAAACATTCTTCTACACAGAGATCTCCTTTAGAGACCTGTTTTGGTTTCACACCAAGGTCTCCCTTGGATTTTCTCTTTGGTAAAGACATAGTGGTTGATGGACATGGTGATGTGGACAAGGCAACCAAGTTCATTGAACAATCCAACAGATTCACCAGGCAGTATAGGAATAGCTGGAAAAGAGCCAAGCCATGTACAAGGCAAGGCATGACAAGCATCAGATGGAGCATAGTTTCCAAGTTGGTGATCAAGTCTGGTTGTACATCAGCAAAGACAAAATGCAAGGTGAAGATAAGAAGCTGAAGCCAATAAGGTATGGACCTTTCAATATACTTGAGAAAATTGGTGAGAATGCTTTTCGCCTTGATTTACCAGCATACATGCACATCTACTTAGTTGTTAATGCAAACAACTTGAGACTATTTGAACCTTCATTAATTGAAGATCCCGAAGAGCGGAGTAAATTTCCTTCTATTGATGATCTGTTGCCTGAATATCTTAATGAGTTGTAGGAAGATATAGTTCTGGATAGGAAGGTGAGAACCACGTGCAGAGGGGATGTTGAGTACCTCAGGATTGGACTCAAAGGTTCAAAACCAAGCAGTGCAAAATGGATAGAAATTGGTCAAGCGAGGAATCTGTACCCTCACTTGATTGATGCTTAAAAACCAACTTTTGGTGGTCCAAAAGCTTTTTCAGTGGGAAGGCCATCCGAATTGGATCCTAAACACTCTCTAAGTTTTCATAAACTCTTTCAAATTATGCCAAAAGATTCAAGTATTATAAAGATCGAGCTATCAGAAGGAATCCTCGTGACAGTTGCAATTTGTGATCAGCGCGGAGCAATGAGGACCCTCGGTCGAGCGCACAGACTGTTGGCCCATGGTAACACGCACTGGCGCAAATTGGCAAAACCAGAGGCTAATTCAAGAAACAGGGGCAGTTTCTGATGCGTGATTAGCGCTATCATAGGGGGTCCCCCTCAGTGAAGGAAAGCCCCGAGTGCTCAGACTTGAAATGACTATGAAATGTGGAAAAGTAATTAATTCAGTTCCGTAGAGCGGGATTCCACAAAACCGACGAGATATCGGAAGGCCTCAAGGTGGTAAGCAGTTTCAATCGAGTCCTGCCCAATGCCACACATTGATTGACACACGTCCGGCGGAAGAGAGAGAAAATCGTTCACATCGGATGGGTAAACATCATGCTACTTACCTGCCTGATATGAACGACGACCATAGGATTTGGGGGGCTAAGATCAACGACAAAGGCATGTCCCAATAAATGACCAGATTTGACAAGGTTATAAAGCAAGATTACAGGGATTTGAAGTCCGACATGGATGATGAGTTGGAAAAATATTCGTGTTTCGCAGGCGATCTTGGAGCAAATGGAAATAACAGCCATTCAAATGTGTCCAAGTAACCTGACACACTCACCCGTTGCAGAATAAGTGGCCACCTCCCTGTGAAGCGTTACACAGTGATGATGACGTAGAACAAGGAAATTCAAACGGACAGAGGCAGAAGAACCAGAACACCGAGAAGCAGAAACGAATAGTCAGAAAGCAGATTGGCTTTAAAGCCACAAACTGACAGAGACAAAGTAAGCAACTAGAAAGGAGAAAAGCCAGTAAGAAAGCTGAGAGCAGAGAATAGAGAAAGTAAGTCAAGTTGACTTGCAGAGCAAAGGCAACATCGAGACAAAGCCAAAGATATTTAGAGAGTTTGTGCACTCCAGAGAAGGCTTGAGAGATTCAAGCGAACTCCTCGACATAGGCCTGTCATGTATGAGCCTCAGTTTGGGCTCATACTACTTTGACCATCAATGGTCGAGTTTTAGTAAGGAGAGTCTATGTACTCCGTCCTACTGATTTATATATGTTAAGTGAGACTCAAATTGAGCTCACTGTTATAAAAAATATGCTTCGAAAACATAATAGAGAGGCCACCACTGAAGGCTGGACCAGGAGATGTAGCCCAGGAGTATTGGGTGAACTCCTTATTAAACTTGTTGTATTTACATGTTTTCCTGTTGTGTTTTCTCTAACTACTTCAATGTCTATGTATTTCGCAATCTTATCGATATGTTGCATAAAGTAACATAGGCACATACATGCACATGAGTCTATAATACCTTTAATTCTTTGTTCTGGATAAAGTCCAGATCAACAATTTGCCTCACTAATCAACACTAATCAACATACGTAAGCACATCAACCTTTAATCAACACCCTTTGCAACATAACAAACATATGGAAGCAAGATTTAACAATCATTTCTCCTTCATCTCCAAGGAATAACAATACCTTCTCACACACATATGGTGTTCACACTTCATGGTGCTCCTTTGTCACAACAATAATATAACCATACATGTAGTCAACAATATAATCAACCATATAACAATATAATCAACATCATATACATAAGAATCAACATGTTCTCTTGTTGTTGCTCCTTTATTGTTCCTTTCTACTACTCCTTTGATGTTCCTGTGCTGTTCATATCACATTCATCTCTTGTTTCTCCTTTTGTCAATCAATCTTTTGCTCACCAGCACAATGCCATGTATACAAATTGTACAAATCAACATGCCATATATATGTTATATTATTGTTTTGATACGGATTTAAATTGGAATGCAACAAATTACATATATAACCATAAATACAGAGATGCAACAGAAATAACACTTCCTTTGAATAATATCAAATAATGAAATATGCTTTCAAACAGTATGGAAATGATACTAGCTCAACGATGGTAGCTCATCTATGAGAAGAGATGTGGTGGCTACATGCCTCTGAACCGCTTTACAATGAGGCCCAAGGGCCTTTTTATTATTGAACAATAAGAGCAAACCCTAAACAAACAAAACCATAACTCTAGGAGATGTAACACCAAGAGTTTATGGGCCCTGTTAGGGTTAGTTGGGCAACCAACTTCCTAGGGTCGTGACTTGGTCATATTATCTCCATTCAACTGCATGTTTCCTCATTGGAAATATCTGTCCGAGAAATAAAATGGAAAAAATGACTTGCCAACAATTCGTTGGCAGTAGATTTCCAAAAAAATGTCATTTAGGGCCTTAAAACAACTTCGTAAGTTTAGGACCCGAAAAACTGCTAAAAATAGTAAACTGTGCTACAATTAAGGAAACTGAAAAACTAAAAGAGATAGTTGTGGGGGTCCAAGTGGGATAGGTGGGTGGCCACCAACATCCACATGGATCATTCCCCCCCCCCCTTAGGAAGCAATAATCCCCATTATGTTGAGTGCCTCCATGAGATGGAGAAACTTCTACTGAACTTGGTCCCTAGTGAGTTGTTCTGCAATCTCTGATGTGTCCAGTAATGGTGGGAAGCATGGTTGAGGGTGGTCCACATTGAACAATCGGTGCAAGCCAGGGAATGGGGGAATTATTTGCTCCAAAGAATTATTTCCCACAACCTAGGTAATGGTGTAAGGACCATATCGGAGTGGTCTGAGCTTCCGATGGGCTTTTGTAAGGTGTTATTTCTATATATGCAACCAGACTTTGCTGCCCACTTGAAACTTGTGTGGCACACGATGTTAATCATGTCATTACTTGTACTTGGAATTTTATAGAATGGAGTGATGATATATTAGCCCGTTGGGTAGAGGTGCTCTGAGAGTCAGATCGAAAAAGTGCTTAACCTGATAGTGTAATGATACCCTGTGGGTGAGGAGAATATGTCCCTGTATTCTTTCATGATCGTATCCACCTTCTTCTGCTGCATGGAGGAACCCTTCCCAAGGGCCATGGATGTTGCTACGATCTTCCCCTTACTTCGAGAGCGAACCAGAAAGAAAATGAATTTCCTAGTTTGGGAGATGATCTTACTACATTTCTTAGTAGAGATCAAAGAGGTGGCGGTAGATGGGGCTACCTTCGGTATCCTGTATAATGAATTACCCAAAGAAATAATCACAAGAGGTCTAGACTCATATATAGCATGTCGCTTCCACAAGTATGGTTATCCTAATAATACATCACAAACATCGAGAGGAGAAACATCACACAATACCTCATGTGTGAAGGGTTTGATGTTGTATGGAAGGCGACACTGCTAGCTGACTTGGAGATCTCGTCCTTCGTGAAGCCACCCGATGATGTACAATTGCAGGTGTGATATGGTCGATAGGCCCAACCGCTTCATGACCTGTGCTAAAATGAGGTTCTTTTGGCTACCACTGTCGACAATGAATTGGAGCAGTGAAACCTTCACCCACATTTGTGAGTGGAAGAGATGCCCCCCCTCCTCTGGATCTTGGTGGTGGCAGCAGTGGCACTGGGATTCGCGTCAATGATCTTATTCCCTTTGTCATTCCTCTTGTTGGGTTTTGACTCAAGTTTGGAACATGCATATGATTTTGAAGCCTTCAACTCGGCCACCAATGACTACTTGGTCCAACACTCACTTGTGTTGTGAGTGGGGCTCTTATGGAACTCACACCACTTTCTTGTGTCCTTTTTTGACTTCGTGGTGTTGTTCTTTTCTTGCGGCTTCGACGAGTTGTCTTGGGTCACCCCACCTTGGCTTTGTCCTTTGTTCATTGGATTCACAGATCCAAAGCCTCACTTCTTTTGTTTCAACTTCTGCTTGATCTTGACAGCGTATTGGTATGTCGTGCTAAGTGAGGAGATATCTAGGAAATCCATTTCATCCTCGATGTACTTGTGTAGGTAGCCATGGTATTTGAGTACCAAATTCCGCTAAGAATCCTTGATACCCAACTTTGTGAGAAGGGTATGAAAAATGTTGGTAAACTCTGGCACGTCTTGGTCCCTTCCCTGTCGTAGTGTGGTCCACTTTATGTATTTTTCTGCATAGCTCCTGACAGGGTAGTACTGCTCCTTGATGGCATCCTAGAACGAATTGCAAGTGGGAGCGACTAAAAACAGTGAGTTCATACTTTCATCCTTCTGCTCAAAATAAGTTTCCCACCAGTCCTTGACGTGCAGGGCTACTTTCAGAAGTGAAAAAGTGTCTTTTACCGAATGGAAAAATCATGAATGAAAAATATCCTTCTAGCAGATTTAACCATTTATCTACAACGTTTTCATCTATCTAACCCTCAAATACGGCAATGTCAAAATTAACTTGTACCTTAAAGGGTGTGGCGCGTCCAGAGTAGTTGCTGGAAGTAGATGTGTCGCCCCTGGGTAGCCACTGAAGGATCTGGGGAAAGTTTCCATCATCGCGTTCCTTTGTCACTCGAGGGCTTCTTCAAGAAAGATTTTGATAGGATCTCTTGCCCCCTCATCTTTCTTTTATTCTACCATGGGAGGCCGTCGGGATTTGCGAGGCTGCTCTTGCAAAGGTTCAACCAGTTCAAGCCCTAACTCCTTATATCTCGACCTCGTTGGACATGCAAAGAAAAACATAGAAAGAGAAGACCCCTCTGATACCATTGATTTGGATTTAAACAGGAATGCAACAAGTTATAGATATAACCATAAATACAAAGATGCAACAGAAATAACACTTCCTTTGGTTAATATCAAATAATGAAATATGCTTACAAATAGTATGGAAATGAGATTATCTCGGCGATGGTAGCTTATCTTTGAGAAGAGATGTGGTGGCTACATGCCTCTGAATCGCGTTATAATGAGGCTCAAGGGCCTTTTTATTATTGAACAATAAGATCAAACCCTAAACAACCAAAACCCTAACCCGAGGAGATGTAACACCAAGAGTTTATGGGCCCTGCTGGGGTTAGTTGGGCAGCCAACTTCCCGGGGTCATGACTTGGTCATATTATCTCCATTCGACTGCATGATACCCCGTTGGAAAGGTCTCTCCAAGGACTACAACAAAAAAAAATGACTTTCCATCAGGTCGTTGGTGGTTGATTGCCAAAAAAACGTCGTTCAGGGCCTCAAAACGGCTCCGGAAGTTTAGGACCCGAAAAAACTGCTAAAAATAGTAAATTGTGCTACAATTAAGGAAACTGAAAAACTGAAAGAGACAATTTTTGGGGTCCAAGTGGGATAGGCAGGTGGCCACCAACATCCACCTGTATCATGTTTCTCCTTTGTTGTTTCTCTGTCGCTCCTTTTCTCCTTCATCTGCCTTGTGTTTTGGGTTTCAATATGGTTTCTAGATTGTATGGTTATTGTCTTGGAATGCTAAATATGAGATGCTTAGAAATTATATTTGACACTTATTATTTCCAATGCGATGCATTGTTTTGAAGACCACATCGAAGTTCTTAAACATAATATTTTAAAAAAGGTTGATCCCCAACAAGTTTTTGAATTGTCAGTAGAGATAAAAAAATATCAAAACATTTCACAAGTCCCCTCAAAACAATATAAATGCATTTTTACAATTAAATGCACAGGTCAACCTCCCTCTTGGCTGGTATAAATATGACCTCCATTCTATTCATTTGAGACATAATTTGTAGAATAGATTAGAAATATTTCACAGAATAAAGGAAACATAATTCACAAAATTTAGGAGATTTAATTTACATAATACAAGAGATACAATTCATTGAATTAGAGGAAAAATATGTATGGTGGCATCAGGATTTTTACGTGAAAAGTCAAAGATTTATTCTCATGATTTCGTAATGATCAATTTAATGTGTTGAAAAAACTCATTCTGAGTACGACTATTTGGGATCATTGGTAGATAGTGATGTCCCTTGAACTTTTGAATTAAGATATACATTGAGAGACTCCATGACAAACCAATCTAGAGGACTTCCATTCACGGATTGAACCAGTGGTCATTGTTGTAGCATTATGGGTGGGTAGAACCTAATATGGTTGCCTAAATATGTACAAAAGGTTTCCATTTGTGGGTTGGACCAATGTTGGTGCACACTACGCTTAGAGAACTCGAACTCTACTTGCTAAATTCATAAGGACTTTGAAAATTAGTTAAGTTAAGGATGTTGTAATTTATGCACATTGGGAAGAGTATGTCCCTATAAAGAAGGAAGGAAACAAAAGTAATCTAGTGATCAAGGGACTTGTTAAAGGATTAGTTGGAGAGGATCTGTTGAGTCTATCATAGGACTAAATTGTTAATATCATGCTAAGGTACGTAGCAAGTCAAAAGGATAACTTCAGTCTAAAGAAACAAAGATAAGGATGTAAACTAATAAGATCTACTGGCAAAAGAGGATAAGGTAAAGGACTTGTGGTTGAGTGGAAAACTGAGTTAAAAAGTACTGACAAAAAATAATACTAGATCAAGGAGCAAAACAAGAAGGTGTAGGTTGGTTGCTACGAAGTTGTTGAGTTGGTGCTCAGCTAGGAGATTGGTGTCTCCTGTGGGTTGGTGCCCACAAATTAGTTGATTTGGTGCTCAACTAGGGGATTGGTGTCTCACTTAGGTTGGTTCCTTCAAAAGTTTCAGTTGAAGTTGATAAACTTGATTACAGTTTTTATATTAAGAAAAGTGAAATGATTTTCTTCTAGTTATAAATTTTTGATGTTCATGTGTTTAATATCTAATGACTAATGTGGTAATTTATTAATTAAAAATTAGTTAATTGAATAAATACTAATTCACTCCCCCTCTTATTATTTACAATACATTATAAAAATTAAAATAGCTTATGACCAACTTGCAATGTTGGTCATTACATCTGGTATCAAATCGCAAGTGTATGAACCTCACTTAGATTGGTGTTGGTCATTTTTGTTGCACGTGTGTGAATGGACATTCTAGATTGTTAAGTTGCTTTGGCCCATTGGTAAGGCACACTTCAAATAGACACCTTGGCATATTAACAAGGTGTATCTTGGGTAATTAGTTTCCTTGACCTGCGGCAAGGCACACTTTCAATGGTGGCACATTTTGGTTTAATGGCAAGATGAACTATGGATAGAACACCATAGATGGACTTGGCTGCACTTGTGTACAAACAAGGAACATTATAGAGAAAGGCAAGACAAACATACCAAAGGAGTTGGAGTGAGTTGGCTAGAAGAAAAATAGGTTGTTGCGGGCAACCTTGTCGGTAGCATGTACTTAACATGATGGACATGTTGGACTAGACAACTTGATGATTTGGGTGTCTAGAATTATACAAATTAATGCAATTAGGCAATCTGAACTTGGGGTTTATGACAAATAGTTGAGATTCATTTAGAAACAAGTAGATTTGTATATGAACATTGGGGGGAAATCATCTATCATGCTCCATTGGGAACACATCCATCTTTTGAATGTTTGAAATACCTTTAACATAGTTAAATTGACTTGGGAAATTGGGCATGGACACACAAACTTGGATGAGTTGTATGCATTTGGGAAAATTGCATTAACTAAGTGGATGGAGTTTCCTTCGAATGACTTGATATGGATCGATCACATCAACCCACTTGGGCTCACTTGGGCATATGGATGACTAAAACAATTTGATAGACAAGAAAAACTTGGTGGGCTTGAGATGATCTGGGTGAATAAAATTACCTAGGTAGGCAAGATGACTCAGTGGGCTTGATGACTTGAGTGGACCCAACATTATTTGGATTGATGTGATGAAACAAGATGGGTTGAGTTGAACTTAGGTCCACATGGAATAATGTTACTTGCTAACTACATGGTAAGGCTTATATAAGTAAGTGGATGCCTCATTGTGCCAAGGAATACAAACAAATGGAGATAAGAAGATATCACACAAAAAGGAGAATAAGGAGTTCTATGATTTTTCCAAGTTCAAGTTTGGGCAAAATGTAATGAATCCCTTGGTGAGACAAAGAGTGGAATGGGACTTATAGGAGACAATCCTGCAGAATGTTGTTGACAATCTTGGAAAAAGGAAGTTTGTATTTCTTTCTTTGTACTATGTAATTGAGTTGTAGGTTATAGTACGAGCTCCCCCATTGTATCATGTAAACATTATTTGTATAATGAAGTGTTTAGGAACATATCTTGGGTGTCGATCATCATAATCTTGTTATTTATTGTAGATACTTTATTGTCTATTGGATGTTGCATACTATTATAGTAAAATTGTTGTATTGCACAATGTTTTATGGTTGTGGTTGGATTCATGCATATGTTCTCATTTGATGAACTAAGTGTCTTAGTCTTGGTTGGGAATCTAACTTGTTGTATCCTAATGTGTATTCATGGGCATACCTTAGGTGAGAAGAGGCGCAATTTGGTTGTATTAGGCAACTTGCAAAATAATGTGGCTAAGGAAAGATAATGTCACACAACCATAGGTGTTCAGATGAGTTGGGTTCACCCAAGTTGCAAGAAAAAATCTAGGAAGATTATAGATCAATGACATTAGGGCTTTAAAAGTAGGGTTTATAGACCTTTCAAACCAAAAAAAAAAATTATATACACTAAAATGAGAGAGATGACATAGGAAGACTAAACCCATGATCTCTAGTGTTGTTAATAGGAGAAAACGTTACAAATAAAATTCTGAATGGAATGTATGAATAAGTGTTGGTATTTGAACCCAAATCTCTTGAAAATTAGTTAGGGCCTTTCTTACGCCACAACCATGAATAAAGGGAAATTAATAAGAGCCTTTCTTAGGACACACCCATGAATAGAGAAGAAAATTAAAAATAAATCTTATGGACATAGTCTACCCATGAAATGATACTTTGGAATGGCTCCACACCTTACCAATGAAAAGAAGGGGGGAAACCAGAAATGAAAATAAATGGACTTGAAGGCCCCACTTTGAGCCCACCTACATAGTTTTCATGGCCCAATTCTACCATCCAGGTGTTTCTAATAAGTGTACATTTATGTGAAGCCATTAAAATAAATTAGGAAGTAAATTAAACATGTGAACATTCCTACAATTAAGAAGAGAAAATCCCTATAATAAATAATAGAGATAAACTAGTAAAACAAACAAAAGTAGTGAATAAATAAGAAAATAGTAAACAATGGTTACCTATGGTTGCCATAATATCCATGGAAGCCTCATAGAAGCCCCGTAAAATGAAATTGAATAAACCTTAGAAGGAGAGGAGGAGAGAAAATGAGAGTAAAATGAAGATTTATAGTTTTTAATCCTTTTTCAATGGCGACATACTCTAATTTACTTCAGTAAATCATTAGTAAATAGTAATTTAGAAGTTCAAATAGGTTATAGAGTTGTGGTTGGATATAGAGTGTTTCTTGCATGTTGTAACAATGTACCCACACCCACCCATATTGCAACAACAAGAAACATTTAGATTACAATTTCTAAAGTTCTCAATGGAAAGCAATTGTAGTGTTGTTATAATGCTTAGAGGACTACATGTCTCTTACCTTTAATTTTTTTCTCTTATGCTTAGTCAAAAGGTTTTAGAATTTTTTTATAATGATGTATTACACCAATGCAATCAAGAATTAATAAAATTTTAACTTCACAAATTACCAAGTTTGTGAAGGTGCACCAACTCTACCAAAATTAGGGAAAGGGGCCAATGGTTATGCACCCATTGTTTATGAATGTATAATTCCATATCAAATGAAATGCAATGTTGGAATTGTTTTAAGCATTAGTGAATAAATTCTAGTATGTTAATGTGTCATATTTCATATTTTCATGTTTATATAAAATATTGATGGACAATTGTATTAAACACAAACACGTTAGATATTAGCGGGTGTGACACAATAAACTACTTAATAATTTTTGGATGAGCCACCAATAATGGCCATGTATTAGTGTTAATTATATTCAATTATTCCAATGCATGCCTGGTAGGCACCATTCATCACATATTATTGATCTTGGGTCAATTATTCTAGTGCTTTACTCATGTAGAGTTGATACTTTAATTATGCGCGAACTCACAAAGGCCATGATGGAGATAGCGATTTATTCAGTGTATAATAACAAGTAGGTAGACACATATTATCAAGGTTTTGAGACCTTAGTAACCTTTTTTTCCTCATACACTTGTTCCCCACATGAAGTAGTACAATGTCATTGTTTAAAACATGCTCAACTTCAACATTACAAGTATTAGAGCTTGGTTTTTGTATTTCATGTGTAGACTTGATTCTTAATGGGGATCCCTAGTTCATTTAGCTAATACCTTCCTATTATATTACTAGTAGGGAAATCCCATTTCCCTCTTGCTACACCTCATTGGTGATTTTAATCTAACTTTATAGGGGAGAGTGTCAAAGGTAGTCAATGAGGCTAGCACCATTTACAAGTTCATGATTTAAATGGCATGTCTAATGTAGGTCTTAGAACATGGTTTAGAGGCCTAATTTCCAGTGCTACTGTTTTTTTCATGTTAGAGCCTCTATTGCTCCATTTAGTAATTCTTTAGTACCATATAGGCCATTACTATTTTTTTTTTTGGTTTCTTTGAATGATTTTTTTTGGATCTTGTATGTTACAACAATTTTATTGTCATATATAAAGATCTCCATCATTGTATCATACATAAAAAAAATTTGAGCTTGTTGATTTGTAATTACACTTCTAATAATTTTTTTTGCTTATAAAATACTTATACTACTAGTAGGTTTCTTTACTTCTTATGTTGTTTCCACCATATAAAATAGGCATATCATAACCTAGGCTTTCTTTGAATGTAATTATATTGGTCTGGGACATTGTTATCCAATCCATTGTAATACCTTTTTCTCTTTTGGTTCTGAGAATACCATTTCCCCATTGCTACACCTCATTGGTCATTTTCATCTAAATTTATAGGAGAGAGTGTCAAAGGTAGTCAATGAGGCTAGAACCATTTCCAAGCTCATGATTTAAGTGGCATGTCTAATGCAGGTCTTAGAACATGGTTTAGAGGCCTAATTTCTAGTGCTACTAATTTTTTTCATGTTAGAACCTCTATTGCTTCACTTAGTAATTCTTTTGTTCCATGAAGGCCATTACTTTTTGATTTTTTTGGTTTCTTTGCATGATTTTTTGGATCATGTATGTTACAACAATTTTATTGTCATATATAAAGATCTCCATCTTTCTATCATACATAATATGTGTTTTGAGCTTGTTGATTTGTACTTACACTTCTAATAGTTTTTTTTTCTTATAAAATACTTATACTACTAGTAGCTTTCTTTAATTCTTATGTTGTTTCCACCATATAAAATAGGCATGTCATAACCTAGGCTTTCTTTGATTGTAATTATATTTGCCTTTGAAATTATTATCCAATCTATTGTAATAGCTTTTCTCTTTTGGTTCTCAGATTAGTTTCACTAACCATTGCTAATTTCTCTTTAAGGTAATTGTCGTGTACACTACTTTCCATAGAAAGGTGTTGGTCGAAAGTTTTGAGGTCTATTAGAATTCTTTCAATTCATCTCACATGGAAATTATGCATGATTCAAATATGAAAATTATAGAGAAAGAGTTTGGAATGTATCACTTTATGTTCATTGAATAATAGTATGCCTAGACAATAGAAAAACCCTTTAAGTTTCTCTAACTTTGTATTTTTACTAGTATAATATATATTATATTAGTAAAAAAGAATTAAAATTATATGGTATTTCACTGTTTTTCATCTCAAATTTGTTATTAGTATCCATGAACTTTGAGGTTTAGTATTTTTAGTATTGGTGTTTAGCTTATATGGAAGTTGTTCTTCACACCAAATTTCAACTTGTAAACATGGTCACACTTAAAACAAACTTTTCCAAATTGTTTAGTAATAGAACCTCATTAAACTATCACATGATTCAAAATAAGTTTATTATAGGCAATTATAATACTCAATCAAATAGCTCCTTTGAGGGAACCTATGGCTACACAAAATTCATAATAATAATAAAAAATGGATAGTGATACATAACACCAAAGATGTCTTAGAACTCATAGTTGAACAAAAACATGTCATCCATTGAATACATTTCATAATTGAAACCACAGAGTCCAACACAATAATGATTGATTATTTAAATTTCCTTATTGAAATGCCCCCTCTATTGGTCTTGATGATCATTGCTTCCAAATTGACATTATTATTAAATTTCCTAATTAGTACTTGAACATAAAATAGTGTTGGACATGTTAAGATCTACACTCACAAGTGGAAGACATGTTTCCTCGTTTATCCTTCATGGTCCTTAATTATAAAAAGGACAAATCACTAAAGTTTCAAATGACTCTTGCACCCACAATTGTATTAGTGGAGTTTATCATACTGCCATTGGTTGAGGCCATCCATATGCAAGACATAGTATACTAATAAGCTTCCTAATAATGTGTTTATTAGTCAAAAAGTTCAAACATGTTCTTGTATTCAAGTTACTTTTCCAAATATATTTGTAATCTTTCAATTTCACTTTGCATTCCAATGTGCTCCCACTAGATCCTTTCTTGCTCCATGTTATCACTCATACTCTCTCTAAAGGAAAATATTTGACATCGCTCAAGGGGAAATCCTAAGGACACATCAAGAAGGTCACTATTTGTCACTTAGTGACTCATTCCAATCTTTAGGCCTAGAAAAATTACAAATCCAAGGGGGGTTCCCTTAACTAGTCCTAATCTTGTCACAAGTATAAAGGGAAGAACACCCAGGATTAGTTTCTACCTAACTATCTCACCTTGAAATATGGTATTCAAAGACATCTACATACTAGGAAAATTTCATGGGGTGAAAAGATCCAAATTTCAAATGGTGACTTTATATATGAGTGAAATTTGTATAGGATTATGGTGTTTCTAATGCATTTATTATTCATTAAAAAGGTAGAAAAGGGGTGATATTGATTATTATGGTGTTTCTAATGCATTTATTTATTATTATGTCATACCATGAAATGTTCAACCATAAATGTCCCTTGAGAGATTGTAAATTTAAATTTCCAGCAAATATTGTTAATACATGGACAAGCATTCATGTTTGTGAAATGTGGTCTATGGTGCATATCATGACAACATTACAAGCAACATTGAACCAAATTTCAAGTAATTCAAAATGTAAACTTATGAAAATGTTGAATATTGTAAATGTTAAATAGAAAGTCTCAAATTTGTTTATCATGCCATGAACATCCACATTTATAGGAATAATACCATCATCAAAATAGAACCATAGGCCCTGTTGTCCCTTAAGGAACCAATTTCTTGGCTGTGTAGAAATTGTGCTTAAGAAATTAATGTTTATTATTCTTGTCACTTATTTGTTTGATGTATCCTCAAGTGAAGGGCCTAAAGGACCTAACTAGTAACCCTTAATACTTAGGTGAATGAAAGTCTCAGAATGCCATATGATTGCTAAATATAAATACTGAGTGAAGAATGCATTGAGAAGTTAGAGACAATATGATGTTTTTCACATAAACTATTATATGTAACGCTTTGAGAAGTTAAAGACAATATGTTGCTTTTCACATAAACTATTATCTATAACTTAGAAGAAATGTAGAAGTAGGGACTTTAAGTACATGAGCGCTCTTTTAAGGAATTTTAATTTCATTCACACAAGTAAACAAATACTTGCAGCTTCATTAGCATACTTAAAGAAAGGAAGATACATGATGACACATAATAGAGAAATTACAAATGATACCCAACAATGTCTGGAAAACTCCCGATTCTTTCATTAATCATCAATTTTATCAAGAATACAATAGCCTAGTTGTGATGTTCTTCAAAATTCGCACCCTTTTTCTATAATTTTTCCTATTTTTATACATCATGGGATAGTTGGTAATCACCAAAAGTGTCAAACTGCTTAACTATCTCCTAACTGTCTAAAGTAAAAGTCATTACAGAATATTACATTTGAGGGTAAAAGACACCTCATTCTTCTCAAGAAAACAAAATAAAAAGAAGTAACATAAATTAGAATATGATTGGTGATGGCTGCTCGTTGTTCGAATCTATGGCTTAAGTATCTGCAAGTTGTAATCTTGTAGATGTCTGATGACAACTAAACTGCTTTAACACAACAAAGTTGCATCTTTACAAAATTATGTGCATGGACTTATGGATTACGGGCCCATGTATATATCAGAAATGTTTCGGATTGGCAGAAACACAAAGAAACCCATATGGCCCAAGTATATATCGAAATTGTTTTGATTGGCAGAAACACAAAGAAACCCGACTAATCACCGTTCCTTTGGAGTTTCAGTCATCCGCCTTTTAGTTATTCTACTAAAACAATGAAATTGATTGATTTATGTGGAATATGGCAAACCTTCAGTTACCACGGAACCGAAAGGAAACAAGAGTCTGGCTCATAATCTTATCGCATCCGCCTTTTCCAAAAACCTTTGCCTTCCCCACGGAACCAAAAAAAACAAAATTGTAATTCAAAGACTTCTCAGGTCCGAAATTTATAATAAAACCTGTGCACTTTTTAATGCGATATCCGTCGGATCTCGTCCCTTCCAAATGAGCGACTGTGATTGATCTAGACTTCAACAAATTAAATCACATTCCATAAACCATCACGTCTGTTTTCTGGATTAAACCTTGTCCTTGTTAACCACATGATTACTATCGGATCTGAATTCTTCAAGCGGACAACCCTAATTAATTGAGGTTTTAACTTGGTTTAATAACTTCTCGTGTCCGATTTTGGAGTAAACCTCGTCCTTGTTAACCACACGATTACCATTAGATCTGTTGCCTGTCGATCGGATGGCTCAGATCTTCTCCTCGTTTTCTCATGTTCAAAAGCCATCAATAATATAAAATACATCATTTCTTTTGGATTTCCACATTTTATTTTAATTCTGTTAGAACATAATATTTTATTTTATTTTTCATTTTTGCGATAAAACTAAAAATAAAATTAAAATGACAATGGATGTTACAACAGGACCATCAATAATTTAGTGTTTTTCATGCTTTTTGAACCATAGAATAGATAATAACAACATTAATCATGAGATTTATGCACTATAAGGTAATAACCACAATTATGAAAAAAGTAAAATACCATTCACACATTAGTAATCAATCAAAATATTGTTCATTTTGATCTTAAGAAAGGAGAATAAGTGCCCTTTGTCCAAGGTAAATGGGTAAGATGAAAATTATTTTAATTATGTTTTTAATCATGATTAGTGTTGTGTAATTATTAACTAACTCTAGATCACCTTGTTCATAAAATCTCATAATTCAATGCAGTCCCACCCATGCATTTCTAATAGTTGTCTAATCCCATGCTTATGGAAAACCCTATGTAAATTATCCCTTTGACATTTCAAAAATCATGCTTAGGAAGAAATGTTTTGTTTATTTTATATAGTTTCACTTTGGAAATTAGTGCATCTTTGATAGTAAGAACAACCAATAACACATTTATTTTGTTTGGATGTATGCAACACAATATGATATGGGGCTGGGCTCATTAAGGTTGTTTTCTCTAGTTGTAAATTGTACAAAAGGATGCACCCACCCTTTTTGGATTGAAGTGAGATAGATTAGTAGATGGAGTTGTAGTTATTTGTAGAGTGTTTCCTACAAGACATAAATCCATATCCCTAAAGGTGGCATCATTATTATTTTTACCTTCTTTTTTATATTTAAGAGGCTAAATTGACAATGAGCAAGTGTTCTAACTACATGCAACATGTGGACTATAATATTTGAAGCTCTCAAATGATAATGTTTATATTGTTCTTATAATGCTCAAAGGACTACATGTCTTGCGTTTCCTTTCTTTTCATTTGTTTTTAGTCAATGTATTTTAAAATGTTCAGGTAATGGCTTAGTACAATAGTGCAATTAAGAGTGAAAAACTTGTAAATTTTATAATAATTAATCAATTTTAACTTCACAAAGAATATGTGCTTGTGAGATGCCCAAGTACAACCAAATCAGCAAGAGGACCTAATGGTTGCACATTCATTGTTTATGGTTTAGTAATGTTGTATAATATGCAAGGTTCTTTTTTTTTCTAAGCATCGATTTATATCTACTAGTACATTGAATTGACATATCTGTATTGTTAATCAATGCTCTAAAAAAATATCTTTTGCATAAAATATTGATAACCAATTGTGTTTACCACAAACACATAACATTATAGCATGTGTAACATGGTGACCCCCTTATAGTATTTGAATGTGCTATTAATATTTCCCATATATCATCCTTAATGGTATTTAAGTGTGGCAATATTTGGGTACCATTAATCGAACATTCATGATTTTGGGTTGATTAGTCTAGTGCTTTTCTCATAGAGTTTGAGTGTTTAAATGTGCATGAAAAACTAAGGGTTAGATATTAATAACCTTTATTCTCCACCAATCAATAGATAGGTGCACATATCTTCTAAGATTTTTAAGACCAGACTCATGTTTTTTTGTCTTGTATGCTTGTTGCTACATGAAACAACCAAGTTATATTGTCAAAAACTTGTTCAACTTCGACTTCTGAGGTAAAACATGATAAGTATAAGGATTTGGTTTGTGTATTATTATGTATTGATTTGACTCTTAATGGGGGATCCATAGTTCCTTCAACCATTCCCTTCCCCTATGATCCTAATGGAAGGAAAAACCCGTTACTTTGTTGCAACACTTTATTGGCCATTTGAGATAGGCATCTAACTTTGTAGAGGAAAGTGAAGCAACTAGTCAATGAGGTTAACACCATCCATAAGTTCATGTTCTTGAGCATGAATGATGGTCTAAGTGGTGTGTCTAATGCAAGCCTTAGAAAATGTTTTGGAATCAAAATACTTATAGTTACTGGTTTTCCTCAAATCAAACTCTCAGTTGCTCCCTTCAATACTTTATCACAATATTGTTGGAAGAATTCTTGTTATTAATGTTAAAGGAGACACCATCTTGAGAACATTTTGGCATATGCTTGTAAAGGACTTCAAGCCCTTTCCAATTAGTATTTACTCACCCTCTATCTCCTATTTGTTGAAGAGATATTAAATTTCTAAGTCAAAGAACCATATTTTTTTGTCTCCATTAATGTGTTGGAAATAATACTGAGGGGGGGGGGGGTGAATCAGTATTATCAGATCAGTAAAACCTTTCCAATTTCATACTCAGAAACATATACGCTACTTCAATTAAGTGAACCCGCGTGTACACGCTACTGTGTCTAATGCAACCAGCGTATATCTAGAGATCTTATAATTCAGTTAGCTTAATCTTCAGTAAATGCATCAGAACATTATTAAGCATATTAACAGTAAACAGGTGCAGTATAACAGAACAGAACATCACACAAGAGCCACACACATGAACACCATGATATAAGGTGGAAACCCAATGTGGGTGAAAACCACCTGCTGCAATTCGTCTCTTTCTTCTTTAATAAGAAACTTCTTTTACAATGTATTGGTGCAGTCCTTTACCAGTACGCAGGCTACAACCTGCAGAGGGCTACAACCCTCTCTCGTTTTCCAACTACTTCTGGAAGGGAGCTACAACCCCCTCAGCTCTTGTACTAGCCGATCCATTTACTAGTACGTAGGTGCTGACCCTACAACCTTATTTCCTTCAGGGACCACGTTTCATCAATTTTCAGACTGGATCCAAGAGTACAAAACAAACATTACAGCAATACAATCATCAACTTATACTTGCATCATAATTCATTAAACAACCCAATACTGAATCACTGAAACCTTGTCATCAAGAACACAGAACCCAAACCAGAGCCCAGAACTCTGCAACAACCACCAGAATCAACAGCAACCTGAAATATCAAATCTTATTATGCATACGTTACTTCACTGTACCAAAACCGCGTGTATACGCGCTTTCTCCAAAGGTAACCCGCGTGCAGATCTAGAAATAATTACTTATGCCTTCGCTGTCAGATCTGACCCTTGCCAAGCATCCCGAACAGATAAACAGCAATACCAGATCTTCTCACTTAGTCAGACACACCTTGCTTACATCGACTTGCCTAATGATCTTCTCCTTATATAGCCTTAGGCCCTTTACAATACCATGGTCCAAAACCATAGTAACACAATACCATCAGCTTCAAAACTAGGGATCAACACGTCCGTCGAGACACCATGGTCCAAAACTATAGGCACAACTTCCAAGGAATAACCGCCACGGACCAAAGATAAGTTTTCCACATACACGCTCTTTTACTGAAGCCAACCTGCGTGTACACGCGACTTGGTATATAGCGAACCTGCGTATACGCGACTTGGTATATAGTGAACCTTCTTATATACGCGACTTGGTATATAGTGAACCAGCGTGTATATATTTTCTCTTCATACTTGTAGTTTGATCATCAATTCCTTCTGCACTATGATTTGTCATCAGTGTGAGTTGCCATCAAGGACAACACTTGTCTCATAATGCCAACATAATGTCAGCCTACATGAACTCGAGTCGACCCCTCCAAGAGACATGTTTATTCAAATTATGGTCAAATGAGTATAAATATAAGCAATACATCCTCCATTCAACCATCTAGCTTGGCCAAGAAAAGGAATACAAGCATTTGAATTGAAGTGAAGAATAAGCTCATAACTCATGAACTTGGTGAAAAGCTAAAAGAAGAATTCATTTTTGGAGTTGGATCTGATTTTTTCCTGTATAATTTTGGTTTCTCTTTTTGAAGATTAATTGTACTAGTTTCATTAATTTTCTAGCCTCCTTTTGGATCGAAAGTTTACCCTTTTTAACAAGAATTTTAGAGAAAATTATTGGCCCTCCCTTGATAAAATTGTAGACCTTGCGAAAAGCTAATTTTTTGTAGCTCGTAGAAAGTCAATTTTCTATACCTCATACACCTTAGAGAAAGGCGATTTTTCTGTAGTTCACAGACCTCACAGAAATATGATTTTCTATAGCTCACAAACCTAAGAGAAAATAGACTTTTTGTAACTCACAAACCTTAGATAAAGGTGATTTTCTATATCTCATAGACCTCATATAAAGAAACTTCTGTATCTCGCCGACCTCAGAAAAAAGTGAAGTTCTATAATTTGCATAGTTTAGAGAAAGACAAGTTTCGGTAGCTCGCAGACCTTAGAAAAATGTGACTTTCTATATCCCGCAGAAACATGACTTTCTATCTTGGCGTTGTCATAAGGGTGAAAGCTTGAATATGGGTTATACTTTTGGGCCAAATGTGGCAATGAAATTTCAAGTTTTTCCTCTTCTATTGAATTGAAACCCTCAAAATTCATATAAGCACTGTGAATTTTGAATGAGAGTAAAAAGATAAATTTTGGAGAATCTTGTTGTTGTCCTAATGATATTTTTTTCAAAAATATTTACTATCGTATATGATCCGAACTTAAACAAGAACACAAAAAATTACAAAAATAACCATAAATGTAGAGATGCAGCAAAAATAACACTTCATTTCATTAATATCAAAATACTTAAATATGCTTACAAACAAAATGGAAATAAACTAGCTCAGGCGATGGTATCTTATCTCTCAAAAGAGATGTGTCAACTACACGCCTCTGAACCATGTTACAATGATGCTCATGGGCGTATTTATTATTGAACAACTAGGGAAAACCCTAAACAACCAAAACCCTAACCCCAGCAGATGGAACACCAAGAGTTTGTGGGCTCCATTAGGGTTAGTTGGGTAGCCAACTTCCCAGGGTCGTAACTTGGTCATACTATCTATGTTTGGCGCGTATGATACCTTTTTGGAAAGATATATTTGATTACTACAGGGTTTGTGGTAGGCCCTTACTTATGGCTATGTGACTGATGCAGACCTCAAAAAATGTCGTTTAGGGGGTCAAAATTGCTCTAGAAGTGCAAGACCTAAAAAAATGCTAAAAATAGTAAACGCTGCAATAAACAAGGAAACATATGAAACCAAATGGAGGCCTAGGTGGAATAGGTGGGTGACCACAAATATCCACTTGGATCATTCCTCCCCCCTTAGGAAGCAATGGTCTCCATTGTGTGTAGAGCCTCCATGAGGTGAGGAAATTTTTGTTGAGCCTAGTCCCTAGTGAACCACTTGCCTTGGTGAAGGAGTTGGTCTACTTTGACAACTCGATATAGATGGATCCTCTGTTGGCGGGTGTTATTGGTTTGTTTATTGTGATTTGATCAATTGTGTCTTATTCCATGCAGTCTAGGTTTAGCTCGATTGGTGTGAGTTGTTCTGCAATATCAGATGTGTCCAACAATGGTGGAAAGTATGGCCGAAGGTAGTCTACATTGAACACTGGGTGCAGACCAAGGAATGGTCGAATGCTGAGCTCAAAGGAATTTTCCCCTACAACCTTGATGATGGTTTATGGCCCATATCAGAGCGAGGAAAGCTAGCAGTGGGTTTCAACAAGGCGATCCTTTTGCAAATGTAGCCAAACTTTGTCACCCACCAAGAACTTGTGCGGAACCCAATGTTGATCATGGCGCTACTTGTACTTAGCATTAGATCTATCCAATATATCATGGACCTGCTAATGGATGTGTTGAATATGCCCAATGAAGTTGTTAGCCCTGTCGGCTTCGGACTGGATGTGAGATGAATCTGCATGAGTAGCTGCAAATGGTATGACCACATCAATGGGACATAATGGCTAAAATCCCAGCCCTCCCTGAAAGGGCCTATGGCCCGTGGAGCTGTCGAGGGCCCTGTCGCAGTTGTGCTAGACATAAGGAAGGATTTCATCTCATATGCATGGATGCTTCGAGTTGTACATGCGTAGAATGTGTATGATCATCCTATTGATGACCTATGTTTGGCCATCAGTTTGAGGATGAAAAGACAGGGACTTAGTAAGTTTGGTATCTAGCATCGACCAAAGACTTGACCAAAATGCACATAGGAATCTATTGTTCAGATTTGAGACAATGGATTGTGGGATCCCAAAGTGTACCCACACTCGCTCAAAGAAGATCTTAGCAGTGGCCTTTGCTGTGATACTCCTCCTGTAGGCCGTCGTAATGCCCATCTTAGAGAATATATCAATGACCATGAAAACGCAGTCGTTGTCGTGCTTAGAAGAAGGAAGGCCCGACATGTAGTCCATGGATATGGACTCCCAAGGTCGACTAGGATTAGGAAGAGGAGTATATAGGCCTTGCTTCTTGATGGTTGGTTTGGCCATGGAATACGAAGTGTAGGATTTAATGTACCTCCCAACATCCTGATGAAGGGTTGACCAATAAAATACTTTTGTAGTATTGCCATTGTTTTCTCTACTTTGAAATGTCCAACGACCCGACTGTAGTGCACCTCCAAAATCATCTCGACATTGTTTCTTGAAGGAACACAGATGTGTCCTAGGTGGCATAATAGTGCATCTTGGAGGTGAAAATTTGGAACTTGCTTACCTTCTAGGAGTTTCTGGTATTTTCTTCCAAATTATGGATTTCTCTTGTAAATATGTGTCCACCCCGAAGTCTCATGCCCACAGGAATCGAGCACAGTGATCAACGCCAAGACTGGTGGTCAGATGAGGTAGTCTGCAACATTATTGGTGTTTCCCTTCTTGTACTTAATGTTCAAATGGAATTGTTGTGGGTATGTGGACCATTTTAGATGACGATCATTTTGTAACTTCCTTTGTGTTTATATGAACTGCAGGGGTCGATGGTGTATGAATATGGTCATTTCCTTCCTTGGAATGTAATGTTTCCATTAATGGCAAACATGTACAATGGAATACATTTCTTTGTCATAACTAGGATACTTTCGGACTGTGTCTAAAAGTGTCTCACTGTGGTAAGCCACTGGATTCCCTTGTTGAGTAAGAACTACACCAATAGCATAGTCAGAGGCATCTATCTCAATCTCAAGTGGTTGTTGTAGGTCTGGTAATGTGATCACTTGTGTAGAACAAAGGTGATGCTTCAACTCAGAAAATGCCTTTTGTTGGGTTTCAAATTTTTTCTTTTCTTTTCTTTTTCTTTGCCCTTAGTGACTTGACTTAAAGGTTAAGTGATATGAGAGAACCCCAACATGAACCTGTGATAGAAATTAGAAAGACCCAGAAAGTTGCGGAGCTTTGTTAGAGTGGTTGGGGTTGGCCAATCCCGAGTGAATTGTATCTTGGCTAGGTCCACATGCACACCCTTCTCATCAATGATGTACCCCAGATATTGAACATGGGTCATGCCAAAGGTGAATTTCTTTAGATTGGCGCACGGCTTGTGCTTTCGTAAGGTTTCAAGGACCTTTTGAATATGGTGGAGGTGCTCTTTTTAACTCTGGTTGAAGATCAAGGTGTCATCTAAATAAACCCCCACGAATGCATTGGTGAAGGGGCACAGGATTTCATCCATCAACCTCATGAAGGTTGCGAGGGAATTCATCAACCTAAAATGCATAACCAACCATTCGAAAAGGCCCTCCTTGGACTTGAAGGCAATCTTCCACACATCAGAGGGTTCGATAAGAAGTTGGTGATAGCCAAACTTCAAGTCAATCTTGCTGAAATATTTGGGCCCCTTGAGTTGGTCCATAAGGTCATCAATACTTGGGATTGGGTACCTATTCTGGATAGTGATCTTGTTCAACACTTAATAATCAATGTAGAGTCTCCAGGTCCCATCCTTCTTCTATACCAATACAATCGAGCTCCCACAAGGTGACGAGCTTGGCCTGTTGTGCCCTTTTTGCAACAACTCTTGAATCTGCCTCTTGATCTCATCATTCTCCAGAACAAAGCATCAATAGATCATTCCATTGGGTAGCAGTGTGCCGGGGGTCATATCGATAGAGTTCTTGGCCTGACAAAGTAGAGGTATCCCCATAGTTGAGGCGAAAATTTCCCTGTACTCCTCCATGAACTTGTCCATCTACTGTTATTGTGCGAAGGAGCCCTAGCTGGAAGTTGTGACCACAATCTTGTTATTTTCCTAAGGGTGAATCATATGGAAAACAAATTTCCTGGTCTGTGCAATGATCTCATTACATTTCTTTGTAGAGTCAAATAGATGGCGGTAGAGGGGGCTACCTCCGATATCCTATACAACTTGTTTCCCGATCACAGAGCATGGTCTAGACTCATATATAACATGTTGCTTCCACAAGTATGGTTGTCCTAATAATACATCACAAACATCAAGAAGATCAACATCACATAGTACTTCATCTGTGAAGGGTTTGATGTTGTAGGGAAGGTGACATTAGTGCCTAATGTGGAGATCTCATTGTTGGGAGGCCCAGTTGCTTCACACGCTTTGCTAAAATGAGGTTCTTTTAGCTCCCGTTTTCGATAATGAATTGTAGTGGAGAATCCTTCACCCACTTATGTGAGTGGAAGGGGCGATCCCCCTCCTCTAGATCTTCAGGCTCATTCTTTTGGACCATGGTAGTGGCCATAGTGGCAGTGGGGTCCATGTAAATGATTTGCTTCCATTTTTCATTCCCCTTATCAGGTTCTGACTCAAAATCAGAACACGCAACTGATTCAAACACCTTCAGCTCGACCACCAGTGACTGCTTGGCTCGGCACTCACTAGTGTTATGAGTGGAGCTCTTGTGGAACTCAAACCATTTTTCCGTGTCCTTCTTTGTCTTCATGGTATTTTTCTTTTCTTGTGGCTTTGGTGTGTTGTCCTAGGTTGCCCAACCTTGGCTTTTTCCTTTAATCTGTGGTTTGGGGGCACCTTTTCCTTACTTTAGATTCACAAATCCAAAGTATCACTCCTTCTATTTAAACTTCTACTCAATCTTGATAGCGTATTGGTATGTCGTGCCAAGCAACGAGATGTCCAAAAACTCCATCTCGTCCTATATGTACTTGTATAGACAACCATGATACTTCAGTACCAAATGCCACTCATAATCATTGATACCCATCTTTGTACGAATAGCATGGAAAACATTCGTGAAATTCGCATATCTTGGTCCCTTCCCTACCGTAGGGTGGTCCACTTGATGTATTTATATTCATAGCTCCCGATAGGGTAATATTGTTCCTTGATGGTGTATCGGAAATAATCCCAAGTGGGTGTGACTAAAAATAGTTAGGATTCCCTCTTGTCCTTTTGTTCACAGTAGGTTTCCCACCAACCCTTGATGTGTGGGGCTAATTTAAGAAGTGAAAAAGTAATATTTTCCCGATTGGAAAAGTCACAAACTAAAAAATATCCTTCCAACAGATTTAACCATTTATCTACGACGTCTGCATCTATCTAGCCCTTTGATGTATGCTTTCTGCTCCTGATGTGTGGCTTGTTTTCTATGTGCAGGTTCCTTCGTGGCTGGATCTAATCTTCAGGAATCTGCTTCAACCTTCAGATTTGCACCCTCATGCTGCTAATGCTAGAATTTAATGGGACAATGACTTGTTTTGTTCATTTCTCCCAAACAGTAGACTGGATTGACCTAAAATTTTCTAAGCATGTTTCCATCGTCATTATGCACCTCCCCATGAAACAGTTTTTTGAATGGATGCACGATTTTCAAGTTAAGGAAAAAAACAAATTTCTGCTCTATGTATTTTTGTATCACAACATCCTACAATTTTTGGACAGTAAGAAAAATGAGCTTGGGGTGTGATGCAAGCTTGGAAATGACGGAAGAGAGGTTTGAAGACTACAAGAGGATTTATAACCCCTTTATGAAGCTTCCCTATTCCCCAAATTGCTTTTAAAATCCATTTCTAGCTCTCTATAATTTCTACAGGAGCCTCCTGTAGAAAACACAATTTTCAGAAAAGAAGCATAGTGAGGTGGGAAGAATGTCAAGAATGATGGGGTAAGGTGAGGGAAGGTAGGATAGGTGTTCTTATTGGTTTCAGAGCTCTTTTGGCACCTGCTGCTACTTCCTGAAGTTCTCTTGCAAACCTGCAAGACAACTGGAAATTCATTTTTTATTTTTATTTTGAAAACAACTAGGGCGCCTCAAGGAGGTTTTCACCCTAATTTCCTATCGTGGGCACCTCCAAGGGAGGTTTTCACCCAGGGATCTTATTCTCTTTTATTTTCTCTTCTTTCCAACCCATTGACTGCCTCATGGAGGTTTTCAATCAATGAGCCAATCTAAGGCGCCTCCGAGGAGGTTTTCACCTTAGATTTTTATTTTTTTTCCTCTTATTTTTCATTTTTCATTTTTTTTTTTTTTTGTTACCCTACCGTACTTGAAAAACAAAATCATTTTCAAGTATAATAATACTTCCAATGGAGCCATGTGCACATCAAGATGATAGACAAAATAATGTGGAGGCTTGAAATGTATGCTTTGACATGTATCCGGATTTCAAAGACCAAATGATTTGACTTTGAAGGGATCAAGCATAGTTGAGGAAGAGAGTACTAATACAACTTAATGGGTTTCCGGAATCATATTTGAATATAGTTGTTATGTCCTTGGTACTTTTGTTGATCTAGATCATTCTTCATGTCTTCTCCTAGCATGACCTTCACATCTTCCTCTTTTTGTTGATATTTCTATTGAATACATGGAGGATTTGATGGTAACCATGAGAGAGCTCTCTTGAGCTCTGATTCTGATGTCTTCTCTTCATCAAGTGTAGCCCATGGTTCTTTGATCTCTTCTTTTGCATCTTCTTCTGCGAGATGTGGTCCTTCAATGATATCAATATAATCTCTTTTTTTCCATACTCTTCCTGAGCTATGGTGAATATCATTGAGCTCAAGAGGAGTTGTTTGGAAGTCTTGTACCTCAGCATTGTAGTTGGGTTGAGTTACTCCAATGTGCGGGGTTGGAAATGGTGGTTCCACACTATATACTTGTTGGGCCTATCCGTTGTTCAGGTTCGAGTTCGGTTGGGCAGGCATTTGGGGTTGCCTTAGTGGAGCAGGAGGCAATGGTTGTGGTTGAACAGGTGGTGGACGAAAAAGAGCAGGAGGAGAGGTGTATTGGGGCCTCCATCCCTGGTAAGATGCATTCCACTGAGGTTGCAGCTGAGCATATGGTTGAAATGAATGGGTGGCTGGTTGGGAATGATATGGAGATGTGAAGGACCAAGGAGGAGGTGTAGACCAGGAAGGATGAGCACGGGGGCCCCAAGAAGGTATGAATGTGACTTGGTTAGGGTTGTAGTATGCCTGAGATGTCCCTTGCATCCCTTGCTGGTATGGTCTAGGTCCATGTGGCCCCCTTTGGTTTATGTAATAGATTTGTTCAGTGACTCCTTCGACCCCTTGGTATACATCTTTAAGTCTGGGCAAGGACGGGCACTTGTCTGTAGAATGATCTTTTTCACATATTAAACAAACCTCTATAGATTTCAATGGGAATTCATTCCTAGGATGCCTCCTGGTGCATCTAGGGAAAAAAATGGCCAAAGCCCTCTCTACTTCCTCTTGTTTTCTTTTGATATGCATGGCAAAAATCTGCAGCATCTCACTCTTGAAGTCTTCCCACATGTTTCCAATTTCACCTTTAATAGATGATTTGGAAGAAAAGGAACTGCTCCCAACATTTCTGTTTTCAGCTATTGGCTCCAGATGAATGTTTTATTCTTCTTATTCCCCTATAGGTTCTTTAAATATGTCTGACCGTTACCTTAGGGTGTTTCTTGATTGCAGCCACCGAAGAAGAGAGAAGGTTGGTTGTGTGAAGCAGTGGGAGTGTTGGGAAAACATTTTTTTGAATTATCTCTACTCCTACAAGGCATGAAAGGAAATCTTTTTGGGTGGTTTTTGTTTTTTCTGCTTGTACCTGCAAAACTGAAATTGAATGAACAAAGAAATTGCAACTAATCTGAAATGAACTTGCTGAAACGAAATTGCAGAATTGAAATGAAAGCAAGGAAATGACTAATCTACTTTTGCTGGAATGGAAATTGCAGAATTGAAATGAAAGCAAGGAAATGACTAATCTACTTTTGCTGAAATGGAAATTGTGGAATTGAAAGGACTAATTTACTTTTCCTACAATGGAAATTGCAGAATTGAAATGAAAGCAAGGAAATGACTAATCTACTTGTGTTGGAATGGAAATTTGAAAATTGAAAGGACTAATCTACTTTTGCGGAAATGGAAATTGCAGAATTTAAATGAAAGCAGGGAAATGCCTAATCTACTTTTGCATAATTGAAAAGAAACAACTACTCTACTTTTGCTTAAATAAACTACTTAGCATAATGTTGCAGTAGAAAATAGAAGAAAAGCAGTAATCACAAAATACTCTGACGTTTCCCCAGCAACGGTGCCAAAAAGTGGTGAGCACCAGTATTGCAGCAATAATTCTGCAACTCCTGGGGCTTCCTACTTTACTTTTATCAACCCGGTAGTTCGTAACAAACTTGGAAGCGACGGTGCTGTATGCACAAGTACTAGCTCTTACTGCAGGTTGTCACTTGGTCAACTGGTGCAAGATCACTAGCATCAAAGCCAACTTCTATGAATTCTCAAAATAATCTTTTAACTGTGATGAAAGAAAGCTAACTCTATGGAGGCTATTCTATTTGCAGAAAGAGAAAGAAGACTGGAATGTAAGGCAAACCCTAGCAAACCCTAATTTATCCAACTAACCCTACCTTTGCAGAAAAAGAGATAGAAACTAATGCGATGAGTGCCATTGACTATTGAAAAAGGTAAATTACATTTATTCAAGCTACCTCTGAAAAGAAATGAGAAGAAAACATATTTTTGTGCTTTTAAGTGTTTTTATGTGAAATTATTATGCTTGTAATTTATCTGATTGTGATTGTGCAGAGGTTTGGTGGTGAAGGAAGATGGACTTGGTTTTTTCAAAGGTGGAGGAAGGTGTGGAGAGGTCCTAAGAAGCCCCTAGTACGCTTCTAAAGACTTCCATTGCAATCAGATTTCGAAAAACCACTTACAGGGAATTCTACAGGAGGCTACAGGGGATCTACAGGAGGATCTATAGGAGGAGGCCAAGAGATATTTTTGGAGGTTTTGAAGATGGAAAAATGATGGGAAAGGGTAACTGAAGGCTAGATGAAGGTGTTGAGGTTTCTGGAGCTTGTCAAGGAAGATCAAGAGGGAACATGATCGTTGGATTTGTTCAAATGGCAAGAGGGAAGCTTATGGAGAAAAATGCATAAATTAGGGCAGATTGGCGAAATGTTGCGAATGACTTGGGAAATCTATGGGAAGTGAGCTGGTGCTGGTTTCTTTATGGATGTATGGTGATCTGAGGTGTCCTTCAAGAGATCTGCACATCTACTTACCAAAACTGATCAAAGAAAGGACTAACTATACCATGAAAACAAATCTTTTTCTAGCTTAACCTAATTTCTGACCTACAAACAGAAAATGTTGAACAGTAAACTTTGAACAGAAAAGCATGTAGAGAGATCTATTGTAAAAGAACAGGAAATGATCTAGGCAACTGAATCTGAAGCAATACATTAATCTTTCCAAACCAAGTCATCACACTAGAAATTGCACGGGAGAACAAAACTGTGTTTTTGGTGGCAGCAGTAGTGCCTTGACGTCCAATCATAGTCCCAAAAAGGGAGAAGGAGATCAGGGCCTGCTATTGGCCTTTTTGAACCTTAGTTTTTCACTGCATTAACCTACTTGAGCAACTGAAACAAAAACAGTTATGCAACCCATCAAAAGCAACCTAATCTAAACAAGGTAAAATGAATCTATGTAACAGAAATTAACTTATGAACTGAAGCAAAAACATATAAGTACAAAGAAAGAGGTGTTGGGCAGCTTGGGTTGGGCCCTAACCCAAGAGATTCAGCCCTCTGAAAGAGATCAGAACTAGCTTAGGAAATATTTCATCTTCATTATAAAAAATAATAGTCGCAATACATGAGTTGTTCTAAAAAAGAAACTCGAAAATGAGCTGAACAAGTGGTGCACAAAAGTACGAAGATTCTACTAATGACTAGCTAAAATCCAACTAAAAAACTGAGCACCTAAGCCCTACTATTTATACAACTTGAGCCTCCAACAGCTCTCCTAAAATCAAGGGGCTCAGCTTCCCAAAACTACAGATAAACAACAGTTCTTCTTTACTTGCTCGGCTGCCCCTTGCATGCACTCACGTGGCTGCTTATGCTCTGAGTTTCTGATGGAGAATTCAAGGTAAGGGTTCATAAATGAAGGGGACATCCCCCTACAAATCCTCTTTCCTATTTTCCTCAAATATTAGCTGCCCAATGCTCATAAATCCTTTGAATTTGTCCAAAATTGACCAAAAAATCTGCATAAAGCACACATTAGACTACATAGCAAAATGACTAACCCAATTCACTCTATTAGCATAAATATAATTAAAAACATGCAATAAACTAATGAGAATGGTGGATTAAGTCAAATTAAGAGGAAAAATGAGCCCATATAATTACCCATTTCAGGAGCTCATCACGTAGCATGGTCCACTCGATGTATTTATCTTCATAGCTCTCGAAGGGGTAATATTGTTGCTTGATGGTATATCAGAAAGAATCCCAAGTGGGTCCAGCTGAAAACGGTGAGGATTCCCTCTCGTCCTTTTTTTCACAATAGGTTTCCCACTAGTCGTTGTCGTGTGGAGTGGCCTAGAGAAGTGAAAAACTAGTCTTTTCCTGATTGGGAAAGTCATGAACTGAGAAATATCCTTCCAATAGATTTAACCATTTATTTATGGCATCTGCATCATTCTAGCCCTCAAAGATGGGAATATTAAATTTAACTTGCACCTTAAAAGGAGTGGCTACTGGATGAAGATGTGTTTCCTGTGGGTAGTCATCGGAGGATCTGGGAAAAATTATCCACCATCATGTTCCTTTGTTGCTTGAGGGCTTCCTCGAGCAGTAAATTGATAGGCTCTCCTGCCCCCTCGTCTTTATTTTCTTCCACCATGGGAGGCCATTAAGGTTTGTGAGGTTGGTCTTGCAAAGGTTCAACTAGTTCGAGCGCTAGCTCCTCATACCCTGACCTCGTTGGGGACATGCAAAGAAAAACAGAGAAAGAACAGACCACTCTGATACCATTGATCTAAACTTAAATAGGAACACAAAAAATTACAGAAATAACCATAAATGCATAGATGCAGTAGAAATAACACTTCATTTCATTAATATCAAAATATTGAATCATGCTTACAAACATAATGGAAATAAACTAGCTCGGGTGATGGTAGCTTATCTCTGAGAAGATATGTGTCCGCTATATGCCTCTGAACTGTGTTACAATGAGGCTCAGGGGCCTATTTATTATTGAACAACCATGGAAAACCCTAAATAACCAAAACCCTAACCCCAAGAGATGGAACGCCAAGAATTTGTGGGCCTTGTTAGGGTTAGTTGGGCACCCAACTTCTCGGGGTCATAACTTGGTCATACTATCTCCTTTTGGTGGGTACGATACCTTGTTGGAAAGTTATCTCTGAATACTACAGGATTTGCGAAAGGCCCTTGCTTATGGCATTGGGGTGGCTGAAAACCTCAAAAAAACGTCGTTTAGGGGGTCAAAACTGCTCTGAAAGTCTAGGACCTGAAAAACTGCTAAAAATAGTAAATTCTGCAATAAAAAAGGAAATAGGTGAGAGAAGCTAAAGGCCTAGGTGGAATAGGTGGTTGGCCACGAATACAAAACTTGATCATTCCTCTCCCCTTAGGAACCAATGGTCCCCATTTCGTGTAGAGCCTTCATGAGGTGAGGAAATTCCTATTGAACTTGGTCCCTAGTCAACCACTTTCCCTAGTGGAGGAGTTGGCCTACTTTGACAACTCGATATAGTTGGGTCCTATGTGGTTGAATGTTCTTGATATGTGTATCCATGATATTATTAGTTGTGGTCTGTTCCATGCAGTATGGGTTTAGCTCTGTTAATGTGATTTGTTTTGCAATATTGGATGTGTCCAGCAATGGTGGAAAGTATGGCTAAAGGTGGTCTACATTGAACACTAGGTGCAAACCAAGGAATGGTGGAATTCTTAGCTCAAAGTCATTGTCCCCTACAACCTTGGTGATGGTGTATGGCCCATATCGAAGAAGGAGAAGATTGCAGTGGGGTTTAGTGAGGCACTCCTTCTGCAAATGTAACCAAAATTTGTCACCCGCCTGGAACTTGTGTGGAACCCGATGTTGACCATGGCGTAGCTTGTACATAGCATTGGCTCTATCCAATATATCATGGACCTGCTGGTGGATGTGTTGAATGTGCTCAATGAAGTTGTTAGCCCTATCGGCTTTGGACTGGACATGAGCTGAATTTGCCTGAGTAGCCGCAAATGGCATGGCCACATCAATGGGACATAATGGTTGAAATCATAGCCCTACTTGAAAGGGGCTATGTCCTGTTGATCTATGGAGAGCTCTATTGTAGTTGTACTGGAAAAAGGTAGAATTTCATCCCATGTGGGTGGATTCTTCGAGTTGTACATGAACAGAATGTGTAAAATCATCTTGTTGATGACCTCTGTTTGGCCATTAGTTTGGGGATGGAAAGTTGTGGACATAGTATATTTGGTCTCCAACATTGACAAGAGACTTGAAAAAAAATCACTTAGGAAACTATTGATCTGATTTGAGACAATGGAATGTGGGATCCCAAAGTGTACCCACACTCACTCAAATAAGAGCTTAGCAGTGGCCTCTGCTGTGATAGTCTTCTTACAGACCGCCATAATGGCCATGTTAAAGAATCTGTAGATGACCATGAAAACGCAGTTGTTGTCATGCTTAGAAGAATGAAGGCTCGACATGTAATCCATGTATATGGATTCCCAAGGCCGACTAGGAGTAGGAAGAGGATTATATAGGCCTTGCTTCTTGATGGTTGGTTTGGAAATGGCATAGGTAGTGCAGGATTTAATGTACCTCCCAACATCTTGACGAAGGATCGACCAATAAAAATACTTCTGCAGTACTCCCATTGTTTTCTCTACTCTGAAATGTCTAGCACCCAAGTGTACTGTGCCTCCCAAAAAATCTTGGCATGCTTGCTTGAAGGAACAAAAATATGTCCCACGTGGTATAGAAATGCATCCTAGAGGTGAAAATTTGGAACTTACTTACCTTCTAGGAGTGTTTGGTATGTGCTCCTAAATTCTGGATCGCTCTTGTAAAGATGTGGCCACCTCCAAGTCTCGTGCCCACACGATTCGAGCATAATGATCAACGCCATGACTATTGGTTAGCTAAGGTAGTTTGCAATATTATTAGTGTTTCCTTTCTTGTATTTAATGCTAAAATTGAATTGTTACAGGTATGTGGACTATTTCTAATGGCGATCACCCTGCAACTTCCCTTGTGGTTGTATGAACTATAGGGGTCAGTGATCTATGTGGATGAGTGTTTCTTTCCCCATAATATAATGCTTTCATTGACCAAAAACTTACACAATGGAATACATTTATTTGTTGTAAGTGGGATACTTTTGGACTATGTCTAAAAGTGTCACTATGGTAAGCCATTAGATGCCATTGCTAAGTAAGAACTACACCAATAGCATAGTCAAAGGCATTTATCTCAATCTCAAATGGTTGTTGTAGGTATGGTAATGTGAGAATTGCTATAGAACAGAGGTGATGCTTCAACATAGAAAACACCTTCTGTTTGGTTTCGAACCAATTTTTTTTTCCTTCGCTCTGTCCTTGCTGACTTGACTTAAAGGCCGAGTGATATGAGAGAACCCCAACATGAACCTTCAATAGAAATTGACAAGATCCAAAAAGTTGTGGAGCTCTACTAGAGTGTTTTGGGATGGCTAATCCCAAATAACTTGTATCTTGGCTGGGTCCACATGCACACCCTACTCATCAATGATGTACCCCAAATATTGAACCTGGGTTATGCGAAAGGTGCATTTATCCAGATTGGTACACAACTTGTATTTCCACAGGGTTCTAAGGACCTGTCGAATATGGTGGAGGTGCTCTTCCCAACTCTAGATGAAGATCAAGATGTCATCTAAATACACCACCATGAAGGCATTGGTGAAGGGGCACAAGATGTCATCCATCAACCTCATGAAGGTTACGGGGGCATTTGTTAACCTAAAAGGCATGACCAACCATTAAAAAATGTCCTCCTTGGATTTGAAGGCAGACTTCCACACGTCGGAGGGTTCAATAAGTGCCTGGTGATAGCTGGACTTCAAGTCAATCTTGCTTAAGGTCATCAATCTATAGGATTGAGTACCTATTCCGGATAGTGATCTTGTTCAATGCCCAATAGTCAATACAGTGTCTCCAGTTCCTGTCCTTCTTCTTTACTAATACAATCAGGCTCCCACATGGTGATGAGCTTGGCCTGATGTGCCTTTTTTGCAACAACTTCTAAATCTGCCTCTTGATCTCATCATTCTCCAAAATAGATTATCGACAAATCGGTCCATCAGATAATAATGCACCCAGGGTCAGATCGATGGAGTGATTGACCTGACAGTGCAAAGTTATCCCCATAGGTGAGGCGAAAATGTCCCTTTACTCCTCCATGACCTTGTCCATCTGTTGTGGTTGTGAGTAGGAGGCATGTTTGCAAGTCGTGGCCACAATATTCTTATTGTGCTGAGGGCGAATCATAAGGAAAAAAAAAATTCCTGGTTTGTGTAATGATCTTACTACATTTCTTTGCAAATATCAAATATATGGAGGTAGGCGGGGCTACCTCTAGTATTATGTACAACATATTTCCCAAAGTAATAATCACAGAGTGAGGTGTAGACTCATCTACATCATGTCGCTTCCACAAGTATGGTTTTCCTAATTATACATCATAAACATCAAGAGGAGAAAATCATACAATACCTCATTCTTGAAGGGCTTGATGCTATAGGGAAGGCGACACTACTGGCTGACACAAATATCTCATCCTTGGTGAAGCCACCTCATGGTGTACAATTGCAGATGTATTGTAGTCCGGAGGCCTAGACGCTTCACGATCTCTGCTGAAATGAGGTTCTTTTGGCACCCGTTGTCGAAAATGAATTGTAGCAGAGAAACCTTCACTCACATCTATGAGTGGAATAGGCGTCCCCCCTCCTCTAGACCTTCAGGTTCATTATTCTAGATCTTGGTAGTGGCCATGGTGACACTAGGCTTTGCGTCAACAATATTCTTCCCTTTTCTCATTCCCCTTGTCGGGTTCTGACTTAGAGTCGGAACATGCATCTGATTTAGAAGCCTTCAACTACTCCACCAGTGATTACTTGGCTCAGCACTCACTGGTGTTGTGAGTGGATATCTTATTGAAATCACACAATTTTCCCATGTCCTTCTTTCTCTTCGTGGTGTTTTTCTTTGCTTACGGCTTCGGTGGGTTGTCCTGGGTCGCCCTACGTTGGCTTTGTCCTTTGATCTTTGGTTTGGGGGCATATTTTCCTTTCTTCTGATTCGCAGATCCGAAGTCTCGCTTCTTATATTAAAACTTATGCTCAATCTTGACAACGTATCGATACGTCGTGATGAGTGAGGAGATGTCCAAGAAGTCCATCTCGTCCTAGATGTACTTTTGTAGATAGCCACAGTACTTGAGTACCGAATTTCACTAAGAATCCTCAATACCCAGCTTCGTACGAAGAGTATGGAAAACATTTGTGAACTCTCACACATCTTGGTCCCTTCCCTACTATAGCGTGGTGAAAATTAGGGGAATTGTGAGGTCTAAAATGGGTCTCCTATGGAAATTATAAAATAATAGTGGAAATAATAAAATAAGATTAGATTACATCTTCAAATTTTAGAGGGAAAAAAAAAACAAAAAATATTTTTATCAACTCATATTTTCAACTTATCTCCCTATGGGTTTACTCAAATTTCAAGCAAAAACACTCTAAGGATGTAGAATTTGATTCCTCATCCAACGAGTACCCATGTTGCATACTTTCAATGGACCCCGCTACATGAAAAATGACAAATACATGAAAAAGATTATTTCAATCACATTTTTTCATGTATTTATCATTTTTCGTGTAGAAAGGTCCATCAAATGTATGCAACATGGGTAGTCATTGGATGAGGAATCAAATTTTGCATCCAATGAGTACTCCTGCTCGAAATTTGGGTAAAAACCTTATGGAGATAAGTTGAAAACACGAGTTGAAAAAGTAGTTTTATTATTTTATTATTTTTTAATGTTTTTCCTTTTCTACTCCAAAAATGGTGAATCATCCCCCATCATTGACATCATCATCTTGAATCTTATAAATTTTATTTTGTTTGTACATTTTTCTTAGGAGGCCCATTTTAGACCTCAAAATTCCCCTAAAGCTTGATGTATTTATCTTCATAGCTCCCGATAGGGTAATATTGTTCCTTGATGGCGACTCGAAAAGAATCCCAAGTAGGTGTGGCTAAAAATAGTGAGGATTCCCTCTCGAACTTTTGATAACAGTAGGTTTCCCACCAATACTTGACGTGTGGAGTGACTTTGGGAAGTGAAAAAGTAACCTTTTCCCGATTGGAAAAGTCATTAACTGAAAAATATGCTTCCAACATATCTAACCATTTATCTACGACATCTACATCTATCCAAATATGTAGTAGAAATAACAATTCATTTCATTAATATCAAAATACTGAAATATGCTTACAAACAAAATGGAAATAAGCTAGCTTGGGCAATGGTAGCTTATCTCTTAGAAGAGATGTGCTGTCTACATGCCCCTAAACTGTGTTACAATGAGGCTCAAGGGCCTATTTATTATTAAACAACCACGAAAAACCCTAAACATCCAAAACCCTAACCCTAGAAGATGGAATGGCAAGAGTTTGTGGGCCCTATTGAGGTTAGTTGAGCAACTAAATTCCCAAGGTCGTAACTTGGTCATAGTATCTTCGTTTGGTGCATACGATACCTTGTTGGAAGGATATCTCTGAGTACTATAGGATTTGGGGCATGCCCATCATCGCTACTGCGAACCTAAAAAAACGTCGTTTAGGGGGTCAAAACTGCTCCAGAATTTCAGGACCCGAAAAAACTGCTAAAAATAGTAAATGCTACAATAAATAAGGAAATATATGAAACCAACTGGAGGCCTAGGTGGAATAGGTGGGTGGCCACCAATACCCACCTATATCATTCCTCGCCACTTAGGAAGCAATGATACCCATTGCATGCAAAGCCTCCAAGAGGTGAGGAAATTTCTATTGAACTTGGTCCCTAGTGAACCACTTGCCTTGGTGAAGGAGTTGGCCTACTTTGGCAACTTGATAAAGTTGGATCCTTTGTTGGCGAGTGTTCTTGATCTGTGTATCTATTAAATGATTAGTTGTGGCATGTTCCATATAACCTGGTTTTATCTCTTTTGGTGTGAGTTATTCTGCAATATCGGATGTGTCCATAAATGGTGGAAAGTATGGCCGAAGGCTGTCTACATTGAACACTCGGTGCAGACCAAGGAAAGGTGGAATGTTGAGCTCGAAGGCATTTTTCGGTACAACCTTGGTGATAGTGTATGGCCCATATTAGAGTGGGGGAAGCTTGTGGTGGGGTCTAGCGAGGTGGTCCTTCTGCAAATGTAGCCAAACTTTGTTGCCCAGCTGGAACTTGTGTGAAACCCGATGCTGATCATGGCATTTCTTGTACTTAGCATTGACTTTGTCCAATATATCATGGACCTACTAGTGGATGTGTTGAATGCGCTCAATGAAGTTTTAGCCCTATCAGATTCAGACTGGACGTGAGCCTAATCTGCCTAAGTAGCTGCAAATGGTATGGTGCGGCTAAAAATAATGAGGATTCCTTCTCATCCTTTCATTCATAGTAGTTTTCCCACCAATCCTTGACATGTGGGGTGGCTTTGAGAAGTGAAAAATTAATATTTTCCTGATTAGAAAAGTCATGAAATGAAAAATATCCTTCCAACATATTTAACCATTTATCTACGACATTTGCATCTATCTACCCTCAAAGATGGGAATATCAAAGTTAACTTGTACCTTAAAAGGAGTGGCACCTCCAAAGTGGATGCTAGATGAATATGTGTTGAATGTGGGTAGCCATCAAAAGATCTGGGAAAAGTTATCCATCATCGCGTTCCTCTGTCACTTGAGGGATTCCTTGAGCAATATTTTGGTAGTATTTCCTCCCCCCTCGTCTTTCTTTTCTTCTGCCATGGGAGGTTGTCAGGGTTTGTGAGGTTGGTCTTGCAAAGGTTCAACTAGTTGGAGCCCTAACTCCTTATACCGTGACCTAGTTGGGGACATGCATAGGAAAACATAGAAAGAGCAAACCGCTCTGATACTACTGATCCAAACTTAAATAGGAACACAACAAATTATAGAAATGACCATAAATGCAGATATGAAGCAGAAATAACACTTCATTTCATTAATATACATATACTAAAATATGGTTACAAAGAAAATGGAATAAACTAGCTCGGGCGATGGTAGCTTATATCCTAGAAGAGATGTGTCAGCGACATGCCTCTGAACTATGTTACAATGAGGCTCAAGGGCCTATTTATTATTGAACAACAAGGGAAAACCCTAAACAACCAAAACCCTAACCCTAGGAGATGGAACACCAAGAGTTTGTGGGCCCTGTTGGGGTTAGTTGGGAAACCAACTTCCCGAGGTCATAACTTGGTCATATTATCTTTGTTTGGTGCGTACAATACCTTGTTGGAAATATATCTCTAAGTACTACGGGATTTGTGGCAGGCCCTTGCCTATGGCAATGGGCCTGTTGCAAAACTCAAAAAAAGGTCGTTCAGGGGGGTCAAAATTGCTTCAGAAGTTCAAGACCTAAAAAACTGCTAAACAATTATAAATGTTGTAATAAACAAGGAAACATATGAAACCAACTAGATGCCACAATGGAATAGGTGGGTGACCACCAATACCCACCTAGATCAGTAGAATATGTCAATTTTCCATTAAATGAAATGCTTGTCCTTGTAACTTTTCGCACATTTTAAGAGGTATGTGTGTGTTCAGGTAGCACAACTTAGTCTAAAATGTGTATATATTTATATATATATATATATATATATATATATATATATATATATATATATATATATATATATATATATATATATATATATATGAGCATGATCTAAACAAAGAGAGCTGAGTTTTTCATATTAAAAAAAAATATGCAAAAATATGTGTTTCGTTATTTTTCGAAGTTGGTGAAGTAATATTTAAATTGCATTTTGTATGCACATGTGTTCACATAAAGTTTTTTTCCACTTTTAAATAAATTGAAAAAACAAAAGTACCCATTTGAAGAGGACTCGTAAACAAAGATGTTCGTGTTTTTGAAATTTTTTAATTGTGTATATTTTACGATATTGACTTTTTATTCAACCTCTTTAAAACAGTTTCAAAAAATTCAAGCATTATGTTTAAAAGAAATTAGATGAAAAATATCATATGAATTCAAAAATGTCAAACTTGGATGCCATTGGATAGAGGATTCTTTCATGAAACCAACATGATCAACTTCGCCACCTGAGGACAAATTTATCCCTAAGTTCGCTAGGGTACAAAATGTAGTTGCAGAAATTTTTGCGGAAGGGGTGCTAAAATCGCTGATTTTAGGACTTAATAGGCTCGATCGAGCTCTTAAAGTGCTCGATCAAGTGCATAAATTTGAAATTTAAATAGCTCAATCGAGGGTTTTGTAAACCCTTGATCGAGTCATTTACAGAGCTAACAGGAAGTCAATCGAGCCTCTAAAAGTTGTTTTTTGAATAATCTAAAATTAAGCTTTTACCTCATTTTAAAATTCCAAATCTTATTAGAATTTTTGTTATAATTTCATGTAAAAACCTTATTCAATCTATTATTATATTAAATGAATATAAGTTTATTATATTAAATTAAGTGATAAAATTATATTAATATAAAAATATATTAATATACTTTAATGTTAATACTAAATTTATTAATTTTGGATTAATACAATATTATTAACTTTAATATAATATAAACTTTCTTATATTATAACATATATATATATATTAGCACAACCACATTAATATAGGAATCAACAAAAGAGTCATTAACGCAAAAAGAGTCATACAAGTTGACTCAATATATATGTTACTAATTTTATTTAACCTAATTTTTTATAGATCTAACATAATAAAATATATATAGATCTAACATAATAAAATATATATTATTTTTAAAATCTTAACGTAATCATAACCTAAAGCTACCTTTAAATAAATAAAACCTAAACAGTTTCAATTGGAAGACATGAAGCATTGTATGTATATTTTATGGAGGTAGTTGGAGCATTAATATATTAGAAACTTTTAGATAATATTTCCAAGGAAAATTATCATTTTCCCTCAAGGTGAATGTACAACACACATTTTAAAGATGTATTATGTAAAAAAATTAAATTGTTGTACGATATATGTATTATATAAAAAAATTAAATTGTTGTACGATATATATATATATATATATATATATATATATTAATTGTCAAAGTATTTTAAATTTTTTGAAATATAGAGTGAGCAAGAGTGGGAGAGAAGGGTAAGAGAGAGACACACACACAAATATGGAGAGAGGGAGAGGAGGAGAGAGTCTCCGAGAAAGAGAGGGAACTCGAGAGGTGGAGTTGGAGGAAAATATAGGGAAGGAAGAAGTTCAAGACATATAGAGAGAGAAACATGGAGAGAGAGAGAGAGAGAGAGAGAGAGAGAGAGAGAGAGTATGTTTGGGGGTGAGATAGAAGGACAAACAAGGACTCTAGATGGAGAGAAGGGTGAGAGAGAATGAGAGAGGGAGGGAGATAGTCAACGGAGTTGCAGGACGAAGTTCGAGAGAGAGAGAGAGAGAGGGAAGGAAGAAGTTCAAGAAATATAGAGAGAGAAACATGGAGAGAGAGAGAGAGAGTATGTTTGGGGGTGAGATAGAAGGACAAACAAGGACTCTAGGTGGAGAGAAGGGTGAAAGAGAATGAGAGAGGGAGGGAGATAGTCAGCAGAGTTGCAGGACGAAGTTCGAGAGAGAGAGAGAGAGAGAGTGACGTGGGGGAGAGACAAAGGGAGGTGGGATAGAAAGGAAGAGAGAGAGAGGACTTGAGAGGGAGGGAGAGAGAGAGATGGAGTTGGAGTTGGAGGAGGAGAGAGAGGGAGGTAAGAAGAAATACATATAGAGAGACAAAGGAGGAGAGAGAGAGAGGGGGAGTGGCAAAGGAGATGTGGAGAGAGAGGGAGTGACAAGGGATATGGAGGGAGAGGGATAGAAGAGATTAGGAGGGAAGAGAGATATAAGGGGAGACAAAGGGAGAGAAGGGGAAGAGAGAGAGAGAGAGAGAGAGAGAGAGAGAGAGAGAGAGAGGGAGGGAGATATAGATAGATATGGAGAAATAATGTTGTTTGCACGATGATGTAGAGAAATGAATAAGGAGAGATAGAGGGAGATAGAGATATAGATGGAAGGGGGAGTGAGGGAAGAAGATAATTTCCCTTCATATTTTAGTTTTTAAAAATTGAATGAAACTTAAATTTCCATCATAAGGAATTGATTGAAATACTTGGATAATTACTTGTAAATTTAAGAATGTTGATACCATTATATAAAATTATAGAAATGTTGTCATATATTGTTGTTTGAACTTTATATTAAATTTCAATATGATTGAATTATATCACGTTATGACTAAGCTCTTGTAGATAATCTCAAAATAAGTAATGCTAAATAAAACCTATTTGTTGTTTACATGACATTTTTTAATATTAAAATTGAATAAAACTTATTTTAATCATATTTGTGTTTTGTAATTGAACCTTGAGATAAGAAATTGATTGAAATACTTAAAAAGGTCGTCCATGCAATGGTATATGGGTGGGTCACAAAATTTTTCATATATAATGACTTTATAATTCAAATCATTTATTTTTAAAATTGAATTGTAGTAACATACATGTTGATTGCACTAAAAGACACTTTCTACAAGCCAATATGAAGCATGATTGGAATTATTCCCATGTTAAATATTAAATTGATACATGATATATTTTAGTTCATTTTAAGTATCAAAATGATTTACATCATAACTTTTAATATTGTACTTATTTTCTTAGTTTATGAAACTAGAAATCAAAATTGAACATATATTTTACTAATAAAAGTTATAGTATATAGAAAAATGATTAAATTAGTGAAATAATTTTAACAGATTCATTTAAAATTCAAAAATTAATGAGCATCCATAAAAGGAATTAGTACAAATCGATAAATTGAAATAGTGAATACATGTACCAATAAACTATCCATATGAAAATATATACAAATTAGAAATATCACAGGAACATCCATAAACTGAAATAATAAGCATCCATAAAGTAAAATTATGTCCATGATGTACATCCATAAACTGTCCATGTATGAAAATATACAAATTCGGTATCACACATGTGAATATGCCATATGAAATGAGCATGAAAATATACAAACTATGACACTCTAAGTACCACCAAAACTCCTATGTGAGTTTTTTCGCGCAAGGTAAGTGCCCGTAAGAGGGTATTGCAATATAACACATTCAAATTCAAACTAATTAGATCATTATTTGTACAAAATAAACAATAAGGAAATAAATTATATTGAACCAAATTTTTAATTACATATGTACATGAATCTACAAACCTTAGTCAAGTCCAAATGCAAGGCTGGTAGGATGGGAGTCTATTCGTGAATCTAGGTTTGGTGCTCCCCTTCCTGTGGCTTGATGATTGGGGTCTGCATCGATGGACCTGCATCATCAGTGCTTCTAAATCCATCATCTCACTCATGTCTCCAGATAACAATAGCATCAACGACACTCTTCATATGGGCCTGTGTACACAATGGCAAGGAGAAATTATAATTAGTCTACAAATTAATTAACATATTTATGTAATTCAATCAAAGAAAATGTTGAAATATTAGGAATAATTTTTTTTACCTCAATTGTTGGTCCATGTGGTTGTACACACTGACTCTCCTCCACATTAGTGAAAATATTATAGGGTGGAGGTGGAGGTGGAGGATAATCCATGAGGATGCCCTAATTGCTCAACTGCCTCATCAGATGACCTCATAAGCTCATCCATGTAGTTGGTACATGTCTACATGTTATCATGAAGTTATTAATATAAATTCTATCTAATACAGATTAGAAATTTTAATATAAATAATTATGCATAATTTGAAAATAAGAGTCAAAATTTTTGTATATATATGTACTTGGACTGTGTCACGCAGGCCATGCATTGTCCAAGTCTCGCGAATGGCATCACGATACATACATGTATGTGTCAAAAGATAATAAAATGGTAAACTCGCGAGAAATCTGTCATCATATAAGGGAATTGTTCGGTCACGAGGAAATTGTGGTGGTATCCTAATCTCTCCATGTAATGCAACATGCACACTAGCCAATGACGCCCGCATGCTGTCTGCAATAGTCTCCCATCTCTCACCACTGAGTTGCGACAAATCATGTAGCTCTTCTAGTAATATCAAGCTCCGAGATGGTAGTGGGAAGAATCTCGGAGGTGGTGGTACATGCCTAGGGTTCCTATGAGCTCCCTCGCACTCATAGGTACATCCCATGCTGGTACGATAAAACGAGATCTGGCATCAGTGTAATACAAAGTTATTTGTAACAAAAAATCATCATATAAATGTTTAGCAAATTAAATGGAAACCTAGTCATGGTTGGGGAACTTGCCCCAAGCTCCAATGAATCTATCATACACGAAAGGGGTTGCATGAACATTACTAAAATATTTATGTGGGAGGAGACCTTTTTTTAGCAAGGGGATTCATAGGGATGTCAAACAACTCCCCCGAACATCAATGTCCTTGGTAGCCTCTTTCACCACCTCCAAAGAATCTGGGCCTCTAACCTCATGCCTCTTGACCCTATGTATGAAAGTTAATATGTGGCTATGTGGGCCCAACCTATGGTATGTCTCAATCAACCTAGTCATGCTATCTAGCAGCAAACACAATGCAAGATGAGTAAGTGAATTGACAAGCATATTTTGTATCTCTGTTGTGATCCATGTATTATAGCTCATAACATCCTCTAATGTGACCTGAGTTGTAGCATCATCCCACGAAGGGATTGATGTTGCACTCTGATCCTCAGCTTAGGCCTGTTAAGGACCTGTAAATCATAAACTTAATTTAACATATATATAATTAACAAACTAGAAGAATAATAACATATACATTAAATTCAGACACATGAGTTGAAGACAATTTAAAGACAAACACATAATGTTTAAAAAGGATTAAAAAATGCAGGAGGTGTACCTGAAATGGGTGAAGAAGGTCCATTGGATGTAGCATGGTCATGAACAGAGATAGAAACACTGCCTCTGACACTTGGACTGGCGTTGGAGGTAGACTTTACAATGGGAACATGAACTCTCTGTGGGTTACGTGATCTATCATGAGCCTGACCGCGTATAAGAGAACCTCTCGCACTATGATTCCTGTAGTTGGGGCGCGTTTATGGGATAACTCATCATATTACATATAATACATATAAACTAATACAAGAAAAAAATGTTCACCAAAAAACCGTTTCTAAACTCAAGAAGAATAATCTAGCCTGTAGTCCTATACTTTAGAGCCAATTTTTTGATAATTTATCAACCAAAGTACATTGAGTTCCATGTAAACACAATCGAAAGAAGTGATCAAATCTAACCTCACATTGTTTTGTTTCTAAATAATGCATTTTATTCATAGCGCATAAATATGTAAATAATTGAAATAAACCTATTTACAAAACTAATAAAATTTCATGCCAACTAAATACTACAATACACTTTAAGTTCTTAATTTTTGACATTGACACATGACATGTACTAGGTGCAAGCACATAGAGACGATGTTTCTTGTACAACACACTACATAATCAAACAGTATGGTACAAATTAGAAACTTGAGTCTAAATGCTTTTATTTACTATACCAAATACACTTTTCATGATGGATTTAATGTATTTATCAATGATGCATTGTTGAAACATATATATATTAAATAACTTTATATTATTATGATAAATAGTTATAGTTACATGTTATGTTACGTTATATTATTTTATGTTATGTTATCTATATATATATATATATATATATATATATATATATATATAACATAACATGTAACTATATATATATATGATGTTATAGTTAAATATATAACTACATGTTATGTAAATTGTTATAGTTATATATACTTGCTGACATGATGTTATATATAAATAATAAATAACAAAATATTATTTTTTAGATTTTAACTTTAAATATTAATATTTTATTTTTAAAAATAGAATCGTACTATATTTATTATTAAAAAAATTTAAAATATAAATTAAATTTAAATTTAAAATAATAAAATAAATTAAAATTTCTTATTTTATACATAGAGGTTCATTATGAGCAACCATATTCATCATGTCAATCTCAAGCTCATAATTTACTTATTTATTGGTTATAGTTTCATTTTTTATGTTTTGGAGTTTTTTGAGGTATATTTTTTGTCAAATTTGCTAGAATTTTTTTTTTTTTTTTTTTTGTAAGCTTCGGTAGGACCCAATTACATCATTTTCCACTATTTTACAACCTCGCAGGATTCGAACTTCGGTGGGGGGTGTGAAAGCCATCCGCCCCAGCCATTACATCATGCACGTCATGTGCAAATTTGCTAGAATTTTAAAATGCATTTTAGATAACAAAAAACTAAAAAAAAATGAAAATTTATTTCACAAATTTCAGAAAGAATTAAAACCTAAAATAATTAAAAAAAAAATGTTTAAATTACCATTCAAAATCAGAAAATGTGCATTTAATACACAAAACATTGCAAGTAAGAAACAACTGTAAAACCTAAATTATAGTTTTTTTTGTGGTTTCAAAGTGTTTTCTAGGTTTTTTTTTAAGGGTTTTTTTTTTATGATTTTCTAGGTTGGTTTTGTAGTTTTCTAAGTTGTCTTGAAGGGTTTTTTAATGGTTTTATTGGTTGGTTTTGTGATTTTTTAAGTTTTTTTAAGGGTTTTTTCGTAGTTTTTGTATGGTTTTTATTTTTACTTTTTAATTAATTGGTTTTCATGGTCCCCCCCTCCCAAAGGAAAAATCGTAATTTTCAATATGATAAAAGTTGAAAATTACTTGTTGTATGGTTCATATGACATAATAAAAAAATTTGATTGGTATCATCCGAATCAGTTCCATCATCCTAGCATATAACAAAAATATATACATCATGTTAACAGAGTTTTGGAAGTAGAATCCAGTATATGGGTGTTGTCACTGATATCAAATATGAAGATCATCTGTGTTGGTGGTCCATAAGTGCCAAAAAGGATCCAAAAAATATGTTCAAACATGTGTGACTGCATCTGCCTATTGACTGTTCATGAATGTGTTAGCACATCATAAATTTTGGCAAAATTTATGCCCTGGACATGATTAGTTTGGTATGCAGAGTTTCAAGCTCATTTATGAGGGTCTGGCTAAATAAACAAAATTTGCTTTTATACCCAATTTTTAATTGCCCTCTTTAAAGTTTTATTCAAGTTTATATTAATTTTATTTGGGATATAAAATCATTATGGAAATGTTATTTAAAATCTATATTTTTCCCCAAATGTTTTGTGACAATAATGAAGTATTCAAAAGATGATGAAAGGTAAAAACGATAGAAATAGAACTCAAAGGGTCAACTAGTTACTACAAATGATAGAGCAATCAGATTTAAGAGGGAAGTTAGTAGATTTTGTGAAGACAATTTCAACCTTTTTCTAGATTTCAAGGGCATAAAGATATCTAAGACACCTAGCAGCATAATATCAACATATTGAGGATCATATTGCATATTTACAACATTCATAAACTTAATTCCAGAGTTTAATGAACAATTCAATGTTTCTAACAAATAAATTGGAGATATTACTGTATTCTTAATTATTATTCAGGATTTTATTCCAGAATTACTGTAATAGTTTAGGAGAGTTTTATTCTATATATTGTTTCATTTGTAATAAACAAAGTGTTGGGATTTGTACTGAGAAAGACTACCATTAGTTGTAAAGTTGTTCACTGAGTTTAAGTGGCCATTTTCATTAATACAAGAAAGTTGTTTACAGGATTCATGTGTCATAACTATATGGTGAAGTGCTTCTTGTTGTAACCTTGGTTTTCTTTTGTTTTCATATGTCATTCAGTTCTTTATTGTTTTTAAGAAAAATTAGTTCATAATTTGTTTCAATACACTATGCGCTGGCTTAAAGCAATATCAATGTTTTCCACTAAAATTTAAATATAGCGCTCTATATTTACAGTGAATCTTTATCTATTCTTCCTCCTCCATTTAACAAATTTCAAAGATCCAGTAGCGTGCCTACCTTTCCCTGTTACACTTAAGCTTGATATTTCCGCAAATTAATCATTCTAAGCCCCTTTGACTCCATTTCCCAATTACTTTCCATGCTTTTAACCAAACCATTTTAAAAACCAAACTCTGAATTTCACATCTAACCTAAAATCTTACAAAGAAAAGAAAGCTAAATCTGACAAAGAGTGATGAGCCCTAGTATTGCAACAAGGATGTTGCAACTCCCAGGGTGACCAACTTTACTTTGTCAACTCGTGGTTCATACAAGCTTGGAGGTGATAGTGCTATATGCACAACAGATGCAACAAACTACTCTTGTCACTTCTCAACTGGGGTGATAGACTACTAGGGTTTTTCAAACCAATCTTATATTGACTAGAAGGAGGCTCAGTACTGAAAATGAATGTAAATCTATCTTTAATGTGGAAAGTAAATGCTTTCCTATGTTAAGGAAATGAAAGTGGTGAATAGAAAGTGCTATGAAAATGACAGGAAATCACCTAGCTAGGAATTAACACACATTGCCTGCAAAAGAGACCTAATTTAACCTTGCATTCTACCATCTAGTTATCTAGACTAGTAGGCATGGAAATGATCCTAATATTGTTAAGACTAGTATATGCATGCACTAGCTAAATATTGTAGAAAAAAATATTTTGGTTTTCAATTTAGAAATGTAAATGTTAAACTAATCAAGCTAATATTTTGTAGGGGAGAAAGGTATGGGAAAACTAGTAAAAAAAAGTATTGAGGGGTATGGAGGTCAAGTAGCAGGCCTACCCTAGGCTTTGATCATTATTCCTACCCAAAACCATCTAAAACAGGTTGCTACAGGGTTTCTTGTTGTTGCTACAGGATTTCCTGTAGTTACTATAGGATGTCCTAGTTTACTACAGGAAACCTAGCTGAAAGTTATAGGAAGGTAGGGAAGGTGAAAGGAAGTGTTGAGAAGGTGGATGATCATGGAATAAGGTATGGAGAAGGTGCACACTACCCAAGGATCATCCCAACTCTTCAGGATGGTTGGATTTTCTCAAGGTGGTTTTCCACGGTGGGCTACAAAACAAAAATCCGAATTGATGGTTGGTAGGGTTTGGCAAGAGATGGTGAAGACTTAGGTGAGGATAGTGGAATGATTTCACCCTGTAGATCAACAACTCCCACAACAACACATATTCATTTCTTTAATTATGCACGGCTTTATGTAAATGTGGATAAGATGAGTTGAATTTAAGAAACTGATTTATTGATGGCTAGTGGATCAATTCTATGGAATGGAATGCTTTCTAACCTACAAAAAACTTAATAAGCCAAAATAACGATTGCAAGTGATTCTAAGAAATCATGAACAATGACCTACTCAACAAGAAACCCTAAGTTATGCAATAATCAAAAGATAACTTTGTTTTTGAGACTGTGAGAGTGGGGTCTTCAAACCATGATCCCATGAGGGAGATGAGTATGAGTCCATTGTCACAAGATTTTCTAAAGTCTTTCATTTCCCTACTGTAGCACTGATCTACTTCTCCAACTAATGGAAGAAAAACTAACCAATCATTCAAATACTTACAAATTAAATAAAATAGAAATAACTTCAATAGCTAATCTATGATTCTAATCTAAGAATACATGTACAAAAAGAAGAGGAAAATATGCTGCTAGGTTTGGGCCCTAACCCAAGAGCTTAATCCCTCTGATTCAACTCAGTGCTTATCAAAGAAACACTTTTCATTATCACCAAAATGTCAAAAAATTCACATGAGAATAATAGTCACAATATCTTAAGCTCAAAATTACCTCTTGGCTACAATAAAAAGTCGCATCCTAATGAGGCCCTGGGCATTCTTATTTATACAACAGAATCTACCAGCAAATTCCTTAAAATTAGGAGGATTGGCTTCCAAACTCGAGATTAACTTCTCTTAAAATTCATTGGCTTGGCTGCCAATGAACTCGGTGGGCTTGGCTGCTTGTAACTTCGAGCTGATGAGATCTAGTGGAGGAATATTCTAGTGGTTGAGGAGTTAAGGAGTGAGGCCCAAGCTCCTAAGATCCCTCTTTCTTGTCTACTTTGAGTCCCTACACTTAAATTATCCAAAAACGGCTCCAAATCCTGCAATAGACCACATGACATAACATCTCACCTTTACCCTTCTCACTAAGCAAAATATAATAAAATATGTAAATAAATGTGAGAAAAATTGATTTTAATAAGCTGGAAAGTGGAATTAAGGTCTATATAATTTACCTATTGATGAGCCTCATCATCACCCCCTACTGAAAGTGTTTCTCATCCTCTAAGAAACTTAGTCTATGTCCATGTATTTCATAGATCTTGTGGCCTCTCTGACATCCCAGGCCTTTGTTGATGGAGTTTCCTCTTGTGGATAAAATCTTGCATGCTTGTCTATTTCCTCCCACTTATTTCTTTCCTCTTCCTCCTTTCTGCCTTCTAGAATACCCAATAGCAAGGGTGGACTGAGTTTCAAACCAATCCAGTTGATTTTGAGTCTCTATAGTGCCTTCTTATACAATGGGGTCCTTTCTATTTCATCTCTCATTCTTTCAAGGGAATGATACTCCCCGATCGTTAGGTTGTATGATAGGGTGCACCATCTCCTTTGGCATGCTTGCTAGCTTTCATCCCCTAGAAATCTCAAGGTGTCTTCAAAATGTGTGATTTCTTGCTCTGGTGTAGTTATGTATCTTGGTGCAAGATGGGGATCACTGGAGATCCGGATTTAAACAAGAATGCAACAAATTACAAAGATAACCATAAACGCAGAGATGCAATAGAAATAATACTTCATTTCATTAATGTAAAATACTAAAATATGCTTACAAACAGGAATGGAAATAAACTAGCTAGGGCGATGGTAGCTTATCTCTGAGAAGAGATGTGGCAACTACATGCCACTGAACTACCTTATAATGAGGCTCAAAGGCCTTTTATTATTGAAAAATAAGAGCTATCCCTAAACAACCAAAACCCTAACCCAAGGAGATGTAACACCAAGAGTTTATGGGCCCCATTGGGGTGAGTTTGACAACCAACTTCCCAAGGTCGTTACTTGGTCATATTATCTCCATTTGACGTGCATGATAACCAATTGGAAAGATATCTCCGAGGTCTACGATGAAAAAGGAGTTTTTTGGCAGAAAATTGTTGGCATTAGATTTCCCAAAAAATGTCATTTAGGGTCTCAAAACGCTCAAAACGGCTCTGGAAGTTTAGGACCCGAAAAAACTGCTAAAAATAGTAAATTGTGCTACAATTAAGGAAACTGAAAAACTAAAAGAAGAAATGGTGGGGGTCCAAGTGGAATTGGTGGGTGGCCACCAATATCCGCTTGGATCATTCCTCCCCCCTTAGGAAGCAATATTCCCCATTCAATTGAATTTCTCCATGAGATGAGGAAACCTTTGTTGAACTTGGTCCCTAGTGAGCCACTTGCCCTGGTGAAGGAGTTGGCCTGCTTTGACAACTTGATACAGTTGGATATTCTACTGACGAGTGTGCTTGATCTGTGTGTCCATGATCTGATCAATTGCAGCTTGTTCCATGCAATATAGATTTAACTCTGTGGGTGTGAGCTGTTCTACAATGTCGGATGTGTCTAGTAATGGTGAAAAGTATGGCCGAAGGCGGTCCACATTGAACACTGGGAGCAGGACAAGGAATGAGGGAAGGTTGAGCTCAAATGCATTGCCTCCCACAACCTTGGTAATGGCGTAAGGACCATATCGAAATGGTCTGAGTTTCTGATAGGATCCAATAAGGCATTCCTTTTGCAAATGCAACCAGACTTTGTCGACCACCTGAAACTTGTGTGGCACCCGATATTGATCATGTCGCTGCTTGTACTTGGCATTTGATTTCTCCATAATTTCATGTACCTACTGGAGAATATGTTGGATGTGATCAATGAAGCTATTTGCCTTATATGTTTCGGACTGGACATGAGCTGAATCTACGTGAGTAGCTACAAATGGCATGGCCATATCAATGGGACATAGTGGCTAGAATCCCAAGCCCACTTGAAAAGGGTTGTGGCCAGTCGAGCTGTGGAGAGCCCGGTTGTAGCTATGCTGAACATAGGGGAGGCTCTCATCCCATGTGCGTGGATGCTTTGATTTGTACATGCGTAGAAAGTGTACGATCATCCTATTGACAATCTCTGTCTGGCCATCGGTTTAAGGATGGAAGGTTGTGGACTTAGTGAGTTTGGTGTCCAGCATTGACCAGAGACTAGACCAAAATGTACTGAGGAACCTACTGTCCCGATCTGAGATGATAAACTGTGGGATCCCAAAGTGTACCCACACTCGTTCAAAAAAGAGTTTAGCAGTGACTTTGGCTTTGATATTCTTCTTGCAGGCCACCATAATGACCATCTTCGAGAACCTATTGATGAACACAAAAACACAATTGTTTCCATGCTTAGTGGAAGGAAGGACTGACATGTAATCCATGGAGATGGATTCCCAAGGTCGACTAGGGGTAGGCAGCGGGGTATAGAGGCCTTGATTTTTGATGGTCAGTTTGGCAATGGCATAGGCAGTGCATGATATGATGTACTTCCTGACATCTTGTCAAAGATTCGGCCAATAGAAATAATTCTACAGCAATGCCACCATTTTCTCGGCCCCGAAATGGCCAGCAGCCTGACTGTAGTGTGCTTCCCAAATCATCTTGGCACGCTCGCTCGAATGAAGACAAAGGTGACCCAGGTGGCATAACAGGGTATCCTGTAAGTGAAAATCTGGAACATGCTGACCCTCCAAGAGTGTCTGGTATGTGTGGCCGAATTCTAGGTCACTTTTGTAGAGAAGTGGCGAATCAGAAGTATCGTGCCCACAAGAGTTGAGCACGGTGGTTAACGCCATGATCGATGGTCGACTGAGACAATCTACAACATTATTGGTGCTGCCCTTCTTATACTTGATATTCAAATGGAACTATTGCAGGTATATGGACCACTTCGGATGGCAATCATTCTGCAATTTCCCTTGGGTCTGTATGAACTGCAGGGGTCGGTGGTCTGTGTGGATGATCGTTTCCTTCCCCAAAATTTAATGCTTCCATTGTCAGCAAGCCTACACAATGGAATACATCTCTTTGTCATAAGTGGGGTACTTCCGGCCTGTGTCTGAAAGTGTCTCACTGTGATATGCCACTGGATGCCCATGTTGAGTAAGGACTGCCCCAATAGCATAGTCAAAGGCATTTGTCTCAACCTCAAATGGTTGTTGCAAGTCTGGTAATGCGAGCACTGGTGCCAAGCAGAGGCAATCTTTCAACTCTGTGAATGCCTTCCTTTGAGATTTAGACCAAAATAATTTTTCTTTCGCTCCTCCCTTGGTGACTTGACTCAAGGGCCAAGTGATATGAGAAAATCCCAACACGAACCTGCGGTAGAAGTTGGCAAGACTTAGAAAGCTGCGGATCTCTGTCAAAGTGGTTAGAGATGGCCAATCCCGAATGACTTAGATCTTGGTTGGATCTTCATGCACCTCCTATTCATCAATAATGTATCCCAGATACTAAACCTGGGTCATGCCAAAAGTTCATTTCTCCAAATTGGCACATAACTTGTGTTGCCAAAGTGTTTGGAGAACCTGTCAGATGTGGTGGAGGTGCTCTTCCCAACTCTGGTTGAAGATCAGGATGTCATCCAAGTATACCACTACAAATGAGTTGGTGAATGGCTGCAAGATATCATCCATTAGCCTCATGAAGGTTGCAGGAGCATTCGTCAATCCAAAAGGCATAACCAACCATTCAAAAAGGCCCTCCTTGGCTTTGAAGGCAGTCTTCCACACATCAGAGGTTTCGATTGGTGCCTGATGATATCCTGACTTCAAATCGATCTTGCTGAAATATTTTTCCCCCTTCAAATGGTCCAAGAGGTCGTCAATCCGTGGGATTGGGTACCTATTATGGACAGTGATCTTGTTCAGTGTCCGATAGTCAATACAAAGTCTCCAAGTCCCATCCTTCTTCTGTACCAACACGATCGATCTCCACAGGGTGATGAACTTAGATGGATGTGACCTTTCTGTAGCAGCTCCTGAATCTGCCTCTTGCTTTCATCGTTCTCCAGAACGGAGCACCAATAGATTGGTCCATTGGGCAGCGGCGCACCTAGGGTCAGATCAATGGAATGCTTGACCTGATAGTGCAAAGGAACCCCTGCAGGGGAGGTGAAGATGTCCTCGTACTCCTCCACAACCTTGTCCATCTGTAGTTATCGTGCAGAGGGGCCTTGTCTAGAGGTCGTGGCCACCGTCTTCTTCTCTCCTTGAGGGCGTATCATCAGGAAAACAAATTTTCCAGTTTTGGAAATGAGCTTACTACATTTTTTTGCAGTAACCAAAGAGATGGTGGTAGGCAGTGCTACCTCTGGTATCCTGTACAACTTATTTCCCAAAGTAACAATAACAGCTCGGGGCCTTGATTCATACACAGCATGCCGCTTCGATAAGTATGGTTTTCCTAATAATACATCACAAACTTCAAGGGGAGCAATGTCACACAATACCTCATCCGTGAAGGGCTTGATGTTGTATGGAAGGTGACACTGCTGGCTCACGCGAAGATCTTGTCCTTGGTGAAGCCACCCGATGGTGTATGGTTGTGGATGTGTTGTGGTCGCTAAGCCCAACCGCTTCACGACCTCTGTCGAAATGAGGTTCTTTTGGCTCCCATTATCGACAATGAAATGTAGCAGGGAGCCCTTTACCCACATCTGGGAGTGGAAGAGACACTCCTCCTCCTCTAGATCTTCAAGTTCCTCCTTCTGGATCTTCGTGGTGGAAATGGTGGTGTTGGGCTCTGCATCGATAATCTGCTTCCCTTTGTCATTCCCCTTGTCGGGTTTTGACTCAGAGTTGGAACATGCATAATATTCTAAAACCTTTAGCTCGGCAACCAGTGACTGCTTGGCCCGAAACTCACTTGTGTTGTGAGTGGAGCTCTTATGGAACTCACACCATTTTCCTGTGTCCTTTTTTAGCAGCGCAACACTGTTCTTTTCTTGCAGCTTTAGCGGGTTTTCTTGGGTCTCCCCAACTTGGTTTTGTCCTTTATTCTGCGGTTTGGGGGCACCTTTCCCTTGCTTCAGATTCACAGATCCAAAGTCTCGCTTCTCCTGTTTAAACTTTTACTTGACCTTGATGGCATATCGATATGTCGTGCCAAGTGAGGAGATGATCAGGAATTCTATTTCTTCATGGATGTACTTGTGCACGTAATCGTAGTATTTGAGTACCAAATGCTGCTCTAAATCCTTTATACCCAACTTTGTGCGAAGGGTATAGAAAATATTGGTAAACTTTGACACATCTTGGTCCCTTCCCTGCCACAGCATGGTCCACTTTATGTATTGATCCTCATAGCTTCCAACAGGGTAGTACTGCTCCTTAATGGCATCCCAGAATGAATTCCAAGTGGGTGCAGCTGAAAATAGTGAGCCTGTACTTTTATCCTTCTACTCGCAGTAGGTTTCCCGCCAGTCTTGGACATGGGGGATTGCTTTGAGAAGAGCGAAAATAATCTTTTCCCGACTAGAAAAATCATGAACAGAAAAATAAACCTCTATCAAATTTAACCATTTATCAACAACATCCGCGTCTATCTAATCCTCGAATATGGGGATTTCAAAATTAACTTGTATGTCAAATGGTGTGGCGTTTCCAGAATAGCTGTTGGAAGCCAATGTGTCTTCCCTGGGTAGCCGCTGAAGGATCTAGGCAAAGTTGTCCATCATCGTGTTCCTTTGTCACTCGAGGGCTACTTCTAGAAAGATTTTGATAAGATCTCCTACCCTCTCGTCTTTCTTTTAATCCGCCATGGGAGGCCGTTAGGATTTGCGAGGCTGGTCTTGCAAAGGTTCGACCAGTTCAAGCCCTAACTTCTTATATCTCGACCTTGTTGGGGACATGCAAAGAAAAATAGAGAAAAAAAGCGTATTGCTCTGATACCACTGATCCAGATTTAAACAGGAATGCAACAAATTACATAGATAACCATAAACACAAAGATGCAATGGAAATAATACTTCATTTCATTAATGTAAAATACTGAAATATGCTTACAAACAGGAATGGAAATAAACCAGCTAGGGCGATGGTAGCTTATCTCTGAGAAGAGATGTGGTAGCTATGTGCCTCTAAACTACCTTTCAATGAGGCTCAAGGGCCTTTTTATTATTGAACAATAAGAGTAAACCCTAAAAAACCAAAACCCTAACTCGACGAGATGTAACACCAAGAGCTTATGGGCCCTGTTGGGGTGAGTTGGATAGCCAACTTCCCGGGGTTGTGACCTGGTCATATTATCTTCGTTTGACGTGCATGATAACCCATTGGAAATATATCTCTAAGGACTATGACGGAAAAGATGATTTTAGACAGAAAATCGTTGGCAGTAGATTTCCCAAAAAATATCATTAGGGCCTCAAAATGGCTCCAGAAGTTGAGGACCCGAAAAACTAATAAAAATAGTAAATTGTGCTATAATTAAGGAAATTGAAAAACTGAAAGAAGAAATGTTGTGGGTCCAAGTGGAATTGGTGGGTGGCCACTAATATCCACCTGGATAAATTGGTGATGATGTTGTGGGTGCTAATGATAACCATAGAATTTATTTGTTCTGCTCTGATGTAAAGAGGCTCTTTTTCTTCTCTTTCCAACACTCCCTTCACCTCCTTAGCCCTAGCCTCCTCTTGACTCATCCATGATGCAAGGGCCATTAGTTGTAATTCCCCCAACTTTGCATTGGGGTCCCACACATTCAAGTCAGTTAAGGCCAAGTTGTGCAAGTAGAATTCAGATATCTTGGCCTTATCCTCTAGGGTGCTTTGGTCACATAGCTCAATTAATTTCCTATAATATTGGAAAGCCATATTCCCCCATAGTGCTAGTGTTTTTATCTGAAATTGTAGCCATTGATCTTTGAGGTACAAGGAATATGAATTTTGTGGCATCCTACACTGGAGTGCCTCCATGGAGAGGCTTACCATGGTGGCCAATTGGCTCCCTTTTCCCTGTACTTGCCTCCTTATCCATGTGTTTTCTGCCTCTATTTGAGATCTCATAGTTCGTTCCCTGTCCCTTATCCTACTCAACTCTTTGCCCATATCTATTAGCTTCTCTTCCATATGACCCACATCCTCTACATTCTTTGATTTAGAAATTTGCATCCATCGATGTGTCCTTCCTCTCTCCTTCTCAATCTCAAAGAAGAGAGGGATGACAAATTTCTGTGATATTACTCTGCCTCCCTCGATGAATATGTAATAAGAGTTTAGATTGCGTTGTGGGCTAGGTACATGCAGCTCTTGTGATTCTCCCTTAGATGTCTTTGGAGAATCTACCTCCTCTTGCACTTGTGTTGCAACTTCCTTGCCTTTCCTCTGTCCTTGTTGTCCTTTCTATTGCTCTTTCTGTGTTTCCTATAGTGCTGGCAGAGTTATTGTAGGACTTTCTGAGTTTCCTATAGGAGGATTTTTCCTTTCTGAAATGGGATCAAAGGTGTCATGTTTTGCTTTGTTGATTCTGACCTGGTGATAGGCCTCGTAACATAAGTGATGGGAGACTTTGGGGAAGCCTATTTTGAGGTGCCCTCTTCACCTTTTGTTTTGGTGGAGACTAGATTTTCTTGCTCTTTTGGTGAGTCCTCAATAATGATAGGAGTCCTAGTGGGTTTTTGTGGTTTCTCTTGTTTGATCCTAGCGCTCCTCCTTGTTTTGAAATATAGGGGAGTCTACCTCTGTCTCTTCACTTTTGATTTGACAGGTGTGCTTAGGGAAGTCAAGGTAGTAGTTGCCTCTGTCTAATTTGGTTTAGGAGATAACCTTGGAGATTCCTCCCTTTCCTCAGTGTGTTCCTTGGGGCTTACCTCTTCCTCCTTCTCTTTCTCTTCACATTTCTCCTCTTCTCCTTATTATTTTTCTTCCTCTTCCTATGTTTTCTCTGTTTCTACCTCTTGTTCTTACTATGGTTCTTCTCCTTCCTCTTCAGGTTCTTCTTCTTCCTCTTCAGGTTCTTCTCCTTCCTCTTCAGGTTCTTCTTCTTCCTCTTCAGGTTCTTCTTCTGCCTCCTCTTCAACACTAGAGGCATTTTCCCTATCATATTCAATGGCTTGTATATCAATCACATCCTCTCTGTCCATGTCTCTGAATGTGGATGATTGAATGGGGATTATGAGTTGGCTTAGGGCATCCTCTAGTTTTAGCTTAATAAGTCCATGGTGTGCCAATTGTTGATGTTTTCCCTCTTGGAATTTTAAGCTCATGTCTATTATTGATTGCAGCAAGAAGTAGGGTATATTGAGTCTTTTTTCATTGGGTATCCCCTCTCCAAATCTCAACTCATGGAAGAACCTAAATGGATAGCCATAGACTATATTGAGCCTCCCTTCACAAGAGATATATTTGAGAGTATGATAGCTTACCTCGTTCCAAGGGTAGGGGAGGATTTCCCTTCTTATCCCATTTTTATCCTCAACTAGCTCTTCATCCCTTAAGAATTTTTTCTTTGCAAAATTGCTTGCAGCCTTATCCTCCTTTCTCCATGGCATCCCTTGAGGAATTGTGGTGATTCTGCTAATTACTTCTGGAGTAATTGTAATAGACAGTCCTCTTATCACCGTGGTAGCACTAATCCTAGCCTAAGGGTTAAGTGTCATGGCAAACTCTTGAGCTACATCATCATCATACCCTTTGAGCAGCTCAAATAATCCCAACCAATTATGTCTTCTGAATATTTCTACCACAGGGGGATGGAGGTGTATCCTGGATGTCTCTGTGGGTTCCCTTTTGTTAAACCCTCCTGTCATGTTCCTTTTCTAGTTGGATGATTGTAAGGAGTCTAGTAGGCTTAGCTTTAGTTATTAGGGTGACTAAGGGTGGTGAATGGCTGCAATTTTTCCCCTATCTCCACTCACTTTCAAATTGTTCACATTGTTTTTAACTCCCAGGCCCGCTGTAATCAATTAAAAACCCAATTTTTTCTGTTCCTAGCTATCAATTCAAAGCATAGGAGATATGGGTCACTTACCTTTCACTGTGATGCTTTGGATGAGGAGAATTTCTTAGTAGCTAGACCCTATGCACCTCCTTTTAGAATTCTCTATGAATTTCCACTATTTATTGTAGTTGTTGTTTCTTGTGGTTGAAATAGGTTTGCCACCTTGATGGATCTCCAAGGTGGGTCCGGTCCTCTTTGATCTCGAAATGAACAAGTGGTGCATGAGATTTCATAATATTTTCCTTTTATGGTCAATTCCTTGGAGCGTTGTATTGGCTCGCAATATATGAGAATTCCTCTTATGGATCATTGGCCCACCGTTCGCTATCATGCAACCTCTCCTCGTAATCATCACCGACTCTCCCACAAATTAACTTGACCACCTTCTCAACTCATTTCTCTTTAATGAGATGGTTCCACATGTCAGGCTGAATAGGAGTTCACCTTTTATTTTCGAGATGAGGGAGGCCAAGTTAACTGGCCACCTCCAGCTTATAAAATCGACTTTTTCATATTCCTACACGTCTACTATATCGTAACAAGGAAGAACTCGAATGAGGTGCCATACATGTGCCTTCCTTGGTTTGGTTGCTGCATGCTGGAGGATGGTTTTGTTGTGCCTCTTTTTGTTCAAGTAAGTGATTTTCCTTTGGTCAGTTTCTGCATATTTCTTCCTATTGATGTGGTTTTCCTCTTTGTTGTTGTGTACAGGTGCTTGGTCTTGTTGTTGCTATTGCTGAGCTCTAGATGGGAGACATAGTGTTTCCAGGGGTGTTTGAGCTCCTTTCTTTCCTTGGTGCTGAAGGAGAGTGCATGGAGAGCTGTCGTTGTGAGAGTAAAAGCTGCTAAAGGGGTTTCCTGTAATCTCTATAGGAAACTTGTAGCTGCCTTTTTCATCAATTTTTTTGTTTTTTTTTTTCACTTGGAGGAGGAATAGGTGGTGATGTAGGAGTGGAAAGGGTGGAAATGGGGGAGATGGAGTGGTAGGTGAGTGAGGCCAATGATGGCATGGCCCTTGGACTTTTCTATATTCTTTTTTTTTTGTGTATATATATATATATATATATATATATATATATATATATATATATATATATATATATATATATAGATATATAGATATTATGAGTGGTTTTTGATGGACATAGAGGGTGGTATGGTCATGAGTTGGTGTTGGGTGAGAGGTGGTGAGGTGTATGGTCCCCTCTTTCAACCCATAACAAGTCTGCATCATCATTTCCCAACCATAATTCCATTCTTATAGAGTTTGAGGACATCCTGTAGTACTATAGGAAACTCCTGTAGTGCTATAGGAAACTCCTGTAGTGTACAAGAAATCCTGTGGAAGTTAGAAAAATACCTGCAAACTGGTTTTTGATGCCTAGAAGTGAGGACGGATGATGGAGACATGGTAGGCATGGGAGATATGAAGTGAATGTAGGAAGAATGGGGTGCTTCTTGGCTTTCTTTCCTCTGAACTTTGTGTCCTCTGTTTCCTTTAAAAAACTGCAAAAATCACAGAATTGTATTAGTGGGTAGGTCCTTGCCATGTTATTTTTCTTTTCTTTTCTCATTTTCTCATTTTTTTTAAAGACACACAGGTCGCCTCAAAGGAGGTTTTCAACCTGTCTTCCTGCCCTAGGCACCTCAAGGGAGGTTTTCCCATGGATCTTTTGATTTTCATTTTTTTTTCACTCTTGGGCTACCTTAAGGAGGTTTTCAACCAAAAAGTTGGTCGCGGGTGCCTCATACAGGTTTTCACCTAAGTCCTTTATCATTTTTTTTTTTATTTTTTTCAAAACTTAAATAGTCTTCAAGAATTTGGTGAGTTGGAAGCTCAGACGCTTCCAAGCACATTCACTTCCTTCCTCATGTTATTGATGAACTCTTCCCTTGACAGAGTGTTGTAGCAGCTACAACCACCCTCCAAAATTTTTCCTTAGCTTCATTTTGGAGCCTCCATATGGACCATCCTTAGTAGCATGTCTTGAAATGAAAAGTACATATGCTTCAGTTGAATTTCAGTGGCTTACCAACATTTGCTTTTTAGCTTGTTTGCCTCCCACCCGCAGGTTGACATTTCGAAGCTTGGTCACTTTCTGGCTATTATGTTCACCTGGAAAATTGTGCAATTCTAGAGGGGAACCAACCTTCCTCTCCAAAATTGTGCAATCCATATAGGCTACCTGTTGCTCTCGAGAAATGCATAGAACAGGCAGGTAGCCTTCCCTGTGGAAATTGAGCAAAGAAACCCATCACTAGGCTTGCTCTCAAATATTTCGAAATTCTGACTGACATCCAGGGATTTAGTCCAGAAATTTCACAGAGCCTCAGGGACAACCAGACTTGCTCAGCCCAAAAATTTTGTAAAATTCACTCCAAGGCTTGCAGGCTATTGCATGTGTTCCCAAGTTCACTGATTCCCTCCAGGACTAAGAAATCTTGGTTTGCATGCATGGGCTGCTTTTCTTGAAAAAGAAAAAAAATTAGAAAGCATCTGTTGATTTAAGGGATCCATTTTTAGCAGCTGGGGGTTAGATGCAAAAGTCATTTTAGAAACCTCCCGCTAAGTGTTGTTTTTCCTAGATTTGTGGCATGCGCATCATAAGCCTCGATCTTATCAAACTTATGTATTCTACACTTAAGATCTCATTCCTCACATCGACCTTAGAGCTTCGGAATCCCACATCGCATTTAGGAGCATTCGACACATTCAACAACTATTTTTCTTGGTAAGTCTGCTTTTCATGTCTTTTTTTGCTTTTCTTTCGCTCTTTGTATTTCAATTTTTGTGAGTGTTGTTTACTTGGTTTTCTTGAACACTTGTTGTCATTTTAATGCATGTTAGCCTGTAGAAGCTCTATTTCAAGTTTTCATTGCATCTCACTGTTGTCGCATGCATGACACTATTTCTGCATTGACGGTTGTCGTTGCGGCGACTTGCTTCACACTCTTTCTTGTTTTCCAATTTTTTGAATCTTGCACTCACTATTTTCATGCATGATCATTCACTCTTTCCTGCACTCAAATTCACCATGCATTCAGACTTTACATGTTTTCAGTCGCTCGTCAGCGGGTCTGAGCTGCCTTGGCCCAGACCTTGCCTTGCCCGACTTCCACTATGAATTTATGAGAGTGAAGGTTCAACCTTCCTCCCATAAATTGTGCAGAGTTGGCCCAACACTGGAATCTAGGCTTTCTCTATGTAATTCTGAGAGGCAATGCCTTTCTGGCTCCCGAAATTGAGAAAATGCACTTTCTGGGTTGTAGTCATTGCTGACTGAAACTGCACATTACATAGTTTTAGTCCTCAACAAGCAAATCTACAATGTGCATTGCGCTATTTCAATAGTCAATCAGCCCACTGAAAGTCTAAAGTGTGCTTTGCACAATTTTGGGAGTCAGTCTCCCAGCCTCCTGATGAAAATTGCGCAATCTTTCTAGTTAGTCACCCAGGTGTGTTGCATGTTAGGCCTCAAGTTGTTTTGGTTTTCAAATGATAGATTGCTTTCCATGAGTGTTTCTCTATCTCCAGGTATCATAGGTGTTCGTCTATTTCTCAGCAGTACAGGTACAATGGCTTCCAAGAGAGCAGGGTCAAAGGACACCGTCGAGAGTGCAACTAGAGATGTAGTTGAGAAAGTGTCTATGAGCTTGCCCATCTATGAAGACACTAAGATGTTCATAGAAAAGGATATCAAGATGAAATGATAGGACATCAATGACACCTTTTTAGGCACATTTGAGGAGAATTTGGAAGACCATGGGTCTATGTCAACATACAAAAGTATGGCTTGTACCGAATTGCATGCAAGTATCCCACATTTCCATGCATGAACATGGTCCACTGGATGGTCTCACATATTGATCCAAATACATGGTGTTGAGCAGTGTCAGTGGAACAAAACTTTCTACCTTTAGGGCAAATGATTTTTAGGAGATAAATCACTTGCCACATTCAGTGATCACGATGGATACACCCCTCACCAGACCGAGCAATAGTGCAAACTCAATGGACATCTTGAAGAGTTGGGTGGAAGAGCCATCCAAGTTCAGGAAAACACCCAATCACATTTACAAGACAAGGATATTGCGAAAGGAATATGATCTCCTGGTCATCTTTGCATGCCGCTTATACAGCCAAGAGAGCATAGAAATCTTCCCTCAGAGTTGGGTGATTGTATTAGATTAACTGACGAGCGAAGGAAGACCTTGTAATTGGTCCAACATATTGGCTCTCAAGTTGAAGGAATAGGTAACAGAATCCCGGCATTTGCCCAAGGGTTAGTAAGTGAAGATATACATGTGTGCTTACATACTTAATGCAGTTTGTGCCTGTCAATAGTTCCCAGGCTTGGGTTGGGCATGGACACCTTCAGAAATATCTGTGCACACTTATTACAGGTTTTTCTTTGAATGCAACTTTCGTGGAGTTATCATACAATTATCATACCACTTCGTCACCCCAGTATATAGGATGATATTTGAGTAGGGTCCACCTTTCATGTTGGAGGCAGCGATGGAGGCATTGATCAACATAGCAGATTGGTATGCCTCACCCCTTGGCACCTTCATCCGAATGTATAATGCAGAGAAGGCTCTACATGTTTTACTGAATTTTTCCATGGATAAGCTTGTCATGCAAGAAGTGCCATATCATATCTTGAGAGGGTTGTCAGCGTGCTTGCATAGGAAGAAGAAAGCACCTTGGCCTACTCTTCCTTTGTGGATCGGGTTGTATGAGATCCAGAATCTCAAGCATACTAAGGTTGAGATGGAGGAATTCAAGATATTCACCTTCAGCACCTGAAGTTTCAATACGTATGACCTGCATTGCTTAGTGAAGCACCACTGTGTAAGAGTGAAACATCCTTGGATCCACGGGGAGTGTCATTGGCTTGAGGAAGACCCGTGAAGATACTACTATCACTTCTCAAGGCTCAATGAACCAGTTAACATAGTTGTAGAGTGGTTAGCAAAGAAGAAGGCAACAACATAATCATCAATAGCAGAGGATAGTAGACCTACATGTGACAAAGGAAAGAGGAAGGTTGTTGACAGTGCAGAGATAGAGCAAAGCTACAAGTTCAAAGTAGATCCACTTGTGTTGAAAGAAGCTTTGGAGATTGAGGCCAAAAGGTGACAACGCAACAGAATGATCATGCAAAGGAAAATAGAGAAGAATAAGCTAGAAGAAGCAAAAAAGGAGTTGTAGGAGTTGAAGCAGCAACTTAGGGAAGAATAGGAGCTACGCAGAAGAGAGAAGGAATCACAACAGGGAGAAGAATAGCAGGAGGCACAATGTGCATAGATTGATGAAATTTCACCCATATAGGTTATTGACTCATCATATTCGAGCAGCTAGCACATCACTGACAGGGTGAGCAGTCGCAGGAGAAGGACTTGGCTCAAGAGATTGAACATATGCTAGAGAAGATGGACATGGATATGGTTCAGTTAGAGCAGACCAGGATATTGACCTCATGCCTCAGAACCAAGAGGCCACCCCATTGGCTTCACCAGATCCAGAAGAAGAGCAAGTCCCGAGCGATCAAGGAGACACAAAAATCCTTGAAGACAATCTGGAAGCAGAGATGCACAACATATCTTTCGACGAGTCACAACACAGAGTTGTGTGGTCACGCATAGTGCCTACTCTGGATGTCCATATATCTCCTGCGCAATTTGAAGAACGAGTGATCATGTCTGATGTTCGTAGACATTCAGCTGCATTTTCAGATGCTACCAAATCATATGCCAAAGCCACCAGCTCAAGTGTTAGATTCTTAATATCTAAGAATGAACGCATGGCTAAGGAGTTACAAGCGGCTAAGCAAGGATGAGAGTAGGTTATAACATCCGTCAGAGCAGAGTTGAGGGGAGCGATACTAGATGAAGTATCATATCTCGAGACAATCATGTGGAAGTTGTACTCCAGATTTGTCACCGTAGATAAGTCAGTTGTCCATCTCAATAGTTGGCAGCAGCGTTGTGCTAGGAGAGCATGCATCCTGTCAGATCTGCACACCGTTGTCAATCACATGCAAATATGGACAATGAGGTACAGAGAAGCCCCATTGCACTTGCCAAATATGATGAAGCCAAAGGCGGTAGAGTTGAAGGCACACATCCAGAGTTAGATCTAGAACTATGAGGAACTCTTGTAGTTCATCACCAGTTTGTAGGCTTCACATGCACGAGTGTTCAGGAGCATGGATGTCATTGTGTGCATGCATGTGATCCCATCCATTGGCACACTCACTAAGGAAAATTCAAAGAACCAAGTCCTACTAGAGCTACACGTGTAATTTAATCAGTTGATGCGCATAGCCACTAGCACATACTTGCAGATGAGTGCAGACACCATGCATTAGTATGTTGCTAGTCCGACTGCACTCAAGACTATGATGCACATGTTATCTGATGAGTTGGACAAAGGTGTCAAATCAGTGTACCCAGATACAACATAGGTAAGAGTTCTCTTTCAGAAGGATGTCACCACAGAGTACACAGACACGATAACAGAACACCAAGCTTGGCATCAGTTTGCCACCATCGATCATCGTGAGGCTGTCAAAGAGTTAGTCTTCCCACAAATGTCTGAGTCTTAGTGATGTCTTGCATGGATTAGTCAAGCCTATTTTGTCTCACATGGGTACATGTGTGATCCAAGTGGATATTGGTGGCCACCTGCCAAGTCCACATGGACCCCCACCATTGTTTCTCTCATCATTTTCAGTTTCCTTAATTGTAGCACAACTTACTATTTCTAGCAATTTTTTGGGTCCTGAACTTCTGGAGCCATTTTGAGGCCCTAAACGACGTTTTTTGGGAAATCTGGGGGCAACATGGGTCCATGGACTAACATTGCCCTTCTCAAAGTGGTAGTGCTTAGATAGATCTTTCTAACGAGCTATTGTATGCGTCAAATGGAGATCGTATGCCAAATTTACGACCCCGGGAAGTTGATGTACCAATTTACCCAAACGAAGCCCACAGTTTGGCATTTCATCTTCTAGGGTTAGGTTTTGGAATGTTAAGGGTTTTCCATTGTTTCTAAACAATAAATAGGCCTTTGAGCCTCATTGTAACACAGTTCAGAGGCATGTAGCCACCACATCTCTTCTTAGAGATAAGCTACCATCGTCGTAGCTGGTTTATTTCCATTACTATTTGTAAGCATATTTCAGTATTTTATGTTAATGAAGTATTATTTCCGTTTCATATATGTGTTTATGGTTATCTTTGTAATTTGTTGCGTTCATGTTTAAATCCGGATCAGTGGTACCAGAGGGGGTATAATTTTTCTCTGTTTTTCTTTGTATGTCCCCAACGAGGTTGGGATATAAGGAGTTAGGGCTTGAACTGGTTGAACCTTTGCAAGACCAGCCTCACAAATCCCGACAGCCTCCCATGGCGGATGAGAAGAAAGACGAGGGTGCAGGAGATCCTATCAAAATCTTGCTCGAAGAAGCCCTCGAGAGACAACGGAACGCGATGATGGACAGCTTTTCCCAGATCCTTCAACGGCTACCCAGAAGCGACGCATCGGCTTCCAGCAGCTACTCTGGAAATGCCACGCCCTTTAAGGTACAAGTTAATTTTGAAAACCCCATATTCGAGGGTTAGATAGACGCAGATGCCATAGATAAATGGTTAAATCTACTAGAGGGTTATTTTTCTGTTCATGAATTTTCAAGTTGAGAAAAGATTGTTTTCGCTCTTCTCAAAGCAGTCCCCCATGTCAAGGACTGGTGGGAAACCTACTACGAGAAGAAGGATGAAAATGCCGGCTCACTATTTTCAGCCACACCACCTGGAATTCATTCTGGGATGCCATCAAGGAGTAGTACTACCCTGTCGGAAGCTATGATGATGAATACATAAAGTGGACCACGCTGCGGCAGGGAAGGGACCAAGACGTGTCGGAGTTCACCAATATTTTCCATAACCTTCGCACAAAGTTGGGTATTAAGGATTCAGAGCAGCATTTGATACTCAAATACGCAGCTGCCTGCACAAGTACATCTAGGAAGAAATAGAATTCTTGAACATCTCCTCGCTCAGCTCAACATACTAATATGCTGTCAAGGTCGAGCAGAAGTTTAAACAAAAGAAGCGAGACTTTGGATCTGTGAATCTGAAGCAAGGGAAAGGTGCCCCTAAACCACAGAACAAAGGACAAAGCCAAGGCAGGGTAGCCAAGACAACCCACCAAACTTGCAAGCAAATAACAACTCCGTGAAGCCAAAAAGGGACACGGGAAAATGGTGTTAGTTCCATAAGAGCTCCACTCACAACACAAGTGAGTGTCGGGCCAAGCAGTCACTAGTGGCAGAACTAAAGGTTTCAGAATCAGATGCATGTTCTGACTCTGAGTCAGAACCCGACAAGGGAAATGACAAAGGGAAGTAGATCATTGATGTGGATCCCAACGCCACTGTTGCTGCCGCCAAGATCCAGAAAAATGAACCCGAAGATCCAAAGGAGGAGGAGCGTCTCTTCCACTCCCACATGTGGGTAAAGGGCTCCCCGCTACAGTTCGTTGTCGATGTCGGGAGCCAAAATAACCTCATTTCGGCAGAGGTTGTGAAGTGGTTGGGCTTACCGACCACAGCACATCCACAACCGTACACCATCGGGTGGCTTCACCAAGGACGGGATCTTCACGTGAGCCAGAAGTGTCGCCTTCCATACAACATCAAGCCCTTCACGGATGAGCTATTGTGTGACATTGCTCCCCTTGAAGTTTGTGATGTATTATTAGGACAACCATACTTGTGGAAACGACATGCTGCGTATGAATCAAGGCCCCGTTCTGTTATTATTACATTGGGAAATGAGTTGTATAGGATACCAGAGGTAGCACTGCCTACTGCCATCTCTTTGATTACTGCAAAACAATGCAGTAAGCTCATTTCCAAAACCGAGAAGTTTGTTTCCTGATGATAAGCCCTCAAGGAAAGGAGAAGACGGTGGCCACGGCCTCCAGACAGGGCCCCTCCACACGACACCTATAGATGGTCAAGGTCGTGGAGGAGTACGAGGACATCTTCACCTCCCCCGCAGGGGTTCCTATGCACTATCAAGTCAGGCACTCCATCGATCTTACCCCAGGTGCGCTACTACCCAATGGACCAATTTATCAGTGCTCTGTTCTGGAGAACGATGAAATCAAGAGGCAGATTCAGGAGCTGCTGCAAAAAGGTCACATCTGTCCGAGTTCATCACCTTGTGGGAGCCCGATCGTGTTGGTACAAAACAAGGATGGGACTTGGAGACTCTGTATTGATTATCAAGCGTTGAACAAGATCATTGTCCGTAATAGGTACCTGATCCCACGGATTGATGACCTCCTTGACCAACTAAAGGGGGCAAAATATTTCAGCAAGATCGATCTGAAGTTAGGATATCACCAGGTACCAATCGAACCCTCCGATGTGTGGAAGACTGCCTTCAAAGCCAAGGAGGGCCTTTTCAAATGGTTGGTTCTACCTTTCGAATTGACGAATGCTCCTGCAACCTTCATGAGGCTAATGGATGACATCTTGCGGCCATTCACCAACTTAGTTGTAGTGGTATACTTGGATGATATTCTGATCTTCAGCCAGAGTTGGGAAGAGCACCTCCACTACATCCGACAAGTTCTCCATACACTGTGGCAACACAAGCTATGTGCCAATTTGGAGAAATGCACTTTTAGCATGACCCAGGTTCAGTATCTGGGATACATTATTGATGAACAGGGGGTGCATGTGGATCCATCCAAGATCCAAGTCATTCGGGATTGGCCATCTCCAACCACTCTGACAGAGTTCCACAGCTTTCTAGGTCTTGCCAACTTCTACCGCAAGTTCGTGTTGGGGTTTTCTCATATCACTTGGCCCCAGAGTCAAGTCACCAAGGGAGGAGCGAAAGAAAAATTCTTTTGGTCTAAATCTCAACAAAAGGCATTCATAGAGTTGAAATATCGCCTTCACACGACACCAGTGCTCGTGTTACCAGATTTACAACAACCATTTGAGGTCGAGACAGATGCCTCTGACTATGCTATTGGGGTAGTCCTTACTCAACACGGGCATCTAGTGGCATATCACAGTGAAACACTTTCAGACACAGTTCGGAAGTATCACACTTATGATAAAGAGACGTATTCCATTATGCAAGCCTGTCGACAATGGAAGCATTACATTTTGGGAAGGAAACGGTTATCCACACAGACCACCGACCCCTGCAGTTCATACAGACCCAAGGGAAATTACAAAATGATCGCCATCAGAAGTGGTCTACATACCTGCAACTGTTACATTTGAATATCAAGTATAAGAAGGGAAGCACCAATAATGTTGCAGATTGCCTCAGTCGACCACCGATCCTGGCATTTACCATTGTGATCAACTCTTATGGGCACGAGACTTCTGATTGGCCACTTCTCTACAAAAGCAACCCAGAATTAGGCCACACATACCAGACACTCTTGGAGGGTTGGCATGTTCCATATTTTCACCTCCAGGATGCCCTGTTATGCCACCTGGGTCACCTTTGTGTTCCTTCAAGCGAGCGTGCCAAGATGATTTGGGAAGCACACTACAGTCGAGTTGTTGGGCATTTCGGAGTCGAGAAAATGGTGGTAGTACTGCAAAAGTATTTCTATTGGCCGAATCTTCGACAGGATGTCGGGAAGTACATCAGACCATGTATTTCCTATGCCATTGCCAAACTGACCATCAAGAAGCAAGGCCTCTATACCCTGTTGCCTACCCCTAGTCGACCTTGGGAATCCATCTCCATGGATTACATGTGAGGCCTTCCTTCCACTAAGCATGGAAATGACTGTGTTTTTGTGGTCAGCAACAGGTTCTCGAAGATGGCCTGATCAGGTTCTCATGTCCTAAGTGTCGTAAAATGCTCAAAATTTAAAATGCTCAGAACTAGTTCAAAGTGGAATGACTGGAAATTGCTCATCCTCCTGATTCCAGCGCCATGAACGGTTCGAAAAACGGTCGCCGTATGAGAAAGTTATGGCAAAAAGAAGAATTTCTCAGTAACATTGGAAAGTTGAATTTTTCAAAAAAAATTAAAAAAAAAAGAGAATATTCCATGGAATATTCCAAGGAATATTCCTTTTGGGCAGCCAATCACAGGTTGCCACGTGGCAGGCCCAGAGGCGCCACGTGGCCCAAGGTAACGTCATCAAGGGTATGGGCGCATATTAAAATTTGTTGGTGAAATTGTGGTTTGAACTCGTGACCAACTCTACACAAATGTCAAGCCTTACCAACGTGCCAGCCCCCCCATTTGATTTGTATTGGGCGGGGCCCAAATGGGGCCAGCCCCCCCATGCCATACGACCAGCGCCCAAAACCATGGGCCTAAACCCCCACCGCCCGGCGCGAAATCCAATGTTAACCGCCAACCGGATTTTGTGGTCACATGCGCATTTATTGTAACTGCAGTCAAGTTGGCGGGAATAATGGCAGAGCGCCAAATTTGGCGGCCGCTCCAAAATTGGCGGGTTTATCTGGCCTCCAACTATAGTTAGCTGGAGTTTTTCTAGGGGCAGACTGGAGAAACTTTAATTGGCCATAACTTTGGCTAGGAAAAGCGGTTTTGGACGATTTTTTTTTTTTATTTGGGTATTTTCGACCTTCTGAAGCCATTGGTGTAGGTCTTACAGCCATTTGAGGTCATTTGCAGAGGTGTTGGAGCCGTGAAAGTTCTAGGAGCCACCAGGGCCTATTATTGTGAAGACTGTATAGGGTTGCAGGTATCCATTGGAGGTGAACCAGTAGTCAATCCTGAAGGATTCAAGTGTTATGAATCAATTTTTACCATCTATTCCACCTATAGATGATTCTATTCAGCTGTATATTCAATTTGAGCATTTAATTAAAACAAGGACAGGCCCAGTTGGGAGCTTTGGACCCAGCAGACGTAGCCCAGGAGGGGTGAACTGCTTTATCAACTTCTTTTGCATCTGTGGTTGATTTATTTTGCAGAAAAAATTCGTTTTAGTGTGTTAAACAGTAAAAGGAAATAAATCTGCTAAGCTTAAATGGGTCATGAACAGCTGAAATTTTCATTTGTTTTCTTTCTGTAAGACATGGACATCTTTTAAATATTTATATATCTGAATTGAATACCTTGCAAACCATTTACAAGTAGTTTCAAATTCAGATCAAGTTGGTATCAGAGCTTGGTTTTGTGCAAATATCTTCTAACTGTCTTGCAAGTATTGATGCTTACCAGGTTGAAACTTAAAAGAGGGGAAGGACAGTTGACTAGAGAAGGAGAGAATCCTCAGTCAAGGAAGGCCAGAGAGACATCACCTCCACCTTCAATTTCACCCTCAAGAGTCTCAGCAGAAGCTTCAAGAATGTCTGCACATGAAGGAGAAATTATTGTAGATATGGATCCAAAAGAAGAAGAAAGAGTCTTCAGAAAGGCTTTCTTGGACCTCACTGAAATGGTGAGGATATTGTATCAAGAAAGAAATGAGAAATTGGATGGAGAAGGGTCCAAACATCCACAGGAAGGAGAGGGATCTTCAGGAGGTAAGAAGGATGATGATCATTCCAAGAAAGGACATGGAGGTAATGGTGATCCACCACCCCCATCGTCACCTTCTTCCTCTTCATCCTCGTCTTCTTCTTCTATGCATAAGCATAGATCCTCTGGAAAAAGTCCTTTTTTGAAGCTTGATGTAAAATTCGAATTACCTATGTTTAATGTTGAAGTGAATGCAGAAAAGCTTGACAACTGGATTAGGCAGTTGGAAGTTTACTTGAGGATCCAGAATATGCATGATGATGCCACCAAGATTCAGTTGGCTTCTTTGAGAATGGATGGAGCAGCATTGGTTTGGTGGGAGGCCAAGACTAAAGAGGAGATCAAGAAATTTGGTAAGGTTACCTTAACATGGCCTGAATTTCTGTTAGCCATTAAAAAACAGTTTTATCCTCTTGCTCAGATGCAGAAAGCCATTATGAACTGGCAAAATTTCAGACAACTTAAGGGTCAGAGTGTCCAAGACTACACCCAAGAATTCAGGAGAAGAGCTCTCTTGTTAGGGGTAGATTTACAGACCCAGGAAACCTTGTTGAAATATATTGGTGGCTTGCATAGCTACCTTAGACACACCATCTTGATGTTTAACCCTACTAGCTTGGACGAGGTTTGTGTGCAAGCTACCGATTTAGAGGCAAGGGGAAAAAACACATTTGAAGAGGGTAGAAACAATCCCCCCAAGGGGAAAAACAAAGAGAAAACCTCCAAGGGAAAGGGCAAAAAGAATGCATCTGTCAAACAGGAGAGTGAGAAAGTGATCTGTAAACATTGTTCTAAACCAGGCCATGAGGAGAAAAACTGCTGGAAATTACATCCTGAAAAAAGACCTCAATTTAACAAATCCAAAGGGAAACAGAAAACTGTTGCTACTACATCTACACCATAGGATTTAGGGGATGATTCAGGTGATGAAACCAAAATTGTAGCCATGGGTTTGAAAAACTTGAAGGGAAAATAAATTGAAACTCAAGTCAGCACTAGTACCTCAAACTGCCATGTACAAGCTCCTAATGAGGAAGAAAGAATTGAACTGTTTCATGTGAGGGTGATTTCAAAACATACTAAAATTGACACACTTTTTGATAGTGGGTCACAAGCAAACCTTATATCAGAGGACTTGGTCAAGCAGCTTAAACTTGAGACCGTTCCACATCCGAAGCCATATCCACTTGGATGGATTTGCAAGGATGCAAATTTGCAAGTTTCAAGAAAGTGCACATTGCACTTTGCAATTACTGCACATTTTATTGACACAGTTGAACTTGATGTGGTACCTTTTGATATAGCAGGAATTGTTTTAGGAAGACCTTACTTGTTTGACAGGAAAGCTATCTTTCATCGCCATGAAAACAAATATCATCTTTTCAAAGATGGCAAGGAGTTCATTGTTAGAGCTCATCGCAAGAAGACAAATATAGCAATGGTGAATGCAGGACATGTAAAAAGGCTAGTCAATTCAAGTAATAATTTTGTTCTTCTTATGATTAAGCCCAAGGTTGATGTGAATCATGAGTCATTTGACAACTGTGATCCAAAACTTAAGTCAGAACTGTATGATGTAGTTGATGCATATCATGAGATGTTTCAGGAGCCAACAGGTTTGCCTCCTAAGAGGGAGATTCAGCATGAAATCCATTTGCATCCAAATTGTCCTCTTCCAAACATAGGCATGTACCGCATGTCTATTATGGAGAATGCTGAAATAAAGAAGCAAATCAAGGACTTGTTGGAAAAGGGTTTCATAAGGCCAAGTATATCGCCATGTGGGTCACCGATTGTATTGATTCCAAAGAAAGATGGCACTTGGCGTATGTGTGTTGATTTCAGGGCCTTGAACAAGATAACGGTAAAGAATCGTTACCCACTCCCAAGGATAGATGATTTGCTAGACCAGCTGAAAGATGCTCGATATTTCACTAAGCTAGACTTGCGCAGTGGATATCATCAAGTAAGAATTGAAGAAAGTGACATTTGGAAGAGAGCATTTAAAATCAAACAAGGACTCTTTGAGTGGCTTGTGATGCCGTTTGGTTTGTGCAATGCACCTGCAACTTTCATGCGGGTAATGGATGATGTCTTGCGTCCTTTTCTTGATGATTTCGTTATTGTCTACTTAGATGACATCTTAATTTTCAGCAAGTCTAGAGAAGATCATGTCATGCATGTTAGGAAAGTACTTGATGTTTTGAAGAAGAATCAGTTATTTCTTAAAATGTCAAAGTGTGAATTTGGAAAGACTTCTTTGGTTTATTTGGGACACATAGTAGGAGGAGGTGCTTTGAGAATTGATCCTGCTAAGATCGAGGCTATTGTGAAGTGGCCTACTCCCAAATCCATAACAGAGGTAAGAAGTTTTTTGGGTGCAGCTCAATATTGGAGGAAGTTCATCTCTAACTTCTCTTCTATAGCAGCTCCTATGCATGCGGTGACAAGTGTGAAGCATGCTTTCCAATGGGGAGGAAAACAGCAAAAAGCTTTCGAATCTTTGAAAGAAAAGATTAGTTCAGCTCCGGTCCTTGCATTACCGGATTTGAGACAGCCATTTGAGATACAAACCGATGCTAGTGATTATGCCATGGGTGCAGTTCTTCTACAGCATGGTAAGCCTATTGCTTTTCATTCTGAAACTTTTAATGGTGTTGTTGTAAATTATCCTACATATGATAAGGAGTTGTATGCGTTGGTACAAAGCATCAAAAAGTGGAAACACTATTTGATGGGAAAAGAAACTGTTATACATACCAACCATCAGCCCTTACAGTACTTGCAATCACAAAGCAAGTTACAACAGTCACGACACTTTAGATGGATGGGCTTCTTGCAACAATTCCATTTGGTAATAAGGTACAAGAAAGGTACTCTGAATAAAGTTGTTGATATGCTTTCAAGGCCTATTATTGGTGCTGTTAATTTACTTAAGAATGATTCCATTGTACATGATAGTTACATAGAACAATATGCATCTGATGATGACTTTAAAGATGTGTATGCTAACTTGAGTAAAGGGAATCATGTAGAGGAAAATGACTATCACATGCATAACAATTCGCTGTTTCATTTGGGCAAGTTGTGTATACCACAGGGGGAGAGAATAAATGTCATAAGAGAATCTCATTCTTCTCTTATTGCTGGCCATTTTGGGGTAAGCAAAACAGTTTCACATCTACAAAGGTATTGCTATTGGCCTCGCATGGTAGATTCTGTTTCAAGGTTCATAAGAGGATGTTCATTATGTGCTACAAGCAAGCCTAGTAATAGGAAGCTTGGCTTGTATACTCCTTTTCCGGTACCTTCTAGACCATGGGAGAGCATCTCTATGGATTTTGTAGGAGGTTTGCCAAAATCTAGAAAGCAACATGATTATTTATATGTAGTAGTTGATCGTTTCAGCAAAATGTGTATACTTATGCCTTGTAAGAAAACTATAACTGCTGAACAAATTGCTGAATTATTTTTTCATCATGTATGGATTCACTTTGGTTTGCCTACTTCCATTATTAGTGACAGGGATTCCAGATTTGTGGGGAATTTTTGGTCCAACCTATGGGAGATGATGGACACAAAGTTGAAGAAAAGTACTGCTTTCCATCCGCAAACAGATGGACAAACAGAAGTTGTGAACAGATCCATTGTGCACCTCTTGAGAGGATATTGCAGCAAGCGTCCCAAGCTGTGGGATGAACATTTGCACTACATACAGCATGCTTACAATCGTGCCAAGCACTCTTCCACAAACACCTCACCGTTTGAAGCTTGTTTTGGTTACTTGTCAAAATCACCTCTTGATTTCATTCTTGAGAAAGATGTTGCCATTGAGGGACATAGTGATATTGACAAAACTCGTTCATTCATTGAAAGAATTCAGCAAATTCAAGAACAGCTTGAGAAGAGTCAAGGCAAGTACAAGGAAAGACACGACAAGCATAGAGTTGATCACAAGTTTCAAGAAGGGGATGAGGTATGGTTGTACATTAGTAAGGAAAGGATGCAAGGAGAAGGTAAAAAGCTGAAGCCTATTCGTTATGGTCCATTCAAAATCCTCAAGAAGGTTGGAAATAATTCTTTTCAATTAGATTTGCCTTCCTACATGCAAATGTATTATGTTGTCAATGTGGAGAACTTACGTTTGTATGAACCTCCTTTGATTGCTGATCATGAAAGTGTTGTTCAGCTTCCATCTATAGGAGATTTCTCGCCAGAATTCTTAGATGAGCTGAAAGAAGATACAATCCTTGACAGAAGGACACACACTTCAAGGAGGGGTAATGTAGATTATGTTCGGGTTGGTTTCAAAGGCAGCAAACCGAACAAGGCAAAGTGGATGGAGGTGGACAGAGTGAGGGAGCTGTACCCTCACCTCTTTAACATGTAGTTGAAGGCTTTTGGGGTCCAAAAGCTTCCCAATGGGGAGGCGTGATCAGGTGCTCATGTCCTAAGTGCCGTAAAATGCTCAAAATTTAAAATGCTAAAAACTAGTTCAAAGTGGAATGATTGGAAATTTCTCATCCTCCTGATTCCGGCACTACAAACGGTTCGAAAAACGGTCGTCGTATGAGAAAGTTATGGCAAAAAGAAGAATTTCTCAGTAACATTGGAAATTTGAATTTTTCAAAAAAATTTAAAAAAAGAATATTCCATGGAATATTCTTTGGAATATTCCAAGGAATATTCCTTTTGGGCAGTTAATCACAGGCCGCCACGTGGCCCAAGGTGACGTCATCAAGGGTATGGGCGCATATTAAAATTTGTTGGTGAAATTGTGGTTTGAACCCGCAACCAACTCTACACAAATGCCAAGCCTTACCAACACGCCACAGGGATGAGATTTGTCATATGGGTGGCATAAACTTAATTTGAACTTTGATTTGTGTTGGGTGGGGCCCAAATGGGGCCAGCCCCTAAGGACCAGCCCCCCCATGCCATACGACCAGCGCCCAAAACCATGGGCCTAAACCCCCACCGCCCGGCGCGAAATCCAATGTTAACCGCCAACCGGATTTTGTGGTCACGTGCGCATTTATTGTAACTGTAGTCAAGTTGATGGGAATAATGACGGAGCGCCAAATTTTGCGGCCGCTCCAAAATTGGCGGGCTTATCTGGCCTCCAACTATAGTTAGCTGGAGTTTTTCTAGGGGCAAACTGGAGAAACTTAAATTGGCCATAACTTTGGCTAGGAAAAGCGGTTTTGGACGAATTTTTTCTTTATTTTGGGTGTTTTCGACCTTCTGAAGCCATTGGTGTAGGTCTTATAGCCAGGTCATTTGCAAAGGTTTTGGAGCCGTGAAAGTTCTAGGAGCCACCAGGGCCCAGTAGTGTGAAGACTGTATAGGGTTGCAGGTATCCATTGGAGGTGAACCAGTAGTCAATCCTGAAGGATTCAAGTGTTTTGAATCCATTTTTACAACATTGAGCATGAAATGTCCATAATCTAAGGGATCCAAAGTCCCTAAACACGTTGTTCCTACCCCTAGAGGAACAAGGCTAACAAACCACAGCAATTCACAGAAGTTCTCCACCAGAAACTGCTCAAAAACAAGTCAATTCAGGATCAATTCAGTGGCTCCACTAGCTGTCTGCGCTGAATGTCAAAGCCAACACTGGCTACCTGCGCTGAATGTCAAAGCCAACACTGCTACCTGCGCTGAGTGAGAGTGGACATGTGGCAAGTTCATTCCACAAGGTGTCAAAACCCAGGAAGCTTCCAAAATGACACTTGCCTCAGGGAATTCGACTGGTGATGAGTAAGAGGTTCCAAATCTCCAAGTGGAAGCAAGAACCTCCAAGTGGAATCAAGAACTGACAGAGGGAGAGGACACTAGTCAGATCTCAAGTTGACTCATCCTCTCTCCAAACATCTATATGGATCTCTCCTCCATGAGATCTAGGAGGCTGGAATTTTGTTATTGCAAAGAATTGTTGTTGGTTTGAGATTGAAATCATTGGGTGCTTAATGCTTTGAAGGGGGTGAAGATAGGAATTCCATTTGCTGGGAAGGAGATGCTGGATTGGAGCCCTCTGGGTTGTATCTCTTCCTGAACCTTGTTATTCATCAATAAAGCTATCTTGGTTTCTCCTATATACTGATGTATTTTTGATGTATGATTGCATTAGTATATTTAGTTTGTTTCTAATCCTGAACTAGTTATGAATATGAATCCATGTCTTATGTAGTGTTCTCTTCTTGTGATCTTGCAGAAACCTCTTGAAGCTGGGCGAGCGAGAAGGCAAGTAGCTGGGAACTCTCCAAGAGAAGAGAAATCGGATCGAGGGACAAACGGAAGACACCGGTTAGTCCATATATCTCTCTTCATTCTTAATTCATAAAGGAAGAATACTAGAATAGTTGTCTCTGTTTGTTGCTAAGGCACTGTCACACCTTAGGTGGATAGGATCGTCCTGCATAGGCATTTTTCCCCACAACAAATTGGCGACTCCGCTGGGGAGATTTGTTTAGTCATTTTATATGTGTTTCTATCATTGTTTGTTTCATAGACTCGACAGCAACAATCGAACTGCATCTGTTATTCCCAGATGCAAAGTAGACAGTTGCTGCTTTGATCCAATCACTGGACTTGTCTATGATCTGAACAATGGATTCACAAATGATTTGATGATCCTTTGTGATAGATCTTAGTACCCCCTCAAAGCATCCCTTTGATTGCACCTTGCTTGTTGCTTTTATTTGGCCTGAAACAGTGGATTAAATAGCAATCTGTGACCCAGAACCAGTGAGAAACGAGAGTTTCTCCTTCAGCGCAGACCCAGTGAAGGGATTCTGCATTTCAACACAGATCCCGTGAAGGCTACCTGCACTGAATGTCAAAACCCCTGTGTTGAGGTTGCGCTGAACCAGTTTGGCCTTGTGCAGCTGGGGTTCTCTGCTCTGTTTTGCCTTGTTTTGATCTCTGATTTTTTGCAGCCTGTAACCAGCATAGGTACCAGCCTGATAACTCCTTTTCTCTGCTTAGATTCCGCCTCCTTTTGTACAAAAAGACTGTGAGTGTTTTTATGTGTTTGTGACATCATTTACAGTTTTCCTTTGCATGAGTGAAATAATCATCCTGTAGCCCTTGATTCAGATCTGTTGATTGTGATCTTAGAAGAGAGTTCATTGGCTGTTTGCAGTTGATTATACATTTAGTTTTGCTTATTGGTTTGAGTTTGTCTCTTTTAAGTGTCGAAACAAGTCTTCATTTCGAAAATTGTTAAGTGTTGTAATCTCTTCTACCCTCTCTGATTTCGAAAAAGTAAACTTGTTTGTATTTGTCATTTAAAAGCGAATTCAAAGTTGTACAAAAAGCTTTATTTGTAGGCATCAATACTAAGAAACCGGAAAACAAACACCTGCATTGTGCATTTGCATCTTGATAGTTTGCATGTTGGATTTAGGAAAAGTGCATTAGAGTGTGCTGATTGCTCTTTGAGAAAAGATGGTGTCTTTCTTTTCCCTTAGTAGCTAGGATTTTCTAAGTTGAAAAGATATAAAGCTTGCTTATCATCTTTAGACTGCATTTAGGAATTGTATCATACATCTCGTGGTGAACCTCAAAAGGCAAACTTCTAAAAAGATCAACCTAAAATAAATTGAATGAACTTAACAACGCTTTGCAACATAATGCACAACATAGAGGTCTAGGCTAGAGACGTGTTCCGGCGTCGTAAAGCCTGGTGACTGTCGATCTCGTTGATGGTGGGTGATTCCTCCTGAGGGACGATAGCGCCAATATGGATTGTGCTCCCACGTACCGTCGCGTATATATTGGGAGACCCCTATAGGCATAAAACCTTTATCCTTAGGAAGCCGTGTCGGCTGCCCTACTGATCGCAATGCACTGAACACAGCATTCAGGAAGATCGACCGCCCGTACCCTAAAAAGTATTCTGCGGTTTTGCGAAAAGTTTGGCACACCCTCTGCCTAGAACTCCAGAGCAGTTCCTTTTGGCCTTTTTCAGACTCTATAACGGAAAAAGTCCATCCGAGCATTTGTCACTTCGGGCTCATTAAAACATCGAAGGAGACTAGAGCCATCTTTAGCTTTTCCTCGACTCTTTAAAATTTAAAAAGCAAGTTGTGTCTAAAGCGTCGTTAAAATTTATTTTAAACGGAATAATCATCACCTTTTCCTCGTTGATCTTTGAAGTTAGTCTCCCTTCATCACAAGTTCTTGTAGAATCGCTAAGAAATCTTTTGGATAGACTAGATATGTCTGAACAACCGTCGACATCTAGGACTGTGTCATCCGACACAGCAGTGGCACAGCCTCCTACTGCTACTCCAACGATGTTCAATGGTATACCATCTGTCCCGTCAAGTTATCAACAACAAGCTGGGGTCCCACCAGGGACTGCTTTGACGACATGGTTAGTTCCTATTTCTTCATCCGGATTATCATCTGGTATTTCTTATGTTGAAACTCAATAAATTGATCCAATGTGTCTTCAAAGGCCAATCTACCCTTTAAGTACTGGATTGCCACCATATGGAGGCCAGTATGCCTTTTCATTGTTCCCTCCCAGAGAACAACCATATGAGAGTTTACAACAAAGTTCAGGTCAAACTGGAATTACATCCAGCGGTTGGGTACCAATACTGCCTCAGCAACCAAGGGTTGTATATTCAACGCAACCAGTCCACCCTGTGTCGAATATTCCCACTATACCTACTATGGTGACTGCGTCGCAAGTACAAGCGCTACCTGTTGTATGTCAACCCCAAGTTTCTCAGGTTGCAATACAATAGCCTCTTGTCTCAACGACTCAATCACAACCTCAGGTAGTGACTCCTTATCTGGAGCGACTCAGGCTCAAACAAGTACTATGACTCCTCATCTTGGTCAATCATCCAGTATTGGACAACAGCAAATGGTCCAACAACCAAGGCTGGTTCAATCTCAACAACCGCCATTCTAGCAATCATATCGAGGACCTGAGCAACAAGTCTTTGTAAGTAATGGGCAACCATATTATAGTGGTTATGCCCATCAACCTTGTCAAAGTTGCCAGCATTATGCTGGTATGCAAAGACCCACTGCTCAGGCGATTCCATCTTATCCTGGGTATGCTTCGCCTAACCTGAATCAACAGTTGCCCTTTGTAGCAACTCTAGAATTACCAGATCTAAACCGGCTGACGAATGATCCAATTGCTTATGCCCCTTGGTGGCCAGCGATTCCACATAAACTTCCGTCAGATATTCCTAAATTTAATGGAAATCCAGGTGAAGATCCATCTAATCACGTGATGACATTTCATCTATGGTGTTCATCAAACACCCTAAACGATGACTCGATAAGGCTTCGCCTTTTTCAGAGGACGTTAACGGGTCCAGTGGCAAAATGGTATATTGAATTGCCTAGAGCTTCATTTGACAACTTCAGTACCTTGGCCACGACTTTCTTAACCCATTTTCAATTACCGATAAGGTATGAAACGGGAACGGAACTCCTAACCAACTTCAAACAGACAACGGCCACTCACATATCTGATCATATACATGAGTGGCGACGTCGTCGTAGGATGGTGAAAACGTACGTTCCCGATCAGCTATTAGCTGAATGGTTTATCAAATCCTTACTTCCTACAATCACGGAAGATGTGGCAAAGGGGGGAGTCGTAACAGAAGAGCAAGTCATCACTCGTGCGCAATATCTGGACTTGGTCTATACTCAGTCTGGCACGCTCTACGACAAGATACTTGACGCCCCTAGACCGGAATTCTCAATTCCTCCTCCTCCTAAATCAAACAATGACTCTCACGCCGGCGATGGCGTGATTGGCACGACAGACACGAAATCGACAAAGGCTACATCTAAAAAAGCCCGTAAGATTTCCAGTCAAAATGAAAATGAGGAACTTCTTGCCTCGGAAGTAAATGCCGTGTCGACCGAAAAAGGCAAACAACTGAAGCAACCGGGGGGCAAGAAGAAAAAGAAAGGGAGAAAAAGGAAACCCCCTGCGGGGTGTCATATATGCGATGAGGATCATTGGACGAGAGATTGTCCACATATAGCTGAAGTTAAGAAACTCTTTAAGAGTTCAAAACCCTCAGCATTATTGACTGATCCGTTTCCAAACCCGGGAACCAAACTGGTTGCTAATCAAAATACTTCCCGATCCCAAGTGCTTATGTTGTCTGTCTCAAAGCAGCAAAATGATGCTTTGACAAGGAATAAAGATTACGGGAATCCATAGCTGTCGAATAACAAGGCTAATGAACAACCTAGTAGTTCGACGACAACTTTGACCGAAGTTGTGCCACCCATCATTCCTGAACCAATGATAAAGTCACCAAAGGGAGGAGTACACAAATCGACATTTAATCCTCATGCCAAAGTAGCACAGAATTATAATATAGTAGAGGACCTGGCCCAATCGCCGTCCGCTATGTCGACACTTGAGGTACCGCAAAATTGCCTCTCCCAAGAGCAAGCTTTATTATCAGCAATAGGTGGGATTGGCCCAAGGGATTCCAATCTTGTGGCCTTTGATTATAAAGGATATGACCCTCAGTTACCAGCTCAACTAGCTTTCCTTATTCAAGTGAAAGCCCTCAACAAAACTGTTCATCGAACAATTATTGATGAGGGGGCATCTACGTGTATTATGTCGATGAGTTGCTGGAAGAATTTAGGCTCACCACCCTTGTCGAGATCGTCAATGACGTTAAAAGCATTTAATGGACAATCATACACTCCATACGGGATTTTAAGTAACTTGCAAGTTGAACTAGGGGGCAAAACAGTAGGAATTGATTTTGAAGTAATTGATGGAAACCTCGATTACAACATCCTACTGGGAAGGCCCTGGATATATGCCATGGCTACAGTTGTGTCGACCTACTTCAGGAAGATTGCATTTCCCTTTCAAGGAGGAATTACAGTCGTCGACCAACAAACTTTCCTCCCCGACAGTTCACAAGTTACGGGAAGCATTCCAATGATCCATGGGAGCAATCATTCGCTTCAAAATATTGGAGTAGGTCTCCTAAAAGACCCTGCCTTAATGGGTACTTTTGCCCTACCGCCTGCAAGTAATCTGGCGGAAATGGCCACAGTGGAAACCTACAATATGAAATCTTCTATATCTAATGGATTTGGAAGATTCCTAAACATTTTGTCAGCATGGATCATCGCCCTAATAGAAATACTGTAAATACAGTGGGCTTCAAGGATGGTTCTTATCTCATGTCGACCTCGTTAAAAAATGAAACAAGGAGTCTTGAGGATGGTTCTTTTACTGTGTCAACCTCATTAAAAAATGAAACAAATTCCCTTTCCAAATCTCAAAGGTAAACCTTCATTCCAACCACCGAGTTGAATGCAATGAAGCTTGGGGGGCATGCAAACTTATCGAGCAGTTTTAGCACATAGTTCATGCTCGTTAAAAAATAAACATAAGTTCGAGCAGTTTTAGCACATAGTTCATGCTCGTTAAAAAATAAACATAAGACCGAGCAAATGTTTCCACCCGCGTTTAAGCTCGTTAAAAAATGAACTATCCTAGTAAATAACCACTGTGAATGTAATATCATCAGCCATTAAAGCCTTGGTCGTGTTTGCACCATCACCTCCACTTTTCAATTGGCCGATCGTTCACCTCCATATGTTTGTTTACCCCATTTTGAGGAACAGCTGCGAAGAGTGATTTCACTAGCCATCCTTGTGACACTGCCGTGATTGGAAAATTCCAACCTGTACCTGGAATCAGCTGCTAGCCTGTTTCATCACTCGTTCCTCAAAAGACGAGTCTTCTTTAAGCTCTTTTCAACTGACTCGTAAAATATGAAAAGGTTGCCGAGTCCTTGGCCTTCCAGCTCGTTAAAGGGACAGGAAGTGCTATCCCTCCTCTAGATTTGAATCTTTTTGGACCTGAGGGATTATTGCACAAAAAGATCGAGCGCTTGTTTGTTCGGCTCGTTAAAACTATCGAAAACTCATCCCTTCTGTATTGTTTTATACTTTTTTGGACTTAAGGGATTAGATGACGAAAAAGGACTTTTGGAGTTAACTTTATGTACCTTTTCAGACTCTCTAAAAATGAAAAGGACCGAGTTATCCTTGTCGTTAGACTCGTTAAAATCATTAAATAGCGACAAACTTGTCTTTAGACGAGAACGAGTTTCACTATCGCTAGGCTCGTTAAAACATAGCGATGGGCTTGCCCGAAGGGCAGGTTATAGAACAAGCATATGTTATCCTCCTCAAGCTTGACAAAAATAAAGAGGTACTGGTCAGCAATGACTGGGGAAAAATTGGGAGAAACTCAAGAAAACTTTGATGGTAGCAAGTCGCTCTTGAACATGACACTTTTCCTCCGTACCACAATCGGGTTGGGTTGTTTCATTCACCAGTCACATCCATGGTCTCGCCATACCATCCATATTTGGGGTAATGCTACCGATCCATCACATCAGTGTCGCCATATGTTCAAGAGAAGTCGTTCAGAAAAGTCAACCGTGTCTCATCCACTGCCGTACATTACCTTTCATCCTTTCATGACCGCCACCCTGAATCATATGTCACAGATCGTTTTCACCTCCATTAAAATCATTAGCTCCGTTCCGTGTCACTGATGTGGGATTCATTAAGGCCCTCCTTTGATGGATCGCTTCTTGTCGACATCAGCTCATTATCCAAGAAGTTGATCTAGGAACAACCCCTTCAGTACTTTGAAGCTTGCATGCCTCAATGGCAATTTTCTCACTTCCGGCGACAGGTATACATCAATGACCTTCGACCGAAAGATTTGTGTGGTGTTCGACGCCAAGTCCTTTATTCACACCACGTGAATTGTACTGCAGTACCTTGAGGGTCATTATCATTATCGGTGATTCCTCTCGCGCTTGTTAACGGTTTACCTCATTGACCGGTAATCAAGCGATGTCTTTCCATGTTCGACTTCAGAACATTTCTCACATGGATCGAATTGTACTTAGAGTGAAGATCGAATGAGTTTGAAGACCCCGGATCTAGTTTCATCCATCCGGGCTGCGATATATATTCAGGAAAGATAAAGACATTGACATGTACATCATTGCAGCAGATAATCATCCTACCCCAAAGGATGATAATTTCATCAAAATTATCAGTCTACCACCAGACGATTGTCTGTTCTATGTACAGAAAAATGAATTTATAAAGCTGAGCATGGGAATGCTCGCCTCAGCTAGATCATGAAAGCAGTATGAAAAATAATGTATTGTATTGTATCTTATTACAGGTCTCCTCCCAGCATTGGATGAACTTCGGATCCCCCTGATAAAGCATTTCACCCGATAAACGGCCTCATACTTTAGGGGGCAACTGTTATAGACATTTTTGTGCCTTACAGCATTGAGCATGAAATGTCCATAATATAAGGGATCCAAAGTCCCTAAACATGTTGTTCCTACCCCTAGAGGAACAAGGCTAACAAACCACAGCAATTCACAGAAGTTCTCCACCAGAAACTGCTCAAAAACAAGTCAATTCAGGATCAATTCAGTGGCTCCACTAGCTGTCTGCGTTGAATGTCAAAGCCAACACTGGCTACCTGCGCTGAATGTCAAAGCCAACACTGGCTACCTGCGCTGAATGTCAAAGCCAACACTGGCTACCTACGCTGAGCGAGAGTGGACATGTGGCAAGTTCATTCCACAAGGTGTCAAAACTCAGGAAGCTTCCAAAATGACACTTGCCTCAGGGAATTCGACTGGTGATGAGTAAGAGGTTCCAAATCTCCAAGTGGAAGCAAGAACCTCCAAGTGGAATCAAGAACTGACAGAGGGAGAGGACACTAGTCAGATCTCAAGCTGACTCATCCTCTCTCCAAACATCTATATGGATCTCTCCTCCATGAGATCTAGGAGGCTGGAATTTTGTTATTGCAAAGAATTGTTGTTGGTTTGAGATTGAAATCATTGGGTGCTTAATGCTTTGAAGGGGGTGAAGATAGGAATTCCATTTGCTGGGAAGGAGATGCTGGATTGGAGCCCTCTGGGTTGTATCTCTTCCTGAACCTTGTTATTCATCAATAAAGCTATCTTGGTTTCTCCTATATACTGATGTATTTTTGATGTATGATTGCATTAGTATATTTAGTTTGTTTCTAATCCTGAACTAGTTATGAATATGAATCCATGTCTTGTGTAGTGTTCTCTTCTTGTGATCTTGCAGAAACCTCTTGAAGCTGGGCGAGCGAGAAGGCAAGTAGCTGGGAACTCTCCAAGAGAAGAGAAATCGGATCGAGGGACAAACGGAAGACACCGGTTAGTCCATCTATCTCTCTTCATTCTTAATTCATAAAGGAAGAATACTAGAATAGATGTCTCTGTTTGTTGCTAAGGCATTGTCACACCTTAGGTGGATAGGATCGTCCTGCATAGGCATTTTTCCCCACAACACTATTCCACCTGTAGATGCTTCTATTCAGCTGTATATTCAATTTGAGCATTTAATTAAAACAAGGACAGGCCCAGTTGGGAGCTTTGGACCCAGCAGACGTAGCCCAGGAGGGGTGAACTGCTTTATCAACTTCTTTTGCATCTGTGGTTGATTTATTTTGCAGAACAAATTCGTTTTAGTGTGTTAAACAGTAAAAGGAAATAAATCTACTATGCTTAAATGGGTCATGAACAGCTGAAATTTTCATTTGTTTTCTTTCTGCAAGACATGGACATCTTTTAAATATGTATATATCTGAATTGAATACCTTGCAAACCATTTACAAGTAGTTTCAAATTCAGATCATGGCCATTATGGCAACCTGCAAGAAGAATATCACAGTAGAAGCCACTGCTAAACTCTTCTTTGAACGAGTGTGGGTGCACGTAGGGATCCCACAGTCTATCATCTCAGATCGGGACAGTCAGTTCCTCAGTACATTTTGGTCTAGTCTCTGGTCAATGCTAGACACCAAACTCACTAAGTCCACAGCCTTCCATCCTCAAACTAATGGCCAGACAGAGGTTGTCAATAGGATGATTGTACACATTTTGCACATTTACAACTCAAAGCATCCATGCACATGGGATGAGAGCCTCCCCTGTGTTTAGCACAGCAACAACCGAGCTCTTCACAGCTCGACTGGCAACAGACCTTTTCAGGTGGGCTTGGGATTCCAGCCACTATGCCCCATTGATGTGGTCATGCCACTTGCAGCTACTCACACAGATTCAGCTCATATCCAATCCAAAACAAACAAGGAAACCAAATTCATTGAGCACATCCAACATATTCACCAGCAGGTCCATGACATTCTAGAGAAATCAAATGCCAAGTACAAGCAGCGACATGATCAGCATCGGTTGCAACACAAGTTTCAGGTGGGCGACAAAGTTTGGTTGCATTTGCAAAAGGAACACCTTACTGGAACCTATTGGAAATTGAGACCAATCTGCTATGGTCCTTACCGCATTACTAAGGTTGTGGGAGATAATGCATTTGAGCTCAGCATTCCCCCATTCCTTGGCCTACACCCAATGTTCAATGTGGACCGCCTTTGGCCATACTTTCCATCATTGCTAGACACATCCGACATTGCAAAACAGCTCACACCCACAGAATTAAATCTAGATTGCATGGAACAAGCTGCAACTGATCGGATCATGGACACACAGATCAATAACAATTGCCAATAGAATATCCAACTGTATCTAGTTGTCAAAGCAGGCCAACTCCTTCACCAGGGCAAGTGGCTCACCAGGGACCAAGTTTAGCAAAAGTTTCCTCATCTCATGGAGGAACTCAACGCAATGGTGACCATTGCTTCCTAAGGGGGGAGGAATGATCCAAGTGGATATTTGTGGCCACTTGCCAAGTCCACCTAGACCCCCACCATTGTTTCTCTCAGCATTTTCAGTTTCCTTAATTGTAGGACAACTTACTATTTTTAGTAGTTTTTCAGGTCCTGAACTTCCGGAGCCGTTTTGAGGCCCTAAATGACGTTTTTTGGGAAATATGGGGGCAACATGGGTCCATGGACCAATTTTTCCCTTCCCAAAGTGGTAGTGCTTGGATAGATCTTTCTAACGAGCTATTGTATGCATCAAATGGAGATCGTATGCCAAAGTTACGACCCCGGGAAGTTGATGTACCAATTTACCCAAACGAAGCCCACAATTTGGCATTTCATCTTCTAGGGTTAGGTTTTGGAATGTTAAGGGTTTTCCATTGTCTCTCAACAATAAATAGGCCTTCGAGCCTAATTGTAACACAGTTTAGAGGCATGTAGCCACCACATCTCTTCTTAGAGATAAGCTACCATCGCCCTGGCTGGTTTATTTCCATTACTTTTTGTAAGCATATTTCAGTATTTTATATTAATTAAGTATTATTTCCAGTGCATATATGTGCTTATGGTTATCTCTGTAATTTTTTGCATTCCTATTTAAGTCCAGATCAATGTGCAAATTGTAATGTAAACCTGTTGTAAAAGTGAAAGACCAAGTGTCGATAGTAGAATGTAACAGTCATGTAGTAGTTGAAGAGTCATGAGGTAGGTGAAGAGTCACAAAGCGATAGGTCAAGGGCCACCCCACCCTTTGATATTTATAGAACCTCATAGCTCATTGTACTTGCTTTTGGGTGCCAAGATTTGTATAGGTGTAACTTAGAAAAGGCTTGGTGTGTATTGTAACGAGCCTTGGCTTCTGCATAGTGCAGAGCTAGTACATCTCTTTGGAGGAGCAGGTGGCAGTGACTGTAATGTTCCACTATCGGGGCTAGTGGAAGTCATGGTTGTATGTATGATTGCATCTTTCACTCTTTAATATAACAGAGCTAAAAAATTTCATGCATATATTGTTATTATAGTTTAGTTATCCTAGTTACTCTAATGATGTATGTAGCTGTAATTTACGCATGTATGTATGGACTATTATGTATGTGTTTGTATGAATCTTATAGAAGTGTGTTGTTGATATAACCCATCACTTTGGATCATCAGTTATCCTTCTTTCCATATCATGACGTCTTTCTACTCATGTGTTCCCTTTCAAGCGATGTGTTATCATAGGTTTCTAAGCGTGCACTCACTCCCCCTTCCGTGTGTTAGAGCCTTTCATGCACCTTCTATTGGGTTGTGTTATATTCTTTCCACGACTAGTCCACGTAGTTTATCAGGCGGTTAGAGGGGGGGCGGAGCCCCCCCTTCGTTGCACCGATTGTGTAGCGGGGGGTCACAGGGGGTGCAGGTAGCCCCCCTCTATGGGGTCTGGGGTAGCGCCCCGAGAAAAAAAAAAAAATTGGACCCTATATTAGGTTGGGCGGACCTACCTATGGTTTTGTACGCGATGGTTTTTGGTCCATGGTTTTGGATAAGATGGTTTTCGGTTCATGGTATTGGATGCTTCGGCATTTATAAATATGTATTGTAACATTGAAAGGAATATAATGAAAAATCAAACTAGTAGTCCCGGTTTTGGGATCCAAGGGAAAATCTCTGTGTATATGTGTTTTATGTGTTATGCTCTCGCATTGTTTATTTTTTGTGTTTTAGAATTCGTATGCAGGTAATTTACGTATGGGGTTAAAACCCACATTTGGTATCAGAGTTGTTTTGGCTTCAAGGGGACGCCTTTGTTACTGAGGGGTTTCGCTCAGGCCTGTGGTAGACCCTGTTGAGTGGGAGATTTGTGAGATCAATTCTGGTGGTGAAAAAAGATGGCGAGTAGTGGAAAGATAGAGATCGAGAAATTTAATGGTCGAAGTTTTTAGTTGTGGAAACTCAAGATGGAGGATCTGTTGGTGGATAAAGATTAGTGGATCACAGTAGATCTGGGTACTAAACCAACAGGAGTGTCCAGTGAAGAATGGAAGAAGTTGGATCATAAGGCAAAGAGCACAATATGATTGTGTGTCTCAGATTTAGTATTGCTTAATGTATCAAGGGAAGCTATGACTAAGGATTTGTGGGACAAGTTAGGGAATTTGTACCAATCTAAGTCTTTGGTGAATAAACTATTCCTACATAAAAATATGTATAACCTAAGGATGAAAGATGGAGACTCGGTGACAGAGCATCTGAACGCATTTAATACTATGGTAAGTCCGTTATTATCTATTGATATTAAAATTTCAGATGAAGATAAGTACATCAATTTGTTGTGTTTTCTACTGGATTCATGGAATACTCTGCTTATTGCAATAGGTAGCAATGCAACTACCTTGCAGTTTGATGAAATAGTCTCATTCTTGTTGACGGAGGAGATGAGACAGAAAAATATGGAGATCCAAAATGGTGATAAGCTCCTGACAAAGGAAAGTGATCTGATGATGCTCCTTCTGCAGAGACGAAAATCACCTCAGTTGAAGGTGGGGATGTGTACTTGGCTTCTTCAAGTACACATGTAGATCATGAGGCATGGTTGATTGACTCAGGTGCATCCTTTCACTTCACTCCCCATATAGAGTGGTTCTACGAGTATAAAAAATATGATGGTGGTGATGTCTTCTTGGGATATGACAGGAAGGCTAGAATCATTGGTCGCGGAAAAGTAAAGTTGAAGTTGCAAGGTGGAAGGCTTAGAACGCTTCCAGGTGTTCTGCATATTCCTGCATTGGCCAAAAAGTTGATTTCTGTGAGCACGCTGGATGATGTAGGTGTAAAAATAGTGTTCAAGAAGGATACCTGAAAGATGGTTCAGGGAGCACTGGTATTGATGTGGGGAGTTTGGATTGGAACTATGTACAAGCTGCAAGGTAGCATTGTTGTTGATGGGTGCAATAGTTCTGTGGTTCCTAAAAGTGGAGCAGAAAATCTAGTGGTCTCTGGAGAGAAGACCATGTTGTGGCATCAAAGGCTTGGACATATTGTAGAGAAAGGCCTTTGAATACTTCATGGTAAAGGTATGGTAGACGATATGAGTAATAGCTCTCTGGATTTTGATTTCTCTGAATATTGTGTATATGGGAAGCAGAATCAGGTGATTTTCCCCTCTGGTGATAAGAGGGAGAAACAAATATTAGAGCTTGTGCACAGTGATGTGTTTGGACCTGTGAAGATTCCATCACTGGGTAAGTCTGTGTACTATGTATCATTTATAGATTACTTCTCAAGGAATACATGGATATATTTCCTTAAGAAGAAATATGAAGCCTTTGACAAGTTTAAATAATTTAAGGCTCCGGTGGAAAACCAAACAAAGAAGAAGATAAATATGTTGAAGATAGATAACAGTGGAGAGTTTTGCAGTAAGGAATTTGAAGAATTCTATAAGAAGTGTGGTATAGCACGGCAGAAGACTACTCCATACACACCTGAGAAAAATGGAGTTGCAGAAAGAATGAACAAGACGTTCATGGAAAGGGCAAGAAGCATGCTCAGTTGTGCCGAGTTAGGACATGAATTCTGGGTAGAGGCGATGGAGACAACATGTTACCTAGTCAACAAATCACCTTCATCAGCGTTGAGGATAAGACTGCACAAGGGGTATGGACTAGTAAGAAACCCTCTCTTTCACATTTGAGGGTATTTGGATGTGATGCATATGCACATCTTCCAAAGGAGAAGAGAACCAAGTTGGATAGTAAATCTGAAAAGTGCATCTTTATTGGGTATAAGGATGGTAAAAAAGGGTTATAAGCTTTGGAGCCCAGTAACAAGGAAGATTATGTACAGCCGAGATGTGGTGTTCAAAGAGGCAAAAGATGTTATTAAACATGAATTCCAACAAAAGGAACCTGAGAAGATAGAGTTTGAGCTTAAGGAGGAAAAATCAGACTCGACAATAGAGGAGGAATCAGAAGATGAAGATCCACAAACTCTAGGTGTGAGAAAATCATTTGAGAAAGAAGGCAGCCAGAAAGGTATAGTACATCTGCTTTCTATTCAATTTTTTCTTTATTTATTACTGATGATGATCCAAGAACTGTGAAAGAAGCAGTAGATTGAAAGGATGGAAAACTCTGGAAAGAGGCCATGGTTGATAAAATGGCATCTTTGCACAAAAATGAGGCATGGGATTTGGTGGAGTTGTCGGCTGGAAGGAAACCCATTGGTAGCAAATGGGTGTTCAAGAAGAAGACAAATGTAGAAGGAAAGGTGGAGAAATACAAGGATCGGTTGGTAGCAAAAGTTTATTCCCAGGTGTCGGGAATTGATTTTGGTGACATTTTTTCTCCTGTTGCCAAGGTAGCTTCTATTATATTACTTTTATATGTTGCTACTTCTTTTGATTTTGAGGTAGAACAGATGGATGTGAAGACAAAATTTCTTCATGGGCATCTGGAAGAGGAGATCTACATGAAGCAACCTAAAGTCTTTGCGGTGAAGGGTAAAAAAGAACTGGTATGCAAGTTAAAGAAGTCTTTGTATGGGTTAAAACAGTCACCAAGGATGTGGTATCAAAAATTTGATACATTTATACGAGGACTTGGCTTCACCAGAAGCAAAGCAAATCAATGTGTGTATTTTAAATTAAGTGGTGACCGTGTTATTTATCTAGTCTTGTATGTGGATGATATGTTGTTGGTTGGAAATGATAAAGAAATTATCCAGGATTTGAAGACACAATTGTCCTCCAAATTCGACATGAAAGATCTTGGTGCTGCAAACTATATTTTGGGCATGGAAATTAGAAGAGATCGGGCAAAGAGGAAGCTCTGGTTAAACCAGAGGAAGTATGTCGAGACAATATTGCAAAGGTTTAATATGTAGGATAGTAAACGGTGAAGGTTCCTACGTAAAGCTATCTCTGAACAATGTCCCAAGACACAAGAAGAGGAAGAGGACATGCGTCGTGTTCCATATGCAAGTGCAGTTGGTAGCCTAATGTATGCGATGGTCTGTACTAGACCAGAAATTGCACATACAGTGGGAGTATTGAGTAGGTTTATGTTAAAACCAGGGAAGGAGCACTGGACAATAGTGAAGTGTGTCTTCAGGTATTTGCGTGGCACTATTGATTATGGTTTGTGCTACCAAGGAAGACTAGGATTAGACAAAGTGTTGGATATTTGTGGCTTTTTTTATGTAGACTAGGCTGGAGATTTGGATCAGAGAAGATCTACAAGTGGGTATGTGTTTAACCTATTTTGAGGTGCAGTCAGTTGGATGAGTAAGAAACAATCTGCAGTGGCACTATCAACTACAGAGGCAGAATACATGGCAGCCACTCATGTAAGCAAGGAAGTAGTTTGGTTGCAAAGATTGTCTTCAAGTATGGGGTTAGTACATGGAGCTATAAGGATAGACTATGACAGCCAAAGTGCAATTTTCTTGGCAAAGAACCCTGCTTAGCACTCAAGTACAAGGCATATCGATGTTCAGTATCACTTTGTGAGGGATATGATATAAGACAAAAAGGTGTTGTTGGTAAAGGTGGACACTTTGAAGAATACTGAAGATGCATTGACAAAATCTGTGAGCTCTGATAAGTTCTCTTAGTGTAGAGAAACAATAGGCATTGCATGGCCAAATAAATGACTAAGCTCTCCTGTGGCCCCCTGTGGAAAGAAAACAACAAGTGGGAGGATGGTGGGTTGTGTTATATTCTTTCCATGACTAGCCGACGTAGTTTACCGGGGGATTAGAGGGGGGGCGGAGCCCCCCCTTGGTTGCACAACAGGGGGGTAGCAACCCCCCCTATCCGAGGGATTTGAGGGGGGCAGGCAGCCCCCCTCTACGGGGTCTGGGGTAGCGCCTCGAGAAAAAAAAAAATTTGGACCCTATATTAGGTTGGGGAAACCTACCTATGGTTTTGGACGTGGTGGTTTTTGGTCCATGGTTTTGGACATGATGGCTTTTGGTCCATGGTATTGGATGCTTCGGCATGTATAAATATGTATTATAACATTGAAAGGAATATAATGAAAAATCAAGTTGGTAGTCTCGGTTTTGGGATCCAGGGGAAAATCTCTGTATATATGTGTTTTATGTGTTATGATCTTGCATTGTTTCTTTTCTATATTTTAGAATTTGTATGTAGGTAATTTTTGTACAAGGTTAAAACCTACACCTTCCTTGGCTTGCTACAAGGTCACACCCTTGCTACCAACAAGGACATATTACTTACCTCTACACGCAACCACATTAAAGGTGATACTGTACTACCCACTGCTAGGAATGCTACTCCAAATAGTCTGAGGTTTAGTTGGGACTTCTTATCGAGGAGATCCCCTGACATGTTGGTGGGTCCAACACCGTTAACCTCTCTGGCACTAGAAGGAGGGCCAGATTACAAGTTGAGTCCTCACATCCTGTTTTGAATCGTCACACATCTATCATGTATATTATTAGAGTCCACTCTCCACGATGTCTATCTAATGCACATCCCTTCAATATCATGAAGGATTTTTATGATCTCTTGTCCGAATTGACATATGATGGTGGAGGCGAAGTGGCCTGGATTGAGCACTTACATGACTTCCTTGCATTTTTGGAGGATTCAGAGGAGTTTGATGAAGAAGAAGTCAGCATGTTGCTTTCAACCACGCTTCGCGAATCCCCACAATGATGGTGTGCAACCTACCTCACAATTGTGTGCACTCATTTAAGCAGTTCAGTGATATAATCGAATCTGGTTTCCATCATTTTGATCCTTAACCTCTTGACAAAAACTATTAAAACAATGGAAGGACCCTTATGAATCATCTATGGATTTTTGGCAGCGCTTCTATGTACTCTAGTTTGAAGCTCCGAAAAACCAAATGAAATTCCAATATATTTGGGACAGATTTGAATATTGCCTTCACAAACCATTCTATCCCAAAATTAAGTTAAATTTCAAACTCCACTCAACATACCTCGGTGATGGATCTGCGCAATCAAAAGCAGACATAGTTTCCGTCACAAGTGATTGTCCACCTTCCCCTTATCAAACAGCCCCACCCTTGTAGAGTGATGTGGGAGAACATGCACACACTTTTGTTCAACTGTCACACCCTCCCATCGTCACCACTCTTAATTTTGCGCAGATTCGGTTGGCAAGCCCATGAGTTGTCACATGCACTTGTTGCCTTAACCTCCGTCTTCGTGTTCTGCTGATCCTTCGAATTATACTATCTTGTGTTCTTTCGTTCTGGACTCTACACCTGTTGTGAACAAGGATCAAGCCATCGAAGGAGTTGATGTTGCACAACCAACTTGCGTTGTCACTTATGACGAGTGTGACTGGGGATCTGAACATCAACCTGCGGTGAAGGAAGATCTCCTTCTATCCACTCCTCCTATGCTTTTTCCTAATATATTTGGTGATTCTGCTATCTCTGATTTTCCTTGTGTAAATCCATCCACAGATGTATCTACCTCTGATCATTCGCAAGACACGCTCGATATCAGTACATCATTCGGTAGTAGAGAGGATAAATTCTTCATTGAAAATCCACTTGATTTTTCATCTAAATTTTCTAGAAAAGCAGAGGGTGAACATTCTTGCTTCTCATCTACCCCTCTATTTGATTTATCTGATCATGAGGATGTCGATGAACTCATTGACTTTTCTGATCGTAGCTTTCATGATATTTTTATTCTCGTATTCGATCACGATGTTGATTTTATCGTTATTGATCTTTTAAAGCCACTTATTTATGATGATCTATCTTTCGATGAAGTTGAACCTTGCAAGCTGCCAAGGCACTTCAACCCAAGCTGATGGTTATGTCAGGCCCTCATTGTTCTAAGGTTAGTTTCACTTCTGATCTGGAAATTTTTGAAACACCCAAGGCTCCTCATCACTCATCTGTATGCATTGAAGATCAACCCAACACACAGATTTCACTTCCCCCACCTAAATTAGATGATCCCATCACTCATGCATTGGAGGAGCCTTACACAATCGTAAGTTGTCTATGTTTCTCATGTTTTCTTGCATGTCACATTCAAGAGAGTGCATATGCTTAACATCTGCACGTAGTGTATTACAACACCATGGTAAGTCCACAAAGTGCATGTCGTGCACTTTCACTTTTTTCTTTTTTGTGGATGCATTTAAAATCGAAGTGTGTTTATCTTCATTGCTATATCTTTCATGTTTTCTGGTTCACCTAACTGTATTGTTCGCGAACCATGCCTTCACCAACATGATTCAACCAATGCACCGGTGGTTGCATTGGAAATATCACTTTACGTGGTTCGGCCCATGCACTATTAGCTTAGGAGTAGTAGTGTTTTCTTTATGTTGGTTTGTTTGCATGAATGTTTGCTTTCTTGCTTTGTTTATTTGTTTTCTTGGCTGCTTTCTTTTCTTAGTCGCTTTTCTTTCGCATTTTCTTTTTCTTTATGTTTTATTTTGTTTGCTTGCTTACACCCGCAGGTTAGTTTCACATGAAACCGTGCCCAACTCTTGAAACAAGTAGGGTAAATTACAAGAGGACTTGTTCAGCTATCAATACTTAGTTTTATGTTGTCTTCTCTCTTTATGTTGAACTTTTTGTCTTCAATCAATGATACGCTAATGGAAAATACGTTCTATTCGAATTAAACCTTGATGAAAACACAACGCTTGGGCAATAACTAGTACCACCTACTCTAGTCGGTTGTTTTGGGTTAACCCCTGTCAGCTCAGTCAAGTAGAATAAGGCAAGGGGGAAAACCTTAACAAGTATGTCAGAGATATATAAAAAATACTTCTCTAAAGGAAAAACCTCTTATGCTCTCAATAAGTCGGGATCCCTCTTCCGCCTCTGAAATAAAGAAGTGTTTATGCACAGTTCTTGAAAAAAAAAAAATGAAAAAAATGAAAATGTGAAATTTTTTGAAAATGAATAAGGTGAAAGAAGAGAAAGGCTTCCTACGCAGAGAGGTTATGCAATTAACTCCTTCGGGGTACTGACCAGGCTCGCTGGCAGTAGAGCAATTCTTGTGTTCCTGCGTGACCCCATCGGGGTACTATCCAGGCCTGCTGGTAGCAGAACAACACTAGAGATGAAACTTAAACTCTGACAGTCATATTTCTTATGTACCAATATAACCCTCATCCCCACTCGAAACAACTTTGTTGACTTGGCTTGGAATGTGTGTTGACAGATCAAGAGCATGGTAGGTGCTACATCTTTCAATCAAGCTAGTGTGGAAACCAAGATGATCAAAGAACCGAACAATACTTCTGGAGGAGTTAGACTTTATTTTCATGAAACAAGGTCCATTCAGAGAGATGGAGTTCTACCAGTGTGTCACCAAGTGTTGTAGCATCTAAAAACCACCCTCCAAAATTTTTCCTTAGTTTCAATTTAGAGCCTCCCTACCAACCATCCTTAGCAGCATGTCTTGCACTAACAAGTACATATGCTTCAATTGAGTTTCAGTGGCTTAGCAACATTTTTTTTTCAGCTTGTTTGCCTCCCACCCGCAAGCTGTCATTCTGGAGCTTGGTCACTTTCTGGTTGTTATGTTCACTTGGAAAATTGCGCAATTCTAGAGGGGAACCAATCTTCCTCTCCAAAATCGTGCAACTCATATAGGTTGCCTGTTACTCTCCAGAAATGCATAGAACAACCAAGCAGTCTTCCCTTTGGAAATTGCGTAAAGCAGCCCATCACTGGGCTTTCTCTAAAAAATTGTGCAATTCTGACTAACATCTAGGGATTTAGTCCAGAAATTGCGTAGAGCTTCAGGGATAGCCAGAGTTGCGCAACCCATAAATTATGCAAAAGTCACTCCAAGGCTTGTAGGTTGTTGCATGTGCTCCCAAGCTGACCAGTTCCCTCCAAGATTGAGCAATATTGGTTTGCATGCATGGGATGCTTTCCCGAAAAAGAAAAAATAAAAAAATCAGATAGCATACCTTGATTAGGGATCCATTTTTATTGGATAGAGGTTACATGCAAAATCCATTTTAGAGACCTCCCTCCAAGTGTCGCTTTTTCCTAGATTTGTGGCATGCGTGTCAAAAGCCTCAATCTTATCAAACTTATTTATTCGATGCATCAGAGCTCATTCTTCACATCAATCTTGGAGCTTTGGCATCCCACATCACATCTAGGAGAAATCAGCACATTGAGCTCAATGTTTTCCCGGTAAGTCCGCTTTTCATGTCTTTTGCTGCTTTTCTATTGCATTTTGTATTTTGGTTTGTGTGAGTTTTGTTTGCTTAGTTTTGTTGAATGCTTGCTATCTTTTTAATGCATGTTATCCTGTAGAAGAATCATTTCAAGTTCTCATTGCATCTCACTGTCATCGCATGCATGACATTGTTTCTGCACCGACGGTTGTCATTGCGGCAAATTTCTTCACACACTTGCTTGTTTTCCCGTTTTTTGAATCTTGCACTCACTGTTTTCATACATTATTTTCACTCTTTTCTGCACTCAGCTTCACCATGCATTTAGACTTTACATGTTTTCAATCGCCCATCGGTGGGTCTGGGCTGCCTTGGCCTAGACCTTGCCTTGCCCGACTTACACTATGCATTTCTAAGGGTGAAGGCTCAACCTTCCTCCCAGAAATTGTGTTGAGCTGGCCCAACAATGGCCTCCAGGCTTGCTCTGCACAATCTGAAAGGTAGTGCCTTACTGGCCCCTAGAATTTCACAAATGCGCTTTCTGGGTTGCAGTCATTGCTGATTGAAACTGCGCATTGCATAGTTTCAGTCCTTAGCAGACCAAGCTAGACTATGCATTACGCAGTTTCAGCAGTCAATCAGCCCACTGACAGTCTAAACTGTGCTTTGCATAGTTTTGGCAGTCATTTTTTCATGTCGCTCATACGACCAAGAGCACACAGAAACCTTCCCATGGAGTTGGGTGATTGTGTTGGATCAACTGGCGAGTGAAGGAGGACCTTGCAACTAGTCCAACAAATTGGCTCTTAGGTTGAAGGAACAAGTAAGTGTTGTAGTGGCTATAACCACCCTCCAAATTTTTGCCTGCACCAATTTCGGAGCCTCCCCTAAAGAGTTTCACTTGATGACTGCACACACTCAGGTTCACATCGTGAGCTCATGTGAGTCTTTACATCCGCCTTGCCTATTTATCGCATTCAAGTCTCTGCATGCTGATGTCTAAGTCATGCTTGCGACCATGTTCTAGTTATGCTTAAAGTCTTTGCTTCATATGTGCTTGTTGTGTTCGCTATGAAATCATCTGCCGCGCTCACACACGGAGTTACGTTCACTGTCGCACAAGCATTGTCTTGATCAATGAACGATCAATCATGAGTGTCACGCTTGTCACTTACACCATCGGTCAATCTTGTTGAGCATGTGTGTCTGATGGTTTGGCCGTTTCATTGTCAAGTCATGCGAGTGTGTATTCATATGATCACCTATGCATCTTTCGATTACTCACACACTTAGCCATTTTTTCTTAAGGTTCTGATGACCTGACTCCCATCTGACAGTTGGACCATCACCCTGCCATCCACTCAATTGATTGTCAACTAGAACAGCGCAGAAGCACCACGATGGTCTTTTCAAGCTATGCTTCCCGCAAGTAATCCAATCAACTCTCATGTTGGTCACCCAGACAGTCAGATCTGGTAGTCACCTGGGACCGACTCCCCTCAAAAATTACGTAGAGGCCACTAACCCCAACCGCTCAACTGACTGAGGAAATATCACAGTTTTCCCAGTCATTCATCCTGATAGTTGACCAAATGTTCATCTTAGAAATTGTGCAATGTTCATAAGAAATCCTTTCATTGCCCATCAATCATCTTAGCTCAGAAATTGCGCAGAGATGATCAGCATGTCAGCCTCCTAGCCTCAATGCATTTTTCCTTCCCAGACCTTGTAGATAGCCACTGTCGACTCAGATTGCCTGTCTCCATCTCTCAGTGACTCTTGTGCAGTTTTCATCAGCTGTTGCCCGGAGCCATAATCCTGCATCACAGCCTTGCTGCCTCTCCCAGTCACCTGCACCCGAATGATCATGTGTCATGGTAGACTAGGAGGTTTTGAATTTGATGTCGTCTCCGTCATGAGTGACTGCAGGTACAGGTACACCAACGAACATGGCAAGATGACGAATGGGATGAACGAAGAGAGCACATGTAGAATGATAGGTTCACCAACGGATGAACAAACGAAGCATGCGAAGCAGACGAATGTGACGAACAAGCACCTTCGCGAACAGATGAGACTTTCAAGCCTTCCAACATGCAAGCAAGGAACAACATGCTAAAGCTTCATCAAGTGAACCAAGGACCATTGAAGACTCCGCGCACTTCGCCATGTGGAGGTGAAGCTATGATACACCATGAAGACATCCATCACCTAGCATCACTATAGCTCGACATGCACTCCAATAGAAACATGAATGTACCAACATTATTAGGTCGAGTCACATCATGAGTCATGTCGCCCACATCCACACTGTGGGTTTGTTGTCAATCAATGTGATGTAACATGGAAGTCCCAGAGGCCCACTTATTGAACAAAGAGTCGTGCAAGTTGAAGATTCATGGAAGTCAAATGGTCATGAGGGTAGTTGAACAACCACAAGGGTTAGTCTCACCCTTGGCTATAAATACCCCCTCATTTGTACATGAAAAATACTTTTTCACCTCAGCTCCTCCCATATAGCCAAGAGATTCTGTAATCTTTTCTTTGAGGAGTAAGTAGTGGCTCCAACGCCCCACTGATGGGGTTAGTGATGTATGGTGTAACGATGTGTCTTGGATCTTTTACTTAATCCAGAATCCTATTAATAGGCCAACATGTTTTCACACATGTATTGTATCTATTGTAAGACTAATATTTAACACTTGTAATGCATAATGCTTTAACTTGTGTTCTACATATGAACTATTTCATTTTTTGTAGTGCATAATCTATTAATGGAAATGTGTTGTATATGTTGTTAATGTTGTCATGTCCATGTTGACTACTCTGACAGACATTAGACGGACCTTTCACCTAGACCTTGTTGTAACAACCATTGCATTCATTCGGACTGTTCTGTGAGTGTTGTACGTGTTATCTTACCTTGTATGTTGTGATTTCCGCATTTGAGTGGACTGCTCCACTGAAAGCTATGTATGTCCTATTGTGTTGTGTGTTCCTAGCTAAGTTGGGACTGATCCCTTTCAACCTGGAACTCACCTTCACCTTCTTCCGCTCATAGTGAAAGAACCATTTACACAAGTACACTTACACTCACCAGGCACACGGACCTCACTTCTCGAAGACAAAGCGAACCACTCTCCTGTGCTTACAAGCAAGAGTTGAGGCAAATCCTTAAGACAATGGCAACTAAGCCATCATACTGAATGGGACTCCCACACCAAATGGTGTGAGGTCCAACACCGTCAACATTTCTGGCACTAGAAGGAGGGAAGCCAATTATACACGATTGAAATTCCCCTCACACTCACTCATCAATCATCTAGTCAAGGTTGTAACTCGCACTCCCTCTCACATGACTCTGCAGTTGGTTACTCCTCACCTCCCAGAATTGAACATGATATTCTATATCAATACCTTCGCTCCATCTGTCCCATCACTTGCCAGTTTGCGAAAGCATTCAGACTAATCCCAAGCATACAACACCTTCCATACGCATCAAATAAGTTAAAATCCACTCTCACGGGAGTTGTTGTGTCATCGGTGGAAGAAGAAGTCCTTGCCACACTTGAAGGTTTGGTAGAAGCCATCGAAGATAGAGAGGAACCTATGGTATTCTCGCAAGGCGAACAGGACACTCTTATGATATTGGGATCAGACTTCGGTATAGGAGTCAGAGGCAAAGGCAGCGAAGGAGGTGGAGGTGGAGACAAACCAACAGACTCAGAGTCGAAACCATCAGACTCCAAAAGAGAGGAAGAGGATGAAGAAGAGGAAGAGATGGTTGACCCAAATCTTGAATGGATGACTCAGGGACCATTGGCTCTCCCTTCCGTCTTGCATAAGATGCCGAGGCGAGCGGAGAGAATGAACATCAAGTTCGACCCTGACAACACGGTAAAGGCTGAAGACCACTTAGACAATTTCTACTTACAGCTGTAGACCCTTGAGGTACGTTATGATGATGTAGCATGTAGATTGCTCCCATGTACCTTGGATGGTGGCATAGCTGCCTAGTATCACAGCCTTCCACCCAACTCCATACAGAATTTGGGTTCATTCAAACGAATGTTCCTTGAAAGGTTTTTTGATGACAAGACCCCAGCTATGCTGCTCAAAGAATTGGGGAGCCTCGAGATGGAGGGAAAAGAGAAAGTAAAAAATTTCAATCAGAGTTTTATATGTATATTGAATAAGTTCACAGCAGACACTGATCCTCATGACTCCATCGCCACTAGGTACTGCACGTCCACACTGCCAACCAGGATTGTGTATTTCGTCAAGCGAGCTGCGAAACCAACACTATTGGAAAACTATGAAGAGGTTGTCAGTGTTGAAAAATACCTGTGTGCAATCAGAGTAATAAATGATGATGAATTGGAAAAAGACTCCAAGGATGCGAGAAGGAAGTCACAAGCAACGGCGAGCAAGGGTAGAGACAAGGAAGCAATTGACATTGAGATCCTCACTCGTCTTGTCAAGAGTTTATCCATTGAGATGTATTAACTTGAACAACGTAAGACGCACACATTTGCAAGCAGTCACCCGCCTAGGCAGAGACAGGAAAGTAGCACATCAAGAAACACCTTGTTCGTTTCAAAAGCTACGCAGAATCCTGTGTTCCAACTCGAACAGTGTGCTAATCCAAAAAAAAAATCCTTCCATAAAGATCATCATCTTGAGAACTTTTGTTCGGGCTGGAAGCAAGTCGCAAATGCTTTTTATAGTCGTACACTTGAGGTGGGGAGAAATATGTATGAGCAACCGGAAGACACAACAATGATGAAGAGGTTGCACCTGATGGGCCACCAAGCTCTTAGCATGTCCTGAACACGTATCATTGCTCACAAACAATGGTAAAGATGAACACTGAGAAGAAGCCCCGAAAGCGAACTAACCATTACAATATTATACGTAAAGGGGTTCCCCCCACACTTGGGGAGATGCAAGAAAAGATCAAGCTACTGATTAGGAAGACCGATCCACTGGCCGGACCAAAGCAAAAAACACAAAGCAAGTCTAGGAGGACAGCAGCGGACAAAAACACATCCATGAGCAATAAGCTGCAAAACACTCCGTCAGATAACATGAACACTCATTTCACCCCGGACACCTCGGTAAGTCTACCAACTCTAGATTACAAAATTGTTGATGATATGAAGAAAACTCAGGCAAACATCAGTTTGTTTGAGTTGGCTAAGATCCAGAGCCAGTGAGATATCCTGTTGCGCGCGTTGGGACAGACAGGGACAGACAACGCAACCTCTACCAAAAGGGAAGCAAGCGCACCTCCCAGATCACTTTTCATTTTCTGTATACACTCCAGATGGAATAAAAACACTCAAGTTGCCCTTCATTTCTGCTATCTTTTGAAATTTTCAACTGCAATGTTCACAACTATTTGGTTGCTTTTGGCGTGGCAGCCAATGTTATGCTACTCTCCATTGCCAAGAAGATCAATGCATGGTGGAGCGAAACATCTGTGAGAATCATCCAACTTGATAGAATTTTAGTACCAGCGATTGGTGAACTACGAGACGTGATCATCTGACTATCCCATGACAGTCGAGTCCACCAATGCATCAACATAATTGTTGTGGACATACCGGAAGCATATGGCCTGCTACTCAGCAAAGACTGGTCCGGCAAGCTAGATGGATATTTTGCTATAGACATGTCTTACATGTGGCTTCCATACAAGGGAAAGTGGAACCAAATATGGGTAGAATTTGAGAGGTACATGAATCATAATGTCACTCCCATCAATAGCGAGAATGAACCATTGGCTTTCGCAGAACTCATGTTTGGTAGCTACCTTCTTGAGAAAACATTGGGGTGTTATCCTACACGGCCAGCTCCAACCCCACCAGACGCATAGTTGGGACTCCTTCCTTTCCCAACTGATGGTAATGAAACTTGTACAACACATTGTACCAATAGTAGTAGTGGTAGCAGCAACATCACTAGCACATTAAGTGGTCCTTGTATAGATGAGTTTTGGACCATGTACTTCGACTGGTCAAAGACATAAGACAGCTTAGGAGTCATGTGTGTCCTAATCGACCCTTGCAATAGGAAGCATTTTTTGTCAAGCCGCTTGGAGTTTAAGTGCATGCACAATGTAGCAGAATATGAAGCACTGGTATTGGGCTTGCAGAAAGCCATCAACCTCAATGTGGTTATGCCCAAAGGGGTAGGTGATTCAAAGATAGTGGTATGATAGGTACATAACACCATTCACTATTTATCACTGCATCTCAAAGGTTAAAAAGAAGATTTATGGCGACTAACTTCAAATTTCCAAGCATTTAATATCATTGTTGTACCATGTGCGTGTAATGCAGCTGCTAATGCACTAGCAAATGCAGCCTCAAGAATGTCACCGATTAAGGGTAGATTTACTATTGAAATTTTTTATAAACCATGTATCCCGAACAACATAACTAACTTAAGTGTGTTTAATGACGATCAACAGATACTACATTTTATGGTCAACGCTAACGTTTTCAAAGATGCAACAATAGATGATGACGAGCACAAATGCTCTCTGTAAGCAGAAGTTGGTGAGATGAAGGGCCACATTATCACAAAAGGTGTGGCATCATTGGAAAAGCTATATGACTTGCAAGAACAGTTCCAAGGGCTAAGGAACAGTAAGACCCACAGTTCAACCATGAGGCACGAACTGATAAACCTGGGAATAGAATAGGATCTGAAGTTTGTCAATATTGGTACATGTTGTACACAGTAAGAATGACAAGACTTTATCCGCTTGTTCAAACAATATTGAGATGTGTTCGTGTGGACGTACAATGATCTGAAAGCTTACGACACGCGAATCATCCAACATATCATTCCAATCAAGGAAGGGGTCAAGCCATGTCAACGGAAGCTGAGAAAAGTACATCCGTTGCTTGAACCCCTTATACAAAAGGAGTTTACTAAACTGTTGGATGCATGGATCATATGCAAAGTTTGACATTTTACTTGGGTCTCCAACCTTGTGCCTATACAAAAGAAGCCCGAGAAAATCTGCTTGTGTTTTGATTTCTGGAACATAAATGATTGAAGTGGATGTTGGTGGCCACCCAACTATCCCATTTGGACCCCCACAACTGTCTCTTTCAGCTTTTTAGTTTCCTTATTTGTAGCACAATTTACTATTTTTAGCAGTTTTTCGAGTCTTGAACTTTCGGAGCCATTTTGAGGCCCTAAACGATGTTTTTTGGGAAATCTTTGAGCAACATGGGTCCATGGACCGATTTTTTTCTTCCCAAAATTATAGTTCTCGGATAGATCTTTCTAACGAGTTATTGTACGCGTCAAACGAAGATTGGGTGCCAAAGTTACGACCCCGGGAAATTGATGTACCAATTTACCCAAATGGGGCCCACAATTTGGCGTTTCATCTTCTAGGGTTAGGTTTTGGGATGTTAATGGTTTTCCATTATTTCTCAATAATAAATAGGCCTTTGAGCCTCATTGTAACACAGTTCAAAGGCATGTAGCTGCCACATCTCTTCTAAGAGATAAGCTACCATCGCCATAGCTGTTTTATTTCCATTTCTATTTGTAAGCATATTTCAGTATTTTACATTAATGAAATAAAGTATTATTTCCACTGCATCTTTATGTATATGGTTATCTCTGTATTTTTTGTTGCGTTCCTGTTTAAATCCGAATCAGTGGTATCCGAGCAGTCTGTTTTTTCTTTGTTTTTCTTTGCATGTCCCCAACGAGGTCGAGATATAAGGAGTTAGGGCTTGAACTAGTCGAACCTTTGCAAGACCAGCCTCGCAAATCCCGACGGCCTTCCATGGCGGATGAAAAGAAAGACGAGGAGGCAGGAGATTCTATCAAAATCTTGCTCGAAGAAGCCCTCGGGCGGCAAAGGAACGCGATGATGGATAGCTTTGCGCAGATCCTTCAGCGGCTACCTAGAGGCAACGCATCAGCTTCCAACAGCTACTCTAGAAATGCCACACCAGTTAAGGTACAAGTTAATTTTGAAATCCCCATCTTCGAGGGTCAAATAGATGCAGATGCCGTAGATAAATGGTTAAATATGCTAGATGGGTATTTTTCTGTTCATGAATTTTCAATTCGGGAAAAGATTGCTTTCACTCTTCTCAAAGCAGCCCCCCACGTCAAGGACTGGTGGGAAACCTACCGCGAGCACAAGAATGAAAATACAGGTTCACTATTTTTAGCTGCACCCACTTGGGATTCATTCCAGGATGCCTTCAAGGAGTAGTACTACCCTATCAAAAGCTATGAGGACAAATACATCAAATGCACCACCCTACGGTAGGGAAGGGACCAAGATGTGCTGGGGTTCACAAACATTTTTCATATCCTTCGCACACAGTTGGGTATCAAGGACTCTGAACTGCATTTGGTACTCAAATACCACGGCTACCTACACAGATACGTCTAGGAAGAGATGGAGTTCCTGAACATATCCTCTCTTGGCACGGCGTATCGATATGCTGTCAAAATCCAGGAAAAGTTCAAACAGAAGAAGCGAGACTTTGGATCTGCAAATCCGAAGACCAAAGGACAAAGCTAAGGTAGGGTGACCCAAGACAACCCGTTGAAGCCACAAGAAAAGAACAACACCGCGAAATCGAAGAAGGACACAGGAAAGTGGTGTGAGTTCCACAAGAGTCCCACTCATAACACATGTGAGTTTCGCACCAAGCAGTCACTGGTGGCCAAGTTGAAGGCTTCAGAATCAGATGCATGTTCCGACCCTGAGTCAGAACTGGACAGGGGGAATGGCAAAGGGAAGCAGATCATTGGTGCGGAGCCCAGCGTCATTGTTGCCACCACCAAGATCCAGAAGAATGAGCCCGAAGACCTAGAGGAGGGGGAGCATCTTTTCCACTCACAGATGTGGGTGAAGGGTTTGCCATTGCAATTCATTTTCAACAGTGGCAGCCAAAAGAGCCTTATTTCAGCAGAAGTCGTGAAGCGGTTAGGCCTACCGAATACACCACACCCATAGCCGTACAGTATCGAGTGGCTTCATGAAGGATGAGATCTCAAATTTTTCCAGCAGTGTCGCCTTGCCTATAGCATCATGCCCTTCAAAGACGAGGCATTGTGTGATGTTACACCTCTGGATGTTTGTGATGTATTATTAGGCCAGCCATACTTGTGGAGGCGACATGTTGTGTATGAGTCAATGCCTCGTGTTGTCATTATTTCTTTGGATAAATCATTATACAGGATACCGGAGGTAGCCCCACCTACCGCCACCTCTTTGATCTCTACTAAGAAAGGCAGCAAGCTCATCTCCTAGACTAGGAAACTCATGTTTCTCTTTGATTCGCTCCCAAAGTAAGGGGACGATCATCACCACATCCATGACCCCCGCGAAGGGTTCCTCCATGCAGCAATAGCAGCAAAGGTATACGGTCATGACGGAACACAGGAACAACTTCTCCTCACCCATAGGAGTACCACACAAGCTTCAGGTGGGCAAAAAAGTTTTGTTGCATCTGCAGAAAGAATGCCTTACAAGAGCCCATAAGAAGCTTCGACCACGTCGACATGGTCCTTACACCATTACTAAGGTTGTGGGAAATAATGCTTTGGAGCATAGCATTCCTCCATTCCTTCTCCTGCACCAAGTGTTCAATGTGTACCGCCCTCGACCATGCTTCCCATGATTACTGGACACATCCGAGATTGCAGAACAGCTCACCAGGGACAAATTTCAACAAATGGAGGAACTCAACATAATGGGGACCATTGCTTCCTAAGGGGGGAGGAATGATCCAGGTGGATGTTGGTGGCCACCCACCTATCCCATTTGGACCCCCACAACTATCTATTTCAGTTTTTCAGTTTCCTTATTTGTAGCATAATTTACTATTTTTAGCAATTTTTCGGGTCGTGAACTTCCGGAGCCATTTTTAGGCCCTAAATGACGTTTTTGGGAAATCTGGGACCAACATGGGTCCATGGACTAATTTTTCTCTACCCAAAGTTATATTTCTCATATAGATCTTTCTAAGGATCTATTATATGCATTAAACGGAGATCGGGTGCCAAAGTTATGACTGCAGGAAATTGATGTACCAATTTACCCAAACGGGGCCCACAATTTGGTGTTTCATCTTCTCGGGTTAGGTTTTGGGATGTTAAGGATTTTCCATTGTTTCTCAACAATAAATAGGCCTTCGAGCCTCATTGTAACATAGTTCAGAGGGATGTAGCAGCCACATCTCTTCTCATAGATAAGCTACCATTGCCCTAGCTGGTTTATTTCCATTTCTGTTTGTAAGCATATTTCAGTATTTTACATTAATGAAATGAAGTATTATTTCCACTGCATCTTTGTGTATATGGTTATCTCTGTATTTTGTTGCGTTCCTATTTAAATCTGGATCAGTAAACTACGCCTCAAACAAAGACAACTACCCCATACAATATATGGACCATATTTTTCAAACAGTATCTGGGGCACATATGCTCTCTCTCCTTGACGGTTTCTCAGGATACAATCAAGTTCTCATAGCAGAACTTGACAAACTCAAAACCACTTTTCATATCAAGTGGGGTACGTTCGCTTATAGACGAATGTTGTTTGGGATTATAAATGCAGGCACAACATTTCAGCATGATATGGACATCGATTTCCACGGACTCATTGGGAAAAGTGTGGTAGTATACCTCGATGATGTGATTGTGTTCTCCAGAAAACGAGAATACCACGTACGCCATCTTAAGAAAAATTTGAGCGATGCCGAAGATACGGGATTTCCTTGAATCCCAAGAAGAGCATATTTTCCGTGTCAGAAGGAAACCTCCTCGGACACATCATTTCCAAAAGCGGGATCAAGGTGGATCTGGACCAAGTCCAAGCCATCATACAGATTCCTTTCCCAATCCACAAGAAAGCCATGTAGTCCTTCTTGGGCAAGATAAACTTCCTTTGGAATTTCATCTCAAATTATGCACAGATAGTCAAGCCTATACAGGACATGATCAAGAAAGATGTAGTTTACACCTGGGGTAAGAAAGAAAATCATGCATTCGCCTAGATTAAGCAGACCATTGCTGAAGCACCTGCACTTTACAACCCTGATTTCAAGAAGGATTTCATGCTATACACCTTCGCTTCTGATAAATCACTAGTTGTGGTACTCACTCAGAAAGATGAATCTAATAATGAACGTACCATCTATTTCATGAGTGAAAGCATGCAAGGACCAAAGCTTAACTATCCTGCCATTGACAAACAAGCTTATGCAGTTTACAAGGTGGTAAAACACTTTAGGCCCTAATTGTTTAAGAACCATTGCGTAGTCTTTGTCCCCCACCCAGCAATCCGTACGTTGCTAGTATAACAAGAGCTGGGAGAACGACATGTGAACTGGATGGCAGGTTTGCAAGAATATGATCTTGAAATCAATTCAATGCACACGATCAAAGGAAATGGGCTCTGTAGACTTGAAGCTAAAGTAGTGCACGCTCTGGAGAACGAAGAAGAGCTCGAGGGTTGGGAGAAGGAGATTGAAATGTACAACATAAGGTGAGAAACACCCATGGAAAACGGAAACCTCTTGGTACATAGATGTATGCCAGTACCTTGAGCATGGCACCATACCCTCTCACTTTTCTATCAGACAGAAGATGGCATTGTGCCTTAAATCCTTATCATATCAGTCGGTACATGGAGTGCTCTACAGAAAGCACAGTAATGGAGTTTTACTTAGGTGTTTGGAGGCACAAGAATCAGAAAAGGTACTTCAAGATCTGCATGACGGACCCGTCGAGGGTCACTTTGCGGGAAATACCACTACACACAAGGTTATGCCAGCCGGCTTTTACTAGCCCACATTGTTCAAAGGTGCGCATGCTTATGCTCACAAGTGCCCGGCTTGTCAGCGATGTTCTGACAAGACACGAAGATCAGCTACCCCGCTACACCCTGTTGGAATGACTGAACCATTCCAACAGTGGGGCCTGGACATTATTGGGGAAATTTTCCCTCATTCGTTAAAACAACACCACTATATCCTAACAACAACTGACTAATTTACATGGTGGACAGAAGCAGTTCCACTCAAACAAGTGAACGATCAGGAGGTCATTGTCTTCCTCCAGCAGAATATCATCTCACACTTCGGTGTTCCGGTATCACTTGTTTTTTGATAATGTAACTTGTTTTTCGTCCTTGAAACTCTATGACTTTGCATTACAGAATGATGTTGTGCTACAACATTCTTCGAATTATTATCCGCAAGGAAACGGTCTAGAAAAGTCTACAAATAAAAACCTCATTCGTATAATCAAGAAGACCATTTTCTCTGAGCAGCGTAACTGGCATACCACCCTGACGAATGCACTATGGGTTGACCATGTAACACCTAAACCCTCTCTGAATACCTCACCATACTTCCTGGTTTACAGTAAAGAATCCATCCTCCCGCCAAATATCTACTTGCCTGCTCTTCAGCTTTCCCATGAATCCCAAGGCAAACCTTGCTAGCCAGTTCGACATAGGATGGATGCTCTCCATAAGCTTCAGCAAGAAAGGATGAAAGCAAAGGAAAAATTCACACTCCACCTGAACCATATCAAGAGGTTGTTCGATAAGAATTCTGCAGGGAAAGCTAGCTTCGATGTGGGTGACTTAGTTATGAAATGGGATAAGCCCCATGAAGACAAAGGCAAACATACGAAGTTCCAGTCCCTGTGGATTGGCCTGTACACAGTCCATGAGAAGCTTTGCCCACACATGTATCATTTGCGATCATGTAGCATTATTTTTAGTAGGCTCGGCCACGCCCGTGCCATGTACATAGTCTGCTCGCTACTTGTTGTTTTCATCATGCTTTCTTTTCTTATTATCTTTGTTTTTGATTTGTTGGATTATGTTTAATATTTTTGTTCACGTTCATTTTGTTTGTTTGATATATTACAATTTTTGTTTCTGGAAATAAGTGTTTCCAACTACTAAGCCCTTGCATTTGAATAGAGTATGTGGCTGGAATTTTAGGAAACTCGTGACACTGCAACACTTGGCCAATATTGTGCTCGTCTTCTTTGTGCTTGGTTGTAACATTTGGCCAATGAATTATTAATGGAAAATACAAACCATTTGCAAGGGAATTTTTGGTCCAACCATGAACCTGTGTCCACACTAGGAAGCACCATGCCTGTACTCAACCTTCTGCTCTGTGTGTTCAAGCTCATCTAAATAGTAGAAACGATGAAGGGGAAAATATAGACGAGAAAACCTATGTCAGAGATATTACATGCTTCTCTGAAGGAACAACCTCTTCTGCTCTCAATAAGTTGGGATCCCTCTTCTGCCCCAAAAATAAATAAGTGCCTATGTACAGTCCTCTTGAAAAATACAAAGGCGAAATAAGAGAAAGGTTGCGCGGAGAGGTGTTGCATGCAACTCCATTGGGGCACTGACCAGGCTCACTGGTAGTGGAGAAATATGTGTTTTCCTGCGCAACTCCACCAGGGTACTGTCCAGGCCTGCTGGCAACAGAGCAACACTAGAGATGAAAATTTATACTCTAAAAATCTTCAACTTCCGAGCTAAACTACCCTTCCCAGATTCGAAACATTGAGATCTAAGTTGAACTTTTGATTGTGTTTGACTGAGTTGGCAAAGGGTGAACCACGTATGTCCATGGGGTAAGTGGCGAAACTGAAGTAACCTACAAAATGATTCAATACTCCCCGAAAGACCAAGGCCCTGTGCTAGAAATGAACCGAAATAGAGAAGCTAGAGTTCTACTAGTGTGTCGCCAAGTGTTGTAGTGGCTACAACCACCCTCCAAATTTTGGCATGCACCAATTTTGGAGCCTCACCTGAAGAGTTTCACTAGATGACTGTACACACCCGGGTTCACTCTGTGAGCTTGTGTGAGTCTTTACATCAGCCTTGCTTGTTTATTCCATTCAAGTCTTTGCATGTTTACGTTTAAGTCATGTTTGCGACCATGTTTTGGTTATGCTCAAAGTCTTCGCTTCGTATGTGCTTGTTGTGTTTGCTATGAAAGAATCTGTCACACTCACACATAGAGTCACATTCACTATCATGCAAGTGTCGTCTTGATCAATGAACGATCAATCATGAGTGTCACCCTTGTTACTTACACCATCAGTCAGTCTTATTGAACATGTGTGTCTGATGGTTTGGTCATCTTTCAATTTCTTACACACTTAGCCATTTTTTCTTAAGGTTTTGACGGCCTGAGTCCCCTCTGACAGTCAAACCATCACCGTGCCATTGGCTTGATCGACTGTCAACCAGAACAGTGTAGAAGCATCAAGCTAGTCTTTTCAAGTTGTGTTGCCCGCAAGCAATCCAATCAACTCTCATGCTAGTCACCTGGACAGTCGAACTCGACAGTCATCCCGAGACTGACTCCCCTCAAAAATTGTGTAGAGGCCACTGACCTCACTTGCTCAACTGATTGAGGAAATTGCGCAGACATGCCGGAGAAACACCAAGTTCCCATCCCTATCTCCCTTAGAAAATTGTGCAGTTTTCCCAGTCAGTCATCCTGATAGTTGACCAACTGTTCATCTCAAAAATTGCGCAATGTTCATAAGCAAGCCTTCCGCTTCCCATCAGTCAGCTCAGCTCAGAAATTGCATAGAGATGATTAGCAGGCTGGCCACCTAGCCTTAGTGGAGTTTTCCTTACCAACAGCCCCTAGCAGCAAATTGTTGGTTCCCTCTTGGAATTGTGCAGTTTCTGTTGTCAGTCTCCTGGGAAGCCAACTAGCATTTCCCTCTGGGAATTGCACAGTTTTGGCTACTAATGACCCTAGTAGCCAACTGGCAATTCCCTCTTGGAATTGCGCAGTTTTGGCTGCTAGTGACCCGAGCAATTCCCTCGAAAAAATGTGCAATCCCTGCATGTTGACCCTTCATACAGCCCAGCCCATTCCTCTGGAGAATTATGCAAATTTGTTTGTCCATCCCCGCCACCCATTCATTCTGAAAAATGCATGGAGCATTCTTGCCTTTCCTTCCAGTAGCCTGATTTGTTCCTCCCAAAATTTGTGCTTCTTTTCCTCCCAGCTGAGCTAGTCCTTGCAGACACTCACTGTCGACTAAGATTGCATGTCTCCATCTCTCAGTGACTCTTGCACATTTTTCATCAACAGTTTGCCAGAGCCATCATCCTACATCATAGTCTTGCTGCCTCTTCTGGTCACCTGCACTCAAATGATCATGTGTCATGGTAGACTAGGAGGTTTTGGATTTGATATCATCTTGTCATGAGTGACTGCAGATATAGGTACACCAATGAACATGGAAAGACGATGAACAGGATGAATGAAGAGAGCACATGTAGAATGACAGGCTCACAAACAAACGAACGAACGAGGCATGCGAAGCGAACAAAAGCAATGAATAAGCACCTTCGCAAACAGATGAGCCTGTCAAGCCTTCCAACATGCAAGCAAGGAACAACATGTTAAGCTTCATCAAGCAAACCAAGGACCATCGAAGACTCTGCGCACTTCGCCATGCAGAGGTGAAGCTATGATACACCATGAAGACATCCATCACCCAGCAACACTATAGCTCTAAATGCACTCCAGCAGCAGCACAAATGTACTAGCGTTATCATGTCAAGTCATGTCGAGTCACATCATGAGTCTGTAATATTTTCTTTGAGGAGTAATTAGTGGCTCCAATGCCCCACTAATGGGGCTAGTGATGTATGGTGTAACAATGTTTCTTGGATCTTTCACTTAATTCAGAATCTTATTAATAAGACAACACGTTTTGACACATGTATTGTATCTGTTGTAAGACTGATCTTTAACACTTGTAATATGTGTTTCTTTAACCTGTGTTCTACATCTCAACTGTTTCATTTGTTGTAATGCATAATATATTAATGGAAATGTGTTGTATATGTTGTTAATGTTGTCCCATCCACATCGACTATTCCGCCAGACATCAAACAGACCTTTCACCTGAACCTTGTTGTAACAATTGTTGCACTTTTTTAGACTGTTCCATGAGTGTTGTATGTGTTATCTTACCTTGTATGTTGTGACTACCGCATCTGAGTGGACTTCTCTACTGTAAGCTGGGTATGTCCTTTTGTGTTGTGTGTTCCTAGCCAAGTTGGGACTGATCCCTTTCAACTGGAACTCACCTTCACCTTCTTCCACTCATGGTGAAGAACCATTAACACAAGTGCACTTACACTCACCAGGCATGTGAACCTCACTTCTCAAAGACAAAGTGAACCACTCTCCTATGCTGACAAGAAAGAGTTGAGGCAAATCCTTAAGACAATGGCAACCGGTCCATCATACCGGATGGGACTCCCACACCAAACAGTGTGAGGTCTAGTTGGGAATTCATACCAGGGTGATCCCCTAAACTTTGGCAGGTCCAACACTGTCAACAGTAAGAGAATCCCAACATCCACCCAAGGGTCAACAAGTGAAGATATACATGTTCGCATACATACTTGATGCAGTCTGTGCCCGTCAACAGTTCCCAGGCTTGGGTTGGGCATGGACACCTTTGGTAACCTCTGTGAACATTTATTGCATGTTTTTCTCCGAATACATCTTCTGTGGAGTTACCATACAGTTACCATTCCACTTTGTCACCCTAGTATACAGCATGTGAGCAGGATCCACCTTGCATGTCACAGGTAGCGATGGAGGCATTGATCAACATAGAAGATTGGTATGCCTTACCCCTTGGAACCTTCATCCGAAGGTACAACGCGAAGAATGCTCTGCATGTTTTACCGGAATTTTCCATGGATAAGCTCATCACGCAAGAAGTTTCATATCACATCTCTACAGGGTTGTCAATGAGACTTCATAGGAAGAAGAAGGCACCTTGGCCCACTCTTCCTTTGCGGATCGGGTTGTATGAGATCCAAAATCTCAAGCATGCTAAGGCCGAGATGGAGGAATTCAAGAGATTCACCTTTGGCACCAGAAGTTTCAATCTGTATCACCCACATTTCTTAGTGAAGGACCACTATGTGAGAGTGCAACATCCTTGGATCCACGAGCATGTTATTGGCCTGAGGAAGACTAATCTAAAATGATCATAGACTAAAACTAATGTAGAATTGCTTAACCATTAATGAATTGAATGTTAGCTGAAAGTGTGGAAAACGAGGAAAACTTCTTGAGAAGAAGAATTTATGACAACTGATTAAACACAAGAAATATGCATAATAAAAGTGAAAATAGTAAAAACACAGTGATACCAGACAACAAAGTTGATTACAGAGTTCATCCCTGATGGACTACATCTCTGGGTCCGCTTTCAAGATGGGTGAACGCTTTGTTAGGATTGAAATAGTAGAGGTCAATCACACAAATATTTGATTAGACTGAATATGCATACATGCACCTCTGATCATTGTCAACATATATCTCTTTGAACCAATGCTTGTCATGGTTCCCAATTCCAACTCCAAATGCTCCTGTTACACTGAAAACAAAACTACCTATGACCTCCATAATTTGCATACAAAAACTAAAAACCACTCTCCCCCTGATCAATGAAGAAAAACCACCTCTTATAGGCCTGCAAGTACATCAAAACCTCTTTTGGCTAAGTTCGAGGTGAATTGGTTGCATCTAGATGAGTTTTGGAGCTCGTTCTAACTAGAATTTGACACATAGTATTAAGTTACATGGTGGAGGAATTAAATAACCAAAACTTTTAATACAAAACCCAAAAATAACCATATGATATAATTGAACCCACTGGCGGTCAGGTTAACTGGGCAGAGTTTGGACAACTCATGTGAGCAAGTGTTATCACTACAGTTAACTCGCCAACGGTTTCGCTAACAGTGCTCCGAGACTTGGAGGTTACCACTCGACGGTCAACACATGACTGGTTCAACAGCAGCGAGGGCCGGCAGTTAGACCTGGCGGTCATCTGTTAACTGTGCAGTGAAGTTCCGATCACATGCCTCCATATTTGCTACGGTTAAGACTGCAATCAATGCTAACCCGACGGCTATCCCTGATCTGATCACATGTCTTATTACCTCCGATGCGGTTAGGCTGCCCGCGCAGTCAGAGGTGATGGTTAGGGCCTGTGGATTATGATTTATGCAATGTTTTATATGTAATTAAGGCCGAGAGCTAATACAAATAGGTTTTGGACTTAGGCAAATAGATTTTGATGTTAGGATTTTTGTATTAACACATATTTTTGGTGATGTGATAGGTTAGCACTTAGGTTTTAGATGGTTTAGAACTTAGGATAGGCTTAATGTATTTTTAATACATTTTTTTAATGTTGCATTTAATTCTAGGTTTAGGGTTTACAATACATTGTGTAGGTTTTTATAACACATTTGTGACAATGTGACATAAAACCAAATGCACATTGTCGACACAAGTGACATTTGCGACAAAAATCCTGACGACAAACCATATTGAACCCCTACAACGGATGACACAACCCAAATCCTGAGAAGTGAACGACAAATACATGTCAACGACCAATCCTGGCGGAGCTGACAATAAACTCATGTCAACAACCAGGTGTTAAACCATCTCAACTAAATGCCATGAAAAACCATAAACATTACCTAGACAACCTGATCCATAACCAACACTTTCGAAACTGTTGAAATTGAACTGAATGCTGACGATGACACAGAACACTGACGATGACACTGAACACTAACGATGACTTTTGCAACTGATCTGACAAGATTCTCTAGGATCAATCCTCTCCACTTGAAATATTTTGGACCACAAAAGTTTTGACTAAACAAATAGTCGATGAGTGTAGAATTCCCTCATTTTCCACCTTGACTTGATGATGTACCAACACATTCGAACAATCACCTGCAAGTGATGACCCTGATGATGTTGACCATGACACATTTTGAGTCGGTGACCTGTTCCATCCATCTTCATTATGAACAACTTGTGATGATGGGAAAACAACATGTTATGAACATGACAATTGATTTCTTTCCACGAAGAACCATGAGTTAGAGATTCATAATCATCTTTGAAAACAATCCCTACTGGATATTGTTCAATACCATCAACATGTATTAACAATCTATTTTGTGGAATGACAGAGACAATCAAAGATATTCTTGACATCAATCTAGCTATACTTTCCTGATTCCTGATTACTAAGTGAACTTGGTGCCATAAACCCATCAAACTGGAATATGGAAATTGTTGCAACTTAGTTTGTCTTCGAAAGTATTGAATTAGTTGTTGATTTTTTTGAATAACCTTTTCCTTATTCATTAATTGATGTTTCCATTGATTAGCACTTTCCCCGGATGCATAAGTTTCCCTTAGATACTTTGACACTTCTTTAGAAAAAGGCTTTGATATGAAAACAAACAAATTTACTCTCCAATTGAAAAGAGGTTTCCAAACTGTTCAAAACATGAAATGGCGACACAATACAAGAGAAATTGGACACTGACTTTCCCCAATACTGACCTATATCCCTGTAACTGTTAATTTCCAAACTTGAACTAGTTTGATTCATTCTGACATTAGGAAGAGGAGCTCTAGGCACAAATTGTATTTCATGTTGTATTCGCTGCTTATGAGTAAGATGTTTGGTTTTACATAGAACTGGAATAGTTTTTATCTCTTTAATCAAATCATTTTTAAGCTGAGTCTCATAACTTAAATAAGCATCATGTTGATTGTTATGTTGCTCCTTTACACACATGATTACAAATCTCTTGTTTGAACTTATTAATCGCTTCATCTTATTAACATTAACTGAATTCAAGTGATTTTTGTTTTGATGTGCCCTAACAATAAATTCAACCCCATCTTTCTTAAGGTTATATTTATGTTCTCTCTTGTAAAATACTATATCACGATCATAAAGATAAGGACTTCCTAAGACAAATCCACATATGTCTGTTGGAACCACATCTAATTCCAGTTCATCAATGTAATTAGTTGTTATGGCAAATCTTAATCAACACTATTTGGTGACTTTTGTTTGAGTTGATTTATTTAGCCATCCTAATGGGTAAGGTCTTCGATGATTCTGTGTTTCCAAACCCAAACTTTTAACTAAATATTCAGATATTATATTGGCCTATGATCCACTGTCAAACATTGTATCTATCTTTGTATTCTTAGAAGTTATCCTTACGTTAAAAAATTCAACTCTTTTATCCTCATTTGAAGGATTTATGTTTGGTGAAGGTGCAATAGTTTTCGAACTTGAACCAGTGTCAGAAGTTTTACCTATCGTAACCATGGAGATTATCCTCCTTTCATCACCTGAATTTGAACCTAGATCTTACTAGACTGCTGCAATTTCCTTCTTTTCATCCTTCTCCTTAAAGAACTTTTTGGGCTTAAGTTCTGGATGAAGTTTCCAACACTTAGATTCATCATGATCGATTCTCTGGCAATGAGAACAAGTAGGTCTTTCCTTCTGAACAATCATTGATTTCTTTCTCTTCGAATTGTTCTTTCCGTTACTGTCACTGGAATATTTGATTTCCAACTCTTTGGATGACTGCAATGAAAACTTGAATGGTTTGCCACCTGATTCAATAAGTATGGCCTGAACACACACTTCATCAAAATCATTAGGATTAAACATCAATAATGTATGATGCAAATATGAATGTAAACTGTCGATGTGTTTTAACAAAGTTTCATGTGTATCCAATGAAATACCAAGTGCCAATGCTTTCTTTCTGAGCTCCTGAGTAAACTCTTGAACACTCTGCCCTTTACCTTGCCTCAGATGGTACCAATCAATAACAACTTGTTGCATGTATCCTAAATGATAGAATTGTTTCCTAAGAGCTTTTAAAAACTTAGACCATGAAGAGATGACTTTTCCTTTACGCTTTACATCTATCTGAGTTTTACTTTCCCACCATATTAAAGTTGTTCCCCCATTCTAAGTGTAGCTAACTAAATTTTAGTTTTATCGCTAGAAATGTTCTAAATGCAATAATACACTTCTAACTACTTAATCCAGTTATCTATATTTTCAGGATTCATTTTTCCATCATAAATAGGTAACTCAAATTTTACATCAAGTTTCAAAAGAGATGTTTTCTTAGGTTTCTTATCTATTTCAGATTCTGCACTGGAAGAAGAAGAAGAAGATGATGATGATGATGGAGATGTTGGAGGTGAAGGTGTTTTATCAGCCTTTCCTTTACCTTTGTCCTTCTTTGATGTCTTTGAAGAAGAAGCAGCATCTCTCACCTTATTGTCTTCGTACAGTTCTCCCAACATCTATTGCATAGTCAAGAATGCTTGCTGAAACTGTTCATTTCTCATCTTAGTTTCAGTGTTTTCACCTACATCAGATCCTGTCATGGTCGACTTATGAATGAATCATCGCTTTCCAATCTATGGACTGATCTGCTGAAGGATTCCTTCTCCTCGTTGTGACTTTGACCTGGTTAACATTCAATGGAAAATTCTACAAATGCAACCTGCTCTAATACCAAACTATATGATCTGGAAATATCATAGAATAAAACTGATGTAGAATTAATTAACCATTAATGAATTGAATGTTAGTTGAAAGTGCGGAAAACGAGGAAAATGGCTTGAGAAGAATACTATACGACAGTTGATTAAACACAAGAAAGATGCATAATAGAAGTGAAAACATTAAAAACATAGTGATGCCAGACATCAAAGTTGATTACGGAGTTCATCCCTGATGGACTACGTCTCCGGGTCCACTTTCAAGATGGGCAACCGCTTTATTAGGATTGAAACAGTAGAAATTACACAGAGATTTGATCAAACTGAATGTGCACACAGGAACCTCTTATCATCGTTAACAGATAGCTCTCTAAACCAAAACTACCTATGACCTCTAGAATCTGCGTAAAAAAACTAAAAACCACTCTCCCCCTAATCAATGACCGGTTCCGCTGCAGTGAGGTCCCGTGGTTAGATTTGGAAGTCATCTGTTAACTGTGCGGAGATTTTCCGATCACATTCCACCGTAGCCGTTGTGGTTAAGGCTGTAGTCAATGGTAACCCAATGGCTATCCCTACTTTGATCACATGTATTATGACCTCTGATGCGGTTAGGCTGCCCGTGCAGTCAGAGGTGATGGTTAGGGCCTTTGGATTATGATTTATGCAATGTTTTATATGTAATTAAGGCTGAGAGCTAATACAAATAGGTTTTGGACTTAGGCAAATAGGTTTTGATGTTAGGTTTTTTGTATTAACACATAGTTTTGGTGATGCAATAGGTTAGGACTTAGGTTTTAGATGGTTTAGAACTTAGGATAGGCTTAATGTATTTTTAATACATTTTTGAATGTTGCATTTAATTCTAGGTTTAGGGTTTACAATACATTGTGTAGGTTTTTATAACAGATTTGTCATAATGTGACATAAAATGAAATGTACATTGTCGATACAAGTGACATTTGTGATGACAACCCTGACGAAAAACCATATCGAACCCCTGTAATGGACAACACAGCCCAAATCCTGAGAATCAAATGACAAACACATGTTGATGACCAATCTTGGTGGAGCTGTCGACAACCAGGTGTTAAACAATCTCTATTGAACACCCTGAAAAATCATAAACATTACCTGGACAACCTGATCCATAACCAACATTGTCGAAACTCAACTGAATGTTGACGATGACACAGAACACTAACAACAACACTGAACACTGACGATGACCTGTGAAACCAATTTGACGAGATCCTCCTAGATCAAAGACCCATGGAGATACTACTATCACTTCTCAAGGCTCAATGAACTGGTAATAATAGCTGTAGAATGGTTAGCAAAGCCGAAGGTAGCAACATTGCAAAGAGCAGCATCATCATTAGCAGCAGAGGGTAGCAGCCCTGTGCATGACAAAGGCCAGACGAAGGTTGTTGACAGTGCAGAGGCAGAGCAAAGCTGCAAGTTGAAAATAGATCCACTTGTGTTGAAATTAGCTTTGGTGATTGAGGCTAAGAGATGACAGTTTAGCATAAGGATCGCGCAAAGGCAAAGAGAGAAGCAGAAGCTGGAGGAAGCAGAAAAGGAGTTGCAGGAGTTGAAGTAGCAACTCAGGGAAGAACAGGAGTTACACAAAAGAGAGAATGAACCACATCAGGGACAGGAATAACAGGAGTCACATAATGTAAAGATTGATAAAACTATGCCCATACAGGTTATTGACTCATACAATCAGTTCACACAGAGCAGACAGTGTGAGAAGTCGCAGGAGCAAGAATTGGCTCAAGAGATTGAACAGATGGACACAGATATGGTTCAGCCAGATTCATATCAAGATATTGACCTCATGCCTCAAAACCAAGAGGTCACCCCACCGGCTTCACCAGATCTGGAAGCAGAGCAAGTCCCAAGCGATCAACATATCTTTCGATGAGTCACAACAAAAATATGCATTCATGCAGAGTGCCTACTCCAGACTTCCATGTATCTCCTGCACAGTTTGAAGAGTGAGTGATCGTGTCTGATGTGCACAAACATCCAATCACATTGGCTGATGCTACCAATCCATATGCCGAAGCCACTAGCTCGAGTGTTATATTCTTGATATCTGAGAACAAGCACATGGCTAAGAAGTTACAAGCGACCAAGCAGGGAGGAGAGAAGGTTACAACATTCGCCAAATCAGAGTTGAGGAGAGTGATACTAGATGAAGTATCATCTTTAGACATTCATGAGGAATTTTTGTCATCGTGCACAAGTTAGTTGTCCATCTCAATGGTTGGAAGCAGCGTTGTGCTAGGAGAGCACACATCTTGTTAGATCTTCACACTGTTGTCAATCACATGCAAATATGGACAATGAGGTGCAAAGGAGCCCCATTGCACTTGCCAAAGATGATGAAGCCAAAGGCAGTAGAGTTGAAGGCACGCATCTAGAGTTAGATCCAGAACTATGAGTAACTCCCACAGTTCATCACCATTTTGCAGGCTTCACATGCACGAGTGTTCAAGATAATTGATGTCATTGCCTGCACACATCCGATCACATCCATTGGCACACTCACTGAGGTGAAGTCAAAGAAACAAGATCAACTAGAGTTGGACATGTACTTTGATAAGTTGATGCGTGTAGCCGCCAACACAGACTTGCAGATGATCGCAGACACCATGCATCAATAAGTTGTTGGTCCAGCTGCACTCAAGACTATGATGCACATGTTATCTAATGAGTTGGACAAAGGTGCCAAATCAATGTACCCAATTGCAACGAAGACAAGAAATCCCTTTTAGAAGGATGTCACCACAGAGTATGCAGACACCATAACAGACTAACAAGATTGGCATCAGTTCACCACCATCGATCATCACGAGGATGTCAAAGAGTTAGTCTTCCCACAGCTGTCTGAGCCTTAGTGATGTCTTGCATGGCTTACTCAAGCCTATTTTGTCTTGCATGGGTAAATGTGCAGATTGTAATGTAAACCTGTTGTAAAAGTGAAATACCAAGTGTCGATAGTAGAATGTAACAGTCATGTAGTAGTTGAAGAGTCATGAGGGTAGATGAAGAGTCACAAATGGAAATGTCAAGGGTCACCCCACCCTTTGTTATTTATAGAACCTCATAATTAATTGTACTGGCTTTTGGGAGCCAAGATTTCTATAGGTGTAACTTAGAGAAAACTTGGAGTGTATTGTAACAAGCCTTGGCTTCTCCATAGTGCAAAGCTAGCACATCTCTTTGGAGGAGCAGGCGACAGTGACTGTAATGTTCCACTATAGGGGCTAGTGGAAGTCACGATTGTATGTATGATTGGATCTTTCACTTTTTAATATAACAGAGCCAACACATTTCATGCATATATTGTTATTATAGTTTGGTTATCCTCGTTACTCTAATGATGTATGTAGTTGTAATTTACGCATGTATGTATGGACTATTCTATAGGTGTTTGTATGAAATCTTATCGAAGTGTGTTGTTGATATAACCCATCACTTTGGATCATTGGCTATCCTGCTTTCCATCTCATGATGTCTTTCTGCTCGTGTGTTCCATTTCAAGCTGTGTATTACCATAGGTTTCTAAGCGTGCACTCACTCCCCCTTCCGTTTGTTAGAGCCTTTCATGCACCTTCCTTAGCTTGCTGCAAGGTCACACCCTTGTTGCCAACAAGGAAATATTACTTACCTCTGCACGCAACCACATTAAAGGAGATACCATACTACCCACTGCTGGGACTCCTACTCCAAATAGACTGAGGTCTACTTGGGACTTCTTACTGGGGAGATCCCTTACACGTTGGTGGGTCTAGCACCATAAACACAAAGGTATTTTATAGGATTTCAATCTATATCCATTAACCAGCAAGGGGATACCTTCTTCATAAATGGTCCTTACTTGCACAAACCCATTGTCATGGAATTATCGTATATGGGCCTAGCCACCTGGAATTTTCCTTTGAAGTCCTTGAACCTGGAGTCATATAGCAGAGTCCAATCACCTTCTTGAAAAACTTTTTCTTTGAACCGTATCAAGAGGTTGTTCGATAAGAATTCTGCAGGGAAAGCTAGCTTCGATGTGGGTGACTTAGTTATGAAATGGGATAAGCCTCATGAAGAAAAAGGCAAACATACGAAGTTCCAGTCCCTATGGATTGGCCTGTACACAGTCCATGAGAAGCTTTGCCCACACATGTATCATTTGCGATCATGTAGCATTATTTTTAGTAGGCTCGGCCACGCCCGTGCCATGTACATAGTCTGCTCGCTACTTGTTGTTTTCATCATGCTTTCTTTTCTTATTATCTTTGTTTTTTATTTGTTGGATTATGTTTACTATTTTTGTTCACGTTCATTTTGTTTGTTTGATATATTACAATTTTTGTTTATGGAAATAAGTGTTTCCAACTACTAAGCCCTTGCATTTGAATAGAGTATGTGGCTGGAATTTTAGGAAACTCGTGACACTGCAACACTTGGCCAATATTGTGCCCGTCTTCTTTGTGCTTGGTTGTAACATTTGGCCAATGAATTATTAATGGAAAATACAAACCATTTGCAAGGGAATTTTTGGTCCAACCATGAACCTGTGTCCACACTAGGAAGCACCATGCCTGTACTCAACCTTCTGCACTGTGTGTTCAAGCTCATCTAAATAGTAGAAACGATGAAGGGGAAAATATAAACGAGAAAACCTATGTCAGAGATATTACATGCTTCTCTGAAGGAACAACCTCTTCTACTCTCAATAAGTTGGGATCCCTCTTCTGCCCCAAAAATAAATAAGTGCCTATGTACAGTCCTCTTGAAAAATACAAAGGCGAAATAAGAGAAAGGTTGCGCGGAGAGGTGTTGCATACAACTCCATTGGGGCACTGACCAGGCTCACTGGTAGTGGAGAAATATGTGTTTTCCTGCGCAACTCCACCAGGGTACTGTCCAGGCCTGCTGGCAACAGAGCAACACTAGAGATGAAAATTTATACTCTAAAAATCTTCAACTTCCGAGCTAAACTACCCTTCCCAGATTCGAAACATTGAGATCTAAGTTGAACTTTTGATTGTGTTTGACTAAGTTGGCAAAGGGTGAACCACGTATGTCCATGGGGTAAGTGGGGAAACTGAAGTAACCTACACAATGATTCAATACTCCCCGAAAGACCAAGGCCCTGTGCTAGAAATGAACCGAAATAGAGAAGCTAGAGTTCTACTAGTGTGTCGCCAAGTGTTGTAGTGGCTACAACCACCCTCCAAATTTTGGCATGCACCAATTTTGGAGCCTCCCCTGAAGAGTTTCACTAGATGACTGTACACACCCGGGTTCACTCCATGAGCTTGTGTGAGTCTTTACATCAGCCTTGCTTGTTTATTCCATTCAAGTCTTTGCATGTTTATGTTTAAGTCATGTTTGCGACCATGTTTTGGTTATGCTCAAAGTCTTCGCTTCGTATGTGCTTGTTGTGTTTGCTATGAAAGAATCTGTCACACTCACACATAGAGTCACATTCACTATCATGCAAGTGTCGTCTTGATCAATGAACGATCAATCATGAGTGTCACCCTTGTTACTTACACCATCGGTCAGTCTTATTGAACATGTGTGTCTGATGGTTTGGTCATCTTTCAATTTCTTACACACTTAGCCATTTTTTCTTAAGGTTTTGACGGCCTGAGTCCCCTCTGACAGTCAAACCATCACCGTGCCATTGACTTGATCGACTGTCAACCAGAACAGTGTAGAAGCATCAAGCTAGTCTTTTCAAGTTGTGTTGCCCGCAAGCAATCCAATCAACTCTCATGCTAGTCACCTGGACAGTCGAACTCGACAGTCATCCCGGGACTGACTCCCCTCAAAAATTGCGCAGAGGCCACTGACCTCACTTGCTCAACTGATTGAGGAAATTGCGCAGACATGCCGGAGAAACACCAAGTTCCCATCCTTATCTCCCTCAGAAAATTGTGCAGTTTTCCCAGTCAGTCATCCTGATAGTCGACCAACTGTTCATCTCAAAAATTGCGCAATGTTCATAAGTAAGCCTTGCGCTTCCCATCAGTCAGCTCAGCTCAGAAATTGCATAGAGATGATTAGCAGGCTGGCCACCTAGCCTTAGTGGAGTTTTCCTTACCAACAGCCCCTAGCAGCAAATTGTTGGTTCCCTCTTGGAATTGTGCAGTTTCTATTGTCAGTCTCCTGGGAAGCCAACTAGCATTTCCCTCTGGGAATTGCACAGTTTTGGCTGCTAATGACCCTAGTAGCCAACTGGCAATTCCCTCTTGGAATTGCGCAGTTTTGGCTGCTAGTGACCCGGGCAATTCCCTCGAAAAACTATGCAATCCCTGCATGTTGACCCTTCATACAGCCCAGCCCATTCCTCTGGAGAATTATGCAAATTTGTTTGTCCATCCCTGCCACCCATTCATTCTGAAAAATGCATGGAGCATGCCTGCCTTTCCTTCCAGTAGCCTGATTTGTTCCTCCCAAAATTTGTGCTTTTTTTCCTCCCAGCCGAGCTAGTCCTTGCAGACACTCACTGTCGACTAAGATTGCCTGTCTCCATCTCTCAGTGACTCTTGCACATTTTTCATCAGCAGTTTGCCAGAGCCATCATCCTGCATCATAGTCTTGCTGCCTCTCCTGGTCACCTGCACTCAAATGATCATGTGTCATGGTAGACTAGGAGGTTTTGGATTTGATGTCATCTTGTCATGAGTGACTGCAGATATAGGTACACCAATTAACATGGAAAGACGATGAACAGGATGAATGAAGAGAGCACATGTAGAATGACAGGCTCACAAACAAACGAACGAACGAAGCATGCGAAGCGAACAAAAGCAATGAATAAGCACCTTCGCAAACAGATGAGCCTGTCAAGCCTTCCAACATGCAAGCAAGGAACAACATGTTAAGCTTCATCAAGCAAACCAAGGACCATCGAAGACTCTGTGCACTTCGCCATGCAGAGGTGAAGCTATGATACACCATGAAGACATCCATCACCCAGCAACACTATAGCTCTAAATGCACTCCAGCAGCAGCACAAATGTACTAGCATTATCATGTCAAGTCATGTCGAGTCACATCATGAGTCTGTAATATTTTCTTTGAGGAGTAATTAGTGGCTCCAATGCCCCACTAATGGGGCTAGTGATGTATGGTGTAACAATGTTTCTTGGATCTTTCACTTAATTCAGAATCTTATTAATAAGATAGCACGTTTTGACACATGTATTGTATCTGTTGTAAGACTGATCTTTAACACTTGTAATATGTGTTTCTTTAACCTGTGTTCTACATCTCAACTGTTTCATTTGTTGTAATGCATAATATATTAATGGAAATGTGTTGTATATGTTGTTAATGTTGTCCCATCCACATCGACTATTCCGCCAGACATCAAACAGACCTTTCACCTGAACCTTGTTGTAACAATTGTTGCACTTGTTTAGACTGTTCCATGAGTGTTGTATGTGTTATCTTACCTTGTATGTTGTGACTACCGCATCTGAGTGGACTTCTCTACCGTAAGCTGGGTATGTCCTTTTGTGTTGTGTGTTCCTAGCCAAGTTGGGACTGATCCCTTTCAACCTGGAACTCACCTTCACCTTCTTCCACTCACGGTGAAGAACCATTAACACAAGTGCACTTACACTCACCAGGCATGTGAACCTCACTTCTCAAAGACAAAGTGAACCACTCTCCTATGCTGACAAGAAAGAGTTGAGGCAAATCCTTAAGACAATGGCAACCGGTCCATCATACCGAATGGGACTCCCACACCAAACAGTGTGAGGTCTAGTTGGGAATTCATACTAGGGTGATCCCCTAAACGTTGGCAGGTCCAACACTGTCAACAGTAAGAGAATCCCAACATCCACCCAAGGGTCAACAAGTGAAGATATACATGTTCGCATACATACTTGATGCAGTTTGTGCCCGTCAACAGTTCCCAGGCTTGGGTTGGGCATGGACACCTTTGGTAACCTCTGTGAACATTTATTGCATGTTTTTCTCCGAATGCAGCTTCTGTGGAGTTACCATACAGTTACCATTCCACTTTGTCACCCTAGTATATAGCATGTGAGCAGGATCCACCTTGCATGTCACAGGTAGCGATGGAGGCATTGATCAACATAGAAGATTGGTATGCCTTACCCCTTGGAACCTTCATCCGAAGGTACAACGCGAAGAAGGCTCTGCATGTTTTACCGGAATTTTCCATGGATAAGCTCATCACGCAAGAAGTTTCATATCACATCTCTACAGGGTTGTCAATGAGACTTCATAGGAAGAAGAAGGCACCTTGGCCCACTCTTCCTTTGCGGATCGGGTTGTGTGAGATCCAAAATCTCAAGCATGCTAAGGTCGAGACGGAGGAATTCAAGAGATTCACCTTTGGCACCAGAAGTTTCAATCCGTATCACCCACATTTCTTAGTGAAGGACCACTATGTGAGAGTGCAACATCCTTGGATCCACGGGCATGTTATTGGCCTGAGGAAGACTAATCTAAAATGATCATAGACTAAAACTAATGTAGAATTGATTAACCATTAATGAATTGAATGTTAGCTGAAAGTGTGGAAAACGAGGAAAACTTCTTGAGAAGAAGAATTTATGACAACTGATTAAACACAAGAAATATGCATAATAAAAGTGAAAATAGTAAAAACACAGTGATACCAGACAACAAAGTTGATTACAGAGTTCATCCCTGATGGACTACATCTCTGGGTCCGCTTTCAAGATGGGTGAACGCTTTGTTAGGATTGAAATAGTAGAGGTCAATCACACAAAGATTTGATTAGACTGAATATGCATACATGCACCTCTGATCATTGTCAACATATATCTCTTTGAACCAATGCTTGTCATGGTTCCCAATTCCAACTCCAAATGCTCCTGTTACACTGAAAACAAAACTACCTATGACCTCCATAATTTGCATACAAAAACTAAAAACCACTCTCCCCCTGATCAATGAAGAAAAACCACCTCTTATAGGCCTGCAAGTACATCAAAACCTCTTTTGGCTAAGTTCGAGGTGAATTGGTTGCTTCTAGATGAGTTTTGGAGCTCGTTCTAACTAGAATTCGACACATAGTATTAAGTTACATGGTGGAGGAATTAAATAACCAAAACTTTTAATACAAAACCCAAAAATAACCATATGATATAATTGAACCCACTGGCGGTCAGGTTAACTGGGCAGAGTTTGGACAACTCATGTGAGCAGGTGTTATCACTGCAGTTAACTCGCCAACGGTTTTGCTAACGGTGCTCCGAGACTTGGAGGTTACCACTCGACGGTCAACACATGACTGGTTCAACAGCAGCGAGGGCCGGCAGTTAGATCTGGCGGTCATCAGTTAACTGTGCAGTGAAGTTCCGATCACATGCCTCCATATTTGCTACGGTTAAGACTGCAATCAATGCTAACCCGATGGCTATCCCTAATCTGATCACATGTCTTATTACCTCCGATGCGGTTAGGCTGCCCGCGCGGTCAGAGGTGATGGTTAGGGCCTGTGGATTATGATTTATGCAATGTTTTATATGTAATTAAGGCCGAGAGCTAATACAAATAGGTTTTGGACTTAGGCAAATAGATTTTGATGTTAGGATTTTTGTATTAACACATATTTTTGGTGATGCGATAGGTTAGGACTTAGGTTTTAGATGGTTTAGAACTTAGGATAGGCTTAATGTATTTTTAATACATTTTTTTAATGTTGCATTTAATTCTAGGTTTAGGGTTTACAATACATTGTGTAGGTTTTTATAACACATTTGTGACAATGTGACATAAAACCAAATGCACATTGTCGACACAAGTGACATTTGCGACAAAAATCCTGATGACAAACCATATTGAATCCCTACAACGGATGACACAACCCAAATCCTGAGAATTGAACGACAAATACATGTCAACGACCAATCCTGGCGGAGCTGACAATAAACTCATGTCGACAACCAGGTGTTAAACCATCTCAACTAAATGCCATGAAAAACCATAAACATTACCTAGACAACCTGATCCATAACCAACACTTTCGAAACTGTTGAAATTGAAATGAATGCTGACGATGACACAGAACACTGACGATGACACTGAACACTAACGATGACTTGTGCAAATGATCTGACAAGATTCTCTAGGATCAATCCTCTCCACTTGAAATATTTTGGACCACAAAAGTTTTGACTAAACAAATAGTCGATGAGGGTAGAATTCCCTCATTTTCCACCTTGACTTGATGATGTACCAACACATTCGAACAATCACATGCAAGTGATGACCCTGATGATGTTGACCATGACACATTTTGAGTCGGTGACCTGTTCCATCCATCTACATTATGAACAACTTGTGATGATGGGAAAACAACATGTTATGAACATGACAATTGATTTTTTTCCACGAAGAACCATGAGTTAGAGATTCATAATCATCTTTGAAAACAATCCCTACTGGATATTGTTCAATACCATCAACATGTATTAACAATATATTTTGTGGAATGACAAAGACAATCAAAGATATTCTTGACATCAATCTAGCTATACTTTCCTGATTCCTGATTACTAAGTGAACTTGGTGCCATAAACCCATCAAACTGGAATATGGAAATTGTTGCAACTTAGTTTGTCTTCGAAAGTATTGAATTAGTTGTTGATTTTTTTGAATAACTTTTTCCTTATTCATTAATTGATGTTTCCATTGATTGGCACTTTCCCCTGATGCATAAGTTTCCCTTAGATACTTTGACACTTCTTTAGAAAAGGCTTTGATATGAAAACAAACAAATTTACTCTCCAATTGAAAAGAGGTTTCCAAACTGTTCAAAACATGAAATGGCGACACAATACAAGAGAAATTGGACACTGACTTTCCCCAATACTGACCTATATCCCTGTAACTGTTAATTTCCAAACTTGAACTAGTTTGATTCATTCTGACATTAGGAAGAGGAGCTCTAGGCACAAATTGTATTTCATGTTGTATTCGCTGCTTATGAGTAAGATGTTTGGTTTTACATAGAACTGGAATAGTTTTTATCTCTTTAATCAAATCATTTTTAAGCTGAGTCTCATAACTTAAATAAGCATCATGTTGATTGTTATGTTGCTCCTTTACACACATGATTACAAATCTCTTGTTTGAACTTATTAATCGCTTCATCTTATTAACATTAACTGAATTCAAGTGATTTTTGTTTTGATGTGCCCTAACAATAAATTCAACCCCATCTTTCTTAAGGTTATATTTATGTTCTCTCTTGTAAAATACTATATCACGATCATAAAGATAAGGACTTCCTAAGACAAATCCACATATGTCTGTTGGAACCACATCTAATTCCAGTTCATCAATGTAATTAGCTGTTATGGCAAATCTTAATCAACACTATTTGGTGACTTTTGTTTGAGTTGATTTATTTAGCCATCCTAATGGGTAAGGTCTTGGATGATTCTGTGTTTCCAAACCCAAACTTTTAACTAAATATTCAGATATTATATTGGCCTATGATCCACTGTCAAACATTGTATCTATCTTTGTATTCTTAGAAGTTATCCTTACGTTAAAAAATTCAACTCTTTTATCCTCATTTGAAGGATTTATGTTTGGTGAAGGTGCAATAGTTTTCGAACTTGAACCAGTGTCAGAAGTTTTACCTATCGTAACCATGGAGATTATCCTCCTTTCATCACCTGAATTTGAACCTAGATCTTACTAGACTGCTGCAATTTCCTTCTTTTCATCCTTCTCCTTAAAGAACTTTTTGGGCTTAAGTTCTGGATGAAGTTTCCAACACTTAGATTCATCATGATCGATTCTCTGGCAATGAGAACAAGTAGGTCTTTCCTTCTGAACAATCATTGATTTCTTTCTCTTCGAATTGTTCTTTCCGTTACTGTCACTGGAATATTTGATTTCCAACTCTTTGGATGACTGCAATGAAAACTTGAATGGTTTGCCACCTGATTCAATAAGTATGGCCTGAACACACACTTCATCAAAATCATTAGGATTAAACATCAATAATGTATGATGCAAATATGAATGTAAACTGTCGATGTGTTTTAACAAAGTTTCATGTGTATCCAATGAAATACCAAGTGCCAATGCTTTCTTTCTGAGCTCCTCAGTAAACTCTTGAACACTCTGCCCTTTACCTTGCCTCAGATGGTACCAATCAATAACAACTTGTTGCATGTATCCTAAATGATCGAATTGTTTCCTAAGAGCTTTTAAAAACTTAGACCATGAAGAGATGACTTTTCCTTTACGCTTTACATCTATCTGAGTTTTACTTTCCCACCATATTAAAGTTGTTCCCCCATTCTAAGTGTAGCTAACTAAATTTTAGTTTTATCGCTAGAAATGTTCTAAATGCAATAATACACTTCTAACTACTTAATCCAGTTATCTATATTTTCAGGATTCATTTTTCCATCATAAATAGGTAACTCAAATTTTACATCAAGTTTCAAAAGAGATGTTTTCTTAGGTTTCTTATCTATTTCAGATTCTGCACTGGAAGAAGAAGAAGAAGATGATGATGATGATGGAGATGTTGGAGGTGAAGGTGGTTTATCAGCCTTTCCTTTACCTTTGTCCTTCTTTGATGTCTTTGAAGAAGAAGCAGCATCTCTCACCTTATTGTCTTCGTACAGTTCTCCCAACATCTATTGCATAGTCAAGAATGCTTGCTGAAACTGTTCATTTCTCATCTTAGTTTCATTGTTTTCACCTACATCAGATCCTGTCATGGTAGATTTATGAATGAATCATCGCTTTCCAATCTATGGACTGATCTGCTGAAGGATTCCTTCTCCTCGTTGTGACTTTGACCTGGTTAACATTCAATGGAAAATTCTACAAATGCAACCTGCTCTAATACCAAACTATATGATCTGGAAAGATCATAGAATAAAACTGATGTAGAATTAATTAACCATTAATGAATTGAATGTTAGTTGAAAGTGCGGAAAACGAGGAAAATGGCTTGAGAAGAATACTATACGACAGTTGATTAAACACAAGAAAGATGCATAATGGAAGTGAAAACATTAAAAAAATAGTGATGCCAGACATCAAAGTTGATTACGGAGTTCATCCCTGATGGACTACGTCTCCGGGTCCACTTTCAAGATGGGCAACCGCTTTATTAGGATTGAAACAGTAGAGGTAAATTACACAGAGATTTGATCAAACTGAATGTGCACACAGGAACCTCTTATCATCGTTAACAGATAGCTCTCTAAACCAGCTTTCCAACACCTCTCATGGTTCCCAATTTCGACTACGGATGCTCCTGTTACACTAAAAACAAAACTACCTATGACCTCTAGAATCTGCGTAAAAAAACTAAAAACCACTCTCCCCCTAATCAATGACAGGTTCCGCTGCAGTGAGGGCCCGTGGTTAGATTTGGAAGTCATCTGTTAACTGTGCGGTGATTTTCCGATCACATTCCACCGTAGCCGTTGTGGTTAAGGCTGTAGTCAATGGTAACCCAATGGCTATCCCTACTTTGATCACATGTATTATGACCTCTGATGCGGTTAGGCTGCCCATGCAGTCAGAGGTGATGGTTAGGGCCTTTGGATTATGATTTATGCAATGTTTTATATGTAATTAAGGCCGAGAGCTAATACAAATAGGTTTTGGACTTAGGCAAATAGGTTTTGATGTTAGGTTTTTTGTATTAACACATAGTTTTGGTGATGCAATAGGTTAGGACTTAGGTTTTAGATGGTTTAGAACTTAGGATAGGCTTAATGTATTTTTAATACATTTTTTGAATGTTGCATTTAATTCTAGGTTTAGGGTTTACAATACATTGTGTAGGTTTTTATAACAGATTTGTCATAATGTGACATAAAATGAAATGTACATTGTCGATACAAGTGACATTTGTGATGACAACCCTGACGAAAAACCATATCGAACCCTTGTAATGGACAACACAGCCCAAATCCTGAGAATCAAATGACAAACACATGTTGATGACCAATCTTGGTGGAGCTGTCGACAACCAGGTGTTAAACAATCTCTATTGAACACCCTGAAAAATCATAAACATTACCTGGACAACCTGATCCATAACCAACACTGTCGAAACTCAACTGAATGTTGACGATGACACAGAACACTAACAACAACACCAAACACTGACGATGACCTGTGAAACTAATTTGACGACATCCTCCTAGATCAAAGACCCATGGAGATACTACTATCACTTCTCAAGGCTCAATGAACTGGTAATAATAGCTGTAGAATGGTTAGCAAAGCCGAAGGTAGCAACATTGCAAAGAGCAGCATCATCATTAGCAGCAGAGGGTAGCAGCCCTGTGCATGACAAAGGCCAGACGAAGGTTGTTGACAGTGCAGAGGCAGAGCAAAGCTGCAAGTTGAAAATAGATCCACTTGTGTTGAAAGTAGCTTTGGTGATTGAGGCTAAGAGATGACAGTTTAGCATAAGGATCGCGCAAAGGCAAAGAGAGAAGCAGAAGCTAGAGGAAGCAGAAAAGGAGTTGCAGGAGTTGAAGTAGCAACTCAGGGAAGAACAGGAGTTACACAAAAGAGAGAATGAACCACATCAGGGACAGGAATAACAGGAGTCACATAATGTAAAGATTGATGAAACTATGCCCATACAGGTTATTGACTCATACAATCAGTTCACACAGAGCAGACAGTGTGAGAAGTCGCAGGAGCAAGAATTGGCTCAAGAGATTGAACAGATGGACACAGATATGGTTCAGCCAGATTCATATCAAGATATTGACCTCATGCCTCAAAACCAAGAGGTCACCCCACCGGCTTCACCAGATCTGGAAGCAGAGCAAGTCCCAAGCGATCAACATATCTTTCGATGAGTCACAACAAAAATGTGCATTCATGCAGAGTGCCTACTCCAGACTTCCATGTATCTCCTGCACAGTTTGAAGAGTGAGTGATCGTGTCTGATGTGCACAAACATCCAATCACATTGGCAGATGCTACCAATCCATATGTCGAAGCCACTAGCTCGAGTGTTATATTCTTGATATCTGAGAACAAGCACATGGCTAAGAAGTTACAAGCGGCCAAGCAGGGAGGAGAGAAGGTTACAACATTCGCCAAATCAGAGTTGAGGAGAGTGATACTAGATGAAGTATCATCTTTAGACATTCATGAGGAATTTTTGTCATCGTGCACAAGTTAGTTGTCCATCTCAATGGTTGGAAGCAGCGTTGTGCTAGGAGAGCACACATCTTGTTAGATCTTCACACTGTTGTCAATCACATGCAAATATGGACAATGAGGTGCAAAGGAGCCCCATTGCACTTGCCAAAGATGATGAAGCCAAAGGCAGTAGAGTTGAAGGCACGCATCTAGAGTTAGATCCAGAACTATGAGTAACTCCCACAGTTCATCACCATTTTGCAGGCTTCACATGCACGAGTGTTCAAGATAATTGATGTCATTGCCTGCACACATCCGATCACATCCATTGGCACACTCACTGAGGTGAAGTCAAAGAAACAAGATCAACTAGAGTTGGACATGTACTTTGATAAGTTGATGCGCGTAGCCGCCAACGCAGACTTGCAGATGATCGCAGACACCATGCATCAATAAGTTGTTGGTCCAGCTGCACTCAAGACTATGATGCACATGTTATCTAATGAGTTGGACAAAGGTGCCAAATCAATGTACCCAAATGCAACGAAGACAAGAAATCCCTTTTAGAAGGATGTCACCACAAAGTATGCAGACACCATAACAGACTAACAAGATTGGCATCAGTTCACCACCATCGATCATCACGAGGATGTCAAAGAGTTAGTCTTCCCACAGCTGTCTGAGCCTTAGTGATGTCTTGCATGGCTTACTCAAGCCTATTTTGTCTTGCATGGGTAAATGTGCAGATTGTAATGTAAACCTGTTGTAAAAGTGAAATACCAAGTGTCGATAGTAGAATGTAACAGTCATGTAGTAGTTGAAGAGTCATGAGGGTAGATGAAGAGTCACAAATGGAAATGTCAAGGGTCACCCCACCCTTTGTTATTTATAGAACCTCATAACTAATTGTACTGGCTTTTGGGAGCCAAGATTTTTATAGGTGTAACTTAGAGAAAACTTGGAGTGTATTGTAACAAGCCTTGGCTTCTCCATAGTGCAAAGCTAGCACATCTCTTTGGAGGAGCAGGCGACAGTGACTGTAATGTTCCACTATCGGGGCTAGTGGAAGTCACGATTGTATGTATGATTGGATCTTTCACTTTTTAATATAACAGAGCCAACACATTTCATGCATATATTGTTATTATAGTTTAGTTATCCTCGTTACTCTAATGATGTATGTAATTGTAATTTACGCATGTATGTATGGACTATTCTATAGGTGTTTGTATGAAATCTTATCGAAGTGTGTTGTTGATATAACCCATCACTTTGGATCATTGGCTATCCTGCTTTCCATCTCATGATGTCTTTCTGCTCGTGTGTTCCATTTCAAGCTGTGTATTACCATAGGTTTCTAAGCGTGCACTCACTCCCCCTTCCGTTTGTTAGAGCCTTTCATGCACCTTCCTTAGCTTGCTGCAAGGTCACACCCTTGTTGCCAACAAGGAAATATTACTTACCTCTGCACGCAACCACATTAAAGGAGATACCATACTACCCACTGCTGGGACTCCTACTCCAAATAGTCTGAGGTCTACTTGGGACTTCTTACTGGGGAGATCCCTTACACGTTGGTGGGTCTAGCACCATAAACACAAAGGTATTTTATAGGATTTCAATCTATATCCATTAACCAGCAAGGGGATACCTTCTTCATAAATGGTCCTTACTTGCACAAACCCATTGTCATGGCATTTTCGTATATGGGCCTAGCCACCTGGTCATCAATTTTCCTTTGAAGTCCTTGAACCTGGAGTCATATAGCAGAGTCCAATCACCTTCTTGAAAAACTTTTTCTTTGATGTTTTTGTCATGACAAACCTTTCTTTGTACTTGAGTCACATCAATGTGTAGGAGGGTCTGCATCCTGAATTCATCTAAACCATTGAGCTAGAGCAGCCTCTCTTGTTGTGCCCTTGTAACATCTAAATCCAACTATGGTACCATTCTCAAAGTGTTGTATTCAACCCCAATGGAGAGCAAATCTTTCTTCCAATAGACCAAATCATAAGGGGTGAAGTCAGTGCTTGTCTTCCAAGTTGTATTATAGACCCAAGTAGCCTCCACTAGTTTTTCAGCCCAATATTTTTTGTTGTTGCTCACAACCTTTGTGAGAATTCCTTCCAATGATCTGTTGGTAACCTTTACTTGTCCATCGGCCTAAGGATGGTAAGAATTTGACTTCTTGTGCTTGATTTATGCCAACTCAACAAATTCTCAATCAGGTGTGAGGTCAATTGAGCGCCTTGATCAATGACTAGTTCTCTAGGGCACCCAAAATTGTAAAACACATTCTCCCTTAATAAATCAGCCACTTTCTCTTCTATTGCTACCTTTAAAGCCTTGGTTTCAGTCCATTTTTTCAAGTAATCAATGCACACAATTATGTACTTTTTCTGCCCTATTGGTGTATCAATGGACCTAAGGAAATCCATGCCCCACTTGTCAAATGGCACAAGAGTCACTTCAAGTTGCAAAGGCATTTCATCCCTGGGAGTAGGTTGTTGGGTCTCAGGACACCACATATCTCCACAATGGTATGATATTGTCCAATTTGGGCCTAAGCCCTTATGGGTTTGTTTTTGGGCTTTACCCCAAAAGGCCTCATTCCAATGGAGATATTTGTTTATCTTTATATACCCATGATCCTTCCCACTTATACCACTTCTAATAAATGTGGGACTTTGTTCGTATACCCAACAATCCTCCCCTCGAACAAAGGACCATCAAGCCTCCCCTTAAACCATACGCAGGATTCTCCCCTCTCTACCAACTAGGATTCTCCGCTCCAATGCGTTGGAAGCACACGCCTTACATGGTAGCACCACCTGTCTCGAGAGCTTGCTCCATCCCAGGTCAACTCCTCTTCACCGTGTTGGTAGGCAAGACACGTCCATGAAGAATCCGGAGCACACCGCCTGTTTAACCGAGCTCATCCTCAGGCTTACGGGGGCTCACCATCTTTGTTTCGGCATTCCGAGGATTCATCCACTTGGGTAACCTCGAACTTGGCTCTGATACCACTTGTTGGGTCTCAGGACACCACATATCTCCACAATGGTATGATATTGTCCAATTTGGGCCTAAGCCCTTATGGGTTTGTTTTTGGGCTTTACCCCAAAAGGCCTCAGTCCAATGGAGATATTTGTTCATCCTTATATACCCATGATCCTTCTCACTTCTACCACTTCTAATAAATGTGGGACTTTGTTCGTATACCCAACATAGGTTTCCCCATTCTTTGGCACTGGTCACATCGACTGGTATATCTTCTTGCATCTTGGTGGAGAGTGGGCCAGTAGTAGCTAGCTTGCAGTACCTTGAAGGTTGTCCTCTTGGCTACAAAGTGACCTCCACAAGGCCCATCATGACAAGCTAAAAGGATGTCAAATACTTCCTCCTCTCTGACACATCTCCTCAAAATTTGATATGGGCTTAGCTTGAGAGATTTCCCCCAATCCAAGTGAATGGTGTGCTCTTTCTTATAATTCTACTCTTTTCCTTGGAGGAAATATTTGGAGGGAACTATGCAGCCACTAAGTATTTGGCTATGTCAAAAAGCCATGGGGAGAGAACTGAAATAGAAAATATATGCCCATTTGGCAGTTGATCATTAACCAATCCTTTCTCACTTGCAAGCAAAGCAAGTCTAGACAAAAAATCTGCAACTACATTTTCTCTACCAGGCTTATCAATGATTATTATATCAAATTGTTGTAATAAAAGTAACCATCTTTTAATTTTGGCATTCAAATCAACCTTTTTAATCAAATATTTAATAGCATCATTGGCAGTATGTACAAAGGTCTGGTAACCAGCGATGTAATGTCGAATTTTATTCAAGGAATGGACAATAGCTAGGATCTCTTTTTCAATCACAGTATAGTTCAATTCAGCCTTGGACATATTTTTCTTGATGAAATAAATGGCATAAGGCAACTTGTCATCTACCTAACCTAGAGTTTCTCCTATAGCTTTGTCAAAGGCATCATCATGGATGTGGAATGGAAGAGCCCAATTTGGGCCTCAGAGTATAGGTGCAGTAGTCAACTTGTCCTTTAGGGTTTCTAAGGCCTCTTGGCAGCTTTCTGACTAGAAAAATTCAGAGTCCTTGGCCAATAGTCCAAACAAAGGTGAGGCTACTTCGCTGAAGTCCTTTATGAATCTCCTGTAATATCCAGCTAAGCCCAAGAAACTTTTGACATCCCTCTACTTCTGAGTAGGGACCATCTTTATGATAGCAATTTTATTTGGGTCCACTTGCAGTCCTTCCTGGGATATTGAGTGACCTAGAACAATCCCTGCATTCATCAATAACTCACACTCCACAGGACTAAGGGATAAGTTCATTTCAATGCATTTGTTTAATACTTTCCCCAGTAAGAGAGAGCCTCCAGGAAATCACACCCATAGGGAGTGAAATCATCCATATAAATTTCTATAGAGCCATGGACTAGCTCCGAAAGACGCTCAGGACTGCCCTCTGAAAAGTGGTAGGGGCATTACATAATCCAAAAGGAAGGACCCTATAAGAAAAGGTACCACAATTATAAGTGAAAGTGGTTTTATCTCGGTCCTCTAGGCTAATATAGATATGATTGTAACCACGGAATCCATCTAGGAAAGAGAAGAACTTATTTACTGCAAGACCATCCAAGACTTGGTCAATGAAAGGTAGAGGGAAATGGTGTTTTTTGGTGGCTTCGTTTAGCTCTATTTAGTCCACACGGATCCTCCATTTTACATTATTCTTTGGGACCAAAACCAGAGGAGATACCCACTCACTATCTAAGATGGGGTAAATGAACTGTACATCCAACAACTTTTGTAGTTCTTCTTTAATTATATCTTTGAGGGCTAGGTTAATTCTCCTCTGAGGTTGGTGCACTAGATTGCAACCTTCGTTGATGTAAATGTGGTGAGTACACACCGAAGGGTGCAGTCCCTTCATTTCCTTATAACTCCAGGCAAAGGCATCCAGATGCTCTCTTAGCATGTCACATAACTCCTTTTCCTGATGTGCACAGAGAGAGGGGTTTATTTTCAATGTTCTTCTAGACCAAATTCTATCATCTTGACATATGTAGGAGTTGAGTCAGCTCAGCGAAAATTAGTCCAAGGGTTATCTTCAACTGTTGAGAATGCAACAAGATGATGGAGCTTAGTGGAAAGAAGTCGCCTTCACTAAGTGGGCCCGCAGGCTATTTTTGGCGCAAAGTCTATTTTTAGACTATGTCTATTTTTAGACATATGGATCATGGTCTATGAGTTGCACGATGCTATTTGCGGATGATTGGTCATGTCAGTAAAAATAGATGGACTTATATTTTTAGACATATGGGCGGTTTCTATTTTTAGACTGCTAGGCTAAAAATAGAACAGTCGAATATTATTGTCTCATAATAATATTTGGAATATAAACATTATCTTATCCTCTTGGAGCACTTCAGTTTGAGCTACAAATGTGGCACATGCAGCTGTCAGAAGGAAATACACTTTCTTTGTGGGTCAATTGAGCTATTGCATGTAGGACTTCAGTTAGAACTCATGTAGTTGAGTTTGGTGGAGTTGATTGTGGAGTTGATGGAGTTGTGTTCAGTTTGACTTGGTTGAACTAGTTGTATTTTAGTCTAACTAAAGAATAGTCTAGTGATGAGTTGTGTGAATTAATTATTAATTAATGCACTAATTATTAACTCATAAAGCAACTAAAGAATACATCAGTTAACTCATTGCATGTACAGTTCAGTGGAGATAGGTGTTAGAGGTTGAGATTGATATCAGTTGTGACTATAGATGTGCATGAGATTTGCACCTGCATGGATGGAGATTTCCCATGAGGCTTGCGTAGTATAACCAAAGGAATTCGATTTCACAGAGTGATTGATTCTCTTGCAGGATTGCGTAGTGGAGCCAGGCAAAGCAGTGGAGGAGATTTGAGCTGCGATTGATCAGATCTAAGCTAGTTTTGTGTGTAACAGGTGGAGATAGTACTGAGTACTTGTGAGGAGTATTGTACTATGTATTGTTACATGTTCTCTATCATTATAATATACAGATAGTGTGGGGTTTTCAACTGTATCCTTTCCCCGGGTTACATATTGTGTTAATGTGTGCATGCGATTGATGTTTCATTGTTTTTGATGTTGCTAAATTGATGATCAACGTAGAGGAGATTATGTATTGTGCATGTATTCCGCAATAGTGTATGATCGGGATAATCTCTGTGAATAAGTGTCATATTATTCAAAATTTCTACATGGCATCAGAGCTATTGATCATCAGATCTATTATTCAGAAAGTGTTTACATTTTATTTCTTCAGGCAGAGTCTATAATCAGGCCAGGTAGCCTCTGGATTCATCCTTCCTTTGGAAGGTGAGATATCCGAGAAAATCCCATACAGTCAATCTTTGTATTAGAAATACCTTGTTCTCACGAATTCTAGATTAGAGGCGGTTCAGTTTGAGCTGGTGGAATTCGAATTTACAGTAGTGTTTTCTTGGTATCATCGTTGTAATGCCTTTCAACGAATTGCGATTGGAGTATGCTCTTGAGGGCAGCTCGAACTATATTGCATGGAAGGACAGGATGGAGGTGGTGTTAGATGATAATGGGCTGAAGGAGTTCATAGAGGCTGAGGTCCCAAAGCCTACTGATACTGCGCAAGTTGATGCTTGGTAAAAGAATACAGCAAAGTGTTGAAGGATTCTGTTGGAGGGCATGAAGGATCACATTGTGTCTAGCCTACATGGAAAGGCTTCTCCATACTTGATGTGGAAAGCATTGAAAGATTTATTCCAAAGCAAGAGCAATCAGAGGAAGCTAGCGCTCAAGGATAAACTCAGAAACATTAAATGCGAGAAGGGAGACAGTATGCCCAAGTATCTCACGAAGTTCACTCAATGCAGGGATGAGTTGGGAAGTGTGGGGGTGACTGTCGATGATAAGGACTTGGTGAGCTTAGCTCTCCTTGGTATTCCGAAGAGTTGGCATTCCTATTAGGACTCTGTCAATGGTCGGGAGAAATTGCTAGGATGGGAGAGACTTTGGTCAGATCTTGTGCAGGAGGAGATCAGGCGGAATACCAAGGACGGATCTTCATCAAAGGGAACTGATGAAGAAAATTGTGCTTTGGCTACCAAAGTAAAGAAGGGAAAGAACAAGAAATCTTCTCATTCCGGTGCGAAAGGCAAGAAGAAGGACATGTCCAAGGTGAAGTTCTTTCACTATCACCAGCACGGACACTATGCCACAAATTGTCCGCAGAAGAAGAAGAACAAGCAAGTTGCTGGATCTACAGCAGGAGAGGCTCTAGCCTCGCAGTTTGAACTTGATTTTTCATTGATCACATGCTTGGTTTCAATTGTGATGGGATCTGTGTGGTTCTTGGACAGTGGTGTGTCTTTTCACATGACAGGAGATCAATATTTATTTTCTGATCCAGAGGAGAAAGATCTTGGAGTGCACATCGAGATGGGCGATGATGGTAGATACAGTGCGACCGGTATCGGTACCATTTCCTTTGAGAGGGAGTCTGGTAAACCCTTCATATTGAAGGAAGTGATGCATGTTCCAAGATTGAAGAAGAATCTTATCTCTGTGGCGATGTTAGAAGACAAGGGATATGATGTTGTTTTCAGCGAGGGAAAGGCTTTCCTGCGCAGTAAGACAACTGGAGAAACCCGGAAGATAGGGGTTTGAGTTAGGAATCTTTATCAGTTGCATGTAGATGGTTGCGCAGAAATGGCATGCAAGGCAGAAGGATTGGTGAGCCGAGATGATGGTGAGCTGTGGCACAAGAGATTGGGTCACCTTCACCATGGAGCCTTGAAGATACTGCAACAGATCACTACTGGGCTTCCTAAAGGCACTCTTGAGCAGTCAGATCAGTGCAAGGGGTGTAATTTTGGAAAGTTTGTGAAAGCCACCTTTCATGAGAAGGATAGTCACGCCACGACAATCCTTGAGAGAATTCACACAGACGTGTGTGGACCTTTCTCAGTAGCTTTGACAGCAAAACACAGGTATTATGTGATCTTTGTTGATGATTTCTCTCGTAAGTGCTGGATCTTCTTCATGCAGAAGAAGAGCGAGACATACTCAAAGTTCTGTGAGTTCAAAGCACTGGTCGAGAAGGATTCAAGGAAGAAGGTGAAGGCTCTTAGGAGCGACAATAGTGGCGAATACATCTCTAGCGAGTTCAAGTATTTCTGCAGTGCAGAAGGGATTCGAAGAGAGCTCATAGCTCCCCATAATCCACAGCAGAACGGGGTTGCTGAGTGGAAGAACAGAACGATCGTGGGTGCTGCACGGGCGATGTTGCATGATCAGGGCCTACCCCTTCACTTGTGGGCGGAAGCATGCAATACTGCAGTATATGTGCAGAACTGTTGTCCTCACTGGATACTTGGCATGAGTACAACTGAGGAGGCTTATTCTGGTAAGAAGCCTGATCTTTCTCATTTGAGGATTTTTGGTGCTAACATTTACATGCATGTGATGAAGGATGCCAGGAAGAAGTTGGAGCCGACCACAGAGGTTGGGATATTTGTGGGGTACACTGATACGCCCCACAACTATCCTGTGTATTTTCCAGACAGTGGCAAGACTGTTTTGCGACGGGACATAAAATTTCAAGAGGAGAAAGCCATGAAGTGTTCGCTTAACAGGGAGCCACACTTGCATGCAGATGAGGAGCTATTAGTTCTTAAATATGAGCTTCAGGACGTGGATCAGCCACAGGACGAAGTTCATGGAGTGGAAGAAAACACTCATGCAGCGCCAACCATCAGAGGGCGAAAGTGCTTGACAAAAGCTGAGCGATTGGCTCAAGATGCAAAGAAGGTTGTAGGACCACCTACAGCTCAACGTAGAAAAAGACAGTCACCTGATCAGTACACTGGATACATGACTCTTGTGAGTAAATGTGTTGTCACTGAGCCATCCTCTTTCGAGGAAGCTATGGAGGATCCCGCATGGGTAGATGCCATGGTGGAAGAGTATGATTCGATTGTTAGAAACAGTGCATGGGAGATTGTCCCAAGACCTGAAGGGAAATCAGTGGTGGGTTTGAGATGGATCTACAAAGTTAAGCAGGCAGCTGACGGGAGTGTGGAGAAGTACAAGGCAAGATTTGTTGCCCGAGGCTTTTCACAGATAGAGGGGATCGATTATGAGGAGACCTTTGCACCTGTCGCAAGGTATTCTTCCATATAGACGATTCTTGCTCTCTTAGCATAGATGGGGTGGCACATTCATCAGATGGATGTGAAGACTGCGTTCCTCAATGGAGTCATTGAGGAGGAGGTGTACATAGAACAACCCGAAGGCTTTGAGATCTTCAGTAGCGAGTCGCATGTGTGCAGGCTCAAGAGAGTGCTATATGGGTTGAAACAAGCACCATGTGCTTGGTACACACGGATAGACAGTTATTTCACCGGACTTGGATTCTCCAAGAGTGAGGCGGATCCTAACCTATACCAGATTGTGGTGGAGGGTAAGTTTCTTATCATTGTACTTTATGTAGATGATTTGATTCTAACAGGTGGTGATCTATTGATACTTTCATGCAAGGATGATCTTGCTAAGGAGTTTGAGATGAAGGACTTGGGCCTCCTTCATTATTTCCTGGGATTGGAAATTTGGCAGCGCAGTGATGGACTATTTGTTTCTTAGGGTAAGTATGCTCGGGAGATACTGGAGAAGTTAAACATGCATGGCTGCAAGCCTGTTGATACTCCTCTTCCTAAAGGTTGGAGGAAGGAGGATGCCACTTCAGCAGAAGAAGTGGGTGCCACTGTTTATCGACAGTTGGTGGGGTCTCTTATGTATCTGGTCAATACACGACCTGATATATGTTATGTTGTTAACCAGCTTTCACAAGCTATGGTTAAGCCAACCAAGCTCTTCTGGAAGGCAGGCAAGCATGTATTGCATTATCTCAGATGCACATCGGGATATGGTTTTTGGTATAGACAGGAGGATGAGGTGAAGCTATGTGGCTTCACGGATGCAGATTGGGTAGGGAGCCCAACGGACAGAAAGAGCACATCTGGAGGGGTCTTCAGTATCAGGTCGACAACAGTTCCTTGGTACAGCAGGAAGTAGAGATCCGTGGCACTCAGTTCAGTAGAGGCCGAGTATATGGTAGCAAGTTTGGCTGCATGCGAGGCTATATGGATGAGGAAGATCCTGGTCGGGTTGTTCGGTTCATACTTGGAGCCTACTGTGATTTACTGTGATAACTAGAGTTGCATTAAACTCTCAGCTAATCCTGTATTTCATGATAGATCTAAGCACATTGACATCAGGTACCATCATATCAGAGATTGTGTGCAGCGGAGAATCATGTTACTTTCATACATTCCAACGAAGGATTAGGATGCTGATATCTTGACAAAGGCGCTCAGCAGGAGAAATTTCGAATACCACCAAGGCAGGATAGGGGTAGCTGATAATCCATATCTTGTTGAGAGGTAGTGTTGAGAATGCAACAAGATGATGGAGCTTAGTGGAAAGAAATCACCTTCACTAAGTGGGCCCACAGGCTATTTTTGGCGCAAAGTCTATTTTTAGACTATGTCTATTTTTAGGCATATGGATCATGGTCTATCAGTTGCAGGATGCTATTTGTGGATGATTGGTCATGTTGGTAAAAATAGATGGACTTCTATTTTTAAACATATGGGTGGTTTCTATTTTTAGACTGCCAGGTTAAAAATAGAACAATCGAATATTATTGTCTCATAATAATATTTGGACTATAAACATTATCTTATCCTCTTGGAGCACTTTAGTTTGAGCTACAGATGTGGCACATGCAGCTATCAGAAGGAAATACGCTTTCTTTGTGGGTCAGTTGAGCTATTTCATGCAGGACTTCAGTTAGAACTCATGTGGTTGAGTTTGGTGGAGTTGATTGTGGAGTTGATGGAGTTGTGTTCAGTTTGACTTGGTTGAACTAGTTGTATTTTGGTCTAACTAAAGAATAGTCTAGTGATGAGTTGTGTGAGTTAATTATTAGTTAATTCACTAATTATTAACTCATAAAGCAACTGAAGAATACATCAGTTAAATCAGTGCATGTACAGTTCAATGGAGACAGGTGTTAGAGGTTGAGATTGCTATCAATTGTGACTATAGTTGTGACTATAGATGTGCATGAGATTTGCACATGCATGGATGGAGATTGCCCATGAGGCTTGCGTAGTATAACCAAAGGAATTCAATTTCATAGAGCGATTGATTCTCTTGTAGGATTGCACAGTGGAGGCAAGCAAACCAGTGGAGGAGATTTGAGTTGTGATTGATCAGATCTGAGCTAGTTTTGTGTGTAATAGGTGGAGATAGTATTGAGTACTTGTGAGGACTATTGTACTATGTATTGTTACATGTTCTCTATCATTATAATATACAGATAGTGTGGGGCTTTCAGCTGTATGCTTTCCCCGGGTTACATATTGTGTTAATGTGTGCATGTGATTGATGTTTCATTTTTTTGCTGCTGCTAAATTGATGATCAACATAGAGGATATTATGTATTGTGCATGTATTCTGCAATAGTGTATGATCGGGATAATCTCTGTGAATAAGTGTCATATTATTCAAAATTTCTACATCAACTTTCTTTACTAACTCATCAAGGGACATGGTGTTGGGGAGTTGATTATGGAGGATTTAATCAATCAGGTCATCTTCATCATGTTTCCCCCCTCCTACAGTAGCATCTGGGGTACAGACTGGATAGAGGTGGTAGATTAGACTTCATCTTCCTCCTCCTCTTCTAACCATAAATGTAATTCATGCTTTAGAGATGGTTGAGCAGGGGGGTACAAGACCAATTGTTTGGGAAGATGCCCATTTTTAATGGTCGTATTCCCAGCCTTACAACTCATGTAAGCATTAGCAATGGCTAACCATGGCCTTCCAAGGATGAGAGGATAACCATTGAGCTTGGTATTAGGTTGGAGAACTAAGATTTCAGCATGGTATTCCCAAGAATCAATGGGGACCATCACATCCTCAACAACTCCCTCAAGAGCTACAGTGGATCTGTCTACAAGCTGCAAGACTATTTTGGTCTTCTTTAATGATCCTTGGAGATTCAGTTTAAGCATAGTCTCCTTAGTCATCACATTGATGGAAGCCCCAAGATAAGTCAACGTATGGGGGAAAATGATACCATCGATGTCCGCATCTACCATCGGACTTCCAGGGTCTAAATACTACGGGGAAATCACCCGTCCCAACATTAAGTTAGACAATTGTCCAATGACATTAATGGTAGGGGTGTATTTCTTTCACCTCACAGGATGTTTGAAGCATTTCTCCTTTATTAACTTGTTATAGATGGGGACATACCTGATAGCTTAGAGAAGTGGGATTTTAACACACAATCTTTTCAATACACCCAGGAGTTCAGTCTCTTCTAGGGTGTGATGGATAGGATGGATTAATCTCTCAGGAAAAGGGGGTAGATTAGCTTGAGGAATACTCTCCTCATTTTCCTCTTCAAGCTCCTCAAGTGGAGATGGAGGTTGATTATCTTGAAGCACTCTTCCAGACCTGAGGTTGATTTCTTGAATTTCGACAGCATAGGTAGGGTAAGATGTCTCTCCACTATAGACATGTTGTGTATGTTTATTGTTCATGTTCGTATTTGGTTGAGCAGGCATTTGAGGTTGCTTAGGTGGAAGGGTGAAAGAGATGTGGTTGAGATGGAGGTGGAGGCAGTAAGGTTGAAGATTGATTATATGGGGGCCTCCACCCCTATGATGGTGTATTCCACTGAGGTTGTGGGGGAGCATATGGCTAAAATGATTGATTGGCAAGTTAGGAATGGTAATGAGGTGCAAAAGACCAGGGAGAAGGTGTGGACCATGAAGGATGAGCAGGAGGACACCAAGGGGGAATGGATGCATTCTGTTTAGGGTTGTAATATGAATAGGATGCCCCTTACATGCCTTGATTGTATGGTCAAGGTCCTTGAGGCCTCCTTTGGTTGATATAGTAGAGTTTTTCAGTCACACCTTCAGTTCCTTGATACACTTATTTCAATCCAGGCATAGAAGGGAACTTGTCTGTGGAGTGGTTCTCCTCACAGACTGAGCATACCTCTATAAGATTCAATGGACATTCATTTCTAGGGTGCCTCCTGGGTTCATCTAGAGAAAAAGATAGCTAAGGCTCTTTTTGCTTCCTCCTACTTCCTCTTGATCTAAATGATGTCCATTTTCCGAGCAAGGGTATGCAACATTTCACTCTTGAAGTCTTCCAACATGTTCCCAATTTCATTTTTGAAGGATGCGTTGGAGGAGGATGAACTGGCCAAAGCTTGACTATCCCTACCCTTCTTTCTGGCTTCCCTAGAATGATTTTTGAAAGCTGTCTTGATATCATCATAGTATAATTGGTAGATGTTCCCTCCTGATAACATGTTTAGGGTTTCTAGGAGATATTCCCTAATCCCTCTAAGAATGACTAGCCTGAGTGATTCAGGATCGAAGGTGCATCTAGCCCTTTTGTAGCTGAGTTGGAACCTTTCCTCATAATCTTCCAAAGACTCATCATGTCCCAAGGTCATTTTAAAGATTTCCTCTTTAGTGTCTTTGGACCGATAATAATCCACGTACTTATTGTTGAAGGCTTGTTGCATTCGATCCCAAGTAGTGATGTTGTCCCCAGGTAAACCCATGAACCAGCGCAAGGCTGCATCCTTAAGGGTGGATGGGAACAATTTCAACTTTTGGTTGTCAGAGGTATAATCATAAGTTATGCATATGAAAACAAACTCAAATAAAAAGGTATCAGGTTCCTCTAAGGTTAAGTCATGGAAGTGAGGAACGACAGAGGTGCTTACGTTTTTCATCCTAGCATCTCCATTAGTTTCTCTGATGGGAAAATCACCCTCAATTATGTTTTCAGCTCCATTTCTGTTTTCAATCCCATTTCTATTTTCAGCCATGGTGTAGGTTGGTGTAATGGTTTCTTCTTCTTCTTCCCCAAAACACTCTTCAAAGATCTTTGGTTGTTCGCCTAATAGCTCGTCTAGCTCAAAACCATCGAAGAAGAGGGAAGGTTGGATTTTAGATGGTGTGGGGGTATTTTGCAAAAATTTCCTAAGTTGTCTTTACTCCTACAAGGCATGAAAGGAATTTGTTTTTTTTCCTTTTTTAGGTTTTTTTCAGAACTACTTGTAGAATGGAAAGAAAGAAAAATTTGCAACTATTTGTTGAATGGAACTACTTACAGAATGGAAAGAAAGAAAAAATTGAAATTATCTGTGGAATGCAAAACAAAAGGAAAATAGGAATTACATCTTTTTATTGAATGTTAAATGGAAAGGAAAGAAAAAATCACATCTACCTAGACACATCCCTAGCAACGATGCCAAAAAGTGATGAGCCCCAATATTGCAGCAAGGATATTGCAACTCCTAAGGCAACCAACTTTACTTTATCAACCTGGGGTTCGGACAAACTTGGAGGTGACAGTGTTATGTGCACAGCAAATGCAACAGTTTACTCTTGTCACTTCTCAACTGGGGTGATAGACCACTAGGGTTTTTCAACCCAGTATTATATTAACTAGAAGGAGGCTGACTATTGACAGTGAATGTATGTATCTTTAATGCAGAAAGTAAATGCTTTCCCATTTAAAAAAAATGAAAGTGGTGAATAGAAAGTGCTATGAAAATAACAGGAAATCACCTAGCTAGGAATTAACACACATTGCTTGCAAAAGAGACCTAATTTAACCTTGCATTCTACCATCTAGTTATCTGGACTAAGTAGGCATGGAAATGATCCTAATATTGTTAAGACTATTATATGCATGCACTGGCTAAATATTGCAAAAAAGAATCCTTTGGTTTTCAATTTAGAAATGTAAATGTTAAAATAATCAAGATGATATTTTACAGGGGAGAAAGATATGGGAAAACTGGTCAAAAATGGTTTTGAGGGGTATGGATCTCAAGTGGCAGGCCTAACCTAGGCTCTGATCATTATTTCTACCCAAAACTGTCTAAAACAGACTACTACAGGGTTTCTTGTAGTTGCTACAGGATTTCCTGTAGTTACTACAAGATGTCCTAGTTTACTACAGGAAACCTAGTTGAAAGATATATGTAGGTAGGGAAGGTGAAAGGAAGTGTTGGGAAGGTGGATTATGGTGGAATAAGGTATGACAAAGGTGCACACTACCCAAGGATCAACCCAACTCTTCAGGGTAGTTGGATTTGCTCAAGGTGGTTGTCCATGGTGGGCTACAAAATAGATTTATGAATTAATGGTTGGTGGCTTGGCTCCCAAAATCAAGATTAACTTGTCCTCAATTATCACTGGCTTTACTGCCAATGAATGCAATGGGCTTGGCTACTTCTAACTCTGAGATGACAAGATCTGGTGGAGGAACCTTCAAGTGATTGAGGAGTTAAGGAGGGATAGCCAATCTCCTAATATCCCTCTTGATTGTCTACTTCGAGTCTCTGCACTTAAATTGGCCAAAAACTACCCCAAATGCTACAATTAATGCACATTAGACCACATGACATAACATCTCACCTTTACCCTTCTCACTAAGAAAAATATAATAAAATATGTAAATAAATGTGAGAAAATTTGATTTTAATAAGATGGAGAGTGGCATTAAGGCCCATATAATTTACCTATTGATGAGCCTCATCAAAGAGATCCCTCTTTGAAGCTGGTAGGGCTAGATCCCAACTTCCAAAGTGGTTTTGTGGTTACCTCTGGATTTCTTTTGTAGCCTTAAGAAATTATGGAGTGCTAACATAATGGTCAATGATAATATTGGTACTGGATATTGTTATTGACCTTTGTCACGTGCCAAGTACCAAACATCTGTTGTGTTCCTTCTTTGTATAGTTGGTCTGAGGTATGGTTCCGCTCCCTGTAAATGTGATGACAAGATAGGAAGTCAAAACGTGACTTGAGCGGCATTACTTCATCTAATATACTTTTAAGAGTGTGTGTATAACATGTGGATTGTGATGAGACCAAATCAATCACTAGTATTGAGTCACCAAAATTTGAAGATTTGGGCATTGTTTCTCAAGTGCAAAGAGCAGTAGGAGCTTAAGGCTATGTAATTCTGCATAATTGTTGGTGCCTTGACCCAAAATTAAAATAATGATGATCAATAAGATATAGAACAACCCCTCCACCACATGATCCTTACTATGAGGATCCATCGAAATGTGCCCAGGGGTATGATCAATCGATGTTTTCCAATGATATGATGTGAGGGATAGAAGTGGTCTCATCTTGTAAGAGCAAGGAATATATGGCTAATACCTATTCTGTTATTCTCTTTGGGAAAAAGGGATAGTCATGAAAGATTTTTTGGTTGCGCCCAATCCATATACCCCACCACGCAAGCAAAGGTATATTTTTGAGTTTATTTGATGTTGTTTTATTCCACCATAGGGCCCATGCTTGTGATATGGAGTTATCTTTCCATCTAGTCGATGAAGAGAGATCAAGATAAATGAAATTCCATACCGTGGAAGCCACTTGACAAGATAGAAATATGTGCTTTTTGGATTCTTCATATTATCGAATAACAAGCACCATGAGGGGCCATGAAAGGCATGCTTCTTTATATTTTCTCCAACTGGTAATTTTTTTTCCATAATGCACGAGAATAACAATTTCACTTTTTCCAACCCCTTGAGATTTCATAAGTGTTTCCACCACCAGTTGGGCGTGTCAGGTTCTCTTGTGCCAATGGTTATGAGGTAACCCTCCTTAGGAGTGTAAGCACCATGTTTAGAGAGAACCCACAATAGTTCATCTTCTTGTTCAGTTAGTCTAGTATGAGATGAGGACATAAATCTAAGATAATTTCCCCATAATTCATGCCACTATTCAAGGATCTGTATCTCCTTAGTTCATATCCAGTGATATCCGCAGATGTCCGATCTAATTGGGTCCCCAATCTGATTTAAGAATTTTATCCAGTGTTCAGCGAGGAAAGTGATTAAATCGTGAGGGAGGATATGTTTGTTATCACATCCCGACCATGGGTCAATACTAATGCACACATGATGTCTAGATCCAAATGTGCCAAGATAATCCCATGGCGATGAGAGGAAAATACTTTAGGACAACTTTCCATATGGTGCAAATGTTTGCTTTCGATTGGCTGGGGAATCGAATCCACTCTTCAATAGATAGGGGGGAGATATATTTCTGTTGGGCCACTTCTGTCCATAGGTTTTTTGTAGTAATCTCCATCCAACCATTAATGCAAGTGCTTGTGAAAAACTGTGAAGGTCCTTTAGACCCCATCCCCCCATGCCTTTGGCAGGGAAATTTTGTCCCATCTAACCCAAGAAAAAGTGTGTCTGTCCTTTTCCCCGCACTAGAGGAAACCACAACATATCCTTTGTATGATGTTTAGGATGCCCTTTGGTATCCAAGATAGGGACATCCAAAACATTGGAGTGGCTTCAATGATCGATTTAATGAGAACAAGTTCTCCAGCTATAGAGATCCACTTGTGGCACTAGGATTTAATTTTGTTCTCAACTTTGGCCACTAACCACATCCAATATTCCTTCCGATAGTCATTAGGCTTGAGTTAAAAATTGAGATATTTTATCCCATCTTCAAAGTTAAGTAATGTGAATGGAAAGATATTTCAAGAATGAGAGATTTCGATAGCAATACATTCACAGCAGGTGATAGTAGATTTTTGTTGATTTGGAAACATACCTATAGCATCACAGAAGGAATCCAGGATGACTATGAATGCATTCACATCACCGAGCGAGCCATCCAGAAAGATAAGTACATCGTCAACGAACAGTAGATGAGAGAGAAGTGTATATCCTCCTATGTGAATCCCTTTGAGAGTGCCCCTCGTAATGGAACTATGCATAAGTCTTCTTAATCCATCCATAATTAGAAGGAAAAGTAAAGGGGAGAGCGGGAACCCTTGCCTGAGTCCCCGCTCTGCATGAAAGAAATTTGATGCAACACCATTTATGAGAACAAAGAAGGATGCAGTGGAGATACAACACATGATCCATTTTATAAAAGATATAAGGAATCCCAAGTGAGTGAGGAGTAATATGATGTAGAGCCAATTGGCTCTGTCAAAAGCCTTAGATAGGTCAATATTGAGGAGAATTCCTTTTAGTTTCAGGGTCTTGAGACTGTGAAGGCTCTCTTGAGAAATTCCTATGGCTTCATTAATTTGTTGGTCTTCTAGAAAAGAAAATTGTTCCTTAGATATGTGACGAGAAAGAATGGGCCAAATTCTATTGGCTATGATCTTGGAAATGATCTTGTAGATAACATTTCATAGAGAAATCAGGCGGTAGTCTGCAAAGGAGGATGGATCATACGATTTAGGGATAAGAGAAATGAAAGTAGAGTTGAAAGAATCATAAAGTTGACCAGTGGTTCGACATTCCTCGATAATAATCAATAAATATCATCCAATGATTTCATAAAAATTGAGGAAGAATTTGATGGTCCAACCATCAAGTTCAGGGCTCTTCTCTTTCTTGAACCACCAAAGAAAAATTCCAATTCCTTGAGGTGAAATCCTATTGCAGTTCTTCAGATTCTTCCTCGATGACAAACTGATGAAATTCCTGGATGATGTGCATGACACCGCCAAGGGATGATTGTTGAGGGGCTTTGAATAACATTCGGAAATGTTGTATCCCCATTCTAGCCAAGTCCTTAAAATTTGAGGTGGTATTTCCAGAGTCATCTTTAAGGGACCATATAGCGTTGAATTCCTTCCTCATCTTTGCATATTGATGGAATAATTTTGTGTTGTCATCCCCTGCCTAGAGCCAGATGACCCTACTCTTAAGTCTCCATGTTTCTTCTCTAGCTTCTGAAATTTTTCATTTTTCCATTTCCAAATGTATAATTTGTAGCTTTCATTCTTGACTCTGGTAACCCCCACCTTCTGGTTGTTCCAATCGTTCCAGGGTGGCCTCAATCTGAGTTAAAGATTCCTCATCTCAACTTTGTTTCCCTTTAAGCTGTACTAGGGTTTTACTTTTAATATTATTCAAGTTATCGTTGAATTGAGAGGCCATGATTTGATTCTCCAGTTGTTCACATCTCTTCCAATGTTCGATCACTATCTTCCTAAATGCTTCCTCCTTAAGCCAGGTGGAGTTGAATTTGAAGGGGGATCTAGGATTTTCAAAATGGCCAAACATCTGGAGATATATGGGGTGGTGGTTAGAGTTCCCACCTTGACCCACCTAATGCTTATAACATGATAGATGCTCCAGGAAGTGCTCCTTGATCAAGAACCGATCCAGTCTATGATCAATAGCTTCATCCCCCACCCTCTGGTTCCCCCAAGTCAAGAGGGATTTTTCCATATCGATGTTGATGATATTATGAGATTCCATGAATCGGGCGAATAAATCACACCTCAAGTGCCTTACTACCCCAACACTCAATCCTTCCAATAGAAAATTTTAGATCACCCCCAATGATGAGATTATCCGCGTTCATGAAGGACTTATTCATCAGGGAATTCCAGAAAGTGGCACGATTGTGAGAGGGCCATATATGTTGATCAGTCTAATAGAGGTGCCTAGTTCTTCTGAGTGAATACTGGCGGCAATATAGTTATGAGATCCCCAAATATTGTGCACCAGTATAGATTTAGGGTTGTATGCAAAAGAAATGCCCCCGGATCTACCCATAGCATCAATCGTATGAAATATCTAGCCTTTAAATAAATATGATAGAGTGTGTTCTACTTCCAAGTGCGCCCCTAGTGTTTTTTGAAGAAGGATTATATAGAGACAATCAAACAGGACCAGTTGTTTAAGAGCAAAATTTTTGGAGGGGCCAGTTATCACCAAAAAATTGATCATCTAACCATGATTTACTATATGGATCAAAATACACCATGTAAAGCCAATTTTACCATACTAAAATTGCTTTCACTATAAGAAATTACTTAATAAACCACATTTGTTAAGTCAATTCTGATCAAATCCATGAAGAATAATTAAATAAATCACTATTTATTTAATTATCTTCTAGGAATAATTAATTAAACCATTGTTTAACTAATATTCCTTGTCATATTTGACCCAGTTATGAGAAATAAATAGATAAATCATTAATTATCTTATTTTTCTCTAGGAATAATTATTTAATCACTAATCAGTTATTATTGTTTGTCAAGTTTGACTAAATCCCCTAGGAATACTTAAATAAATCATTATTTGTGTATTATTCCTTAACCATATTTCTTGAGATAATAAATCATTTATTTATTTATTATTTCTAAATAAAAGTATTTAACCAAATTAAATACTTTTTCCCTCCAAACAAATATAATAAAATATTCCATATGGTTAATTATAGAATTTGGTTAATAATATTTTATTATTTCCCATTATTCTAGAATAACCTAATATTTTGTTATAAATAGAAAGGTTTTACATTCATTCTTCACTTTTGATCATTTAAATTGTTGCACTCACTATTGTAGCTCTAATTGTTATCATTGTGGCACACCATCTTCTTTTTCATCTGAGTTCTCATTGAACTCAAACACTTTTTTGTTTGCTAGGTTTTACACATTATAGAGGAGAGAGACTCTACAAAAGCTAAAGACATTGAGGATAACCAAGAATCCATCCCATAGAGGGGGACTAGTAACATTATTTGTTCCCTTCACAAGTGTCGTTTAATAAAATATTATTTATATACCTAGTTTCCATTGGATTATTGCAGTTACTTGCGCTTATTTTTCTTATTCCATTATGCTGTTTAACTATTTATGTTGCATAGATCAGCGCTTTGGCAGGTTTTGTTTCTATCATTTGTTGTAGATCTATATTGTTTAACAACCATTTTTACTGTTGAGGTTGTTTGTCATCCATATTCTAAATTGATTTATTTTTGTATACCTTCGATAAGAAAAAACCCCAACAGATGGCGACACCACTAGGGATTTTCTTATTGTCGCTAATAGATGGCTACTCCACTGTGTTTAATTCTAATTCAGAAACCTGGGTGACCTTCACTTTTCAGCTTAGGGTTTTTCTTTTTTCAATCTATTAATGTTGTTTACTAGCATTCTAACCCTATATCAGTCATATTTCTGACTTCCGCAAGTTTTCTGGTTATTTCCATAAGTCACAGGAACTAGTTGCAACAGAGACGAAAAGTTTTTCCGAGACTTGCCACCCGAGAATTGAGGCAAAGAAATCACACTTTTCTTCCCCAAACCTAATATATGGAGGTCCAGAGCACACTTTCTGGCCCAAAAAGTGTGATATCTTAGGAATCAGATCAGTACCTGCTATTTTAGGGTTTTCTAGGAATTTTTCTAATCTTTTCCTAGGTTTTTCCGAGAGTTGTCTATTGGGTTGGTTGACCATTGTCTTAGCCCACTTAGGCCTTGATCTACTCTTTCTCTCTTTTCGAAGTGGAATTTATCCCCTTAGGGATTCTAGTACACTTCCACCTTTACATGAGGAGTTTATTTGAGTAAGAAGTCTGAGTTTTTGCAGAGATTTCAACCAAATTTTCTAGACATATACCTTACTTCTTCATATCTTCAAACATAGGTTGTTTCCATCCAAAGTACCCTCTTGAACCTTGTTTGGTCATTTGCATTAGGGTGCCACTATTTTCCCTAGGTTTCAGACCCATCTCCCTATCTTGTGCAACGATTTTCCTCACTAGTTTGTTGTTGTTGCTACACCACTTTCCAAAAGCATAGTGTCATTTGATCCTAATCACACCAACGCTTAGATCTCTTGGCCTTTTTTGTGTGTTTTTAGTCAATTTCACCACCAACGAGCACAATGTTTGCAAACCCAATTTGGGTGGGGTTTTATATAGTTGATTTGTTATTCATTTTATGTTTCTAATTTCAATTTATTTCAAAAATATTTTTCTTTCTTCAAACACGATCTGGGCTTAATTAATAAACACACTTGCACACATAAGAACACCTTAAGCGAAGGGGGCTTGGTTTACACTGCCAAGCCAATACATAACTTAATTAATTTATCTCCCCAAATAGAGACAGAGACATTTCATTTTTCTCCCTTCACCATTTCCATGTCCCTTGTATCTTGTAACCATTGCACCACCATGGCATTTTTCGCAGAGACTCTTAGGCCTTCATCCCCAGTTTCTGCTTGGTTGTATTACTCCTCCCTATAGGGTTCGATTTATTCATCTTTTGAGTCCCCATACCAACTCTTCTTCTGGTTCACCTGATTCACCATCCAATTACGAGCCTGCTTCACCACATACCGTCATCATGTCAGGACCCACGGCAGGTGCAGGAAGCCAACCTGGTGTTAGCTTCGATTCTACCTCGGTCGTCACATCTAGTGGAACCATTACAGGAACCATTCCGGCAGCTCTATTGCTACCTTTGATGGCTGGGTTAAGTCTCTCAGATTTTAGCCACTTGATTAACAACCCTATACACCACGATGTTGGTTGGCCAGCTATGTCGACTAAGCTTCCCTAAGATATTCCCAAGTTAGAGGGTAACTCTGGAGAGGACCCAATTAATCATGTCTGCTCCTCTCATAGGTGATGTTCGTCTAATTCCATCACTGATGACTCCATTCATCTTCAATTGTTCCAACGCATGCTCACTGGAGATGTTGCGAAGTGGTACATTGACCAGCCCTTTCTAAAGTGTTCCTTTCATATTTCCAACTACCTCTCTGATACAACACTAGTACGTAGCTCTTGACCTCATTGCTTCAATCCTCTACCACCTGTCTTTTCGATCATGTCGAGGAATGGCATAGAAGGAGGAGCATGTGTCGTGCTCCGCCCTTCGAAAACCATTTCTACCTCGATTGGTTTCTTAGGACTCTTTGAGTGCATATTTCCAAATATGTCGTGTCTCATTTTTCTCATACAGAGGAAGATGCTCTCGAAACCACTCTGAGATATGACTTGATTTATGCTCAATTCGGTTATGTCTATCCTATTATACCAAACCTCCTTCGTCCTAGTGGTGTCAATGCACTAGGGGCATCTCACGCCGTCGATGGTATCATTGGAGCTATTTCGCATCCTTCACCATATACTCAGTAGAGTTATGGCTATCTGCAAGGGGACACCAGCTCCTCCAACACTCATACCCCTCCTATCAACAACGTGTATTCAGGACAAAGCACATCATATGCATTCACCCAACCACATCAGCAGATGTCAGGGCCAGCAAGTGCTCAACTTGTCTGCCAGGTCGTTTCCCTCACCATCTTACACATATGCACCACTGAATGCTCCAGCCCCTCAGACATTAGCGCAACAGCCTCCCATGCATCCTCAGCCCCATCAGCCACCGCCCCCTCAGGGTTAAGTGTATGCACATCTAAGTGCGACCAATCCCCAAAATGTGAAGAAAAATATAAGTGGAAGTGTAACAAGGGTAACTACGGTAACTACGGTAATCAACCTAATGAACCTTAGGGGAACCAGCCTAACACCAACAACCAACAACAGGGCAACCATCCCAAGCAAAACAAGGCTATTCATATGAACAAGCATTATGCATGTTGTGGTGTACATGGCCATCATACTCATGAGTGTCCCCTCTTACCTCAGATTTGCAAAATGTGGGAAGCCCAAGAAGATTCTAGAGGTCAACCACCCATGCAACAATCACCTCAGAATCCTGCACCATCTCAATTGGTCATGCTCACAAATCCTTTCTCTCAGCAAGGATTTTTGGTTACTCAACCTCAGTAAGGTCAAGCAGCCCACCCTTATGAACCTTCTAGTCCTGGTGATTACCATATCCTCATGATGAATTCTGACGAGATTAATACCTCCGATTTCAACTTGCAAACTTCGTCGCATCAATATGACAAGCCATCCTCTTCATCCACAATTGAGACCAAAACCAAAGAATTTAATGAGCCTCTTATGACACCAAATGATTTGTTACATATCCCTCATCCTAAATTTGATTCAATTCCCAAGATCCCCAAGGGGCCATTATGTTGTAACGTGGATTCTAACCGAGCTTCCCATACATATAGTATAGTAGATGACTTGGCACAATCACTTGTTGCCATGTTGACGCTAGAGGTCCTCCAGTCATGCCCATCTAAAAATAAAGCTCTACTAACTACTTTGGGCATAGTAGATCCTTCAGATGATCATTTGATTGTCTTTCCTATTGATGTGTTAGAACTTCCTCCATTAACTCCATCCATTTCCTCACAAATACCAGTTCGAGTCCGTAATTCCATAATTTCTTGATGCATTCTCAACGAAGGCTCATCCACCTCTGTGATGTCTATTGTTGTTTGGAAGCAACTCAAGTCACCTGAATTGTCCCCATCCACCATCACTTTGCGTGCTTGGGACAGTCACCCCTCCCAGCCTGTCGACAATTATCGTAATGGTCCCCACCGAGCTTATTCTATGTGGCAGTGTCATCAAGTCACGCTTGTTCAGAGAATCTGATATTAGTCAACTTTGCATCCATGGAGTCTGTTTCATATCCCATTAGATCATGTCACAGTATTCCATCCATCTTTGCATACCATTCATCCTATGTTTCCCATTTTTTCCTTTAGTGATACTGTCCACCATCCCCTCCAAAGTCGAGTCAATCGCTACCAGGTCAACCATGCACTTTCTGCTCTGACAAGGGAAGTCATATGTTTGTCCCTCGGTCCCATTTTCCCTTTTGTCCTAGTATCAGTCCATCAGTCACATTACTATTCTCCCTCATGCCTTAGCTAAGGATCCTCATTTCCTCACCTATGGCGGGCCCTATTCTGTAGACATCAACACATCTATTCTAGAAGAACAACCTAGAGGGCGTGTATCTGGGTTCCAGCTTCCACTCTTGGTCGATGCTCAGATCAAGCAAAGAGAATCATCATTACCCTTTGACTTGGTTGTTTCACACTCGTGATTCATACACTTGATGGTCCATTGATGTAGCAGATTGTACCAGTGATTCTCGAGTGTGTGTGAGATGATTCAAACCTCATGAGGTGGTGGCCCTTTAGGTAACCTGCCACATGCTCGGATGACTTCATATTATGCTACAACGTTAGATGTAGTTCCACAGATTTTATGGGTTCAGTTCATGCTGCTTGTAGTGTTCATAGAATGCATGTCTCCTTTAGATGATCCATTTAGTTTTGTAGGGCCCTTTCCTGTTCAATAGGGCTTCTTTGGTTGTTCTACCCCCCCTGCCACCCATTTTTTGAGGGAAAGGCCATTATATCTCATGTACTAAGATGTTATTGTATTCATCCTTAGCTCATGTTTTTTCCAGATGCATTATGTATATGGGACACATTGTATTATTTTCTGGCTTATTTATGCCAGCATGTCATGTACCATTCAGCATGTACTTTATTGCTCAGTTTCATCAGCATAAAAAGAGACTTACATCAGTTAGTTGGTCTCGCCCCCTCTGCCATTATCCTCTTTTGATTCAAATCCATTGTTATATCTCTCTCTCTGACTCCCTTCGGTGTCTAGTGATTGTGTCCTTACAATGTACTTCGATCATACGTTTTTCTCCTAACACTCGTACATTTGGGGGAACTCTATTATCACCGAAAAAGTGATCATCTAACCATGATTTACTAGATGGATCGAAATACACCATGTAAGGCCAATTTCACCATAGTAAAATTGCTTTCACTATAAAAAATCACTTAATAAACCACATTTGTTAAGTCATTTTTTATTAAACCCATGAAGAATAATTAAATAAATCACTATTTATTTAATTATCTTCTAGGAATAATGAATTAAACCATTGTTTAACTAATATTCCTTGTCATATTTGACCCAGTTATGAGAAATAAATAGATAAATAATTAATTATTTTATTTTTCTTTAGGAGTAATTAATTAATCACTAAATAGTTATTATTCCTTGTCAAGTTTGACTAAATCACCAAGGAATACTTAAATATATCATTATTTGTTTATTATTCCTTAACCATATTTCTTGAGATAATAAATAAATCATTTATTTATTTAAATTTCTAAATAAAAATATTTAATCAATTTAAATACTTTTTCCCTCCAACCAAATATAATAAAATATTCTAAATGGTTAACTCTAGAATTTGGTTAATAATATTTTATTATTTCCCATTATTCGATAATAACCTAATATTTTGTTATAAATATAAGGGTTTTACATTCATTGTTCACTTTTGATCATTTTCATTGTTGCACTCACTGTTGTAGCTCTGATTATTATCATTGTCGCACACCATCTTCTTTTTCATTTGAGTTCTCATTAAGCTCAAACATTTTTTTGTTTGCTGGTTTTTACACATTATAGAGGAGAGAGACTCTATAAAAGCTGAAGACATTGAGGATAGCCAAGAACCCATCCCATAAGGGCGGACTGGTAACATTATTTGTTCCCTTCATAGGTGTCATTTAATAAAACATATTCTTTATATATCTGGTTTCCATTGGATTATTGGAGTTACTTACGCTTATTTTTTGTATTTCATTATGTTGTTTAACTATTTTTGTTGCATAGATCAGGGCTTTGGCAGGTTTTGTTTCTATCATTTGTTGCAGATCTATATCGTTTAACAGCCATTTTTACTATTGAGGTTCTTTGTCATCCACAGTATAAAGTGATTTATTTTCGTACACTCTCAATAAGAAAAAAAACCCCAACAAGGTCAGCCAACCCTCGATAGTTGAAAGATAACCACTTCATGGGGGAATGGTAGATGGGGCATGTATGGCTCTAAGGACCCTTTCCAGTGATAGTTTCTTACCAGTTGTTATCTCTAGGCTCGCTCGGTTCACAGCTTTGGATATTTGAGACTTCCTTCCTCAGGTAATCTTGGGGATCCTAGACGAGGAGAGAGGTCCCACACTAGTCCCAAGATTAGAGAGGCTAACAGGGCCTGGGCGAGGATGGGATGTAGACCAGAGGAAATATTTGTTTCCCTGGCCCGAAATAGATGAGGTATCTCTGTGAGCATGAATAGAGGGTGAATAAGGTGGGTAACATACAAGGAGAGTCAGAACTAGGCAAGAAATAGGATCAAGATGTTGCATGGTAAGATGACAATGCGAAAGAGTAGCATCTAAAGACATCAATTGATCAGAAATAAGTGATATAGTATAGGAAGATAAAAGAGGTAAGGAGGAATAAATCCCCAGTGAGGTAGTAGCAGCATGATGGTATGTCATCATGTCGATGTCCTTATTGCGCCCGCTAGTAGGTTGAGAGATCTCCCTAACGACTTGATATTTTGCCCCGAAAGAAACCAGACCGGATGAGGCCGACATACCTTTGGAAGAACCTATTGTGGGAGTTTATCCGCCAAATCCCTGAACACCCACTAGGCTATGGTCCCGATTCTTCTGTAGAAGTGGACATAATTTATAAACATGACCCACCTAATGGCACCAGTGGCACCTGAAGGGTACCCCTTCATAGTCAAATATTTGATTTCTAATATTCCCTTTGTAATGTAAGATTAGGTTCTCCACCAACCCCTCACGCATATCCATAGAAACCAATATCATGGCATAGGTCATTCTACCAGTCTCTAGATAGGATTTGTCATATTCCAGATATTGATCCAGGTCATTTCCAATGAGGTGAAAGATGTCCCCGGACCAGAGTTGCATCGATAATCCTAGAAGACGTACCCATACCGGGCCTATGCCCAATTTCTCATGTTTAAGATCAAATAATGGATTCCAACGCTTTAAGAGAACCGAAGCCATCTCAATATTCTAGTAGAGAGTGAGGACCCAGCTGGCATGTTCTTCTTATGCAAATCTAAAGGTTAACCATTCCTTTTGTAGGATTCAAATCACTGGGAGGGTTTCCCAGGCCTGTCCTTAGATTTCATGTGCCCATTTACGTAGATGAGAGACAGAATAATTCCTTCCCCTGATTCTTCCAACCAAAACCCTTGCAATCGTCTCCATAATTTCGTCAAGGTGAATGTCATCACCTACCACCAATAATTGATTCTTGTCTTTACCCTTGGGACACTTTGTTTTCTTTGATTTCTTCTAGTGGATTTCATCAGACTCCTTTGTAGTTTTGCCCTCCTATGCAATCATCTCATCTATTTGATGATCGGAGCAAGCTTGAGATCCAAAATCACTACCAAAACCCACCCCAGGGGGCATCCTAGATACACTTGGAGATGTTTTCGGGTCAGAGAGGCTGAGGGAGGCTAGGGGAGCATCTCTGGTACTTCGCAAGGGAGGTGATGCCTCAAGTGCAAAGAGCCCAAAATGGGGTATGGAGCTACTAGGGTTAAGATATGACTCAGGAAAAAAAGGGTTGCAGGGGAAGAAGCCTCCAGGGATCGGGGTTCCGGGGTAGGCGACCAAGTGGCTGGAGGGTTTTCAGAAGAGGAGGTGAAGACCGTAAAACCACAGGAGGAAGAGTAAGAATATGGATCATGGAGGACAGTAGGGGAAAGAGAGTTGGCTACCGGCAAGGTCGACAAGGAGATGAATATTCTGAGTTGTGTGTCACCAGATGTCAAGATATTCTCCATCCTGAGAAGCTAATGTGGAGGGTTAGAATAGATGGAAGACTCTGGGATGGGATCTTCGAAATAATCAACAATTTCCTCATCCATCCTGAATAACCACTCTGTAAATTCCAAAAAACCCTTGAGAAACCAAATAAAAAAAACCTGCCTTCGAGAAACTGATGTTAGTCGGTCATAGCAAGAATTTCAGAGGATGTCGAGGGAAGAATAACAGGGTGAGTCAAGGCAAGTGCACTAGGAGGAGACCGTAGGAAAACCTATCATGCAGGTGAGGAAAGTGACAGGGTAGGGAGGAGACAATGGAACCCTAACCGTCGCTGGCAGGGAAGCCCTAATCACCTTCTAACAAAAAAACAGATCACACCGCAGAGCCATTCTGAAATCTCTATCGGACTCCAATATAATCAATTCATTATCATTTGACTAAAATTTAGATAATTCAAGTGAAGAACCAAGAAATACTAGAGGTTATCTGTTTTCATGGTTTTTGTACATGGTTGATTTTTTTTTTAGTTAATTATTTGTTACATTTTGCAAAAAAAAAAAAGACAAAGGATAGAGTACCTACCTTCGTTTGGGCCTCTGCGATGTTGGCGGGGTGGTTGGCGAAATTGATTTGAATGCTCCATTGCTCGGTCAAGCTACTTTTAAACTCTCAGTTGAGCTCCCGCGGTTTGTGCAAATGGCACGTGCAGACCACATGAGTGATATATATATATGTGTGTGTGTGTGTGTGTGTGTGTGTGTGTGTGTGTGTGTGTGTGTGTGTGTATGTAGATAAAGGCTCGATCGAGCCATTGATTTTTCCACCCAACTCCATGCTTTCACCCTTAATTAGACACTTTTGGAGAAGACTTTTAAGGGCAATATCTTTTCATCTTTTAAAGACTGGAATTGGTTCTTGAAGCTTATTGAATACATCTTTGGAGCAGCCTTGTTGAAGCATTGTTGAAGCTTATTGAAGACATCTTTGGAGCAGGCTTGTTGAAGCATTGTTGAGGCCTATTAAAAACATCCTTTGTAGCAACCTTTTTTAGAGCAATCTTGGAGCATTATTGAGGAAATTTTGAAAATATTGAAGAATCTCTTGTAAAGTTTTGGTTTGACCATGTTGGAGCTTGGGGTTGTTGAGAGGATTGGAGTCCTCATTTTTACCAAGCCAAAGCTTAGAATTGTTGAGAGATTAGTGTCCTCATTTTGACCAAGTAGGAGCTTGGATTTGTTCAAGGTTGGAGCCTTGAAAAGGTTAAAGATTTTGTTATATAGGTTGGGGCCTGATTTGTTGTAAAAATGATTGAAGTCCTCTCTATTTTTATTAGTAAAATGATTTTTGTACTATCTCTTGTGTTTTCGTTTATTTTGTGACAAAAATCTTAATTAACATAAAATAACAATTGAAATAAATATTAATTCACCCCCTTTCAGTGTTTCTAACCAATATATATTATATGTATTTGATTTACATACATTATTTACATAAATTCCATAAATCATGTATGTTATAACAATTATTTTCATATACATAGATTTACATATTTATTATATATAATTGTGAATTTGTAATTACGCTTTCAAGATATGTACTTACACTTTATCAATTTCTTTATTTAATAATTTTATTCTCACTTTAAATATATTACAATTTAAATTTCCTTTATTAATAGTTATGTTAACTTTAATTGATTTATCACTTTCATAAATATACTTACACTTTATAAATTTCTTTATTTAATTTTATTCTCACTATAAATATGTCATAATCTAAATTTCTTTTCTGATAAATATGTTAATTTTAATTAATTTATTTATTCCATATTTTCCTCTAACTTCAAGTTCACTTTTTATAATAATATTGTAATACTCAATGCGTTGGATAAAAAGTGACCGTTCAAAAGTAAGTTTGAAGTCTACTTAAAGTTTAAGCTTATTCCTTCTTTATCAAATTTTCCACGATAAGGAATTTGTGTACTATAATATAAATGCAATTTGTCTCGCTTTAAGTTTTATGAATAATTTAAAGAGAATTTGAATAAATTACGTACTAATAATATTGTCCATACTCTTGTTTTTATCTTTTAAATTTAATATCAAATGTTATAAAAAAAATTAAATCTTTAACATGAAATATTCATTAAATTTAATGGTTGAGAGGGTTTAAAGACATTAAATTTAATGGTGGAGAATTTGTGTGTTGTCTTAATAATATTTTTTGTAAAAATATTTAATATCATATAATATGTAAATTTTTCATTAAATGAAATGTTTGTCTTTGTAAATTTCACACATTTTAAGAGGTATGCATATGTTCACGTAGCATAACTTAGTCCAAAATGTGTAATATATATATATATATAAGCATGATATACATAGGGAGAGCTAAGTTCTTCACAATAATATTTTTTTTCATGCAAAAATATATTTCTTATTATTTTTCGAAGTTGGTGAAGTAATATTTCAATTGCATTTTGCAAACACATGTGTTCATGTAAGGTTTTTTTCAACTATTTAAATAAATTGAAAAACCAAAAGTACCCTTTTGAAGAGGACTTATAAATGAAGATAGTGGTATTTTTTGAAAAAAAATTGTTGTGTATATTTTACGATATTGATTTTTTATTCAACCTCTTTAAAACAGTTCAAAAAAATTCAAGCATTATGTTTAAAAGAAATTAGATGAAAAATATCATATGAATTTGAAAATTTCAAACTCATATACCATTGGATAGAGGATTCCTTCATGAATCCAATGTGATCAACTACGCCACCTGAGAACAAATTTAGCCCTAAGTCCACTAAGGTACAAAATAGAGTTGTAGAATATTTGCAAAAGGGGTGCTGAAATTGTTGATTTTAGGACTTGAGAGGCTTGATCGAGCGCCTAAATTTGAAATTAAATAGCTCGATCGAGGGTTTCATAAACCCTCGATCGATCCATTTACATGGTTAACAGGAGCTCGATCGTGCTATGTAGCTCGATTAAACCTCTATAAAAAAAAATGAATAATCTAAAATTAAATTTTTACGTCATTTTAAAATTCCAAATCTTATTAGAATTTTTGTTATAATGTCATGTAAAAACCTTATTAAATTTAATATTATATTAAAAAAACATTATTTTTATTATATTAAATTAAATGATAAACTGAAATTAATAAGAAAAATTAATATTAATATATTTTAATGTTAATATTAAATTTATTAATTTTGGATTAATATAACATTATTAACTTTAATATAATATAAAATTTCTTATATTATAGTATATATCAGCATGACCACATTAATAAATGTGGTTTATATATGTCATAGGCATCAACAAAAGAGTCATTAACACAAAAAGAGTCATAAAGCTGACTCAATATTTAATTTTATAAATATAACATAACATTCTACAAAATCAACAATTTTGACACCCCTCTGTAATTGTTGTTTTTTTATAGATATAACATAATAAAATATATAATATTTTTGAAATCTTGAAGTAATCATAAACTAAATCTACCTTTCAATAAATAAAACCTAAATAGTTTCAATTGGAAGACATGAAGCACTCTATGTATCTTTGATGGAGGTAGCTGGAATATTAATATTTTGGAAAATTATTATTTTCCCTCTAGGTGAATGTACAACACACCTTTGAAATATTACATATATATATATATATATATATATATATATATATATATATATATATGTTGTGGTTCACAGACACCCTGGTCAACAGGTAGCGCTACGTCCACAGAAAAATCTGGGTTGATCGACCTCGAAGGGAATCTAACCACACGGCCCACTAGCAAGGCCTGATCCCAAGGGCTTCGGGGAGATTGGACCCTGTGACCTCCTAACGGTGAGGCACTGATTTTTGACCAACTGAGCTAACCCTTGAGGCTATATCTATATATATATATATATATATATATTCAAAGTATTTTAAAAATTTTGAAAAATAGAGTGAGAGAGAGTGAGAGATAAGGGTAAGAGAGAGAGGGGGGGGGACACAAATATAGAGAGAGGGAGAGGAGGAGAGAGTTTCTAAGAAAGAGAGGGAACTCGAGAGATGGAGTTGGAGGAAAATACAAGGAAGGAAGAAGTTCAAGGCATATAGAGAGAGAAAGGTGGAGAGAGAGTGTGTATGATTGAGGTGAGATAGAAAGACAAATAAATACTCTAGATGGAGAGAAGGGGGAGAGAGAATGAGAGAGGGAGGGAGATAGTCAACAGAGTTGCATGATGAAGATTGAGAGAGAGAGAGTGAGTGGTGTGGGGGAGAGACAAAGGGAGGTGGGAGAGAAAGGAAGAGAGAGAGGAATTGAGAGGGAGGGGGAGAGAGAGATGGAGTTAGAGGAGGAGAGAGAGGGAGGTAAGAAGAAAGACATATAGCTCGAGAGAAAGGTGGACAGAGAGAGAGGGAGAGAGGAGAGTAGGAGGGAAGAAAGATAGAAGGGGAGATAGAGGTAGAGAAAGGGAAGAGAAATAGAAGGGGAGACAGAGGGAGATAAGGGGAAGATAGAGAGAGAGAGAGGGAGGGAGATATAGATAGATATGGAGAAACAATGCGTATGTTTACGAGGTGATATAGAGAGATGAAGAAGAAGAGACACAGGGAGATAGAGATATAGATGGAAGGGAAAGAGAGGGAAGAAGATAAATTCCCATCATATTTGAGTTTTTAAAAATTGAATAAAACTTAAATTTCCATCATAAGGAATTTATTGAGATACTTGGATAACTACTTGTAAATTTAGGAAAGTTGATACCATTATATAAAATTATAGAATTTTTTTCATATATTGTTGTTTGAACTTTATATTAAATTCCAATATGATTGACTTATATCATGTTATGACTAAGCTCTTGTAGATAATCTCAAAATAAATAATGTTGAATAAAACCTACTTGTTGTTTACATGACATCGTTTATTATTAAAATTGAATAAAACATATTTCAATCATATTTGTGTTTTGTAATTGAACCTTGACATAAGAAATTTATTGAAATACTTAAAAATATTGTCCATGAAATGGTATATGGGTGGGTCACAAAAATTCTCATATATATATATATATATATATGTATGTATGTATGTATGTATGTATGTATGTATGACTTTATAATTCAAATAATTTACTTTTAAAATTGTATTGTAATAACATACATGTTGATTGCACTAAAAGGCACTTTCTAAAAGTCAATATGAAGCATGATTGGAATTATTTCCATGTTCAGTATTAAATCGATACATGATATATCTTAGTTCATTTTAAGTATCAAAGTGACTTGCATCATAACTTTTAAGATTGTACTTATTTTCTTAGTGTATGAATCTGGAAATCAAAATTGAACATATATTTTACTAATAAAGTTATATTATATAACAAATCCATTTAAACTTCAAAAATTAATGAGCACCCATAAACAAGATTAATACAAATCCATAACTAAAATAGTGAATATAGGATCAGGTGCTCGGTATTTAACTCAAAAATTAAAGTTCTCATAATGGCTCTAAACCTAAACGACCGCATCCGTCTCGACAAAACTATCCTAACACAACTCATTTCACTGAAAACTGAGTTCGTGTGAGGAAGTTATTGAGTTATGTCCGCTTTATCAAACACGAGAAATTAAAAAAAAATCATAGTCACTGCACAGTCCAGACTGTATTGTTGATGTGGGAGGTGACTGTGCAAGGTCAATAGTGGTCAACATCCAGTCAGAGCTCGCTAAGTGTTAGATTTTGGTTGATTGTCAGGTGCGGTGACATGGCATATTTTGGTTGGTTAATGGAGGAGCAATGAGGAGGGGACAAGTGGCAAGCTTGGAGGCCTCCATGTGTCCCTCCCCAAAGGTTGGGCTATGGTGCGCATCAAAATATTTATGGAGGTGCTAGGGTTCAACCCCGCGACCTCCTCTGCACAGGCCAAGGACTTAACCATCTCTGCTACCCGTTGTGTCTTAACCATAACGTTCATTGCGTAAACTTAAAGTTCAATGGTTTATGGTTTGGGGGTTAGGAGGGAGCCAACCTGCGGGCCAGCCCCCTCCATGTGAACACATCACCTTAACCGCAAGCCCACAGTTTGGAGACCGTGCGGAGATTGCAACAACTGTCGGCTTAATGTAATGGTTAATGTCACTGTGTGACTACACCATGTCAAACCACCAGATTAACAGTTAGAGTAACCACGCAATTTGCACTAATCCGCAATTAATTGATAGTTAATCATGCTTAACTTTAATTAAACTCTAGTTTAATTCAGCTGAATTCTTGGAGGTACCATCAATTTCAGCCTTAACTCCAAAAATAATGAGCTTAATTGGAGTTCCTCCAGTTTTGGAGGAGGTTTTCTAGGGAAAAATAGTTTGGGTCATAACTAGAGCAAATTTTGACCAAACTGAGCTCAGGAAAAGGTGTTCCTAGCTAATTTCGACATTCAGAACACATTGAAACAGGTTTCAAGAGCAGTAGAGCTTTGTAAATAGCATTTTTCCATATTGAGTTAATATAGAGGCCTAAGCCATGGAAGATGGACCAAGGAGACGTAGCATAGGACGGGTGATCTCCTTCATCAAAACATTGTGTTAAGTGTTCAAATTAATGGTTTGCTATACTTTTCATTGTTGTTTTCCAACACTTGTTGATGCTATTTTTCTCATGTATTTCACATAAAAATTAATAAAATTTACCTGTTTACATCCACAAACAACCTAAGGCAACCTATGCAAAGGAAGAAATGGACAAGAATTTGTTTATAAATTTGTAATTGAAATTAGCACATGAAAACTAAAATTCAATCACAGATCAAGTTGGTATCAGAGCAAAGGTTTATTTTCTTGATTGCTTGAGTTCTGTGAAAGTAGGGTTTTAATGGTTGCAAAATCGTGATGCTTACAAGGTTAAAGTTGTAGAGAGGAGAAGGGAAATTGTTGGTTGTAACTCCTAAGGTAATGCCTAGAATAAGGAGAGCCACAAGGCCACAATCTCCACCGAAAGTTCCAATTCCAGCTGCACTTGAAACACCTCAAGTTTTTCCTTCAATTGTGGTTGAAGAGGTACAAGCAATACCAGAAACTGAGCTTGAATCCATAGCCATCATGTCAGGAGCAAGAGAGCTTGAAGGTATTTCTTAAAAAGAGGAAACATTCAAGAAAACTTTCTATAATTTAATTGAGATGGTTAAATTCCTCTATGAAGAGAGGAACACTAGAATGGATGGAGAGAGTTCTAAGCCTCCACATGGAGAAGGAAGCTTAGGAGATAAAAAAGATGATATGAAGGATTCAATGGTAATGGAGGAGAGCCTCCTCCATCTCCACCATATTCATCATCTTCCTCATCATCTTCATCATCCTCAACATCTCAAACAACAACATCTTCCACTTCTACCACAAAAACTGCCCATACTTATTCCCAAACTCCAAAAGGAAAATCTCCCTTACTCAAATTGGACATTAAGTTTGAAATTCCCATGTATAGTGGTGAGGTGAATGCAGAAAAGTTAGACAATTGGATTCGACAATTGGAGGTATACTACAGAATTCAGAACCTTCAAGAAGATGACATAAAGATCCAGTTGGCTTCATTGAGGCTTGAAGGAGCAGCATTAGTCTGGTGGGAAGCAAAGGCTCAAGAAGAGATGAGAATTCATGGTAAGATATCCATTTCTTGGGTTGAATTTGTTTCTGCAATTAAAATACAGTTTTATCCTTTAGCCTATTGCAAAAATCCATTATGATTTGGAAAAAATTTAGGCAACTTAAAGGCCAAACAGTCCAAGACTATATCCAGGAGTTTAGAAAGAGGGCTTTGTTGTTAGGAGTAAATTTGAATTCCCAAGATACACTGTTAAAATATATTGGGGGTTTACATTCCTATTTAAAACATACTATCCTTATGTTCAATCCAAGCAATTTGGATGAGGTATGTGTGCAAGCCATGCACCTTGAAGCAAGAGGAAAGAACATTCAGGAGGAGGGTAGTAAGAAGAAGCCTTTCAAGGGAAAGGAGAAGGAGAAGGGAGGAAAATGGAAGGGAAAGAAGAATGCAAGTGTGAAGAAAGAAGGGGAGAAAACCATATGCCAACATTGTTCCAAAGTTGGGCATGATGAAGCCCATTGTTGGAAATTACATCCCGAACTAAGGCCTAAGAAACAAAACAATAAGGGAAAACAAAAATGACCGCTACCACACAACATGATCTTGGATCAAATTCTGGTGATGAAACCATGATTTCAACCATGGTCACAAAAGGAAAAGAATTTGTTGCAAGCACTAGTTCCCACACAACCACAAAAACACTCCAAATGAAGAATCAAGAATAGAGTTGTTTCATGTAAGGGTAATTTCAAATCATACAAAAATTGATGCATTATTCTATAGTGGGTCACAATCAAACTTAATTTCAAAAGACTTGTTCAAAAATTTTAACGTTGAAACTCTACCTCATCATAAGCCATATCCATTGGGTTGGATAGTCAATAATGAAAATTTATAGGTTACAAGGAAGTGCTTATTCAAGTTCGCCATTACTGAAAAGTTCATTGATGAAGTTGAGTTAGATGTAGTTCCACTTGACATATCAGGAATCATTTTGGGTAGTCCTTATTTGTATGATAGGAAAGCAATATTTTATCGCCATGAGAACAAATACTTATTGCTCAAGAATGGGGTGGATTACATTGTGAGAGCCCATAGCAAAATGCTGAACATCTCTTTGGTTAATGCAGGGCATATGAAGAGACTAGTAAATGCAAGTATAAATTTTGTGCTTCTCATGATCAATACAAAGAATGATATTGATTATGAATATTTTGAAGGTTGTGATGACAAATTGAAATCTGATTTGTTTGATGTGGTAAGCAAGCATGGCGAGATGTTTAAGGAACCAAAGGGGTTACCTCCCAAGAGGGAAATTCAGCATGAGATACAGCTTCAGCAGGATGTTCCACTTCCAAATATTGGCATGTATCACATGTTGATTATGGAGAGCATGGAAATCAAGAAGCAAATTCAAGAATTTATGAACAAAGGTATCATATGCCCATCTACTTTTCCATGTGGTTCACCCATTGCCTTGGTGCCAAAGAAGGACGAGACTTGGCACATGTGTGTGGATTTCCATGCACTAAGCAAAATCACAGTAAATAACTGTTATCCACTCCCAAGAATTGATGATTTGCTTGATCAATTGAGGTGTGCAAAGTATTTCACTAAGTTAGACTTACAAAGTGGTTATCATCAAGTTAGAATAGTTGAAGAGGACATTTGGAAAACCACATTTAAAACTAAACAAGGATTTTTTGAGTGGCTTGTTATGCCTTTCGGTCTTACAAATGCTCCAGCTACTTTCATGAGAGTTATGAATGATGTATTGAGACCATTTCTAGATGACTTTTTCATTGTGTACTTAGACGATATTCTCATATTCAGAAAATCCATAGATGAACATGTCATGCATGTAAACAATGTACTTCATGTCTTGAGAAAATAACAGTTGTTTTTAAAGATGTCAAAGTGTGAATTTGGCAAGACTTCTTTACTGTATTTGGGACACATTGTTGGAGGAGGTGAGTTGAAGATAGACCCCTCTAAGGTTGAGGCCATTCTGAATTGGCCCAAGCCCAATATAGTTACAGAGGTAAGAAACTTTTTAAGGGTAGCACAATATTGGAGGAAATTTATTCCTAATTTTTCTTCCATTGCAGCTCCATTACATGCATTGACTAGTGTAAAGAAAGTCTTCCATTGGGGAGATGTACAACGGAAATCATTTGATGCGTTGAAGCAAAAGATCAGTTCAACATCAGTATTGGCTCTTCCGGATCTTAGACGGCCATTTGAGATTCAAATGCATGCTAGTGATTACACCATGGGAGCAGTTCTTATGTAGCATGGTAAGCCCATTTCATTTATTTTTGAAATTTTTAATGGAGCTGTAACTAACTAACCCACTTATGACAAAGAACTTTACTCATTTGTACAAAGTGTCAAAAAATGGAAACACTACTTGATGGGGAAGGAGACCATTATCCATACCGACCATCAACCATTCCAGTACTTACAGTCACAGTCAAAGTTGCAGCAATCATGACACTTTAGATGGATGGGTTTTCTACAGCAGTTTCATTTGGTCATCAAGTACAAAAATGGAAACTACAATAAGTTTTTATTCCACAAGGATAAATAAAAAGTATCATAAGGGAGGCACACACTTCATTGATTTCTGGACACTTTGGTGTAGCCAAGACAATAGCAAATCTCCAAAGGTATTATTATTGGCCACACATGTTTGATAATGTATCTCATTTATAAGAGGATGTTCTTTGTGTGCACCAAGTAAGCCTAGCAATAGGAAACTAGGATTGTACACTCCACTTCCAGTACCTTCATGTCCATGGGAGAGTATCTGAATGGATTTTGTAGGAGGTATTCCATTGTCAAGGAAAGGTCATGATTACTTATATGTAGTTGTAGACAAGTTCAACAAAATGTGTATACTAACACCATGTAAAAAGAAAATTATAGCTAAACAAACAGCTCATCTCAAATATTGATGGAAGAGTGATCAGGATGGTGATCCGAATCGACGAGAGAAAAGGGTAGCGAGGCTCTGCAAGCTCAGCCATGGAACCCTACTGACAGGGGTTTGCAGGCCGATCTACGGCCCTGTGAACCCCCACATACCCGTACCCATCTCCCGGTTTTTTTATTAGCTTTCGAGCCGGCTTTCGGATCCCCGCGTCCCGTGACTCCCTTACCTTTTTTACCTTGGCTCCCTCGTATCCGCCTTTTTACCTTGGATTTTTTACTCCACTGTTTAATCTGCCCTCCCCGCATCGGAACGGAGCCTCCCCCACAGATCGGCCGACAGCTCGAAGGAGTCGTTTTCACTGTTAACGGAGAGCGTGACCTTCAGCAAGAACATTCACCAGCACAGCTCAAACGGCTACCCCCGCTGTCGGTGCCAACGCTAAACGGTTACCAGGTTTCGAGGAGAATTCTTTCGGGCGGTTACCAGTTTTACGAGGAGGGCACCCTGCAGCTGTCGACATGGATTCTGAGGAAGTGGATTATTCGGAGTCCCCGCTGGCGGAAAGCTCCATCTGGTGCTCCACGTTTTCTTCATCAGGAGGTTTGCACAGTGGGAATTTATCTGCTAGTTTTGAGCATCTGTCGCCCACTATTGACCCGTCGCTCCCCACCTCTCTTTACCCTGGACAGCCCTCCTCCTGGAACTCCTTCGCGGTCCCCTCACCGGCTTCTTTGGGTTTCCTGGCGAACTACCTACAATCCTCCCCGATCGGAGTTTCCCCCCAAGCGCCGGATTTACCCTCCCTCCCCCCTCTCCCGATAACCTCTTCGGAGATCCCGTCCCTCTCGGCAGCAAACCCTCCCCTCTCGGTTTCAAACCCTCCCTCGGCCCCACCCGCTCCCTCCGGTAGCTATCACGCGGTCCCCCCTCTCCCTGAAGCCATCCCCTCTTTTGGGACTAACCCTCTCCCCCCCCCCTATTCCCCCCCCCTGAGGGCTCTCAGGCTACTGTCAATCCAGGCCGCATGTCATCCCGCCCTGCCAAGAAGCAGCGTTGTTTCAAATCCACTGCGGAGGACGTTTTCCTGCGTCTGGAAGAGGATATCCAGTGGGGAGACACCATGGATCTGGCGGACTGTGTTCTTGTGGGCCGGATTAGAGGCAGACACACCTCGGCGGAAAAAATTAAGCAATGGGCGACCGAGATATGGGGGCAATACCTCGCGGAGATTCCATCGGTTCAGACGTTTGTGCGAGGATGGTTTGCGCTCATATTTGCACGGGCGGACCACACGAGTTGGGTTCTTTCTTCGTTTTGGCACTTTGAGAAAGCCTCGGTCCTCCTCAAGCGGTGGACGCCCCTTTTCGACCCGGAGACGGAGCTGTTAGGCATCGGACCAGTTTGGGTCAGACTACCGGGCTTGCCCCTGCAGTACTGGTCGGAAGATATCTTCAAGAGAATTGGGAATGCGCTCGGCACCTTCATGGAAACAGATAAATCCTACATCTCGACGGGCTCAATGGCATTTGCTAGAATCCTAGTGCACATGGACACCAGAGGGGGAGTACCTGAAAATATCACTATTCAATGGAAAGCCACTTCAAGGAAGCAGAAACTGGATTATGAGGGTATCCCCTACAGATGCAGAAGGTGCCACCAGGTGGGACATCTATATAAGGACTGCCCCCTCCTCCAGAAGACCCAGCAGACAGCTACGGGCCAGGATCTACCCTCCACTGAAGGGATTCCTGACCCTCCGGCAGCTATGGCACCAAGAACGGACCATATCATCACATCGGACACGGTGGAAGCGCCTCCAGCTCCTCGCCGCAAGAAGCAAGCCTCGAACGCGGCCCGGCCTCCATCTCCTCCTCTGACGCGTTCAAAAGTTGCAAAGGCAGTGGTCTTCTCCTCGGGTATGTCCTCTACTTCGTCTGCCTCTGTTTCACATTTTGCAACATTGAGTTTATCTTCCGCTGGCATGCCCCCCCCCTATAAGACTCCCCCCTCCCTCATCCCCGTCTGCCCAGGACCTGGTTAAGGTTGCTTGCACCCCCCAGCCCCCCCCCCCCGGCTCGCTATATGTATCTTGCCCTATCCCTAGGCCTACTGGCCTACCCTCATCCTCCTCGTTCCCCTTTCCCCCCCCCTCCTTCCCCTCGCCTTCCCCCTCTGTAAACTCTTCCCCGAGATATCCTACCCGTTCGACCACAAAGCTGAAAGTCTCGGACTCCATTGGGATGTCGGTAGAACCCCAATTCCTCTCTCCCAAGCAGGGGCGCGGTCGACCTTCCTCAAAATCGATTGCTCAGAAACAAACGGAGGAAGAGGTCCTCCTTGGCAAACAACAAACACTTCACAGGGCCCTTAGAGCGCAGGACACCCTCCCCCACCCCCCTCCATGAAAATCTTGTCCTTCAACTGTAGAGGGTTGGCCAGCCCGGATAAAAAATCGGCCCTGAAGCGTCTCTTACTCACAAACCCTGTGGACATCATCTTTTTACAAGAAACCTTATGCAAAGCGGACTCTGCATCCTCCATCCTTGGCTTATGGCTGCCTGGGTGGACCTTTACAGCCATTGATGTATCAGGCCGCTCTGGAGGCAGCGCTATGGGCTTCAAGAACAACTCTATTTTGCTAAAAAACATCTGGGGCGGAGGGGGTTTTCTGGGGGCAGATATATACTCAAAAGACATGGAAGAAAACCTTAAAATTATAAATGTTTATGGCCCCTGTCTAAACAGAGAGCTTTTCTGGCAAAAGCTCCTTGGCTCCCCACTTCTCCAAGCTGATAACATTATACTGGGGGGAGATTTAAATTTCTCAATAGGTTTTTCTGAATCATGGGGACATCTGGCACAAATTGACCCCCTCTCTGATTTCTTTGGGCAACTGCTAGAAGATCATCATTGGATTGATCTCCCTTCTGCAAAACTCCAATACACTTGGAAGAACAATAGAACAGGGGACCAAAGCCTAGCGAGAAGGCTAGATCGGTTCATCATGAAGGAAGGGCTCTGCACCCAATATCCTATATCTCGACAATGGGTGGGAAGTGGAGGGATCTCGGACCATAGACCCATATTTCTGGAATTAGAAGCAAGACAACAGGCCCAAAACGCCCCCTTCAAATTCAATGCAACTTGGCTCCGGGATCCTACTTACATCAAATTGATAACGGACTTCTGGAAAGCACATCCGATTCCTGAGAATGTGGACCCAGCCACGGGCTTTGTTAGGAACCTCTCAGAAATCAAAGTGATATCAAGAGAATGGGCGAAATCGAAGAGAAAACAGGATGATCAGACTATATCTCTGGCGGAACAAGCAATTGAGGTTCTTGAAGCCAACTCAGATGGAACTTTTTTATCCCCCGATCAGAAATCCTTGTATGAAGACCTAATCAAAAGGAGGACCCTGATTCTCAGAGACAGGGAGGACTCCTGGAGACTAAGAAGCAGAGCCATATGGCTCAAGGAGGGGGATGAGAACACAAAAATTTTCCACCGTTTTGCAAATGGGCGAAAGGCGATCAACACTATCTGGGAGCTGCAAGATGAACAAGGACATCAGGTTAGCAGTCAAGGGGAACTTGCTTATCTAGCCTCTTCGCACTTCAGGAACATATACAAAGCTCCAGGGCAAGCAAATCTGTTAGAAATAATGAGGGTTGCAGAACTATTCCCCAGATTTGTGGATGAGGAAGACGCGGGGGATCTCACCAAAGATATTTCATTGGAGGAACTGGAAGCCACCATCAAAGGATTCCAAAAGGACAAGAGCCCGGGACCAGATGGCTGGACCATTGAGTTCTATATAGCTTTTTATGAGCTGTTAGGACAAGACCTTCTCAAAGCCATCAACCACTGCTGCCTAAATGGATCAATCCCCTCAAGCATCAAAGCCACCTTCATTGCCCTCATCCCCAAATCTGATAAGCCTGTGTCTTTTAATGAATTTAGGCCTATCTCGCTCTGCAATTGTCTCTATAAGATATTGGCCAAAATCCTAGCAAACAGAATCAAGCCCATCCTCTCAGCCAATATTTCCTCTGAACAATTTGCTTTCCTCCACAAGCGCCAGATCCATGAAGCTATTGGTATAGCACAAGAGCTTCTTCACTCTATGCACAGTAAAAATCTGAAAGGAATGATCCTCAAGGTGGATCTCTCAAAAGCCTTCGATAGGGTAAACCTGTTATACATCAGAATGCTCCTCACCCACTTGGGCTTCCCTTTCCTCTTCATTAAAAGAATCATGAGCTGTATCACAGATGTACCTTTCAGTGTCCTCCTAAATGGCTCCCCCACCCCTTTCTTCACTGCTGAAAGAGGCCTCAGGCAAGGCTGCCCCCTATCCCCCCTCCTTTTTTTACTCATTATGGAAGGGCTAAGCAGGTTGATTGCATCTGAACACAGAAGGGGACGCATAAAAGGGATCAAAATCACGGACAACTGCTTCCTTACACATCTTCTGTTTGTAGATGATGTTCTGATCTTCTTAAATGGAAGTATGGCTGACTCATCGGCATTACAACATGTTTTTGATCTCTTCCAGAAAGCAACAGGGATGGTAATAAATGTACAAAAATCTACTCTAACGGCGTTTGGTTGCTCCCCACAAGAAGTCATCTACACAAAAAATCGCTTTCCTTTTCAGATTCACCCTATGGAGGAAGGACTGAAGTATCTGGGCTTCAGGGTAAAACATGGAGGTTACAGAATTGCAGATTGGATATGGTTAATCACAAAAGTGGAGAAAAGGATCAATGTCTGGTACAATAGATACCTCACAAGGGCAGGCAGACTCACTCTTATAAAAGCAGTGCTGGAAGCAACGCCGGTGTACTGGATGTCCCTGGCTTGGATACCACGAGGGATCTTAACTAGGCTACAAAGAATTTGTTGCAGATTCTTATGGAAGGGATCAAAACAAGGAAATCTCTATGCCTGGGTTAAATGGGACACCATAGCTAGACCAAAAAAATGGGGAGGATGGGGAATAAAGAGACTAGATTTATTTGCAAATGCTCTGGCTGCAAAATTGGGATGGAAACTTCTCACATCAAATAGCCTCTGGCAGAAAGTAGTGATGGAAAAATATATTGCTCCGGAAAATATATTCAGCTGGATTCGGAGGGAACACAGGGGAAGTGGAAGACACTCCATCATATGGAAAGCAGTCCTAAATTCTCTTCCCCTTATTCGGGAGGGACTGACATGGAGAATTAAACAGGGAAACTCTGTCCGCATAGGCGTCGACCCCTGGATTGGGTGTGGAAACATGCAAAGTCTATCTGGGCAGCTCCTAACACACCTAAGGGATCAAGGTGCCACGCATATTGTTCACATTGCAGACCAAGAAAACTCCAGTTTTCTCCATCAGGCCTGGAGGACCTCACAAGATCTCCTTATACCGGAACAATGGAGACAAGAATGGGAATCATACACAGAGGCTCTCACTCAAGCTCACATCAGGATATCGGAGGGAGATGATGAGATAGTCTGGGCTCTAGCTAAAAATGGTTCATACTCCCCAAAGGAGGGATACCTGCAGCTTATGCAAACTCATCAGCCAGAAAACTCTCAGCAATGGTGGAGAACAATTTGGCATCTAAAAGCAGCCCCCAGGACGAGGCTTCTTATGTGGGCTATTCTATTCAACAAGATTCCTACTGGGGCAAACTTGAAAAAAAGATCCTTCTATGGACCTTTCTGGTGCCATCTATGCAGAAATAATGATGAAGATACTGAACACCTCTTCCTTACCTGTCCGGTTGTACAAGAACAATGGTCTCTCCTCTCCTCACGTTCCCCCTCCCTCCACCAATGGCATGGCCAATCCATTTTTGAGGCTTGGAAAAACTGGCAGGAACAGCACTCTGGAAAAGACAAGAATATCCCTCTTCTCATGAGCTGGTCGATATGGATAGCAAGAAACCGTGCAATTTTTGACCAAAAACCTCCACACTGGCCTATCATTATTGCCCACATATTTGCAGACCTTGCTCTCATCCCTGACGATCCTCCTCCAGCCCCCCTCGGACCATAACCCCAGAACTCATAGATAAATCTATCCCCTGGGCATACTTTGATGGTTCAGCCCAAGAGGAAGGCTGTGGGGGGGGAGGCCTCCTTTATCTGCGAGAAAATCACTATTTCACGCTCCAAATTCCCCTGGGAAGAGGCACAAATAACTTCGCTGAGCTCTCCACTGCAAAACACCTTATTTCTTTTGCACTTGAGAAAGGCTGTTCAAAACTTCAACTGTTTGGAGATTCAAAGATTGTATGCAATTGGCTCACCAAAAAATCATCTTGCACTACTTTCTCTTTGAGACACATTCTGGATGAGGCACTCAGACTAACATATGCTTTTGAAAAATTTGATTGTCGCCATATATACAAGGAGCGCAACACTCGGGCGGACCACCTATCCAAGCAAGCAGCGCAGAGGCAAGAAGAGGACTGGTTAATACAAGAAGATCTGGATGGAACCTACTTTCAACACTATCACAGACCCTTTGATGACTATTAGGCTCAAAGGGATGCTCATATCTGAAAGGGGTCCCAACATGCACAATTTACAATTTTTTCTTTTCACATGTTTTTATATATAAATGGTTTTATAAGACAGTATGGACTATGGTGGACAATCACAGCTATTTTGATGTATTTTTTTTGGGCAGCGAGCTACAGCTGCACAGCAATGACTGAAACAATGGAAAACATATCTTGTATATGTTAATTTTCTCTGCTTTCTTTTTGGATATATACCTCTCCAAACTCCCTGCGTGGATAAACAGTTTGGGGAGAGGAATGACTACTGTTTATTTTATCTGGTTTAGTTGTTTTGGAACAATTAACAGTCTCTTTTAGAAGTTTTTTTGAGAGGCAACCAGCCTCAGTATGCATATGCTCAGCATCTACAAAATGTAATTTCTTTTGACTTAATAGAAATTACGACTTTTTCTACGGGAAAAAAAAAAAAAAACAGCTCATCTTTTCTTCCAAAAAATTTGGGTTCATTTTGGTCTTCTTACTTCCATTGTAAGTGATCTAGATTCTCTATTTGTTGGGAATTTTTGGTCAAATTTGTGGGACATAATGGACACAAAGTTGAAGAAGATTACAACCTTTCATCCACAAACAAATGGAAAAATCTAGGTGGTTAACCGAACGGTCATTCATTGTCTTAGAGGATATTGCAGCAAACATCCCAAGTTGTGGGATGAATAGTTGCATTACATACAACATGCATACAACAGGGCAAAAGTTATTCCACAAACACATCGCCATTTGAGGCATGTTTGGGTACTTGCCAAGATCGCCATTGGACTTCATCTTTGAGAAAGATGTCTCCATCCATGGTCATAGTGACATCGATAGGGCAAGGAAGTTCATAGAGCAAATTCAGTTGATACCTCACACAGTGCAGGAACAACTGGAAAAGAGTCAAAGCAGCTACAAGGCAAGGCATGAAAAACACCGTATTGATCACAATTTTCAAGTTGGAGACGAAGTTTAGTTATATATTAGTAAAGAGAGACTTCAAGGGGAAGGTAAAAATATTAAGCCAATCCATTATGGTCCTTTTAAAATTCTAGAAAAACTGGTAACAATGCATTTAAGTTTGAATTGCCTCCTTATATGCAAATATACTCTATTGTTAATGTTGAGAATTTGAGATTGTTTGAGCCTCCTTTGATTGATTATCAAGGAGAACATGTTTAGCTGCCATCAATAGATGATTTCTTGCCAGAATATCTTGATGAACTTCAATAGGATCTCATGCTTAACAGAAGAACCAGAACTTCGAAGAGAGGGAATGTCGAATACCTTAGAGTGGGACTCAAGGGACAAAAGCCTTCTCAAGCCAAATGGTTGCAGATCGAGAAGTTGAGGGAGTTGTACCCTCACCTGTTGAACAATTGATAATATCTTTTGGGGTCCAAAAGGCTTCCAGTGGGGAGGAATGATCAGGCACTCAGTATTTAGCTCAAAAATTGAAATTCTCATAATGGCTCGAAACCTAAAAGACCACATCTATCTCGGAGAAACGATCCTAATGCAACTTGTTTCACTGAAAACCGAGTTCATATGAGGAATTTATTGAGTTATGTCTGCTTTGCCAAACACGATAAATTTTAAAAAAAATGCATAGTCACTGCACAGTCAGTAGTCCATACTGCTGACGTGGTAGGTGACTGTGCAAGGTCAACAGTGGTCAACATCCAGTCAGAGCTCACCAAGTGTCATGTTTTGGTTCGTTGTCAGGTGCAATGACGTGGCATATTTTGGTTGGTTAATGGAGGACCAATGAGGAGGGGACAAGTGGCAAGCCTGAAGGCCGCCATGTGTCCCTCCCCAAAGGTCGAGTTATGGCGCGCATCAAAATTTTTATGGAGGTGTCGGGGTTCGATCCTACGACCTCCTCTGCACAGGCCAAGGACTTAACCATATCCAATACCCATTGTGTCTTAACCATAATGTTCATCACATAAACTTAAAGTTCAATGGTTTATGGTTTAGGGGTTATGAGGCAGCCAACCCGTGGGCCAGCCCCTTCCATGTGAACACATCACCTTAACCGCAAGCCCACAGTTTGGAGACCACGTGCAGATTGTAACAACCGTTGGCTTAACGTAATGGTTAATTTCACTATGTGACTACACCATGTCAAACCGCCAGATTAACGATTAGACTAACCACACAATTAGCGCTAATCCATAGTTAACTGATAGTTAATTACGCTTAACTTTAATTAAACTCCATTTTAATTCAGCGACATTCTTTGTGGTACAACCAATTTCAGCCTTAACTCCAAAAATAGTGGGCTTGACTGAAGTTCCTCTATTTTTGGAGGAGGTTTTCTAGGGAAAAACAGTTTGGGTCATAACTGGAGCAAATTCTGGCCAAATTGAGGTCAAGAAAAGGTGTTCCTAGCTGATTTCGAAATTCAAAACACCCTTAAATAGGTTTCAAGAGCAGTAGAGATTTGTAAACATTAGTTTCTCCATATTGAGCTAATACAAAGGCCCAAGCCATGAAATCTGGACCAAGGAGATGTAGCCCAGGAGGGGTGAACTCCATCAAAACACTATGTTAAGTCTTCAAATTGATAGTTTGCTATACTTTTCATTGTTGTTGTTCAACACTTGTTTTTTATGCTATTTTGCTCTTGTATTTCACATAAAACTTGATAAAATTTACCTGTTTACATCCACAAACAACCTAAGGCAACCTATGCACAAGAAACAATGGACAAGCATTTGTTTATAAATTTGTAATTGAAATTAGCACAACAAAACTAACATACAATAAGAGATAAATACATGTATCAATAAACTATCCCTATGAAAATATATACAAATTTCAAATATCACATGAACATCCATAAACTGAAATAATAAGCATCCATAAAATAAAATAATGTCCATGATGTACATTCATAAATTGTCCATGAATGAAAATATACAAAGTCTATATCACACATGTGAATATGCCATATGAAATGAGCCTAAAAATATACAAACTATGACACTCTAAGTACCACCAGAACTCCTATGTGAGTTATGTCGTGCAAGGTAAGTGTCCATAAGTTGGTACTGCAATATAACACATTCAAATTCAAACTAATTAGATCATTATTTGTACAAAATAAACAATATGGAAATAAATTATATTGAACCACATTTTTAATTACATATATACATGAATCTACTAACCTCATTCGAGTCCAAATGCAAGTCCGATAGGATGGGGGTCTGATCATGAATCTAGGTTTGGTGCTCCCCTACCTGTGGCTCGATGATTGGGGCCTGCATCAATGGACCTGCATCATCAGTGCCTCTAAACCTAGCATCCCACTCATGTCTCCACATAACATTGGCATCAACAACACTCTACATATGGGCCTATGTACACAATGGCAAGGACAAATTATAATTAGTCTACAAATTAATTAGCATATTTATGTAACTTAAAAAAAGAAAAGGTTGAAATCTTAGGAATAAAAAAGTTTACCTAAACTGTTGGTCCCTATGGTTGTACATACTGACTATCCTCCACATTAGTTAACATATTATAAGGTGCAAGTGGAGGTGAATCCATGGAAACATGTTGTGGTTCAGGATGCCCTAGATGATCAAATACCTCATTGGATGTCCTCATAAGCTCATCCATGTAACTAGGACACGTCTACATGTTATCATGAACTTATTAATATAAATGCAAACTAATAGAACTAGAAATTTTAATATAATGATTATGCATAATTTGACAATAAGAGTCAAAATTTTCATATATATATGTACCTAGTCTGTGTCACATGGGCCATGCACCCTCCAAGTCTCACGTATGGCATCACGATACATACATGTATGTGTCAAAAGTTGATCAAAGGGTAAACTTGTGAGAAATTCACCATCATATAAGGGCACTGGTGGGTCACGAGGAAGTGGTAGTGGTATCCTAATCACTCCATGTAATGCAACATGTGCACTAGCCAATGACGCATGCATGTTGTTTGCAATAGTATCCTATGTCTCACCACTGAGTTGCGACAACTCCTCTAGCTCTCCAAGTAATACCAAGCTTCAAGACAGTTGTGGCAAGAATCTCAGAGGTGGTGGTACATGCCTAGGGTCCCTACGAGCCCCATCGCACTCATAGGTACATCCCATGCCAGTACCATAAAAATGAGATCCAATATTAATGTAATCCAACCTCATATGTAACACAAACTTTGCATATAAATGTTTAGAAAAATAAATGGTGACCTGGTCATGGTTGGGGAACTTGCCCCAAGCTCCAATGAATCTATCATACATGAAAGGGGTTGCATGAACATTACTAAAATATTTCAGTGGGATCATACCTTTATGTCTAGCAGGGAGATTTAAAGGGATGTCAAACAACTCCCCCCAAACAGCAATGTCCTTGGTGGCCTCTTTCACCACCTCCCAATAATCTGGGCCTCTAACCTCATGCCTCTTAACCCTATGTATGAACTATAATATGTGGCTATGTGGGCTCGACCTCCAGTATGTCTTGATCAACCTAGTCATGTTATCTAGCGTCAAAGGCAATGCAAGAAGAGTCAGTGAATTGGTAGGGATATTTTATATCTTTGTTGTGATCCGTTTATGACAGGTCATGACATCCTCTAATGTTATCTGAGTTGTATCATCATCCCACGAAGGGATCGATTTTTGACTTTGATCCTCAACTTCGGCATACTGAGGACCTTTAAATCATTGATATAATTTAACTATATATAATTAGCAAACTAGAAGCAAAATAACATGTACATTAAATTCAATCACATCAGTTGAAGACAATTTAAAAATTAAAGACAATTTCAAGATGTAAACACATAAAGTTTAAAGAGGATCTAAAAATGCATGAGGTGTACCTGAAATGGGTGAAGAAGGTCCATCTGATGTAGCATGGTCATGAACAAAGACAGAAACATTTCCTCTGACACTCCGACTAGCATAAGAGGCAGGCTCTACAATGGCAACATGAACTCTCGTGGGCTATGTGATCTATCACGAGCCTGACCATGTATAAGAGAACCTCTCACATTATGATGGCCTACAGTTGGGGTGCATATATGGGATGCCTAAACATATTACATATAATACATATAAATAAATCCAAGAAAAAAATGTTGACAAAAAAACCATTTCTAAACTCGAGCAGAATAATCTAGCCTGAAGTCCTAAGCTTTAGAGTCCATTTTTAATAATTTATCAACCAAAGCACATTGAGTTCCATGTAAACACAATTGAAAGAAGTGATAATGGTTGGTTTTATGATTTTCTAAGATTTTCTCAAGGGTTTTTTGTGGTTTTCGTAGTTTTTGTATGGTTGTTTGTTTTTTTTTAATTAATTGGTTTGCATGATTTTTGTACATGGTTGTTCTTTTTAAATTAATTATTTGTTACATTTTGAAAAAAAAATAAGAAAGACAAAGGATAGAGTACCTATCTTCGTTTGAGCCTATGTGATGTTGGAGGGGTGGTTGGCAAGATTGATTTGAACGCTCCATTACTCGGTCAAGCTCCAATAACCTCGTTCGAGCTACTCTTAAACTCTCGATCGAGCTCCTGCGGTCTGTGCAAATGGCGTTCATAGACCGCGGGAGTGGTATATATAAAAAAGGGCTCGATCGAGCCCTAAAGCTCGATTGAGTGTTATAGCTTGACCAAGGGTTAGTTTTTAACCCTCAATTGAGATACCTTTTTAGCACCCAAGGAGCTCGATCGAGTGCTTAAAAAAGATTCGATCGAGCACTTACATGGCTCGATCGAGCCATTGTTTTTTCCACCCAAACACGCCCTCTTTCACCAAAAAGTGTAATCCAGTTCCATGCTTTTTCCCTCAGTCTAACACTTTTGGAGAAGACTTTTGAGGGAAATTCCTTTGCATATTTTAAAGATTGGAATTGGTTCTTAAAGCTTATTGAAGACATCTTTGGAGCAGTCTTGTTGAAGCACTGTTGAGGCCTATTAAAGAAATCATTTGGAGTAACCTTGTTGAAGCACTGTTGAGGCCTATTAAAGACATCCTTTAGAGTAACCTTGTTGAGAGCAATCTTGTAGCATTATTGAGGAAATTTTGAGAATTTTTGAAGTATCTCTTGTAAAGTTTTGGTTTGACCAAGTTGGAGCTTGGAGTTGTTGAGAGAATTGGAGTCCTCGTTTTTTACCAAGTCAAAGCTTAGAATTGTGGAGAGATTGGAGTCCTCATTTTGACCAAGTAGGAGCTTGGATTTGTTCAAGGTTGGAGCCTTGAAAAGGTAAAAGATTTTTTTGTACAGGTTGGGACCTGATTTGTTGTAAAAAGAATGAGTCCTCTCTATTTTTTTTTTGTAAGGTTAGGCATTCTTCATTCCATAAACATCAAAATACAATTAAACTAGAGTTTGGGTGGCTGGCCTGCCCGAGGGAAACCAGACCGCCACCTTTTGGCTTGAAAGCCGGACCAAAATTTAAAAATGTTTAACTCTTTCTTCCTATCATAACCACTGTTCTACTTATTCAAAGCGAGGCTAACTACTGTAACAGAGAAAGGTACCCAGATATAGTTCAAATTCATTACAAAACAGTATAGAAAATAAACACACCACTAATCTTCATCCGACAGATTCACGGGGCTGGCTTAGAGTCGTTGTCACCCGGCTTCGGGATCTTCTGCTCAATGGCCCATTTGAGCTCCAGCGTCAATTGCTCCATGTTTTTTAGCAGCAGATGGTTTCTGGAAACTTGAACTTGGACCGTCGCAAGTTCTTTCAAGAGAATGTTCTTTATGGAGGTTGATTCTTCCGTCAGTTGGCATTTGAGGAGTTCCTCTGCTTGCTTGCGTTCTTCATCTTCCTCTTCGCGCACCGCTTGGTTCAACTCCATGGCCCTGCCAACCACATGCTTCATGATCCAGTAGAATTGTAATGTTCTATTGAATAATGAGTCTCTGCCTCTGGAAGTGCCTGGGTCGGAGATTATAGCCCAGTCCTCATGGGGGATCTCCTAGTTCGCACTTATTTCCCTCAGCTTGCGTTCCCATTCATGGATGAGAGCGTGGACCTTAGGAGAAATACCAGTCATGTACCCGTCAATCAGGTGAAGTAGTTTATCGAAGTCAGGCTTCCTGCCTCTTTTATTAGGGTGACTACTGGTGCTGGCTTCCTTCTTCTGTTTAGGAGTGGTATTTCTTGGAGCCATTTTCCCTCTGGTCCTACCTGTTACAACAGAAAGCCGAGAGTTAGTGTAAGAGATATAGAACCTGGTCGGGGTTTGGTCCATTTTGGCGACGAGCTTAGCATGGGAAGTCTCACGTGACATTAGAACAGGGCCATTATGTTCACGTTGGTTAACGACCCGCCACCTTCTTACATGAGTTCGGAGATCCCCCCAACCAAAAGAGCAAAGAGACTAGACGGCCTTGGTCAGCGGAGGGGAGGAACAGAATTGAAGCCAAGCATGGTAGAAAACCAGAGAAAAGAAAATAACAGGGGTGCTAGGACCCTCCAGAAGCATGGCGAAACCTGGCGAAGCCCCCCAAACTGCCTGACTCTTGGAGCAGGACATAGCACTACCATAAATCAAATCTTCCCCATCCAGGGACTGGGAAAGGAGGAACCAGAAGGAGCCCGAGGGACCTTTAGCATCGCAGCGATAGGGGGTCTGCTTACAGGGGCAAAGCATATCCAGCCAAACCAAGAGACCAGAAAAACAAGCATGCATGCCTGAGGGACAAGGACAGAAGGAAACCCTTTTCTTGTTGAGGCCGATGAGGAGGGTTGGTCGCAGAGATGAGTAGGCATCTCTCCGTTCTTTGTCATTCTTCTTGCTGATCGGAATGAGCCTGCCATCTGTTTTCTCGGGTTTATTAACTCGATGTCGTGTCGAGCATGCCGCCACTTGGCTTATAGAAATTCCAGCCTCCGCTTGTCCATTTATTTTTCCGTCACGCCAACCGGTTTTTCCATCTCGGAAAGTGGCGTGGATTGTCCTTTCCACTTCATGCATCATCATTCCTTTCTCTGTCCATCTGCTCTTGCCGTAGCCTAACTTGACTCCTGTTTCCACCTTTCGTCCTTCCCCTACTCATTATCTCGAGTTCCGGAGCTGGTTCTAGATTTTTCTTTAATGATGCCTCAGCTCGCATGTCCCCTCCACTTGCTCGGCCATTCTGGTCATGCCCCGTCACCTTCTTTTCATGTGCCTGCCTTACCCCTCTGCCCTTTCCCACGTAGGAGCTATCCGAGCCTTGCTGATGAGGATTATCTCCGCCTCCGCTGCGTGTCGCCTGATCTTGGTCATTCGTTTTCCCCATGCTTTTCCTTCCTGCATCATCGTTTAGAAGTTGCTGGAGTTGGTTTTTCTCCTCCTGATGCAAATGAGGCAGACCCTCGCTATCAATTTCCTTGCCCCGGTTCCGGCAGCCCCAATTCGCAAGCCAATCTGCCGGCTTGTTACCTGTGCGCCTGGTGTGGGTTGGGAGGAGATAGTCAATTTTTGGAATGAGCTTTCCAATTTCGCTTACCAGCCAAGCGGTTCTCCAGCTTTTGCTGATTCTTTCCGCTGGAATTTGCTTCTGGAGCTTCCTGACCATGTCAATTACCAGCTTTGAGTCCCCCTCGATTTGGAGTCATTTAAAGTTTTCCCGAAGAGCTATTTCCAGTCCTCTTTTCAAGGTGTGCAGCTCTGCTTCGTTGTTCGAAGCTTCTCCACAGTCCATCGCGAAATTTCTAAGAGTGTTTCCCTCTGCGTCTCTAAAGACTCTGCCAATGCCGGCCTCACCAGGGTTGTGCTTTGCAACTCCGTCGAAGTTCAATTTTGTGAATCCATGTGGAGGGCATCTATACTGGTTTCTTTCAGTCACCTCTTTGGCCTTATCGGCTCGAGAATCCCCACAGTTTACCATACTCTGTCTGACCTCTAATTTTTCCAGGATGGTTTCTTCCGTATTCGAGACTTTCCAATCTTCGTCCTTCCAGCATTCCGAAAGGATTGTTTCCTGGAGGTTTCTGATGACTTGCTCCCAGATTGCTGCAGTAGTTCTGGTTTCTGCTTTGAAAATGGCCCTTCTAGGCTTTCCAGATATTCCAGAGGAGGAATCCAGCAGAGAGGAGCCAGGCACAGTTAACGACCGGGTTCAGGTAAGGCTTCTTTAGCCAATTGATGATTGTGCTTACAATATTTTGCTAGTGACGGTGTTGTCGCTCAAACAAATTACGGTGGTTGTTCCACTAGGAGGAGCTGATGGAACAGCGGTTCAACAAGTGCTCCATGGTTTCCTCTTGGGCGAGGCAAAGGGCGCAGCGGGACGGGCCTTGGCTACCTTTCTGCAAAATTTGGTCCCAGGTGAGCACTCTACCTTGTAGAACTGTCCAAATGAAGAAAGAAATTTTAGGCCAATGCTTAATTTCCCAAAGATTTTTCCATTAATTGTTTTTCGGATGAAGGTTGCTGTTGATATGAAGGTGGTAGGCTTCTGTTGTAGTGAAATTTCCTTGTATGCGTTTTCCCCGCTTGAGAATGTCAGACCCCATTTTCTTTGCTATTTTCCACGAAGCCATCTCTGTGTATTAATCCTGCCATCTGTCGGTTTCTGGTGCTCCTGCCTAGTCTTCTTTAAATTTCCAATTTCGCCAGTATCCTGCCTCGTCAGGCTTCCAGAAGTTGCCAACAGTTGAAGCCCCTGCCTGGGTCGAAAAGGTAAGGATGGCATGGAGGTTGTCTTTTTGAATGAGACGGTCTCTTTGCTGCCAGGATTCCTCCCAGAATCTGGCTTTGTCTCCTTCCCGGATTTCCCAGAAACTGTGCTCCCTTATCAGATCCTTGTTGCCTCTAGCCAGGTTCCATATTGCAGAACCTCTGGTCTCTGTCGTGCTTCTCAGTTTGTCTTCAATTTCCCATGTCTCGTCGTATTTTCTTTCCCAGAGTTTCTTCCACAGGTCAGGGCCCCCCTGAAGCCACCGCCACCAGAGCTTCGCGCCCATTACTTGATTGAGGACGAAGGGGTCGCGAAGTCCAAGACCGCCATCTTTAGGGTGCCGGCAGAGCCACTCCCATGAGATAAGGGCCCACTTTCTAGTTTTGCTAGTCCCTTGCCAGAGGAAATTTTTGAACAGGGAGACCAGCTTTTGGCTCGCAGCCTTAGGAATTGCTTGGCAAGAGAGCTGGTAGTTTGGGATGGCCTGCAAAACAGATTTCAATAAGGTTACCCGACTTGGGGCATTTAGTGCGCATTGGGTCCAGTTCTCCATTCTATTGCGGATTTTCTTAATTAGCATATTCCAGTTGGTCAACCGGAATTGGTGCTCATTTAACATGATTCCTAGGTATTTGGAGGGGAAGGATCCTCTGTTGAAGTCTAGAGTATGAGCCAGGAACCTTTGGACTGCCAAGGAGGTGTTGAAGAAGAACACTTCTGATTTATCTTTATTTATTTCCATCCTGGAGGCTCTACTAAATTGAGATATGGATTTGATAATTCTTTGGGCTTCCTTTAGGGTGGCCTGACCGTAAAGCATTACGTCATCCACAAACTGTTGGTGTGAGACCAGAATATCTTCTCCGCAGATGCAGAGGCCTTTTATCTGATCTTTGGAAACCTGAGTGTTAATCAGTCTGCCTAGGTTGTCTGCAGCCAGGATGAAGAGGAAAGGAGACAGGGGGTCTCCCTGCCTTAGCCCACGGGAAGGAGTGAAAGCTTCAGAGGGGGAGCCATTTAGGAGAATTGACATGACTGGGGAGCTAACCATAGGCAGGATCCCCTTTATCCATCGTTGATCAAACCCATAGGCTTTTAGGATACCTTCCAGATGGGTCCAGCTAAGCCTGTCAAACGCCTTGGCCAGATCCAGTTTGATAAGCATTCCTGGGGCTCGGGAGCTTTTCAGGGAATGGATCATTTCCTGGGTGACTATGATGCCATCGGTGATCTGCCTTCCTTGGACAAGGCCTGTTTTCTCTGGGGCAATGAGATCCGGCAGGATAGGCTTAAGCCTGTTGACAATGATAGTTGCAATGATTTTGTAGACCACATTACATAGGGAGATGGGCCTAAAACCCTGCGGTTCATCTGAGCAGCCAAAATTTGGAATTAACGCCAGGAAGGTGGCATTCAAACCTTGGTGCATGCGTTTGGAGCATCTGGATTCCTCCACTAGATCAAGTAGATCATTTCCTATGAAGCTCCAAGTGGCCTGATAGAATTCAATGGTGAATCCATCGGGTCCTGGGGCCTTATTTTTAGCCATTTTGTTTATTGCTTCCTCCAGTTCATCCTTGGAGATTATCCAAAGAAGGGCCAGGTTTTGATCTCTAGAGACTTTCTTAAGAATATGGTGTCTGATTTTGTCTATGTCCTTGGCTCTATTGATATTAGGTTCAGAGAGAATACCTTTGAAATGCTCCACCAAAAGATGTTCAATTTCATCTCGCTGAGTCACTCTGTTTCCTTCCTTTCCTTCAAGGAGAATATTCTGTTGTGTTGGTGGTGATTTAACATGGCTTTGTGGAAGAATTTGGAGTTCTTGTCGCCTTCTTTGAGCCATTGGATTCTGGATTTTTGTTTCCACAGGATTTCCTCCTGTTTTCTCCTTTCCTCTAATTGGGTGATTACTCTACCTTCCTCCTCTGCCAGAGCCTGACTTCGGCCGTCCAAGATGATTTGCTGCTGGATTCTTTCCATTCTGGCTTGGAGTTTGCCCTGTTCCTGCTGGATATTGCCAAATTCTTCCTTGTTCCACTTTTTAATTTTGCTTTTAATTTCTTTGAGCCTTTGCTGAAATGAGCGCATTTTGTTGAGGCCCTCCTTTCCACTTTTGTTGTCTTGCCACCAGCCTCTTACTTTGTCTAGGAAGTCAGGGGCTCGGAGCCAAAAGGACTCGAACCGGAAGGGTCTCCTTTTGCTCTGATTATTTAAGGCTATTTCCAGCTTTATTGGCCAGTGATCCGACCCTGCTGAGGGTAGGATAGAGGCTTCATAGAAGATATCCAGCTCAATTATGTGTTCTGAGATGAGGAATCTATCCAATCTTGAAGCAATCTGTTTGGAACCACCTCTTCTGTTATTCCATGTGTATTTTCCGTTGATGGTTGGGATATCCACTACTTTTAATTCTGTTTGCACTTCTCTGAATCTTTCCATTTTTGTGTCTTCCCTACTTATTCCACCTTTTTTCTCTTCTCAAGAAGAAATTAAGTTGAAGTCTCCAGCCAGGATCCATCTCTATTCTTGGTGTAAACTTCGGATCTTAGTCAGCTGAGTGAGGAACAGGTCCCTGTCTGCACGGGTGTGGGGCCCATAGACAGCTGAGATTGCAACCCATTCACTTTGTCCTATTAGTCTGAATCGCCCAGTGAGGATTCTTGGCATTCCTATCCACCAGTCAGCGAGGACTTCAACTGGGTTCCAGAGGATAGCTATTCCTCCTGTACTGCTTTTGGGGTCTATACTGACATGTTCGTATCTTGGTTTTATTTTATTTAGGATTTCCTCCATTTTCTTTCCGGGGATTTCTTGGAGAAGCATGATCTTAGGTTTGTCTTGTTTGAGTCTTGCTGCCAGATATCTCTATTTTCCTTTACTATTTAAACCTCTGATATTCCATGAGGTCAAAATCATTGATTAACTTGAGAGAGGGTTTGGAACGTCGCTAAAAGCGAAACTACTTTTCCAGTGTTGACTAGGGTTTCTCCCATAAGTTGTATGGTTTCCTTGATGTTTCTTCTTCCTCTCTTTTTTCACCCCTTTATTTTGACCAGTCTGATTTAATCTGGTTTCTTTTTTAGTCTCTTGGTTTTCTGCTGTTGGGGCTTTGCCTTTTTCTAATTTGGATTTGTATTGTTGGAAGGTTTCAGTATACAGCTTCTTTTGATCTTCGGGGATAAACCTCTCATCCAGGTTCATCCATTCATGCAGCAAATTTTCCAACACTTCCTCTTCCTAGCTTAGGTCCTCCCTACAGGACTCTTGGTCTGTCTCCATCTGATCCGTTTGTTCCTCTATTTGCTTCTCCTGTTCTTGTGTCTCACTCGGGGTCTTTCTTTTAGCTAGGATCCTTTCACTAGTTTTCACTATAGTCTGAGCCTTTATCCTCCTGATGTTCCATGTGTTGATCTTCCTCATCCTCTTCTACCTGCAGTATAGCGAAACTGTTTGGTTTCGCTGCGTCAGGTTGTTTTCCTTTCCTATCTTTCTAGGGGGGTTCCTTGTTGGCTTTCTTTTTATTTCTCACCTCTTGGAATTCCTCCTGATCCGATTCTCTCTTGTTTCTTTGGGGCCCTCTGATTTCTTCTTCCTCCCGGGTTATTGGGCATTCCTTTGCTAGATGACCATGGGTATGGCATCTACGACACCTAGATGGAATGTGCTCATAGTCTATGCTTTGCTGCCAGATCTCTTCGTGGTATTCAAGCTCTATAGTGTCGTGGATGGGGTTTGCAAGGTTCATGTAGACACAAATCCTGGCATATGAGGTGTATCTGCCTTTCTTTGTAGTATCTGTTATCTTCACGAAGCTTCCTATTGAGTTGCCTATTCCTTCCAGGATATCCGGGTCCCAGAAGTCGGTGGGAGCCCAAATAGACAGACCCAGACAGGAGCAGCCAGAAAGGTTTCTTTGTCTGGGTTATAACAGTCTTCCCAGAAGCGCAAGAACAGACCGGCATTATTATAGAAATATGGGCCATTATCAAAAACTTGTTCTCTATCTTTCAGGTTAAAGAAGATTACCGTAAAGAATCCTTTCGCTCCCAGCTTGAGCTCGATGTGGCCTTGAGGCTACCATTTCTGTTGTATCCACTTGGTGAGGTCCCTTTCCGACAGCCAGACTCCGACAAACTTGCAAATAAGGGCATGGTCCCTCATGTAACTTCGGTACTTTTCCAGCTTGTTCGTTGGGATCACATGTCTGGGTTTCTCTGTTGTACATGGCAAGCACATTCCTCCGCGGCCTGACTGCCTGGCTGCTCCTAGCACCGGCCCCATGCTCTTCCGTTCCTCTAACTCCTGGTTGCTTTGTCTATCTCCTGCCGCCACTTCTCGGTAGGAGGGGATCTCTCCCCTCCTGACATTTTATGTCATTCCTTTTCTGCTTTGGCCGCTAACAGTTCTGCTGGACTAGACTGCGTCGGTTTTCCACACTTTCGTTCTGATTTCCTTAGGTTTTCACCGCTTTGCCACCATTAGGGTTTGAGTTGCAGAGCTCCCAAGTGCGGTTTTTTTTGAAACCGAGCCCTATGTTAAAGCTAAGTGTGAGTCCTCTCTATTTTTATCAATAAAATTATTTTTGTATTATCTCTTGTTTTTTGGTTTATTTTGTGATACAAACGTTAACTAACATAAAATAACAATTGAAAGAAATATTGGGTCTCCCCCCTCTCAGTATTTCGAACAAATATATGTTATGTGTATTTGATTTACATTGATTATTTGTTGGGAATCACGATTGTCGTTAGACCAAAACCCGTAGGTCTTAGTCAATGATCACATCACTAGAGATACGGATCCATGAGAGGTGGTTAGTCCATGTTGGAAACACACGGGGAGCATTGGTTTATCCAATATCCAACAATATCTCCCCCCCCCCAATGCGAGTCGACTGTGTATCAAACTCGTGACCTATGCTTTGATACCACTTGTAAGGAATCACGATTGTTATTAGATCAAAAGCCGCAGGTGTTAGTCAACGATCACATTACCAAAGATAAAAATCCACGAGAGATTGTTAGTCCATGTCAAAAAATACACGAGGAACATTAGTTTTTCCGATATCCAACATTATTTACATGAATTCCATAAATCATATATAACAATACTATTTTCATATACATAAATTTACATATTTATCTCGGAAAAAATAAAATTAAAAATTAAAAATTAAAAAATTAAAAATAAAAAATAAAAATAAAATAAAATAAAATACATATCTATATATATATATATATATATTAATTTATAATTACACTTTCAATATAAGTAATTACCCTTTATAAATTTCTTTATTTAATAATTTTATTCTCACTATAAATATATTATAAATTAAATTTTATTTATTAATAATTAGGTTAAATTTATCGCTTTCATATATATATATACTTACACTATAAATTTCTTTATTTAATATTTTTATTCTCACTATAAATATGACATAATCTATATTTCCTTTCTTAGTAATATTAATTTATTTATCCCTTATTTTATATAATTTCAAATTAACTTTTTATACAAATGCAAAATTTCCATTGAGAATATTGTAATACAAAATGCGTTGGATAAGAAGTGACAGTGCAAAAGTAAGTTTGAAGTCTACCTAAAGTTTAAAGTCATGTTAATATTAATTTATTTATCCCATATTTTATTATAATTTCAAATTAACTTTTTATACCAATGCAAAATTTCCTTTGAGAATATTGTAATACAAAATGCGTTGGATAAAAAGTCACAGTGCAAAAGTAAGTTCGAAGTCTACTTAAAGTTTAAATTTTCCACAATACGGAATTTGTGTATTATAATATATATGCAATTTGTCTCGCTTCAATTTTTATGTATATTTTATGTATAATTTATAGAGAGTTTGGAATAAATTACTTACTAATAATACTGTCCATACTTGTTGTTTTTTCTTTAATTTAATTTAGTATAAAATATTATATATATATATAGATTTAAATCTTTAATCTGAAATATTTAGGTTTAATGACATTAAATATAGTGAAAAACTATGAGTATTATTAGATAAAGTTTAATTTTAATGAAGGCATACTCAAGAGAGAAGAGACTTAGCAAAGCAAACTACTGTAGCACTATTGTAGCAAGCTTCGTTGAAGCCTTTGCTCAAAAATTGAGCAGCACTGTAGCACTACTGTAGCAAGCTTCGTTGAAGCCTTTGCTCAAAAATTGAGCAGCACTGTAGCACTACTGTAGCAAGCTTCGTTGAAGCCCCTGCTCAAAAATTGGTATCAGAGTGAGTGACGTCTGGTTCGCCCAGTAAGTACTCAACAAATATCACTCTTTCATTTTTCAGTGTATAATGGATCCCTTCCGCAAATCTGTTTCATTTCGAGATATTGAAGAGTATGAAAAATCCACTCAAGGAAATCCCTTGCGAGATATGTTTGCCACTGCCTCCAGTCAGGTTGTTAATTTTGCCGAACTTGCATATGAGGAAAGTCAACCCACTACTAGATGGCGATTACCTATCATTAATGCTTCACAAGTCTATGCAGATCTGTCTGCATTTCATAGACTAGTTACTGCTACCCGTATTAGTATAAAGGAGTCCATAAGTCAGATACAAGAAAATTCTGACTGTGTATAGAGTATATCCCTTCTTGATCCCAAAACATTACAGGCCAAGGCTAAACGGCTAAAAACTCAATATCTTCATCTGGGTTGTATAAGAATAGGGATACATGCACTTTTTTTTTTCCAAGGAAAAAAACGGTAACTTTTTATTAAAGAAATAATGAAAAGTTACACTAGTAGATGCATTGAAGCATTCCGTAAGCTGCCCCAAGGGCTCGAGTGCTTTCGCACCCCACGCAACGTTAGAAGACTAAACGTGCACAAAGAATAAGAAGAGAGAGGAGAGGAGAGAGAGAAAAAGAGGCAAAAAACTGAATTCCGGCTGTGAGTAAGACTCACGCTTCAAATTTTTCTCCCCTTTTTCTTTTCGACCTTGCGCCACTCTCCTTGAGTGGGCTCGATCGAAGCAATGACTAGCTGTGTTTCTGCATTCTGTGGACCTGTTTCTTTGTCTGAGTCTGAAGTATCTGAGTGGTGATGCCGTTTGATGCCTCCCATGCTAGGATCCACGCTTGTCATCTCTGCCTTGTTGTCTGATGTGGTTTCCTTCTGATTCTCCATTTCTTGAGGTACCTCGGTCTTCTCTGGTGCGTCTGTGGGTTCCGTGTTCAGATCTTCTTCCTCCAGTGGTTTGGTGTGCTGCCAACCTTTTGGTTTTTTCTGTTGTTTCTTGTTGCCTTTAGGCTCCCTACTAGATAGTGGACATGCATTTTGAAGGTGCCCAGTCTGCAAGCAGCTGCGACATCTGAATGTCGTGTTCTCATAATCAAGTTGTTGCGTCCACAGTGAATTATTAAAATTCAATGTGATGTGATCTGGGAGTCCTTGACTTAGGTCCACCTCTACACATATTCTGGCATATGTGAAGATGCCTTGGTTAACTCTGTCCTCATCTATTTTAAGATGTTTTCCTAAGGAGTTCCCAATGGCTGTTAAAGCTTTTCGATGCCAGAAATGCAGTGGGAGGTTATGTAGCCTTACCCAAACTGGCATCGTCGAAACTACCATGGTATTGGCATCAAATTCCTGGAACCAGGGGGTGATAAAGAGACCCGCATTACCCCAAAACCAAGGCCCCTGATTGATGATATTGTCTTTTTCCAGTGCTGTGCTAAATCTGACTATGAAGAACCCTTTAGGGCATAGATATATTTCACATTTGGGTGTCCATGAAGTGAAAACCCATTGATGCAGTGCATCAGCTTTGGGCCAAAAACCATTAAATCTGCATATAACAGCATTTTGAATTAAATCTGTGTATAGATCTATTACCTTCGGCATTGTTACCGTAAGCACAGGTGATTCTGGCCTCTGTTCCACAATGTAGGGCCCTGGAATCTCCGATGTGGGTGCTGGTCTGTGTTGTAGTGGTTCCTTTCCTTTGACTGCATCGCGGAAAGAGCCTGTATTCTTTGAGCTAGTTCCCTGGCATCCGCCTCGAAGTCTCAGATTAAGGATAACGGTTGAATCTTTTGCTATTCCATAGTGCTGGAGCGTGTGTTGGTCCTGCATGCAGAGTCCTGAAAATAAAAGATTTTGGTATATTGTCGGAGTGCCCATTTTTATCTGGATCTGCTTTTTTAATTCCAGAACACCCATCCCTTCCTTGATTTGTATACATTGGTGTTTGCCTTCTACCGATCTGATGAATATTTGTTTCAGATCTGCCGGATCAGGCTTAGCCAAACCCTGATTTATCTGTTTGAGCTCCGGATCTGACGGATCCATGGTGATTCTAGGGTTTGAAAGCCTACCCTCCTCGCTAAAGAGCTTCCTTTCTTTTTTTTCCAGATGCAGCCGTAGTAGATCCAGATGCATCCGTAGTAGATCTGGTGCGCCCGCGGTCTCTAACGGCCAGATCGCTGCTCCCTTGCCTTTGTGCTTACTTGATAGCTCAAAACCAGATTGGTTATGTATTTTGGTTAGCAGATCTGGGCGGTGATAGTCTGCGGCGTCCTTGCCCTGTCCTGATGAATGAAAAGCAGACGAGAGGCCCTTGTGTAGGCAAAGAGGGCCCATCCATAACCTGGGGGATGTTCGAGCTGCCACCAGAGACCGATCCGCCGTGGAGGGGAGCCAGATCCATGGCAATGAGACCGATTCAGTTGATCTGGCGCGTGGTATTGTGCAGATACTCCCTGCATTTGCTGCGTCCTCGGTGAAGAGCTTTGTGTCGGCGGTGCTGAGAACAGCGTTTACCCTAGCCATCGTAGAACCACTGAACATAGAATAGGGATACATGCACTTACTCATCAAGGTCTAAATACATTTGTATTAGCTACTGTCCATGACCTTACCCACAATAAATACACAGATTCCTTAATAGGTGGGATAGTCGCACCTCTATCAAACAGGCCAGTATGTTTTGATTGCTATCCAAATTTCTCTGTTTATGTCTTTGATGAAACCATAAAAGACATCCTTCAATTACAAATCCAGACCACTGGATTTGATATGAACAGAAAACGACATAATATAGCAATCCAAACCCGAGGATGTTTTATACATACTAATACATTATATCCAGCAGTTCTGCATGCCCCAAGCAAGGATTCAAAACCAGAAGATTGAGCACCAAACAATCAAATGGGAAGATCTAACTTTCCCCGAACACTGGGCTGTCTCGAATCCCAAGCCTCCTTCTGTCAATAAAACAACCTCTGCAGATATTCATGAAGAATCATCCAAAGCCATGCTCTCCTTTCCCCGTAGATCCACAATTGATAGAAAAAGGATTGATGAAGACTACAAAATGTCTCGTTTTTATGTTTCTCCAGAACTGGCTGATACTGCTTCCTCTAGTTCATGTAAATTCTTGTAGGCATATTTCTCTTTTTGAGTTAGCCCAGCTTGTGAATTTTAATTCTTTAGAAGTCAAATGTCCTGAGTGTCAAAATATTATCAGTTTAAGCCAACTTGCAAATTTGGTCCTACATGAGAACCATAATCCCAAAATAGGTGAAGCACCTCCTTCTACTTCTGTTACTCCCTGTCCAAATCCTAAATGCTCTGAAATTCCATTCCTGCATGAATCTGAGCATGTTCTCATGATACATACAGTTCCTACCTTAGAAGAAGAAGATCCAAGGCTTACAGAACTGTTTTCATATATGAGACCAGTAAAACCAAGATATGGACTTGGTTATCTTGAAAAATCAAAAGGATTGATTCCTAACTGCAGATTTGGTCGAGTTCCGGAAGATTGTAAAAAGCCTAGTACAATAGAGATGCATAAGTTCTTTACGCTTATGGATGGTTGTCCAAAAACCAAAATCCCAGAAAAATGGATGAAAGCAATGTTGGATTGGGATATTTTCACAAACCCCAAAGCTAAAGAATTTGGAAGTAGTTATATTGTTCCTCAGAAAATAGCACTGTCTGTAGAATGGAAAAACCACATGGAATCCACTAATACTTGGATTTCTTTCTATACCTGGTTAGAAAGAAGACAGGCTGCTAATGTTTTAATCACTGACTCATTAGCATCCTCTCCATCTCAACATCTCTGGCAAGCTCTAGATGGCCTTAAGGTTGCGACTCCAACCACATTTCCACCTTATAAGGGAATTGTGCTTGGAGAAGGACAAAGTTCTGCCAAAGCAGTTCCTTTAGTCATAAAGGATGATAATGCAATCGACACTGAAGGAAGAATTCAAAAAACAGCAGAGCAGTTGAACTGGACGAATACTGCTTTGAAAGGCCTTGAAATGAATATTGCCAAAGCTTCCATAGTCAAAGATCAGTTTGATACTGTACAGGTTTCCCTAAATACTGTAAATAATGCTCTAGATAAAGTACGATTTGATAATTTAGTCGTCAAGACTTATATGAGAGAATCTCTAAACAAATTAGAGGACATAGAAGACAAAGTGATAGAGCATATTGATTCTACATCAAGTCAATTAACAAAATTGGTAAATAAAGTAGACAGATTATCTATTGGCAAAACAGAGAAACCAATTCCAGCAGCATTTATGCACAAAGGATCTGCGCGAATACAAGACCCTGTCAAACCCATCGATAGATTTCCATTCTTATTCCCCAAGGAGTATGCATCCCAAGAAATAAAAGAGGAAACAGACAAAGAAGAATCATCTAAGGTTGTAGAAACACCAAAAGATGAGCATATCACATTATCAACTTTATTTAAAGAAGAAGAGAAGACAGAAGTTTTACCTATATATGAGCCACCAGAAAGTCAATACACTAGGTATGTTACGCCTGATATATGTGGTAAGGGTAAAATTCCATAAACTCACACATTCTTTGCTGATTCTCATAGAGAATGGTCTATAGACAACCTCATTGTAGGACAAATTAGAGAATTAATAGATATGATGTACACAGAGTATAAACTTATGTGTCTCAGAGGAAAACCTGAGGTAGATGCTTGTAAGACCATTATCTAGTGCTTTACAAGCACACTCCTGAGATGGTGGGAAACAGAATCTTCTCTTGCTTTGATTAAACAAATGGAAGATCAATTGCTCAAAGATGAGCAAGGTAACATAATCCACAATCCAGATGGACGGTCCAAAACAATATGATTGGAGCTCTAACCTCCATCATTGTTGAACATTGGTGTGGTTCAGAAGCTGATATAGCTAATAAAAATGAAGTTGTTCTAATGAACCTCAAATTTTACAAGATCTCTCAATAGGAATACTTCCATAGAGACTGGATGCAGAGGATATATGAGACAAAGGATTCCAAAGATCTATTATGGAAATAGGTTTACTTGGCAGCACTTCCATCAAAGTTTATAGACTATCTTCGATTACAAGAAGTCTTCCAGATGCCATTTGAGTCCTATACATGGGGACATATTTACAGTTTGATTACTAAAACATTGGTTGGCCTTTGTACTAGTGCAAAGGTAAATAGTCCATTAGAAAAGTTGTCTAGATTTCTGGATAGCAAATCTTTTTGCAGCAAATATGGCCTATCTCTAGAAGATCCACTAGTTAAGAAAAGGAAGCTCAAAAGAAGAGCTAAGAAAGAAAAGTTGCACATGACCAAAAAAAATTATAATAGATTTAGTAAGAAAAGGCCTCCATCTAGGCCCTGTGCACAATAGAAAAGAAAGGGATATTACAGATATATCCCCAAAACACACTATTACAGGCCATCTGATATCCACTTACATAGTCATAAACAAGAAAAGTGGAACAAACTAACTTGTTGGCTTTGTGGCCAAACAGGACACACTACAAATAATTGTCCTGTAGGAGAAGAGTCGAAAAAGAATCGTGGCAAGAAATCTCAGCCACAAAATAAAAAATTAAAACAAGTCAAGACTGAGACCCAATATTTTTTCATGAAATGTGGGTCCAAATCTCATAGGATAGAGCATTGTCCTAATGTTACAATTGGTGATCGCCCCCAAATTCAACAGCAAGAATTGTTGTACTCATCTAATGAATTCTCAAATTCAAATAATAGTCTTGTCTATTCATCTAAAGAATTTGAAGAAATAAATCTTCATGCTAATGCCTGTAATTGCTCAGATTCAGACAATTGTAAATGCATTTTTACTTACAATGAATCTGATTCTACATAATCATCTTTAGAAGAAGAGGCACAGTATAAGAAACTCAGAGAAAAAGTTCTTATGGCTCGAACAGAGGAAGATGAAATAAAAATATTATCTCAGATCCGTGCAATGGAGGATGGAGAAATGAAGACCTGCCTCACAGAAGCTTTCATGGATCAACTGGAGATTTCAAATAACAGCAAAAATTCTAGTAAGAAGCCACTTTTTATTGATGCCTCATATGCAAGAAATGCAAAATCTTTTCAAAGACAAAGACAACAAGACAAAGTCCGCCCACTTACCTTGGGGGAAGTAAGCCATGAAATACACAATCTCAAATCTGAAATTTCCTAGCTAAAAATTCAGGTTCAGGGATTAGAAAAAGGAAAAATGCATAAAGAAACAAAACCAGAAGAAGAATCTGATCCAGAAGATTACTATAAAGCAAATGTCCATATCTATGAAGGAATAAAAGATAATGATTCTGGTTTTCAAGAAATGCAGATACTCGTAGTCGAGTATCAACAACACCACGTACAGGTACAAATTTGTATACAGAATGAAATTTTTAATTTGACTGCACTTATTGATTCTGGAGCAGATGTGAATATACTCAACAATAAAGTTATCCCAGCAAAATTTTGGATGGCAGCTAAAAGAGAAGTTATTGGTCTAGGCAATAAGACGTTGAATTATGAAGTGCCCAAAGCTTCTATATGTTTTGACAGACATTGTATAAAATTGAAATTTGCTATTGTTGACATCCCAGTTGATTGCATCCTAGGAAACATTTTTCTAGCTGTTGTAGAACCTCATGGTTCATACAGGACAAAGAACAACAGAGGTGGATATTTTATCACTCTGCCTACTTCCAGTGGCCAATCCAGAAGGATAGAATTGCCATATGTATCGACCCCAAGAATCTCGACAATGGTCCAAACTATGAAAGAACTGGAAAAAGCAGAAGCCAAGTTATCAGACTTAAAAGATCTGAAATCCACTCTCAGCATCTCAAAGCAGTTAACTTCTCCAGCAGTACAGAAAAAGATTTCAGAGCTAAAAGTCCAGATTGAAAATGAATGTTGCGCTGAAGAACCAAATGCATTTTGGCACAGGAAGCAACATTCAGTTGAGCTCCCATACAAAGCAGAATACACAGGCAGACCTTGTAAAAGCAAGGCAATCCCAATGAATAAAGAATATAGAGAACTCTGCCAGAAAGAGGTCCAGAACCTGCTAGACAAAAAAATGATCAGAGAATCAACCAGTCCATGGAACTGCTATGGGTTTTATGTCAATAAAAGATCAGAACAAATCAGAGGAATCCCGAGACTGGTCATAAATTACAAGCCTCTGAATGCAGTATTATCAGATGATACATATCCAATCCCCCACAAGGGTGATCTAATCAGCAGAATTGCAGGAGCTAAAGTATTTTCAAAATTTGATATGAAATCAAGTTTTTGGCAAGTCGCCATTTCGGAGAAAGATAAATTTAAGACCGCCTTCAGTATCCTAGCAGGGCACTATGAATGGAATGTTATGCCATTTCGCCTCAAACATGCTCCGTCAAAATTTCAGAAGGTAATGGATAACATTTTTAAATCATTCTTTGATTGGTTAATCGTGTACATAGATGACATTCTGATATTTTCCAAGAACTTGCAAGATCATTTTAGGCATATCCAGATCTTTGTAAGTACCATCAAAAGAAATGGTTTAGTCCTAAGTAAGAAGAAGATTGAGGTTTTCCAAACCTCCATTAAGTTTTTAGGCCACAATATTTTTAATGGCCAAATTTCACTGCAGAAACATGCTCTTGAATTTTCAAGCAAGTTTCTAGATATAATAACTGACAAGACTCAGCTGCAGCGTTTTCTTGGCTGCCTAAATTATGTCAGTAATTTCTATCAAGATTGCGCAAAGGACAGAAGTCTGTTGAACCAACGTCTGCGCAAGAATCCTGAACCCTAGACTCCAGCTCATACCAGAGCTGTACAAAATATCAAGTTTAAGGTAAAAACTCTCCCCATATTATACATATCAGATGATGCTGCATTCAAAATCGTGGAGTCAGATGCCAGCAATATTGGTTGGGGAGGTATTTTGAAACAAAGAAAAGGGTCAGAAGAGCAAATTATTCAATTTGCTTCAGGAACATGGAACCCTACTGAGAAGAATTATTCCACCATTGAAAAAGAAGTTAAAGCTGCATGGAATTGCATTGATAAATTTGAAATTCATCTTATCAACAGAACATTCCTCCTCAGGACTGATGCATCAGCATTAAATAAAGTCTTGACAAAAAAGATCAAAAAACCTGGGGAAGCTAAATTCGCAAGATGGCAAGCATTGTTTTCAAATTTTGATTTTTAGGTGGAACATATAAAGGGTAATGAAAATTGTATCCCTGGATTTTTAAGTAGGGAACACCTTCAAAACATCCAGCACCAAGAACAAGATCATATTATGGTCATAGTAACTGAATGGGATCCAACTCAAAACCAAGAAGTCCTCAGAACAATTAATGAAGATCAAAGTTGGACTGAATACAGAAAAAATTGGAAACCCACATGGCAGCTCTGAAGCGTAAAAGTCTTGGATGCTAATCTACAGCGACACACCGATCTCCTTCATCTTGTGTCGGAAATAAGAGTCTTCCCAAAAGGCAATAAATGGATACATGACATGATTTATTCAGATAGTATGGTTAGAGCATAGAGGGCGGAAGAAGTACTACAAAATGTCTTTAAAGATATAACAATGATATGGAATGAAGGAGGTGACAGAAGAAAAATTTATCATAGATACTTCACTATAAACAGAACCCGGAATACAGAATCGCCAATTACTAATCCAGTCTTATGGCCCCAAAATGATCCTAAGCTTATTTTCCCTGACACAGTGTTTGATTTTGCAAGTTATAAGCAGCTATGGTGGGATATGCTTAATGTAGATGGAAGAAATGAGACACACTACACTAAGCTTAAGTTTGGAACTATCAAAACTGCACAAAGATCACAACAGTCAAAATGGCTAGAGGATTGGTGGGATGACTATGGTGTTAACCGTACAACCATTGATCCAATCTGCTATGAGGCCTATTTCCGCTTAAATTGTGATAAATGTTTTCACAAAAATAACATGGAATGTATTCATGAACCATTTAGAGATGTAAGACACATGTATAATTACCCAAACCATCATATCTTACAACAATTCATGTGTCGTCATGATGAATGGTTGGTAATGACAAAGATAAAACACCAATTTGTGCTTAATAAACCTATGATTGTAAGAAGGATCTTTACCAAAGCCTGGGATGGTATATTATATCCCAGAGTTTATCCCGGAATAATGGCCCTTGGTGGCCCCAGTACTTTTGGTTCCCGTGGGCTTATGCCATAAAGCTCCACATTGTACAATGGTCCAGTCATGAGGACTATTCATGACCAGTTTTCTCATGGGCCTTCACTGGTTAAAAGGCATCCACAGTGTACAAAGTTTTTACGATTGATTCCATAAGTCACGAGACTCGGAGCACTTCTCCGACTTTTGGTGGATATTGAACCACATCTCGTACTGACAGATTCCTTCGTACTTCAGTTTGTCAGTCCAACTGTCGAATGGTTGTCCCCTCCTTTTGCTATATATGCAAGGAGTCTAGGCTCATTTGGGCATCAATTGTTAGTCATTGTGAGTTTGTAAGTCTTATATTTTGGAGTCTGAGCTCTTTGCCTGCTTTGCAACTGCAGACGATCTGTCTGATCTGCTTGCATCACGTAAAGAACTCAAGTCTTTAGGTGTTCTGAGAAGCCTGCGCATCAGTGTAACCCACTGGTGAGAACCTAAAGTGGCCAGAACATTAGAGTGTCGAGGTATATGTGTGTGGTATATGTGTGTGTTGAGTCTTTGTTCACAGACAGAGCCTGTGTATTCGCCAGGTAGCCTCCAGTAAAGCTCGTCCAACATTGGACAGCTCAAGTCTGGTAAACGCGAACACAGTCAAACTCTGGTTTGAACAGATTTGTTATTATTGTAATCCATTTTGAGATCAATAAAGAGTGTTATTTCATTTTCCGCTTCCGAGTACTGTGTGCTTTAATTTGTGCTGCTGAGATAGTAATTCTTGCATAAAAGTTCGTCACTACATCAACTAGCTGAAGGGACGCCAAAGACTGTGGAAGGCCAGGAGTGTCGTTGTGAAGGTCTTAGAGTGTGTGAAAGGTTACTGATAGTTTTGAGTTCATAACAGCAAGGAAGAAGAGGCTCAACAAGGCCAAGAGAGAAGAGACTCAGTAGAGCACACTACTGTAGCAGCATTGTAGCACTACTATAGCAAGCTGCTCAAAAAACATATTAAATGGTCTTGTGACATATATATACATGAGTGGATCAAAATCCATCCCTATGTCTTTTACTAAAAGACAACTCACAAGATGTAAAATAGTTGATGACAAGGTGTTTTGTTAAGGCACTCTTTGTGTTAAGGTTGCCTATTCAAAACCTCATGGGTACAAAAAATATAGCCATGCTAAAGGTTGGTGTGACCTAGATGGGTGCAATCCCTGAGTGATTTTGACAACTCAGAGGTTATTGGATCGCAGTTTCTCAACCAAAATCTAGTCCCACAAATCACATACAAACTAGCAAAAAAATAAGATGAAATATTTATGTACAAACTAAATGATTGCATTACAAATTAGTTTTATTCAAAGAAAATTTTATTAAAATATCATTTAATTTATACAATTATTTTTAAAAGTGGACAAATTCATGGTAATTTATTATTTATTGATAGAAAGGATAACCATATATTAATTGTTATTCTTGAAGGTATGTGAGTTTATTATTGTATTCAAAGAAATCCATGCCACCTAAAATAATTTGTTAATAGTCTACAAGAGAATAGATTTTCACCAAATGCTTTTACTTCTTACACCATTATTACTTGTATTTAAAAAATATAAAGTTTCATTAATTACAAATAATTTTAGATCTTACTCAAAAATTAAAAATAATTTTTTTTAATAAAAGCCTTATCCTATTACTAACACTCTAGAAATAGAGATTAACATTTAATTTTTATTTTATATATGAACTAATCTCAATTATAATTAATTTTTTTATTAAAATTAATTTATATAACCTTATTCTTATAAATAAAAAACAAATACTATTCTCAATTATGATTAAATCTCTTAATTAACAAATATGATTGACATGTGTATTAGAAATCATCCTAATAGGACGTAAGTATAAATTGAAGAAAATGAAGAATAGTCTCAAAAAAAATCTACGAAGATAAAAAAATAATTGCAACTATATTACTACACCTCCTAGATAGTGTGGTTGGAAATCTTGATATTGCTAGGTCACCTTAACATATTATATCCCAAAGACCCCAATCCTAACCGTCCAATCCTAATCCTAGGTTAGTTTAACTGAGGGGCCCTGAGCGCGACGAGGATTTTGAAAGAAACGAAAGTATAAGTGAAAAGGCCGAGGAGAACTGTTAAAAGTTGTCAGAAGTGGGATTTGAACCCACGCCCCCTTTCGAAGACCAGAACTTGAGTCTGGCGCCTTAGACCACTCGGCCATCCTGACAGTCATGCCAAAATTCCGGATCGATACTTAATTATATAAACTTTAATTGGACGTCAAATATTTTGTTATTTTCCAAAGATCTCAAGTCAAATTGTCAAAGAGTTTTCCTGTGTGCATAAAGATTTCCATTTAAATTGTCAAAGAGATCTCCAATGTGTATAAAGATTTCAATTTACACATACAGAGATCTTGTCTAGCTGAGTCGTAAATGGTGTATGCTTTATTGAAATTTGGTAACAAAATAAGAATTGAGAAATCTCAGGCTTTTAAAACATATAATTTTTTTCGAGTAATTTGGATTTAGTTAAAATGCATGTAATTTTAATTATATTAATTTTTTTTTTTTTTTTTTTTTTAATAAATTAGGAGATTTATTTTTTATATTTAAAAAAAGCGAGCAGTTTATGGGAAAGATGATATTTTTTCTATATATTTGGTGTATTTAAAGAAAGTTTTCTATTTTTCAAAGTTATACATTATGATTTAGTTATAAATAAAATTAGATTTGAAGTTATATTTCATATTATTTGAAAAATGTTAGTTTTGTATATATATTTACTAAAAGAAAAATGTAAAATTAGTTAAATCTCACTTTTCACATAACACAATGACAACCAAAAAGATATAGTATTGTGAAACAAATGTCTAATACATAAGGCTTACCTAAGAAATTTCATCATATCATACAAGTGAAACACTCAAAATGAAAAACATGGAACTTACAGTAAATAAGGTTGATTTTCACTTGTTTGAATTTCATTGTTGAATTTGCATCAAATCCCTAATAGTGACATGGATACAAAATTTCTTCTCCACATTCAATTGTCACAATTATGTTTAATTAAACAAGTTTCTCCTTGCACATCTTACCCAATTCTCATCATGTGTACAAGTGAGAAAAGCCAAAGTTAGATGTGTTTTGGTTGAGACCCAACCAAAACAAGAAATGTAAGTGTTTTGGTTAAATAGCAAGAAATGTAATTATTGCAATGATGTGTTTTTGGAAAATATGAATTTGAATTATAAAACAAATATGAGGCAAATCAAAATATTTATTGACAAGATGATGTGTTTTTGGAAAATATGAATTTGAATTATAAAATAAATATGAGGCAAGTCAAAATTATATTGATTCTATTTGAGTTGAGTAACCATGCATTTCCTTTATTTAATCCAAATATGGGGGGATTTCAGTGGACTCATATCCAAAACAAGATTTGTATCAGAATCTCTAATTCAACCAAAATTCACTAGTATTATAACATTAGACTTTTATGTTCGTATAAAACAATGTGATGTATTAGAGACAAAGAAAAGACAATGTCGATCGAGCATAGCCACAAAGTGGAACCAAGGGTCAATTGTGTGGATCCAAAAAGGATATGATTCAAAACTCTTCTTTTCCTTACACTAAGAGTGGTGAGAACAACTAAAAAAGAAGATATAAGGTAGAGAGTGGTGATAATGGATTCTGAAAAACTAAGTAGAGCTCCTTAACAAATTCCCGCAATTTGTATGTATCTAAGCAATTTCTCATGAATTTTGAATATTCCACTTAGCACTCATTGCATCAAGGAATACTCATACGTGTGAAAAAATGGAATGGAGACTATTGAAATGAATCTCATTGTATTAATAGAACTTACTCTCAGTAACCAAGACTTTCGAGGAAGGTCACCCATATGAATATTACTTTGATTTAAGCACACTTAACCATGGGTCTTTTCCTTATAGTTAATCCCACTTAGCTTACTATTCCATTTGTAAAGTTGGAACAAATATTGTGCCTTATGAAAGTCCTCATTTAGAGTTCCATTAAACACAAAATTATTCTCTCTCTCTCTCTTCAATACCTACCTGAAGGGTACATGAATTGATCTATTTCCCTTATCATAGGTCACATGTATACCTTGCAACATTGTGTATAACTTGCATAAGTTTGGAAGTGGTTAGACTTGTTTCATAATTTGCTCCATAAAGGTTTTTATTGAAAAAAAAAAAGAAAATGTACGCTCAATTTTTTTCATATTGAGAAAATGGAAAGAAGTATTTGTGTCACTTCTAGAAAAGTTGTATTATTTACTAGACAAGGTTTTATTCATGAATGGGAAAAGAAACAAAGCATATAGTTATATCACTATGGTCAACCCAAGATCTACTTCAAGCAATTGTTTTAGTGATGGTCCAACTATTAGCCTTGGTGTCCATGGCCCCTTTTCATTTCCTCAAGAAAAAAATTAAATTTTACAACCTATAATGTCTCATGATATTCCCTTTATGGGGGCATATGCATTTACTATGAATATTGCAACCCTTATACCATTAAGGGGGAATTGATTGATATTCCTTTAAATGTTCCAAATTAGACTCCTGCATGAATGGGTGTTGCACCACTAGAAAATATTTTCAAACCCTTGCTTTTCTTTGGGAAATAGACTCTAGGCACTCTTGTGTCCCCCTTTTGTAGATGAATCAACTCCCATGGTTTTTTACTTGTACAAGCTAGAGAAATTCTTTCTAAGGAGGATTTGGCTATCACTAGTCATATTGAAACACCACATTCTCATTCCTTATTCACTTTATTATTAAGAATGTTATTTCTCTTACCATTTCACTCACGGGGACTTCACTAGGGGAGCAATACCATACCACGTGCATTCATATTGGGGGATTTATATTGAGGAAAAAATGACGTAATATATTGAGCATATAATAGGGGGTAAAGGGTTTTTATATTGGAAGGTATAAAAAAAGGAGCTCAAAGTTAATGAAAAAATATAAAGGGGTATTAAAAAATGTTAACAAAAAAATGGATACCTATAATATCTAGTGAAGTAGGGGTTTTTTAAATTGGAAAGGTGTATTGGGTTTGTATTGGTAGGGGGTTAATTAATGTAATTTTTAGAGGTATTTTCCAATATGTAGTCAAATTATGAGTATTGTTTAGTATGTCGTGAACGCACGCGCTATGTCAAAGGTTCATTGAGTGAAGCCCCCGTGATTTCACTTAGCTAGGAAGAACTATAATAATAAGAAATTTATTGTGCCACTGAATATGTCATTTTAATGATTTTATATCTCATCTTTGAGGCCCACATTAATGGTTATTTTAAAAACTTACATTTTACCCAAGTGTCCATGGGTCCCTCATTATGGAGATACTCTATTAAGGATAGGGAATGCATCTTTCACTCTAGGCCTTGGATTTTTGGACATGTTGGATTATTGATGAATCCCTAATATACAACCTTCAATTGCTTTGAAATGCCCTTAATTTTCTCAGACCCAATATGGGTTTCACTTTTTAACCTACCTTTGTAGTGATGGAAACTTATATTGGAGATGCTTTAGGGAAGTTTTATACTAGATTCCTTGAAACCATTAAAAGGAATATCATAAATTGTATACGGTTGTGCATTGAAATGGGTTTGGGAAGTTGTCTACATAAATTCAATGTGGTTGATAGGATAGACAAGAAAAAATTGGATTAAATATACATTGTCATGGTGGATGTATATCACGTTTTTCCCATAGGTACCATCCAAATTATTGTAATAACCATGTTAATAATCCCAATAAACCTTCCATGAGGGGTGGGGGATTTAAATTAGGATTCATGAATGCTCACTTGGTTGCAATGTGTTGAGAAACATATAATTTGGTGAAGATTGCAAACCCTATCAATGATAAAGGCCCTACAATATTGAATCGATCAATATATTAAGCATCCACAACTTAGCAAAGGAAAATCTTGGTGCTGATATCTAATATCAATATTTATTGCCCCCTATACTTGTCATCCCTCCTTAGGGATATCAATAGAGGTAATAAAATGGAAAGGGGTTAATTCCTACTAAAATGTTGATAATTTGCAATTGAGAACATAAGAAGAACAAATTACTTTGAAATTCACATAAAAGGGGTCAACTAAAGTATATTGAAATAATTATTACTAGTGAGAAACAAGAAGAAGCATGGTGGTGGTCTAAGATTTGGAAGATAAATCCCTCCCAAAAGACCAACATCTTTTTATGATTAATTCTTTGAAATAGGGTTTTCACTTGGGACCTATTACAAAAAGGGTGCAAAAATGGACCAAACATTTGCTATCTATGTATGGGAGTAGAAGAGAGCATTGGACATCCTATGAACTACTGTCATGTTGCTTAGTAAATTTGGAAGGATGAAAAAAAATGGCATGTTATCCACATGTTTGGAATGACACCGCAGTTGAATAGTGTTTGATATGTTGATTTAGAAAGAAAGAGTTAAAGGAATTCATAGAATTATTGTGCTTAATTATTTGGGCTATCTAGCTTGTTTACAATGATATTGTATGCTTATTAAGCATAATCCACCTTTTCATGTATTCTCATTAATATACAAATTTTTTCAAGGATGTAAGGTGGAGATAAAGGGAAGCCATTCGAGGCTAATAGATTTGTTGATTGACAAATCTCTTCCATTGGGTTTCATTGATGGGACAAAGCAATGTACACCTAATTAACATAGTGTTATATGTGTACTATTTATTTTTTATATTCATGTTATCAGGTTTAAAGTGGGTTTTGGACCTAGCTCCAACAATTTAGCTAAGCTTATCGCATTATTACGTCTTCTTAAATTGACAAGTGAAAAAGAGATCATCTACTTATAAGTTTATTAAAACTCATCTCTTGTCATTAAGTGGATGAGAGGAGACAATCACATATAAAACATTGTGTTGGGCCTTATTTGACTAGTTAAAAGAAGCATCATCACCATTTTAATGCACATCATATAAACATGTATAATAAACACAATCATTGATGGGTTGTCAAAGGAGGGTCAACAAATTGAAAGTGGAGTTATGCATTTTGGAAAATCTTTGGATGGAGCCTTCACTATTTCTACACAATCTATTTTAAAGTTTCCTAATTTTTAAAGTTTTTTTTTTGGGTGAATTCGAACAAGGAAATTTTATGTCTATATCAAGTCTAAGAAGCTAGAAGCTAGGAAATTCTATGTCTATATCAATTTATTTATGTAGGATATGTGGGGTAGAGGAATTTTTTGTAAATGAAATATTTGAAATATATGTTTAGGATATGTAACAACCCCATTTTTTATCCCTAGATTAGTAATGTATATATGTATATACAATGAGTATCTAAGATCTAATTGATGTAATATTTAAATGACACACTAAATAATAATAAAAATACACCTCAAAAGCTACGGGTATACATGGACAAGTACATGGTGACCTATGATTCCATAATAGAGGAAATAAAGGGGCCTTAAGGGGATCAAAGGGACAAAAGCAAGATAATATTACTTTATTCCTAAGCTTAAGTATTTTTCTTTGTGTCATCTTAAGTCATATTAACCTTAGAGTTAGCTGGGAAGTGAGATACATGGGTTTTTTTATCAAGGCACGAGGCTTCTTCCACTCATGGAAATATAATCCGTAAATTTTGGTTATGCAAGAGAGATTTGTCCATCACTCTTCCTAGAGGTTATCTATGAGCCTCAACTACCATAGGTTTGGTGGAATAGAATGATGGGTATGGTTGTTATGAAAACTAAGTAGGAATTATGCCTATGATAATGAAAAATTATTATAATTGAGTAAACTAATTACAATTGAGGATTTCTATAGCCCCTAATTAAGATATTCCCTGGTCAGTATATGCTAGAATCCTAGGAGGGGAGTGGGATACCCCAAGGGACTACATGGTAGAAAAGATGATCTCATTCCTTGGTTTGTGTAAATTGAAGGAGATAGAGAGATGGTGGACCGGGAATGCTATGAGAGTTTACAGATTATGAGTTCTAGAAAGTTTGGGTAATATAAGAGGATTAGAGTTATCCATAAGTGATTTTTCCCCTATGCACTCATACCCTTACCTTGAGGGTGGCCCTATTGTAGAAATTTTATAGAAAACATAGATATTATGGTTGGGTGGAATGTCCTTTGTTTGGAGACAATTGGTATTTTAATTCAAGAAAGATAAGGACTATGGTTTATTGATTATTATATTGATATAATCTTTTAAAGTTATAAACTAAATGTTGTTCTATTTATATTCATAGTCTGATATATTTTGTAAATGATTTAATTGTGTTTGCATTGTTAGGGTAGCTAGGGTAAATGTGACTAGGACATAGAGCCAATTTAACATGGGTAGTTTACATGGTCAAGTTGTTTGTAACCCATGGTTTTTCTGTAACAGTCCAAAAATAAATATCTAATTAACTTTTCTAATTAACATTAAATTCAACTAAGAATAGTTCTTACCTGTCGAAGAAGTAGGCTTACCGCAACAAGGTTTTGGGGATGACTCTCCACCCAACCGTAGGCTCAATTGTGCAAGGATTCTGCTACAACTGGCCACCCCCGAGCCCTCAATCAACGTACTACTGCCAGTGACTCCTAAGTCCTAGAATACCATTCTCCCAAGAGAATGAAAGATAGAATCTCGGAATGATGGAATGCAGGAATGCCTCTCATCTTCCTCACCATCTATTAAATAGAACAAACATTGGAAGGGAGAACCACATGCACACACTCCATGTGTCTACATGCAACTTTCTTTCTTGTTTTATTTCTTTACTTTACTTTTGATTTTTAACTTTTTTGTTTTATTTACTTCTTTTTTATAGTTTTCTTGTTTTATTTATTCTTATCTAGAGCTTTAGTATGGTTATTACTATTTTTATTTTTATTTTATTTATTTATTTTCTTTGTATATATTTTTTTAATATAATTTATGATCCAGGTGGATATTGGTGGCCACCTGCCAAGTCCACCTGGACCCCCACCATTGTCTTTCTCAGCATTTTCAGTTTCCTTAATTGTAGCACAACTTACTATTTTTAGCAGTTTTTCGGGTCCTGAACTTCCGGAGCCGTTTTGAGGCCCTAAACGACGTTTTTTGGGGAATCCGGGGGCAACATGGATCCATGGAATGGACTGATGTTGCCCGTTCCAACAATGATAGTGCTCGGATAGATCTTTCTAATGAGCTATTGTACGTGTCAAACGGAGATCATATGCCAAAGTTACGACCCCGGGAAGTTGATGTACCAATTTACCCCAAACGGGGCCCACAGTTTGGTGTTTCATCTCCTAGGGTTAGGTTTTGGAATGTTAAGGGTTTTCCATTGTTTCTCAACAATAAATAGGCCTTCGAGCCTCATTGTAACACATTTCAGAGGCATGTAGCCATCACATCTCTTCTCAGAGACAAGCTACCATCGCCCTAGCTGGTTTATTTCCATTTCTGATTGTAAGCATATTTCAGTATTTTCCATTAATGAAATGAAGTATTATTTCCACTGCATCTTTGTGTATATGGTTATCTCTGTAATTTGTTGAGTTCCTGTTTAAATACGGATCAGTGGTATCAGAGCGGTCTGCTTTTTCTCTGTTTTTCTTTGCATGTCCCCAACAAGGTCGGGATATAAGGAGTTAGGGCTTGAACTGGTTGAACCTTTGTAAGACCAGCCTCGCAAATCCCGACGGCCTCCCATGGCGGACGAGAAGAAAGACGAGGGGGCAGGAGATCCCATCAAAATCTTGCTCGAAGAAGCCCTCGAGCGACAACGGAATGCGATGATGGACAGCTTTGCCCAGATCCTTCAGCGGCTACCCAGAAGCGACGCATCGGCTTCCAGCAGCTACTCTGGAAACGCCACACCCTTTAAGGTACAAGTTACTTTTGAAATCCCCATATTCGAGGGTCAGATAGACGCAGATGTCGTAGATAAATGGTTAAATCTGCTAGAGGGTTATTTTTCTGTTCATGAATTTTCGAGTCGGGAAAAGATTGTTTTTGCTCTTCTCAAAGCAGCCCCCCACGTCAAGGACTGGTGGGAAACCTACTGCGAGCAAAAGGATGAAAGTACTGGCTCACTATTTTCAGCCGTACCCACCTGGGATTCGTTCCGGGATGCCGTCAAGGAGCAGTACTACCCTGTCGGAAGCTATGAGGATGAATACATAAAGTGGACCACGTTGCGGCAGGGAAGGGACCAAGACGTGCCGGAGTTCACCAATCTTTTCCATACCCTTCGCACAAAGTTGGGTATCAAGGATTCGGAGCAACATTTGATACTCAAATACCGTGGCTGCCTGCACAAGTACATCCAGGAAGAAATGCAATTCCTAAACATCCCCTCACTCGGCACAGCATACCGATATGTCGTCAAGGTCGAACAAAAGTTTAAACAAAAGAAGCGAGACTTTGGATCTGCGAATCTAAAGCAGGGGAAAGGTGCCCCTAAACCACAGAACAAAGGACAAAGCCAAGGCGGGACAGCCCAAGACAACCAGCTGAAGCCGCAAGCAAAGAACAGCGCCGCGAAGTCGAGAAAGGACACTGGAAAATGGTGCGAGTTCCATAAGAGCTCCACTCACAACACAAGTGAGTTTCGGGCCAAGCAGTCACTGGTGGCTGAGCTAAAGGTTTCAGAATCAGATGCATGTTCCGACTCTGAGTCAGAACCCGATAAGGGGTATGAAAAAGGGAAGCAGATCATTGATGCGGATCCCAGCGCCACTGTTGCTACCGCAAAGATCCAGAAAAATGAACCCGAAGATCCAGAGGAGGAGGAGCGTCTCTTCCACTCCCAGATGTGGGTAAAGGGCTCCCCGATACAGTTCATTGTTGATAGCGGGAGTCAAAAGAACCTCATTTTGGCAGAGGTCGTGAAGCGGTTGGGCTTACTGACCACAGCACATCCACAACCATACACCATTGGTTGGCTTCACCAAGGACGAGATCTTCGCGTGAGCCAGCAGTGTCGCCTTCCATACAACATCAAGCCCTTCACGGATGAGGTATTGTGTGACATTGCTCCCCTTGAAGTTTGTGATGTATTACTAGGACAACCATACTTGTGGAAGCGACATGCTGTGTATGAATCAAGGCCCCGTGCTGTTATTATTACATTGGGAAATAAGTTGTTCAGGATACCAGAGGTAGCACCACCTGCCGCCATCTCTTTGATTACTGCAAAACAATGCAGTAAGATCATTTCCAAAACCAGGAAATTTGTTTTCCTGATGATACGCCCTCAAGGAAAGAAGAAGACAGTGGCCGCGGCCTCCAAACGGGGTCCCTCTGCACGACAACTACAGATGGACAAGATTGTGGAGGAGTACGAGGACATCTTCACCTCCCCGGCAGGGGTTCCTCTGCACTGTCAAGTCAAGCACTCCATCGATCTAACCCCAGGTGTGCCGCTGCCCAATGGACCAATTTATCGGCGCTCCGTTCTGGAGAACAATGAAATCAAGAGGCAGATTCAGGAGCTCCTGCAGAAAGGTCACATCCGTCCGAGTTCATCGCCCCGTGGGAGCCCGATCGTGTTGGTACAGAAGAAGGATGGGACGTGGAGACTCTGTATTGACTATCGGGCGCTGAACAAGATCACTATCCGTAATAGGTACCCGATCCCACGGATTGATGACCTCCTAGACCAACTAAAGGGGGCGAAATATTTCAGCAAGATCGATCTGAAATCAGGATATCACCAGGTACCAATCGAACCCTCCGATGTGTGGAAGACTGCCTTCAAATCCAAGGAGGGCCTCTTCGAATGGTTGGTCATGCCTTTTGGATTGACGAATGCTCCTGCAACCTTTATGAGGCTAATGGATGACATCTTGCGGCCATTCACCAACTCCTTTGTAGTAGTATACTTGGATGACATTCTGATCTTCAGCCAGAGTTGGGAAGAGCACCTCCACCACATCCGACAGGTTCTCCAAACACTGCGGCAACACAAGCTATGTGCCAATTTGGAGAAATGCACTTTTGGCATGACCCAGGTTCAGTATCTGGGATACATCATTGATGAACAGGGGGTGCATGTCGATCCAGCCAAGGTCCAAGTCATTCGGGATTGGCCCTCTCCAACCACTCTAACAGAGCTCTGCAGCTTTCTAGGTCTTGCCAACTTCTACCGCAGGTTTGTGTTGGGGTTTTCTCATATTTCTTGGCCCTTGAGTCAAGTCACCAAGGGAGGGGCGAAAGCAAAATTCTTTTGGTCTGAATCTCAACAGAAGGCATTCAGGGAGTTGAAGGATCGCCTCTGAACGGCACCAGTGCTCGCGTCACTAGATTTACAACAACCATTTGAGGTCGAGACAGATGCCTCTGACTATGCTATTGGGGCAGTCCTTACTCAACATGGACATCCAGTGGCATATCACAGTGAAACACTTTCAGACACAGTCTGGAAGTACCCCACTTATGATAAAGAGATGTATTCCATTGTACAGGCCTGCCGACAATGGAAGCATTACATTTTGGGGAAGGAAATGGTCATCCACACAGACCACCGACCCCTGCAGTTCATACAGACCCAAGGGAAATTGCAGAATGATCGCCATCAGAAGTGGTCTACATACCTGCAACAGTTTCACTTGAATATCAAGTATAAAAAGGGCAGCACCAATAATGTTGCAGATTGCCTCAGTCGACCACCGATCATGGCGCTAACCACCGTGCTCAACTCTTGTGGGCACGAGACTTCTGATTGGCCACTTCTCTACAAAAGCGACCCAGAATTCGGCCCCACCTACCAGACACTCTTGGAGGGTCGGCATGTTGCAGATTTTCACCTCCAGGATGCCCTATTATGCCACCTCGGTCACCTTTGTGTTCCTTCAAGCGAGCGTGCCAAGATGATCTGGGAAGCACACTACAGTCGGGCTGTTGGGCATTTCAGGGTCGAGAAAACAGTGGCAGTACTGCAGAATTATTTCTATTGGCCAAATCTTCGACAGGATGTTGGGAAGTACATCCGATCATGTACTGCCTGTGCCATTGCCAAACCGACCATTAAGAAGCACGGCCTCTATACCCCGTTGCCTACCCCTAGTCGACCTTGGGAATCCATCTCCATGGATTACATGTTAGGCCTTCCTTCCACTAAGCATGGAAATGACTGTGTTTTTGTGGTCGTCGACAGGTTCTCGAAGATGGCCATTATGGTGGCTTGCAAGAAGAATATCACAGCAGAAGCCATTGCTAAACTCTTCTTTGAACGAGTGTGGGTGCACTTTGGGATCCCACAGTCTATCATCTCAGATCGGGAGAGTCGGTTTCTCAGCACATTTCGGTCTAGTCTCTGGTCAATGCTGGACACCAAACTCACGAAGTCCACAGCCTTCCATCCTCAAACTGATGGCCAGACAGAGGTTGTCAATAGGATGATTGTGCACATTCTGCGCATGTATAACTCAAAGCATCCACGCACATGGGACGAGAGCCTCCCCTATGTTCAGCACAGCTACAACCGAGCTCTTCACAGCTCCACTGGCCATAGCCCTTTTTAGGTGGGTTTGGGATTCCAGCCACTATGCCCCATTGATGTGGCCATGCCACTTGCAGCTACTCACATGAATTCAGCTCATGTCCAGTCCGAAACAGATAAGGCCACCAGCTTCATTGAGCGCATCCAACATATTCGCCAGCAGGTCCATGACATTCTTGAGAAATCAAATGCCAAGTACAAGCAGCGACATGATCAACATCGGGTGCCACACAAGTTTCAGGTGGGCGACAAAGTCTGGTTGCATTTGCAAAAGGAACGCCTTACTGGAGCCTATCGGAAATTGAGACCACTCCGATATGGTCCTTACACCATTACTAAGGCTATGGGAGACAATGCATTTGAGCTCAGCATTCCCCCATTCCTTGGCCTGCACCCAGTGTTCAATGTGGACCGCCTTCGGCCATACTTTCCACCATTGCTAGACACATCCGACATTGCAGAACAGCTCAAACCCACAGAATTAAATCCAGATTGCATGGAACAAGCTGCAACTGATCGGATCATGGACACACAGATCAAGAAGACTCGCCAACAGAATATCCAACTGTATCGAGTTGTCAAAGCAGGCCAACTCCTTCAGCAGGGCAAGTGGCTCACCAGGGAACAAGTTCAGCAGAAGTTTCCTCATCTCATGGAGGAGCTCAACGCAATGGAGACCATTGCTTCCTAAGGGGGGAGGAATGATCCAGGTGGATATTGGTGGCCACCTTCCAAGTCCACCTGGACCCCCACCATTGTCTTTCTCAGCATTTTCAGTTTCCTTAATTGTAGCACAACTTACTATTTTTAGCAGTTTTTCGGGTCCTGAACTTCCGGAGCCGTTTTGAGGCCCTAAACGACGTTTTTTGGGGAATCCGGGGGCAACATGGGTCCATGGAATTGACCGATGTTGCCCGTTCCAATAATGATAGTGCTCGGATATATCTTTCTAATGAGCTATTGTACGCATCAAACGGAGATCATATGCCAAAGTTACGACCCCGGGAAGTTGATGTACCAATTTACCCCAAACGGGGCCCACAGTTTGGTGTTTCATCTCCTAGGGTTAGGTTTTGGAATGTTAAGGGTTTTCCATTGTTTCTCAACAATAAATAGGCCTTCGAGCCTCATTGTAACACAGTTCAGAGGCATGTAGCCATCACATCTCTTCTCAGAGATAAGCTACCATCGCCCTAGCTAGTTTATTTCCATTTCTGATTGTAAGCATATTTCAGTATTTTCCATTAATGAAATGACGTATTATTTCCGCTGCATCTTTGTGTATATGGTTATCTCTGTAATTTGTTGCGTTCCTGTTTAAATCCGGATCAATTTATTATTTAACATTTATGATTTATTATTTTTATTGTTTATTATTAAGTGATTTATTTATTATTATTTATTATTTCTATTATTAATTATTATTTTTGTATTATTTATTATTAATGGGAGGGATATTACATACTCTCCCACTTTAAGGAACTTTGTCCCGAAGTTAAGTTGAATTATTTATTATTTTTATTATTTATTATTTATTTACTTCACGTTGCCAACACCCTCTGCTGAACTAGTATAACCAACAGGCATCCAAAGTCCCCAACACCCCGGGAAATCTCAAGGAATCTCTGTCCTTTTTCCCACTTTCGGCACCAGGCATAAGCCTGACCCAGTCTGTATCCTAGTCCAAGGATAGCCCCAAGGCTCGCGCTTGACTCAGACCTCATCTGCCCCAAGGCAGGCATCCGGTCTGATACTCAATGACCCCGGGCATCTCGCAAGGCTGGCCCACTCCCTCCACAACTACTTAGGCACACAGCCCCAATCCAATAACAGGCACCTAGCCTAGAACATCAAACACTTGGCCTCCTCAAGATGGTCCCGTAGCTCTTCAAGAGCTATCCATCAAGAGCTATACACAAGACAAAGGAACCACTAGCATATGTAGTGTTGATTGAGTTTTGTCCCCAGCCCATATGGTGTTACTTATTCTCCCTCATGCGTATGGGCTCGCACGAGATCATCAAATAAACCGGCCCTCTCAGCCCATTTGTGGAGTCCTGTGAATCATCACATCTCAACATGCATCCAATGCATTAACCATACCATCATAGTATCATAGGAACTAATCCACATGCCAACTCTTGCATGTCATCATAAGAACGTTCATCTTTGTTAATCGCAACATTATGAATAATAAGGAACTGCATGCTCATGCATGTCATAAATTTGTACGCAACGATCACATGCTTCACCTCATGAAACACCATCATAAGTTATAACATCAACATATTTGCATCAAAGACATATCATGATTTCACATAATAAATGAACCACATGTCAATAAACCTCATATTATAGCATCATAATTCCTATGCCATGTTTATGCATATCATATCCATCATGAGTATTCAACATTAAATACCTATCATCACGTAGTAAATGAATATGTCAATATACCTTGACCTAACATCATAATGCCTATGCATATCATCATCCTCCTAAGGATACATCATCACTATTGTAACAACTATATAAATATGAACCACATGTGCATGATCACCCTTATACCATCATATCATGAACCATCATCAATATGAGAAACATCTCAATACTTATCAAATATAGAATAATAGTCTATAAGCATTCTTATCATGATTCATCAGAAAAATCAATTTCATTTACTTATATAAACAATGATTACTAACTATGCATTAAGATTATTCAACATCCTTCTAGGATGTATGTTATTTCATGAGTACTATTAGTGTCATTTTTTCATCAAGGTACCAATTAATTTTTAATAATCATTTCTTGTTCTTTCTATTAGGAAGTTAACTATTTACATTGTATGTATACTCATATAAGTACATCTTAAATTTTAAATGATCACTAACTTTTAGCCATGTATTCTTCTTTCTCAATGAAATTTAGTGAAATTCATCATTAAGATGTTTTTAAATCTTCAACACCAAAATTAAAATTCCATGATCACTATTCATATTTTGCTTATCCATTATACATCCTCAAATACCTACTTATCTCATCAAGTTCTCATCTCAATACCACTTGATTTCACCTTTTTTGTTTTTTAATTTGTGCATATTCTTATTGAAGTATCATTTAGAATTTCCAACAACATATGTTCTTATGCTTCATGTTCAATGTTTTCTCATTAATCCACCTAGTTTATCGCTTGTCATTTCTCACCAATTACAAGTATTCACAAATTCCAATGTTGACACTTCAATTTTGTAGGTCATCATTATGACCCTTACCAATCATGTTGCTCAATCCACTCATCAACATCTTAGAAACAATGTCATAACATCTTGAATTCTATTCTATATGCACTTTAAATACATTCTACATCCACTTTAAATACTTCCCACATAAAACTCCAAATTCTTTATGGATTGTATATTGTACTAATATTTTCCCTTTAATAAGAAAACATGATAATTAATAAACATTACCTCCCTTCATTTATATCACTAAATTATCACTTCCAAATTACATCATTCCTAGTAGGTTGTCATAGTAATCATCACCCCATAGTTTCATCATAAATAAGTTTGAAAAGTTTGTTTTGGATTGGTCCTCATCTCATTGGGATATAAAAATTTTAAACACTTCAACCTTCCCATATTTCATTAAGTTTCCACAATGCATCATTCTAAAAGATGTGCCTCTTAAGAAGTGCAAACATAAAGATCTTAGTGACAATGCAATTCCTATAGTTATATATATCTATATATATCTATCTCTCTCTCTCTCTCTATATATATATATATATATATATATATATATATACAACCTCTTTAAGATATGTGATTGTGTGGCATTTGATGCGCTATAATTAGATATACAAACCTTCTTTGGAAAAAAAAAGGATTTGTGTATTTGTAACATAATTCAAATGCTTCATTTTTACTAAATAATTAAACTATATGAAAATTTTAAATGCATTCCAAATCGAAATCTAGAAAAAAGCAATCTTTCGACCACATTGAATATTCTATTGGATCTTCTTGGAAAACGGATATACATCCTTAGTGTGTCTTTTCAACAACGGAGAAACATAAAAGGAAGGCAACGAAATTTCAACTAAAATAAGATATTAGTTTATTGATTTTCGTAGTTTGTTTGAATATACAAGTAAGATAATGTTGCAATAAAGTACGAGATAATAATATTTCTTAATCGAAAGTTGTAGAAAATTAATATGGACCTATGGTTAAGATTAAAGAGTAGAAACTATTATGTCATCAGGACCAAACTCTGATAGACATTCAAGAAGAACCACAGGCCAGTGTAAGAATCTGACATGATTTAATCGAATACAGGCCAGTGTAAGAATCTGACATGATTTAATCGAATACAGGGGAAAATCACCTACCTTTGGATGAGATTAATCGTAAACGATTAGTGAACTTGATCGGTTTTTGTTGTGAAGGAGATGAAAGGCTACTGGTCGCGGAATATATGCCCTATGATACTCTTTCCAAGCATCTCTTTCATTGGGAGAAGCAGCCTATGCCATGGGTAATGCGTTTGAGAGTTGCATACTATATTGCTCAAGCACTAGACCACTGTAATAGTGAAGATCATCGGATTTATCATCATTTAAATACTTACAGGGTCCTCTTTGATGAGGTGAGACCTAGAAAATAGACAAATCTTTTGATTGTGAATAAAAAGTGTACCTGTTACATGTTTATTTCAATTCATATACAGCTCACAATAAGGGAGAATATTAAAATTTCATGTGTGTTACCTTCAGAGTTCTCAAAATTTTGGCACCCTCCCACTTCAAAGGGCCAAAACATGTTTGCTGCTGTTGCTGGGCCTCTACTTGTGGGGATTCTATAATAGTGCGATTATCCACCAATGTATAGAGGATGTTGCTCTAATTACACTTAATATCACCTGCTTGCAATCCAAAGTTCAGAAGCAACCCACAACGGCTAGCATGAACAAATAAATTGTCCGTAAACACTGACACCAATAATTGAGAATGGGTGCCAACAGAAGCAGCAATGGACAGCCAACTTATGAAATGCTCATGCCTAAATACTAAATCTTATGGGCTGACCAGATTGCGGTTTTGAGAGAGGTAACAGCCCTCTGCTCTTATTGACCTACAAAAAGGCACAATACCAATGACGAGAACCCAGGCTGTATTAGGAGGAGTGCCCAGGTCTGCGAAGGCCAAAAACCCGTGGCTCACAAAGAGCTCACACTGTCTCAACTCACTGTCCAAAGTAAATATTATTGGAGATCAAAAAGAGAGTTGCCCCCAATCGTCATTGAAGAAGGTCGCGGCCAGAAAATAGGAGTGGCGATAGAATGAAACCATTGTGTAGATGTCCAAGCAAAATATGATGCAAAGAATCAAGAGGCTCTTAGTAACGAATGAGCTACTTCTTGACGGTCAAGATGGTAATGATGCATGAGTCATGTGGGGAATCTACAAGAGATGCATGAAAGCTCAGAAAAAAGAAATTGGCTTCTATGAAAAGCCCTAGCAAGCAAGCCTTCACCAAATCGATTTGAAGAAATTTCTGTATAAATTTTGTCAAATTAAATTTCCTGAAGTTAATTCTTTTTCTGAGCAAGGATTAAGCTTAAATGGGCCTGCATCTTTGAGAGAAAGCCCTCAATTACGCCTTCGCCCTAAAAAAAAATTTGAACGTAAGTGTATACAAGTATATGCATCAACTATCCATATACTATCCATGCATATGCAAACTTCTGTTGGAGGTGCCTTCACCTTCCCGCTGTAAAAATATGCCAACAATATCCTGAAGGCCTCATACCCAACATTTCCCTCTGTCAGCCAGTCTTTCAATTCATACCGTAACTTTGCACTCGCTGCCTGAGACTCCGGACGGGTGCACCGGTGAACGGGCACAGCCCGGTCCTGGACCATAATTTCGGCATCACTGCAATCAAGATCGGCAATAGACAGAAGAGACTCCATGCTTTCACTAAGTTTTTCAAGGGCAGCGATATCTGAACTTTTGGAAGGATGGACTGGAGACGAATCGGCTGAACAAGCCCCCAGTTCACCACCTCCACTGGAAATTGACCTATAGGAATTGTTATTGGAGATATTTGAAAAGGAATTGAAGCTTGGGGAGAACTGGGAAAGGCTCACCTGAGCCATTATCATAAATATGCAAGGGCTTCAGAGGCTAAACAGCTAACATTTGCTAGGGTATCAATGGCTCCTAAGATAGATTTAGCAAAAGCCGGCTCAATAAGCCTTCATACAGATCCGCAGATTTGTCTAAAATTTCCAGACGGAATAAGAATGAATGCCTTCCAAAAAGCTTCCGGGACAAAACAACCTTCATTTGTAGGGTTTGAACGATTCCTGACTTAGAATTAACGCAATTCAGTTAACAACTCTTCATACAGTTCGTCAGATTTATCTGAATTTGACAGACTGAATAAGAATGATAACATACAAAGGTGTTTCGGGGAAAAATATTATGGCCAGGGCTTTAAGGGTTTCAGAGTATGATTCAACGATTCAGTTGAATAGGTGTTATTACAGACAATAAAAATAATCACCAGAATGAAGAAAAGTGAAGACATACAAAAGGGTTTCAGGATTGAGGATTGAACATCATTTCTAGGGTTTCAGCGCCTAATTTAATAGAGTTTAGCTTTATGGGCTTTCGCACAAACAGAACGATTAATCTAATTACGCGAGCAAGAAGATCTGCACAGGTTTTTCAGAGCCAAACCGAGCAATTTCGACGCGGGATTAAACGCGGGTTGATTATAAAATTCAATAACAGCACATCAAATTCTTTTTATCTTATTCCAGAATCATAATATTATTACTAACTAGATGCAAAATCTCACTCAATGATTACAAATCAATTTCTTTCAATGTTAATAAATCTGAAATTAACTTACTAAAATCTATTAATACGATAAAAATAACTAAAATTTATTAATACCGATTAAAAAAAATTAAAAATCATATCTTAAAATCTCTGATTCTAATTTATAATACCGTAAAAAAAAAAAAAAAAAAAAAAAAATATATATATATATATATATATCTTAAAATCTCTGATTCCAATTATTGACCATACTACTTAAAAATTAAAGAGTTTACACTCTTGTAATATTTATCACAATTTAGAATATAATATAATAAATTGGGGGTTGTGACGGAGCCATGGCTAGGGTTTCAGGAAACGGGGTCCATGCCGCCGCCACTCTGCAAACCAAGCAAGGGAGAATCCCGGGCTCAGATCGCAGCCCTTACGCAGATGGGCGAACTAATCTGGAACTACATCTGAGAGCAAGCGGGAGGAATGGAGGACTCGCGATCGAAACCAGGGAACTCAAAGAAACCCCTCTCAGCAATGTAAGAAAGCGGCACAGAAGGAGCTTCGTTAGGGAGATCAGAGATCCATGGAGGATAGTACGAGTGTGGCCTGGCACATTCGTCACAGCAGTGAAGGCACTCCATGCATGCCATAACACCGACTGGGTCCTGCGAAGAGCAAAAAGAAAGGCATATTTCGCTCCCGCCATCGAAGACTGGGCCTCTGCTGCGCCTGCTCGGAAGCGTAACCCTCGGTGGAGTCGACTGCTGATCCCTCAGCAGCAGAAGCTTAAAAAGCCCAAAGCCAGGGCTCAGGCTTTGCTTCCTTCAGGGCCGTCCTTGGAAACAAGCAAGGGAGAGCCGGAAAATGCTTCATCCGCAGGGTCTTTGCCTGGATCTGAGGCATCCTCTTGCTGTCCGAATCGTAGTCTCTGTTTTAGATCAGACAAAGATCTGCCAGATCTGGTAATCCAGAAGGCAGAAGAACCTGTGCTCTGGCCAGATCCAGAGCCTTGCATGGGGTTAAAGCCCTCATCTGACTCCTTTCAGATCCAGATTTTGCAGCCTGCAGGCAGAACCATCATGCAATGGGTTCGCCCTTCAGATCTGGTGCAGGACCTCACACAGAATTTAGAGCGCAGAATGGGGATCCCATCTAGCCTTCTGCGACTTCTCTTTCAAGGTAAACAACTTGAAAACCCTCTATCCCTCTCTGCTTACAGCATTTCCAGGAACAGCTCGGTGGTGGCTACCCTTCGTTTGAGAGGAGGTGCAGCGGGACAAACTTCCTCTACTCGGCCTTTCTCATACAAGGACGCAGTCCACTCAGAGAACCCCAAACCCCCGGAAGCCCTTAAATCTAAGGCTTTCCTGGTTGAAAAAGTTGAAGAAGTTCCCTCTGTTGAACTCATGCATGAAGAACTGGCTTCCCAGCATCAAGATTTTGCAGAAAGAGCCATCATTTGCAGATTTAATGGTCTGTGGCCCCGATCTCAGGATCTCTATGCATGGATCCATGAAAACTGGACACATCATTGTAAGATCTTTTTTTGCTCGAAAGGTTATTTCATTGTTCTCTTTGATAACATTAAGCACTATGAAAAGGCCTTAGAAGAGGGTCCTTGGTTCATGGGAACTGCAGGGCTTTTTCTGACTCCCTGGTTCCCAGATTTTGATCCAGCCACTGCAGTCATTACCAAGACACCGGTATGGATTCGGCTTCCAAACTTACCTGCTCATCTATGGAATACTCGTGTCTTCAGAGCAATAGGAGACACATTGGGCAGCTTCATCCATGGAGATTCGTGGCGGGTATCCAAAGGTCTCTACTCATATGCAAGAGTGTGTGTGGAGTTAGACCTGAGCAAAGGTCTTCCAGAACAAATTAATCTCAAGATAAATGACTTTGTCTGGACCCAGACGCTAGATTACGAGAACACTGCTTTTCGATGCCGACATTGCCAACAATCTGGACACTTGCAGAATACTTACCCATCTCGCCCGACAAAAAAGAACAAGGCCAACGACTCCAAGCCTAAGTCCAAACGATGGGCTCCATGCTCTCCCCCCCCAGTAGGGGTTTCTGATTCCTCCAGTTCTGAAGATGAAGATAGCGATGAAGAATTGAATCAGGCCCCTCATTCGGTGGCCCCTTCCACCGATGGCCTGGCACCTTCTTCTGATTCAGCCATTGCTCAGAAACGTGTCCATTTGTCCTCTTCCTCGGACTCAGAAAAGGAGGGCCCCCCTGTGGAGGACCCCAATCTGCAAGTTGTAATCGCCCATCCACCCCAAAGTGGCTGGGTTGAAGTTAAAAAAAGGAAAGGGAAAAAGATTCGTGTTGAAACCCCTACTCTTTTAGGGTAGCATTCAAGGCTTCTTAAGCTTTCAGTGACTAGTTGTAACTCCTTGCTTGCTTAACTCTTTTCCCGGAACCGAGGTTGATAGTCCTATCATTTCCGGTTGCCGGTATCTTGCTTCTCTGGAATGTATCCTCTTGTACAATATTTTACTGCTTAATAGAATTAGTCTTATCGAGAAAAAAATATTTATCACAATTTAAAAGTAATTCTGGACTACCAAAATTAGGGCCAGACCAAACTTGCATCATGACTTCCTTGTGTCGACTAGTGTCAATTGCGATCAACCCGTGAAAATTAAAGCATATGGCCCTAAAGATGCAGCTAAAGAAGAATGAAGAAAGCCCTACTAATAAGACAGGCCTGACCTGTGAGATACAACGAGAGAATTATCAAAAGCTTTATGATCTTTAATACCTTCATTTTAATTGATCAGGCCTAATTTATCCACTGTTCTTGACAAATGTGATTACAGGAACAAATGAAAACCAGAATCAAGTTATTATGGGCTGCTCAGGGAGATTTAGGAAACTCTAACAAGAAGGCTCAAGACAATGTGGAAATCAAGAAGAAGAAAATCTTCAAGGGGAATTGCTGGAGTATTTTGGTCTCACGGAACAGGAAACAAACATAGTGGAATTACAAAAACCACTCCAACTAAACACGGTTAAGATTGAAATGCTCAATTTAAAACTGAATTCTTTGGAAACTCAAAAGAAAAAACTTGAAGAGGAAGTAGAGAAATCTTCCCTAGTGAAGAAAGAGCTTGAATCTGCCAGAGCAATGATTAAAAAACTTCGGGGATAGATACAAATGGAAACTATGCAGACAAAAGAGCAACTTCTTATACCCAATCAACAAGTTGCAGTTCTTTAAGATACTGAGAAAAAATATTCTGAAAAGAAATTCGAGATTGAGAAGAAACTGCAGACTTTGAAAGATCTGGAAATCGAAGTGGTGGAATTAAGAAGGGCCAACAAAGAGTTGCAACATGAGAAGCAGAAGCTGATGCTGAAACTAGACAATGTGGAAACCCAAATTGCTTCCCTCTCTAAAATAACAGAGACAGATATAATGCGAAATATAAAATATCAAAAATATAAAAAATCCAAAGGTCCAAAGGTCCAACAGAGTGGAAACCTGCTCTAATACCATATGTAACAGTCCAAAAATAAATATCTAATTAACTTTTCTAATTAACATTAAATTCAACTAAGAATAGTTCTTACCTGTCGAAGAAGTAGGCTTACCGCAACAAGGTTTTGGGGACGACTCTCCACCCAACCGTAGGCTCAATTGTGCAAGGATTCTGCTACAACTGGCCACCCTCGAGCCCTCAATCAACGTACTACTGCCAGTGACTCCTAAGTCTTAAAACACCATTCTCCCAAGAGAATGAAAGATAGAATATCGGAATGATGGAATGCAGGAATGCCTCTCATCTTCCTCACCATCTATTAAATAGAACAAACATTGGAAGGGAGAACCACATGCACACACTCCATGTGTCTACAAGCAACTTTCTTTCTTGTTTTATTTCTTTACTTTTCTTTTGATTTTTAACTTTTTTGTTTTATTTACTTCTTTTTGATAGTTTTCTTGTTTTATTTATTCTTATCTAGAGCTTTAGTATGGTTATTACTATTTTTATTTTTATTTATTTTATTTATTTTCTTTGTATATATTTTTTTAATATCATTTATTATTTAACATTTATGATTTATTATTTTTATTGTTTATTATTAAGTGATTTATTTATTATTATTTATTATTTCTATTATTAATTATTATTTTTGTATTATTTATTATTTATTATTTATTATTATTTGTTATTTATTATTAAGGGGAGGGATATTACATTTTCCCATGGTATTTTCATCCAATGTAGCCTTTTTAATCACATGATGAGTCTATTTTAATTTACTTTTGGGCCATAGAAAAATAGATTTATTATATATATTTGGTTTTACCACAAGGGTTTCTAGGATATTTTATGGTGTCCATGTATTATTATTGTTATGTGTTTATTATGTATTTATTTCTCTCTCTTTTTATAAAATTTGATACAAATTGGATCATTATATTATTTTCCATCCATATTGATGTTTTAGAGAGGAATAAGTGGAGGAATGATCTCACATGACCATTTTTACCGACATGTCCCATTTCGGCAAATTGCGGTTTGAAACCTTCTAAAAGTAGTTTGAGGCATAAAATAATGTTTTTTTTTGGGGGGGGGAATCTTCCACTTAAGTGTCACACCCTATAGCACGAGTATGCACACATATAAATTCCCAAAAACATAAGAATCACATTAATCAGAGTCCAAATGAAAAATGTATTCCACCTAGAAGTTGACCTTCTAGTTTTGACCACCATGATTAAAGAAGATGCCACATTATCCCCATTATTCACGGAAAAGGGCATAGGAACATGATCATGATGAAGAAGTCTATATAAGAGTTTAATTTATAACTCTAGTTAATACTTGGAGTCAAACTTAACCACTAATATGCTATCAAGTTGTGTTATAACTAGGACACTGGGATAAAAAAGGGTTCCATTCTATCGGAATGTTTTTTGTTCCATAGATGAGATAGTCACTAAGAGTGGATATAGAGAGAAAATAGAGAAGCTTTGTTTACTATAACAACTTATGGGCCATAGGTGTCACTTCTTTGTACTTGCATCCATTTCGATTCAGAGAAAGAGAGAGTGGAGCAACCTCACCTTCTACTAGCTTTTCTCCAGTAAGGGTTTCCCAAGTAATATCTTGTGTTATTATGGTTGTGAGTGATTTTATTTATGTATATTTTATATTTTTTGTATTTCATATGTTGTATGCATAATTATAACACAATAATTAGCAAATACAAAAGTCTGAGGGAAAATTAACCCTCATAACATAGATTTTGGATTTTCATTATATCTTTAGTAGACCTATTTCAACGAATTGTCAAATGGATTATCCACAATAGTTTACCAATCATATTAATGTAAGAGCAGGTTTATTTTCTTATAGTGTGGGGAGTTGCATGAGATCTATATCGATTAAGCCATAATTCATAAAACCCCAACCATGGCTAATGAAAATATTAATAACCCTCAAGATCCTGTAGAGGAGAGGTTTGCACAGTTGTAAGCACAATCATAGATTAAAAAATGTAACTTGAGCCTCCTCATGCAACCATGACCAATAATATTAGGTTATTCAAAGAAGAGATTCCAATACATAAGTCAAATTAGAGGGGATATTAGGAGACCGGGAAGAACCAGAGAGGGAGACTAAAAAAGAACCCAAAATGGATCAACCCATTTTGAGTGTTGTGAAATATTCACAGTCCTCATTCAAGATGGAAAAAAAAGTTAACATTAAGACATATCAAGGTGAGATGTATGCTTTGAAGTTAAATAACTAGGTGTAGCAGTTAGAAGTTTATTTATTATTCATCATATAGAGGAAGAACAAAAAAAATTGTTTGCTTGGCTGAAATTAGAGGGTCATGCCTTGAATTGGTAGTAAAGCCACACAAAAACCCAAGGTTGGAGGGTGATCATATATTGACTATGTGGGAGTATTTCAAAACTCTCATAAAGTTGCAGTTCTACCCTGTCAAGTATGTAGAGGACTAGAAAATTTGATGGAATTACCGCAGGAAAAGACAAAGGATGAGTGTATAGGAGTACACCACATAATTTATAACTATAGCAATAATGTGAGGTGTTTACATAGCCATTTGTCGAAGCAATTAGCCAGAACGGTGGAAAATAATTATGTATAGGCACAATAATTAGAGAACATAGGTGAGAAGAAAGGGAAATCAAGTTGATTAAAGAAGAAGGAACATCAGGAAGCTTCCAAAGAGGAGAATAAGAAGTGGAAATGGGGAAAAAACAAAAATACAACCAAAACACACTAGCACAAAGATCCTAGCAACCACTGCAACCATTGTAACATTGATGGTCATATAGAGGAGAAGTGTTGGAAGTTACATCCAAAGAATAGAAAGAAATATGCCTAGGAGAAAAATATCATGGCCATAGATTTAAGTAATTAAGTGGAAAGAAGCTCGGACGTGGATGAGAATATTGTTTGTACATTAGTACAAAAGCGGGCTAATCTGATTAGCCTTCAACAATAGGAAGAGAAAGAAATGAATATATTATTACATTGAAGATATAGGTCAAGGAGATGAAAATTGATACTCTATTCAACTCAAGATCATAGGTGTATCTCATAGCAACAAATCTAGTCAAGAAATTAGGACTGGAGATTCATGAACATCCTAGCCCATTACTGGGCCTCCAAAATATGTAAAATATAAGGCCCATATATCCACTCCTATGCACATAAAAATGATATTAAACCTACTTTTTGCACTTAATTACACACTTTCCTAGATTAATGAGTTCTTAGGAGAGTCAATGAATTTCTTCATATTTTATGTGCCTTAGCATGTTTATTGTGCAGGATTTGAAGAGATATTGCAAAAAAATCAAGAATATCTAGCTAACGATGTTCGTGGGGCTTGTTATCTACTATAGGAGAGTCTCAACTTGGTTGGCTAAGGGCATTTAATGCCCCATCCTAATGGTGCGAGGTGGTCGAGGAGAAATATCCCCTTTTCTAGGGATTTTTATAGGGAAATGCAGTCCTCCCCTCAAGGAGGTTTCTCCCTACTCATTGTATAAATAATAGGCTCGAGTAGCCTAGTAGACATGTAGAGAAGAGAGTGAGGAATAGGAGAAAAGTCTAAATTAATGTTTCCAAGAAAGTTTTATAACTATGTACTGTACAAGCAATTTTTCAGTTAATGTTGTGGTGTCCTATTTCAACTCCTAGTTTGGATTTCCTCTAATGGATTATGAGTTTCCTTGGGTTAATTCCCACCCCAGGTGCTCCAAATCCCATTATTTATGTTAATATTTATCATCTATTTACTTTTGCAAAACATTTCTGAAAGTTATTTGTTATAGCACTCATGCATGGTTAAAATAAAAGGTTTTCATGAACAATCCTTTCTTGTAGGTTATTTGAGAAATTGGTTATAATATTTAAAGTATTTAATGACATTTCAACTTTGCATTTACTTCATTTCCTTTGCTTTCACACATTTTTTGTTGATTGTTCATGTTTTCCTGCATTGTATAACCAATTTTGCAGCTACAAGAAACACACAAAGCTGAGTTTTGTTGGGTTAAACTTACAACAAGTTGTTTTGAAGTTTTGAATAGGTTTATTTTATTAGTGTATAACTTATTCATAGCTACCTTCCTTCTCAATGTTGCAATTTTCTTGGTTACCTGCTCGCTAAACTATCTCCTATAGAAAAACAATGACTCCTATGTTAATTTGTAACCAACCTTTCAACCTCACATAATTTTTCAATAAATTCATTATTTGTCTTCTTTGGTATATTAGAACACTCTTGTAACCCTCATAATGGAACTTGGAGGTATAGATACCTTGTAGATACTTTTTATTGGTTTGCTTTAAATCTAGTTTTTCCTGTAAAATAAAGTTTTTAATTTACCGTCTTTCATTTGAGGAGTGTGCTTTTCGTTTCCTTGCAAGATAGCATAGAAGTGTGTAATTGTGCTTTCATTTCATTACATATAACATATAAGTCTACAAGTTTGCTTTCCTTTATTGCAAGTATATTATATTTGCATGTCATTTTCCTTTTAACAAGTTATTTCCTGTAATTGCAATTTTCCTGTAGCATAGATTAGTCAACTCGATCTATATACATCTAGATTTCCTTTCAATTTTTCCAGCTACATAAAAATCAATAAGAGAAGGAGATGGTGCCTACTGAACATACACTTCCAACCCCTCTTAAGTTTGTACCAACCTTGGGTTTATAATTAAATCAGAGACGCTTGGGACTTGCAACATTATTATTGCAACACTAAGGGCCATCACTTTTTGGCGTCGTTGCTGGGGAAGTGTCTAAAGTATGTCTTGCCTTTTTATTTAATTGAATTTATCTTTCTTTCATTTCATCTCCTGCAAAAAGAAAAAAGAAAAATAACAATGGCATCTTCTTTTTAGAAAATACAAAAGAAAAAAGAAAAAAACACCTCCTTTGCTTTTATGCCTCGAAGAATTAGGGACAAAATATGAAAATTTCTACCAAAAATCCCCCACTTCCACTAGAATCCAACCCTTTTTAGTTGATTATGAGCCTCCTACCCTGCCCATAGAGGCCTTTAAGGCCCTTTTTGGTGGGAAATCAAGGATCAAGCATTAGCTTGCAGAAGGAAAAATACCTTCACACTCCACCAACATTATAGTTGAAGATAAACAACCAAAATGTTTTCATTTCTCATTAGGTAAATAAATGGGGAAGCTAGAATGAAAAAATTAATCCATCTATCCTCCCACACTTCTATGGTTTGATTATTCCCTTCCAACCTTAAGGTTGCAACCCTTTTATGGTTCATGAGCCTACAAGGAAATAACATCACCACATGGGAAAAATGCAGTAAGCCTTCAATACCAAATATTGGTATTACTACAGAGCAAGAGATATTAGAGATGAAATATTTAGAATGGTCCAAGGAGAAAATGAGTCTCTAGAAGACTTTGAGGAGAGATTCAAGTTGAGTTATGTAAGGGCACATAATTGCACCTTGGATATAGACACCTTGAAGCTAGTTCTACTCCGAGGAGTCAAGGAAGATCTAATGGAAACACTCAACCTACTGGAAAATGGAGACATATACCAACTCACTTTTAATGATATCAAATAAGTATTCAAAAATCACTCAACTACTAGAAAAAGAGGTAGAGCAAGAAAAATCTTGAAAAGTCCTTCTTCCTCCTCCCTGATTACTAAAAATGAGATAGGAGGTATGTTAGAAGACATGAATACTAAGATATTACATACATTTTCCATGCAGATGGACACCTTACAGATCAAAAGAAAATAGGAGGAAGTTGAAAAAAAATTAGCCATATTTTATCCTCAATGCACTAAACGACATCCTAGGAATGAATGTCCTTCAAATATCATAGAAATATGATATGTATGTGAGTAGAACCATTCCGCTGATAAATGCACATGTTATAATTTTAACTCTCATTATAATCCACAATTTCCATCATTTTATGACTGATGTTTCAAATGTATGTCAAGGTTCATCATCTTGAAGATGAATCTTGATATAGATTGGAAACGTCGATCATAGAACAATGGAAACTATGGATTGTAATCCAAGTCAAAATTCTAACAACACCAACCAAAGGAATCTACAAATAGCTAGTTTCCATGTTTTATAAGTCTGAAGGCTATGAACCAGGGAGCAGAAGGGGGCATGGAGTAATTGTGCTTTTCCAACCAAAAGAGGCCACAAGCTCCAAGGAAATTCCAACAAGGTATGAACTTTCCCTATCCTTTCAATGTTTATGATAATTCTCATTATCAATATTGATGCCTCCTAAGCCTTCACCCTAGCCTATACCCATTCCTTGGTTGTATCATCCTCAAATTGTTGTTCCTCCCTTCCAGCCATATCATAATCAAGCTCCTTAGTGGGGTAAACCATCACAAGGATGCAGGCCTCAGGTGGCCCAACCACTTGCCTTGATGCCTCCTCCTCAATAACCACAAATACCCTAGAAAATTCTTCCAAATCAACCTCATATGGCTTCCCAACCAAATCAAAATGCAAACAATGACTAGGCTCAACCAGTTTATAGTGGAGAAACTACCTACCAAATTTATGTTGTAGAAATTAAAGAAATCAACCTTAGGATTACGAATATCCTTACAAATGTTCACCCACCTTCTCCAATAGAAAATACAAAGGATGAGAAGGAGGATTTAGTACCTTAAGTCACCCAAACAAAACCTCCCTGTCAGAAAAGGTTGATAACCCAAAAATCACACGCCCTAGAAGAAGATGAACTTCTGGGAGAACTGCAGAAATTGTGTCTCAAAATCCCTCTCTTTCAATCCATCAAATATATTCCTATCTATAAAAAATTCATTAAATAGGAATGTCTAATATGGCTTGAGAGAAAGAAAAGGGATGCCCATGCTATTAATGTCATAGGGAAGTTAACTCATTTAATGCTTGGGAGAGAAATCATCCCCAAGTACCTTGATCCTAGAAGCCTAGTAGTAGATGTACACATCAATGAAATTTTAGTTCCAAACACTCATCATTGACTTGGAAGTTTCAATCAATGTCATGGCCAATGAAAAAAATGCTCAAACTTAATCTCCAAGGATCTCTAATAAAGACCAGTATTGTGCTACAACTTTTTGGTAGATCCACAATAGCACATGAAGGTATCATAGAAGATGTAATTCTATCTATTGATTCTTCGGTGTATCCCATTGAATTCCTTGTCTTCCAGCCCAGTACCAAGTTTAATGGCTATCCACTCATCTGTTGGGAATCACAATTATCATTAAACCAAAACCCGCAGGTGTTAGTCAATGATCGCATCACCAGAGATAAGGATCCATGAGAGGTGGTTAGTCCATGTCACGAAACACAAAGAGAGCATTGGTTTATCCAATGTCCAAAAATATCCCTCCCAACGCGAGTTGGGTGTGCATCAAACTCGTGATCTATGCTCTGATACCACTTGTTTGGAATCACGATTGTCGTTAGACCAAAACCCGCAGGTGTTAGTCAACGATTGCATCGCTAGAGATAAGGATCCATGAGAGGAGGTTAGTCCATGTCTCAAAACACATGGGGAGCGTTGGTTTATCCAATGTCCAACATCATCTTAAGGAGACCATGGTTAGCTATTGATGATGCATACATCAACTGTAGGGATATAAATATGACAATCACCAATAGGAAATATAGAAAATAGCTTGTATTATACTCACTGAATCAACCTCGTATTGAGAATGACTTTCCTACATGGGTAGACTAAGAAGAAGAGGATTCTCTTCACTCATCATCCTACCTTGTATGTACATTAGAAACCACACTTAGCAATAGACATAGATGATCTGATTGATATATTTATACAAAACTAATATCTTGTTGCCATCAATATTAATGGATTAAAAGAAGAAGCATTCATAGGACAAGTTAGTTGTTCCTAGGAGAGTTGATGGGAAGATTTGTTGACTACTGGTTATGAGAAAAATAGTGTAAAAACAATAGAAATCAACCTCTCTAAAACACTAAAAATTAACCCCTCTCTTTCGATTGACCAAGAAGACCAACTGCTCACTATCTCAAAACAACATATTGTTGCATTTGCATGGGAATACAAGGGGATGAAAGGAGTACATACTTATATGTGCACTCACCATATATACATGAAGGAGGATAATAAACTTGTTCTCCAACCACAAAGGTCAATGAATCCTACATTGAAAGGTATTCTGAAAGAATAATTGTAGAAATTGTTAGATGCAAGATTCATCTATATGATATTGGATAGTGAATGGGTGTCCCCCATAATCATTATTTCCAAGAGAAATGACAAGTGGAGAATCTTTTTTGATTGAAAATAAATTAAAAGTGGCACCAGGAAGGATCATTTCCCCTTTCTTTTCATTGACCAAGTCTTCGATGTGCTTGCAAGGAAAAGGTTCTTCTCCTCTTTGGATGGATTTAGTGGGTACAACCAGATCTAGATCAGTCGTGAGCATCAAGATAAGACCATCTTCACATGTCCTTGGGGGACCTTTTTTACAGAGTCCTCCCATTTGTCTTGTGCAATGCCCCTACCACCTTCCAAAGGAATCTACTGAGTATATTCTTTGATCTTGTGCATTATTCTATGGAAATTTATGTAGATGACTTCACACAAGCAATTTTTCCACGACACTTAAGAATCAAGTTGATTTCTAAAATCATGATCACAAACACACTCAAATGCCACAACACAAGAACTTTTCATAGCATAATAAGTTACAAAAATGAATCAACTAGTACACAAGACATTTTTTAACCCAAAACTTGTTATATTACAAATCTTAATACAAAAAATGTAGGGATCACATACTAGGGATCATGGCCCTTTCATACAACCTTGATACAAGAAAAAACTAGGTCTTGGTGTCAACAACTATGACCACCAATATTTCCCTGAAAAAAGCAAACTTGACTTCCTTGTTAAAAGAGCACTCTACTCATCCCTTTTGGTCCATGTACCTTGAACACATCTGGTAGGTCCTTGTCCACCTCTTCTGTTGATCACTACAACTTATGCAACTTTAGAATGTTTGGATCTCCAGCCAATAGAACTGCCAATATCAATATTCTAGTTGCCTCTAGAATAAGCTCACTGATCTGCCTACTAGCATCCCTCTTGCTCCTCCAAGATGTATTCTCTTAGGGACTTCACCAAAGCTACCCTCTAGCAATGATATGGCTCCTCCAACATCACTTCTCTTAGGGACTTCCAAGATGACCACTAATGATGTCCTCTGCTACTCCAAAGAATCATGTTCTTAGGGTATTTTAAAAACTTCCCTCTTATCAGTGAGATGCCTCCCTGCAATCACTGAACTAGGGCATGCATGCACTTCACACTTACAACCATTATACAACCCTCAATATATTTGATCTAGGACATTTTAGATAGGCCACACAAAAGTGACAAGAATACCCTTGGTCATTGTACTTAGGTCTTCCAAATCCATTGTCCAATACACTTAAGAAAAACCTACCACCATAGAAAATCGTCAACCATAACATAAGAAACTTACCTTCTTGAAGATTCAACCTAGCTCCAAGAATCCACAGTTTTGGACACCTCTTCTTGAATGCCATCCTTAGCCTCACTTATAGATCTATATGACCCCACAATAGGGTTACTTAAACCCATCAAAGATTCACCAAACATGTTGTAACATGATCCCATACAACCTAAATTCTTTTGCTGACCTGGTAGATAAATTCAACCTTAACTTGACCTCCATTTCCACCTGAGTCAAGGGTCTCAACCCTCACTTTAAGCACTAAAATAGGCTTGAATGTCATAGAGGTTTACACATAAATTGTGCCCTGAATTTTTCATGAACATACATATCAATCTCGGCCTTGCCTTCCAAACTCGGCTACTCTTATCTTCTTGTCATGAGATGCTCTTGTGGTTTTCTAGAAAAGTTTATCCTAAAATCCACATTGAACAGACCACACTTCTCCATGAATATGCTTACTTCAGCCCCTCTTCCTCCATGTTAACAAAAACCTAACTTTTGTCCAACCAAATGATAATTATGTGCACAAATTAGAGCATTCACAACCCTCTTTAGGTGATATCAACACCTAGAAATCCCTGCACATTTACACTTAGGTCTGCAACCCTCATTGTAGGGATAAACCACATGTTTCAACACCATCTTGGGGTCTCGACCCTTCTTTTCATGATCAGAACTTGAGTGAGTAGTTTTAGATTCCTGGAAAAAACAAAATAAGGGCAACATATCCTTAGGAGGAAGCCCTAACTAAGGCACAAATGCGCATAAGAAAGTCCGTCCAAAACCCTTGCTCAACAAACCTACACAAGGAGAAAATAACATGAGGAAATCATCCTCAAACCTGAGCAGAAATCAAACTTCCCATAGACTATAGAATACCACACTTGCTCCAAAATTCATCCTTGATTAGGTGTTGTGGCTTCCTGAGGTACTCGGGGTATTTAGACCTCCTTCTATGGCAGGTTCACATGAGATAATTCCTCTTGTGATGATCCATGAGTTCCTTCTTCATCTCTACTTATAGATTTCTATGGTGGTGCCAACCTTCACCAAAGATCATTACCTTTACTCAAGCTAACTTGAGTTTTCTTGTCAAAACCCATCTAACATAACATAAAATTCTTTCATTGGTTCTTTCACCACACCATCAAATCCTCAGCATCCCCTTATCCCTTTAAGGGTGCCCCACATGCTCGTAGTAATCAAACCATCAAAAAATATCCTCTTGGTTTCACACCCACAACTTTGAGTGCAAAACCCAGTGCTTGGCTACGTTGCCCACAAAGTCCATGTGGATCAAACGTCTCCCAAACCCAACACCCTAGGGTGTGGGAGTACCTCATAAGATAGACAAATTAACATTCTCTCCTAGTGAGGGAGGTACTTCCACTGCATGGAAATAACCATCATCATTAACGACACTAGCCCACTCTCTGACATTCACCACTGCAACATACCCTGTAGAATGAACCACACTATCTTGGTAGTTTCTCTACCTCATCTCATAAGAGCATGAATATTCAAACTCCTATAGGGAATCTCCCTATAAATATAGACTCCCTTTGATTCTACTCAACCTCCACTAGTTCACACTGCTATTGAACTTGTGTCTTACAAGGTGAATTTGAGATGTGCTTAAACAAGGGCTACATCACCACTGCAACCCAACTCAATAAGCGATCTCATCCTCCTGGGTCAAACATGAGTTGCATCACCGCCACAACCCGACTCAACAAGCGATATCATCCTCCTGGGTCAAACACCACATGTGCACATGGCTCCAATATCAAATGTGCAACATCACTGCGCAATGAAGATACTAGCCTACCATCATCTCATCCTTCACATGAATCCAAATCGTTCATGCCAAAGTAACCCCCTTGAGTAGTCTCAATAATCCATGACAATTAATCGAAAGTCCATGGTAAAAAACAATCCTACAACAAACTGTTGGTCACCAAGTTGACTGCCAATCCATTAGAACTCATAGCCTATCTCACCAACTAGCGAGTTGAGACCACATCTTCATGTCCTCATATGAACTTTCTGCACCATGATTTAGACAATATCTCAATTCCCTTTTGAGTTGCTTCAATGTGCACACTCTAATCCACTGGCCCTTCAAAGTAGCTATGATATCATGTTGATTTTTCTACGACACTTAAGAATTAGGTTTATGTCTAAAATCACGATCACAAACACACTCAAATTCCACAACACAAGCACTTTTCACAATGAAATAAGGTACAACAATGAATCAACTAGTACACAAGACATTTTTTAACCCAAAACTTGTTATATTACAAATCTTAATACAACAAATGTAGGGCTCCCATATAAGGGATCATGGTCGTTACATATAACCCTGATACAAGACACAACTAGGGCTTGGTGTCAACAACTATGACCACCAATATTTCCCTGAATAAATTACACTTGAATTACTTGTAAAATAACACTCTACTCAACCCTTTCAGTTCATGTGCCTTGAATGCATCTGAAATATCCTTTGTCACCTATTTTACTAATCACTGTAACTTCTGCAACTTTAGAATGCTTTCATCTCCAGCTTAAAAAACTGCCACTATCAATCTTCCAGATGCCTCTAGAATGACTAAACATAGACTCACTGATATGCCCACTAGTAGCAATATTTCTTCTCCAATATGTCTTCTCTTAGGGACTTCACCAAAGTTTCCCTCTAGCACTGATATGGCTCCTCCAACATCACTACTTTTAGGGACTTCCAAGCTACCCACTAACAATGTCCTATGCTTCTCCAAAGGATCATGTGTTGGGTCTTGAAAATGTCATTCACTTCCATTACACTTTCACTATTATGTCCATTATATCACCTCCATTTCACCTCCATTTCACTACTATGTCACGACATTCATCCCACTTTCATTATCATTGGGCCACATTTATGTTTTTCCAAACTTTATTAATTCTAAGCCTTTTAAGTGAATTTATGGTTAAAAATTAGAAAATAATGTGCATATGCTTATACTTAACAAGTGGGTTGAGATTGTTGACATGTGTAGGTCAAAAGGAGGCTTCTAGAAGACCCTTATGTGACACTCTAAGGCCAAATTCGAATTTGAGTGGAGAGAATCATGGGATCATGAGGATATGTGTCACATCTCCTAATTGTATTGAAACTCTAAAAAGACGTGTCTTACCAGTTCCTATTTTGATTAGGACTCTAGAGGTAGAGGGAGAGATTCATGGACTCTCATTAATAAGATGGCTTCTCATCTTTTTGTATAAATAGGAGATCTCTCTCCTTCATTTGTTAGTCTTGGCTTGTTAGTTCTTAAGCTTGTTAGCTTGTGAGATGGATTTGGAAAGCTTTGGAGAGCTTTGTTGTACTTTGTAATTTTGAAGAATTTGAATAAAGCTTTGATGTTCTCAACATGGAAGGAGATGTGAAGTAGATGTCATGGAGCATATTAGAATGTAAGGTAGAGTAGATTTCATTTTGTAATTTTGCTTTGATTTCATTATGTCATTTGATTGCTTTCAAGTTTGATAGATTAGATTTTTCATTCATGCAATTTTAATTCAAGTAAGTGTGTTCAACCGATTGATTGTAGATTAGTTTTTATTTACATGTTTTTGCATCAAATAGTGACATGAGATTTACCTCTCTGCTGACTTTGGTTTTTTTAGCTTTTTAATTTAAGTTATGCTTTGATTTCAGTCTTATTCATTTTCTTTGTTAGTTAGTTTAGATATCAACTTTCTCATATCATTGACGTTATCTCCGAAAGCCATAGCTTAGACTACCTGGCAAGGTATCAAACTATGAATGATGTGATTTGATTTTAGTTTTACTTTTCTGCAATTAGATATCAACTTGCTCATATCATTGACGTTATATCCAAAAGCTGTAGCTTAGACTACCTGGCGAGGTCTCGGACTATGAATGATGTAATTTGATTTTACTTTTGTTAGTTTGAAGTTTTTGATTTGTTTGAGTGCAACAGCTTAACTTTTATTTTCGTATTTAGATAAGCAGCAGAGGCAGTGATTTCATGATCAGTCTTTCATCTTTTTTTTTATTTAAGTAGCTGCATATTTACACTTTTGCTCAAGTACTGATTTGATCAATAGAATTTTTTGAGATCATTTGAAGTGCTAAGTTTTGGAAGTTACCATTAGGGACATAAACCTTCTCTTGAAATCTCTATCCATACTTGACCTTTAAAAGTATTCTTAAGACCTTAGAATAGGATTTCCATTTTCATTAAAAACTTTAGGAAACCAACAAGAACAAAACCCCAAAAACAACATAAACTATAAAACAACGAAGTAAGAAAAAGGTTAACTAAGCACATATGGTGCACCACGCTTCATCAGTTTACGATACCCGAATTGATAATTTATGTAGAGCAATTTAAGACGTTAAATTGACTAGACATCATGTTCATAGGGTCTTTGTCAAACAACCTTCTTATCACTGAGATTCCTCCTTACAATCACTGAACTAGGGCACACATGCAATTCCCACTTAAAACCACTATATGACCCTAAAGATACCTTATTTAGGGAATTTCATATAACCTGCACAATAGTGACAAGGCTACCCTCTATCACTACACTTAGGGATTCCAAAATTATTATCCAATACACTTAAGATAGGCCTACCACCATAATAAATTATCAATCATAATATAAACAATTTTCCTTCTTAAAGACTCAACTTAGCTCAAAGAATCCACATTTTTGGACACCTCTTCTTGACTGTTATCCTCGACCTCACTTTCATATCTTTGCAACTCCATAGTAGGGTTACTTTAGCCCATCAAATAGTCACCAAAAATGATCTAAACTTAAATAGGAACGCAACAACTTACAAATATAATCATAAACATAGAGATGCAACAGAAAAACACTTCATTTCATTAAAACAAAAATATTGAACTATGCTTACAAATAAAATGGAAATAAGATAGCTCGAGCGATGGGAGCTTATCTCTGAGAAGAGATGTGGTGGCTACATGCCTCTGAACTATGTTACAATGAGGCTCAAGGGCTTGGAAAACATGAGAAAACCCTAAACAAGCAAAACCCTAACCCCAGGAGATGTAACACCAAGAGTTTGTGGTCCCGTTGGGGTTAGTTGGGTAGCCAACTTCCTAGGGTCGTAACTTGGTCTTATTATCTCTATTTTGCGCGTATGATACCTTGTTGGAAAGGTCTCACTGAGTACAACAATTTTCATCACAGGCCCTTGTCTATGGTTATGGGCCTGCTGCAGACCCCCAAAAAATGTCGTTTAGGGGGTCAAAATTACTGCGGAAGTTTAGGACCCAAAAAACTGCTAAAAATAGTAAACACTGAAATGAAAAGGGAAACAGATGAAACTGACTGGGGGGGCTAGGTGGAATATGCGGGTGGCCACCAATATCCACCTGGATCATTCCTCCCCCCTTAGGAAGAAATGGTCCCCATTGTGTGCAGAGCCTCCATGAGGTGAGGAAATTTCTATTGAACCTAGTCCTTGGTGAACCACTTGCCCTGGTGAAGGAGTTGGCCTTCTTTGACAATTCGATATAACTGTATCCTCCATTGGTGAGTGTTCTTGATCTATGATTCCATGATCTGATCAGTTGTGGCATGTTCCATGCAGTCGAGGTTGAGCTCTGTTCATGTGAGTTATTCTGCAATGTCATATGTGTCCAACAATGGTGGAAAGTATGGTCGAAGGTGATCTACATTGAACACTAGGTGCATATCAAGGAACAGTGGGATGCTGAGATCGAAGGAATTGTCATCAATGACCTTGGTGATGGTGTATGGCCCATATGGGAGTGGGCAAAGTTTGCGATGGGGTCCAACAAGGTGCTCCTTCTGCAAATGTAGCCAAACTTTGTCATCCACCTAGAACTTGTGCGACACTCGATGTTGATCATGTCGTTGCTTTTGCTTAGCATTGGCTCTATCCAATATATCATGGACCTATTGGCAGATGTTTTGAATGCACTCAATGAAGCGGTTAACCCTTTCAGCTTCGGACTGAACGTGAGTCGAATATTCCTGAGTGGCTGCAAATGGTATGACCACATCAATGGGGCACAATGGCTAAAATCCCAGCCATACCTGAAAGGAGTTGTCGCCTATTGAGATCTAGAGAGCTTTGTTGTAGCTACGATGGACATAGGGGAGAATTTCATCCCATGTGCATGGATTATTTGAGTTGTACATGTGCAGAATGTGTACGATCATCCTGTTGACAACCTCTGTTTGGCCATCAGTTTGAGGATGGAAAGTCGTGGACTTAGTAAGTTTTGTATCCAGCATCAAATAGAGACTTAACCAAAATGCACTTAGGAATCTGTTGTCCCGATCTGGGACAATGGAATGCAGGATCCCAAAGTGTACCCACACTCACTCAAAGAAGAGCTTAGCAATGGCCTTGGTTGTGATATTCTTCTTGCAGGCCTCCATGATGGCCATCTTAGAGAATCTGTTGATGACCACAAAAACACAATCATTGCTATGCTTAGTAGAAGGAAGGCCCAACATGTAATCCATGGAGATAGATTCCCAAGGCCGACTAGGAGTAGGTAGAGGAGTATACAGGCCTTGCTTCTTTATGGTTGGTTTGGAAATGGGGCAGGCAACACAATATCTAATGTAATTCTCAACATCCTGACGAAGTTTTGGCCATTAAAAATACTTTTGCAATACCACCACTACTTTCTCTACTCCGAAATGTCCAACGACCTGAATGTAGTGCACCTCCCAAAACATCTTGGCATGCTCACTTGAAGGAACACAGATGTGTCCCAGGTGGTATAACAGTGCATCTTGAAGGTGAAAATTTGGAACTTGCTTCCCTTCTAGGAGTGTCTACTATATGCTTCCAAATTCTGGATCACTCTTGTAAAGATGCAGCCACCCCAATGTCTCGTGCCCACAGGAGTTGACCACAGTGATCAGTGCCATGATCGGTGGTCGGTTGAGGCAATCAATGATGTTATTGGTGTTTCCCTTCTTATACTTAATGTTCAAATGGAACTATTGCAGATGGGTGGACCATTTCTGATGGTGGTCATTCCACAACATTCCTTGTGTCTGTATGAACTATAGAGGTTGGTGGTCTATGTGGATGACCGTTTCCTTCCCCATAATGTAATGCTTCCATTGATGAAAGACCTACACAATGGAATACATTTCTTTATAGTAAGTGGGGTACTTTCAGATTGCATTTGGAAGTGTCTCACTATGGTAATCCACTAGATGCCCATGCTGAGTAAGAACTACACCAATAGCATAGTCAGAGGCATTTGTCTCAATCTCAAATTATTGTTGCAGGTCTGGTAATGTGAGCACTGGTGCTTGTTAGAGTCGGTATGGTCGGTCCTCCGTTAGAGATCAAAAATCTTATGCATTTCATTTTTAGGAGTCTCGCTCCATTTACCCAGCTGCATTCCTCTAGGAGCATGCCATAATCTAATGGAAAAGGTCATGCTAGTCATTTCCCCTCATGTCTGGCTCCTGCTGGCTTAGGTCTTTTGTCAATCATCACTAAAGTCCATGACAGTCAAGTTCTGGTCCTTTAACGGACAAAAGTAATTTTCGATAATTAGGTCTAGGGATTAATCAATTTGGTCTTCAACCATGTCCAATAAAGCCATGCAGGCCAGAGTGGGGCCCTTACAAAGTTATGATTCAGAGAGTTTCATCGTCATGTGGACAAATTTCGACTGTTCTTCAAAACTCTGTTTTGAAGAAAAAGTCAAACAGTGTGTCATTTGTGATAAAATTTTCAAAAGGTCGCCAATTGATTTCTTCAGATGCAGTCATGGTTTCCGTGGCCAAATGCCTTGTCATGCAACCCCTGCAAAAAGTGCCGAAAATTTCATCATTCTAGCTAAAAATTCAAAGGGAAGAAAGAAATTCAGTGTTGCTTTAAGTCAGTGAAAAGTGTCAAAAGGAAACATTAGCAAAGTGGGTTTTTGAAGAAGCAAAAATTTAACCCATGACTTCAAAGTCTTTATATAAGAATTTCCACAAGGAAACAAGGTCATTGTGCAAATCAAGGTTATTGAGAAACATAGCAAAGTGTTTGAGAGTGCAAAGCACGCGTTTGGAGGGAGTTGGAGTCATTTTCAGGAGCGTGGCACACACGCAGAGGAGCGCAGCGCACACAGAGCCACCCCACAGTGCAAAGTTTACAAGGGCGCGACGCACTGGGTTTGTCGCGCGGCGCACACCCACAAAGGCCCGAAATCGTGCCAAATTGCCTTTGAAACCCCTCAAATCGACAGGTAGGCTCTAAATCTTGATGGCTCATGTATTTTTGTGAAAGTTATGGTGGTTCATGGCTAGTTATAGTGGCAACTAAAATTCTTAAAACCAACCACTAGAAAACACCAAAGCCATTGTTGCTAGGGTTGCAAAATTGTGGTGTTGATGCCAAGGCTCCTCTTTCACCTCTCATCTTTTCCCTCCTCTCCATTTTTCCCTTCCCCCCTATCTCATTTTTCCCTATTACCCCTACCCTAAAATATTACCAAACTCCATTCCCTATCCCCTCCTCTTATTTATCAACATAACACCCCAAAACCCTACCTTATCAAAACCCAAAAACCCTACTTTATCAAATCCCCAAACCTCCCTACATATCCCTAAACAAAACTTCTCCCAATAACCCCTATTCCCATCATATTATTCCCCTCCTAATAATCCCTTTTTTTCATTGTTCCCCTTGGTGGCAGATATCACAACAACACCTAGTTTCACACCATCATCACAGGACAACCCAAGTACAATACACACAGCAGTCATGGCATCTGAGCATTCATCAGAGTATGAGATGGAGACACAAAGTGATTCATCCTCGGAAGAACAGGCTCCTCGGAGACATCATAAAAGTGGAAAACATGTCAGGGATGAGCCAACCACCCTCACAGAATTGCAGGCATGCCCTCTTGCTATGTCATGTTTCCAGCATCTATCATGTTTTGAATTTTGTCAAAGAGTGGCTAATGTTCGAGTTCATCATGAGTTGGCTCGTCTTTTTGTGCTTCACCTACATGGAGATCACTCTATCTTGGCCGAGGTCACCTTCACACTGCCACCCGAAACTGTCTCATTAGCAACCGGTATACGGAATTTTAGAGAACCATGGCACAAGAAACAGAAAGTTGATTGGCAACATTATGAGCCTTACATTAAGGCCAGTTGCTTGAGGCAGCTCCCAAGAGTATTTCCATTCAGATATTTGAAAGATGAATATGCTCCACTCATGAAGTTGATCATGAAGTACTTCAGCTGTGAGGGGAGGTTCTCTCGTCTATATGCCTATCACATCAGGTTGCTCATGCACTTTACCAGGGTACGGATGATGAACATCCCATTTTTCATTTGCAGGAACATAGAGAGGATGAACACCTTCATGCAGCACAAGACCCCTCAGCAACAACTTAACAGTGTTTATCACTTAACTCTTATTAAGGTTTTGGTGGTTCATCAGGTGGGATTGCAGGGCATTACTTGGGATGATTTCATCTCCCGTGACCTCTTCAGCACTTCACAGGTATTATCAGAGGTTAAGCATGAGGGTGAACCTTCTCATCGGTATGAGCGCCATGAGACTGCTAGTGTGTCGGTTTTCATCACATATCAGAGGGGTGCTAGACATTTGTTTGCAGCAGCAAAGCGAGTGTTATCTCCACCCAGGGTGGAAGGGGCCTTGCTTCCGACATCAGAACTACAGGTACAGGACAGAGGTAAGGAGCTAATGCATGATGAGGGGCTTTCAGGTGAACGAGAGACCGAATTCGTTCTCCTTCATGATGATGATACAGATACAGAACCAACAAGTGCACAGCTCAAAGAGATCATCCAGGAGCAGCAATTAGAGATCGAAGCCTTATCCCTTGACTTGGAGAGGGCTAAGTGGAACATGAAATATATGGAGCAGAGGGACAAAAATCTTGAGGATCAGCAAGCGATCATGGAGCTACAAAACATTCGTGAGCATCGCCAAGCTGCACAAAGGAGAAGAGTTGAGCTCACGTCATTGGAGCAAGAGATTAATGAGGATCGGGAGGCCAACCTCGAGAGAGTTAACATGCACTTGGAGAGGCTGTTGTACAAGGCCAACAAGGACCATGCACTGCTGAGACACATGGCTTTCCACTACATGGTGCGAAACAAAGTATGCAAGGCACGAATCAGGAATTTGAAGGCGAAATTGAGGAAGGCAATCAAGAAGCAAAAGATGCAAAGGGAGATAGATCGACTTCAGATATTGGCTTAAGCCTCTTTGGCCCAGCATAACACTTGATAAGGAAGCTCCAGCCCAAATTTCAAGAAATTTGGGGCAATTTTGGTCACATGGCAAATTTTTGGTCACAACACAGGTTTTTTCTCCCTCTGCGGCGCGACGCTTAGGATTGGGAGCTCCAAATCACAAATGGTTTGCATTTTTGGATTCAGCATGAAAAATCACGACTATTGGTGCTTGGACAAGAAATTTGGGCATGATTTGAGTCTCCAGGAGGTCAAAAACACTCAAAAAATGACCTCTCTGCCCCTATTTTGACACACAGGAAGCAGTCTTGGGAGAATGAAGATTTGGAAGGACAAATGAGCACCAAATTCAGAAATTCCACTTGGGTTGGAAAGTAGACAGGCTAGGCTTTCCAAGAAGCACACTTGAGCACATTTTGGACTCCTACAGGTACCTCAAAATCGCCTCCAAAGTGGCGCGGCACATATAGAGAAAAAGGCCAAAATCGCGCACATTTCGTGAAATTTCGATTCGCGACTTTCTCCAAGTGGGCCCGCTCATTTACACTATATTTTTCTCGGCAACTAAGGCAATGTTTAAAAATCATTTTCACTAAAGGTGGGCTCTTATCCAAGTGGTAAAGGAAGGCGAGCAGTCACCCAAGCCATTTGTCATTTTTGTAACGCTGCACCTGTAACTAATGGTTGGCTTTCCACTTCCACTTTGTAATGATTCAAAAAACTCCCCAACTCTTGGAAATTCTATTTACTCATGGCATAGTCTATTTATTGTATGCAAACCATTTGCAAAGGGTTGGTTGGCTTGTAATTTCTGGGAGACTGTGGGAGAGAAACTCAGTTCTTCATTGTATATTTTGACAGAGGATTAATGAAAGACAGCAGCTCTGTTTCATGAGATTCATGTGGTTGTGAGTGTAGCAAATATGTCTCTTATGTTTCTATGTATTTCGTAATGTTTCACAGTTCATTTCATATCCATTTCCAGTGAAATTTTCTAAGTTGGATGAGGTAGAATTCATTTTTATTGCTCTACCTGTGGGAAAATTTCATGTTCAGTGTTCTTCTTCTGTTGAAAAGGATTCATGTACTTATGCCCTTTTCACCCTCCTAAGCAATTCCTCCATTCCGCGTTATTTCAAACTAAATTGCTAGACTTTCCGCCTGTCCTGCCTCACGAAGTAATCTGTGCCTTTGTATTAAATTCTTTGCTCATTGCTGTCCGTTGGTCCCATACCATCCCAGAAACTCAGTCATTCATAAAAAATTGCTTCTTGTATCCATATTTACTTACTAGCCTAAGATCAATATTTCACTGTTAGTCATCTCAGACCATTCTATTTACTTATCGCTGAGCGTGACTCGGAGAGAGCCCTCTCCTGTTCTGGTAGGGCTAGCTACCAGACTGAGCGTGGTTTGTGGTTACCCTAAATTTTGTCTTCCTTCAGCCTAAGGCAGATTTAGGTGCTAACAGTGCTTATTCAACTCAGAGAATGCTTTTTGTTGGTTTTCTGACCCAAAAAAAAAACTTTCGCTCCACCCTTGTTGACTTGACTTAAAGGCCAAGTGAAATGAGAGAACCCCAACATGAACCTACAGTAGAAATTGGCAAGACCCAAAAAGTTGCGGAGCTCTGTTAGAGTGGTTGGGGCTAGCCAATCCCGAATGAATTGTATCTTGGATGGGTCCAGATGTACACCCTTCTCATCAATGATGTATCCCAGATATTGAACCTGGGTCAGGTAAAAGGTACATTTCTCCAAGTTAGCACACAACTTGTGTTGTCGCAGGGTTTGAAGGACCTGTCGAATATGGTGGAGGTGCTCTTCCCAACTCTGGCTGAAGATCAAGATGTCATCTAAATACACCACCACAAATGTATTGGTGAAGGGTCGCAAGATGTCATCCATCTATCTCATGAAGGTTGCAGGGGTGTTCGCCAATCTGAAGGGCATGACCAACTATTCGAAAAGGCCCTCCTTGGATTTGAAGGAAATCTTCCACGCATCGGAGGGTTGGATAGGCACCTGGTGACAACCCAACTTCAAGTCAATCTTCCTGAAATATTTGGCCCCTTTGAGATGGCCTAGAAGGTCATCAATCCATGGGACTAGGTACTTATTCTGGACATTTATCTTGTTCAGTGCACGATAGTCAATACAGAGCCTCCAAGTCCCTTCCTTCTTCTGTACTAATAGAATTGGGCTACCACAAGGTGATGAGATTGGCCTAATGTGCCTTTTCTAAAATAGTTCCTGAATCGTCCTCTTGATCTCATCGTTCTCCAGAATAGAGGGTCGATAGATCGATCCATTGGGGAGTGGCATGCTCGGGGTCAGATCGATGGAGTGATTGACTTGACAGTGCAGAGGTACCCCTGTGGGTGAGGCGAACATATCCTTGTACTCCTCCACAACCTTGTCCATCTATTGTTGTTGTGTAAAGGAGCCCTGCCTGGAAGCTGTGGCCACAACCTTCTTCTTTCCCTAGGGGCAAATCATAAGGAAAAAAAATTTCCTGGTCTGCGAAATGATCTTACTGCATTGCTTTGCAGTGATCCAAGAGATGGCGATAAGTAGGGCTACCTCTAGTATCCTGTACAACTTATTAGCCAAAGTAATAATCACAGAGCGAGGTATAGACTCATATACAACATTTCACTTCCACAAGTATGGTTGTCCTAACAATACATCACAAACTTCGAGAGGAGCAACATCACAGAGTACCTCATACGTGAAGGGCTTGATGTTGTAGGGAAAGCAACACTACTGGCTAACACCAAGATCTCGTCCTTGGTGAAGCCACCCAATGGTGTACGACTGTGCATGTGTTGTAGTATTTAGGCCCAACCGCTTCACAACCTCTGATGAAATGAGGTTCTTTTGGCTCCCATTGTCAATAATGTACTGCAGCAGAGAACCCTTCACCCACATCTATGAGTGGAAGAGGCATTCCCCTCTTCTGGATCTTCAGGCTCAATCTTATGGATCTTGGTGGTGGCCACAATGGCACTGTGATCCACATCAATGATTTGCTTCCCTTTGTCAGTTCCCTTATCGGGTTCTGATTCAGAGTCGGAACCTGTGTCTGGTTCGAAAGCCTTCAGCTCAGCCACTAGTGACTGTTGGCCTGACACTCACTTGTATTATGAGTGGAGCCCTTATGGAACTCACACCATTTTTCTGTGTCCTTCTTCGTCTTCATGGTGTTGTTCTTTACTTGTGGCTTTGGCGAGCTATCTTGGGTAGCCCTGCCTTGGCTTGGTCCTTTGTTCTGTGGTTTGGGGGCGCCTTTTCCTTGCTTTGGATTTACAGATCCAAAGTCCTGCTTCTTCTATTTAAAATTTTTCTCAATATTGACAACATACCGATACACTATGCCGAGCGAGGAAATGTCCAGGAACTGCATCTCATCCTAGATGTACTTGTGTAGATAGTGGTGGTACTTGAACACCAAATGCAGCTCAATATCCTTGATACCCATCTTCATGCGAAGGGTATGGAAAATATTTGTGAAATTTGGCACATCTTAGTCCCTTCCCTGGCGTAGTGTGGTCTACTTTATGTATTTGTATTCATAGCTCCCGACAAGGTAATATTGTTTCTTGATGGCGTCTCAGAAAGAATTCCAAGTGGGTGTAGCTTAGTACAATTTTTTGCAGTAACCAAAGAGATGGCGGTAGGTGGTGCTACCTCCGGTATCCTATACAACTTATTTCCCAAGGTAACAATAACATCTTGAGGCCTTGACTCATACACAACATGTCGCTTCCATAAGTATGGTTATCCTAATAATACATCACAAACATCAAGAGGAGCAATGTCACATAATACCTCATCCGTGAAGGGCTTGATGTTGTATGGAATGTGACACTGCTGGTTGATGCGAAGATCCCATCCTTGGTGAAGCCACCCGATGGTGTATGGTTCTAGGTGTATTGTGGTAGGTAATCCCAGCCGCTTCATGACCTCTACTGAAATCAGGTTCTTTTGGCTCTCGTTGTCGACAATGAACTGTAGCGGGGAACCCTTTACTCACATCTAGGAGTGGGAGAGGCACTCCTCCTCCTCTAGATCTTCAGGTTCCTCCTTCTGGATATTCATGGTGGCAGCAGTGGCGTTGGTCTCCGCATCAATAATCTGCTTCCCTTTGTCATTCCCCTTGTCAGGTTTTGACTCAAAGTCGGAATATGCATCTGATTCAAAAGCCTTCAGCTCGGCCACCAGTGACTGCTTGTCTCGACACTCACTTATGTTGTGAGTGGAGCTCTTATGGAACTCACACCACTTTCCCATGTCCTTCTTCGGCTTCACGGTGTTGTTCTTTTCTTGCAGCTTTGGCGGGTTGTCCTAGGCCGTCCCGCCTTGGCTTTGTCCTTTGTTCTATAGTTTTGGGGCACCTTTCCCTTGCTTCAGATTCATAAATAAAGTCTTGCTTTTTCTGTTTAAGCTTCTACATGATCTTGAAAACATATCGGTACGGCATTCTGAATGAGGAGATATCCATGAACTCCATCTCATCCTAGATGTACCTGCGTAGGCAGCCGTGATACTTGAGTACCAAATGTTTCTCAAAATCCTTGATACCCAACTTCGTGTGAAGGGTATGAAAAACATTGGTAAACTCTGGCACATATTGGTCCCTTCCCTGCCGCAGTGTGGTCCACTTTATGTATTTAACCTCATAGCTCCCGACAGGGTAGTACTACTCATTTATGGCATCCCGGAATGAATTCCAAGTGGGTGTGGCTAAAAACAGTGAGGGTGCACTTTCATCCTTTTGATCACAGTAGGTTTCCCACTAGTCCTTGAAGTGGGGGGCGGCTTTGAGAAGAGAAAAAGTAATATTTTCCCAGCTGGAAAAATCATGAACAAAAAAATATCCTTCTAGCATATTTAACCATTTATCTACAGCATCTGCATCTATTTGGCCCTAAAATATGGGAATGTCAAAGTTTACTTGTACTTAAAAGGAGTGGCGGCTCCAGAGTGGTTGTTGGATGTGGATGCGTTGCCGGTGGGCAACCATTGAAGGATCTTAGAAAATTTATCCATCATCGCGTTCCTTTGTTTCTCGAGGGCCTCCTCGAGCAATATTTTGATAGGATCTCCTGCGACCTTGTCTTTCTTTTCTTCCCCCATGGGCGGTCATTGGGGTTTGCGAGGCTGATCTTGTAAAGGTTCAACTAGATCAAGACCTAACTCCTTATACCCCTACCACATTGGGGACATGCAAAGAAAGACAGAGAAAGAGCAGACCGCTCTTATACCACTGATCTGGATTTAAACAAGAATGCAACAAATGACAGATATAACCATAAATACTGAGATGCGGCAGAAATAACACTTCATTTTACAAATATCAAATACTGAAATATGCTTACAAACAGAATGGAAATAAGACTAGCTCGGGCGATGGTAGCTTATCTTTGAGAAGAGATGTGGCGGCTACATGCCTCTTAATTGTGTTACAATGAAGCTTGAAGACCTATTTATTATTGAGAAACAACGGAAAACCCTAAACATCGAAAAACCTAACCCTAGGAGATGAAACACCAAACTATGAGCCCCGTTGGGGTAAGTTGGTACATCAACTTCACGGGGTTGTAACTTTGGCATACGATCTTTGTTTGACGCACACGATACCTCGTTAGAAAGATCTATCTGAGGATTACAACTACTAATATGGAATAGTTAGTTAAAACTTATATTCACCATCAGTGGTTTTCCCAAAAAACATCGTTTAGGGCCTCAAAATGGCTCTAGAAGTATAGGACCTGAAAAATTGCCAAAAATAGTAAATTGTGCTACAATTAAGGAAAACTAAATAATAATAATAATAATAAAATGGTGGGGGTCCAAGTAGAATAGGTGGGTGGCCACCAATATCCACCTGGATCATCACTATTGTCAGTGTCTCTGATAACCTGGGTGACCTGAATATGGTTTCACATGAAACTCTCTTAAGATCACCTTCTTGAGCTCACTATTGTCCAACACATATATCCTACCTCTAAATCTAACCAATTCGTCTATTGTGAGATGATAGTCCTCATATTGTGTACCTACACTTGTACCTATACATTTACTACTACCTGTACCTATACTTGTACCATTGCCTGTACCTATACCTATACTACCACCTATACTTTGCTGCAACCTCTGCATAATCTCCATATACTTATCATCCTATTGACCTGCCTACAAGATCCTATCATATAAGTCTATCCCATAGGAGCTCATAGTTGCTAAGTGATTTACATGTATCTACCTGCTAAGAGCATCTACCACCTTGTTCTCTTTACGTTTGATATATCTTCTCTCAAAATTGAACTCACTGATCATGGCCAACCACTCAGCCTGCCTGCCATTCAGATTCGGTTGGTAAAATAATATTGTAAACCATTGTGATCACTCATCAATACAAACCTCCTGCCTAGAAGATAGTGCCTCCACATCTTTAATGCATGTATGATCATTGCCAAGTAAAGATCATGTGTGGGATAGTTCTACTCGTGCGCTTTCAATTTTCGTGACTCATAGCATACCACCTGTCCATCCTGCATAAGGACTCTACCAAGTCTTGTCTTTCAAGCATTTGTACATACTACAAACTCCTTGTTTGGATCCGCAATCTTTAACATTGGTGCATGTGTCAAAAATTGCTTAAGCTTCTCAAAACTAGTCGCACACTCCTCTGTCCATTCAAACTTCTTCAATTTTCTCTACAATGATGTGATATGATAAGAAATATGCAAGAAGTTCCTAATGAACCTCCTGTAATAGTCTGCTAAACCCATCAAGGATATCACCTCATCTACATTTCTAGGAGCCGCCCACTCCATGATAGCTATTATCTTCTCTGGGTCCATTGTTATGCCATCCTTGGAAACAACATGTCCTAAGTAGTGTACCCCGGTCAAAAAGAACTACACTTGTTGAGCTTAGCATACAACTTATGCTCTCTCAACAACCTCAACATTGTTCCTAAATGCTCGACATGCTCTTCCTCATTTTTAGAATATACAAATATCTCATCAATGAGTACATTAACAAACTTATCCAAATACAGATGCAACACACTATTCATCAAGCATATAAATGTAGTTGGAGCATTAGTCAAACCGAATGGAACTACAAAAAACTCATAATGCCCGTACCTGGTCCAAAAAATTGTCTTGTAAATGTCCTCCTCTTTGATGCATACCAGGTGGTATACGAATCTCATATCAATCTTTGAGAACACTACTGCTCCCTCCAACTGATCTAACAAGTCATCAATCCTTGATAACAGATACCTGTTCTTAATGGTCACTTTGTTCAACTACATGTAGTCTGTTATCACTTAGAACTAAAAATTTGATGCATATAATTTTCTATCCTAGCCCGATGACAAAGGTCCTTGTTAGTTTAATTTCGTTTTAATTTTCTTCCCCTAGGATTTGGAGTTTTAAAGAGTTTCTTAACTCAAGTCATTCTCAACTCCCATTGGTTCTCCTCCACCCATCAGTGTTCTATAGCCACATCTTGTCTTATCCGAGTCACCATGTCTTTTAGTAATTTCCCAGCTTAATTCCCATTCGCCAGTTTCGCAGCGCATCATTAAAATTTAAAACTAATAGCGCTGCGAAATCATGGATTCGTGCATTCCGCAGCGAATATTTCCCGAAATGTCAAGTCCGTTAGGTGAGTCATCAGTCATGTCCTCTCATGTCAGCTCATGTACCTCTCTTATCACGTCTGAATGCTCATTGCCACTATCACCACCACTAGATCTGTTGATATGCACGAAGTATCATTCCCAAGAAATTTTACTGTGCATAAACCTTAATGATGGCCGTAGGTTCTGCATGAGTGACAAATCTACAAGATTATGTATTGAAAGGTTTTAAATGGAAGAGTTTAAATTTCAAGCGAGGCTGATAATCAAGCAAGGCTGATAATCAAGCGAGGTTGACAATCAAGCGAGGCTGAATTAAAAAGAAGCTGAATCACAATTTCAACCGGAGCTGTTAGTCTTTGTGTGCGAAGATTTGGAAGAATCCATGGAGAAAAAAGAGCACAGATCCGGCAAATGTCTAAGGACTGAACCTGAGGGCCTGGATATAACGCTGAGAGATGAAGGGGTGAAGAAAGCGTTTAAAAACGCCGGGTGCTGGAACTTTTGCAAAAAGCTACAAGGAGGGCATGCACAGGTAACTAAAGAATTTGCACTAAACTTCACTGGTCTGAATTCAAAGGTAGCCATGTTAGAAGTGCAGGTTTCTCCAGAAGCGATTTCTGCTGTGACAGAGATCCCAAGAGGACAAGAGGAATGGTTTAAAAATTTCAAATTTGACATGAATCCTTGTAAGGAGTTTTTAAAAGATGCATATGTAAATGAAGATTTAACTAAGGCAGTGCCCAGGAATTATGTCAAGGAACATTATGCTCTTTTACTCACCTGCATACAGAAATATTTGACTTGTGAAGGAAGGTATAACAAGGTATATTCTTACCATTTCAAACTGCTTTTGCATTTCACTGGGAAAGTCTCCATAGACCTACCTTTTTATTTGTTCCGTAGCTTGAGTAAGATGTGTGATAAGGTGCAGCTGAGGAAAGAGGACTGTGAAACCTCTTTGTTTCATCATGGTTTGATCAAGCTGCTGGTTTTAGATGGCCTCCAGAAGATAGACAGAGACTGGAATTCTTTTATTTTTATGGCTGGATTCCAAAGCAAGACTGGCCTCACTCCTCAACCGGCCAGAGATTTCACAATAGCTGAGCTCCAAAAAGAGGCAAGAGCCAAAAGGGTTCCAAAGTCACAGCTAAGAAAACCAGTGAAGCCTCTCATCATCCAAGATCAACCTCAGCAAATAACTAAGGAAAAATCTCACGGTAAGAAGACTATACCTGAAACAAGCACATCGAAAATAGTCTCAAGGGTAAGAACAAGAAGTCAAATAAATAAGGAGAAAGGTAAAGCTATAGCAGTCGAAGACAGTCCAGTATCCAAGGCAAGTTTGAATGATTTATTACATGCTATTGAATTCGAGCAGTCTCTACCAGTTCAAATCGACTTGATGCAGTCAGAACAGGAAAGCACCAAGAAATCCAAGGCCTCAAAAAGGCTTAGATTTGATGTGCCAGCTGAAGAGTTCGTTTTCAAACCTAGAAGACCTATGACAAGGAGATTCCAGCAAGTACAGGAGACACTGCCAAGAACAGAGGAAACAGGGGAAGAGATACAAAAAGACACGGGCAAAACAACCATTGCATCTCAAGAAGATAATATAGCAGCCATACAGAGACAATTGGAATCAGCTAAGTATGAAATTGCTAAATTGAGGAAAGCCGCTAGAAAACATGCAGCCATACATGCAAAATATTATAAAACCCTATGGAAAGGGAATGCTGCTGTAGAAGCTCAGCTGAATTCAGTGGTTGATGGCCATTCACAATTTCACACATGGACAGTACCAGCAATCAAAGAAGCCAAATACATAAGAAGAATCAATATGAAATTGAGAGCTGGGAATAGAGCTATGAGGAAACAAATTGAAGATTTGAAGACACAGCTAAGCCGGCTGCCTGCTAAATGAGTTTTTCACTTCAAGTAAGGTTTTGTTTCAAATTTTTGACAAATTTGCTTAATCTTATTTCTCTGAGGAAATATAAATCCCTGTTCAACATGTGGAAAGTCGAAGGGAGTTTTTGGCAATCAAATATTCGGTTGATAAAGATCTCGGGTCAAAGGCAAACTGTTTTAAATAACTCAGCAGTTTCGTAGCGCGCTACGAAACTGCTGAATATGATGATTTTAACGTAAATCAAACAGTTTGAATTATGAGCGGGAATTTTGAAAAGGAAACGCCTAAAGGGAATGCAAGAGATCATCTGGAGCTGTCAACAGTCAATCAGGTCAAGACAGGTGGATACTTTAAAAGGTTGAATATTCAAATTCAATTTTAAATTTTTGTTATAAAGTCCCTTGATCACCGTTCAAGATATATCAAACGGTTTGCCTACAACAAACTTTTGCCTGCACGCATGTTCATGGACAAAGCTTACAGCGCATAAAAAACGTGGCAGTCTTCCACATTTTGGGTAATTAAAGGCTAAAGAACGTGCTTCTGTGCATTCGAAGATTTTGGAAAAAACTGAAGCCGAGAAGCAAGGGTAACCTCCTAATATTTCTGAGCAGTTAAAAAGTTTCAACATCCAAGGTCAACATGGGGCATTAAATACCCATCTCAGCCATCTCAGCCAAACTGAAAGAGGACCAACTGTCAAAGAACGAGGAGAAGCCATCATGCATATAATATGGAGTTAGAGTCATAGTAGATTTAGAACTCTAAAAAAGCTCCAGTCAGCACTTTATTGTATTTATTAGTTAGTTAAATAGTTGATAGGTGTCATTAGAGGTAGTTATCGAATTCCCCTCATGCTGGAGGAGGAATCTCGAACAGTTAGAATAAGAATTCTATATATAGCTGAAACAGCAATGTAATGAGGGTGGGAAAACTTTATGACAGAGCATTGTATTTGGCTTATGTAAAGACAGAGTTTCAGTAATATAATTTGGCTTTACTTCTCAGGATTCATGAAGGATTTCTATGTTCAGAATGTGTGATCTTGTCCTTTCCTTAATTTTTACAGTTGTATAGATGTATAATCACTCAGAATTCACTGATTGTGCTCTGATTTCCTGTATGCATTTATAAACTGTGGTTCCATATGAGTTGTGTTCTGAATATTTAAATGCAGAATGCCCTGACTTCTATGTAAAGTCAAGATCATTGTTTATTAAGGTGTTGTTGACTCCATAGGCCCAATGGATACTTGTTTAATGTATTTCCAGCAGTCATATTTGTCATAGTTATTCTACAAGAGTTAGCCATCTTACTTTAAATCAAAATTATTAACACATCCAGAGAGAGCCCTCTCAGGTTGAGGAGGCTAAGCCTCAGCCTAAAGTAGGTTTGAAATAGTTACTTAAATTCAACCTAACCAGCAGCCTATCAAGGTCTGATTTTGAGATAACATTTTGGTGCGTCTGCCGGGAGTCTGAAGATTACTCATTCCCGAAATCATGAAGCTGAACTTCTGAAGGTAGCAGGAGCTCAGAAGGTTTTCGAGGCTGCATTCTACCTTGGTGACTCCATACAATCTTAAAGTTAAAAAGGTGGCTTCGAGAGGAAGATATACAAGGAGTAATCCTGACCCAAATCCACCTACTCCTGTGGATAATCCAAACACCATTTCAAGGAGCAGGCAAAGATTTCCTGATATACCAGGTACTTCATCTGTATCAAAATCTTTGTTCCCTGAATTTTCTAGAAGTCCTGAAGATAAAATTGTAGATGATAAAATTCATGAGGTATTGTTGAGGTCTGAGAACGAAGAAGAGCTTATTGGAATTATTTTAGATTTACAAAAAAGAGGCATTGATACTTCATCTTTAGTGTCACAAAAGGATAAGGAAGAGTTTTGGGAGGTTGTTACTTCAGAATTATTATTAGAGGAAGAAGATTTGAATCAACTCAAAGAACTTGATCCTTTTGAAGTTTTGCTCAAGTCTAAAACTGGTTTGCCTCTCCCAAATTGGAGTTCCTTTGTCAGTGGTTTGCAAAGTCCAAATAGTCCTTTTCGTACCCATACTTTATCTTCTGCCTCTGCTAGTCCAAATAGTCCTCAGACACTATCTCACACTAGTTCTGGTCACACTGGTCATACAATACCTGTTATCACTGCTCCTCCATTCATTATGGCTATACCTGCTAGGTATGCTCCTCTAGCTCTCCCTGCTGTTTTACATGATCTTCCTAGCAAATATGCTGCCAGAATTCCAACATGGGGAGGAGATGAAGATATTACAGCAGAGGAACACGTGGATAGGTTCAATGATTTTGTTGACAGGGAAGAAGTGGATGATGAAGATGTAAAACTAAGATTGTTTGCTCAAACTTTCATTGGGGAAGTCAGAAAATGGTTTAAAGCCCTTAGAGCCGGAAGCATTCATAGTTGGGCTGAATTTGAAGACAGCTTTCTAAGGAAATGGGGAAACAGAACCAACCCTGTCCAAGCCCTTACTGAATACAACAATCTTAGGAGAGCTCCAGAGGAAACTGTCCAAAACTTCTCTAAGAGGTTTAATAAAATATACAATTCCATTCCAGCTCATTTGAAACCTCCTGGAGCTTTGGCACAGTTGAGATATGCTGAATCATTTGATTCAGATTTTTCTCTTTTACTCAGAGAGAGAGAGTCTGCCTCTCTTGCTGACATGCAAAATGATGCAATTAAAGTGGAGGTGAACATGCTTGCTGCTAAGAAATCAAAGATGGAAAAGACTAAGCTAAAGGAAGAAGAGAAACCTTCTACTTCTGCTCAAGAAGACAAGTTTGAAACAATGATGAAAACCATGGAGAAATTGATGGACCGACTAGCTCTTGGGAATGCTTCTGCCCCTCCAGCACAGCAAGGACCTCAATTCAGGAACCCTCAGTTCAGAAGACCTCAGAATCAGCAAAGGCCAAGAGACAACAGAAATCAGCAGGCAGATCCTCCAGTGAGACCTCCCTTCCAACAAAATTTGGTAGATGAAGAGGAAGAAGATGAGCCTGAAGTCCCTGAGGAATCAATTCATTGTTTTGATGAAGAAATGTCAGGAATTTTCTTGACTAAGGAGGAACACGATGAGTCCAGCATGATGAAATCAGGAGAAGAGCCTTCAGATTTTTTAAAGGGCTATCAGCACGCTATCTTTGAGATGCAAAAGCAGTACAATCTTAGGAACAGAGATGTTCCTATTACAGCAAATAAAGCACAGCCCAAGAAGAATATCTCAAAGACAGCTGAAGATAAAAAGGAAAAATCAAAGGCGGTTGAAGGTAAGGATGAGTCTCCTCTTGTCAAAAAGGATATTCAAATTCTTCCTCCTCCTAAAGAAATTGACAAGACTACTTCTGTTTTTAATCTTGAGAATGAGATTGCAAAAATTAAGATATCAGTCCCTTTTAATGAAATTCTCAAGGTAGATAAATACAGAAGCAAAATTGTGGAGATGCTTAATTCACAACCAGGAGTGGCTGATATCCTAAATGTACAAGAGGATAATCCTATTATCTGTTTGGGTCCAAGACTAGAGGATGAACAAAATGAAGAGTTTCCCCCTTTTTACATAAGCATTAGCATTCATGAGATGACTCTACATAATGCTATGTTAGACTTAGGGGCATCACATAATCTCATGCCTAAGGTAATCATGGAAAGGCTGGGGTTAGAAGTAACTAGGCCATATAAGGATTTATTTTCCTTTGATTCAAAAAGAGTCCATTGCATTGGTTTGATAAAAGATGTTGTTGTGGGGCTCACACAAATTCCAGCAAAAACAACTGTTATGGACATTGTTGTTGCAGACATTCCACCAAAGTTTGGGATGCTTCTTTCAAGGTCATGGGCAGCAAAAATCAAGGGCACAATGCAGATGGATCTTACATATGCTACCATCCCAGTGTTTGGGGAACAGAGAAGGTTGTATCGCGAAACAAGGATGGCCTATATGGTAAGCAGCAAAGACAAGCCTCAGAATTTTCCTATTTACTCATGTGATACTGGCCTTGGATCAGCTATCCTTTTCAATGAATCAGTTGGAAAAGAATCACAAGATGAACCTGCAGAAAATCAATGTCAAGAAGGGCAGCAAGGAGATGAAAGAGATATCATGGGCTGCTGGTCATTATACTTTGATGGATCGGCAGGAAAAGAAGGGGCAGGAGCTGGGATTTGGATCACTAGTCCAACTGAAGAAAGTAAGTTTCTCTCATACAAATTAAACTTTGATTGTACCAACAACATGGCTGAGTACGAATCTCTGGTTTTAGGTTTGGAAACCTTGATAAAGTTGAAAGCAAAAAACATTGCTGTTTGTGGAGATTCTGAATTGGTAATTAAACAAGTAGAAGGTACATATCAAACTAAGGATGCAAGGATGAGAGCATACAGAAATTTAGTGTTGGAAATGTTAGAAAAATTTCAATCCTATTCCTTCAGCATCAAAACTAGAGATCAAAACTCTATTGCAGATTCTCTTGCTGTTTCAACCAGTCTCTTCATTATTCCTAAGCATTCTTCTGAAAGCTATGAAGTGGAGGTTCGCCATAGACCAGTCATACCGGATAATATCACAAATTGGCAAGTTTTTGAGGATGATTAGCAGGTAAGGAACTTCATTGAATTAAAAGAAGAGTTTGAGCACAATCAGATAGATCAGCAGAATATGTTAATAGAGTCAAAGGAAAGTTCTGAAGTCTTACAATTACAAAACAACTTAATCCCTAAAGGCCTCATTCCCCTTGAAAAATTATTTGATCAAAATGATGTATTCAAAGCACCAAGACTACAAGCTAATGAAGAGGAAGTAGAAAACTGCAATTTAGGTGACTCGGTTGTGCCTAAAATAGTCAAGATTTCCAAATTCCTTTCAGCTGATATGAAGACTAAATATGTTGAGATGATGAAAAGATTCATTGATGTTTTTGCATGGAGCTATGCTGACTTGAAACAATATGACTCTTCAATCATACAACATACCATTCCTATTAAGCAGAATGAAAAGCCTTTTAAGCAGAAGCTAAGAAGAATTAATCTTCTTCTAATGCCACTGATTGAAAAAGAAGTGAAAAAGCTCTTTGATGCTAAAATTATTGTTCCAATCAGATTCTCAAATTGGCTTGCTAACTTGGTACCAGTCAGAAAAAAGAATGGAGAGATCAGAATTTGTATAGACTTTAGGAACTTAAACAAGGCTTCATTGAAAGATAATTACCCCCTCCCCAAAATGGATTTCATTCTGCAAAACATTGTTGGTTCACAAAGGATGTCTATGCTCGATGGTTTCTCAGGGTATAATCAGATTCTTGTTCACTCAGATGATCAGGAGAAAACAGCTTTCACTACACCATGGGGAACATTCATGTCTGCAAAGATGCCCTTTGGCCTCGTGAACGCAGGAGCGACTTTCCAGAGAGCAATGGATATTGCTTTTGCTGAAGAAAAGGACAAATCAGTGGTGGTTTATCTTGATGATATCACAGTTTTTTCAAAAAAAGAAGAAGACCACTTAAGGCACCTTGAAAGGGTCCTACTGAAGTGTAGGAGGTTTGGTATTTCTCTAAACCCAACCAAAAGTATTTTTGCTCTAACTTCTGGCAAACTGCTTGGTCATATTATTTCTGAAGAAGGAATTAGGATTGATCCTAATAGAGTTAGTGCAATTCAAAAGTTAGATCTACCAAGGAGTAACAAGGAGATTCAATCCTTTCTTGGGAAAGTGAACTTTGTTAGAAGATTCATTCCTAATTTTGCTGAAGTTGTCAAGAACATAACAAAAATGTTAAAGAAAGGAGCGGATTTTAAATGGACAGCTGAAGCAAAGAAATCATTTGAAGAGATCAAGAAGGCACTTACTGAAGCACCAGTACTCATCAGCCCAGATTTTACCAAGGAGTTCCTTATCTTCACATTCGCTTCTGAAGACACAATTGCTGGAGTTTTATTGCAAAAAGGAAGTCAAGGTACTGAACAACCCATTTCTTTCTTTAGCAAGACATTGGCCAATGCTGAATTGAAATATAATATCTTAGAGAAGCAAGCCTATGCATTGGTGAAAGCAATTAAAGATTTCAGAATTTATGTTTTGCACTCTCACATTGTTGCATACGTGCCAAATGCTGTTATAAAAGATATTCTTACACAAGCTGATCCAGATGGAAAAAGGGGAAAATGGATAGAAAAACTGTTGGAGTATGACATTGAGATCAAACCCACCAAGTTGGTAAAGGGTCAAGGCCTAGCCAAATTGTTGACTCAGTCAAATTTGGACTGTATTGATATTAATTTAAGCACAGAAATCTCAGAAATTTCTGAAAATGAAGAAGAATTGGTCCAGATAAATGAAAAATTCTTGATCTCAGAATGGTACAAGGATATAGCATTTGTTTTGCAGCATAATAGAGCTCCTGATAATCTTTCAAAATCCAAAGCTCGGTTTACCAAATTGAAATCTCTCAGATATTTTGTGTATGACCAAAATTTGTTTTGGAAAGATGCAGGAGGAATATTGTTAAACTGCCTCATTGAAGAAGAAGCTGATAAGGTAATTGATGAGTTTCATAAAGGAGATTATGGAGGACATCACTATTGGAAAGCCACTGCAAACAAGGTCTTGAGAGCTGGCTATTTTTGGCCAACTATGTTTAGAGATATCTATAAAAAGATAGCCACATGCCACGAATGTCAGGTGTTTGAAGGAAAGAGAAAGCTTATGCCAATGCCCTTGGTTCCTATTTATGTTGAAGCACCTTTCCAGCAGTGGGGATTAGACTTTATAGGGGAAATCCATCCTCCTTCACCAGGACAGCATCGTTGGATTCTCACAGCCACCGATTACTTTACAAAATGGATAGAGGCAATACCCATAAGGCAAGCAAATGATTCAGTGATTATTTCTTTCTTAGAAAACAATATATTATCAAGATTTGGTTGCCCAATCAAGATCATTACAGACAATGCTCAAGCTTTCAAGTCAAAAAGAATGATTAATTTTTGTCATCAGTATCACATCTCCCTTGGACATTCTACTGCTTATTATCCACAGGGAAATGGTTTGGCTGAGTCATCAAACAAAAGTCTTGTGAGAATCATTAAGAAGCTGTTGCAAGAAAATAAGAAAGCTTGGCATTTGAAACTGAAATATGCTTTGTGGGCTGACCGGATTTGCACAAAGAGGTCCATTGGAACATCACCATATGAGCTAGTATATGGGGCAGAGGCTATATTTCCCACATCCCTCGGAGTACCAGTAATGAAGTTGATTCAAGGACTAGAAGAGGAACCAAATGCTATACAACGAAGGATCAACCAGCTAATAGCTTTACAAGAGAAAATAAATGAGGTGTTTGACAGTCATCAACAAAACTAGAACAGGATCAAGAGAGCATTTGACAAAAAGATCAAAGAAGTTACATTCCAGATTCATGATAAAGTCTTGAAATGGGAAGCTAGAATTGAGGAGAAAGGTAAACATGGTAAATTTGAAAATTTGTGGAAAGGGCCATATCAAATTTCTGCTTTCCATGGGAATAACACCTACATTCTACAAGAGATTGATGGAACACCATATGCTGGAGGACCTGTTAATGGCAGGTTCCTAAAGCATTACAATTGATTGAATTTCTGCCAAGTATCTCACAAACATTGTATATAACCGTTTTATTAGTCTTTCTTTGTTGCAAATAAATGACAAGCTGAACAGGAAGCTCAAGCCCGAGGTGAAGGCTCACAAAGCTAGAAAGGGATGCTTGTCAATTCTGTTTACGTTTTCATAAATTGGACAAAGCACTGGACCTGCGAGTTCTTAGTGTACTACAGGAGCACACTATCCCAAGTGGAGCCACTGTTATCACTTAGAACTAAAAATTTGATGCATATAATTTTCTATCCTAGCCCGATGACAAAGGTCCTTGTTAGTTTAATTTCGTTTTAATTTTCTTCCCCTAGGATTTGGAGTTTTAAAGAGTTTCTTAACTCAAGTCATTCTCAACTCCCATTGGTTCTCCTCCACCCATCAGTGTTCTATAGCCACATCTTGTCTTATCCGAGTCACCATGTCTTTTAGTAATTTCCCAGCATAATTCCAATTCGCCAGTTTCGCAGCGCAATCATGATTAAGCAATTTCGTAGCGCATCATGATTAGGCAGTTTCGCAGCGCATCATTAAAATTTAAAACTAACAGCGCTGCGAAATCATGGATTCGTGCATTCCGCAGCGAATCTTTCCCGAAATGTCAAGTCTGTTAGGTGAGTCATCAGTCATGTCCTCTCATGTCAGCTCATGTACCTCTCTTATCATGTCTGAATGCTCATTGCCACTATCACCACCACTAGATCTGTTGATATGCACGAAGTATCATTCCCAAGAAATTTTACCGTGCATAAACCTTAATGATGGCCGTAGGTTCTGCATGAGTGACAAATCTGCAAGATTATGTATTGAAAGGTTTTAAATGGAAGAGTTTAAATTTCAAGAGAGGCTGATAATTAAGCGAGGCTGACAATCAAGCGAGGCTGAATTAAAAAGAAGCTGAATCACAATTTCAACCGGAGCTGTTAGTCTTTGTGTGTGAAGATTTGGAAGAATCCCTGGAGAAAAAAGAGCACAGATCCGGCAAATGTCTAAGGACTGAACTTGAGGGCCTGGATATAACGCTGAGAGATGAAGGGGTGAAGAAAGCGTTTAAAAACGCCGGGTGCTGGAACTTTTGCAAAAAGCTACAAGGAGGGCATGCACAGGTAACTAAAGAATTTGCACTAAACTTCACTGGTCTGAATTCAAAGGTAGCCATGTTAGAAGTGCAGGTTTCTCCAGAAGTGATTTCTGCTGTGACAGAGATCCCAAGAGGACAAGAGGAATGGTTTAAAAATTTCAAATTTGACATGAATCCTTGTAAGGAGTTTTTAAAAGATGCATATGTAAATGAAGATTTAACTAAGGCAGTGCCCAGGAATTATGTCAAGGAACATTATGCTCTTTTACTCACCTGCATACAGAAATATTTGACTTGTGAAGGAAGGTATAACAAGGTTTATTCTTACCATTTCAAACTGCTTTTGCATTTCACTGGGAAAGTCTCCATAGACCTACCTTTTTATTTGTTCCGTAGCTTGAGTAAGAAGTGTGATAAGGTGCAGCTGAGGAAAGAGGACTGTGAAACCTCTTTGTTTCATCATGGTTTGATCAAGCTGCTGGTTTTAGATGGCCTCCAGAAGATAGACAGAGACTGGAATTCTTTTATTTTTATGGCTGGATTCCAAAGCAAGACTGGCCTCACTCCTCAACCGGCCAGAGATTTCACAATAGCTGAGCTCCAAAAAGAGGCAAGAGCCAAAAGGGTTCCAAAGTCACAGCTAAGAAAACCAGTGAAGCCTCTCATCATCCAAGATCAACCTCAGCAAATAACTAAGGAAAAAGCTCACGGTAAGAAGACTATACCTGAAACAAGCACATCGAAAATAGTCTCAAGGGTAAGAACAAGAAGTCAAATAAATAAGGAAAAAGGTAAAGCTATAGCAGTCGAAGACAGTCCAGTATCCAAGGCAAGTTTGAATGATTTATTACATGCTATTGAATTCGAGCAGTCTCTACCAGTTCAAATCGACTTGATGCAGTCAGAACAGGAAAGCACCAAGAAATCCAAGGCCTCAAAAAGGCTTAGATTTGATGTGCCAGCTGAAGAGTTCGTTTTCAAACCTAGAAGACCTATGACAAGGAGATTCCAGCAAGTACAGGAGACACTGCCAAGAACAGAGGAAACAGGGGAAGAGATACAAAAAGACACGGGCAAAACAACCATTGCATCTCAAGAAGATAATATAGCAGCCATACAGAGACAATTGGAATCAGCTAAGTATGAAATTGCTAAATTGAGGAAAGCCGCTAGAAAACATGCAGCCATACATGCAAAATATTATAAAACCCTATGGAAAGGGAATGCTGCTGTAGAAGCTCAGCTGAATTCAGTGGTTGATGGCCATTCACAATTTCACACATGGACAGTACCAGCAATCAAAGAAGCCAAATACATAAGAAGAATCAATATGAAATTGAGAGCTGGGAATAGAGCTATGAGGAAACAAATTGAAGATTTGAAGACACGGCTAAGCCGGCTGCCTGCTAAATGAGTTTTTCACTTCAAGTAAGGTTTTGTTTCAAATTTTTGACAAATTTGCTTAATCTTATTTCTCTGAGGAAATATAAATCCCTGTTCAACATGTGGAAAGTCGAAGGGAGTTTTTGGCAATCAAATATTCGGTTGATAAAGATCTCGGGTCAAAGGCAAACTGTTTTAAATAACTCAGCAGTTTCGTAGCGCGCTACGAAACTGCTGAATATGATGATTTTAACGTAAATCAAACAGTTTGAATTATGAGCGGGAATTTTGAAAAGGAAACGCCTAAAGGGAATGCAAGAGATCATCTGGAGCTGTCAACAGTCAATCAGGTCAAGGCAGGTGGATACTTTAAAAGGTTGAATATTCAAATTCAATTTTAAATTTTTGTTATAAAGTCCCTTGATCACCGTTCAAGATATATCAAACGGTTTGCCTACAACAAACTTTTGCCTGCACGCATGTTCATGGAAAAAGCTTACAGCGCATCAAAAACGTGGCAGTCTTCCACATTTTGGGTAATTAAAGGCTAAAGAACGTGCTATGACTACATAACTGTCACCATCCTAACTGATGTCACTTTCCTCTTACCCCGCAAAACTCTTGGTTCTCCATTGTCATCCAAGCACTCAATAGCTTTTTCATAACAATCCACATTGGTTCTATGAAGGTACAACAAATCCATGCCCAACAACATAGTGTATGATCCCAATGGTAATACATTCAAATGTGTTGCAGTAGGCATACCATTCAAATCAAATGCACAAGCTCTTACCCAATGGTGAACTTGCTTATTTGTACCTGTATCCAATTGCACTAGCCAAGACTCTGCATGCACTTCCTTATTCAATCCACACTTATCCACCAGGTCAGGACTAACATAACTATAATTAGATTCAGGGTCAATCAAAATAGAAACAACTTGATCAAAAAGCTTATTGTCCATCTCAATGATAGATGCATGATGGTTTTCCTATCTGTTATCCAGCACTGTATATATACGAGGAACACTCTGACCAACATCTGCCATAGTCTGTGCCTCTTGTGCACTATATATTTGAGGCCTACCACCCTGATTCTACGGACAATTGTTGATTTTTAATGTACCTTGGATAAGTGGTTTCCCATGGGTTAGTCTCTACCTAGGGAAAAGTGTCCAAAATTATTATTTTCCTAAGTGTGACTTTATAAAGTGAAAGTGACTTTAGACATAAAGTGAAAAGTAACTTTAGACATAAAGTACATTGTAGGTACTTTATTTAATAGGTGAGTTAAAAAATAGAAAGTGAAAATTAAATGCACATTTATTTTCATCCCTTGATCTAAATGAATCTAAGCCATTAGATCTTAGGATTGCCCAAAAGTCATTTAGGGAAACAAAAGGGGGAAAAGAAAATAGAGTCTGCATTCATTCTTCATGACCATATTGGAGAAAGGAGGTTTAGAGTTGGAGAAAAGTTCTGAAAGAGAAATTTGTTGCAGCGAGTTGAAGGAGTGATTTCTGGGAAAAGTTGGGCACAGAAATCAAGGCATAAAAGACAACATAAGGTACAGTACGAAAAAAATTGAAAAAATTATACAATCTGTATGAAATCTGTACAGTAAAGTCTGTATCTGTACAGTACATATTTTCAGCTTCAAGTGGGCACGGAAATCGAGGCAAAGTGGGCATGATTTTCAAGGAGTTTTGGGTTGAAGAAATAAGTTGTATTTTGCTGTGATTTTTTATCTGCAAATGTATTTTTCCTGAACTTGAAAGATAAATAAATTTGAAGAGCTCTCTAACAGGTTTTCCTCAAGAAGATTGAAAGGGTTTGGCGTGTGTCTAAGTTGACCAAAAATCTGTGTGTATTTTTTATGTGTGTTGCTGGCCTGGTTATGTCCATATTTATTTTTGTCATGTGTTGACAGACCCATGTGTTTTAATCTGAAAATTTCATTTCCAGAATTCTAAATGTTGAATGTATGTTTATGGGAAAGGGCATTTAATTGAATGGGAGTGATAAGGTGAAATTAAAATCAGGTTGGGATTGCAGGAAACTTTTTAGTCATTAAATTTCAACATGGTATCAGAGCCACAGGCTGAAAATTATAGTTTGAACAACAGACAGTATTTTGGGACAACAAACTGTGGTTTGGACAATAAACTGATATTTTGGGGCAACAAGGAGAAATTTCACACAGAATGAACTTTTGGGACAGCAAGGTGTGCTGGAAATTTCATTTCTCCATTTTCTTGGTTTTGTAGATTTTGGACAACGGTCATGGCCATGTTCTTAAGGATCGAGGATAGATTGAATGGGATATCCAACTATGTTGTTTGGAAAGATAGAATTCAGATAGTGTTTGAGGAGGTAGCAGTTTTGGACATAGTGTGGTAAGTGGTTGTGCCTCCTACTACTGCAGATGAATTTTTTGAATTCACAAAAAATAATGCAAAGGAAAAAAGGATTTTGATGGGCAGTTTGAAGGATCATGTGGTTCCTCGGGTGAGAGGAAACACATATGCATATCAGATGTGGACAACTCTAACCACTCTCTATCAGAGTACCAACAAGAGCAGGAATATGGTACTCAAAGAACAATTGAAGAACATCAGGATGACAAAGGTTGAAAGTGTAGTTCATTATCTTGGTAGGGTCAAATAGGTACGTGATGATTTGACTGCTATTGGTGAGGCATTTGCACCCATAGAGTTAGTCAGGATAGATGTAGTGGAACTTACTGAGTCTTGGGAGGTCTTTGGAGATGTTGTTACCTCTAGGGAGAATCTTCCCAGTTGGGACATATTCTGGGATGATTGTGTGCAACATGAGATACAGAAGACTGACAGTGGTGGGGTGAAGATAACAGATGAGGAGGATGTAACCTTGACAACTAGGGGGGAGAAGAAAGGGAAGGCCAAGAAAGGGGCCTCATCAGATGGGGCTAGGGAAAGGAGAATAAGAAGAAGAAAGATATGGATATGTCCAAAGTCAAATGTTGGGCATGTCAGAAGATGGGACACTATGTTGCTATGTGTCCTGAGAGGAATAACAAGGGGAAGAAGGGTACTACAGCTTCAATAGAGGTGGAGCAGCTTTCTTCACAGTTTGACAAGGACTTTGCATTTATTACTTCTACATCTAGTAGGAGTACATTATCCAATGTGTGGCACATAGACAACAGGGCTTCCCGCCATAGGACAGGTGCACGGGAGTTATTTTCAGAGCTTGCAGAGAGGGCACTTGATATTGAGATTGTACTAGGAGATGACCGCACTGTGAGAGATGTTGGTGTGGGGACTGTGACCTTTGAGAGGGAGTCTTTGCCTCCTTTGAAGGTAATGGATGTTTTGTATGTTCCAAGGATGAAGAAGAACTTGATTTCAGCGTCTGCTATGGGGGAGAAGGGGTTTGGCATCACTTTCTCAGGAGGGAAGGTATTGATGCATCCCAGGGGAGCTTCCATCACTTTGGCCAAAGTGATTGGAGTCTACTCTGGGAAACTATACAAGTTCAGTTTTCAATCGGCAGGAGCATTGGTGAGTAGCACATCTAGTAGCACTCACACTAATACCACAAGCAGTAGAGACTTGTGCAAGTTATGGGTCTGGAGGATGGTGCATATGCATCACGGAGCTTTGAGAGTACTGAGGGAGATCACTATTGGAGTTCTTGATTTCAGTTTCGAGCATTATGAGGTCTGCAGAGGGTGTGCTTTGGGCAAGTACACCAAGTTACCATTACTGGCGAATGACAACAAATCTACAGGTATACTAGACTTGATTCATATTGATGTTAGTGGTCGTATGTCTAATGTGTCTTTGGGTGGTTATGAGTATTGTGTTATGTTCATTGATGACTACTCTAGGAGGACTTGGATATATTTCCTGAAGACCAAGGGTGAGGTCTTCAGTCACTTTAAAGAGTTCAAATCTCTTGTGGAAAAGTAGACAGGTAGGAAGATTTTGGCCTTGAGGTCAGACAATGGTGGTGAGTAAACCGATGATGGGTTTTCTAACTTCCATGCACATGAGGGCAATAGGAGAGAGTTCACGGTTCCTTACAAGCCCCAACAAAATGGGGTGTCTGGAAGGAAGAACATAGCTATTGTTGGGACTTCTAGAGCAATGATTCATGATCAGGGGTTGCCTTTGTTTTTTTGGGCTGAGGCCTACAATATTGTTGTTTATCTTCATAATAGGAATCCTCACAGAGTATTGGGGAATATGACTCTGGAGGAGGCTTTCACTAGAGAGAAGCCTCATGTGGGACATCTTCGTATCTTTAGATGTCTCACATATTCTTATATACCCAAGGAGAAGAGGACAAAGCTCGAACCCATGGCAGAGAAAGGTATTTTTATGGGTTACAACGAGACTTCGAAGGTCTATCGAATCTTCATTCCTTCTAAATGGAGAGTGGTGATTAGGAGGGATGTGAAGTTCGAGGAGGAAAGGGCCTATCAGATATCATGGGAGTATGATGAGAGAGAGTCACTGAATTCTCCTCAGCAAGGAGGTCAGGTACAGGGAGCAGGACCTCATGGTTTTGGATCGACTAGTACAGGAGGTACTTCAGTGTCAGTGACATTTGGGGCACCAGTGGCGATTTCACCAAGCACTTCTTTAGGGAGTCCACTGATACAGAGTTCACATGGCACTTCAGCTAACACAGGCACAAGTTCTTCGAGGACATGTGTTGGTACAAGCACACCAGGGTCAGTTGGCAGACCTTCAGGTTCACTAGACTGGGGGTAGAGGATGAGGTTACCTATGGGGAAGCTTCTTCAGGGAAGAGGAGGTCCAAGTGGCTTCAAGACACCTTGAAGGAAGCGGAGTCCATTGGTCCTTCGAAGAGGGTGAACAGGGAGAGTGTGCCACCCGAGAGATTTTGTAGTTATGTAGCCAAGGATACCAACATTGTTGACTCTGAGCCTACTAGCTATGAGGAGGATACCAACCAGGAGGTATGGAGAGAGGCTATGGTGGACGAGTATGTGTCTATCATTAAGAACAATGTCTAAGAAGTGGTTCCTAGGCCTGAGGGAAAGTCAATTGTAACTTCCAGGTGGCTCTACAAGATCACGCATGTTGTGGATGGCAGCATTGAGAATTTTAAGGCGAGGTTTGTGGCTAGAGGGTTCTCACAAATAGAGGAGTTGACTATGATGAGACCTTATCTCCCGTAGCTCAGTACACTTCTATCCGGTCCCTTATTTCTATTGCTGCAGAAATGGGTTGGCAAATCCATCAGATGGATGTGCAGATCGCATTTTTGAATGGAGTTATAGAGGATGAGGTGTATGTTGAGCAGCCATAGGGATTTGAGGTACTTAGGCAGGAAACTCATGTATGTTGCTTGAGGCGAGCACTCTACGGACTTAAGCAAACTCCGAGAGCTTGGTATTCAAGGATTGATACTTACTTGCAGCAGATGGGTTTCAGGAAGAGTGATGGAGATCCGAACCTATATTACATTGTTATGGGGGATGATCCGCTCATTCTTGTGTTGTTTGCTGGTTACTTGTTCATTACTAGGGTAGAGAGACTGATTAGTGGTTGCAAGGAGGATCTTGCTATGGGATTCAGGATGAAGGACATTGGACTGATGCATTACTTTTTGGGGCTTGAGGTGTGGCAGAAGGAGGGGCATATCTTTCTAGGGCAAGGGCAGTATGTTGTGGATGTGTTGAGAATATTTCACATGGAAGACTGTAGACCCATGTCTACACCTATGATCACCAACTGGAAGAAGCTTCATGCTTTATATTCTAGGTTGGTGGATACCACATTGTATAGGCAACTTATTAGGTCCTTGATGTATCTGGTCAACACTAGGCCAGATATATGCTTTGTAGTGAACACACTTACCCAGTTCATGGTTGAGCCCAGGATGGTGCACTAGGTCGCTGCAAAGCACATTCTTCGCTACGTGCAGGGGACTGTTGATTAGGGTATGGACTATTGACGGGGAGATGGAGTGAGGTTGGCAGGTTACACAGATTCAGATTGGGCAGGGTGTGCTTCTGATAGGAAAAGCACTTTAGGGTGTTGCTTCGAATTGGGTTCAACAGTTGTGTCATGGTTCAGTCGAAAGCAAAAGTTAGTTTCTTTGAGATCTTCTAAGGCTGAGTATATGGTTGCTAGCCAGGCTAGTTGTGAGGCCTTTTGGCTTCGCAAGTTGTTGTATGGACTATTTGATCAGGAGTTGAGACCGACGGTTATTCAGTGTGATAATCATAGCTGCATTAAACTCACGAAGAATAGTGTTTCATGACAAGTTAAAACACATTGACATCATATATCATTTCATCATGGACTATGTTTAGAAGGGGGTAGTGAAGTTGGAGTATATATTGACAAATGAGCAGGTGGTCAATGTTCTCATAAAGTCCTTACCAAGAGGCAAGCATGTCCATTTCAGGGACAAGATGGGTGTGGTGAGAAACACTTTCATCATTAAGAGGGAGTGTTGATTTTTAATGTACCTTGGATAAGTGGTTTCCCATGGGTTAGTCTCTATCTAGGGAAAAGTGTCCAAAATAATTCTTTTCCTAAGTGTCACTGTATAAAGTGAAAGTGACTTTATAAGTGGTAAAGTCAATGTTAAATTATAAAGTGAAAAGTGACTTTAGAATAAAGTACAATGTGGGTACTTTATTTAATGGGTGAGTTAAAAAATAGAAAGTGAGAATTAAATGCACATTTATTCTCATCCCTTGATTTAAATGAATCTGAGCCATTAGATCTTAGGGTTGCCCAAAAGTCATTTAGGGAAACAAAAGGGAGAAAAGAAAAGAGAGAATGCATTCATTCTTCATGAGCAGATTAGAGAAAGGATGCTGAGAGCTGGAGAAAAGTTCTGAAGGAGAAATTTGTTGCAGCAAGCTGAAGGAGTGATTTTGGACAAAATTGGCATGGAAATCAAGGCATAGAAGACAACAAAAGTTACAATACGAACATCATTTAATGTTGTGAGTTGCATGTCATTCGAGAGAAGTTTAAAAAAAAAATTGAAAAATACATATAGTTCGTACAGCGGTACAGAAATCCATACAGTCTGTACGGAATCCGTACAGTACATTCCGTATATGTACAGTGCATATTTTCAGCTTCAAGTGGGCATGGAAATTGAGGCAAAGTGGGCACAATTTTCAAGGAGTTTTGGGAAAAAGATATAAGCTGTATTTTGTTGTTTTGTTTTGTCTACAAATTTATTTTTACTAAACTTGAAAGACAAATAAATTTGAAGAGAACTCTAACAGGTTTTCCCTGGAGAATATTGAAGGGGTTTTGCCTAGGTCTAAGTGGACCAAAAATCTGTGTGTATTTTTTATGTGTGTTGCTGGTCTGTTTATGTCCATATGTATTTCCAACATGTGTTGACAGTCCCATGTGTTTTAATCTGAAAATTTTATTTCTAGAATTATATATGTTGAATGTATGTTTATGGGAAAGGGAATTTAACTAAATGGGAGTGATGAGGTGAAATTAAAACTAGGTTGGTATTGTAGGAAACTTTTTAGTCATCAAATTTCAACTACAATCTCTCCTACGATGATCTCTGCCACAAGTCCAAGACTCTATAGGCTTCTAGCCTACATCCTTATTCTGCTCCTTAGATCTCCCTATCCTCTGTCTGATGCACTGAATTTCTTAGATGGCACTAAAGTCTCTTTATTACTTGTACCCTAAGTTCTTGCTCGCTTATTGTCCCATTTTCCTTTGTTCTTTGCATTACCTTTCTAGTCCTTCTTAGTCTCAACCATGCGCTTCGATTGTTCATAACAGTGTTTTAACTTTCAAATGGCCTCTTCCAATGATCTAGGTTCATCGAACTCAATCATGTCTTTGAATACAATCGACAATCCACTAATGAATATCTAAATCTTGGTCCTCTCCTCCTTGAGGTAAGGCACATACCTCCGTAGTTTCAAGAACCTACTAGTGTACTCCTCATCTATCATCGGTCCCATCTTTAACTCATAGAACTCTTTTTCCCTGTCATCAAAGTATCTCTTCAATAGGTACTTCTTCTTGAATAATATCTCGAACTCACTCCAAGTCAAGTCCTTCTCATGAATACATCTGACATTCTTCATGCCTTCCCACCAAATGCCTGCTTTACCTTTGAGACTGAATATAGCTATTTTGGCTTTCATGTTCTCTGAATAATCATGTAACCTGAAGAAACTTACTCATACCAAGCAACCATGCCTCTACATCCTCTGATTTCTTCATCTCTCCATAAAAGGTAGGTGGCTTTGCTTTCTTAAACTCGCCCGACGAATATCCCTTATCAATCCTCTTGTAAGGATGATAACGATGACGATCATAGTTCCCATCTGAACCAGAACTAGAATAGTGCCTGTGTCCATCCCCTCTCCTATCCAAAGTGTCCAACAACCTACCATCTCTCACTATGTCATCTCTATTTGACCTATGACCACCATGAGACCTACTACCATATGCCCCATTAGTTCTGTTCTCCTGCTCATGGATGAACCGAAGTGGTCCCTATCACTGCAAATATGACAAACTCTGAAGTATCATTGCATTTACCTCTGCTTTTTTCTCTTGTGCCTATATGATTCTATCATTATATGCCTTGCAACTCCTTATTTACGCCTTTAAGCTTCTATATTTTTCTACCAAATCAGAAGAGTCTCCAACACCACGCTGTTCATCTGATCCATAGGAGAGTCTCAGAAACTATAGTATACCATCTTGCTAGTCATCTTTGATATTTCTTTATGCAAAGAATATCATGTCAGCTAAACTAAATCACAATAAAACAATGTACCTTAGTATAGTGCGGGGAGGATATCTCGTCTGCAAGATCAAAAAATTAGTGTGATACATGTATAACATAATCATGACAACATATAGAAACATAACACATAAGCATATAACCATGTACCCATCATTCTAGCTAGAGTCCAGTCATCAATGCATGACCATATCAACTACACATACCATGACCTCATGCATGACAACAACCACCACATCACTGTACACTTGACCTCATGTGAACATTAACATGCATAAGAAATGCATAATCAACCACACACTCATAACAACACACTCAACAACAACACCATCAACTTTCCATGGAAACATCACTACAACCATGACTCATACCATAGAAATGAAACAACCACATGGTCCTACAACACAACAGACACACATGCAACTGACATGAATGCATGACAAACCCACAACCCATCCAGTTCGAGGGTTGAACCATGCTCTGATACCACTCTGTAACATTCTCCTCCCACATCTACCCAAGTAATCGACCAACCGGGCTAATCATGTGACGAGAAGTTACTATGATATGATTCGACCTCCTAAGTCACGTTAAGGAAGTGGAACTGATGGAAACACACCATATAGACCTTCAACATCAGCAACGGGACTCTTAAGAACCATCCCAACCTTTCTGGTAACTAGTCCCTGGGTCCCATTGAGGTTTTAGACCACTTGATCCCTGGAGGCTCCCGTGCTATGGACCTGACAACGTCCAAGAGGCTCTGGACACTCTCATGACAAGGCATGCTAGTATCTAGAGACTATTTTTCTCAGTGTTGTGCTAGTGTCCCCATGATTTGAGCCACTTTTTCAGACCCAAAGCTCAGGTCACTACCCAGAATTGAATGAAACATTCAAAACAGAAAGATAATCAAGAAATGATGACACAAGTGAAATTACTTAAACAAGCCCTTGACTGGACCCCTACTAGCCATGACAGGAATTTCGTCAAACATATCACAAATATGTAATCTACAGGTGTAAATAACAGATCTAAGAATAGGGGTCTGATACTCAATTGAGAATCGCCAATAAGCATTGATCCCTCAACACATTAGCTGTAATTTCATCCATCAGGTCGTAGATACATTTTTCATCCGTTTACAAGTAAAAGCATGATAAGAGCCATACATATCTATTGTCATAAAACATATACATAACCAACATAATAGCAACAGAAATACCAAAGAAATCACATCCATGTGATCCACATATAAACTAGTATAATATCATAGAAATATAAGGAGAAATAACCTCATATTGATGACTCAAAATCCAAACCCAGGATGGGGCTACCAAGTTCCACTTGACCGTAGAATGGTTAAGCCAAATCTCTCTTCATCCATTCACCCACGTGCCATATTCTAAGCATGAATGTGGGATCTCATAAAACACAACAATCCAAAACCATCAAGGGCTTCCAGAGGCCAACCACCTCAACCCATCAAACAATGATTCCACCTCAAGATCAGACATCACAAAACCATCATTAGATTGGTCTCTACCCAATCCTTCCAAGGCTCTAGAGTGTTTTTTGTTAGGATATTCTGACACATAGGAAGTAGTTAATTATAACTTGGTCTAGTGTATAGTTAGGTAAAGTGTTTCTTTAGTATGTACTTTTTGTAACTTACAATTCGACAGTCACGATATGTTCTAGACATGAAGTGATTCGATGGTTCGTTCTCTCCTCGGTATTACCGACACTTGATCCATGGCTTAACACCCGATTGGTCCATGATATCTATTTAAAGAGCATAGAGGGCCATTTGTAAGGTGACCATTCATGAGAGAAGCTTATGTAAATTTTCTTTCTTTTACATTACTAAATTGTCTGAAGTGGCTGCATTGGCTTAGGTCGTGGACTGTTTCCTTCTTTGAGGGTTTTAACCACATCAAGAATACTGGTGTATTAATATGTGATCTGTTTGTGAGCAGTGTCTTTTAATGTTCTATCTAAGGAACTTACCCTGTAAATTTCCTACATGGTATTGGAGCTCTTTGAGAGCCGCATCTGTTGGTGATCCAAATTGAAAGTTGGTACAACTGCATATGGTTGTCGTTTCGTAGATCTATTGTTTCTGACTACTTTCAGGCTGAGAGGACTACTCTATTGTGTTAGGAGCATCTGTTCCAATGAGGAACCCCTTTTGTTTCACACGAAAAGGTTTTCGGTAGCCCTAGCTACGTCATTTTTAAGATCTGGAGGTATACAGTCTTTATTTGCAGTTTTAGTTATTTATCTCTCTATTTATTTCGGTTTATTTATCTCTTTGTTTTTTATTACCAGATCCATAACTTTCATTTCTACGTATGCTCTTTGCCCGACAACTCTATGTGATCTGGGCAAATCAGAAAGAAAAAGTAAGGATTTTTCTCATGCGTATGCTCTTTTCCACTGCGTCTTAGTGTGATCTCAGAAAATCAGAAGCATTGAAGAAAATATTTAGTTTCCAACGACATCTAACTTCAAGCAGTAAGTTTTGATTTTTTTTGCAAGTCCGTTTTGGGTTGTGTGGTTTTCTGTTTTGTAGACAAAAAGTTCTCTCTCAAGTAAGCACACACTCCAAAGCTTCAGTGACTAAAAAAAAACTCCCTTCCTCTTTTCCAAGAATTACTAACCTTTTAAACTAGCTCACTTGGTCCAAAGTTACTTTATGAGAATAGAGGTCTTGGGTTCAAGTCTTTCTTTTTGTTGAGTTACTTTTTCAGAAAGCACATGTAACTTATGTTTTAAAGTTACTTTATGTAAAAGTGTTCTCACCCATTATAAAAAGTGAGTCACTTATAATTCTAAAGTCTTTTTATCTTTTATTTAAGTTACAATTTAGTGGGTAGCTCATAAAGTACCATTGTAAAAGTAATTTTCACTTATTTATAAAAGTGGGCCACATAATTTATTTTTTTAAGTGAGCTAATTAAATTAAGTTTGGAAGGGGGGGGGGCGGTTTAAATATAACATTATCATTCACTTCCGCGCATTCATGTACTTCATTGGCATCTTCAACAACTTTTCTTCAAAAAGTCATAACTTCTTCATCCGGAAGCTGTTTTCAGAGCCGTTTTTTTGAATCGGCCTAATTTTTTGAGATTTTTCCATTAAAACAATTAGTTTCAACATCTACAGCTTCAGTTTCTGTTAAAATGGAAAGTCCATACCAGGTTATTCTTAACAACACCAACTACTTCCAATGGTGGTCCTACATTGTGGATTTACTTAGAAGTAAAGGTCTTTATAGAATAGCCCCAAGCCAATAATCTAAACCTAAAGATGAAGATAAGACAGTCAAATGAGAAAATAAGCAAGATCAAGCATGTGGATTGATAGGGATGTTTATTTCTCCAGACCTTAGATTCCATATCATAGAACTTGATACCCCTGATGAAGCAATGAAACAACTCAATAAAGTTTTTGGAATTAAAAATGAAATTAGAGCCCATCAACTCGAAAATGAGTTGCTTACGTTGGACCCCAATAATTTTTCTTCCATTGAATATTTTTCGTCTAAGTTCAAGACCCTTAAACTTCTCTTAGAAGGAGCTAAGGTTAAGAAAGAAGATGGTAGCCTTATCTATTCCATTCTTAATAAGTTAGGACCAGCCTACTTGATGAGCCCCAAATTTGGTAACATTTTGGGCTCATTTGGCCTAATTATCCTTGTTCAATCCTTCATTTTTCATAACTTATGCATTATTTTTTAGTATGTTTATGTCATTTGTACGAATAAGGGTAGTCACTCTTCCTAGGTGGCTAACACGTGCTCATTTCAGGTTTTTTGACACATGTTGGAGCAAAACTGAGCATTCATGGGCTAGGAGACAGCCAAGCTTGGGTTGAGGATCCGTAGGGGGGTTGTCTATGGCATTAAATAGCCTCCCTCGGGATCTTCACCCCCAACTCCGAGCTCCAAAGGCCACCAAAACCGGATCTAGAAGGCAGCCAAACAAATTTTTGGAAGGAGCTGTTCACTCACAGTTTGGGCAGCCAAGTCCCATAGATTTAGGAGGCCAGCTAGGGCCTCGTGGTGTATAAATGTTAAGGCCTCAGCCTTCGTGAGGGACTTTTGGAAACTCTTGCATACTTTGCACTACAGTGCTGCTAGCTCCATTTTGTTCTCTTGTAGCCATTGTTGGCATAACTCTTGACTTATGATTATTTTTTGATAATGAGAAGCAGTCAGATTTGATATCAGCTCTGAGTTTTCTATAGGAGCCATAGCTCTTGGGGTTGGGCCCAACCTGAGAGCCTAGGGCCTCCTTCTTTGTATTGTTATCTTTTCTTTATGCATTGTGATTTTCCTTTTATGCATTTGAAACGTGTTTCTGTTGAGCAAGATTTAGTTGTGTTGGTTAAATAGGTCACTGTTGATAAATAGAATTGCTTCAGATGTGTAGAGTAGATTGGTAGGATAATAACAGATAAAGCTCCAAGAAAAAGGGTTGACAACACTCTCAGTTTCACCTCTCCCTTATTAGATCAGGGGCTGGAATTGCAGAAACAGTGCTACCCAACAAAAACACTAGTTTGCTTGACTATGCAATCTTTGGTGTAATGTTTTCATTTGTAGAAGTTGGTTATGCGTTCAAGCCTTTGAAATGTTTCTTTGCTTAAGTACTGTACATGGTTCTCTTTATAAATAAAGCTATTGTTCATTTGTTTCATTAACAGTTAGATTAGATTAGCTAAGATTTCGATTGTGTGCAGGACTTAGTTGATTCGGTTAAGTGTACACTGTGCAGGGCATCTCCACCTCTCTCTCATCCACCTAAGCTTCGTCCAGGCTAGCTGCTCCATCTCCTAATTAGGTTCCTCGTCTCACAACTGTTCTTCTGCCCACATAACCCTACCTTCTTGCTCCTCCATTGTCTTAGCCTTCTTTAAGCCAAGCCAACTTTCCACACCCTCTCACCACTCCATCCATCAGTCCCTGGGTCATTTCAGGCCCCTACCCTACCTCCCTATCCATTCATGCACCTTACTTCACTCACCCATCCTCCAAAATCCAATTTTAAAACATCCTGTAGAAATTCCTGAACATCCTGTAGAAATCCCTGAAACATCCTGTAGAACCCCTGCAGACTTCCTGTAGAAGCTCACAAATGAGGTTGCTGGATAGCCAAACTTTGTGAAACTCTCTGGAAGAGTGTTAGGTACTCCTTAAACCCTCTCTGAACCTTCCCAACCTTTTCCAAGCATTTCTCTTCCTTGATCCACCCCTGCACAGAAAAAAACCAGTTAAAACACATGCATGATAATTCTGATAACTTATTCAAAAATACAAAAAGATGTTTCCTTCAGATAGAGGTAGCCTAGACATGTGCATTTTACCTTCATAGAAGTAATGGCATCTCTTTAAATAGTTTGCATTCTCTCCTTTGCATCGGTAGGACTAGCTGGTAGAATCAGGGTTTGTTAGGGTTTATGTTACTTTTTGGCTTTCAGTTTGTTCCTGCAAGTAGATCAGCTTCCTTTGAGTTAGCTTCCATCCATCAGTTAAAAAGCTTCTTCTAAGAGCTCATAGAAGTTGGCTTAAGCCCCTAATGGACTTGTGCCAGTTGACCAAGTGACAGCTGCGGCAAGAGCTAGTACTTGTGCATACAGCACCGTCGCTTCCAAGTTTGTTACGAACTACCGGGTTGATAAAAGTAAAGAAGGGAGTCCCAGGAGTTGCAGCATTATTGCTGCAATACTGGAGCCCACCACCACTCTGTGTTTTTTTCCACCTTCCATTCTACTAGACAAGCCTTAATTTCTCAAGGACAATCCTACAAGTTCCCCTCTTTTGATGCCTTCTGTGATTCTTTAATAAGAGAACAAGAAAAACTCTTACATTTTGGTCTTCTTAATACTGAAAGCCCTTCTAAGAAAGCCTTTGCAGCCCAACAACAACCAAATTCAAAGAATCCTAAGAACTAGTATCCTAAAAAGAATGGTCCTAAACCAAATAAGGGTCCTAAGCAATTTCAGTCTCAAAATGAAAAATCAATTCAACAAAATGATAAGGCAAATAAAAACAAAGGGAAGAACACTGATAGACATTGCAAATTTTGTAATCAAGATGGCCACTTAGAATCCAAATGATTTAAAAAGATGGAAGCCTTGGAAGCAGCAATGAAGAAGCATAATATCCATTTGGAGCACTCTTCAACTTCATCTTCAGGAATAACACTTTCTGCATGTGGTTGTCAAGCATCTCGGTCTGGATATGCACTAAATGTATCTTCTTCTTCTTATTCTCGTGAGTGGCTCATTGATTCTGGAGCTTCTTATCACATGACCAAAAACAAAGCCATGTTTTCTTATTTAAATGATTGTAACACCAAAAATATATATGTCGGTGATGATAGATCTCTTAGTGTTTTAGGGACTAGAACTATTCATCTAAACAATGGTCAATTTAATGATGTATTATGTGTTCCTACTTTATCCTGCAACCTTTTATCTGTATATCAGATAACTCATTTAGGTGAAGATAAAATCTTTGAATTTTCACCTCATGATGTTGTAATTAAGGACCTAAGAGATCCTAGACATATTTTAGCTACTGGCATTACTGATGATTCTACAAGGTTGTATAAGTTTAACAACTATGGGTCATCAAATCTTCCCTTGGTATTTGTTGCTCATAATGATGAAGTGAGCAAACTCTGGCATGAGCGATTTGGTCACTCAAATTATCGCTCCCTTCAAAATCTATGTAAGGAAAATATGGTGACAGGTCTTCCTATGGTATCTTGCAGAGATGGTGTTTGTTATGTTGGCATTATGATTCAGGTTTGGCGCTATGGCACAGGTGTTGTACTTGATGGCAACTCACTCAAGTGGCAGATCTCTGTTCAGGCTCTCAAAATCATAGAAAATGAGATACCTGCAGGTGATCCTAAGAGAAGCTGCGGACCCACAGGTATGCCGATTAAGAAGTGTGGACATACCCGCAGGTGCTCCGTTCAGAAGGTGCGGACCCCAGTTCACTCACTCCAATGCAGAGAAGCGCACACACGTGGGAATTCTTATGTTTGGCCCTTGGTATTTAGCCCGTCGTTCATGATCCTATGGTTTTGGTCTGTGGTATAGGATCTAAATTATTGAACCCTGGTTTGGATCCCTTGTATTGGTTTTTGATGGTTTTGTCGCATGGTTTGAATAAGGGCTTGCCTATAAAAAGGAAAGGAGATCACTTGGCTAGACACTTGTGAAATTTGAATATCTTAAGATATGAAATTTCAGGTAATCGGTTTAAAAAGCTATATCTAAATCAAGGTGAAATCTGTAAAGTGTGAGGTGGATCTGGTGATAGGTTGTGATCTCTTGGGCGAGTGATCAGATCTCTGGATCTGACAATCTGTGGCACATTGGAGGACTGTTAATTTGGCTCTATTTGGAGGTCCGCAGGCGATCCACAGCTCAGGTGCAGAGGTACGCAGCGCAGCAGAAGGCGCAGGTGCGGAGGTACGCAGCGCAGCAGAAGGCGCAGGTGCGGAGGTACGCAACGCAGCAGAAGGCACAATGCGGGGGTACGCAAAGAAACAGAAGGATCAGGTGTGGAGGTGCGTTGTCAGGCAGACAGTGCAGGTGTGGATTTGAGCAGAGGTACGCAGCTCAGCAGAAGGGCTAAGTGCGGAGGTACGCAGAGCAGAAGAAGGATCAGGTGTGGATCTGCGCAGTCTAGACACAGAGGAACTGCGGATATTTGCAAGCTTCTATTGGTGAAGTTGCGGACCCCTTTTGAAATAATTATTGGCTGCCTTTTATCTATTGTTGCAGAGTTCTAGGTTTAGATTACTGTCTGAAAATTAATGAAACGTGGTCCTTAAATAAGTAGAAGAGCTAAGGGGGTTGTAGCTCCCTTCCAGGAGAGATTGGAAAACAAGAGAGGGTTGTAGCTCTCTGTAGGTTGCAGCCTGCGTACTGGTAAAGGACTGCACCAGTACAAAATCATTGTAAAAGAAGTTTCTAATTGAAAGAAGATAGAGACATATTGCAGCAGGTGGTTTTCACCCACATTGGGTTTCCACCTTATATCTGGTGTTCTTTGGTGTGATTATTTGTTTTTCATGTTCTTGCTCATTATTATATGGTACTGACATACAAACTAATGATCAATATCTGAAGAATAAATTAAAGTATAAATCTGGAAGATATATTGAAAAGAATTTGATAATACTGATTCACCCCCCCCCCCTCTCAGTATTATTTCCAACAATTGGTATCAGAGCAGGTCCTTTTGAAGAAGCTTGATCGCTTGAAGATCCATCATCATGAGCAACTACGAGAGGGAAGCATCAATCAGGCCACCGATTTTTGATGGGACAAACTTCGTATATTGGAAGGTAAGAGTTACTGCCTATCTTCAATCTCTTGGTACAGAAGTCTGGGATATCATAGATACAGGGTACACTTTTCCATCAACCACTCCTACAGGTCCGGCTGAGAAGAAGAAATATGAAACAAATGCAAAGGTTGTCAATACTCTTCTAGGATGTCTATCTCAATCAGAATTCGTGAAGGTTATGCAGTGTAAATCCGCAAAAGAAATATGGGACAAGATTGTTCTAAGCTATGAAGGAGATGGACAGGTAAAACGAGCAAAACTTCAAACCCTCAGGATTCAGTATGAAAATCTCAGAATGCACAATGATGAAAGTGTGGCTAACTATTTCCTTCGTGTAGATGAGATTGTTAATTGTATGAAAAAATTGGGTGAAGAAATAAAAGAGGCTGTTGTGGTTGAAAAAGTTCTAAGATCTTTGTCCCCTAGGTTTGAATCTAAAGTTTCTGCAATAGAAGAAAAGGAGAATCTTCGAAACCTTACCATGTCACAGCTACACGGGATTCTAACTGCTTATGAAATGAGGAAAGGAGGACCATCAGACAGGAGAGAAGCAACTTTCAAGGCTTCAGGCAAAGGAGACTACTATGAGTTAGGACATGCGTCAGAAGAGGAAGAAGAATCAAATTTTGTCAAAAACCTTCAACGGGGTACTGGAAGATTCAGAGGTAAGTTACCTTTCAAATGTTTTGCTTCTGGGAGTCGGTCGCTATGCTGCCAAATGTCCTCATAAGGATAAAACCGAAAAAGGGAAGGAACCTATTAGATGGAACAAGAAACAGAATGTAACTAAGAAAAGTTACTACACTCATGAAGATAGTGATGGTCTTCCAAATAGTGATGAAGATGAATGAGGTAATAACTATAAACTTTTAATGGCTTTTGGAGATGATGATTACATGGATACTATAGATGTGGATGGCTTTTATGAAGAGATTTCAAGACTCAAAACATGTTTAGAAGAAAAGAATGTGATCATTGATACTCTGCAATTCCAACTTGATGAAAAAGAAAAATGTCTTGAGAAGTTAGAATGTGAAATTGTTGGCCTTAGAAAAGAAATTGAGAAAACAAAGGCTCTCAATCTTAAATTTGTTAAAGGATCTGAAACTCTGGATGAGATTATCAATGTACAGCATTCTCCACTAATCAAGACAGGTCTGGGGTATAATGGAGAATCCTCTCAAGCATCCACCTCAAAGAGTTATCTCAATGCAACAAGGAGGAATGAGCAAAATCCCAATGGAGATCACCAGGTAAAACAGGGACGAATTACATCAAGAATAAACAAAGACTACCAGGTAAATCAGAGGCAATCCACCTTAAGGATGAACAAAAGCTACAACCAGCCACAGGTAAATCTTCTCAATTTGCCTCAAGAATGGATGACAATAGAAACTACAATCATTTGGTAGGTAGATTTGATAATCGCAGAAGTTTCTTCAATGGCCAATGTTTCTCTTGCCATAACTTTGGCCACAAAGCAACTCAATGTGTTGCCTATAAAACAATCATGACTAGAGAAGCTCAAAAACAAAGGAGTATGACTGGGATCACGAAAAGGACCTATAACAACTTTTCGGCCCTTGAAAATGAAATTGAATGTTCTATTTGTAATAACTTTGGTCATGAAGATTCTGAATGCAGGAGCAGGTTTTGGCAGACAAAGGAACAAGCCTCAAGTACCAGAACATGGAGAATAAAGGAACCACAACCAGAAAGATGTGGGATAGCTTTTTATGCAGAAGGACAGGAAAATCAATGGTACATCGACAGCAGATGTTTGAAGCATATGACAGGTGATAAAGAAAAACTTGAATCATTAGTGCTTTAGAAAAGGGAAAGAAAGTTTATTTTGGAAATGATACCCCTGCAGTCATAAAAGGAAGAGGCACTGCTCAGTTGAAAGAAAAGGTCAAAGCTGGAAATGTTTTGTATGTTGATGGCTTGAAGCATAATCTACTGAGTGTCAATCAGATGTGCGATCAAGGAACCGAGGTAATATTTCGATCAAATGGATGTAGTGTTCGTGATCTTGATACAGGAAAAACAATGATCAAAGGCAGAAGAATTCCAAATAATTTATACATATTTGAAGAAGGACAACAACAATGCTATTTGAGCAAGGATGATGAACACTGATTATGGCACCGAAGGTTGGGGCATCTAAGCTTTTCAAATAAGGAAAGCATGCAAATACCAGGCAGTCCGTGGTCTTCCAGATATCAAAATTCCAGACAACACCATATGCAAATCATGTCAGTTTGGTAAGCAAACCAGAACTAATTTCCTTGAAAAGGAAGGATCAGCCAGCAGGCCTCTTGAACTAGTCCATACAGATGTATGTGGTCCATTTAGGACAAGATTACCTCGAGGAGAAGAATACTTTATATTATTCATTGACGACTTCTCCAGGATGGTTTGGTTAGGACTTATGAAACACAAAGATGAAGCATTCAAAAAATTCAAATCTTTCAAAGCCTTGGCTGAAAACGAATCAGATCACAAAATTAAGTGCCTCAGGTCTGACAGAGGTGGGGAGTTTACCTCAAATGAATTTTTCGATTTCTGTGAAGAACATGGAATAAGAAGGGAATTCTCTACAGCTAGGACTCCTCAGCAAAATGGAGTAGTGGAAAGGATGAACAGAACGGTTCAACAAATGGCTTGTGCTATGCTTGATGAGTCTGGAACACCCGCAACCTTCTGGGGTGAAGCTGCATTTGCTGTGGTTGTTATTCTCAACAAAACAAATGTCCGAGTGAACAACACTCAAACTCCTCATGAGCTCTGGTATGGTAAGACTCCTTCGGTAAAGCACTTCAAAAATTTTGGAAGCAAATGCTATATTAAGAATAATGAACAGCTTGGCAAACTTGAACCTAGAGCAGATGAAGGAATTCTCCTTGGTTATTCTCCCCACAGCAAAGCATATAAGTGTTACAATAAAATACTTGGAAGAATTGTTGACAGCATTGATGTGGTGGTTGATGAAAAAGGAAACATTCCTAGGCAAGTAAATTATGAAAATATCGAAGAGGATGAAGACTACCCTCCAAATCAGACTGAAGATGAAGAAGAACCTCAAGAGGCACCAGAGGAACATACAAGGATAGAAGAGAAGACTCCATCCAGGTATGTTCAAAAGAATCATCCAGAATCTCAAATCTTGGGGCAAAAGGAGGCAGGCGTACAAACAAGGAGAACAATTGCAGATGATTCAAGCTATTTGGCATTACTCTCCTCCACCGAACCACAAAATGTAAGAGAGGCATGCAAAGATGAATGCTAGGTCAAGGCAATGGATGAAGAACTTGAGCAGATTGAAAAGAACAACACTTGGGAGTTGGTTCCTAGACCAAAAGATAAGAATGTCATAGGGACAAAATGGATCTTCAAAAATAAGTTGAATGAAAATGGGGAAGTAATTAGAAACAAGGCCAGACTTGTTTGTAAAGGGTATGCTCAACAAGAAGGAATAGACTTTGAAGAAAATTTTGCTCCTATTGCAAGACTTGAGGCCATCCGAATGTTCCTTGCTCTCTCAAGCTTTCAGAAGTTCAAAGTATTTCAAACGGACGTGAAATCAACCTTTCTGAATGGAGACTTAGAAGAAGAAGTATACATTGAGCAGCCAGATGGTTTCATTCTTGGGAATGATCCAAATCTTGTATGCAGACTGAAAAAGGATCTCTATGGTCTTAAACAGGCTCCAAGGGCTTGGTACTACCGTTTGGACAAATATCTTCATCAACAAGGTTTTTCAAAAGGATCAGCAGATAGCAATCTTTATATAAAAATTGAAAATGACAAATTGCTAATACTTGTTGTGTATGTAGATGATATTATCTTTGGCAGCAATGAAGAAGCCATGAGTCAAAGCTTTGCCTTGGTGATGCAGAAAGAATTCGAAATGTCTTTGCTTGGAGAACTGACATATTTTCTTGGTTTGCAAATCCAACAAAATGAAGATGGTATCTTTTTGTCTCAAACCAAGTATCTCAAGCAGATCTTGAAGAAATATGGCATGGAAGATGCAAAACCAGTATGTACCCCCATGGTTACAGGATGCAGCCTCAGTGCAAATGATGAATCAGCAGCAGTGCATCAGCCAACCTATAGATCTATGATTGGAAGTCTACTTTATTTGACAGGTACCCGACCAGACATCATGCATGCAGTGGGAATAGTTGGAAGATTTCAGGCAAACCCAAAGGAAACTCATCTTCAGGCAGTAAAGAGAATTTTCAAGTATCTTCAAGGAACTCAAAACTATGGCTTATGGTATCCTAGAAATACAGATCTCACTCTTCATGCTTATACAGATGCAGATTGGGTTGGAAGCGTGGATGACAGAAAGAGCACAAGTGGTGGTGCATTCTTTACGGGTTCCAGATTAGTATCTTGGTTCAGCAAGAAATAGAGTTCGATTGCTTTATCTATAGCTGAAGCGGAATATGTGGCGGCTACATCTTGCTGCACTCAACTTATTAGGATGATGCAGACCTTGCAGGATTTTCAAATCACTTGTACACCACCTATCTCCATCTTTTGTGATAATACAAGTGCAATCAGCATTTCAAAGAACCTAGTCATGCATTCAAAAACCAAGCACATACTGATCAAGTATCACTTTCTCCGGGAACAAGTGTTGGAACAAAAGGTCAAATTGGAGTATGTTCCTTCTAAGGAACAAGTTGTTGATATTCTCACCAAACCACTGCCCAGGTAAACGTTTGAATACCTCAAGCAAAAGCTGGGGGTAGTTGATGCATCATCTTGTTGTTGAATCTCATCTGTTTCAGAGATTGTTGGTTGTACGCGAGTTTCATATGGGATATACGCGTACATTTTTTGGGTTATGGATTGGTCGAAGATCGAATGGCACAGGTTCAGGGGGAGCATATATTCTTCTAATAATACATTGTTGGCATTATGGTAGAAGATCTTGGAGGAGAAAGTATAGAAGGAGAACATGGATGCTGATCTGAATATTGCTGCTAATATGTCTCTATCTCTTTTGTCAAGGTCATGTATGGTGTATGGTAGATTATGGTTCTTCTTGAAGAATTTTTCTTTTGCAGATCTGGTCTATAGTCAGGGGAAGCTCATTCAGAAATTTCAGCAGGCACTTAGGGGGAGTATGGACAGCAAAGGAAGAGAATATCTTGGTTCGCCCTTTGCCCTTGATGTCAAAGGGGGAGAATGAATTTGAGGATCTTGGGGTTGCCATCAAGTCCAAAGGGGGAGATTGTTGGCATTATGATTCAAGTTTGGCGCTATGGCATGGGTGTTGTACTTGATGGCAACTCACTCAAGTGGTAGATCTCTGTTCAGGCTCTCAAAATCATAGAAAATGAGATACCTGCAGGTGATCCTAAGAGAAGCTGCGGACCCGTAGGTACGCCGACCAAGAAGTGCGAACATACCCACAGGTGATCCGTTCAGAAGGTGCGGACCCCAGTTCACTCACTCCAATGCAGAGAAGCGCGCACACATGGGAATTCTTATGTTTGGCCCTTGGTATTTAGCCCGTCGTTCATGATCCTATGGTTTTGGTCCGTGGTATAGGATCTAAATTATTGAACCCCAGTTTGGATCCCTTGTATTGGTTTTTGATGGTTTTGTCCCATGGTTTGAATAAGGGCTTGCCTATAAAAAGGAAAGGAGATCACTTGGCTAGACACTTGTGAAATTTGAATATCTTAAGATCTGAAATTTTGGGTAATCGGTTTAAAAAGCTAGATCTAAATCAAGGTGAAATCTGTAAAGTGTAAGGTGGATCTGGTGATAGGTTGTGATCTCTTGGGCGAGTGATCAGATCTGTGGATCTGACAATCTGTGGCACATTGGAGGACTGTTAATTTGGCTCTATTTGGAGGTCCGCAGGCGATCCACAGCTCAGGTGCGGAGGTACGCAGCGCAGCAGAAGGTGCAGGTGCGGAGGTACGCAGCGCAGCAGAAGGCGCAGGTGCGGAGGTACGCAGCGCAGCAGAAGGCGCAGGTGCAGAGGTACGCAGTGCAGCAGAAGGCACAGTGCGGGGGTACGCAGAGAAACAGAAGGATCAGGTGCGGAGGTGCGCTGTCGGGTAGACAGTGCAGGTGCGGATCTGGGCAGAGGTACGCAGCTCAGCAGAAGGGCTAGGTGCGGAGGTACGCAGAGCAGAAGAAGGATCAGGTGCGGATCTGCGCAGTCTAGACACAGAGGAACTGCGGATATTCGCAGGCTTCTATTGGTGAAGTTGCGGACCCCTTTTGAAATAATTATTGGCTGCCTTTTATCTATTGCTGCAGAGTTCTGGGTTTAGATTACTGTCTGAAAATTAATGAAACGTGGTCCTTAAAGAAGTAGAAGAGCTAAGGGGATTGTAGCTCCCTTCCAAGAGAAACTGGAAAATGAGAGAGGGTTGTAGCTCTCTACAGGTTGCAGCCTGCGTACTGGTAAAGGACTGCACCAGTACAAAATCATTGTAAAAGAAGTTTCTAATTGAAAGAAGATAGAGAAATATTGCAGCAGGTGGTTTTCACCCACATTGGGTTTCCACCTTATATCCGGTGTTCTTTGGTGTGATTATCTGTTTTTCATGTTCTTGCTCATTATTATATGGTACTGACATACAAACTAATGATCAATATCTGAATAATAAATTAAAGTATAAATCTGGAAGATATATTGAAAAGAATTTGATAATACTGATTCACCCCCCCTCTCAGTATTATTTCCAACATGTTCCGGATGTGTACTCGGAAAACAACATCGAGATAGTTTTGAAAAACATGCCTCTTGGAACGCCTCAGTCCCTTTACAGCTTGTGCATAATGATTTATGTGGTCCACTTCTAGTTGTTTCATTCTCTGGCTACAAGTATTTCTCCAGACGCACTTGGGTATACTTCTTAAAACTCAAGAGTGAAGTCTTTAACATGTTATTGGCTTTTAAGGCCTTTGCTGAGAAATAATTTGGACATCAAATTCTTAAGCTAGATTTGATAATGGCGGAGAATATGTTAACAACAAATTCATCAACTTTTGCACTAAGCATGGAATTCAATTGCAACATATTGTTCCATATACTCCACCACAAAACGGTGTAGCTGAAAGGAAGAATCACACCTTAAAGGAAATGCTTAATTGTATGATTCAATATAAAGGGATTAGTCTTAATTTTTGGGCAGAAGCAATTAACTGCGCAAATTACATAGTAAATCGCACTCCTACTAAGGTCTTAAATAATATCATTCCAGAAGAAGCATGGAGATCAATTAAACTAGATGTAAGTCACTTTCGTGTTTTTGGAAGTGAAGCATGGGCCCATATTCCTGATGAGAAACATAAAGCCTTAGAACCTATTGTAACATGCATTTTTGTTGCTTGTAGTATTCATTTTTCATTCAAGAACTTGAAAATATTTCAAAAAATAGATAAAATCAAGAGGAAGAAGTGATAATGGTATATCGGAAATCGCCAAAGGAACAAGTAAGAATAAAAGAATCGGCCCCAGTATAGCCAAGGATCAAATCAAATCATAATATAAATGGTTATATGTAGCCATAACCAATATATATATATATATATGTACATATATCTATATATATATATAGATATATGTACATATATATGTACATATATCTATAGATATATGTACATATATATGTACATATATCTATAGATATATGTACATATATATGTACATATATCTATATATATATATAGATATATGTACATATATATGTACATATATCTATATATATATATAGATATATGTACATATATCTATATATATATATATATATATATATATATATATAGATATATGTACATATATATATATATATATATATATATATATATATATATATATATATATATATGTTAGTGATGTGATTAAATCGCAATCGCAAATCACAGTGGGCAGTTATAACATAGCACCTCAGCTTTGGCCGATTGCGATTCGTGATAGTCGGACCCGAAACACATATATATTATGTTTTAAAGCCTCGGAACCACAAGATACTGAAGAAATGGCACAAAGTCAAAGTGAGTGGACAGATGAAGAATGAACGCACAGGAACCGTTGGATCTTGGAGATCAACGGATAAGGTCGAAGGAAATGAACGATCCAGATTAAATCATGTAGATTGGAATCAAGGAATGAACGGCGGAGATTAACCAGAAGCGCTGGTGGAAGAGAAATCCGAAGGTGCGTCGCCATTGTCGATGGTCGAAGATCTACGGTCATCGGGCACGAACAAGTCCAGGCGTTAACCAAGACGAAGGGCAGATTTAAAACTATAAGCGAGATTTCAGGCGGATGCAAAGTGGTAAATGGTATTTAGAGGAAAGCGCCCAATTCCATTCAATGGTTGACACGTAGCACTAAAGGAGAGAGAAAAACTGCTCATTTCGGGCGGGTAACTCTCGTGCAAATAGCCCACCCGAAATTGATATCAGCCGTCGGATCTTGGGTTGAAATCTACGGTGGAGAATGGTCGAACCCGAAAATATATGCATTATGTTTTAAACTCTCAGCACGTCCGCCTTATCGCGTATTGTAAAGGTTTACATTGATATAACATTTGAAAGGGCCGATTGTGATTTGCGATGCAAAGTCAATGGAGTGTTGAACGAGCGGATCCGATGGATTTATGGAGCAAGATTAATTCTTTTTGAGTTCTGTATTAATCAAAGGTTCGCGTTGATTTCGCTGTGTAAAGAGGAAAATCAGTGTTAGAGCCGAATCTGAAGAGGAAGACAATCGGGTATGTTTTCTTTGTATTTTGGCCAATCAAAATGCCCGATACATATGTAAGCCTAGGTTTACACAAGTCAAACACATTTCATTACGGCTAAAACAAATTAAACATCATTAAGGCATATACAGAGGAACTCAGCAGTGGATTAACAGAGCAAGCTAGCAGTTATCGTCCTCTTCTAAATTCAGTTATTTTCCTATTATTTCATGTTCTTTGAGGTGTCTTTTACCCTCTGTAAAATTCTGTAATAGTTTTACTTCAGATAGTTAGAGAAGCAGTTAAATAATTTGACAGTTTCAGAAATCAACAACTGTTCCACAATGTATAAAAAGATGAAAATTTACAAAGAAGGGGTTGGAATTTTGGAGAACTTGGAGACTAAGCCACTGTATTCCTGATATAGTTGTTGATTAATGAAAGAATCAGAAGTTTCCATGAATTGTTGGGTATAATTTTGTAACTTCTCTATCATGTGTCATCTTATGTTTTCTTCTTTCAAGTAAAGTAATGAAGCTGTAGGTCTTTATTTTCTTATGTAGATAAAGTTAAAATCCCTTAAAAGAGCGCTCCTATACTTGAAGTTTTCATCTTCCTTTCTAAGTTATAGATAATAGCTTCTGTGTAAGGCAACATATTATCTTTAATTTCTCCAAGGGTTGCAGATAATAGTTTCTGTGTCAAGCAGCATATTGTCTATAATTCAGTTCTCATTTTCATAATTATTCTAAGTGATGGATAGTAGGTTTTGTGTTAAGCAACATATTATCTTTAACTTCTCCTTCTAGCTTTCTTCATTCACCATTTATATCTAGCAACAAATGGCATTTTGAGATTTTCCGGTCACACATGTTTTAAGGGTTAAAGACCAATTTTTCCAGGTCCTTCATTTGAGAACATAGCAAACAATAAAGTGACAAATAAGTGACAACAAACAATAATCATTAATGCCTTAAGCACAATTTCTCCACAGCCAAGAAATTGGTTTCTTAAGGTACAACAGAACCTAAGAGTGAAAAACGTATTTTTGTTGGATATTCTGAAGATGTCAAAGGATATAGACTTCTTCCACCTAAATCCAAAAATGTTATCATTAGAAGATATGTAAAGTTTGCTGAAAATATATTGGTGTATGAGCCTAGTTTGGTGGATGTGCCACCTCTCTCTATCCCTTATACTTTTGAAAACATTTCTTCTTCAGATGATGACAACAAGGATGACAATCCTTCCCCACCTTCTTGGGATCCTCCTTCAGCTCCTCAACTTCCAAAATGGGTTTGTGCTACTCGGGGTGCAACAGGTTCTCTTGCAGGTGATCCTACAGATCAGCGATGTACACATTCTCAGTTTGATAGAGCCTCTTCTTTACTGGCTCAAGCTTCAATAAATTACGATCCTGACACCTTTGCAGAAGCTTCAGGCCATCCAGATTGGGACGTAGCTATGAATGAATAATATCATTCATTATTGGCAAATGATACATGGGATCTTGTTCCTCTTCCAAAGGGACGAAAACTTATTAGATGCAAATGGGTTTACAGAACCAAGTTTGGACCAGAGGGAAAAGTTGATAAACATAAAGCTTGTTTTGTTGCTAAGGGTTTTTCACAAGTTGAAGGCATTGACTATACTGAAACCTTCTCCCCTGTTGCCAAAATGAACTCTATCCACCTTGTTCTTTCCCTTGTTGCCTCTTTCAAATGGGAAGTCCATCATATGGATGTTAAATCTGCCTTCTTGCATGAATAAATCTATATGGAACAACCTATTGGCTTTATACAAACAGACTCTAGCCTTGTATGTCAGCTTAAGAAATCACTTTATGGTCTCAAGCAAGCCCCTCAGGCTTGGTATGCCAAAATGGATAGCTTTCTTTTAGATATTGGCTTTTCTAGGTGTCATTCTGACAATACTATCTACACCAAGAAAGTGGGTAAGTCTCTTATCATTCTTGTTCCTTAAGTTGATGATCTATTCCTTACTGGTAGTGATCCCAACCTTATAAACCACTTGAAGTCTAGCCTTAAAAAGAAGTTTGAAATGACAGACTTAGGACACTTGCATTATTTTCTTAGTCTTCAAGTCTTGCAATCCAAGGAAGGTGTTTCCCTTTCCCAGTCCCAATATGCATGTGATCTTCTATGCCACTTTCACATGGAAGACTGTAAGCCAGCCCTTTCTCCCTCTCAGTTTGGAGCTAAACTTTCAGTCACTTGTACTTCCCCTGAAGTTGATGCTACCTTATATCGCCAGCTTGTAGGAAAACTTGTGTATCCGACCCATACCCGTCATGACATTTCCTTTGTTGTTGGCCTTATTGCTTGGTTTACGCAAAACCCACATGAAATTCATTCGAAAGCAGCTAAAAAGAATACTTCGTTATGTTTTGTGTACAGTTCAGTTTGGGATTCATTACAGTGTAGAAGCATCTCCTCTATTGGTTGGTTTCACTGATTCTGATTGGGCTGGTGACCCTCATGATCGGAAGTCTACTGCAGGTTATGTCTTCACTCTTGGTTATGTACCTATTACATGGGATTGCAAGAAACAAAGTGTCATTTCTCTTTCTCCAGCAAAATTAGAGTATCGTGGTGTCATAGAAGCTAGTAAGGAAGCCCTGTGGCTTCGTCAGATCCTGTCAGAGTTTGGCTTTCAGCAGCAGCATCTGACTACACTTTGGTGTGATAATCAGATTGCCATTCAACTATGCAAAGATCCAGTCCAACATCAGTGCAACAAACACATTGAATTACACATGCACTTCATCAGAAAGTCCATTCATGACCATGTTCTTGAAGCGCAATATTGTTCAACCAATGATCAAGTTGCGGACATATTTATAAAGGCTCTCACAGAGGCAAAGTTTAATAAACTTTGATTTATGGTTGGAGTTCAGGAAGTTGTCACTAAGGGGGATAGGTTCTAATGCCCCCTTCCTTCTCGTATTGTGTCATATTTGTACATCCTTCAATCCTATCCCAAGTTGTTCTTAAGGGGGGATGTTAGGATATTCCACACATAGGAAATAGTTAAGTATAACTTGGTCTAGCATATAGTTAGGTAAAGTGTGTTTCTTTAGTATGTACTTTTTGTAACTTACAATCCGACGGTCATGATATGTTCTAGACATGAAGTGATCTGACGGTTCATTCTCTCCGTATTATCGAAACTTGATTTGTGGCTTAACACCCAATTGGTCCATGATCTCTATTTAAAGAGCATGGAGGATCATTTGTAATGTGATCGTTCATGAGAGAAGCTTATGTAAATTTTATTTCTTTTACATTAATAAATTTCCAGAAGTGGCCGCGTTGGCTCAGGCCGTGGATTGTTTCCCTCTTTCAGGGTTTTAACCATGTCAAAATACTGGATATTGATCTGTGATCTGTTTGTGAGCGGTGTCCTTTGGTGTTCTATTTGAGGAACTTACCCTGTAAATTCCTACATTTTTTCTAACCAAGGCTTCAATGACTAGTAACTCAACCCACAACTATCGCCGAGCTTCAAGAGCATTTGTCCAACCAGGGCTTCTAAGACTAGTAACTCAACCCATCAAGGGCTTCCAGAGCGTTTATCCAAGCAAGGTTTCCAGGACTTGTAACTCAACCCAAGCTGTTATAGGGATTCCATAGCGTTTGTCCAACCAGGGCTTCCAGGAACTAATAACTCAACCCAAGCTAAAGGAAACATGAGAACCAACCAGAAAACAAAGAAATAAATCCACAACAGCATGGTTATCCAGGAAATGGTAAGGCTAGGAAAATCCATTGTCAATCTAGGAAATCCTACATGCCAGTGACAGATCATGACCAATAAACCACATGCATATGCCATGCAAGCCAAAACTAGTGAGAAAAACATAAATGCAACTTGGTACCTGTTGAAATGTGGCAACAAGAATATTCCAATTTTAATTTGTCCTTGAATTAAAATTCGAATTTAGTCTCACTAGCTGCTTGGAAATAATTAATCAATTCATTATGGATTAATTAGTTGGAGAAATTCAAGTTAGAAGTCTCTCTAAAGTCATGCAACAATTATCCCTTAAATTAAGGAGATTATCCCTTAATTAAGGAGATAAGATTGAGTTTTTTTTGAGTTGTAATTAGTTCTCAGTTTACTGAGTTAAGTCCAGTTAAATTAGTTCCAAATTGTTTGAGGAAATAATTGTGAGTTATCAATCAGTTGATGTATGCATGCACTCAACCATTGTACTCCAGATAACTAAAGATTCCCTCATCAGTAACTCATGCATGTCTATTATGAGAAAGACACAGTTGAGCTAAATGTCAAGGACAATGTACTATCAGTTGCATGTGTTTTCCTATAAAGGAAACTCATGCATGCAGAAGGATCAAGCACAGGAGAATTGCACAGTTCTGAAAATGCATGAGAGCAGTGTTACACTAGGTGAAGGAGATCATCCCAGAGGTAACTGCGCAAGGAAATAGGAGCTTGGAGGATAGAGGAGAAGGCTTGTGAGAAGCCAAGTTTGCCTGTGAGCATCCAAGAGGATTGTATCGAGAGCTGGCTAGCTATGAGAGCTAAGGTTTTGTATAATTCTAATGTATTTAAATCTTATATGATAATACAGATAGTGGGTTTTTAGCTGAGGCTTTCCCCTGAGTATTTTCTGTGTTTCATGTGCATTGATTCTTCTTCTTCTGGTTATATGTGTTCAGCTCGATCTTGCTCAATTTTAAGCTTCCACAAATTGATAGTAGAAGTAGATTATAGTATTTTTCTTTGGTTATATTGCATTATCAGGTTAATCTACAGTCAGATTTTCTACAGAGGTCTCAAAGCGAGATTAGTAAAGAATTTGCAGAATTTATACATGGTATCAGAGCCAAGTTCATCGGAGCTGTGAACAGTATACGGAGAAGAGAATTCGAAGTTTGAAGTTTGGGGTTGCAGGTTCAAATCGAATTCATATCATACTTCAAACTTAGATGGGCATTATGCGACTAATTGCCCATCGAAGAAGTCCATGAAGGGATCCTCGGATGGACCGGAAGGTGAGGCATTAGCTTCTCAGTTCGAAATGGACTTTACCCTCATTGCATGCATAGTTTCATCGATGATGGGTTGTGTTTGGTATATTGACAGTGGAGCCTCATTCCACATGACCGGCGATAAAAGTTTACTCAGTGCCTTGGAGGAGAAAGACCTCAAGATGCGCATAGAGATGGGTGACGATGGAAAGTATAGTGTTTCAGGAGTGGGCACAGTTGCTTTTTAGAGGGAGCATTGATCTCCTCTCACCTTGACAAATGTGATGTATGTGCCTGGACTGAAGAAGAACTTGGTATCAGTCGCAATGTTGGAGGACAAAGGCTACGATGTTGTCTTCAGTGAAGGAAAGGCGTTCTTAAGACACATAGACACGGGTCAGACCAAGAGGATAGGGATTTGGGTGAAGAATCTCTATAAACTAGAGGCAAATGATTGTGCAGCATTGAGTACGAAAGCAGAATTGGTGCAAAGCCAAGACATTGGCAAGTTGTGGCACAGGTGGTTGGGCCATTTGCATCATGGGGCTTTGAAGATAATGCAACAGATATCTACAAGACTTCCCAAAGGTAAACTTGAGCAAGTTGACACATGCAAAGGTTATACCTTGGGAAAGTACACTAAGTCTTCCTTTCATTATTAAGACAGTCGAGCAAAGGCTATCTTAGAGCGAGTTCATATAGATGTGTGTGGACCATTCTCGACGGCATCCACAGCAAAGCAAAGGTATTATGTGATTTTCATTGATGATTTTTCTCATAAATGTTGGATTTATTTCATGCAGAAGAAGGACCAAAACTTCTTAAAGTTTTGTGAGTTCAAAGCTTTGGTCGAGAAAGAGTCAGGGAAGAAGATCAAGGCCTTGAGAAGTGACAATGGTGGAGAATATGTCTCTCGAGAGTTTAAAGACTTCTGTTCAGTTGAAGGAATTAAATGAGAGTTGACAACACCTCATAACCCACAGTAGAATGGGGTGGCTGAGAGGAAGAACAGAACTATTGTAGGGGCAGCACGGGCGATGCTGCATGACCAAGGCCTACCACTTCATTTGTGGGCTGAGGCATGCAACACAATGGTCTATTTGCAGAATAGAAGCCCGCATCACATACTTGGGATGAAGACACTAGAGGAAGCTTTCTCTGGTAAGAGACCAGATGTGGGTCACTTCAGGATCTTTGGCTCATCGGTATATTGCCATGTGATAAAGGATGCATGGAAGAAGCTTGAGCCAACAACAAAGTTGGGGATACTTGTGGGGTACACTGATACACCTCACAACTATCGGGTGTACTTGCCTACCAGTCGGAGGACAGTGGTTCGCAGAGATCTCAAGTTTGATGAGTAGAAGGCCATGCGAGTTTCCCTTGAGAGGGAGCTACGACTACAGGCTATGGAGGAACTGGTGGTTCTTAAGGAGGAGGAGCCTTAGACTAATGTGAAGCAGTCACATGCAGAGGTTCCACGAGTGGAGACATCCACTCAAGTAGAGTCTTCCAGAGATGGACGGAAGCGCACAAAAGAAGCTGACAGATTGTTGCAGGATGCGAGAAAGAATGTGGGAGCACCATCTTCTCAGCGCAGATAGAGAAGGTCACTTGAGAGGTACACTAGATACATGGCCCTTGCTGGGGAATGTGTTGAGATCGAGCCATCTTCCTTTGAGGAAGCAGTGCAACAACCGATTTGGGTTGATGCTATGGTGGAGGAGTATGGCTCCATAGTTCGTAACAGTGTTTGGGACGTGGTTCAAAGACCAGAGAACAAGTCAGTTGTGAGTTCCTGTTGGCTTTACAAGGTAAAGCAAACTGCTGATGGTAGTGTGGAGAAGCATAAGGCAATATTTGTTTCCCGTGGCTTTTCACAGGTCAAGGGGATTGACTATGATGAGACTTTTGCAGCTGTCACAAGGTACTCATCTATCAAATCAATGTTGGCACTATCAACACATATGGGTTGGAAGATCCATCAGATGGATGTGAAGACTCCATTCCTCAATGGCGAGATTGAGGAAGAGGTGTACATAGAGTAGCTGGAATGTTTTGAGACCTTCGATCGTGAGTCACATGTGTTCCGACTCAAGAGAGCGTTGTAGGGGCTGAAGCAAGCACCTCGTGCTTGGTACACCAGGATAGACAACTAATTCACTGGGTTGGGCTTCACAAAGAGTGAAGCGGATGCTAACCTTTACAACATCGTGGTGGAAGGTAAGTTGTTGATCATTGTTCTTTATGTTGATGATCTCATATTGACTGGTGATGATCAGGTTATCGTGTCTTGCAAAGAGGACCTTGCAAGAGAATTCGAGATGAAAGACATGGGTCTCATGCATTACTTCCTTGGTATGGAAGTGTGGTAGAAGGATGGGGAGTTGTTTGTGTCTCAAGGCAAGTATGCCAACAAGATACTCAGGAGATTCCACATGGAGAAGTGCAAGCCCATGCAGACTCCTCTAGTAGGTAACTGGAGGCAGGAGGATACTACTTCAAGAGAAGTAGTAGAGGCTACTGTGTACAGGCATCTTGTGGGTTCACTGATGTACTTAGTGAACACACGACAAGATTTGTGCTATGCAGTGAACCAGTTGAGTCAAGAAATGGTTCAGCCTACCAAGATGTTTTGGAAGGCAACAAAGCATGTATTGAGATACCTCAGAGGCACATCTCAGTATGGATTATGGTACAGATGAACAGAGGGAGTGAAGCTACAGGGCTTCACTGATGCAGATTGGGTAGGGAGTCCATCAGATTGGAAGAGCACATCAGGAGGGATTTTCAACCTTGGGTCAGCGGTAGTTTCTTGGTACAACAGGAAATAGAGGTTGGTTGCACTCAGCTCGGCAGAGGCTGAATACATGGCTGCAAGTTAGGCAACATGTGAGGCCATCTAGATGCAGAAAATCCTAGTTGGTTTGTTTGATCAGAGGATGGATCCAACTGTGATCTATTGTGATAATCAAAGTTGTATCAAACTCTCTGAGAATCTAGTATTTCATGATAGGTCCAAGCACATTGACATCCGATATCATCATCTCAGAGACTGTGTAGTGAGGAGGATCATGTTGCTGCAGTATATTTCGACAGAGGAGCAAGATGTTGACATTTTGACAAAGGCATTGTCAAAGTGTAAATTCGAGTTCCATAGAGACAAGATCGGGGTGGAAGATAATCCATTTCTTGTTGAGAGGGAGTGTTGAAATGTGGCAACAAGAATATTCCAATTTTAAATTGTCCTTGAATTAAAATTCGAATTTAGTCTCACCAGCTGCTTGGAAATAATTAATTAATTCATTATGGATTAATTAGTTGGAGAAATTCAAGTCTTTCTGAAGTCATGCAATTATTATCCCTTAAATTAAGGAGATTATCCCTTAATTAAGGAGATAAGATTGAGTTATATTTGAGTTGTAATTAGTTAGCTCAGTTTACTGAGTTAAGTCCAGTTAAATTAGTTCCAAACTATTTGAGGAACTAATTGTGAGTTATCAATCAGTTGATGCATGCATGCACTCAACCAGTGTACTCTAGATAATTGAAGATTCCCTCATCAGTAACTCATGCATGTCTATTATGAGAAAGACACAGTTGAGCTAAATGTCAAGGACAGTGTACTATCAGTGGTATGTGTTTTCCTATAAAGGAAACTCATGCATGCAGAAGGATCAAGCACAGGAGAATTGCGTAGTTCTAATAATGTGTTAGAGCAATGTGTGAGAGCAATGTTACACTGGGTGAAGGAGATCATCCGAGAGGTAACTGCGCAAGGAAATAGGAGCTTGGAGGGTAGAGGAGAAGGCTTGTGAGAAGCCAAGTTTGCCTGTGAGCATCCAGGAGGATTGTACTGAGAGCTGGCTAGTTGTGAGAGCTAAGGCTTTGTATAATTTTGATGTATTTCCACCTTGTATGATAATACAGATAGTGGGGTTTTTAGCTGAGGCTTTCCCCTGAGTATTTTCTTTGTTTCATGTGCATTGATTCTTCTTCTTCTTCTGGTTATATGTGTTCAGCTCAATCTTGCTCAATTTTAAGCTTCCGCAAATTGATAATAGAAGTAGATTATAGTATTTTGCTTTGGTTATATTGCATTATCGAGTTAATCTACAGTCAGATTTTCTACAGAGGTCTCAGAGAAAGATTAGTAGAGAATTTGTAGAATTTCTACAGTACCTACAAGCCAAATCCATTGTAACTATTGATCCTGATGTCCTATTGCGCTTTCTTGCTCTTCCTTTGCCTTTTTGCTCCATACTTCCAATTATGCCACACTACTCCAAGAGTTCTCCAAGAAACTCTAAGTTTCCAAGAGTGTGAGAGAGAGAGAATAGAGAGAGAGCTCCAAAACTGAACTGAAAAAAAAATTGTGAATTGATCCTCAGAAGCCTTTTTATCAATGAGGCTTCTATTTTCTTCATTTTCCATTATTTTCCTTCATTTTCCTCCTCACATGCAACTTGTGACCTTTCACCTCTTTTTTCTCCTAATTGCCATTATTTTCATAAATAAACGTGCCAAAAATGCCATTTTGCCTTTCCAAATCCGTATCCATTTCCTTTGCCAATTTCCTTAGCCATATTAACCGAAATGAACACCCACACTAGGATGTTTTGCCCAACATTTAGCTTGGAATAAGTGTCCCAACAACGGTGGTTATTATTTTGACTTTATTAAATTTTATTACATGGAATTTTCACCAGGGTTGTTACAGAGAGCTCAAGAGGTATTTTTGGAGGAATTATTTGTATGTACAAGTTTTGAAGTCTTTTGGTAGTAGAAGGCAGCTCTAGGTTTGGCCACTCTTTTTAATAGAGCATTATACAAATTCCTCTTTGAAGAAAGACAATAAAAGTGATTCGACCTGTGGAGGTGAATCTAGAGACGTAGCCTAGTGGAGGGGGTGAACTCCATTATCAACCTTGATGCTTCATGTTTTTCTTATTCATGGTTTGATCAAGTTCTTTTATATGCATTTTAAGTTACAAGTTTATGTTGATATTTACATGTTTATGTGACAAATTGTAACTTAATTTTACAAGCCCTTATGGTCAATTAAAAGGACTTTGTTGCAAGTTTTAGGTGCTCTCAAGTTTTCAAATCAATAAATCAAGAACCCTAGATCTCTAAAAACATAACCCTAAAAGGTGAAACACCAAAAGGTTTGCGGGCCCCTATCAGATTAGTTGGTACATCAACTTCCTGGGGTCATAACTTTTGCATACTATCTTCGTTTAGCATGCTCAGTAGTTTGTTGAAAAGGTCATGTCGAGAATTACACATTCTTATGAAGGCATAAGCCAAAGTTTGTGGCTATAACCTAGGCCCCCACCATGTCAAAAAAACATCATTTAGGACCAAAAAATGACTGTGAAAGTTCAAGAACCAAAAATAATGTAGAAAAACTGCCAAGATGGAGAACTATGCTTTAAGAAAGTGGAGTAGGTGGATGGCCAGCGATATCCACCTGGATCAATCCTCTTCCCTTAAAAATAAATGGCTTCCATTGCGTTGAGTTCCCCCATTTTATGGGGAAACTTCTGTTGAATTTGGCTCCTAGTGAACCACTTGCTTTAGTGAAGAAATTGCCCTGCTTTCAGGCCCGTAGAGTTGTATGAGTTGCTGGCGAGTATCCTTTATCTCGGTGTCCATGGTATGATCCACTATATCCTATTTAATGTATTCATGATTGAGTTCTGTGGGGGGGAATTTCTTAGCTACCTATGAGGTGTCCAATAGAGATGGAAAATATGGCAAAGAAGTTCCACATTAAACATTGGTTGCAAGCCAAGGAAAGGGGTAATGCTTAATTCAAAAGAATTGTTACCCACCGCCTTTGTGATTATGTAAGGCCCATATTAGAGTGTTCTAAGCTTCTGATTCGAGCCCATGAGGTTCTCTTTCTATAATTTAACCACATCTTATTACCAACCTGAAACTTATTTGTAACCATGTGTTGGTCATGTCACTGTTCATACTTAGCATTGGATTTTTGTAGGATATCATGGACCTATTGTTGGAGATGTTAGATCTTCTCAACAATTTTGGCTGCCCTATCTACCTCAAACTACGCATAGGAGGAATTTGTGGGTGTAGATGCAATGGTCATAGCTACATCAATTGTGTCCAATGGTTGTAACCCCAACCACACCTAAAAAGGACTATGGTCGATAAAGCTATGGAGGGCTATGTTATAGCTATGTTGAGCACATGGAAGGATTTTATCCCATGCACATGGGTGCTTGGATTTGTACAGGTGTAAGATATGCACAATCATCGTATTGACCACTTATGTTTTTCCATCTGATTGGGGATGAAAGGTAGTCAATTTGGCTAACTTGGCATCGATGAGATACCATAGGTTGGACCAAAAGGTGCAAAAGAACGTGTTATACCTATATGAAATAGTGGTTCAAGGTAGCCCAAAATGAACCCAAAACTTCTTAAAGAATATTTTAATAGTGGATTCAACTACGATACTGTTCTTATAGGATGTCAAAATGACTATCTTAGAGAACCAATCGACAAACACAAACACACAATCATTACCATGCTTGGTGTATAGAAAATCTAACATGTAATCCATGGATATTGACTCCCGGTGCTTATCCTAGGTAGGTAGAGGAGTGTACAACCCCTTCTTTTTGATGGTTAGTTTAGCAATGACACACGCAGTGCATGATCTAATATACCATTGGACATCTTATCAAAGATTTGACCAATAGAAATACCATTGAAGTACTACTATTGTCTTGTCCACACCAGAGTTCCCTACCACTCAACTGTAATGTGCCTCCCAAATAAGCTTGGCACACTTGCTTGAAGAAACACAAAGGTGGCATGGGTAGCACAAGAGTGCATCTTACAGGTGGAAAGTATGGAACTTTCTTGTCTTCCATCAACATTTGGTATGTGGCACTGAATTCAGAGTCATTGTTGTATAATTGTGGCCACCTAGAGGTCTTGTTCCCACAAGAGTTAAGAATTGTGGTTAGTGCCACAACTAGAGGTCGACTGAGGCAATGTGCGAAATGATTGGTGCTACCCTTCTTATATTTGATGTTCAAATGGAATTTTTGTAGTATGTGGACCGCTTTTTATGGCAATCATTACTATAACTTTCCTTGTGTTTGCATAAATTGCAAAGGCTTGTGATCAATGTGGAAGATCATCTCCTTCCCCAGAATATAATGCTTCCATTGTCAATAGGCCTATATAATGGAGTACATCTCCTTCCATAGGTGGTGTATATTTGAATAGTATCAAAGAGTGTTTCACTGTAATAGACTACCATATGTCCTTGTTGAGTGAGGAATGCACTAATAACATAGTTAGAGGCATCTGTCTCAATATCAAATGGTTGTTGTAGGTTTGCTAGGGTGAGGACTAGTGCAAAGAAAAGGAAGTGTTTTAGATCCTTGAATGCATTTTTCTATGAATCAAACTAGAAGAAATTTACTTTTGTTCCTCCCTTGGTCACTTGACTCAAAGGCCAAGCATTGTAAGAGAATCCCACAAGTAGTCCATTTGGTGAACTTGGTATCCATGAGACACCATATGTTGGACCAAAAGGTGCTAAGGAACATGCTATCCCTATATGAAATAATGGTTCAAGGTAGCAAAATATTAACCAAAAACTGCTCAAATAATAGTTTAGAAGTGGCTTTAACTATGATACTCTTCTTATAGGATGCCAAAATGACCATCTTAGAGAAATGGTCTACAACCACAAACACACAATCATTACCATGCTTGGTGGATGGAAAATTTAACATGTAATCCATGGCTATTGACTCCCAGGGCTTATCTTGGGTCAGTATAGGAGTGTACAACCCCTTCTTCTTGATGGTTAGTTTAGAAATGGAATAGGCAGTGCATGATCTAATATACCATTGGACATCCTATCAAAGATTTGGCTAATATAAATACTGTTGAAGTGCTACTATTGTCTTCTCCACACCAAAATTCCCTACCATTCAACTATAATGTGCCTCCCAAATCAGCTTGGCACACTTGCTTGAGCAAACACAAAGGTGGCTTGGGTAGCACAAGAGTGCATCATGGAGGTGGAAAGTAAGAAACTTTCTTGCCTTCCATCAACATATGGTATGTGGCAGTGAATTCAGAGTCATTGTTGTATAATTGTGGCCACTTGGAGGTCTTGTTCCCACAAGAGTTAAGAATTGTGGTTAGCGCCACAACTGGTGGCCAACTAAGGCAATCTGCGACATGATTGGTGCTACCCTTCTTATATTTGATGTTCAAATGGACTTGTTGTAGTATGTAGACTGATTTTTATGGCAATCATTACCATGAATTTCCTTGTGCCTGCATAAATTGCAAAGGCCTATGATTAATGTGGATGATAATCTCCTTCCCTAGAATATAATGCTTCCATTGTCGAAAAACCTACAGAATGGAGTACATATCCTTACCATAGGTGGTGTATATTTGAATAGTACCAAAGAGTGTTTCACTATGATAGGCCACGAGATGTCCTTATTGAGGGAGGAATGCATCGATAACATAGTTAGAGGCACCTGTCTCAGTCTCAAATGGTTGTTGTAGGTTTGGCAGGGTGAGGACTAATGCAAAGCAAATTTAGTGTTTTAAGATCCTCGAATGCCTTTTGCCATGACTCAGATCATTTTTTTTTTTTTAACTTTTTTTCCTCCCTTGGTCACTTGACTCAAAGGCCAAACAATATAAGAGAATCCCAACATGAATCTTCAGTAGAATTTAGCAAGGACCAAGAAGCTGCGAAGCTCTGTTAGATTCGCCAAGGTTGGCCAATCCTGAATGACTTGGATCTTAGCTAGGTCCATATGCACCTCATGCTCATCTATAATGTAGCCCAAGTATTGAATCATTTAAATGCCAAATGACCATTTTTCTAAATTGGCATACAACTTGTGTTGTTGCAGGGTGCTCAAGATCTGTTGAATGTGCTACAAATGTTCCACGTAGGTTCTACTAAAGATGAGGATGCCATCCAATAATAGACCATACAAGAGTTTGTGAACCACCATAGGATATCATCCACCATCCCCATGAACATTTTTGGAGCATTAGTCATGCCAAAGGGCATGATCAACCATTCGAAAAGGACTTCTTTAGATTTGAATGTTGTCTTCCATACATCAGTTTGTTCAATTAGAACCTAGTGGTAGCCCGAGTTCATATTAATCCTACTAAAGAACTTGGCACCCTTGAGATGGTCAAGAAGATATTCAATCATGGGGATCAGGTATTTTTTCTTAACAATGATTTTGTTTAGGGCCCGATAATCAATACAGAGTCTCCATGTCTCGTCCTTCTTCAACTCCAATACAATTGAACTCCCTCAATGTGAGGAACTCGATCGAATGTAGCCCTTTTGGATGAGCTCATGAATCTGACGTTTTATTTCCTCATTCTCTACAAGATATCTTATACATATTTACCATCAGGTAAAGGAGCACCAAGTATCAAGTCAAATGAGTGTTTGAGTTGCAATGTAGAGGCACCCCTATAGGTGGAGTGAATATATCTATGTATTTCTCTACAATGTTGTCCACTTTCTTTTGTTTTGTAGAGAGGCCTCGTGCAGAAGATGTGGTGGTTGCAGTGACCTTCCTTTCACCTTCTGACCTAACCATGAAGAGAACAAACTTTGCATTATGAGATATTACCTTTTGGCACTATTTTGTTGAGATCAATGAAATTTTAGTAGTTGGCACTACCTCTAGTATCTTGTAGGGATGAACTTTTAGAGTAACAATGACACTACGAGGACACGACTCATAAACAACATGATGTTTCAACATATAAGGTTGTCCTAAAAGAACATAACAAAATTCAAGTGGGGCAAAATCACACAATACCTCATCTTTTAAGGGCTTGTTGCCATAGGATAGGCAACACTGATGGTTGACACGGGTGTCGTCCTTGGCTCAACCAACCATTGGTGCATGATTGGGGGTGTGGAACTGTTAGCAACTTCAATCTCTTGATGACATTAGCTAATATTAGGTTCTTTTGTCCCCTAATACCAATGATGAATTGGAGTGGGTTCCCCTTCACTGATATATGTGAGTGGAAGAGGAGCTCCCCCTCTTCATGCTCCCCTTACTCGTCTGGTTGGATATTTTTGGTCATGATAGTAGCATTGAGTTGTGCATCAATTATTTGATTCCCTTTATCCTCTTCTAAGTCAGAACTAGAGCTAGAGTATATTACCTTTTCTTTCATCTCCATCGACAATGATTATTTCGAGTGACATTCATTAGTGTTGTACCAATGGATTTTGTGAATCTCACACCACTTTCCAATGTCCTTTTTTGACTTTCCATCACCCTTTTTGCCCACAACTTGGGTTGGTTGTCTTGTGGTTGAATCTCCTTGCTTCATCTATTATTTTCTGAGTTAGGGTTTCCTTTTCCAGCCTTCTATTGGAGCAGATTCACAAGCTAGAACTCTACCTTATTTTGCTGCTTTAATTTCTGTTCAATTTTGACAACATATCAATAAGTTGCTCCTAATAAGGAGATGTCCAGAAAATACATCTCCTTTTGGATGTAACTATGTAGACCATTATGATACTTCAAGACCAGGTGCCACTCAGAGTCTTCGACACCCAACTTTGAGGATAAGGTATGGCAATTATTGGTGTACTTTGGCACTGTCTGGTCTCTCTCCTATCATAGATTTTTCCATCTCGTGTATTAGTCACCATAGTTCCCCAGAGGGTAGAATTCCTCCTTAAGGGAATAAATAAAAGTGGCCCAAGTTGGTCCTACATTGAACATTGCAGACTCATCTTAATTATGTCTCTCATAGTAACCTCCCCACCAATGTTTGGCAGGGGGGATGACTTTCAGTAGCATGAAGGTGATCCTCTCAATGTTAGAAAATTTATGGATATAGTAATAGCCCTCTAAAAAATTTAACCATTTTTCCATGGCATTTGCATTTATTTGGCCTTCAAATAAGGGGATATCAAAGTTAACTTGTACCTTGAAGGGTGCCACACCTCCAAAATTATTGCTTGTTGAAGGGGCCTTGTCTGTTGCTGGTAGTTGTCAAAGGATCTAAAAAAAATTGTCCATCATCTCATTCCTTTGTCACGCGAGTGCTTCCTTGAGCAACAACTTGATAGGATCTCTTGCTCCATCATCTCTCTTTTATTCTTTCATGGGAGGTCACTTGGGTTTGTGAGAGAAATCATTCCCAAGTGAAACTAGTTCGAGACTCAACTTTTTGTATCGTGACCTCATCAGGGACATGCACATATAAACATCAAGGAATAAGTTTCTCTAATACCATTGGTTTGTGTCATACAAGGAATGAAATGAAATGCAAGAAAATAAATGGAGCACACACATATAAATATAACATGTAATATACTAATATGGTGAAATTCCAACTTCTATTAATAAATGAAATACATAATACTATAGAACATAAACTGGCTAGAATGGTGGAAACTATCTCTCAACATAAAGAGATGGCAGTTATGCACATTCATAAAAGCTATTACAAGAGGTCAAGAGAATGCAATTTTAACATAAAGCAAGAACCATAGAGTTCCAAAAATCTATCAGAAGATGAAACACCAAAAGGTATGTGGGCCCCTATGGGGTTAGTTGGCATATCAACTTCCTAGGGTTGTAATTTTTGCATACAATCTTTGGTTGGTGCGCTCAGTAGCACATTGGAAAGTTCTAGTTGAGAGTTACACATTTTGACTAGGGCCTAGGATAGAACCAATAACTATTGCCTAGGCCATCGCCGCATCAAAAAAACATTTTTAGGGCCTTAAAACGACCCTAGAAGATCAGGACCTGAAAAAATAAAGAAAAAATGCCAAGATGGAGAATTGTGCTTTGAGAAAGCGGAGTAGGTGGATGGCCATTAATATCCACTTGGATAATTTTTTTTTTGGAGGAATTAGCTCACAAGACCATTTTTATCAACAAGCCCTAGTTTGGTAAATTAGGGTCTAAAAAATTCCAAAAGCTCTTTGAGTCATCAAATGACATTTTTTGGGCATAAAACTTTGCCTTTGAGTTCCATAGATACCTAGATACCTTTCAAACTTGCAAGAATCGCCTCAATCAAAGTCTATATGCAAAATTTATTCCAATCGGAAGTTGACCTTCCTTTGACCATAATGATTTGGGAGGATGCCACATCATCCCCCATTATTCATGGAAAAGGGCTAGCCATGTGATCATGATGAAGAAGAATCTAGAAGATTTGATATTGCAACTCTAGTTAAGAGTTGAAGGATTCAAACTTAATCACTAGTAGGCTATCGATTTGTATTATAATTGGGCGACTAGGAGGAAAAGGGGTCCATTCCATTCAAGTGCATTTTGTTCCATAAATGAGCAGAGTAGTTGAGAGTAGATAAAGAGAGAGAAAACAAAGATGATTTTTGTAACTATAGTAGCCCATGGGCCACAAGTTCCACTCCTTTGCAGTTGCATCCATTTCCATTTAGAGAAAGAGAGAACAAAGCGACCTCACCTTCCAACTGGGTTTTCTCTTGTAAGGGTTTCCTAGATCATATCTTGTGTTCATTTTCATTTGTGATTTTTATTTCGTTGTTCTATATTTTCCATATTTTATCTATTTCATGCATAAGCACAACACAACAATTAACAAATCCAGAAATCTAAGGAAAAAGTAACCCTCATAATGTAGAATTCAAATTTTCGAACATATTTTAGTAGATCTATTGTGATGAGCTACCAAGTGGAATATCCATGATAATTTACAAATTTCTTTGACCACATAAATACTTGCAATGTTCCTTTGATTAAAACTTTCCAAGTGTTAACAAGCCATACCTCTATTATACTAGGAGATGACCACAATCCAAGGAATTTCCCTATCAAACCTCTTTTACGAGAGTTAGCACCTTAAGACTAATTTCCATTGGTGCCAAAGAGACCTATGGAATATTCTCAAATTTATCAACATGTGAATCAAGATGGAGTGATTCCAAGCTTGGAAGGTATCATAATTGAAGCCACCAAGGCTTGAAAGTCACGACCTCAAGAGAGGGAGGAGGGGGTTCCTCCCACTCAATGCTATGAAAATCACAGTAAAGGAGTTGAGCTAGGGTTTGCCTAAGCTCTATTAAAATCTTAATCCATGTTATTAGTATAGAACGAGCTTTGCTAGCATGATTTTTGCACAACATCCTTATGAAAGCTTCACTAACATGATTTATATGTGGCATCTTTACATGAGGTTCACAAGTTTGATTTGTGTGATCCATCCTTGCATGAGTTTTGCTAGCTCAATTTCTTTATGACGTGTTTGCATGAGCTTTCCTTGTGTGATTTTTGCATGCCATTCCTATATAAGCTTCACCAAATTACTAATGTGAGTGGTATCCTTGAACAAGATTTGTTGGCTCAATTTTTCCTTATCATCCTTCCATGAACTTTGCCAACATGATTTGCGTGCAACATTTTAATTTGTATATATCATCCTCGCACAAGCTTCACCAACTTAGTTTGCATGATCATGTTGGCATGAGCTTCACTAACTTGATTTATGCACATCATCCTTACATAAGCTTCACTGACTCAATTTTGTGTATCATCTTAGCATAAGCTTCACCAAAGCAATTGTACATGTCATCCTTACATAGGCTTCCCCAGGTCCATAAGCATTGCCTACTCCATCTATGCATGTAATGCTTGCACAAGCTTTGCCAACTTGATTTGCATGTGTCATCCTTAGGCAAGATTCATCCCTGCCACCCTTGCATGAGTTTACCCACTCAATTTGTGTGTGTCATCCTTGTATAAAATCCACTAGCTTGATTTGTGCATGCCTTTATTGCACAATGTTGTTAGATCAATTTGAGCATGCCATCCTTACATGAGATTTGTCAATTCAAATTGTTTTTGTCATTATCACACAAACTTCCCCAACTTAATTTGTGCATGACATCATTGTCTAAGCTTTGCCAATTCAATTTGTGCATGCCATTTGTATAAACTTTGCAAAATAATTTATGCACGTCATCCTTGCAAAAGCCTGATCAGTGCAATTTTTGTATGCAAGTCTTGCACGGGATTCACCCACTTGATTTCCACAAGTCATCCTTGTAAGAGCTTTACAATCTGATTTATGGATGTCATCCACACACACGAACTCTCTCAACGCAATTTTGTAAATAAGTCTTGCACAAAATTCACCTACTCGATTTCTCCATGTCATCCTTGCATAAGCTTTGTCAATATGATTTGTACAAGTCATCCTTATACAAACTTTGCTAGTATGATTTATGCATATCATCTTCGCTAATAATACAACTTGAGTGGGGCTAATGGTTAAGAGTATGTATTTCCTTCTAAGAGCTCACAAGGTCAAATCCAGAGGAAGGTTGAGTATGTGTGGCTTCAAAGACTTTAACATTCAAATCGTTACGTGTAGGTGGATCCCTTTTCCCACAAACAAAAGGGCCTCACATACCAATTTGATGTCTAACTTTAAACTCCACCCTTAAAATTAGATTATTACTAGCATTAACACACAATTTATACATGTCATCCTTATACAAACTTTCACATTTAAATTTTTAGAGGTAGATCCCTGTTCTCACAAATAAAAAGATCTGATACACCAATTTAATATCGAACTTTAAACTCCACCCTTAAAATTAAATTATTACTAAATTAACACTCAATTTATACATATAATCCTTATACAAACTTTTAGATTTAAAATTTTACTTCATTAGATTAGATTGTCACTGACATAAGCACTCCATTTGTAAATGTTATCCTTACACAAACTTTCACACTTTGATTTTTACCTCTACTCTTTATATAAATATCACCAACATGATTTGTGCTCTCCTTGCCCCAAATTTATCATTACAATTATAAATATCATTCAAATAACCTATTTGAATGTGAACTCTTAACCAAAATGTTAAACATTTTTTTTTTTTCGTTTTATAATAGATTATCATTACAATTATAAATATCATTCAAATAACCTATTTGAATGTGAACTCTTAACCAAAATGTAACATTTTTTTTTTTTCGTTTTATAATAGAAGTATCAAAACGTGTAAGCAAATCTATCTTGCAAGGGTAATGGAAGTATACGCGTAATACAATGAATATACACATTAAAAATATTTTATATTAAAAAGAAACCAAACCTCAGCTAACCTATTATGGATTCTGAAATTATTTATACCTATCTCCCGTCCCGTCCAGAAGGATAGAACTCGTGACCTCTTCCTTGTAAACATAAATCCGACACAGAACTCAGGTTGTTCGGCACCGTAACCACTTTCGAAGTACAGATGAGCTTTTTCTTTTGTTTTGTCTCAAGGTTACAGTGCAAAATTGTTCCAAGCTTACAATGAACTTCAACAGCTCCAAATTCACTTCCTCTTCCTTTCTTGAATATTCTCAAGGTCGGCTGCTCTTAACTCGCCACGTGTAAATTCTTCGCATCTACGACTCTTAGGTTGCCAAGTGTAGCTTTTTTTTTTTACCATCGACGGCTGAAATTTCGTCGTTCTCTCAGAATGCTATGTATGTACAGTATGTTACATTAAACCTTCACGCCATTGGATTGCCTGTTATTCGATTTTTTCTTTCATTCCCCTCCGAATCGGCCCCAATCGATTCCAAATCGTCGTTTGCCGTCTCAGGCCGGGCAAATACATGTCTTGAAAGCCCGGTTTCGACCGTTTCGATCTCGAGATCTCAAGATGTGTTAACCCTAGTCTGCCAGGGTTTGCCTCGCCGGCGTTCATGGCTGCTGAAGATGGCAAGGTAAGAATTACCAAATAAATGAAAAAAATTACATAAACTGCGTCTTGATCTGTTCATTTTTACATATGGGTATCTACCCTTAAATTTGTGCGGACGAATTTATGTTGTCCTCGCAGCAGGAGATGCTGGTGTTTGCAGAGCTTCTCGATTCTGTGATCGTTGATGTGGCCGTGGAGAGCCACCGTGCGGCGCGCTTGGGATTGGATCGCAGGTTCGATAATAAAGAGGAAGAAGAGTTTAGGGCTTCAGTGGAGGCTAGGTCAATGTTAGCAGACCCGAGCAGTAGCAATAGTGGGGAAAATAACAGTAAACATACTGTTGATATATTTGGGCAAACCCATCCTGCCGTGGCCGGTGAGATTTTTAGTTGTATGAACTGTGGGCGACCGATCGTGGCCGGAAGATTTGCCCCCCATCTTGAAAAATGCATGGGAAAGGTTAGATTTCCGTGGACATGTAAATAAGTTTTTTATTTTAATTTTAGACTCTTTCGTTTTTTATGTTAATTTTTTTGAAAATTTATTCAAGTGGGTCCTTTAAATTCCATTCAGCATCACATTCGGACCAAATTCCGATTACGTCCGGCACCACAAGCTGCCCATTTTCCGGGAGGGCGATTAAGGGATAAACCATTATTGACAAGCACTTTCCCCGTTTTCCCTGCAAGATGACCTTAGAAGAGCAGACCATTATTTACAAGCATTTCGTTGGCAAGAAATATGTACCCGAAGTAAGATAAAAGCCTACGTCATGCACCTTCTCCAACGTCTTTTTCCGGTGCCTTGTTGGATTAGTGATACCCAGTTGGTGAGATCGAGTCTTTGGAGAGCCCTGGGTTTTTCAGCTGATTTTAGTTTTGAGTTGCCCTGGGCTTGCGAGATTCCAGCGAGGCCTCGTCAGAAAAGGTGAATTTTACTGGCTAGTTATCCTGTCACAGTGCATTAATGATGGGTATATTAGGTTAAAGACAAGCATATATGCATTCTTTCATGCAATCTTGCTGGGTGCATAACTGATGCTCATTTTTGTTCGATTAAGTTGTCTATGACAGAGGTACTCCTCTGTCAAAATCACTCAGAAACTTGTACCTGCACCTTTGCTTTGTCGTACCTATGGGGAATTGAACACTGTGCCACTGCCTTCACATATTATCAATGATTCCATTGACCAATTTTGGTTGCGAGGTTCCATTGAGCAATTTTGGTTACCATTTTAGGGTTCTCAAAGCCATGGCAACAAAGCTTATCACGTTACTTCTAGGAATTGACTCTAGGAATTGATTCTGGATGGGAGGATAACAATTTCTTTCCACATCCTACCAAAAATAAACCCAATTAACAATCTTATAACCAGGAACCCAATTAACAATCTTATAACCAGCTAAGGGGGTCGGCAAACATCCGTACACATACATTGATTTGGTATCTTGAAATAGTTTCTAGCACTAAAACTCTCCTTATCTAAAGTTTATTCACAGATCAACATGTTTGCATTAGATGTATTTCAACACAAAGCTTTTAAAAATTGAGCATTATAAAACTTTGAGAATTTTTAGATTTATGTCTGTTTTTATGACTTGGAAAGTATAATGACAGTATCTCCATTAGTGCTGATGATATTTTGCTGGTCGGTAAGGTTGCCTTGGACTTGGAGTTCAAAATATCTCAGTTAGCCCATTAGTGAATATATATCCGAGGAATATGAAGACCAAGTTTGGGGGCTATTTCTCCTACATGTGCAATTTTTGTGTTTGCTGGTCCTTTAACAATGCTGTCCCTGTATTGTAGGTTTTGCTTGAGTGTAGTATCATGTTTCACTAGAGTTTGGTTTATTTGTTGAATACCAGGCCTTGGGTTAATGATATGCTTTTTGCTATGAAATGATTTTTTTTTCTGAAATATTCTTGTTTGCCATTGAATTGTTCCTATAAAACATCATACCCAAAAACTGCAATTTTTATGAGACAAGATAATGAAATGAAGAAGGCTCATTTTATTGTGCACGATTGGACGGTTGAAGAATTAAAGTAAATAACAGTTGTTTCGGCTTCCGTGAAGTGACTCATAAATGTAGTTGATGTGGCTAAACTATGTGTCTTACGTGTGAGTTACAGGGTCGGAAGACTCGCCTCAAAGCTACTAGGAATAATACTTCTTTGCAACAGCGTCGTGCCCGCACTAACCCCATTCCATTATACAACACATCCCTGAGTTCAGGTGGAACTTTCAATGCAAACAGGACACCAAACAGGACTTCAGCCACAAACATAGAGGATTTTCAGAAAACAGCAGCAGATTTCACAGGAGGCACTTCTTAAGAAAGAATCAAGGATCATGTAAAGGTTCTAAATCTTTTTTCTCCTTTTTATTTCATTTGTGTTCGTGGAAAGAAAGTTCCTCTGCAAAGCTTATCAACTTCTTGCATTTAAACCAAAATGATTGGCAATAAAGTGCAGGCTTTGAATAACTTTCATTTGTTTTAAACATACAGGTTGCTTGATATGTTTTTGAAAATCATCCAGCCGGTAGTCCATCTCAAGACTTACACCCGGTGGAAAATGGTTTCCAACAATTTTTCTCATCTCAATGTTCTATGGGAAGTGAACCATTGGCATGATAAAGCTATCTATACCCAAATCTTACATTCATTTTTACCATATTCTTTTACAGAATAGCAGATTGTTAAAAATTGGAAGATTGATTATACCTCAAGATCATTCTGCGTGACTTGAGAACTGGACCTAATTGAAATGGCGTGGTAAAGAACCAATGCTGAGGACAGGATAAACACTGAAAATTCCTGTTGCCTTGTTAGAATTGTGGATAATGAGCTGTCCCTCAGATGAGGGAAGAGGCAAACTTCATGTAAACCATGACTAGAAAGCTATGGCCAAGATGTTTTTAATCCTTTTAACTGTTATCAACAGAATGAAGGTACTTCTATAGCCTTGGTAGTGATAACACCTTACGGACGAGGTTCTGGATTCATGTCCTTTGGAACAAGTTGGCTATGGAGCATTTTCTATTAGTTGCCATTGTACGGAAATTGCACACCAGGACAATGGTGTATGGAAGCATATCGACCTAGCTACAACAATAAAATTGCCATACCTTATTAAAAAATTGTACAGTAGAGAATTCAGATGAATTAGTATACCATTATTTCTTTTCTTTATTTTGTCCTTGAGTGTTGCCTTCATTTTACATGAACACCCATTATTCTTGATCATTGGAACAAAATGTTTGGATTGGGCATAGAAAAGAATATTTCTTCGTTCTTTGCTCTCGAACTTGGCATTTTTGGTATACATCATCTCCATTTCTTAATGTAATTTCGAAATAACTCCCCATCCATTTCCATGTTTCTTCGAATTTTGGTTCATGATTATACAAGAAAGTTTGAAACCAGGTTTGGAAATCATTGTGCTTAGTCAATAGACGTTGATATTGTGATTTACTTCTGCTCTTAAAAACAACAGAGTTTTAAGGAAAATAGTTTTATTTGAGAAGTGAGCTGCATAGCTAATAATAATAATAATAATAATAATCATCTAATTTTAAGGTCACGTCTAAGCCAGACACCAAATTCGTCTATGACACGACCAAGTCAAACACCAAATTGGTGTATGAGACCTTTTATTTGTGTAACAAGGGATCCACCTCCACCTAGCGATTTCACTGCTAAAGTCTACAGGAATGTACGTTCTCCACCCCTGGATTTGAACTTGTGAGCTCTTAGGAAGAAACACAAGCTCTTAACCATTAGACCCATGAAGCTTATATAAAAATGGGACATCATATACTAGCCAATTACAAGATATAATTGATTGGAAAGTAATATGATAACATTAAGTATCACTTGTTGCTGTGGTTGTTGAAAATAGTAGCAAGGTCTTCTTTGACTTGTGTCTTAGTCAAAGAGACCACAAGCAGTCTTTCTTTACCATGCATAAGTTCATATAAGTTAAGACGAGTTGATGAAGCAGTTTAACTCAAGTGAATAGTTGTAGGTTCAATTGTTTGTCTCCTAGTGCGAGTTAGAAGTTTCAATGGTTATTTGTGGCTAGAACAAGTTACATGAGTCAGACTTAGTGAACTTAGCAATCACAAGACCGAGTTCCAGAAATAAACTTGCCAGATTTAGCTGATGCGAATTGCTTATAAGGAGGACGAAGGCACATAATTGTATCATTGTTTTTTGTGAGCACGAGGTTGTGAGACAAGACAATATAGAGCACGACTTTGTGTCTGAGAGTTAGCCAGAGCTAGGAAGAGTGTAAAGGAGAGGCCTATACGCGGTGTTTTGGCGGAGGAAATTCTTGCTGGTATGCGCTAGGAAATAGGAGGAAATTTCCAGGGCCAGTGCACGGATTTAGGAGCCAAGGACAGGGTTCTTGCAAGCAGGGTTTCGAGCTAAGTACTAGCAGGGAGAACGAGCTTGTTCTCTAGTGAAATAAATCGCCTTGTAATCAATTCTATTTGCTCAAACTTTGTCAATAAAATCTACAGCTAGCGGACGGTTTTCCCAGTTGGGTTCCCTAGAAAAATCTTATGTTTTTGCTATCGTGTGATTGTGTTTTATTTTTATTCTATTCCACTGCAAATTAGTAGATAAATTCTGTGTCTTGGTGTTACAAATTAGTTTCAGATTTGTTCATTCAAACAGCAGCAGAATTTCAAGGAAATTCTACAGTGGTCCCTTGCATTCTGGTTGCTCTCTCTTTCATGTATAGTGTTTTGGTTGGCCAGCATCAGTTTTCTTGGCATATGATTTTTTGTGTTAGGGTATTTCCTTGTTTGACAGTGTTGAAATTTGGTGCGTTAAGTTTTTTTATGATGGTGTTGCGCCTTCAAGTATCTTAATAAAGTTGTTTGATCTTTGGACAGTAATGTCAAGGTGCAATGTATTAGTTCTTGCAATAATAATTGTCCAGTTGTACTTTTCAGATGCATTTGCCTGCGCTTCTCAAGTCCCTTGGCCTTTTTCCCCTTGAGAAAAATCCAGATACAGATAAAATGTGAAATTGAACCTCTTTTTTTCAGAGAGAAAAAGCTTGATTGTATTATATTGAGTCAATATAAAAGGCTCCAGATGATACAAAAAAGTGGTGCAAAAGATGCAGCCACGATTAGAAGCACCGAGGACATATACAACATCACAGATCCATAAAAAAGACATCATAAGAAACCATAGACAGACATCTGTACATCACAAGCCAAATCATGACAGATTTGAACTGAGGATCTTTTACAAGTCAGCCATAAAGCATGTCAAATGCACCAACAAAAGGATAAAACCAAAAAACATGTCAAAAGACTAAGGAGCATCAAGATTTAATAACCAGGGATAAAGAAATCCTGGACAAAACAGGGATTCTCTCCCTCTCTTACTTCCATAGACCATGACCCTGTGTCTAAGATCAGACCCTTTTTAGATAGGCAATCAGCTTGGAGATTCTGAGCACGACAAATGTGTTGAATGGAACAGTCTCTTGTGAGCCCCCATAAGAACATTATCCTGTCCATCCAGCCTGCCAGGTGAGGGCTTCTTATGTGGCAAGCTCCATTTACATGATCGATCACTGATTTGGAATCACCATAGATTGAAATAGCCTGTAAATCAAAAAACACACAGAAGACCCGCTAGAGCTCTTGCCTCAGCCATACTATTAGAGCCTGTTTCATCCTAACCAAGTTGCTACTAGAAACATGCGCAAACAATGTTATAATTCAAGATACGTGACAATGTTTTAAGTCACAAGATATGTGCAGTATGTGGTGACAGAAACTGTAAAACCATGTGATGGCAATTCTCCACGGATGGACGCCACTTGATGGATTACCTATCAGCTGATAAACACCATTTGCTTGTCAGCGGGAATGCATAAGAGCACGATTACAATTTCTTGTTTTAGTGCATGGACAGACTGTGGGCCAGGTGATTGCTAATGTGCAACAGGCCAGAAACTAGGCCGGTTATTGTTTAGATATTCTGCTGGGGCGGGGTCAATATTTAGGTTAGCCGTCGTTCAGATTGTCTTTTGGGTCTCTTCTATGGGTTTTACACCAATTCCCGCCTTCGTATAAATTGATATCTTATGCTCGCTGAGATAGCAATCAGAATACAAATATATATGTGTGATAGCAATCAGAATACGAATATATATGTGTGTGGGGGAGAAGGAGAATCTCATATTTGATATATATGTGTGTGATAGCAATCAGAATACGAATATATATGTGTGTGGGGGAGAAGGAGAATCTCATATTTGTTACCAACTGACAACTTAAAGGTACATGATTGGATTTGATTCTGAGACTAGAACCTCAGAACTAGAGTATCTACTGATCCAATTAAGTTCCGAAATTCTGATATAACTTTTTCTATTTATTTAAAACATAGTTTTATTTACTTATTTGATGGAAAAAATTGTTTATATTTAATAATTTATATTCTCTTGAATTTATTTTATAGTGTATCTTTCACTCCGTCCCCTGTTTTAACTTATGCACGATACTCTGTTTTACTACTTTCGACCTCCCCTATTTTAACTTTTGCATGAAACTCTGGTTTACTACTCTTGATCTCCCCTATACTAATACTTTAACCTCTCTGTGGGAAACTTTCCAACCTCCCCTGCGGTTTTGGAGATCTAATTCTGTAACAGCAATTGGAAATGCTTTTGGAAAGTTGTATGTTTCCAGAAACTAATAAAGACTTTACAACCCACCAAGGTTATGAGAAATTAGCCTTAAAAAATTGGTTAAAGATGGCTAATGATAAGTGGAAGTAAAAATTGAACTTTTATATCACAAACATTTAGTTTTCAGATGCAAGTCCTGCTCCTAAAGGCATTTTGCAGAGACTCATACCTGAGAATAATACATTACCTTTCAGGTGCAAGTCCTACTTTTGGTAAAGTTCTCTGAGCACGATACTTGGATGTAAAAATTGAATTATTCTATCGAAAGCATTTAGCTTTCAGATGCAGGTCCTGCTTTGCCTAAGGTCATACTCCTATCAAAGAATGATACATTTAACTTTCAGATGCAAGTCCTGCTTTTGGCAAAGACTCTTATCCAAGAATGATATATAAAAGTTAGAAGTTAACTATTCTATCGTAAACTTTCAGATGCAAGTCCTGCGTTTGGCAAAAACTCTTATCCAGAAATGATACATGAAAGTTAAAACTGAACTATTCTATCATAAATATGCAAGTCTTGTTTTGCCTAAAGGCATTTGGCAAAGCTCTAATCTATCTGCTTTTGGAAGGTTTTTTTTGGCTTATTTTCAGGTTTATCATATATATTTAGCTTGTAGGTTCAAGTTTTGTTTTGTCTAAAAGGCCTTTGAAAAAGCTGTAATCTATCTGGTAGATGTTCTGAATGTTTGCTTAGAATTTGATAGAGATTTGTTGGAATTACAAATTTAAGTTGTAAATTCTTCATAATCCCAGTATTCAGGGTTCTTCAAAGCTCTGAACCCATATATGCGAAAAAAAAACCCATTTTAAACAACAAAAATCAAGATTTAACCATTTTTTTTTAAACCAAATTTCAACCCCAAACTTGAAAACTTCTAAGAACCAGCCCACTCTTATGGTTCTTATTTGAATTGCAGTGCTGCCCAAGTACACTACTTGGATTATGGACGAGAAACTCTTTTACCTTAAAGTCTGGACCACTGCCAAAAAGACATTCATCATGATATGTTCGACTGTTACGCAGTACTTTACGGGAAGTCATTGATAGGGACGTTATTAAAAACAAAAAAAGTGATCAAGTACAAAATCGCTCCATTAGTGCGATATTTTCGAGGCGTGGGCTAATCAATTAAGTCGTCTGTCGTTCGGCATGTTTCTCGCTCAAATCCGGCCGCTGAAATGACCAGAATTACACAATTGAAATTCAATAGCTTTGAAAATTTAATAAATTGAAAATGTGATTTTTTCCCTGGTTGCAAAAGAGGCTCAGTTTTGGATGAAAGAATCATTTTTTCATCAGTAGGTTCTAATGGTGTATGAGAATATGACCAGAATTACACAATTGAAACTTTAAAAGTTTTGAAAATTTAATAAATTATTGAAAATGTAATTTTTCCCGTTGTTGCAAACGAGGCTTAGTTTTGGATGGAAAAATCATTTTTTCTTTGGTAGGTTTTAATGGTGTATGATAATGTTAGGTTTAATGGTGTATGATAATGTTATTAAGATGGTGTAAGTTTTGGTAAAGTTAAAATTTTTATTTAATAATTTTTATTCTCTACAAATAACTCTTATTCTCAACCATTTTTTATAAAAATTTCATAAAAACTACTATAATAATAATAATAAAATAATGTTTACAAACATAAACATTACTACATCAATAAAAAGAGAATATCTTTGTGAAAAAAACATAATAATAATAATAAAATAATGTTTACAAACATAAACATTACTAAATCAATAAAAAGAGAATATCTTTGTGAAAAAAACATATCATCAAGTTCCGTATTTTTTTAATCTATACCACTTCCTACTTTATAATCACAAATGATTAGAGAACTTTTACTTGAACTTTTACATTGATAATGTGTTTATAAATACATATCACTTATCAATCTGCATGAAGAGAATAAAATATTTTATTCTATATCTTAGGGCTTTATATTTTTTTAAATTCATATCACTTTAGGTTGATTTTTTTAGTTCATATCATCTCATGCTCTCATTAGTGTTATTTGTATGAATTTATATATATATATATATATATATATATATATATATATATTTATTAAATTTATTTATTGATATTATTTTATGTGTCATTATAATGGCATAAGTTTTGGTCTAACTTAAAGTCTTATAGAACAATTTTTATTCCCCACAAATAACCCCTATGCTCAACCATTCTTGATAAAAGTTTAAATCAAACCAATATAATTTAATTCCTAAAAAACCTTACATAAAAAAGAAAAAAGAAAATATGTTTATAAATATAAACATCACTGAATCAATAAAAAAGTGAATATATTTATGAAAAAGACCAGTCATTAAGCTCCATATTTTTTAATTTATACCACTTCCTAATCTATACATCACTGAATCAATAAAAAAGTGAATATATTTATGAAAAATACCAGTCATTAAGCTCCATATTTTTTTAATTTATACCACTTCCTAATCTATACCACTGATTAGAGAACTTTTACATATTTTTTAATTTATACCACTTCCTAATCTATACATCACTGAATCAATAAAAAAGTGAATATATTTATGAAAAAGACCAGTCATTAAGCTCCATATTTTTTTAATTTATACCACTTCCTAATCTATACAACTGATTAGAGAACTTTTACATTGACGATGTGTTTATAAATATCACTTATCAATTTGCATGGAGGGGAAAAGATATTTTAGGTAAAGAAACACCACATCAGAGTGCTTTATAGTTTTTAAATTTATATCACCTCATGTTTTGTGATTTAATTTTTTTAATTCATAGCACTTCATGTTGTCATGAATGTCATTTGTATGATTTTTAGAGTGAATGATTTTTTTTTTATCAAATTTATTTATTATCACATCATGGGCTTGATATTATTTTAAATGTTATATAATTATAATTATTTATTAATGTTATCTGTATGTAAATTTTTCTCCAGTAGAGTTATGTTTTATTAAATTCATCTTTTATATTTTTCAATTCTTTGTATGTATAAGGAAAAATGGTTTTTATGGTTGTTCATAAATCTATTTTTACACATTTAAGTGAAGAATATGATTTGTTAATACTTTGTTGACAATTTACCTAAAGACTACATTAACACTTTGAGATAATTGACAATTACATCAAATACACCTTGAGCAAGGAAGAAACATGCAAGCTAGAATAAGTCATCGTCACAATGATCAACTCCAAGTCGCTCCCAAACCATAACTTAATGGAGAGTGTTCTTCAATATGATTTGAATGTATATTCCATTTTAAGTAGTTTTTTATTTTAGTGGAGCGACCTAAGAGATTTCATCTTGGAAGCATTGAAAGATGACATCACTAATAAGGTTCCATGTCCTATGGGAAACATTACTAATAAGATTTAATGTCTTGTGGGAAGCACAAAGCAAATGAGAGCTTTGTGTTTGTCGGGTAATGTAAGTAAACATGGATTGACAAAGATGTTAACTCAAAATATGGTTTGGCCTAATGTAGCAAATGTTTATATGACTTGTGGAGTTGAAACATTGACTTACTAGGGTCAATGAAGAGATTTTTGAAGGGTAGCTCCTGGGTATCTGGCATGACGAATCTATTGCCAATTGAATACTATCAATTATTCAATCTTTACAATCATGTTGATGTTAGGCCTTGAACATCTTTCAAGTGAATTATTTTGGTACTAGTCTTCAACCCAAATGTATGGTTGGTTTCTAGTTGGTATATTGTCCCAAATCACAGTGTTACAATTGTTAAGAGGACCATCAACATTTTATTTTGAGAACACCATTCATTTTTTGTATTTAGAGATGTCCACATTTGGCATAGTCCACTAACATTTTGGGCTTCTTTGTAATACTATCTCGAGTAGTGATTTTGTCCACTTATGCTTTTTAAGCTTGCTTTGATATTCGTGATTATGAGAGTTTACATGTCTTCTTTTGGCAGTGACTTAGAGACTGAAAGTCTCAATGCTAGAATTTTGTTGGAGTACATTTTGTTTCAAAAACCTCATCTTTTGGATTGCATCACGTTGAATGGTGTTATAGCCTTTCAACAACTTGTTTGGCAGAAGAATTTCAATTGGTTTTGAGTATTCATCTAATCAATATAGTTTTGTGTTTTAGGTCTTTGACTCACCAACGTTGTCATAAATTTACCACTTTTTGCATTACCAACATTAACAACATCAACTACAACAACATTTTCTATCTCACATGAAACTATTGGGGGCACTGCTTCTATGGTTGGGAGGAATGATAGGGATTTTAGTTCCTAGTATTTGCATATTTGTATGTATATTATTATTTGTATGATATGATCATTATGAGATTGTCATTGTTAAGACCTTTTGGTTTCCTAGTCTCAAAGGTTAGTTAAGATCTTCATGGATATGCTTGATATAGTTTCTCATCCTCTTTTTTATTTTGGTGTATAGATTCTAATTTGTTGAATATCGAGCGTCTTTTCCTCATAATTTATTCAGGTAGTTTTCTTTATGTAAAATTATAAAAATTGTTATGAGAGAATACTTCTAGTAAATCACATCTCAATTTTTGTTGTTGACCCGTTTCGAACCACTAAGTATGGTTCATCATTAGGAGTTGGATGAAAATACCGATCCAACACAACCATTATATATACCATAGAGATGGACAACGATTAGAGAAATGAATAATGAAGGAAACAATAAAATCATTAAAATAGACGTTAAGAAATTTTATTTCGACCTAATTTTAAAAATTATTATTTAGATTTGAAGTTGTTACTTTGACCTAGTACTTTGAAATAAAAATAATTCCAAAAAAGAAGTTTCTAAATCTAACCTTAAAAATATTTAATGATATGTTATTAATATCTTAATATAATGTCAAAAATGATTTAATATTACTTCTTTGACTTAATAATAATTATTTGATATATTAGTACTAATTTCAAAAAATAATAAATAAATAAATGATGTTATTATACTATTAACATAATCTTATTACTAAAAATTCATACTAACATGTTTTTAATACCTTAATATAATATTAGACTTATAACTAATAAATTTTTCGTAATATAATATCAAAATTGATTTAATATTACTTCTTTGATTTAATAATTAAGAGATTCTTAATATCTTAATATAATATTAGACTTATAACTAATCCAATGTTCTTAATATATAATATCAAAATTAATTTAATATTACTTCTTTGACTTAATAATAATGGGATATATTAGTATTAATTTCAAAATAAATAAATGATATTATTATATTTATGACCTAATCTTATTACTCAAACTTCATGTTAATATTCAAAATAAATAAATAAAATATAGTATTATACTAAGACTTAGACCTAAAAAAAATTAAGAAAAAGAGAAAAAAAGAAATCAAAGGAACAATGAAAAAATGAATAAAGAAAAGAAAATACACAGGAATCAACCTAAAGGAAGGGAGAACGATACTCAAAATGAAATCAGAAGGGCAGAGCACAAACCTAGGGAAAAAGAGAAAGGATCCAACAACTACTATTTTCCACCCATCATCCCTATTCAAGGTTATATACCTCTTTTCAATTTCGATACCTTGTTTAATAAAAAATGACCAAAAATGAAATCAAAAAGGCAGAGCACAAACCTAGGGAAAAAGAGAAAGGATCCAACAACTACTATTTTCCACCCATCATCCCTATTCAGGTCTATATACCTCTTTTCAATTTCGATAACTTGTTTAATAAAAAATGACCAAAATTTATATCATTCCGGTTGCCTATGAACTCTTCTTTTGCGAGTGAAATTTTCTACTTCATTGGAAAATCCCACATTATTTATAGTTAATAACAACAATTTAAAACAACAAATGTAGCTACTATTACAATTAAGAAATGTGAAAATTGTCTATGTGACACTTGAAAAGTTTTATATATTATAAATGAGAATGATAATATGATTATGAAAAGAAGAGTTATGCATTTTATTGTTTAGATGATAGACATTCACTACTCTTTTCTTCTTCTTCTTCTTTTTTTATTTATTTTCCGAAAGAAAAAATCTGTAATTTTATTAAAAAAATAAAATTACATTTTGTATGTGCTTAAAATTGCCCAAACCGGATTTACCTTTATGCAGATAAACTAAATTTCTCTTTTTTACTTTTCCTCTTTTGAATTTTTTCCAACCCTAGAGTTTGAGTTGGAAATTACTATTGCCATTTCTTCTCCTTCTATCTTCAAAGACACTTCTTTGTCTAAGTCAGAACTCTTAGATATATGTATTCACTTTGTTCCACTCACTCCTTGATTGCCGCATATTTTCTGCTTTTCTTAAACTTTGATCAGTGCTAAGTCATATCCTTTCTCAACTTGATGGAGAATTATGCCTATTTTCACCCTCTTTTCTCTCATTTTTTTGACGATTCTCTTCCATTTCTTCATCTTCATCTTATGAAAGATGCAGATCTAAAAATTGCCACCCCTTTGACTTTTGGGTTCCTTTCTTTGTCTTTTTTTTTGCTTGGGGACAAGTGTTTTGTAGATGCCTTGTTTGAAGACAAATCCAATTTCTCCCCTTTGACTTTTGGGGTCCTTTCTTTGTCTTTTTTTTTTGCTTGGGGACAAGTGTTCTGTAGATGCCTTGTTCGAAGACAAATCCAACATCAGAATGTCGTGTTTTCAAAATCTACTATTTGAGTCCACTTAAAATCTTTATGAGCCATATGGATGTTATTTGGTAGACTTTTACTAAGATCTACCTCTACACAAATCTTGGCAAAAGTAAAAATACTTTTTTCTATTCTTTCTTGATCAATTTTTAGAAATCTCCCTAATGTGTTTCCAATACCCTCTAAAACTTGGTGGTGCCAGAAATGGAGAGGAAGATTGTGTAGTCTCACTCATACCAACATCTTTGTAACCACCATTGTCATAGCATCAAAATATGGAAACCATGGGCCTGCCCTACCCCAGAACCATGGTACCATGGTCCATCGTTTAAAACATATTCTAGATCTGCTTGATTATCGTACTATACCACAAAAAATCCCTTCACACACAAGTAAATATCACACTTATTGGTCCAATTGGTGAAGACCCATTGATGAAGATCTTCTGATTTGGGCAAAAAACAATCAAATTTACATAAGAGAGCTCTAGCTTGGAGGATTCTGAAAAGACCGCTTACCTCTGCCAAATTTTTTGACATATCTTGTACTTTTTCCATTTGTTCAACAATGTAAGGACCTGGGATTGACATATTTGGTTCTGTCCATTTGGTATGGGGGCTTTCCTTTCATTCATCCTTAAAAGATGTTGGTCCTTTTGGATTTCTAGCTGATTGAGCTAATCCAGATGGGGTACTCATTCCTACAGCATCACCCTGCAATCTCAAATTTATGATTGCGTGAGAGGCTCTCTCCAACCTACTATGTAAGAGATGTTGTAATGCCCAATCCTAAAAACATTTTGATTAGGTCAAAATAAAATAAAAATAACCTTTTGTTAAAATAAAAATTCTACATTATTATTTTTTAAATCAATTTTTGTTGGGTAGTTAAAGTAAATTGAAATAAAAATAAAAATAATCTTATGTTAAAATAAAAATTCGATGTTATTATTATTTTTAATTGATTTTTGTTTGGTAGTTATGGTTAAGATAAACTTTACTTGGGCAAGTTACCGATGGATTTTGAGGCCCAGGTTTATGAGAACTCATGGTATTGCCCATGGTATTCATGTGTAACATAACCTATTTAAAAGGAGAATTAAACTAGCCTAGATCCATTTTAACTTTGGGTCCACAAGTGCTGAGAGGGATAAAATCATTTTGCATCTTAAGATATTTGCCTCTCAAGATATTTGATCCCTCTTGGAGCTTGGTAGATCCGAAATTAAAATGGAACTAGGCGGGTAATAATAGTGTTATAATTAATACTGAAGTCTTTTAACTGGTTGAAATTTCGTATCGATTTTCCTGCATAAATCAAATTCTGGAGACTTGCCATATACCCAACTTATGCAAAACCTTATTTTTCATATCTTTCACTAAATCGGATGTCCAAACCCCTAAAAAAGAATATTTCCCATTTAAAATTTTCACCAAAAATTGAAAAAACTCTTACCGATCCAAAATTGTATAGTCAAGAGTGTGCCTCTGAGCAAAAATAGGGGGAGGAATCCAGATCTGAGTTCTGGACTGGATTTGGGGCAAGTTCCTTTGGCCGATTTCATAATGTGACTGCGAGTTGCAACAATTTGAAACCAGATCTTTAGGATGATCAAGAAAAAATTCTACAAACCCTCCATCCTTGTGGAGTGCCGTATCTGTGAATCGTCGACCATGTAGTCACAGCTCCAAGATGGTGAGCAGGATATTCTTTAGAGTTGTAAAGACGATCCAAAGAAATTCCTCCAAATCTATGGTTTTATGGTGTGTCTCTGTCAAATCAGTGGGGATATAGAGTGGATCTACATGCTGGGTGGCTTTGTTTACCGGACTCCGAATTAGTTAGGTGGATTTCTGCTTTTGAGTCTCCACATGGTAAATCTGAAAATTATATTCTTAAAATATGGAAAGATATATAACTTTAATTTTGGATTTATTAGGATGATGATTGATAGTTACTAAGATTTATATGGTCAACTGGACTTAAAGAAGGTAAGAGATGGATTAGAAATTTTGAACATTTTATTTCTATCTTCAAAAAAATTGAGAAACTCTCCCACATCATCTTAGTTTTGTTGGGTTAAAAGGTCAACAAAGTTAGTAGCTGGACAAATAGTTAAATTAAGTTGAATGTGAGTATAAAATGATAATCTAATAGAAAGTGATTTTTATCTTCAACCATCCTAGGATCGCACAAGTGATAAAATTTCATTCCATGGTGTTTTGGGAATCAATCAATGCCAAATTTCATTATGAAGCTCATGAACATTAGTTTTAATTTTGGCAATGTTCATTTTCTTAACACTAATCACGACAGAGAAATAATTTTGGTTTTCGAGTTTTGAGTTAATCACCTCTTTATAATATCATAGTTTCCTTTCTCCCTCCAGCTCTTTATTCTCCCACAATTTCTTGTTAAATTTGGAAGTAATAATATTTTTACATTATCATAATTTTGCAAGATGGTCTCCTATATTCCCCAATGGTCTAGCCAAGACTAGACATCTTTATGCCACCCTTGCTTGAGGCAAAGGTGGGTTTCGGCTAGAGTTAGAAGTATTTTTAGGAAACCTCTTCACATCCATGTTGTTTAACTTATTATACATAAGGTACCTAGTCATAGCCATGCTTTCAATAGGGGAAAACCTTGCTCCAATCAGGAGGATAAGGTAGGGAGTATTTCCTTTAATCTTGAGTTTGTAGGTTATACACTGTTTTTGGATTTGTTCAATCTTCCTCCATGGATCTCTGAATATATTATGACCCCAAGCCTCACATTTATATAAAATAACAAGAGTGAACAAAATCTCAAAAAGGAGCTTCCTTTTATCCCAAATTCAAAGACCTGTTGACTTACAATTTTTTTCAGACCTATAGTAAGCTTTCCAACTTCTATTTATCCTTTTTTGAAAATAATAATACCAATTGAGCTTATGATGGATGTAAATTCCTAAATATTTATTTGAAGGAACTTCATCAAGAAGCTATTGTCATAAATGAAAATATTATAGGCGATATTTTTAGATTTAATTATTATGAATTTAATTTTGTTGGTATTTACAATTATTCTGAATTTAATTTTGTTGGTATTTACAATCATATCCATTTTTGGTGATTTGAATTACTTGCCAAGATTATAATTCTTCAAAAAAAAATTTATTTTAAAATTAAATAATTTTTATTTTGAAGAATTATAAATTTAAAATTCAGATAAATTTACATTAATTTATTATATTTTAAATAAAATAAAATTAACAAAATGATATTTTTTTTTCTCGTTAAAGCTAGACTATTCTATTATAATATGTACAGTAAAACATTACATTCAGAATGACATGTGGCCCAAGGCCAACTGTGGCAGTTCACGACTCAGAGTAGGCCCGCGCAGGGGCTTCGTAACCAGACTTACTTGCTTCCAGCCTATGACAAAATTCAAAACTGTACTCACTTCTTGCATCAGCGACCCACGCAGGGGCTTCCAAACAAAAACAGAAATGTACCCACGCAGGGGTGACAGAGGATCATTGACTATGACAACCACTAACATTAGTCGAACTGGCAGGACTATGATAACCATAACATAAGGAAAAACAAACAAGACCCAGACAGAGATTCTTGGCCTATATCCGACATAGATGAAAACAAAGAGCTGATACCGGACCTGAACAAAAGAAGATGAGGACGGAGCTTGCCGAGGGTTGTTATTCCTCAGGCTTCTCCTCGAGGATTCGGCACCATCCATCTCCTTCAGGGCGGCCTTCCCACACGTCCACTTCAGCCTGTTTGGAGGTCGACGCCTCATTCTTGTGTGGATGGGAAGGAATCTGCTCCAGAACTCCCACTTGTGCTTCCTCAATAATTTCTGGTATGTCCTCTGAGGGCACCTCCTTGCTGCCTGAGCCCCCCTCCCCATCCTGAGGGTCCTCCATGAATAGAACTGATATATGTGCATTGATACGAGCGTTATTTCTTGAGCCACCCAGAGTGAAAACGGCAGTGCCAAACGCTGGCAGCGGGGGCGGTCCAGCACTGGGACTGCCTGAATCCATATATTGGCTGACCTGTAAGGGATTGGCGCCTGACCTCCTATGGCAATATTGACAACAACAATGGTGATGAGAGTCTGCGACAGGGTAGCGTGAAGAGCCTCCGCGAGCAGAGCCCCGCCTGCTAAGCAATCTTTGTCTTGGACGGACCATTTTTGCCTTAACGCTTGAAGGGAGGAGCGGAGCGTCTGAGGAATTGAGACCTCCTCTGTCAACTCCGGGACCGAATTCAAACGAATGGCACTCAACCGGGAGTTCCCACTGAAATTGTTCCACCGCTTCGTGCTGGCTAACTGCAACAGCAGTAGCTGAAGCTTGAAGGGAACGGACGCCCACCAGACCGAAATTCTCCAGAGCCAGCACCATACAACCCTCACAATGCGAATGAGCCTGCAGTGCTCCTTTGCCGCTCTTAATCCTTCCAACATTCTCTCGAAAGTAGCCCGCCATAACTGCACTCTGCAGCACCAGCTCTTCACCCTGTGCGGCATTGAATGCATAGAGCACGATTAACCAGTCTTCAATCCTCGGCGGCAGTGTGTAATGCCTGCCTTAAATTAACACGGGGCGGCACATGCTCGGCATGTGGCCCGTCCCTGGCTATCGCGTTGGCACCCGCATCCGGGGAATTAACAAAATGATATTAGACAATTTAGATTAAGTAATTTTATTGAATTAATCTATTTAATAACAAAAAAAATCATTAATATATTATAATCACTATTATAATAATTTTTTTAATACAGCATATATATATTTTTATTATTTTTTAAATTATTAATTTTTTTTTAAATTTTTTTTTCATTCTTTTGTTTCGATGTTGAATTTGATTATTATTCCTCTGCACGGCAGAATCTAAAGCGTTCGTAAATGCGTTAACTTTACATTTTTTGATTTGACTAAAAAATTAAAGTCGTAAGTATAATGTTAATTTTAAAATTAAAAAATAATTTATTTTTTGAATTATTTTAAATCTAATCTTTTAAATTGTGATTGGTTGCATCGGCTCTCGTCTCGTTGAATAATCATTGTACCTTTATATTAATGTTGAATTTGATTATTATTCATGTCGCGAAAAGATATAACACCTTAGTAAATGCGTCGACTTCACATTTTTTATTTAACTAAAAGAATTAAAATTGTAAATATAATGTTTAATTTTAAAATAATTTATTTTTGACATTATTTTAAATCTAATTTTTAAAATCGTGATTAGTTGCCTCGACTCTCGTCTTATTGAATAATCATTGTACCCTTATACTCCGCCGGCCGGCGTGAACTCGTAGTGCCGACTACAACATTCATTAACGAGACTGGGGCATTGTTAAGGTGCAGAGCTCCATTTCCACTTTGCATTTGCAATTAATCTTGCATATAATTATGAGTGATATCGTTTTAATTTCATTGTGAATTGATATTATATCATTCATATTTGTGAAAGGATTTCATTGTGAATTGATATTATATTATTTATATTTGTGAAAGGAATGATGTTTTATTGAGATTGAAAACAATTAAAATATTTTAATTTTTTGAAATTTAAATTCATAATTTCATAAATTCCGAAATCAATAAACAATTTTTTTTGACAAATATTTAAAACAATCCACTCATATTAATGATATAGTTTCATAAAAATTCAAGAGAATTTTTTTTCAGCCAAACTACTTGACCTATCGCAAGGAGTGCCTTAACAAGGCACCCATTCACCGTCAATCCAAAGCCCCGTGGGCTCAGCCAAACTACTTTTCATCTATTAGAAGTTGCCATAATTTTTTTTATTGATCTCAAAATATTGTGAGGAAATATCGTACTCATCCCAAAGTTATTTCTTACACATATTATACATTTTATATGATATAAAATAGGTATAAAGTTTTTATGTTACAAATTATTGATTACAAATTGGTGTGTAATATGAATGGTTAAAATCATCTTGAAAAGTAATTAAATTTTTTAACAATGGCATATTTTTTTATATAGGTAAAAATAAACAAAATTTTATATAATTTATTTATTTGTTAAATATTTGAATTAAATTAGGTTAAATTTATTTTATAATTTTAAAAAGTATATATCTATATATATATATAAGTAACCATTTAGAAAATGAAACACCAGAAGTAGTGATTTAGAAAATGAAACACCAACTGAAACATTAGTGCAAGGAGACACGGGGACCCTCTGAGGATGGAGCTTCGGTGAATTTTTTGGCCAAAGCCTGATACGAGTTAGGGTTTCGGTTTTGTTCACACTGCAGTGCCTGATCCTTCTGCCCCGCGCCTGACCCTTCTATCATGGTTTTGCATCTTGCCTACATAATCCGTTGTCGTTATCACTCTTGCAACCGTGGATGCACCTGTTCCATTCACTCCCCTTGGCTGTGCAGCGTTACCACAGGCAACGGCTTAACGGGGATTCTTGGTAGCTGGCACGTCTTTTTCGGGCGGTTAAGAAATGGAACTTGACTAGGTCGATTACTCCAAGGACCCATTCACCTCTGTCTCCATCTGGATGACGTCTCCTCCCCCGATATCGGAAGGGTAGTTTCCCTAAACCTTTGGCCTATACGATGTCCTTTTGTCCTCGCCATGAGCTTCGGGTCCCTCCTATCTGGCCGCTTCCCTGCCCGATGACCCTCTCTCCTGGCCATTTCTGCTACACCCCCTCCATCGTCGGAAACCCTACAGTTTATGGCTAGCTGCATTAGCACAAACCACTCCATTTACCCCCCGGGTTATGCACTTGACCCTCAGGTTGACATTTCCTCTCATTTACCCACATCTGCTCCTATTGGAGGACCCCCTGATTTACCTGATGGACCACCTCTATCTCATTATTCAACGCCTACCTCCTTAGGTTGTTTTACGAGCATTTCATCTGAATTTGAAGAGCATCCCTCAGAGCCTGGTCCAAAATTTTAGAATCCCCCTCTGGGAACTCAACAGGTTGAAGTTTCTGCAAAGGGCCACAAGCAAGGGAAAAAGGCTAAGTGTGTAAAGGTTAGGAATTAGAACATTGGTCTTAGCCTGGGCAAGGACATACAGATGGGAGAAGCTTTGGACACCGTTGATAGTGTTTTGGTGGGGTAGGTGCGCGGACAGAACTACTCCACAACCAAGCTCAGGCAATGGACTGCAGAGATTTGGGGGCACTATTTGACTGAATTTCCTTTTGTCCAAACCCTCGTAAGGGGATGGTTTGTGCTGTGCTTTGCAAGGGCCGAACATACCACATGGGTTTTATCTAGTTTCTGGCATATTGAGCACACCCTTGTGCTTCTCAAAAGATGGAGCCCTCTCTTCGACCCTGAGAGGGAGCAGTTGGGTGCAAGGCCATTGTGGGTCAGATTACCAGGTTTCCCCTTCACTTCTGGTCCGAGGATATTTTTCGGCGCATTGGGAACGCCTTGGGAACCTATCTGGAGCATGACAATTCATACCTGTCCTCGAGCAACATGTCCCTTGCAAGGATTCTGGTTCACCTTGACACAAGGGAGGGTTTGGAAGAGCACATTACTCTGCACTGGAAACATTACACTCACATCTAGATTCTTGATTATGAGGGGGTTCCTTTCCGGTGCAGGAGGTGCCACAAGGTTGGGCATTTATTCAAGGAATTCCCTTTGAACGGGACAACTAAAGCAACAGACCATCGGAAGACAGAACCCATCAAAGACACAGGGGCACCTGAACAACGAGCCAACACCGATGTTGATCAGAACAAGGTGGCCACAGAGAATCTAAAGAAGCGCGACAATGCTCCCATTCAGCCACCCTCTCCTCCTATGACTAGGGCTCGGGGCAGTTGCGCTCTCTTCAGGTATGTCTAAATTTACATCTTGCTCTTTTAATTTCACTTCTTCGTCTTGTGTTTCTATTATTATCTCTTCTGGCCATCATTATTTTGTATCTACCTTCCCGACTTGCTCCATGGCCTACTCTTTACAGCCACCCCCTCCCTTTATCTTGTGCACCCCACCATCCTTCCCTGAGGTGACATTCCCTGCATACTTCTATGACTTTGATTAACGGTCTCGCTCACACTATTACCATCTCAGATCACACTCTCGGACAATGCCACTTGACTCTATTGGCATTGGAATCATATCCCCTCCCATCCCTCCCAAACCTCCCTAGGGCAGACCCTCATCCCTCTCTAAGGCCAAGCAGTAGGCGGGTATGGAGGTCGTTGCGGGTCACCAACTAGCTATTGACCAGGTTCTTAGAGCACATAACACCCTGGTGTCCTCTCCCTCATGAAGCTGCTCTCCTACAATTGTTGTGGGTTAGCTAGTCTCGAAAAAAAACTAGCATTTTGGAGGCTCCTAAGCACCGAGCGGGTGGATGTCATTTTTCTTCAGGAGACTTTGGGTTTAGTGGAATCCATTACTCACCTCCTTGAATCCATGCTTCCCGAATGTAATTTCATGCCTTAGATGTACACGGGAGATCTAGAGGCATTGCGATGGGGTACAACTCCAGGACTATCAAATTATATAACATTTGGGGGGGATTTGGTTTCATGGGGCCGGACATCTATACATCTGAATTAGGCACTCATATAAGATTAATCAATGTTTATGGTCCTTGCCAAAATTGGGGCCCTTTCTGGGAGCATTTGCTCAGCTCTAGCCTCCTGCAAGTGGATAATCTCATTTTGGGAGGAGATCTAAATTTCTCAATTGGATATTCTGAATCATGGGGCCATAACGCTCATATTGATTCACTATCAGACTACTTCAAGAAAATTTTGGAGGACCATGGCCTTATAGATATACCATCTGCTAAACTGCAACCCACCTGGAGGAACAGAAGGACTGGGGATGCTAGGCTGGCCAGAAGACTAGATCGCTTCCTCCTTAAAGAGCGACTCCTGGGTATGGGGTGTAACTATAGGTAGTGGGTTGGATCGGGGGGTTTGTCAGATCACTCACCCATATACCTTGAAATCAGTGGATGTGTGAACAAGCCTAAAGTGCCATATAAGTTTAATGCAACATGGTTAAAATATGCTGACTACATTAAGCTTGTTACTGATTACTGGAAGTCCCATCCTCCTGCAGTGGGAGGAAACATAGCAAAAGGATTTTCCCACAATTTAAGAAATCTAAAGCGACTATCCAAAAGATGGGCTCACAACAAGAGACTGATAGATGATCAAACCTTGAGAAGTACTGTAGCTAAGATAGCTTATATGGAAGATGAACATGGAAGGGGATATATATCTCCTGAGTAGCAAAAAGGGACAAAATTCTAAAAGATAAAGAAGAATCATGGATGTTGTGGAGTAGAGCCATTTGGCTACAAGAAGGTGATGATAACACAAAATTATACCATAAATTTTCCAATGGAAGAAAAACAATCAATACCATTTTGAACATGAAAAATGAACATGGAATCAGAGTAAACTCCTTTCAGGATTTAGCCTCCCTCAGTACCTCACACTTCAAGCAACTATACAAGGCCCCCCCTAATGCATCATTGGCTGAAAGCATCAGAGTGGCACAATTATTCCCCCGGTTTGTTGATTAGGAGGATGCTGAGGATCTCAATAAGGTTGTCACTTTGGGGGAGCTTGAAGCCACTCTGAAATGGTTCAAGAAAGACAAGAGCCATGGACCAGATGGATGGATGGTTGAGTTCTATACTTCTTTTTTCGAAATTCTTGGAGAGGACCTTCTCAAGGTCATTGAAGATTGTAGAACCTATGGGCAAATGTACGAGGCCTTCAAATCCACCTTCATCGTGCTCATCACCAAATCTGACAACCCCAGCTCCTTCGATGATTTCCACCCCATCTTCCTCTGTAATTGTATTTATAAAATCATTGCCAAAATTATAGAAAATTGCCTCCATCCCATCTTATCCTCCCACATTTTCTTCGAACAATTTTCTTTCCTACAGGACCGACAGATTCATGAAGTTGTAGGAACTGCTCAGGAGGTCTTGCATTCCATTCAGACAAAGAAATTGAAAGGTATGATACTCAAAGTAGATCTCTCAAAAGCTTTTGATCGTGCTAGCTGGTTATATATCAGAATGCTATTAACTCATCTCGGCTTCCCCATAGAGTTCATAAATTGGATTATGTGTTGTATAACAAACATATCTTTCAGTGTCCTTATCAATGGATCGACGTCCCCTTTTTTCACTTGGAAAGGGGCCTTAGGCAAGGATGCCCTCTCTCCCCTCTATTATTTTTGCTCATAATGGAGGGACTTAGCAGACTCATCTTGGAAGACCACAGGATGGGGAGATTTCAGGGAATCAGGATAACAGATAATTGCATTCTGACCCATCTTCTCTTTGTTGATGATGTCCTGATTTTCCTTAACGGAGGTATTGGGGACCTGACAGATTTGAAAAACATCATGGCCATTTTCAAAACAACAACAGGAATGGAGATCAACTGCATAAAGTCCACCATCACTACTTCGGGGTGCTCACCTCATGAAATACAATTTTCTATTCTCAGATTTCCATCCACTCTTCAAAATCTGGATGATGGACTTAGATATTTGGGTTACAGACTAAAACCTCACTGTTACAATATTGTCGATTGGATATGGCTGGTATCCAAGCTTTAGAGAAGACTTAACATATGGCATCATAAATACCTTTCCAGAGCGGGACGACTGGTCCTTATTAAATCCGTTCTCGAAGCCACATCTGTATGGCTTGATAGTTTCAAACTCCCCTACAACAATTGGAACTTGAGTACAATATACTCTACTTCCATTGTTGAAATTGAAACAATTTTTTGAAATTTTGAAACCCAACTGACATTTGTTCCACCTAAAGTAAACACATACCCTATGGTGCTCCTCCTGTTATATCTGTCACTTTTCATATATTTATCAACATATTCCTGTAGACAAATGTTTGAAACACCAAAACATAATGCTTGATTTGTGGTACCTCTCAAATATTTGAGAATCCACTTCACTTCCATCTAATGCTCTTTTTTGTATTGTTCATATACTTGGTTACAACTCCCAATACATGTGAAATATCATGCCTTGTGCAGACCATTTCATACATTAAGCTTCCAACTGCTGATGTGTATGGAATTTTACACACATAATCCATCTCTTCCTGGGTCTTGGGACACATCTCCTTACTTATTTTGAAATGGCTAGCCAAATGTGTACTAACTGGTTTTGCATTCTGCATATCAAATATTTCCAACACCTTTTCTACGTACTCACTCTAATACAATGTTAATTTGCGATTTTTCCTACCTCTAGTTATTCTCATACCAAGGATTTTTTTTGCAGCACCCAAATACTTCATTGCAAATGAATTTGTCAATTTTCCTTTGAGAACATTTATTTCCTGCATGTTAGACCCTACAACAAGCATGTAATCTACTTACAATAGCAATATAATATAGCTTCCATCATTTTGTTTCTTAAGATAAACAAAATGATTAGAAAGACATCTAGTATAACCTTGTTTCGAAATAAAATTGTCAAATTTTAGATACCATTGCCTTGGAGCACTTTTTAGGCCATACAAGCTCTTCTTCAACCTGCACACTAATTTCTCATTCTGTTTGACCTCATACCCTTGTGGTTGCTACATATATTTCCTCCAAATCCCCATGGAGAAAGGATGCCTTTACATCTAACTACTCAAGATTTAAATCTTTTGCTGCCACTCGACTTAAAATAGTTTTGATTGAAGTCATTTTAACAATAGGAGAAAAAAATTCATCAAAGTCTATATCTTTATTTTGTGAAAGCACCTTCACCACAAGTCTAGCCTTATACCTCTGTTTTCCTCCATCTTCTTCCTTCAACCTGTAAACCCATTTATTCTGCAATCTTATTTTACCTGCAAGGAACTTAACTAAGTCCCAAGTTTGGTTATGCATCAAGGAGTCCATCTATTCTTCCATGTCTTTCTCCCACTTCTTCCTGGTTTCTATCTGCATTGCTTCTTCATATCTTTCTGTTTCACCAGAATCAATCAACAATACATAATATAATGAAGGAGAGTATTGTTCAGGGGGTCTACTTATTCTAGTATATATTCTAACACCACTTTCAAGTGTTTGAGGTGCATGTTGTTGTTGCGGTTGTTTTTTTGTTGTGACTGCTGATCAATATGATTTTTGGGCACCTTAAATTTTACTGTGATCTCATCAAGCACTGCATATCCCTTGTTTTCCTTTTCCTATTTCTTTTCTTGCATTAGATCCTTATACAAGACCTTTTCATTGAATATGACATCTCTGCTCCTAATAATTTTGTTATTTTCATAATCATATAAGCGATAACCAAAATCATTAACACCATATCCAATAAAGGTGTAACATTTCTTTGATTTTTCCTCAAGCTTTGTTCTATTTTCTTTATTGACGTGTACAAAGGATTCACAACCAAAGGTATTTAAAAATAAGTAGTTTACCTTTTTACCTGTCCATGCCTCTTATGGAATACCATCATCCAAGGAACTTGAAGGCCCTCTGTTTATTGGATAAACAACAATATCTACAACATCTGCCCAAAAATGTAAGGGAAATCCTGCATGCAATCTCATGCACCTTGCACGCTCCATGATTGCCCTATTCATCCTTTCTGACACACCATTTTCTCGTGGTTTTCCTGGAGTTGTCTTCTCTCTTTGAATCCCATGCTCTGAACAATAGTTATCAAACTCTCTGTTGCAGTATTCACCTCCATTGTTTGATCCGAGACACTTCAAGTTATTTCCTGTCTCATTCTCAACCAAAACTTTCCATTTATTGAAAGTATAAAATACATCAGATTTATTTCGAATACAATAAATCCACATTTTCCTAGTTGCATCATCAATAAAAGTAACATAATAACGAGAGACATCGAGAGATGATACCTGAGCAGGTCCCCATACATCTGTATGCACGAGCTCTAATTTTTTTCTCTTCTTTTCCTTCCCAAATTTGATAAACCTGTCTCTCTTATGTTTTCCATAAACACAATTTTCATAGAGATCCAAATAAACATGCTTCAAACTTGGAAACAAATTTCTTGAATGAAGAATCTACATCCTATTCTCATTCATGTGCCTAAGCCTATGACGTGAGAGTGTCATATCTTCTCTTGTGGAGGTTAAATCATTAACAAAATTGGAAATACTATTGCATAAATACAATGTACCAACCTTTTCTCCTTTTGCATTACCAAGGATCCTTTAGTGACCTTCCAGGTTTTATCTGTAAAAGTAGTTACAAAACCTTCACCTCCCAACTGCCCTATTGAAATTACATTTTTATTCATATTTGGAACATTCCTTACCTCCTTCAATATCCATTGGTTTCCATTTTGTTTCTTTATAAAAACCTTACCCATTCCAATGATTTTATAGGGTTTATCATCACCCAAACAAACTTTTCCAAAATCTCCTTGCACATAGTCATGTAAATGTTTCTTATCAGGTGTAGCATGGAATGAATCCCCTGAATCAACCACCCATGCATCAATAATATTTTCTAATGAAAAAATCAAAGCATCTTTCAACACATCAGTTGTCACATTTGCTTCATGATTGTTCTCTTGTTGTTCATCTCTTTCTTTTACTTTCTGAGATTTGTAGCATTTCTTCAGGTGCCCTTTCTTCCCACATTTCTAGCACATCATCCATGATCTGGATTTGGATATGCCTTTTATTGACTTACTTCGTTTTTTTAGGCTCCTTCTTCTTTCCATTTTTCTTCCCCTAGACTCTGCAGTCAAAGCATTACCTTATGTCTCACCAGAGCTTTTCTGTCGCATTTCCTCGCTAAGGATGGAGCAAATAACATAATCACACTTTAAAGTACTATATCCAGAGACAAGTTACCGATAGCCATAACTAATCCATTCCAAATTTTTGGAAATGAGCACAAAAACAATAGATCCCTAACTTCATCATCAAAATTTACCCCTACAAAACTTAACTTAACTGACTGGTAATCATATTAAACTCATTTAAATGATCAAAAGCATATCCATTTTCTAATAACTTGATATTAATCAACACTTCATAAGAAATACCTTATTCGAGGCTGAGGGTTTTTCATATAGTTTGGCCAATGCTACCATTAAACCTTCGGTTGTCACTTCCTTTGAATTGTTGAGGGACACTGATGCTTCCAGGCACAACTATATTGTTCCCAATGCCTTTCTATCAACAACCTCCCATTTTGCATCCATCATACTCATCAACTTCTTTTTTTTTCCACTCAATGGTAGGTGCAAATACTTCTAGTAGATATAATCTTCCATCTGCATCTTCCACCACTGGTAGTTTTGGTGGTTTAATTTCTCAACCTTAAACCTACCATCTTCCACCATTGCTCCCACTCGAACTAGGAACCCTTCTCTCTTGTGAGTTTATTAGCTAAATAAACCTTCAGCTCTGATACCAGTTATTAGAGAATTATATATTACAGAGTAATGGAACAAATAAAATATTGTGAAAGAACAAATACAAAAATGCATAAAACAAGAGAGACACAAATATACGACGTGGTTCACCCAATTTGGACTACATCCACAGAGAAACAAACAATCCTTCCTTTTATATTGTCAGCAAAATGAAGAGATACAACCTACAACAGATCCGCTGTAATTCCCTTTTCGCTCTCACACAACATCCTTTCTTTCTCTCTCTCAAAATAATCATACACAAACGCAGTACAATTCCCTCATATAAATTGAGGGTTTCCTTCTAGGGAAAAAAACCCTAAACTAACATAACTTCTACCATCAAATAATTCACCTAATGAGCAACCCAGATTGACTACGAAATTACAATATTTTAGAAGGAAAAATTTCATTTATTTTTAGCTTCAGGGGCGTAGCCCCCGAACCCCTGCCAGGAGAGGGGGGTGGGGTGGGGTGGATATTTAAAAGTAGTTGTCACCACCCCTGGTGGCTATCATACGAGTGGCATTGTCACCCTATTTAGGAACCAAGGTCCAACGCAGCTGAGACCTATGGATCAAGAATATAATTAGGCTCCACACACAACAACAACAATAAATATATGGGGGCTACACTAGTATTATAGGGACTTAACATGCCCCTCTCCTTCAAAAAAACTATTGTCCTTAATGCTTGAGTAGTTTTGGATGCTTCTGTATAAAATTATCATCCTCCCACGTGGAATATTCAATGGGTAAGTTCTTCCACTTATGAGATACTTTGAAATTAATCAATTTCGTCGCCACTAGTTTCTTGTTTCCATGACTGGTTCAAGCTCCAATATGATTTTTATTTCTTCGTCAAGTTCTGGAAATAATTTTTGAATTGGGAGCTTGTCACTGATAACCTTCTTTAAGCATGAAACATGGAAAATTGGGTGTACTCGAGAAGATGACAACAAATCCAATTTGTATGCCATAGTACAAATCTTTTTGCAACACCTTGTAATGACCATAGTACTTTGGTGATAATTTATTATCCTTCTTAGCTTGCTTGAGGGACATTTGTTTGTATGGTTGTAGCCGAGAAAATACCCAGTTGCCTACATCAAAACTTCTTTCATTGTGGTTTTGATCTCCCTGTTGTTTCATTCAATTTTGTGCCAGAGTCAGGTTATCCTTCAAGAGTTGGAGAACTTGTTGTTGATGCTCGATGTGATCTTCCACTGCTTGAACCTTAGAAGTCTCTTAAAGATGATGTTATCCTCTTGACCTGTGAGAAATTCCAGAATGCCAAGTATGCGAAGAAATACAACCCAGAACACAAAATAAAATGAGAAAAACAACCAATATTTTATTATTAAGAGATAAAAGAAATATCCACTTGCCTCTTTGAGGGGGCAACCTCCAGTAGAGAAGAGCTCAACTACAAAATAAGGCTAGATGATCTTTCCCTTCTAACTACGACTATTAATAGCTAAATTACATTCAACAACCTAACGACTAGTTGTCCTTTTCATAACCTGGGTTAACCACTTTATTTATTAATTGTGACCGTTGCAACTAACTGTGGTCCCTTTCTTAAATGCGGGTCAACCACTTACAATTATTAATACAGGCTTTATTGACTTTTTAACTAACTATAACTATGACTCGACCCTATTACATAAATAAAGGGGTTAGGGTTGGACCCTAACATGCCCTCCCCCATGAAAAGCAACCTTGTCCTCAAGGCTGAAGCTGCGGAAACTGGTGAAGAATAGTGGCTGGTTCCTAGGTCACATCTTCTAGATAGGTGTCTTTCCACTTAACAAGGACTTCCTTGATTGTTCAACCGCACAAATGTCATTCTCGCGTATTGAGGATCTGTTCAGGTTGGAGCCATAGTGAACCTTCTTCATCCAATTCAGGTAGACTGGTTTGAATTTTGTAATTGTTCCCCACCACTTTCTTGAGGCATGATACATGGAAGACTGGAAGGATTTTTGAAGTTGGTGGCAAGGCCAGCTTGTAGGCTACTACTCCAATGTGCTGAAGTATTTGATAAGGTTCGTATAATTTTGGAGCTAATTTCTGGCAGCCCTTTTCTTTGAGTGATGTTTTCTTATATGGTTGCAACCATAGTAATACCTGATCCACTTCTTGAAATGTGTGCTCTAAAAAATGTTGGTCTGCCTGCTGTTTCATTCGATTCTGAGCTTGATGGAGATTATCTTTGAGATGAGCTAGCATGGCTGCACGGTTCTATAGGAGTTGATCAACTGCTTGCATATTAGAGCATCTAAGGATATAAGAAATAGGTGTAGGTGGGAGTTGGCCATACACTGCTTCATATGGAGTCATCTTGGTGGCTTCATGATAGCTAGTATTATACCACCATTTAGCTAAAGGTAGCCACTGCACCCATTGATGCTTCTTTTATGAAGTGAAGCACCTTAGGTATGTTTCCAAACATTTGTTGACTACTTCAGTTTGACCATCAGTTTGGGGATGATAGGAAGTACTTAGTTGGAGTTGGGTGCTTTGTAGCTTGAAAATTTCTTGCCAAAAGTTACTGGTGAAAGTCAGGTCACGAACAGACACAATGGAATTGGGCATGCCATGTAGTTTGAAGATCTAGTCCATGAAAGCTTGAGCCACCAAAGTGGGGATAAATGAGTGGGGTAGAGCGCAAAATGAGAATATTTACAAATTCTGTCCACGACCACCATGATGATTGATTTGTTGCCCAACTTCAGGAGACTAGTAATGAAATCCATAGAAACATTTGTCCAGACAGAGGTAGGGATTGGAAATGATTGTAAGGTGCCTGGTAACTCTATTGTTTCTCCTTTGTGGCGTTGACACACATCACATTCAGCTACAAAAGTAAGAATGTTAGTGTTCATGCCCGTCCAAAAGAAAGAACGACGAGTGCGAGCATAAGTCTTCTAAAAGCCTGCATGGCCTGTAGTGGGAGATGAGTGAAACTCTGCCAAAATGCGCGTTTTGAGGGTGGATTTCGGCGATATAACTACTCTATCCTTGTAGTGAAGAATCTCATCCTTCCGAGAGTATCCAACTGAGGAATTAGGATCTTCTCTCAATTTATTAATGAGGCTAGAGAGAGAGTGGTGTGAAAACCATTCCTTGCGGGATTCTTCAATCCAATCTGGTATGGGAAGAGAGATTGATAGCAGGGTGATTTCATCCTCAAATTGGCATGATAAAGCATCTGTTACTACATTGTCATGCCATTTCTTGTAAATTATCTCATAATCATATCCCAAAATTTTGGCCAGCCATTTATTTTGATGTGGCGAGGATAGATGTTGCTCCAAAAAATATTTGAGGATTTGATGGTTTGTGCGGATTTGGAAATGCTGCCCCAATAAGTATGGTCACTAGGTATCTATTGCATGTAAGATGGCCATCATATCTTTCTCATAGATAGATTGTCCCAGATGTTTCCTAGTTAGTTGTTGGCTGGTGAAAGACAAGGGTCAACCTTCCTGTATTAAGACAGCACCAATACCAGTACCTGAAGCATCACATTCAATCACAAAAGATTTGGTGAAGTCGGGTAGTGCCAATACTAGAGTGGAACACATGGCTTGTTTGAGAGCCATAAACGCATGTTGTGCTGCATCAGTCCATAGGAATTAATTTTTCTTGATAAGGTTAGTGAAGGGTCTAGTAATGCGACCATAATTGCGAACAAATTTGCGATTGTAGCCGGTGAGGCTCAAGAATCACCTCAAACTCTTCAAGGTTTTGGGTTGGGGCCAATCTTACATTGCCTGTATCTTTTTGGGAACCACCCAGACACCTTCATGACCCACAATGTGTCCCAAAATACTTGACTTCTTCCGTGCCAAAAGAGCATTTGGACAATTTGACAAATAATTTGTGATTCCGGAGCAGTTGCAAGAGCAGGTCTACATGCTGAAGATGTTTTTACTAGGTTAGGCTGTAGATGAGAATGCCATCAAAGAAAATAAGGACAAATTTTCATATTTATGGTTTCAGCAAGTGATTCATGAGGCTTTGAAAATTTGATGGGGTATTACCGAGACCAAATGGCATGACCAAGAATTCATAGTGGCCTTCATGAGTTCAGAAAGCAGTCTTGGGAATGTTTACTTCTTTCATGCGTATTTGGTGATAGCCAGAGTGAAGATCCAACTTAGTAAATAATTGAGCACCATGTAGTTCATCAAGAAGATCATCAACAACCGGGATATGGAATTTGTCTTTGACAGTGAGCTTGTTGAGGGCCTGAAAGTCTGGACACATGCGCCATTCCCTATCTTTCTTGAGCACCATGACCACTGGTGATGAATAAGGATTGATGCTAGGACGAATAACATTGGCTTCAAGGAGTTCCTTGATGATTTTTTCAATTTCATTCTTTTGGGTTAAAGGATATCGATATGGGTGCACATTCAGCGGTTGTGCCCCTAGGATCAAAGTGATGTTAGGATCATGTTCCCCTCTAGAGGGTGGAATCTCTTTAGGTTTATCAAATACCTGTTGGTGGCGTTTTAAGACCTGTTGCATATCAGGATGAATATGAAGAGTAGTGGTTTCTATGACCTAGATGGCATTAAACTGGGCGATAACTCCATGACGACCCTTTCTCAACAACTTTTCCATTCGATGCGAGCTGATGATAGAAGGAGCACCTTCTTGGAGTCCACAAAGGGTATGCATGTGGTCATTCTTCTTAAAGCTCATATATAACTCCTGGAAATCCATTGTGATTGGGCCTAGTATGCGAAGCCATTCAACACCCAAGACAATGTCAAAACCACCCATGTTAGTCGCAAACATGTGGGCCTTTAGGTGGTAGTCTCCCATTCGAAGTTTAATATTTTCGTGGTGGCATTCACATTTCATCATCCCCCCATCAGCAATCAGGACCTGGAAATTAGAGACTGCCCTTACAAAATAATGAACACCTTGTTGGGTGTGGAGCCTGATTATCTTCTGTATTCAAAGGTTTTAGCCGGATGCATACCCTAGGAAGACTGTACACCCCTCCACGTGGGGGGGACTTGCCCCCCCTGCGGGGGTCTGGGGGGATAATTCCCCCCGACTGGGGGGTTTGGGGGCCAGTGGTCCCCGGCGGGGGTTCAGGGGCAATGCCCCTGAAGCTAAAAATAGATGTAAAATTGCCTTGTAAAAGTCTAGTAATTTCTAGTCAATCTGGGCTGTTCATTAGGCGGATGATCTGATGGTAGAAGTTATGTTTAATTTAAGGTTTTTTGCCCTAGAAGGAAACCCCTCACTATATATGAGGGAATTATATTGCGTCTATGTAGATTTGTATTCTGAGTGAGGAAGAGAGAGGAGATTGGGAGTGAAGAGGGAGTTACAACGGATCTGCTGTAGGTTGTATCTATTCAGTTTGCTGGATAATATACTAAAACAAGGACTGGCTGTTTCTCTGTGGATGTAGAGAAAACTGGGTGAACCACGTATATCTGCGTCTCTCTTGTTTTATGCGTTTTCCGTGTTTATATTTCTGCAATATTTTATGTGTTGCATTGCTCCGTAATATATAATTTTCTAAAAATTGGTATTAGAGCCGAAGGTCTATTTGGTTGATAAACTTGCAGGAGAGAAGGGTTCCTAGTTCGAGTGGGAGCAATGGTGGAAGATGGTAGGTTTAGGGTCGAAAAATTTAACGACCAAAACTACTAGATGTGGAAGATGCAGATGGAAGATTATCTATATCAGAGAGATCTGTACCTACCATTGAGCGGAAAGACAAAGAAGCCGACGAGTATGATAGACACAGAATGGGATATTCTCGACAGAAAGGCACTTGGAACAATATGGTTGTGCCTAGCGGCATCGGTAGCGTTTAATATTTCAAAGGAAACGACAATAGAGGGTTTAATGTTGGCATTGGCCAAACTATATGAAAAACCCTCGGCCTCAAATAAGGTATTTCTTATGAAGCGTTTATTCAATATGAAAATGTCAGAAGGTGGATCTATTGCATACCATTTAAATTATTTTAATACAGTTACAAGTTAGTTAAGTTCTGTAGGGGTAAATTTTGATGACGAAGTTAGGGCTCTGTTATTTCTATGCTCATTACTAGAAAGTTGGAATGGCTTAGTTATGGCCATTAGTAACTTTGTCTCTGGATCTAGTACTTTAAAGTTTGATGATGTTGTCAGTGCAATCCTTAGTGAGGAAATGCGATGGAAAAGCTCCGGTGAGACATCAGGTAATGCTTTGACTGCAAAGACTAGGGGAAGAAAAATGGAAAGAGGAAAGAGCCTAGGATATCGTAGTAAGTCAAGAAAAGGTAGATCCAAGTCCAGATCGGGGATAGTGTGCTGGAAATGCGAGAAGAAAGGACACCTGAAGAAACACTGCAAGTATCGGAAGGGAAAATAAGGAGATGCGCAACAAGAAACTAATCATGAAGCGAATGTAACATGTGATGTGTTACAAGATGTTCATATTCTTTCTTTAGAAAATATTATTGATGTCTCGGTGGTAGATTCAGGGGCCTCATTCCATGCCCCACCTGATAAGAAACATTTTCATGATTATGTTCAAGGAGATTTTGGACAGGTTCGATTGGGTGATGATAAACCCTGTAAAATCGTTGGAATGGGTGCAATTTTCATAAAACAACAAAATGGAAATCAGTGGCTATTAAAGGAGTTAAGGCATGTTCTAGATCTGAAGAAAAATATGATTTCAACAGAGCAATTGGGAGGTGAAGGTTGCGTAACTACTTTCACAGATAAAACTTGGAAGGTCACTAAAGGATCCCTGGTAATAGCGAAAGGAGAAAAGGTTGGTACATTGTATTTATGCAATGGTATTTCTAATTATGTTAATGATTTAACCTCTACAGGAGAAGATACGACATTGTGGCATCACAAGCTCGGACACATGAGTGAGAAGGGGATGAAGATTCTTCACTCAAGGAATTTGTTGCTAGGTTTGAAGAATGTTGATTTGGACTTATGTGAGAATTGCATTTATGGAAAACAGAAGAGAGTCAGATTTCTTAGAGTTGGGAAAGAAAAGAAGAGTGAAAAATTAGAGCTTGTGCATACAGATGTATGGGGACCTACTCAGGTATCATCTCTTGGTGGATCTCATTATTATGTTACTTTTATTGATGATGCAACTAGAAAAACTTGGATTTATTGTATTAAGAATAAATCCGATGTATTTGATACTTTCAAGAAATGGAAAGCTTTGGTTGAGATTGAGACAAGAAAGAAATTGAAGTGTCTCAGATCAGACAATGGAGGTGAATATTGCAGCAAAGAGTTTGATAGGTACTTTTCAGAGCATGGAATTCACAGAGAGAAGACAATTTCAAGAACACCACAAGAAAATGGTGTGTTAGAAAGGATGAACAGAACAATCATGGAGCGTGCAAGGTGCATGAGATTGCATGCAGGATTGCCTTTACAATTTTGGGTAAATGCTGTAGACACTATTGTTTATCTAATAAACAGAGGGCCTTCAAGTTCCTTGGATGGTGGTATTCCAGAGGAGGCATGGACAGGTAAAAAGGTAAACTACTCATTTTTAAAGACTTTTGGTTGTGAAGCCTTTGTCCACATTAATAAAGAAAATAGAACAAAGCTTGAGGCAAAATCAAAGAAATGTACCTTTATTGGATATGGTGTTAATGATTTTGGTTATCGCTTATATGATTATGAAAATCACAAAATCATTAGGAGCAGAGATGTAATATTCAATGAAAAGATCTTGTATAAGAATCAGTTGCAGGAAAAGAAACAGGAAAAAGAAAATAGAGAATACACAGTGCTTGACGATATCACAGGAAAAGTGATGGTGCCTGAAAATCATAATGATCAACAGCTAGAACAACAACCACAACAGTAACAAGCACCTCAAACACTTGAAAGTGGTGTTAGAATATCTACCAGGATAAGTAGACCCCCTGAACGATACTCTCCTTCATTATATTATATATTGTTGACTGATTCTGGTGAACCAAAATGTTATGAAGAAGCAGTGCAGGTAGAAACCAGGAAGAGGTGGGAGCAAGCCATGAAAGAAGAGATGGAATCCTTAGCACATAACTAGACTTGGGACTTAGTTAGGTTGCCTGCAGGTAAAACAACATTGCAGAATAAATGGGTTTACAAGTTGAAGTAAGAATATGGAGGTAGAAAAAGGAATAAAGCTAGACTTGTGGTGAAAGGGTTTGCACAAAAAAAGGGTATAGATTTTGATGAAATATTTTCTCCTGTTGTTAAAATGACTTCAATCAGAACTATTTTAAGTCTAGTAGCAGTTGAAGATTTGCATCTTGCGCAGTTAGATGTAAAGACAACCTTTCTCCATGGGGATTTGGAGGAAGAGATATATATGCAGCAACCACAAGGATATGAGGTAAAAGGGAAGGAGAAACTAGTGTGTAGGTTGATGAAGAGCTTGTATGGCTTAAAACAGGCTCTAAGGCAGTGGTATCTAAAATTTGACAGGTTTATGCCTGAACAAGATTATACTAGATGTCACTCTGATCATTGTGTTTATCTTAAAAGGCAAAAGGATGGCAACTATATTATATTGTCATTGTATGTAGATGACATGCTTGTTGCAGGTTCTAACATGCAGGAAATAAATGTTCTCAAAAGGAAATTGACAAACTCATTTGCAATGAAGGATTTGGGTGCTGCAAAACAAATCCTTGGTATGGGAATAACTAGAGACAGGAAGAATATCAAATTAACATTGTCTCAAAGTGAGTACATATAAAATGTGTTGAAAAGGTTTAATATGCAGAATGCAAAATCAGTTAGTATACCTTTGGCTAGCCATTTCAAATTAAGTAAGGAGGCGTGTCCCAAGCCTCAGGAAGAAATGGCTCATATGTCTAAAGTTCCATATGCATCAACAGTTGGAAGCTTAATGTATGCAATGGTTTGCACAAGGCCTGATATTGCACATGCGGTGGGAGTTGTAAGCAGGTACATGAACAATCCAGGAAAAGAACATTGGATGGCAGTGAAGAGGATTCTCAGGTACTTGAGAGGTACCACAAATCAAGCATTATGCTTTGGTGGTTGTCAGGCGGAAAGAGTCGATAGTGCGGACACAAATCAACCTCCCTAGGAGCCTAAGACTCTCTAGTGACAAACAAGACAAACAAGAGCAATCCTTCTCTAAACATGAATTTATTATACGAGAAATCAAGTGTTTAGATCCTACCTGTAGTCCAACGCTGTTGTAGTAGTCCAGCCTCGCCGATCTGGATGAGCTCCTCCTTCACTTCGAAACCTGCATCCACTAACAATCAAATGATTAAATAACACTTGATAATCTCATAAGATAAAACATATTTAACATATAGACCAAGGAGTATATGAAACAACTCATAAACAACAAGTTATTGAGAAGAATGGACTCATTTGCATTAATAGGAAACAAAAGGAACAATTACAACCTGAGCCTTGGTGTTGTGCAAGTCCCTCCCAGGGTCCATCAAGAGTTCTCCTTTACTTTGACAAAGCTCACCCACTTCCAAATAGAACAAGCAAAGATGACAATCTATCCTCACAAGCTTCTAAATGGGAGTCCTAATTCCTGCAGCATCTACCCTTAGAAATGTTTAGCTTTCAACCTCCCCTCCTTCTGGCCCAATGCCTGTATTTATAGTGGTCTAGAGGAAGTTATTCAGGTCCACCATCAATGGGATAATCCCCTCTTTGGATGGGATAGCTCCCTCATTGATGGGATAAGTTCCTCTTTGGTAGGGGTACATGAACCATCTGGAGGCGCTCAATACACGTCGAACAACCTTCTAGAATGCTCTAGAAATGACCACAAGTAACTTTTTAAAGATGAAACTTGCGCATTTTGACCTTTACAGGGGTACGCACCTACCCCTTTACATACAGAGCATACAAGTACGCAGCTTTTGTGAACATTGGGTGCGTACCCACAGGCAAGGTTGAGAGAACCTGCGTACCCAGAGATAAATACATTTATAAAGACTTTCTCTCTCTTTTGGAGTTTGACATGGAGAGAAGAGGCTTAAGACTTGCCCAGGAGGATAACATGACTGTTGATAGAGCCATACTAACTGTACATAGCCATGGTGACATTTTTTAGTGTAACAAATTGCCCCCTAAAGTGCGAAGCCTGTAGTAGATTAGGGTTTTGTAAATCTAGGAAGGGTGAAGCGCTTTATCATTTCAAGGATTATCTCGTGGAGAGCCTGGTCAGAACCTGCAATTTTCAACACAAAATATATGTATAAGATTATATCATCACTGAGGTAGGCATTCCCATACTCAGATCAAAACTTTAACTAACAGACTAACTACTCTGATACATGAATGATCTTGCAGTACATCATAATCATAGACTTTTGTAGACACAGTATGGGCGCAGCCATCTGTTTATGATTAGTCTACTTAGATAATGAATACAAAACTCCTCGCAGCCTGGATGGTGGAAACTAGATCCAGGGTCTTCATTTCTGCTTCCCGAATTGGTACGATTCTAGCCATGCGAATAAATGAGTTGTGTCGAACATGGTAGAAACCAATTGATTACTAGTCGATGATGTAAACTGTTAACAAGTGTGAGAGAGACCACCAGTAATGTCAATGGTTCTCAAAGTACCCATTACAATCCATGAGATGTGAATGAATGAGTTGATGTCGAACATTTCACGGAATTCTTCGATCGAAAGTCAATGATGTAAACTGACGTCAAAGGCGAGAAACCTGCCATTGATGCATGCAGACTTCAAGGTACTGACGATTTCTAAGTCATCTTTCTAGATAATGTGTTGATGTCGATAGAAAGCGACCCGTTGTAGGCAAGCCCACAACACGAAATCATTTGTTCAAGTTGAAGAAATGTTGCTGTAAGGACTGACTCAGGGATGGTCAAATGGATGACAAGTATTTTGCAGATGAAAGTTTTGCTTGCAGACCTCTTGAACACATAACGACACAACAGATGGTTTGGTGACGAATGACTCAAAGTTAATCCCCGGAACCCGGCTGAAGTCTTTCAAAGTGGTTTGATCAACTGTGAGGTAAAGGATTTCCCAACCCAGGTGAATGAAAAGTGTCGTGTCCAAGAGTGGTAATAAAGTTTCTTCTGAGACAACAAATAGGCTCATTCTTCTCTCTTTTCCCCCACCATTTCTGGCAAGTACCTCTTTATTTTTAACAAGCTTGAGGAGGATAACATATGCTTGATTATAAGCTCATCCTTCGGATGAGTCCAACCTAGTTTTGATTCGAACCCTAGGAAGGAGTGGTTCGTTCCTGTTTGTAATTGAACAGGTCCTTTACTGTGAAATTTTAACGAGTCCAGTATAGGAGAAACTCGGCATTTTTCAGTTTTAGAGAGTCTGAAAAACTTAAGAAGACTCCAAGTTGAACTTTTTCATAAATTTGTGTCCCTCAAGCCCGAAAAAGTATAAAATAATACCTGGAGGAACCGCTTGATCTTGCGACCAAGGAGTACTTTCATAATTAGTGCCACTGACCTGAAAAGTAAAAAGCGATCAAGGACACGTCGTTTTATTTCCAGTATCGAGTTTGAAACGACAAAAACCCGGCAACCTTTTCCTGTTTTTACGGTCAGAAAAGGGCTATAAGGGGACCGTCTTTTAATTCCGTTTTAACGAGTGTAAAAGAAACGCTCGGCAATCTTTTCATTTTTTAGGAGTCAGAAAAGGGCTTAAAAGATGACTCTGATATTTTGGTTCGTGAAAAACGACAATTTTCCCTCTAAATCCCTTTGTCCTGCACAAAAACGACACATTACTCATACCTGTTTAAGATAGGCAAAAATACATTGAAAAATATCCTTCCATGGTGAAAAATAAACAAACCTAGCATTCATTCATCCAAAAAACCTATAAAAAGACTTTTTACCATGTCATTTTTACCATTTTACTGTTGAGGTTGAGAAAAGGGCTTTTGGCAAGAAACTTCCCGTGGTCGTTGCGGAGAATCCGACCATCAGAATCGAACGCCGTCTCTTCCAGGTATTTCACAACATCCTCCTCTTCAATTTCATCCGATTAAAATTTTGTTTTAGGTTTTAGTTTTGGTTTTTGGGGGGTTTTAGGTTTTAAAAACCACTCTGCGGGGTACGCAGGTGCCCTAAGGGTGACCTGCGTACCCCGACCTTTTCCTACACAGGAAAAAGGTCGGGGTACGCAGCCCACCTTTAGGCCAGCTGCGTACCAGCGCTCTGTGTCCTAAACGCGGGGTGCGTCCCCCGCGAAGGGCGGAATTTGAAACCCCAAACCCCAAAAATAAACATTTAAATTTTCCCAAATTAATTCTAATCTTTATTTCTTGGTGTGTAGGGCACTCACCATGTTGGATTGGAGAGAAAGAGAGCACGAGGACGTTGATTTAGCCGCAATTGGTCACCAACCTTCCATTGATGCCCTAAAAGCATGCGGATTATATAAATACTGGGCCATACCTGGCATGAGGGCTCAGGTGAGATTCTTGGAGTGGCTGGTTGAGAGATGGAACATTCATGAGCAATGCTTTTACATCGGAGGGCACCAGCTCGAGATAGAGCCCTCTGACATATACTTTCTCACTGGCTTGCCAAATAGGGGCGAGCAACTCAATCTAGCCGGGACTAGGCCGGGTGGCCAATCCCTTGCTAGTCTCCGGGCAGACTGGTGCACAACCAATCAAAACCACGCGAAAGGCATAGAAATCAAATACATTTCTCGGCGTGAACTCATGGTTATATCTTTCACGGTTACCAGAATTTGCAGTGCAGCCGCTTTACATATTGCCACCGGGTCCCAAATGCGGATGGCGATTGACTGTTTTCGAGGCACCATCTTCAACTGGTGCGATGCTGTGTCGGCCAACATGAAGGCCCAACTGACTAGGGCAAAGAACGGACAACTGAAGACCTTTGGATATGGGCCTCTAGTTGTGAGCTTTGCCTTAGAGAGAGTTCCGATGCTGATCCCTCAGCATCTCACTGTTGATATCTTGGGTCCTCGGGAGCCAAAGCTGATACGATGGGTTACGGTGATGGCCCGACATCCTGACGAGGGCGCGACAGTTGTTCGATTCCCTGCTGGTTATTTTCACTGGTTAGAGGACCAGGTCTTTGCTATTCAGGACTTTCCTTATGCCGGAATGGATTTTCGGAATGACCCGGACATGGTTCTTCCACAGGGAGAACAATGGGATGACAGAGGTACTTTATTTTTCACAAGTTTTTAAGTTATCTATTTTTTTTTGTTTTTTATATATATCGTCTCAAAACTGACAGTGGCAAATTTTCAAAATGCAGATGTAGGTCCACGGCGTCTGGCCAATCTCCGGGCTTTTGAGAGAAGAGTACCAGCTGTACCAGCACCCACCCCACAGGATGCGGCCGCAGAGGCCTTAGTCGAGCTGGAACGGGATCTAGAGCGTCTGACGGCGAATATACCAGAGACCACCATAGATGACATTCCTATTCGACTTCAACGCTATGTGGTTGCAGTCCCAGGACCTATCAGAGGGTTCCTGTGTAGGGTAGCGCGGGCAGTGGTCTCGTATAGAGAGCACCACCAGTGATTGGCTAGTCACTTTGTAGACACATATGTCATTTTTGGTTTTTTGTACTTATCATTTTGCCGATCATAAGGTGTTTTTCAACCTATGATCGAAGACGATGTATATTTTTTGACACACTCCTATCTATATATATATATCATTATTACCGGCTTATCTTGTTTAACATATGTGATGAAATGTTTTTAAATTTACTTGTATGATTATCGCAAATGTCTGTCCAACATTCGAGAAGCAATTGCATCTGCTAATGTATTTAAAGACCTTGGAATATGCTGATATTCAATGTAATCAAATTCACGTTCCAAGAGACGCACTCTCAAAAACAACCTTAATAACACAGGATTTCTAATGGCATATACTCTATTAAGTTGTAATACAACGAGTTCAAAATCTAACCTCACTATCAAACGTCGAATTCCGAATGAAATAGATTCAGACAATAATTCAACCACTGCACTATATTCTGCAATGTTGTTCGTTGTTTGACCGAGGCTCACCCCATGCATAGAAACTAACTCGTCAGAGGGCGAATAGATAACCCAAGCTGCGGAAGAGATATTCCGTGTACTACGACAAGCACTATCAGCAAATCCAATGTACGTTTGGAGAGACATCGACATCTGCAACATTAAGAGTAAAACCAAGATAAGCCAGAATAACGACAAAAACACACTATCTAAGCTAAGCACACCATCTAAACTAACAAACATACTATCTAGAAAGAAAACCTAACCTAACTAAAATTCTCCATACCCACCATTTAAGCATAATACCTCTTTAGATAAATTCCATTTCTCGGTTTTCCCAAAGAGTCCCCATCAAAATCTACTAGCTCATAGGCCCCTTTTGCTAGCTTTCGCTTTACAATGTAGGGTCCATGCCACATAGGAACGAATTTTCCAACACCTAGCTTATCATTAGCTTGATCATATAATAACACTAGGTCTACCTCCGAAAAACTTCGAGGGGTCACATTTCTATCATACTGAGCTTTCATTCGCTTTGCGTGAGTCTCGATTGCCAATGCAGCGTCACGTCGAGTCTCATCTAATTGAGCTAAGTATAATAAACGTTTCTCCTCTTCAGAAGTAGCTGGGAGTAATTCGACAGCCATTTGAAGTGATGGGATTTCGCATTCAATGGGTAACACGGCTTCCAAACCATAAACTAGCTGGAAAGGAGTGAACCCTGTAGAAGTTTTCACTGAAGTTCGATATGCCCATAGCGCTAAAAATAAAATGTTGTGCCAATTCGACCAATGAATGCCAATGATTCGTCGGATCATGATAACGAGAACTTTGTTGATAGACTCAACCAAACCGTTGGCTTGTGGATAATAAGGAGTAGAGCTATCGTGGCGCAAACCAAGCTGGCTTGTAAGCTCAGTCATCATGATGTTTCGAAAATGGCTCCCATGGTCAGTGATGATTGCTTGTGGGACACCAAACCTAGTTATAATATGATTGAATACGAAAACTGCAGCTGTTTTGCCGCTTGCGTCGAATGTAGGCATCACCTCGGCCCATTTAGTAAAATAATCAACCGCGAGGATGATATACGCATGCCCCCCGGCTGAGTGAGGGTTACAAGTTATAAAATCCATACCCCATTTGGCGAAAGGACCAACGACAATTATAGGGTGGAGAGGAGCAGGTGGTGCGCGCATCTTGTGATCAAACACTTGAAAGTTGTGGCATTTTCAGACCGCAATGATGCAATCTTTAAACATGGATGGCCAGAAATAGCCAGCACGCAACACCTTCTGAGCTGTGGCATACCTAGACATATGAACGCCACATGCTCCAGAGTGACAATCATTCAAAACTCTCTCAGCTTCTTCGTGAGTTAAACAACGTCGAAAAACCAAGTCTGCCCCCCGGTGATAAAGTGTATCTCCAATAATTTTGTATTGCTGGGACTGGAATCGAATTTTTCGACGCTCTGACTTTGAAGCTTCAGGCTGAAAGGTTTGGGTTTGGAGATAGATGATTATATCCCCATACCACGGATCTAAAGTACTGATAAGAAACAAAGATTCGTCCGCAATGGACTCCTCTGCCACAGTTTCTGTGTCAGCATGCGGGAAATCACACATCAATTCTGCAAAAACTAAGGATTTCTTAGACTTGGACTTTTCAAACTCCAAGTCGAACTCTTGCAGGATAACGATCCATTTAGAGTACTTGCCCCCTAGCAGTTGTTTTGTCAAAATGTAAATCATAGGGTTGCAATCCGAAATAACTGTAGTTTTACGGAGAAGAATGTAGTGACGAAAATGCTGGACAGCTTGAACGGCTGTCAGGGCCAATTTCTTCACATGCGAATATTTTAGCTCAGTGGGGTTTAATGTCCTACTAAGATAATATATCACATGTTCCGCTCCGAATTCATCTTCTTGAACTAACACCATTCCAATAGTGGAATGCGAAGCCGCGAGGTATAAGAAGTAGTCTTGGTTGTAGTTGGGAGGATGCAGCAACGGTGCATGGGTCAATGCGTGCTTAAGTGCATCAAAAGATTGTTGGGCAATCTCGTCCCAAAAGAATTGAGCGTTCTGTTTCAACAACCGTGTAAAACCTTTAGTGACCTCGGCGTAATTTGGAATGAATCAGCATAAAAAGTTCGCTTTCCTTTGCAAACTTTGGAGTTGGCACAAACTCGAGGGAGGAGGCAATTTGATGATAGCTTCGACCTTCGAGGGATCAACGCGAATTCCGGCTTTTGAAACAACAAATCCCAGCAATCGACCCGCCTTTATACAAAATACACACTTGTGTGGATTCAACCGAATACGATAATGCCTACACCTCATGAAGATTGCTCGTAAGTGGACAAGGTGATCAGCTCGGTGTAAAGAATGAGCAGGCAAATCATCGAGGTACGGTTGCACAATGTGTTTGATTTCATGAAATGCATAAGACATCACCCGTTGAAAAGTGGCTCCGGCATTCTTAAGCCCAAAAGGTAATTTGCAATAAGCAAATGTCCCCCATGGACAAATGAATGCCGTTTTTGGTTGATCGGCAGGTAGAATATTGATTTGATTATAGCCCGAAAAACCATCCATAAAGGAAAACATTTCACTTCCGGCACAATCATCAATTATTTGATCGATATAGGGCGTAGGATAGTTGTCTTTTGGACAAAATCGATTGATATCCCTATAGTCGATACAGATTCTTATTGTTCCTTGTTTCTTGTTAACCAGAACAATATTCGATACCCAATCCGTTAACGGGATCGGATAAATGAAACCTGCTTTCAACAGCTTTTCGACTTCTGCTTTAATGGCAGCTGCTTTTCGAGGGTGAATCTGACGCAACCGTTGCCGAACGGGTTTAGCGTCCGGGTAGGTCTTGATTTCATGGACAACAATAGCGGGATCGATTCCTGGCATTTCCTCGTAGGACCAGGCAAACACGTCGCGGAATTCTTGGAATAGGGCCTTGTAACTTTGAATTTCCTCATCTGTACACGAGGCACCTATATGAATGTTCTCCACAATTCCGAGCTTCACTGAAATGTCAATGGGAATAGTACGAGAAATATTCCCTAGATTCAACTCTGAATCAGGATGTTTCGTTGGATTTTGAGCTTCTTTGACATATTCAGCGGTAAAGATTAATGAAAAATCATTTTCAAAGACATCGCCCTCAGGTAAAAACGAAGATCTATGATGAAGATCTTCCCATGGTAGATCATCTACACTTAGGATTTCGCGAAGTTGCTCGTCAGATGACACGACTTCGGGAAATGCTATCCGTTCCGAGGTTGGTGTGAAAAGTGATTCCTCACTGACCACATTCATTTGGTCGATTTGGGTTGACAGTGAGTCGGTAAAAGACACGACGACTTCATAAGCAATCTCATATGGACTCAAAGGCATAGCATCACCGAATGAGTCTATCTTAGATTCAGATGGGACAATCCAAGGATCGTCGTAAATAATGGTGTCTGATGTAATCATATGAATTGATGCAAACGAAGGGTCTGCATTGATTGAAGGAAAAGGAAAAGTTCCCAGTAAACCGGAATCTTTAACTAAACCTACGCCAATGTCCCTATAAGGGATTGTTGTTTTACCGACATGCTGGATACTCTCTGAAGAGGCTGGGTCGGATGAAAAGTATGTCAGCTGATCAATTGTCACGATCTTGCCGTTATGTGGAAACTTGATTACTCTGAAGACCGATGACACGACCGCTGTCATAGCATATGACCAACTTCGACCCAAAAGAAGGTTGTAGTCTAGAGGGGCATCAACCACCTCCACATCCAGATTAATGGTTTTACCTTCTACCCCTATAGGCAATTCCTGTAGAATACCAAACGGACGGAACCCACGGCCATCAAATGCCTTAAGGATGGTCGGGGATTGGTTCAGTGAAGGAGAACCAAGCGATCTCCAACACTGAATCGACATAATACACGTAGAAGCTCCTTCATCAATTACAGTCCGATGAATAGGCCTGTTTTTTACTATCACTGGAATCTGGAAAGCCATCTGATGAGGGAGACGCGGTGTACTATTTTCTAGATCGAAGATTATCAGGTTCGGGTCCTGAATATCAACAGCTCCTATAGCCGACAAAAGTAATTTTCGTTGTGCTGGGCATGATTGCAGCACTTCTAAAGCCGACATTGCTGAGGGTGAAACAGCTAAGTCCTCAACAATGTTGTAATTCTGGGCTGCTCTCGCATGTGGATTGAAAGCAGACCTCCGAAGTACACCCTTGGCGGGCGGTTTAATTACTAAGTCCGGGTTAGGTTTTTCGATCTGTAGAGGATCTGAACCAGGAGCTGAGGTTGATGGATTAGAATGAGAAGATTCTGCTTCTTTACCATCAACAAGATTCTTACTACCATAATCTTGCGACCGAGTCGCAATCCTCACATGAGACATCATCAAAATGGGTTCTTCACTGGCAGTCGAGGAAGAACCTATCATCTTACTCTCCTGCTTTGGAAAAGGATCTTTCAACACAGCAGGAGTGGAAGAACCTTTGACTATTTTCGCAACCTCGCCCGATGCGGGCAATCTCTTGTGAAATGTGTTAGTGTCAGTCTTTCCAGCCTTCCTCCAGTGATCAAATGTGCTCTTACAAAGTGATTTTGAAGTGTCAAGGTCAAATTTTGTCATTTCAGTGAGTCTTCAAGCAAAATTTGGTCACTAGGCATTAGGTCTAGGGTTTGCCTAAATGTCAGTCCATGTCATCATTCAGCTGAGCCTATCATCATTCAGAGGGTTGTCATTATCATGTCAGTGTCTAATGAGTCATTTCACACCTTTTTCATGCTTCAGTTGCACCTAGGCAAGGTCATTTCCCTCTCCTAGGGTTTTGAAGGCAATTTCACTTGGATGGTCAAATCACCGGCAAAACTTGTTTCCTGATGTTCATACACCTTTCCCTATCCTTAAAGTACCTTATCAAACACTTCCCATCCCTTAGATCCGCCAAATTCCTCATTTTTGCACAAACCCTAGTTTCTAGCTACAACATGGCAATTTTCTAGGTTTGGCCTGTGTTTTGTCCTTTTCGACCCCTTCCCCTCACTCAATCTCTGAGATTCCACTTTCCCCTGCTTCCTAACATCCCTCCCCACTCCCAAAAATTTCCCCAAGAATTTAGAAGCCCCCTATCCCCTTCATCTCGCTCCATTTCGACAAAATTCCTTGCTTCACACATCGGGACAAGTCGCACTCAAATGATGTTCCAGAGAAATCAAAGATGAATTTTGCAAAAATGAGAGAGGTTTTTGTCCACAACATGCCAAGGAAGAAAAGCCTCTTTCACTTTTTACACAGGTGTCATGGTTTGAGAGAAATGTCAAAAATACCGGCGAGAACGAAGGTGCTCCAAGGACGGTTGGCCAAAGCACAAAAACGAAGGAAAACGCCCGATCCACTCCAAATTTTGGCCAAAGCCTATTTGACTGAGCATGGTACTTGATTGGGAGCTCCCAGCCCAAATTTCAAGAAATTTGGAGAAAATTTTGTCATTTGTGAATTTTTTGTGCAATTTACAGGTTTTTCCCGTGGAATGGTCTCACCCCGGGTGAGACCATTTTGGAGGACTGCTCGGAATTTTGAAAACTTGGCATTTTTGGAAAGGGCATGCAAAGAGAAAAATTACCAATACTTGGGAGAAGCCTGATTTTGAGATTTGAGCCTCCAAAAGCTCAAAATACATAAAAAAAAATGACTTTCTGCCCACTTTTTGAGTTGCAGAAAGTGACCTTGGGAGAAATGGTTTTTGAAGGGGCAAAACAACTCCAAATTCAGAAATTCCACTTGGGATGGAAAGTAAACAGACCAAGCTTTCCAATGAGCCATCTTGCACCTGATGTGGACCAGTGGAACCCACTCAAAAACAGCTGTGAAGGGGCGCGACCAGAACTTCCAGGGGCGCGACCAGAACTTCCAGATTTGCCAGAATTCACATTTTTGGTCAAAAAACACTGTTTTGACTATGGTTGACTATTTTTACTTGTAGATGATGGATAAATGTAATATTTTCATGGCACTTTGGTAGATTTTATCTTTCTTTACCCTTCTAGAAGCTTCCATGATGTAAAAAGTGAAAAATTAATGCATGGATGAGTTAGCTAAGTAATAGAGGCAAGTTGTTGGGCTGCCTATTTTCTAGTTCTTAGTTTAGAATTAGTTCAAACTGCTCCTAGGAAGCTGAGCTCGACCCCTAGAGGTGGGGAAAGGAGTTAGATGGTCTAGATGGTCTATATTATGCTCTCTCCTTCTCATTTTCATGGTTGGACTCTTGTGTAAGGAAGCTTTATTGTATATTGTGCATCTATTTCTGCAATTGAAGGCAAGGAAAGCCAGGGTTTTACAGACATCTTTGAGGATTCTTGTGGATCTGATTGTTGATGGTGTGTTCTCTACATGTTCTTGTAAGTTTGTTTATGTGTTTCACATCTCTCTTATGCTTCTAAATTGGACAGATGAAGTGGTAAAGTTTGAACTCATGTTTTGACATGCTCAGCTTTTTAGTTTGTTCAATTTTAATGTTTTCTACTGTCTAGAGAGGATTCGAATTGTGTGTTTGCCCTCTTTAGCTTCTCCTCTATCATCTCTGATCATCCATCTCAGATTAAAGCATCAGCACTCATTCCTACCTTGCCCCTTAGATCCCCCTGTGAAAACTGTGCTCAATCCCCGCACCTTGAATTGCACTTCCACCAATTGCCACCAAAAACCCAAAAAAATCATTAAATCAACCCCCCTCTATCAATTTACTAGCCTAATATCTTTGATCCTAATTGGTCAGCCTAATTATATTATAAGATCTATCAAATCTGACCCGAGAGAGCCTTCTCATACCTCGTAGGGCTAGCTACGAGGTGAAATGGTTTGATGTAGCCTTGAGAGTTTGTCTATCTCAGCCTAGGTGAATTCCAAGCGCTAACAAAATGATCTTCTTCACAAATAAGACAAGGATATCGAGGTTTGCGCTTTTCGTCATTGGTTTCCGACTTTTCTGTTTTCTCCTTCGGAGCCTTGTCAGCTTTAGCCTTCTTCTTTCCTTTCTTCTTTCTACCGTTTTTTGATTTGGCCGTAGATGACTCTACAACATGAATATCGGCGGAAAGTTCAGGAGAAGACTCTCCCGTCGGGGAATCAGGCAAGGTGATTATAGGAGTAGTAGAATTCTTGGAAGACTTCTTCTTTCTCTTTATGTTCACCGTACCAATCATACCATCAGCAACATGAGATCCCGAAGGAGCAGCAGCGATTTGATTTGATTTTGGAAGATCTGGGATCTTCTCGTGTAACGTACCCGACTGAGTATAAACTAAGTCAAGATACTGGGCTTGAGCAATGACTTGCTCCTCAGTAACTACTCCGACCTTAGCTACATCTTCAGTAATCTTCGATAACAATGATTTGACAAACCATTCAGCTAAGATTTGGTCCGGGATAAAAACTTTCACTAACCTTCTTCGACGTCTCCACTCATGAATGTGATCAGAAATATACGTGGACGTCGATTGTTTTAGTGAAGTTAATAACTCCGTGCCATTATCGTATCTGACCGGCAACTGAAAGTGAGTTAAGAACGAGGTAGCTAACTGGCTGAAATTGTAAAAAGAGGCCCGTGGTAACTCAATGTACCACTTGGCCGCGAGACCAATGAGTGTACGCTGGAAAAGACGTAAGCGGATCGAATCATCCGAGATAGAATTTGAAGCACACCAGAGGTGGTAAGTCATCACGTGATTTGATGGATCCTCTCCAGACTTACCTTCGAACTTGGGTATATCACTGGGCAACTTATTTGGCATTGGCGGCCAGAACGAAAGATAATTTATTGGATTGTTCGTTAGGCGCGTCAAGTTGGGTAAATCCAAAGTTGCAATAAACGGCAATTGCCAGTTAGGATCTCTAAAACTCTGGGTCACAAGACCAGCTCCAGGAGGAGGATATCCAGGATAACTTGGAACAGGAATCGCATTCGGGATATTATATCCTCCTGGAAAACCAGGATTAACCGGACCGTACTGGGGTTGCTGAGGTTGTTGATAAGTATAGCCAGGATACGGTTGATACTGGTAAACCGGTTGTCGGACAGCAGGCCCATATTGGTACTGTCCCTGGTGCTGTTGATACGTATATTGTGGTTGACTTGTTACAACAGTACTTAAACCAGGTTGCCCTACAGGCATCTGGACCGTGGTTTGAATCGTGGATCCAGACAACGGTACAGATGTCTGAGGGGTGGTTGCAAAGACAGTAGAAACCGGAGCTGTCGATACTCCAGAAGTAAGTGGGGTAGATGTTGCGGTAGTTGCAGCAGCCGGCTGAGATGGAGTACTAGGTGCGATTGGCGGCTGAGTAACTACCGAAGTTACAGAAGATTGAACACTTGACTGGACAGGTTGCGGTTGCTGGGGTGGACCAGAAACTACAGGTTGTCCAGTTTGAGGTAACGACTGTATACTTGGCTGCAACACCTGTTGACCTTGTGAAGGATTCCACACTATCATTCCGGGGTATTGACCCGTAACAGGTTGAGGATACTGAGATCCATAACCGGATTGAGGATAGGATTGATAATTGAAAGGTGCAGTTCCCATACCTTGAACATATGACTGACCTTGAGGTGGTTGATAACCTTGACCCGAGTATTGACCTTGGGGTTGATAACCTTGAGGTAAATACGGATACTGGGGTTGACCTTGACCCTGAGGTTGATACCCTTGGGGTTGATACCCTTGGGGTTGATACCCTTGGGGTAAATATTGATACTGAGGTTGACCTTGGGGTACATATTGAGGCTGGGGTTGGCCTTGAGGCATGTATTGCACCATAGGCACATACTGACCTTGAGGTTGCCCCCTAGACACAATTTGTGTACCTTGAGGTTGCCCCCCAGGCATTAACTGAGGCTGCCCCCCAGGCGGAAATTGACCACCTTGAGGTTGAGAACTGGGAACTGAACCTGACATCATGTAAATGTCTCCTACACCCAATGGTATATTACCATTGTTTCCAGCTAATAACCCATGATCAATGGGTTGAGGAGATGCTCCCGCAAAGGTACCAGAAAGTGATTGATACCCAGTAGGAACAGAAGGACCACCATACAAGAAAGTTTCAGGAGATGGAGTAGACACGGACGACGAACTAGACATATTTACAGGAGTATAAATACCTCCGGGTGGATAAGGAGTACGAGGTGGAGAAAAACTTATCCCTGAGTTGTCAAGATAATTAGTTAACGAAAGATACCAAGTAGTACTCCTAGGTGGACTGTAAAAGATAGATTCACGCTCTCTTAAGTCAAGAGTAGGTTGATCTTCAAGAACAGGGCCTACTTCTTCTTCTGGAGTAAGTTCTTCAATAGCTATCAAACCAGAAGGAAGATTCTCGGTTATGACTCTTTCAATCCTAGGTGAATCAGGAACACTAGAAGTTGGAGTAACAGGTTCGGATATTTCAGGTTCTTCGCCTATATCACTGGTAGACGAAAAACTATCAACAAGCTCAGAAACTGCAACAGCTTCAGGATTGTAACCTGTCTCTAAACCTTGGTAATCTGGATGGACTACCAACGAAGACTCTCCTTCTTCAGGTGAAGCTACTCTACTGCCACTAGGAGGAGTTACAAGGACCTTCAAACCTTCTAGATTACTGGGGTCGTCTCGAGGAGTTTCACCCCGAAGTCTACGGGATCTTCTCAACAATTCGGCCATAGAAACAACTTCAGGAGACTGGCCCCGAAGTCTATGGGACTGTCTCGGTAATTCCGCCACAGCTAAAAACTTTTAACTACTACACACGAAAACAAAGTAAAATCTCAAATCAAAACCACCTAAAGTCTCTAAAGAACCAAACAAATTTGAATCACACGCCTAAAGAATCTAGGGCGTCAAACCAAGCACAAACAGTAGCCTTCCAGACCGAAAACGCTAGTTGGAGATGAAACCCAACATCGCCGGATTCAGTACAGAAGTGGCGGGTGGAACAGTTACCCCGACAACCTACTTAATGAATAGACCGGCACAAGTTCCTCCACTTTAACCGTCTCGAGTGAAGTGAATCCCCTGGAAAATCCAAGTGAGTCTAGCCGACGTCTGCTCCAGGTACAGTGGGATCTTCCCTCCACCGTCACCTCGGTAGAATCCTAAAGATAATGGTCACTAAGGTTACCAACCGCAACAAATGCACCTGGGGGAACAGTCTACACTCCGACAGCACGCAAGGGCATAGTATCAAGCTCAATCCCCTTGCCGGTTCCTTGACAATAATCCAAGGTTTACCGACAAGTGACCCCTGGCTCCTCGACAATGGTTAATCCGAGGTTTACCGTTTGTAATACGTGCATGTCTGGCGTCGTTCCCAACGAGGGAGGATTGATCCCCTCACTGGTTCGGACACGAGCTCGTGCTTCTCCTTTAAGAGGAGCTTTCCCAGAGTACAAATGAGACAATTGGATTTATTCTATCACAAGATAAGCTACTTGTTTGGTTTTGTTGTCTTGGAGAGTTATCTCCTACTCCAAGACACTAGCCTGATCTAAATTGGTGTTTCAGAGCCCTAGTAAATAAAAGTTACTACGTTGATTTTACTTTAAGCGTTAATTTTATGGTTTCCTTAAGACGAAAGGTAGCGGAAATGAAACCAATGGTGTGTAGACTCGACTCAACCACTATAAAGATGCACTTAGGATGATTTACACTATCTTTCTCTTTCGATGAAACTCCTAACTAAGAGAGTTGGAAGATGCAAATTTTATAGAAAACAACTTTCTTAGTAAAGACAATCAAAGAAACAATTCTCTTTATCTTTCAAAGCATACAAACATGACCACTCATTACGTGCATGAAAAAACTCTTTTTCTTTCAAAACCCCTCAAAGCTACTTGAAACAAAACTTTTCAAAGGAGATGTTCTTGTATTTTCTCTTATTTAATAAAGCATATAAATCTATTTTAATGAAAATTAATCTCAAAAGCTATAAAATTTATGAAACATTGACTCACAAGTAAATCAAAAGGAAATTTACTCTAAAGCAAACCTAACGAGGCAAAAGCCTACAAGGATGATTCTAGGTTGTTTTACTTGACCACAATCAAGTCAAGGACCAGCTAATGCAGAATCAAAAGACCAGTCAAAACAAAACTCAAATCTTTTTGTTCTTTTTGTAAAATGGAATTCAATACTTAATCAACAAGCACTTCGAAATTTGCCAAAGAGACCACTCAAAGGTAAGTTGCTCTCACAGGTAGACTTTATGACAGGTCCGACTTCTAAGAAGGCTGACAAAACCAGAGAGATCTAAGGCTTGACAACTTCTACCGCCAAAGTCACTACAGGACCTACTCAAAAATCAAACCCTAGGGCTTAAACTTCTATGAAATCCACTAAAACACTCAATGCTATCGAAACAAGTTCAGGTGAAGATCTTTGACAAGAGACTAATGGATCTGGGCAGTAAAATCTAAGAAAAAGAAAAATCTAAGAGGAAAAATGCAAAAAATGGAAATTTCTTAATTTTTAGCAGGGTACGCAGGCAACCTGTTAAGCCAGGTGCGGGCCCGCTCTGTGCACACAGAAACAGTGCGTACAAGTACGCACTGTGCAATACTCAGAGGGTGCGTACTACTGAAAAAGCCAAGAAAAACTAAATTCAATCTAACCCTAAGCTAACCCACCCAAATACAAAGTCACAGAGCCAAAAACCAGAAAATAAATGACTTTTCTCAGATCAAAGTTGCATACAAAGGAAAAAACTTTCTCATCAATGGATTCCCCAGCGGAGTCGCCATTTTGTCAGGCGGAAAGAGTCGATAGTGCGGACACAAATCAACCTCCCTAGGAGCCTAAGACTCTCTAGTGACAAACAAGACAAACAAGAGCAATCCTTCTCTAAACATGCATTTATTATACGAGAAATCAAGTGTTTAGATCCTACCTGTAGTCCAACGCTGTTGTAGTAGTCCAGCCTCGCCGATCCGGATGAGCTCCTCCTTCACTTCGAAACCTGCATCCACTAACAATCAAACGATTAAATAGCACTTGATAATCTCACAAGATAAAACATATTTAACATATAGACCAAGGAGTATATGAAACAACTCATAAAAAACAAGTTATTGAGAAGAATGGACTCATTTGCATTAATAGGAAACAAAAGGAACAATTACAACCTGAGCCTTGGTGTTGTGCAAGTCCCTCCCAGGGTCCATCAAGAGTTCTCCTTTACTTTGACAAAGCTCACCCACTTCCAAATAGAACAAGCAAAGATGACAATCTCTCCTCACAAGCTTCTAAATGGGAGTCCTAATTCCTGCAGCATCTACCCTTAGAAATGTTTAGCTTTCAACCTCCCCTCCTTCTGGCCCAATGCCTGTATTTATAGTGGTCTAGAGGAAGTTATTCAGGTCCACCATCAATGGGATAATCCCCTCTTTGTATGGGATAGCTCCCTCATTGATGGGATAAGTTCCTCTTTGGTAGGGGTACATCAACCATCTGGAGGCGCTCAATACACGTCGAACAACCTTCTAGAATGCTCTAGAAATGACCACAAGTAACTTTTTAAAGATGAAACTTGCGCATTTTTACCTTTACAGGGGTACGCACCTGCCCCTTTACATACAAAGCGTACAAGTATGCAGCTTTTGTGAACATTGGGTGCGTACCCACAGGCAAGGTTGAGAGAACCTGCGTACCCAGAGATAAATACATTTATAAAGACTTTCTCTCTCTTTTGGAGTTTGACATGGAGAGCAGAGGCTTAAGACTTTCCTAGGAGGATAACATGACTGTTGATAGAGCCATACTAACTGTACATAGCCATGGTGACATTTTTTAGTGTAACAGTGGTTCAAACATTGCTCTACAGGGATATGTTGATGCAGATGTGGCAGGTGACAGAGATAACAAGAGGAGCACTACAGGATATGTATTTACTTTAGGTGGAACAATTGTCAGTTGGGGTTCAAAAATCCAAAGTGTTGTTGCACTTTCAACAACAGAAGCAGAGTATGTTGCTGCTACTGAGGCTAGTAAAGAAATGATTTGGTTACAAAGGTTTCTGGATGAATTGGGTAAGAAGCAGGAGTTGGGTAGGTTATACAGTGACAACCAGAGTGCCATACATCTTGCAAAGAACTTTGCATTTCATTCCAAGACTAAACATATATAGCTCAAGTACCATTTCATACGGTCAGCATTGGAAGATGGATAGTTGAAGCTGGAAAAGATACACACTAGCCATAATCCTGCAGGTATGCTAACAAAAGTTGTAACCAGGGAGAAACTGAGAATCTGCTCAGTTTCAATTGGTCTTCAAGTATGATGAAGAAGATGAGAAACATCCAGGTCCAAAGTGGAGTCATTGTCTAGCAAATGAAGCAGCGGTGGAGTTGCTATAATCAGTCTCCAAGTGGGAGATTGTTGGGTGTGGAGCTTGATTATCTTCTGTATTCAAAGGTTTCAGCCGGATGTATACCCCAGGAAGACTGTACACCCCTCCACGTGGGGGGGTGCGGGGGGGACTTGTCCCCCCCGTGGGGGTCTGGGGGCCAGCGGTCCCCTGGCGAGGGTTCGGGGGCAGTGCCCCCGAAGCTAAAAATAGATGTAAAATTGCCTTGTAAAAGTCTAGTAATTTCTAGTCAATCTGGGCCATTCATTAGGCAGATGATCTAACGGTATAAGTTATGTTTAATTTAGGGTTATTTGCCCTAGAAGGTAACCCCTCACTATATATGAGGGAATTTTATTGCGTCTATGTAGATCTGTATTATGAGTGAGGAAGAGAGAGGAGATTGAGAGTGAAGAGGGAGTTACAATGCATCTGCTGTAGGTTGTATCTCTTCAAGTTGTTGGATAATATAATAAAAGAAGGACTGGCTGTTTCTCCGTGGATGTAGCCCAAACTAGGTGAACCATGTATATTTGTGTCTCTCTTGTTTTATGCATTTTCTATAGTATTTTATGTGTTCCATTGCTTCGCAATATATAATTTTCTAACGCACCTTTGGCAACTCGCTAATGGATAACGTTATGAGTGCTGCCACTATTGATCAATACTACTACAGGGTGATGTTTAATAAAGCCTCTGATTTTGAGAGTTTGGGGCACAAAAATGCCTGCCAAAGCATGTAGTGAGAGAACTCATTCCTTCGGAGTAGCTGTTAGCTCATTGTCCTACTGGGTTTCCTCAACTTCGTCCTCTGGCCCCCCCAAGGGGTGGGGCTTCCTCAGATGAGAAGTGATTAGTAACATCAATTTGAAAGAATTTTGGTTCCTTGAATTTATTACCTGGGGAGTATTTATCATCACAGTAGTAGCACAATCCTTGTTTTCTTCTTTCAACCATTTCTGCAAGAGACACCTTTTGAACCTTAAGTGTTTGGGTAGGGCCCTGAGACTGGGTGGAGCATCCCATGGCTATGAAATTTATACGAGGAGACTGGGTAGCTAAAGCAGGTTCCACTTCGACAACCTTTATGCAAGCGTGTATCCATGTCGGTGGGTGGTGCATCTGAACATGTGCTTGGATGGCTTCTTTGAGACCACTTATAAAACATTCCACTTAAAATTCATCTCCTAGACCTTTTGTTCGGATGACCAATGTATCAAAGGCTGCAATGTAGTATTTTATTGTGCCTGTCTGTCAGAGCTTACTAAGATGACCCAAAAAATTAGATTCTCTGTCAAAGCAGTCACAAAAGGATTTTGAGAACACCTGCCAAGTTATGTTCCCAGGATAGAATTTCCGATGCCACTGCCACCATTGCCATCTCTCTTGGTCCAAGTAAAGGGATCCAACATATAGTTTAGCTAGATCATCGCAAATATCATTCAGAATGAAATATTGTTCCATTTGTGCTACCCATACTGCCAGATTAGAGCCATCAAATTTATACATGTACAGTTTGGGTGGCCGAGGGTGGGAATGTTGGTGATTTCCATGGAAGTGAATATGATGGCTAGATTCTCCTTCAAGGTGTTCATCAATACTATGTCCCTCTTGATGCAACCCCGACGTCCTCTTAGTGGCGTTGTCAATGAATTGTGTAATTTTCTGCAGTTCTTCATGGAAAGAATCCAACCTTTGTTCAAGGCGCTCGATCTTCTCATTGGCCATGACTTGAGCTCTAGTTTCTACCATACACAGATCTTGGTCACTTGACATCACCTCGAAAAAATTTGGGACTGCCAGAAAATTGAAGCTGACAAGTGAATGGTACCATTGCGATCAGCTCGTCATCCTGAATCTTATGGGCTAAGTCTCTTGTAAGCATCCCAGAAGGCCTCAGATTTATTTATTTTTTAATTTATTTTTATTATTATTTTTACTCCAAATAGAGTTTTTCTCCTCGATGATCAATACTGCAGTGGCCAAATTCTAGAAAACTTGATCCTACCCAATGTACTACGAAAATCGTGCCTAGACTATAGGAGCCACAAGCCTCACTATGCAGAGGGTCAAATCTACGTACGAAACCCCAATGGATGAATGTGAGTTGGACTGCGGCAGCGACAGAACCCCAACTGCTAGATCTGAATGGTACTGTGGCGGTAGAACCTCAACGGGTGGATCTGATTATTGCGGTGGTGACAGAACCCCAATTGCTAGATCTGATTCGTTCTGCAATGATAGAACACCAACTGGTGGATCTGATCTGGAAAATAAGATAATGAGAAATCTTCAGAGAGTCGAAGGAACTATGGTCTCAAAGGAGTGTTAGGTGCTACAAATCACAATAGACATAAGGGTCCAACAATAGTACTCGACCCAATCTTTCAGGGCACTAACTAAGGAGGATCAATCGTACCCTTAGCGGTACTACTCGACTACCCTATCGAACACGCGAGTAATCTCCCCGAGTGTTGTTCTCAGTGTACTGTAGCAGCAAGATGACCGATGGCTTATCTAAGGCGAGGTTTGAGGTGAGCCTATGGGGATTTCAATATACCAAGAGGGTACGTGGAAGGCAGTTCATGCACGATTCTTTCTAATGCACTACTAATCGAAGGGGTACCCACAGGAGTTACAAGGGAGTCCAACAAGTGTGACCACCTCTTGTATTTCCCGCGTGCATGCCTCCCCAAATCTGTAGGTTTACGCGCTCAATAACAGATCCCATGGTTTAAAGACGCCGGAACACATCTCTAGCCTATTTTTTTTTTTTTGCCAAAAATGGAGGTACCATCGACCCTAGAAAGTGCTTTGATACCACTTGTTATGCTCTTGACCTGCGAAAAATTCCAGAATGCCAAATATGCGAAGAAATACGACCCAGAACATAGAATAAAATGAGAAAAACAACCAGTATTTTATTATTTAGAGATAAAAGTAATGTTCACTTGCCTCTTCGAGGGGGAAACCTCTAGCAGAGCAGAGCTCGATTACAAAATAAGACTTGATGATATTTCCCTTCTAACTATGACTATTTATAGCTAAACGACATTCAACAACCTAATGACTAGTGGTCCTTTGCATAACCTGGGTTAACCACTTTATTTATTAATTATGGCCTGTTGCAACTAACTGTGGTCCCTTTCTTAAAATCGTGTCAACCACATACAATTATTAATATGGGCTTTATTGAATCTTGAACTAACTATAACTATGACTCGACCTTATTATATAAATAAAGGGGTTAGGGTTGGACCTTAATAGATGATGTGATGGATGGTGTATGATATCCATAAAGTACCATAAATGACATCATTTTTGTTGTAGTATGGAAGGAAGTGTTATACCACCATTTAGCCAGAGGTAACCACTTGACCCACTGTGTTTGTTTATAAGATATAAAGCAACAAAGATATCCTTCCAAACATTTGTTCACTATATCTATTTTCCCGTCAGATTGAGGATGATAAGATGAGCTATGAGCTAATTAAGTACCAAGACACTAAAATAATTCCGTTCAAAAATTTCTAGTGAAAATGGGATCTCTATCACTTACAATAATCTTTGGGTTTCCATGTAGCCGCTTTAATTGTTTCCATAAATGAAATAGAAATTGTACTAGCCTTAAAAGGATGAGATAATGCACAAAAGTGTGCATACTTGGTAAGTCTATCAACTACCACCATGATGAAACCCTTTCCTTTAGACTTAGGTAAACCTATGATAAAATCCATTGAGACCTCCTCCCAAAGCTGACTTGGAATGGATAAAGGTTGTAACGAAACAAGGATCTTGATTGTCTCTACTTTATTTTGTTGGAAAACCAAACATTATACCACAAACATGTGAATATCAGATTTAAGGCCATCCCAAAAAAATTCCTTCTTGACCCTGTGGTAAGTTTTTAAAAATCCTGAGTTCCCTCCTAAGGGGGAGGTTTGCAATTCCAAAAGAATATTTTGTTTGAGTTGGGAATTCTTACAAAGATATAAGTAATCTTTGTACCATAATGAATTATTTTTCTAGATAAATGTATCTGATATACTAGGATGTTTTCCCAAATTTTTACTAAATGTCCACGTCTCTTTGTCATTCTTCCATTCATCCCTTTCTTCAGTTATCCAATCAGGTTGGATAATAGAAATGGCACAACGAAATGCTTCCAAATCCTCATGCTTTCTTAAGAGTGCATTTGCAATAAAAAAATTCTTTCCTTTTTTGTAGATGATTTCAAAGTTGTAGCCCAACATTTTGTGACTCATTTTTGTCACTCTTATGACAAAAATATTTGTTCTAAAAAGTATTTAAGACTATCGTGATCTATTTTTACCTTGAAGTGTCTTCCCATTAGGTAAGGTCACCATTTCTTTAGTGGATATAGTATTGCCATTATTTCCTTCTCATAAATAGGTTTGTGTAAATACTTTCCTTTGATTGGATAACTTTCAAAAGAAATGGGTCTTCCTTCTTGCATTATAAAAGCACAAAGTCCATTTCATGAGGCATCACATTCCACAATAAAGGTTTTTGTGAAGTCTGGTATAGATAAGACCAGTGCTTGGAACATTGCCTCTTTAAGATGTTCAAAAACCTTAGTTGCTTCCGGAGTCCAAGAAAATGCATATTTATTCAGTAATGTTGTTAGAGGCAATTCTATTCTCCCATAATTCTTAACAAACTTATGATAATACCTTGTCAGCTTGAGAAATCCTTTAAGATGCTTTAGAGTTGTGGGGATTTTCCATTCCTTAATGGATTTAAGTTTGTTATGGTCTACCTTAACCCCCTCATGAGATACAATATGACCCAAATATTCCACCTCATGTATTCCAAAGAAACATTTGGAGGTTTTTGCATCTAATTATTTCTCCTCCAATAGTTTGAGCACCCTGTCAACATGTTGAACACGATCCTTCCAAGACTTGTTGTAGATTAGTATATCATCAAAAAGTACTCACACAAATTTTCTAAGGAAGGGTTTGAAAATGGAATTCATCAAACCTTGAAATGTGGAAGGTGCATTAGTAAGGTCAAAAGGCATAACCAAAAATTCATAATGACCTTCATGAGTTCTAAATGTTGTTTTTAGAATGTCTTTAGTCTTCATTCTAATTTGATGATATCCTAAACGAAGATCCAGCTTGGTGAAGTAAATTGCTCGATGTAATTCATCCAACAATTCATCAATGACAATAATGGGAAATTTATCTTTAATAGTGAGCTTGTTGAGCTCCCTATAATCTGGACACATACGCCATGATCCATCCTTATTATGCACCAACACTACTGGAGCAGAGAAATAACTTTGACTTGGTTGAATTATACTGAACTGTAGCAACTATACATTTAATTTCACTCTTTTGGGCATAGGGGTATCTGTAAGGCCTTATGTTTTGAGGAACACTTCCTGGAATTAAGTGAATAACATGATCATAATCAGAAATTGGTGGGAGGCCTTTGGGAGTCTCAAACACCTTGGAATGATTGTCCAAGGCTTTAGGATATCTAGAGAAATAGATGATATCGATGTTTGAACCTCTAGTGAGATTAACTTTGAAATTATGCCCCATTGTTCTTTCTTAAAAATATTTGTCATGTTGTTAGAGCTGATTATCTTCCCTGGTTTCACTGCGATACCCCTTAATTCAATTTCCTTTCCTTCCAAAAAAAATCAAGAAACATTCTTGAAAATTAAAAGTTATCGTCCCCAAATATTGTGACCATTGGAATCCTAATACAATATCAGCACCACCCATTGGAATGGAAAGCATTGGACTATTCAATACATATTATCCCATGGTTAGATTGGTATTATGACACCTTTTAGAGAAATTTAGAGTTCCTCCATTTGCAACTATCACTTGAAACTCTGGTGTCAGATATAGAAAGCAATTCAATTCCTTAGCTATCTTACAATGAATAAAATTATGGGTACTACCCAAATCAATAAGAATTGTTACCTTTTTCTTCTTGATATATCCTTTTATCTTAAGATTTTAAGGAGTGGTAATTCCCACCAATGCATTACAAGATATCGTTAGACTCATTTCTTCTTTTTCTAGGGTTGGTTCTTGGTGTATATCATCTTCTTTTGATGCTTCTTGTTCCTTTTCTTCCTCCTCTTCACAATCTATGTACAATGATTTCTTCTCAATACACTTATGACCTTTAGTGTATTTTCTATCACAACTATAACAAAGGCCTTTTGCTCTTTTATCCTCTAATTGTTGGTGTCCACCTTGTAGGTTGTGGAAGGCTAGTAGCAACAACATTTCCATCTTTATAGTTGTGAGTGCTAGACTTACTTTTTGCCATAATTTTGATTTCAACTTTTATTACCACCTTAAATGCCTTCTCCAATGAATCAAGGTCCCAAAGGAGACCTTCGTGTTGGATGTTATCCTTTAAAGTCCCTACGAAGACCTTAATCCCTAATGACAACTTGATGATTGGTCAAACTTGGGCTTGATGATTGATTTAAGTTGGAATTAATATAATGGTTTTGGATTTTATAATTAAGCTCTTCAAATGTGATGTCTTTCATCATAAAACCAATCTCAAATAATGGATAAAGTTCGCTCCCTAAAAAATATTCTTGAAGATCAAGTTGGATATAAACAAAATTGAAACTTTTAGGCTTGATTAAGGTTGTGTCAATGGGCTCATGTGCTAGTAAGACCCCCCTTTAAGAGCCCCTATTTCTCATATATATAAAGACTCGAATCTCTCCAAAAGGGCATCAATTTCTCACAACAAATTGTGTGGTATGTGTTCATCAATTCACTAAAGAAGTCTGGTTTGGTGAAGAGAAAGGATCAAGGATAATTGGAAAAGTATTTCACTGATCTGAAACAAGAATCCAAGACCTCAGTTAAGGCTTATTTTTAGAGTTTTTGTCATGTCATTTGTTTGGAAAAATCTGAGTTGATCATCAACAATTTGTTCTAAGGTAGACCAAGTTTTTGTTTTATCCGACCTGAGGTTTCCTTAAATAATTTTGGGCTACTTGGAGCCCATTTTGGACCTATACATGAGATAGAGTTTGGAACTGTCTTAAATTTTTTTTACAAGTTCAAGACAAACCTATTTAAAGACGAATTTTGGATGATTAAATCGCTAGAAAAAGCACTAATCTGAGGCCTAGTTTTAATTATCTGAGGAAGACCTTCTGTGGCTGATCCAAAATTCTCTAAGGAAGAATTCAAGGCTCTCTGTAATAGGTACTATTATAAGAAATGTTTGAATCTGTGAGGCCTATTAGTCATAAGGCGAATTTAGTATGTTTGTATCTTCTTTTGCTAGTGAAGGAAGTCCTACTGAAGCAGATCCAAGGATCCCTTTATGTGACTTATTTCAAGCCTGTTTGAAGTAACTTTCAGCTTTGGTTAGGAAAGTCTTGAATGAACCTTCAAAGATAGTCTTGAGATCATTCCTTGTGCTTGTTTGAAGAATACTTTGTGGGAAATCAATTTACTGGTTAGGACAAGTCAGAGGCAACACTTTGAAGCAAATCTTGAAGTTATCTATGTAGGAGACCTTAATATCAGTTATGTAGAAGGTTGAAGTTCTTAATACTTATAGAAGTATTAAAGTGAAATCCTTGAAGAAACCCTTTGATGAAGTTTTCGAGAATATTTTTGAGAAAAATTTGAAGAACTTGTGAGGAAAATCAACGGCAAAGTAAGGGAACTTGTATTGATGATCTAAGGTATGCATTTTATTATTTAATTTTCTACAGATTGAGTTAATGCAACATGAAAGTTGGACATGACAAAGGGGCAATACTGAAGTTGTAAATAACTAGTGTTTGAATGTTGTTGTAATTGGGTAATTGTCCCTAGTATAGGAGCCCAAGAAGTTTTTGTTTATATTTTATTCTATAGGGTGGCAGGGTGGTGTTAGGGAAGGAAGTTGTAACTACCTTCAGGAGGTTATTGTCTCCTTCCAATGGGAGCTGGTAAATCTTGGGGATGTAGCCCTTGTAGTTGTAGCTTACCTCTAATATAAATAAATTGTTCATTTATATATCTTTTCTTCCTTTGATGTGACATTATTGGTAAATTCTCTTGATACTAAATTGTAAAGAAAAGTGAAATAATGATTCACCCCCCCGTCATTATTTCCAACAATTGGTATCAGAGTAGGTTACCCTCTAACAATATAATCACTGGAGGGAAGATCGTAAACAATCATGGACCTTATGGAAGGCATCTCTTGAAGGACAATTCCAATATTTGATGGAAATAATTATCCACTATGGAGCAGTTGCATGGAAACCTACTTGAAGGATATGGGAGAGGGTGTTTGGCTATCCATTGTAAAGGCTACAATGGTTCCTAAAAATTCTCCAATTGAACTTAACGAGAAGAAGTTGTTCAAATGCAATTCAAAATCTCTTCATGCCATCACAGGTGGATTGTTAAGAATTTTTAAGACCAAGGTAAAGATTTGAACCACAACCAAAGATGTTTAGGATAAAATTAAAAATATTTATGAAGGTGATGATTAGGTCAAGTAGATCAAACTTCAAAAGTATATAGATCAGTTTGAAAATATGAAAATGGATGAAAAAGAAGATATTGTGAATCAATTACTTAGATTAAGTTGTCAACTCCATAGAATAAAGTAAATATTCATAGATCGTATAAAAAGTACTAAGATCACTTCCCTTGATATATGATGCCAACGTATCTGCCATAGAAAAAACCAAGGACTTGACCAAGATGGAAATGGAAGAATTACATAGCACTCTTACATCATGCAGAATGAGAATAGATACAAAAGATGGAAAATCAAACAAAGAATCAACCTTTAAAGCCACAAAGAATAGAAGAAAAAAAAAATCAAACTATAAGACACACAAGGTGATGCATCAAATGTAGAAGAAGCAAATTTTATCAGGAAGCTCAAAAGAGGAATTGGAAAAAAAAAATGTAAGTTACCTTTTAAATGTGTCAATTGTGGAAGAATAGTTCATTATTCTAAGAGATGTCCTTTTAGGAAAAATAAAAGCTCCAATAATAAAAAAATTTATTCTAAAGAATATAGTAGTTCTTTAGATAAAAGTTACAGAGAAGAGGGTGATGCAAGAGAAGTTCTCTTCATAACCCAAGAAAATCAAGATAATGATAATGATGATGAAGAGGTTAATTATTCAGATGAAGAAGAATAAAATATGAGAATATATCCTTTTTGGGACCCAGAAAAGATTCAGAGACCGAACATGAAGATGAAGATCTTCAAGAAAAAATGAAGAATAATGAAAAGGAAAATGCTAGGCTCAGAAGAAAAAAATAGATAATTGAAAATCCTACTTGAAAAGAATGATAACTAAAATATCTACTTAAAGATACAACTTGAAGAAGAAAAAATAATTGAGGAAATAATGAAGATCCAAATGAAGAATAAATAAGAAGATTGTAAGAAGCTTGAAGACAAATTTGTTTCATTGAGATCTAAAGTTGATAAGATCAATAATAAGTTGAACATATCACTAGTACTAGATAACATTCTCAGCTATCAAATACCATCAAACGATAAAATTGATCTTGGCTATATATGTGCATCCTCAAGCAATGAAGACACGATCTCCAAGCCCCCAAAGGAATAAACCCAAAGAGAGTCTAGAAATGCTTCTACTTATTCTAATAAACAATGGATTGAACCTCCTATGAGGTAGAAGAACTTCAAAATATCATCCTACTCTCCCAAGTATGACAACATTTTTCTTAGCCATTGTTACTCTTGCAGAAATTTTGGACATAAAGAAATCCATTGTAAAATCAATAAAAGATATAATTATGTAAGAAATAGGAATGAATACGGATTTACAAGAAATGAACATAGGTCAAGGACTGTTCATGGATCTGTGAACAAAAACTAAAATCCATTTCAACGACTAATGAATATAAACATTGCATGCTACAGGGTAAATAATATTGGTCACACGACACAAGATTTGAAGCTTGAAAATGGTCCAACTGTTGAAAATAGCAACAAGAAATGCTAAAAATAGAAGTGCTAAAATCAGCACTTCTATAAATATCATTTCGGGATACATTCCAATTTTAATTAGTCCCTAAACTAAAATTGAGAATTAAAATTCGAATTTGATCTTAGCAGCTTTTTGTAAAATAATTAATTAATTCATCTTGAGTTAATTAGTTGTAGAAAATCAAACATGAAGTCTATGTGAAAACATGCAACACTTTCTCCATTGATTGAGGAAGTTATCCCTTGATTAAAGGAGATTAGGATGAGTTGTACTTTGAATTTTAATTAGTTAGCTCAGTTAAATGAGTTAAGTCCAGCTAGATTAGTTCAAATAGTTTGTTGAACTAATTGTGAATTCAGTTAGTTAATGCATGCATGCATGTAACTGCTGCACTTCAAATAACTGAATATTCTCTTATAAATAACTCATACATGTCAGTTCATATAGAGACCTAGTTGAGATCAGATGATGGGAAAATGTACTATTAGTTGCAGGAATATTCTGTGGAGGATATCTCTTGCATGCAGAAGGAATTCATTCCTTGGAGATTGCGAAGTTCCTTTTGGGTTTGATGAGTGTGTGATGAGGCCAATTCACATAGGTGGCAACATTGGATCCCAAGGAAAACTGCGCAAGGAAATAGGAGGCTTGGAGGGCTGAGAGAAGGCATATCTTGTGTCTATTCAGTCTGTGAGCTGAATTGTTCGATTTTACAGAGGGAAGGATAGCTTGTGAGTTGATGCTTTGTGTAATTTGAACATATTTCCACTTGTATAATAATACATAGAGCGAGGTTTTTAGCCGAGGCTTTCCCCAAAGTATTCTTCTGTGTTCATGTGTGATTGATTTCTCATTCTCAGTTATATATGTTCTATTTAATCTTGCTCAAATTTGATTAAGCTTCCGCAAGTTTGTTTATAGAAGTAGATCAAGTATTTTGCTTTAGTATATTGCATTATCAAGTGATCTACAGTGGGAATTTCTACATGGTATCAGAGCAAATGTGATCAAAGTGAAGAACAATATACAAAGAAGGGAGAAGTTTGAAGTTTGAAGTCACTGATTATAGAATTCAAATTCTTATCACATCTCAAATTACCTCAATGGCGTTCAACAGTTTAAGACTCGAGTATGCCCTTGATGGAAACTTGAATTATATAGCTTGGAAGGATCACATGGAAGCAGTATTAGAGGACAATGGTCTAAAGGACTTCATTGATCAAGAAGTCCCCAAGCTAGCAGCGACTAATGCTACAGAATTGGTAGAATGGAAGAAATGTGTGGCTAGAGCAAGGAGAATCCTCCTGGAGGGAGTTCGAGATCACATTGTCTTGAGCCTCCATGGGAAGGAGAAACCATTTTCAATGTGGAAAATGTTGAAAGATCTATATCAGAACAACAATGATTAGAGGAAGCTGGCGCTGAAAGAAAAGCTTCGGAAAATCAAGTGTGAAAAGGGCGACACAATCTCTACATATATAAACAAGCTCACCACCTGCAGGGATGAGCTTGGAAGTGTAGGGATCACAATAGCTGATGATGAAATGGTGAGTCTCACTCTCCTCGGTCTTCCTACGAGCTGGAATAGCTATCAAGAATCGGTTAATGGAAGAGAGAAACTGCTAGATTAGGAACAACTTTGGTCAGATTTGATGCAGGAGGAGATAAGGAGAAGCACCAGAGATGGATCTTCATAAAAGAAAGATGATGAAGAAAATTTAGCCATAGTGAGTAAGGAGAGGAAAGGGAAAGGGAAGGCATCCCAACTCGAATCCAGTTCTTCCCATGGTGGAAAGAAGTGTGACAAGTCGAAAGTGCGATGCTTTCATTGTCATGAGGTGGGCCATTATGCTTCGAATTGTCCACAGAAGAAATCCAAGAAGGGATCCTCGAAGAGATTAGATGGTGAGGACTGGCCTCATAGTTCGAGTTGGATTTCTCTCTCATTGCATGCATGGTTTAATCCATGGTGATGTTATCACTCAGGTTTTTCCCAAAAGTTGTAAGAAAGGGAATACGGCCGAGGTAACCACAGACCAATCTTTTAGATACAGATTCTAACCATTCTGCATCCAGAGAGGGCTCTCTCTTTATGATTTAGCTTTGTTTTGAAAGGTATTAGGCTAGTTATGAAGTTCAAGGGTTTTGTTTTGAGTTTGGGTGGTGAGATTCAATAAAACAGTGAGGTAAAACTAAAGAGTTCAGTCCATTGGGCATGATGGAGTCAAAAGAAACAGGCTTCCTGGATTTGGTTTCTAATAGAGGATGGCATCACGGAGCAAGGTGGTTAAACATGGAACAATTTAAAGGCTGGAATCAGATGGAATGGGCTCAAATGGATGAAGGGCAGTTAAGAATCCTTCAACATATTGACAGAGGGAAAATGGATGATTACTGTTAAAAAGCAGTTAAGGATTCCTTAGAAAATAATCAACATGAAAGAATTAGGGGAAACAGGAGCGATTAAGAATTCACTGTTTAAACTAATTCTGAAGAAAACACAGAGAATAATAAATACTGAAAATAGAGTGCAGTCAAGCAAATTATGAATTAATCTTTTGCTTTATCATTCAGATTTATGGAACACAGATGATATAACAGACAAGAAACTGTAAAACACAAGGTAGAAAGTACTCATTGATCCATGGGTTGATTAAAGAATTTTGTGACAAGTCCTCTGCATCAATTCCTCTTCCAGTAAACCAGACAACAGTTTGATTCCAACAGCGTTTTTATTCCAAAGTTCAATGTTACAGCAAAGTCTAGGAAATCTACACATACCCAACGTCCTCAAAACTCTGATGAAGAGGGTATTTATACAAAAAAATATGTACAACAAGTATCTCATAAAATCTCTAAGATAATATCTAAGTTTAACCTAAAATAATTTACAAGAGAAGATAGAAACGGCTCAGAAAAGATATTTGATGTTGCGCTGGATGTAGGCCCTTTAGGGTTCAGCTTGTAGGTGTCCTTTGTAGCTCTGTGCCGAATACTTGTTTTAACTGGTCTTAACTTCTGATCTACTTTTCTTTTTCGGCTCTGATACTCTTTAATTCTGATTTGATTTGCCTTTAATTCTCCACTGATACTCTTTATGGCTCCTCTGATACTCTTTGACTTGTTTTGTACCCTGTTAAATGCTGAACCGACCCTGCTCACCGCTGTCTGGCAAAAATAGAACTGCAACGTGTCTTTACACCGCCTCTCCTCTGTAATTGATGTCTCTGCTGGTTTCCACTGGCTGGGGTAGCAAAACATCCTATATATCTCTTCTGCGAACTGGGAATCCTTCGGCGCTGCCTCGAACTGTATTTAAAAGGAAGAAGACTGTACAATGGCAACTTTGGTTGAGGCCGTGAGCTCGTCGGTGCAGCCTTTCCTGGTCGGGAGGTGGAAATGCAACCTCAATGACTTTACTCTGCAGGAGAGCGCAGGGCGCTGAATGCAAAAAACTATAGAAAAAACGACATTTTTACCCTCTTTTGACAAAATGATTTTTGGCGGGAAAAATTGATTTTTCGGATGGGTGACGTAAGCATGACGTCAGCGGGGGTACGATATGGATGACATGGTAGGTGACATCAATGAGGGGTCAACGGGAGGGTGGTAAGCTATTTTTCCCGCACTGCTTTTGGGCTTGGGCGGAGGGGCAGCGAACAAGCTGAGAGGTCGACGCGTGGCAAATGTACGGGACCAAAAACCGCCAATCCCCGGGACTTAACTTTCGGCAGCGAAGGGGGTTGCAAAATAATCGTAGACCGTCGGATGTGAGGGCACCGATCCGATGGATGGCGCTTTGCGGAGACGGTGGGAGGTTAACGTGCGGGGGATGTATTTAAACAATGTTTTATAATGGTGTCGGGGCGGATTCTATTGGTTCGCGGGGTTGATTAAGTTTATTAATTAACGTGAGGTTAATTAATATTTGGAAGGCGCGGGGAATGGTTATTAAAAGGTTTCAAATAAACCTTTAATTCCATTTAAAACAACGATATATGGTTATAGTTTAGCCGGGGGCGGGAATAATAAATTTTTGGGGTTTTTATATATTCAATATAATACGGGAAAGGGAACAATCTATATCAGAATTATATAATAATGTTAGGAGTTAATATGAATTTTTTGAAGTGAAAAGTGTTAAGTCATATAAAAATATTTTAACTTTTGTAGTTAAAAATTAGGCTAGAGTTTGAAAAGGGTTTTTATGGAGAATTGTTGCCATTTTCCTAAGCAAAACAGAGTTTCACTTAGGTAATGTTTTGTGAAATGAGATGGAGTGGCTTTAGTGATATTAAGCAGATCTCAATATCATTAGGGGAAATTAGTAAGTGATTGGGAAAACGGTATGAATGGGAGATTAGTCATGCCTCACTTGAGCTGCTCCAAAATATTTGCCTTACACTTGTGATAGAGATAAGATTAACATTTTGAGAGACAAAATTTATCACAAGTCTCATTCTGCAACTTCAAAAACTGCCTACCCTGCCTACTTTGCCTAACATTTTTTCTTCTCTTTCTCTTGGGTGCAATTGGACTAGCAAACCCTCATCAACTTTTCTTTTCTTTGCATGATAAGCCTATCTAAGTCTGCACTTATTTCTTCCAAGGGCTTAGTTTAAACAGTTGAGCTCCTTTGCTTCTCTACCTATCTACTTATCTGCCAAGTTTAAACAATTTGGACAGACTTTATTATCTATATCTAAAACATGAAATTGAAACATGAACTGGCCAAGATTAAGCTGTTTGATCATTCATCAATTTTGGCATGAAGTTAACAAGCTGCACACAATGCTTTATCTTGCAAAAATGGAATAGTAGTGGCATTTAGACTTGCACAGTTTCCTAGTCTTTTTTATTTTGGGGTTCATTTCTTTTCATTTTTTTCTTTTGACCATTTATTTTTTTCATCCTTTGATTTTTCTTTTAGGGTATACCCTCTTTATATTTTTTAATTTTTTGATTTTTTCATAATATGGAAACATTTACAACAAGGGAAGGTATGAACATATTACAGAGCTCAACCAGTCAATCATGAAATATGACACCTATTACTATAGGAGTATATCACTGGCTCCACATAGGGATGGATTTCCCTAGTGGAAATTCAAGAACAGCAGGTCAGAGAGCCTTGTGAAATAACTTTTGCTGTGCCCTGAAATCTTCCTTTGCTGAATGTAAAAACTGTACAAAAAAACATGATGTAAAATATGTACACATCTTTTGAGCTGATTGCAAACAACTATACATCTGTTTCTGGATAGCTTTCACTTGGATTATTTGTTGCTGCTCACAAGTCTTCTTCTGCAATCTCTGATAAACTGGAAAGAGGCTTAAACAAAAAATGATAAAGTTCCTTCATTGATTTCTGAATTTTCTGTACTTTCCTCCTCATTCTAATTGCTGCAATAAACAAGCTGATTACTATCTTCAAGATGCTGAAACTGAATTTCCTTATGTACATGTTAGAGTCAGAATATATCAAAAAACTTGATCAAAGTAGTGTTTCAACATTCAACCATTCACTGGTCCCTCTTCTGCTTCTGTACCATCCAGGCTCTTCAGAAAGTAAGTATTGTTCCTTTGTAGTGCATGGATGATCAATGGCCCTTTCTACAGGAAGTCAAACTTCCCATGTTTTCCTTTGTCTTCTCTCCCTGAATCCCACTTTATAACTTTGTCACCAATGTAAAAATATTCTGCTTTGGTCCTTTTATCAAATATTTTCTTGAGTTTTTCTTGTAACACTTGGGATCTTCAGTGCACTTCTTCTCTGGTTTGTTGCAAGTGGATGGTCTGGTTTATTCTTCTTTGAATAGCATTGGGTTCCACTTGAGTTTCTTGCAGCAATTTCATCACAGGAACTCCTAAAGATGAAGGAAACATAGCCTCCATGCCATAAACTAGCTCATAAGGGCTGGTTCCAATTGATCTTTTTGTAGTAAGTCTGTTTGCCCATAGTGCATTTGTAAGCTTCTTGTGCCAGTTTTTCTTGTTCTCCTCCAACAGTTTCTTACTGATATTGATCAAGATTTTCTTGGAAGACTCAGCTAGACCATTACCTTGAGGGTAATAGGCTGTGGAATGGCCTAAAGTGATATGGTATTTGCTGCAAAAATTTATTAGTTTCTTGGATTTGAAGGTAGCAACATTATCGGTTATGATATTTTCAAGACAACCAAACCTAGACAAGATGTTGGTTTCTAGGAATCCTATAATCACTGTATCATTGGCTTGTCTACAAGGAATGGCTTCTATCCATTTGGTGAAATAGTCTGTGGCCGTAAGGATCCATTTATGTTAGCCAGAAGAGGGAGGATGAATTTCTCCAATGAAGTCTAAACCCCATTGTTGAAATAGTTTTTTAGTGGAAATTGGTCTCAATGGAAAGGGCAACAGTTTCCTTTTTCCTTCAAAAATTTGGCATTTGTGGCAAGCAGTGACAAACTTCTTTACATCAGTGAACAAGGTTGGCCAGTAAAATCCAGCCCTTAGGATTTTGTCTGTAGTTGATTTCCAGTACAGGTTTCCACCATAGTCCCCTGCATGAAATTCTTTGAGAACTTTGTCAGCTTCTTCCTTTATTAAACAATTCAATAAAATACATTCATGATTTTTCCAAAAAAGAGCATTATCTAAAACACAAAATTTTGAAGCTTTCATCTTTAAAAATCTTTTCTTTGTTCTGGATAACCCTGTAGGAGCCTACAGGTTTAATAATACATGAATTATGTCAGCATACCAAGGTGATTCTAAGAAGGCCTGGCTGATCTGTGGAGTTGCCATCTCCTGTTCATTATCTAGTTCATTGATGTCCAGGGCTTGAAAGTTTGTTTCAGTCATGAGTTTAGCTAATCCCTGTCCTTTTATCAGCTTTGTAGGTTTTATTTCAATGTCATACTCCAATATTTTAGCTATCCATTTACCTCGTTTGCCTTCAATTCCATCCTGAGTCAAGATGTCTTTAACAACAGCATTTGGCACATAACTTATTACATGTGAGTACAATATATAGACTCTGAAGTCTTTAATGGCTTTCACAAGTGCAAAGGCATGTTTTTCCATGATTTTGTAATTAAGGGGTGCATCTCTGAGTGCTTTACTGAAAAAGGCTATGGGTTTCTCACATCCTTGATCATCTTTTTGAAGTAAAACAGATGCTATGGTGTGTTCTGATGCAAAAGAGAAAATCATAAAGTCTCTGTCAAACTTTGGACTTGTGAGGACTGGTGTTTTGGTCAAAGCCATTTTAATTTCTTCAAATTCTTGTTTGGCTTCTATTGTCCATTTTTCCTTTGAATCCTTTCTTAACATGTTGTTCAACAATCTGATTAATTCAGCCAAGTTAGGTATGAATCTTCTCAAAAAGTTAATCTTCCCTAGGAAAGCTTGAAGTTCTTTGAGATTTCTGGGGTGAGGTATTTGTAGAATAGCTTTTATTCTAGCAGGATCAATTCTGATGCCATCTTTGGAGATGATATGGCATAAGAGTTTACCTTCTTCTAGATCGAACAAAGATTTTTTAGGATTCAATAAAATACCATATTTTTTGCATTTAAAAAACACTTGTCTCAAATGATCTAAATGTTGCTGGTTTGTTTTGGAAAACACAATGAGGTCATCTAAATATACAACCAAAAAATCGTGAATTTCTTTGGCAAAAGCTATGTCCATTGCTCGTTGAAAGGTTTCCCCTGCGTTCTTAAGTCCAAATGGAATTTTAACATATTTGAAGGCACCCCATGGCGTTGTAAATGCAGTTTTGTCTTGGTCATCAGGATGAACTAGAATCTGATTGAAACCTAAGAACCCATCCAAAAGTGAAATCCTAGAAGCACCTACTACCCTTTGTAAAATATGATCCATTTTGGGTAAAGGGTAATTGTACTTCTAAGAAACCTCGTTTAAATTTCTTAAGTCAACACACAATCTAATTTCCTCTGTTTTCTTCCTGGTAGGCACTAAATTAGATACCCATTTTGAAAATCTGATTGGTGCAATTATTCCTGCATCATGCATTCGTCTGATTTCTTTTTCAATTAAAGGAAGGAGTACAGGGTTGATTCTTCTAATCTTCTATTTGAATGGTTTTTGATTTTCTTTGAGGGGTATTGTATGCTGAATTACAGAGGTGTCATAAGACTTTAGGTCTTCATAGCTCTAGGCAAAAACATCTTGGAATTCTTTGATCAGTTCAACATACTTTAGCTTTCGATCAGGGGGCAAAGATTTGGACATTTTTATCATTTTTGGATTCTGTTTGGTTTCTATGTTGTAGTCTTCAATGTCTTTTTTTGGAGGTTCCATCTGAGGTTTCTTTGGAATATCATTGAAATCAAAGAGATCTTCCAAAGGAGTTAATCCTTTAGGTAAATGATTGTCTTTCAAATTAATAATTTCAGATTCTTCTTCAATAATTTCATCAATGTGTGTTTGTTTGAGCTCTTGTATTTCCTCTTTGGTGAATTTTGTTGGATGAAGCATTTGATTTGTATTTTCTGCTGAAATGTCTGTTTGTATTTGATTGGCTGGATCAAACTCACTAACTATATCTTCATCTGCGTTAGTGTTGGAAAATTCCTCTTCTAGGGTCAAAAAATTGTTGATCTATTTATCACTGTCAAACACTTGCCAGTTCTTCAAATTATCAGGTATGGCTGGCCTGTGTCTGATTTCTGCTGTGAATTGATGATTTGGTTCAAATGGAAATTTACAGGTGCTGGCAAACATTGCTAGGTTATGAGCTTGCAAGTTATGTTTTCTTGGGATTTTAGCAAGCTGGGTTTCCAAAAATGTGTTGAGGATTTCTATGGCTGCTGCTATGTATTCTTTTAATCTGGGATCATTTGTCAAGAAATTCCCTTTTATTTGTTGGATGATCAAATTAGAATCTCCTAGGACTGACACTCTAGTTGCTCCTAACTTCTTCAGTAGTTTAAGACCTAGCAGTAGAGCTTCATATTCAGCCATATTATTAGTGCATCTAAAGTTTAACTTGTAGGCATGACCTTCAGCATGTTTGTTTTCAAGGTTGTGCACCTAGACCCCTGCTCCAGCTCCTAATTTGTTTACTGAACCATCAAATTCTAAGTACCACAGGATTTCGTGTTTATGATTTGTATCTGGACTTTCAAGGATCTGTTCAGCAAGGAGATCTGGTTTTTCAGACTGTTTTGGTTTATCCAACGTTTCATGATTTTTAGCAATTTCTTGGATTCAGACACTAGACTTGTCATTTGCTATTTCTTCTGTTTCATCTGCCAGAACTTTTATTTCATGTGGGGAATCAATTTCAGCATTGTACAAGATACAAGAATCCATGTCTGAATGTACTGAGTAGATAGGGAAATTTTGAGGTTTCTCTTGACTACTTACCACATACTTCATTAAGGTTTCTCTATATAGTCTCTTTGGTTGACCAAACATTGAAATAGTAGTGTAAGACATGTCGAACTGCAGAGATCCTTGGAGCTTTGCATCCCAAGATCTGGACAATAACATACCATACTTTGGAGGAATATCTGCTACTACTATGTCCATTAAGATGGCTTTGGCAGGATATTGGACTAGTGACACACACAAATCTTTGATTAAACCCAAACATTTGACCTGACTTGAATCAAAAGAGAAAAGATCTTTATATGGCCTGGTGATGTTAAGGTAAAGTTTTTCCATTACAGATTTAGGCATTAAGTTATGGGAAGCACCAGAATCGAAGATGGCATTATGGAGTATCTTATCATGAATTTTTAAAGGCACATAAAAAGCAGGAACTTGTCCCTCTGCTGTTTTTCCATTTACTTCAGGGCCGAATATCAATTCAGGCTGGTCATCAAAAATGTTTATTGAATCTTCGTTGATAGAAATTTTGACCGATCTGCTGATTTGACTTCTGTAGACCTCATGTTTAGCTAATTCTGATAAGGGAACAACTATCTTTAGTTTGCCTACTTCTGTCTCAAAATTGAAAGGTTTTTCGGTTTGAGTTTTTGTATTTCGGACAACTGAATTTTCTGCGTTTTTCTCTTCTTCAGGTGTGGGATTATGTGTTGCAACTATTTCCAAATCATGTTCTAGAGGCTCTTCTTCTTTTCCTTTTGCAGGAATAGCAGTGGAAGACTGTCTGTTAGGTGGCTGATTGTCTGATATATCTTCAATGATTGGATTATTTGGGTTAGGGTCTGTTTTAGAAAGAATATGTACAGGGGTGTTATTGATCTTACCTTTGTTAGGCTACTTGGTATCTTTCTGTTTGCTGATTTCAGGGACATCTATTCTTCTTCTCCTCAGATTGTATTGTTTGTGGACTTCATAAATGGCTGTATCATATCCCTCCCTAAAGTCAAATAATTCACCTGACTGAGTTTGGAATTGTTCACAAATGTTAGCTTCTTGATCCTCTTGGGTCAAGAAAACTTGTTGTACATTGTTGATTCCCATCAGATTGATTTGAGTGTCTTCTATTGGTTCATCAGATGTTGAGGCTTGAGCATAATTCTCTTGAAATTGGGGCCTAATGTTTTGGTCAGGCCCCGTCTTTCCGGTGATAAGATTTTGATTCTTCTTGAAATTTTGATTTCTCACAGTGTTGTTTGGTTGACCATCCCAAGGGGATTTTCTCTCAATTGTTTCCACTCTATCTCCCAGTCTATCCATTCCTTTAATGGTTGCATCTAAATTCTGTTCAACGGCGGAAGGTTCTTCTTTGAAAGGTATCCTTCTTTCAGCTCTGGCTCTAGACCGTTTAGATATCAAATTGGCTTCAACACTGACAGCTATGATCTGCATTTCTTCTAAGTTTCTAGGAGCTCTTTCCCTAAGTTGGTATGCCATATCAGAATCAAATGCATCAGGGAATTTGATTAAGGCCAAATCTGGAGGAGGTATGAGATTCTGAGGGATGGTTTAAGGATCACCAACAAATTTGGAATGCTTAATGCAATTCCTGGAACTCTTCCAAATCTAGCAAGAAGCTGGTGTCTTCTGCTAGAGGAAGTGTCCTCAATTTTGTTCCTGGAATTCTTCCAAAACTGGCAAGAAGCTGAAGTCTTCTGCTAGAGGAAGTGTCCCAGATTACCAACTGAAGGCATGCTCATGGGCATCTTTGTCTCTGGCTACAACTCTGAAACTGGTGTTGTAGGTTGTGGCTCAGGCTCGCTTGATGTGACTTTGAAGCTTGTATATGACCATCATTTCCCCCCCTGTCAGATACAAGGTGAGATGATGGATTAAAATCAACTGCAAGACTATTCAATACTCTAGAACAAGTTCTGACATGTGTTTGGAATATCTTCTTGGCTGTTGATGCCCATTGCCAAGAAGCGATCCATCCAAGATGAATCTTTGTTCTTGTAGGGTGTTTTTTTTTTGAAGCATCTGTGTGAAGAATGACTGGTTTTATGACAGTGCTTACATGGATGAAGATCAAAACAATGATCTTTCAAATGGCCAACTCGGTCACAGTGTTGGCATTTTACGATCTGTTGTTGTTGTTGTTGTTGTTGCTGTGGAAGAGGGGCAGAATCTGGAACAATTGAAGTTGAACTGTCATGATGAGCAGGTGAACTATCATGAATCAATCCAGCACTCTGAAACTGAATGGGCTTTGAGTAATCTGGAATATGAAAGGACAAGTCCTTGTCATATCGAAGACCATTTTTGTGCTTGTTGTGGACAAGCTGTTCCCAAGGTCTGATGATGGGCTTGGGAAGTGCAAGCTGAACTTTTGCATCTGCATGTAACCTTGCTGCTTTATCTGAATGAACTGTAACATTATTGACTTGCTGCTGATGGGTGGTTGTCTCAATGTTCTAAACAAAAATAGGTTCAGAATGATGTCTATTTTGATGTAGCTCTTCTTGCTGTAGCTGTGATTCAAGCTGCAAAAAATTGATCTTTTCCTGTGCATATTGTAAAGATTTTTGAATATCTCTGAGAGTGTTTTTGTTGACTTTAACTGTACTTCCATCAGTAGATGAGATTAGAGTGCTTAATAACTCTAATAATCCATGATTTTTCTCCATTATTCAGACAATCAAATCAACAATTTATTTGTAAAAAACAATCAAATGACCAAAAATGCAGTCCCTTTTTTTTTTTACACAGAAAATTAGTCCACTAGACAATCACTTAAATGAATTTATACAACCGAAATAGAAGTGTTTCTGCGGAGTTTTGTTGAGCTCAAAAATAGCGCCGAGGAGATAGTGTTATATCCAACAGAACAACGTTCATTTTTTAAATAACACCATGATTTTAATCTTCAACATATTTGTATAAACACGACCACACTGCTCCAAATCTCGTTCGTTGTTCTGCAAATCTGATACACGATGTTTACATCCAGTTGCTTTACAACAATGGGGTATCAAATAAAGGAAACCCACAATGTTGTTACTCTTCTCTATTTTGATCAGTGATATTTTTTTTTGAACATTCCAACGCATAGTAGACTAAGTCCATTGTACATAGCAGATTCATGTTTACAGCCTTCAACTCAAAATAGGAGTAACGCAATCCATTACACGGTCTTTCCGCAGAACTTTAACACTCAAAACAGATTCTATAGCTCGTGACTTTTATCAAAGCACATTCCAGAATTGAATTGAAATGACCATCGCACTATCTTCAAATTGTTCAACTTTTAACACAAATGGAATACACCGTCAAGCACCACGATCCAGTAGAAAGCATTCATATACATTGAATGGCATAGAAATGAATACAACCTCAAACAGAATATGACAACGAGCTATTGAAGTCGTTGGAAGAATAACTTAGCTTCTAAGTGCCTGGATTGTGTATACCCCTTTGCTGGTGATGAATTATCTTTGAGCACAGTAAAATGGCTGCAATATGAGATTCGTTGATGAACAATTCTCAAGATTTATTTTGCGTCTTCACAACAAAGACCATATGCTTAATTCCAACGCTCATATTTGCCATCACTTCATTTACAACCTTTCAAAGGCTTATCAACGCATCAAAAAAACATATACCATGACTTTCAACGTTCATAGTGCACCGAACATGTTTCCTGGAGTAATACATTGTCATATGCCACACCATACACTGTCATATACCACAATTCAATAACTATAATATAATATGTATACCTACAGCCCAATACATATGTACATCACTGCCTTTTTTACAACGACCAATTTCAAACAATAGATACTAGAGATGGAGTGCAGAAATAATGGTAATGGCTCATGGGTCTCAATGCTTCTCAATCGCATTTAATACTAAGCCATGTATGTCCACCATCCACAAAATCCAACATCAATCCATCGTTTTAATTTCTGACATGAGTCTTATACAAGCGCAACATTTAGCATACAACAAAATTTGACATTAATTCGCATAAGAATGCAACACAAATACCGATTTCGACATATCAAATTTCTCCTATTCATTTGTCAAAATACCCACTCAATGGTCATGGTGAATAACATTGTACCAAAACAGTGATGGCATGTCAAAATATTCAACGCAAATGATTTGCTGCTCAAACTCACATATCAGATTGTAGGCTCCTCTCTGTGGCGATGATTCAGAATTCTGATGAATCAATAAATGCTACCATGCATCTCTATCGTGAGTTCATTGGACTATATTGAAATTTGGACAGATTTTTGATAGAGGTAATGGACGGATTTCAGCGTTAGTTCAGGCGCATAGAGAAAATAGGGAAAAATTGGCAAGAGTTACAGCGGAAAAAGGATTCCAAATTTGGACATGTGAACCTCAGTATGAGGGAGCGTGCACAGTGGAGGGAAGTACCAAAAATGGTCCAGGGTCACCGCAAGTTGTACCAATCACATCAAATTCACCCCTGCATTTACTTCACTAACGACATGATGCATGTGGACAATAGTAAAAGGAACGACCTCCTGGGGGAAGTCCGACAGGAACGAAACACCGATGGGCTGTCACGTCGGGGTGCGTAAACCAAAACTTACGTTTTGGTACCAAAATCCTCCACCGCAGACAACAATAGGAATGGGACTGTGCGTACAAAAGAGTTTAAGCATTTAAGAGACGAGATTAAGTTGTCAAAGCATAAATACAGCGTTGTCAATGATGCCGAGTCAAGACATCAGTTTTCTTCAAGCATAACAGAAATGCAGTTACAAATAATGGCGCTCCTTTTTTTTTTTGACTGAGAATAAATGCATCTTTATTGAAACAATTAAAGATGAGAGGAGAATAGAATACCAAGTTCGTCTTTTCCGAAAAATGGTTAATATTCCACACATGTGGAGTTTTCATCTGAAACTTACGACCAAAAGTAACACATGAATTAACTCCTGCTAACTTGAGGTCTCCAGTTTAAAGCTTGTTGAATGAAGATTCAATACTGCTCGCTCACCTCTTCCGCCCTTGAATCAATAGACAACCTTCAATCACACAGCATTGAAGGGTATACAACATTCAATGTTTCAATGTCAGGCCAACATTCAATGTCAGGGAGTGCTCAAACATTTCAATGTCAGGCCAGCGCTCAAGCGTTTCAATGTCAGGCCAGCTCTCAACTATTTATAGTATGACAACACAAACGTTTCAAACCAGGTTAGGATGACAACGCAACAGAAGAGCAGGGCATAGGTTTTATAAATGGTATATGGCAAACAGACAAACATTCATGGACATACACCTTCTAGCTGACAGAGAGCCAGGTAAAAGGAATATGGCACACAGAGGTCAGGTAACGCAGAACTGACATATATATAGAGACCCAAAACAAGTGGCTCAAATTGGAGCAGGACCAGCAATCGCCCGCTCTGATACCATGTTAAACACACATGTACAACAAGAGAAATATGAATGATAAATCATGAGAGTACAATTTTTATTGACAAATGATATACATTTATAGTACATTGTTTGACCGTTGGGTTTCACATCCCAAGGTCTCTTGGACTCCTTTTGTCCATTCAGCTATCACACTAACCCATTGAGGATTAGGTGTCCAACAATAGAATTGTAAATATTGTTGAATTTGGTACAATAATCTTGGACAGTTTCTTGTGTGCCTCTTCTTAGGTTCTCATATTCTGACAAAATGTGTAGAGGATCTTTCTTCTTTTCCCATCTGTTCAAGAAGGTCTGATAAAGAGCTTGTGGGTCATTGATACTATTTATAGGGAGGGCTCTAAACCAGGTTCTAACATCTCCAGTTAAAATTTGAACAAATACTTTCATTTATTGAATTGAGACTTCTGTGATCCATATCAAATTTTTGAAGAATTCTTCGGCGAAAATCACATGGAGAAATTTTTGTCGACGCGTTTCGAACCAACCAGTGTGGTTCATCGTCAGGACAAGTTGAATGAGCAGATCTGGCATATGCACTTTAAATAGACCGGGCAGAATATCCAATGACTCAGATTACTTGATAAGGTAACAGCTAGAAAGACAACAGCTCGATTTGGCCTGATAACGGCTAGTTTGACCATTATATTAATTTATATTATTTATTTATTTTATTTATATAACAGAAATTTTAGTTATAAAAAAATTAATTTTAAATATATTAATAAACTTACATTAATTTAAATTTGTTAGAAATGTATACTATAATAGGTAAAATTATAATAAGTAAATTACTAAAAATAAATAAATAATTTCAAATATATTAATTTTGAACTGTTAAATAAAAATATTAGTTAGTTATAACGGCTAGTTTGACCATGATAAGGGCTAGTTTGATAAGGCGAATTTATTTATTTATTTACTTATTTTATTTCAAAAATGGAATTAATAAATTATAATAGGTAAATCATAAAATATATTAATTTCAAATATATTAATATATTAATAAATTTAAATTAACTTATATTGTTTGAAATATAGAATAAGTAATAATAAACATAAATAATTTCAAATATATTAACTAATGAGAATAAAATTAATTTCAAATTGTTAGATAAAAATATTAGTTAGTAAAAATTTAATTCAAGGTCTATGTAATGGTTAAAATAGTATTTTAAAATTAACTTTATGCAAATACTTTCATTCTGACATCATCATCATCAATCTCATAGTTCTCAAAATAGTCGGTCATTTTCTTGGTATGTTGTTGAGCTGTGTATGTGCCAGTACAGTCAAAATAAGTGATTTTTCTTTGATAATCTTGAGGCATAGCACCTGGATTGGCTGGTAAGTTCAGGGGAGTATATCGGTTTTCCATGGTTGCAGCAATAAGTGTGACAACTGGAAGAGCCGGGATAATAGTGGGAATGTATGTTGTAGGTGGAGGAGTGGAAAAGGTAGCTTGAGGCGCTGATGGGGAACTTGGAGTAGTAGTGGCAGAAAGGTTTGGTGTTTTTCCAGAGGTAAGCTCAGATTGGATGGAGTTCTGCAAATGTTTGTCAAGGTGTGAACTAGCAGAATTTTCTTGGCTTTCTTGGCTTCTAAGGATCCTAGGAATTAGATTAGGATTTTCAAACACAGGCAGGGGATTAGGATTTGGATTTGATATAGTGTAATGAACCTTTTTGAAGCCAGTTTCTAGGTATGTTTTTGGTTTTTTCTTGGAATAGTTTTGACAATACAAATTTAATAGTCTCTTCTAGGAAGTTTTAGATATGGGAGTTTTGAACCTTCCTAAATATTTATTGAAAGGAGGAACTAATCAAGTATTTGCAACCAACTGTTCAATACATAAACTAGACCGGAGATAGATTGAAGTAGCATTTATTTATTTATGCAATTGCAAAGCAAAAGCAATTTCAAAGGCTAACTGGCTAACTTCGGGCTCCATCTATAGCTTATGGAATAAACAATAGCAACAGACAATTGTTCACTCCCCAATGGAGTCGCCAATGATGTTATCACTCAGGTTGTTCCCAAAAGTTGTAAGAAAGGGAATACGGCCAAGGTAACCACAGATCAATCTTTTAGATACAGATTCTAGCCAGTCTGCATCCAGAGAGGGCTCTCTCTTTATGATTTAGCTTTTTTTTGAAAGGTATTAGGCTAGTTATGAAGTTCAAGGGCTTTGTTTTGAGTTTGGGTAGTGAGATTCAATAGAACAGTGAGGTAAAAATGAAGATTTCAGTCCATTGGGCATGATGAAGTGAAAAAAAACAGGCTTCCTGGATTTGGTTTCTAATAGAGGATGGCATCGCAGAGCAAGGTGGTCAAACATGGAACAATTTAAAGGCTGGAATCAGATGGAATGGACTCAAATGAATGAAGGGCAGTTAAGAATCCTTCAACATATTGACAGAGGGAAAATGGATGATTAATGTAAAGAAGCAGTTAAGGATTCCTTAGCAAATAATCAACATGACAGAATCAGGGGAAAAAGGAGCAATTAAGAATTCACTGTTTAAACTAAATCTGAAGAAAACATAGAGAATAATAAAGACTGAAAACAGAGTGCAGTCAAGCAAATTCTGAATTAATCTTTTGCTTTATCATTCAGATTTATGGAACACAGATGATATAACAGACAAGAAACTGTAAAACACAAGATAGAAAGTACTCATTGATCCATGGGTTGATTCAAGAACTGTGTGACAAGTCCTCTGCATCAATTCCTCTTCCAGTAAACCAGACAATAGTTTGATTCCAACATCTTTTTTATTCCAAAGTTCAATGTTACAACAAAGTCTAGGAAATCTACACATACCCAACCTCCTCAAAAATCTGATGAAGAGGGTATTTATACAACAAAATATGTACAATAGGTATCTCATAAAAGCTCTGAGATAATATCTAAGTTTAACCTAAAATAATTTACAAGAGAAGATAGAAACAGCTCAGAAAAGATATCTGATGTTGCGCTGGATGCAGGCCCTTTAGGGTTCGGCTTGCAGGTGTCCTTTGTAGCTCTATGCCGACTATTTGTCTTAACTACTCTTAACTTCTGATCTGCTTTTCTTTGTCGGCTCTGATACTCTTTAATTCTGATTTGATTCGCCTTTAATTCTCCACTGATACTCTTTATGGCTACTCTGATACTCTTTGACTTGTTTTATACCCTGTTAAATGCTGAACCGACCCTGCACACCGCTATCTGGCAAAAATAGAACTGTAACGTGTCTTTACACCGCCTCTCATCTGTAATTGATGTCTCTGCCAGTTTCCACTGGCTGGGCTAGCAAAACATCCTATATATCTCTTCTGTGAACTAGGAATCCTTCGGCACTGCCTCGAAAAAGGAAGAAGACTATACAATGGCAACTTTGGTTGAGGCCGTTAGCTTGTCGGTGCAGCCTTTCCCGGTCGGGAGGCGGAAATGTGACCTCAATGACTTTACTCTGCAGGAGAGTGCAGGGCACTGAATGCAAAAAACTATAGAAAAACAACATTTTTACCCTCTTTTAATAAAATGATTTTTGGCGGGAAAAATTGGTTTTTCGAATGGGTGACGTAAGCATGATGTCAGCAGGGGTATGGTATGGATGATGTGGCAGGTGACATTAGTGAGGGGTCAGTGGGAGGGTGGTAAGCTGTTTTTCCCGCACCACTTTCGGGCTTGGGAGGCTTTTGGCGGAGGGGCAGCGAACAAGCTGAGAGGTCGATGCATGGCAAAGGTACGGGACCAAAAATCGCCAATCCCCAGGAATTAACTTTCGGTAGCGGAGGGGGGTGAAAAATAATCGTAGACTGTCGGATGTGAGGGCACCGTTCCGCTGGATGGTTCTTTGCGGAGACTGTGGGAGGTTAACGCGCGGGGGATGTATATAAACAATGTTTTATAATGGTGTCGGGGCGGATTCTATTGGTTCGTGGGTTGATTAAGTTTATTAATTAACATGAGGTTAATTAATATTTGGAAGGTGCGGGGAATGGTTATTAAAAGGTTTCAAATAAACCTTTAATTCCATTTAAAACAACGATATATGGCTATAGTTTAGCCGGGGGCGGGAATAATAAAGTTTTGGGGTTTTTATATATTCAATATAATACGGGAAAGGGAACAATTTATATGGGAATTATATAATAATGTTAGGAGTTAATATGAATTTTTTGAAGTGAAAAGTGCTAAGTCATATAAAAATATTTTAACTTTTGTAGTTAAAACTTAGGCTAGAGTTTGAAAAGGGTTTTTATGGAGAATTGTTGCCATTTTCCTAAGCAAAACAGAGTTTCACTTAGGTGATGTTTTGTGAAATGAGATGGAGTGGCTTTAGTGATATTAAGCAGATCTCAATATCATTGGGGGAAATTAGTAAGTGATTGGGGAAACAGTATGAAGGGGAGATTAGTCATGCCTCGCTTGAGCTGCTCCAAAATATTTGCCTTGCACTTGTGATAGAGATAAGATTAACATTTGAGAGACAAAATTTATTACAAGTCTCATTCTGCAACTTCAAAAACTACTTACCCTGCCTACTTTGCCTAACATTTTTTCTTCTCTTTCTCTTGGGTGCACTTGGACTGGCAAACCCTCATTAAATTTTCTTTTCTTTGCATGATAAATCTATCTAAGTCTGCACTTATTTTTTCCAAGGGCTTAGTTTAAACAGTTGAGCTCCTTTGCTTCTCTACCTATCTACTTATCTGCCAAGTATAAACAGTTTGGACAGACTTTATTCTCTATCTCTAAAACATGAACTGGCCAAGATTAAGCTGTTTGACCATTCATCAATTGTGGCATGAAGTTAACAAGCTGCACATAATGCTTTATTTTGCAAAAATGGAATAGTAGTGGCATTTAGACTTGCAAAGTTTCCTGGTATTTTTTATTTTGGGGTTCATTTCTTTTCATTTTTTTCTTTTGACCATTTATTTTTTTCACCCTTTGATTTTTCTTTTAGGGTATACCCTCTTTACATTTTTTAATTTTTTGATTTTTTCATAATATGGAAACCTTTACAGCAAGGAAAGGTATGAACATATTACAGAGCTCAACCAGTCAATCATGAAATATGACACCTATTACTATAGGAGTATAACAGGTGGTATGTGTGTGGTACCTAGACAGTGGAGCCTCTTCCCACATATTTGGCGACAAGAATATTTTTAGTACGCTGGAGGAGAAGGATCTCCAGATGCAGATCGAGATGGGTAATGATGGAGAGTACCATGTTTCAGGTGAAGGTACGGTTGTGTTTCAGAGGGAGCATGGAGCTCCTCTCACTCCGATTGATGTAAAGTATGCACTGATTCTGAAGAAGAATATTGTGTTTGTCGCTATGCTAGAAGATAAAGGCTATGATGTAGTCTTTAGTAAAGGAAAGGTATTCCTGAGGCATATCGGTACTTGACAGACAAAGAGGATTGGGATTCGAGTTAAGAATCTCTACAAGATGGAGGTAGACGACTGTGCTGCATTGAGTTCCAAAGAAGAGGTCGTGAAAAGCCAAGATGTTGGTGAAATATGGCATAGAATATTGGGCCAATTGCACCATGGGGCCTTGAAGATCATGCAATAGATTTCTACTAGACTTCCCAAGGGAAAACTGGAGCATACAGATACATGAAAGGGTTGTACCTTGGGTAAGTATGCAAAATTCTCCTTTCAGGATCGAGACAGTAGAGCTGGAACAATCCTGGAGCGAGTTCACTCAGATGTTTGTGGCCATTCTCTACAACCTCTACCACTAAACAAAGGTACTATGTTATTTTTATTGATGATTTTTCTCATAGATGCTCGATCTACTTTATGCAAAGGAAGGATCAGACCTTCTTGAGGTTTTGTGAGTTTAAAGCCTTGGCAGAGAAAGAATCTGAAAAGAAAATAAAAGCCTTGCGTAGCGACAATGGTGGAGAGTATGTCTCCTAACAATTTAAAGACTTCTACGCTGCAAAAGGAATTAAATGGGAGTTGACCGCACCCCATAACCCACAATAGAATGGGGTGGCCGAAAGGAAGAATAGATTGATTGTGGGAGCAACTCGAGAGATGTTGCATGACCAAAGCCTACCACTTCATTTGTGGGTTGAGGCATGAAATACAACAATATACTTGCAGAACAAAAGTCTGCACCGTATACTGGGAATGAAGACACCTATGGAGGCCTTTTCTGGGAAGCGACCATATGTGAGTCACTTCAGGATCTTTGGATCATTGATTTATTTCCATGTGACCAAAGATGCTCAGAAGAAGCTCGATCCAATAGCTGAGTTGGGGATACTTATGGGGTACATTGATACACCCCAAAACTATTGGGTATTTCTACCTAGCAGTCAGAGGATAGTGGTATGCAGAGATCTAAAGTTCGACCAACAGAAATCCATGTGAGTATCACTTAAGAGGGAGCTCAAGTTGCATGCAGAGGAGAAACTTTTAGTTCCTAAGGAGGAGGAGCCTCGGATTGACATGGAGCGGCCGAATGCAGAGGATCCGGGAGTGGAGACATCCACTCATGCTGAGTCTTCCAGAGATGGGCAAAAATGCTCAAGGGAAGCTGACAGGTTGATGCTAGATGCATGAGAGAATGTGGGACAACCATCTTGTCAACGCAGACAGAGGAGGTCACCCGAGCGGTACACTGGTTACATGGCCCTGGTTGGGGAGTGTGTAGAGTCTGAACCTTCTTCATTCATGGAGGCAGTGCAACAACCAGTTTGGGTTGATGTAATGGTAGAGGAGTACGACTCTGTGATTCGGAACAATGTGTGCGATGTTGTCCCAAGACCTCATGACAAGTCAGTGGTGAGTTCCAGATGGCTTTACAAGGTAAAGTAGGAAGCTGATGGCAGTATTGAGAAACATAAGGCAATGTTTGTTGCCCGTGGTTTCTCATAGGTTGAGGGGATCGACTACAATGAGAACTTTTATCCTGTAGCAAGGTACTCATCTTTCATATCGATGTTGGCACTATCAACTCAAATGGGTTGGAAGATCCATTAGATGGATGTGAAGACAACATTCCTCAATGGGAAGATTGAGGAAGAGGTGTACATTGAGCAGCTGGAAGGTTTTGAGACCTTGGATCGTGAGTCGCATGTGTTGCCGACTCAAGAGGGCTTTGTATGGGTTGAAGCAAGCACCTCGTGCTTGGTACACCAGGATCAACAACTATTTCACCGGGTTGGGCTTCACTAAGAGTGAAGCAGATGTGAATCTTTACCACATCATGGTAGAAGGTAAGCCATTGATCATTGTTCTTTATGTCGATGATCTAATTTTGATAGGTGATGATTAGTTGATCAAGTCTTTCAAGGAGGACCTTGCAAGAGAGTTCGAGATGAAAGACATGGGTCTTATGCACTACTTTCTAGGCATGAAAGTGTGGCAAAAGGATGGGGAAGTGTTTGTGTCTCAAGGTAAGTATGCCAATGAGATACTCAAGTGGTTCCACATGGAGAAGTGCAAGCCCATGCAGACTCCTCTAGTTGGTAACTGGAGGAAGGAGGATGCTACTTCAGGTGAGGTAGTAGTTGCTACTGTTTATCGGCAGCTTGTGGGTTCACTAATGTATCTAGTGAACACACGACGAACCAGCTGAGTCAAGCTATGGTTCAGCCTACCAAGTTGTTTTGGAAGGTAGCGAAGCATGTGATGAGATACCTCATAGGGAAATCTCAATATGGATTGTGGTACAAATAGAAAGAGGGAGTGAAGCTTTAGGGCTTCATAGATGCAGATTGGGCAGGGAGTCCATCAGACCGGAAGAGCACTTCTGGAGGAATATTCAACCTTGGTTCAGTGACAGTTTTTTGGTGCAACAAGAAACAGAGGTCAGTTACACTTATCTCAATAGAGGCTGAATACATGGCTACCAGTTAGGCAACATGCAAGGGCATTTGGATGCAGAAGATTCTAGTGGGATTGTTTGGTTAGAGGATGGATCCAACTATGATCTACTGCGATAATCAGAGTTGTATCAAACTCTCTGAGGATCCAGTTTTTCATGACAGGTCCAAGCACATTGATATCCAGTATCACCATCTTCGAGATTGTGTGTTCAAGAGGATCATGTTGTTGCTGTATGTTTCGCCCAAGGAACAAGATGCAGATATTTTGACTAAGGCATTGTCAAAATGTAAGTTTGAGTTCCACAGAGACAGGATTGGGGTTACTGATAATCCCTTTCTTGTTGAGAGGGAGCGTTGAAAATAGCAACAAGAAATGATAAAAATAGAAGTGCTAAAATTAGCACTGCTATAAATAACATTTCAGGATACATTCCAATTTTAGTTAGTCCCTAAACTAAAATTGAGAATTAAAATTCGAATTTGATCTTAGCAGTTGTTTGTAAATTAATTAATTAATTCATCTTGAGTTAATTAATTGTAGAAAATCAAACATGAAGTCTATGTGAAGACATGCAACAATTTCTCCATTGATTGAGGAAGTTATCCCTTAATTAAAGGAGATCACGATGAGCTATACTTTGAGTTGTAATTAGTTAGCTCAATTAACTAAGTTAAGTCCAGTTAGATTAGTTCAAATAGTTTGTTGAACTAATTGTGAGTTCAGTTAGTTAATGCATGCATGCATGTAACTGCTGCACTTTAGATAACTGAATATTCTCTCATAAATAACTCATGCATGTCAGTTCAGACAGAGACCCAGTTGAGATAAGATGATGGGACAATGTGCTATCAGTTGCAGGAATATTCCATGGAGGATATCTCTTGCATGTAGAAGGAATTCATTCCTTAGAGATTGCGCAACTACTTTTAGGTTTGATGAGTGTGTGATGAGGCCAATTCACACAGGTGGCAGCATTGGACCCCAAGGAAAACTACACGAGGAAATAGGAGGCTTGGAGGGCTGAGGGAAGGCATATATTGTGTCTATTCTGTCTGTGAGCTGAATTGTTCGATTGTACTGAGAGTAGGATAGCTTGTGAGCTGATGCTTTGTGTAATATGAACATATTTCCACTTGTATGTTAATATAGAGATCGGGGTTTTTAGCTGAGGATTTCCCCAAAGTATTCTTCTATGTTCATGTGTGATTGATTTCTCATTCTCAGTTATATGTGTTCTATTTGATCTTGCTCAAATTCGATTAAGCTTCCACAAGTTTGTTTGTAGAAGTAGATCAAGTATTTTGCTTTAGTATATTGCATTATTAGGTGATCTACAGTGGGAATTTCTACACCAACCATAAAGACAGAGAGGCTAACTATGAAATTGGAAAGGAAAAATAAGGAAGATTGCAATATAGCATTGATCTCTGAAGACAAATAAGATGAGTGGTACATATACTATGGATGTTTGACACATATGGCAGAAGCTCAAAACAAATTTCTCACCCTAAAAGAAAAAGTAGTTGTCTTATGTTTGTAGATAACTCATTTGTCAAGATACTTGGAAATTGTGTAGTAAGTCTTGGAAGCCAAAATATGAAAGCACAAAATGTTTTGTGGGTTAAGGATTTGAAGCACAGTCTTCTGAGTGTCAGGAAAATGTGTGATTAGGGGTATAATGTTATGTTTGACTTCTGGAAGTGCGAAATCATAGAAGAAGATTCAAGATGATTGGTTGCAATAGCCACAAGAAGACCAAAAAACATATATATTCTAGATCAAGCAAAAGCAAAATAAAATTGCAGCCAAGCAAAAGAGGCATAAGGACAAAAAAGAAGGGAAGGATAAGAAGACACCAATATGATTGAGTGCCATATGTTCAGGGAGAGTAGCCCCAAATAAGTGAATCACCCTTTTCCATTGATGTCAAAGGGGGAGAGAAAAGGAAGTGCGACATGGAGTCAAAGGAAATGAAGAGTGAAGATACGGGGAGCACAAGTGTTGACATCAGTGACAAATGGGTAGATATTTAGAATAATTTGTCATTGATGTCAAAGGGTGAATGTGCCAATATTTGTTTGGTGATTTACATGCACAAATAAAGTGAATTTGGGTACAAGGACCCTCTAGATAAGTAACTCTTGTCATGCCATTTTGTTTGAGAGGTGGCATGCCTTGTGGGTCCTCTTGGTTGGAGAGATATTGAAGTATGCACTTTGATGCCCCAAGGATGGATTTAGCACTAGTACCTTTTCCCAAAATTGAGATGCAAATGGCAGATTGATGGTTTGTCTAACTTGGGATTGATGATTGATTTAAGTTGGCATTCATTTATTAGTTTTGAACTGTCTAAGTTAGCCATCCAAATGTGATATATTTTATCATGAAACCAATCTCAAATAATGAATCAATTTCGCTCCCTAACTTTTTCCCTTGAAGATAAAGTTAGCTCTCAACAAAATCGAAATTTTTAGGCTTAATTATGGTTGACTCTATGGGGTTATGGGATAGTCCCCCCCCCCCCCCCCCCCCCCCTTTAAGACCTCATCTTTCTCATATAAATAGAGACTCAAATCTCTCCAAAAGGGCATCAATTTTTCACAACAAATTATGTGGTATATGTTCATCAATTCACTAAAGAATTCTGAGGTCTAATGAAGAGCAAGGATCAAGGATAATTAGACAAGTATTTCATTGATCTAAAATAGGAATATGAGGCCTCAATTATGGAACCTTTGTTGGAAAATCGATTGTGAAAGTAATTAAATTTAACTTTTCCTTACTTGACAGTTACTTATGACATTATGTTCTTCTTTATTATTGTTCTTATGTTATTATCATCAAATAAACGTAAAAAACATGAAGATAAAAATCATAGAAAGGTGAACACAAGACATAGGCTCCAAGCAAGGGAAAAATTGTTACGGGATAAAACACCCTAGGGTTTGGGTTGAGAACCCTAATGATAGAAGAGCATACACCAACAAGAAGTAAGAAAACAAGTAGTCCTAATGCTTAAACTACTAAAGTGGGATGAAGAGATAGTACTCGTAGGTCCTACATTTGAGGATATTCCCGTAGTGTCCAAACCATCTGCTTCCTCCAATGCTTCAAAACTTGCAACTCATTCGAGAAAAGCATATATACTAGCAGTAGTTCAAGGTATGTTCAAGATATGAATGTTAGATCATATAAGAATATAGATATAAAACATGAGATCATACATAATTAGATCATAACATGAGTTAAAGCATAAAGATAATCACATCAGGAACAAGACAAAGCTTCTTTATTAATGTTTGCAAAGAATGTGGAAGAATACAACCTGATTCAACCATGGCTCCAAGCGAAACCTTCCTCTAGATCCGTCTAGAACAAGCCTCAACAATCTTCTTTCAAATGCATACACATAGATGCCATATAAAGGAGATGGAGATATCTATGAGGAAACAAGGGTTTCCCATAACTGGGAGTGTAGGAGGCATAGGGATAAATCAGACTTGATCAGGGACCAATTGGATATAATATCAATATCCTATCCTTCTCTCCCCTTAGTCCTTCCCATGAGGTGTATTTATACCACCTCAAAACAATTGTTTCAGTTGGGACATAGTTAGACTAGGGGCTCCCGTAGGTGGGCTTCTGGTGTAACCTGTAAACCCCGCCCATAAAATAGGGATTTTATATTTTTTTAATATTTCAAATTATATACGCGGGTTGGGTATAGCTGGACCCGCATGTGCACATGCTTTTTGAAGGGCAGAGTCACATATGGAATTTAAAATAATTTTTTTTAGTAAAAGGACCAAGTCTGAAGGGAAAGGGTTGCCCAAGGCCATGACTCAGAGCATCAAGTATACAAGGGTGATAAATGATGCTATAACAAAAACCCCTCCAAGGGGAAAACCAAAAAAGAACTTCTCTTCTTATGGAATCAATTCAAAGGAGACTTCCAGGACCAAAACCTAGACCAGGCCCAACATCAAGAATCAATTCAACTCGCCATTCTTTTGTCTTCAATGCAAGACAAAGTCTCCAAGGGAAATGAAACAATATTTCTTCAATATTGACGTCTCTTTTAGCCTTTCGTGCTCACCAAGGAAACTTGCAACATCTCCAACAGTTTTGGACCTGAGGAAACCCTAGAAACCTTAGGATACTCGCAGATGTGAACAGTAGAAGACAAATTACAAACTTCCAAATTCTTCGAGGGCTTTTTCCTTCCTTCACTAGCCTTCTCTTTTCTTTTCTAGGACTTTCACACTTCTCTCCATTTGTAGATAGAAATCATGGATGTGTGCTTGATGTCTCCCTCAATAGGTTGAAGATACACCTTTATATAGCCTTTCCAAGGGGCTCCATTAGCCCTCTTTTAGGAAATAATTTCCTTGGTTGGCTGACTTGGTTTTGGGAGCCTTCTAGACATTTCTAATTTGAAAATATTTTTTCTTTCCATGATACAAGTTCCCGAAAGGGTCTTTTATAATATGACAATGATACTTTGATCATGAAAAACCCTAGGAGCATTCAATGGATGCTTGAACTAATGACAAAATGACTTGAGCATGAAAGCCATGCTTTACAAAACTCATTTTCTTTATTCTTTTGTATATACATAGAAATCACATCATGGCATGAGTCAAATGACAATTATGGAGACTGAAACTAGTTCAATTTCCAACACTTGTCACATCATTTGTTTGGATAACTCTGAGTTGATCATGGGAAATTTTTTCCAAGGTAGACCAAGTTTTTATTTTTGCAGATCGAACTTGAGGTTTCCTTCAATAATTTTAGGCTTCTTGAGGCCTATTTTAGACTGGTACCTGAGGCAGAGTTCGACCCTGTATTAAGGAAAATTTATGAGTTCAAAATAAACCTATTTAAAGATGAAATTTGGATGATTAACTTGTTCGATAGAGAACTAATCTGAGGCCTAATTTCACTTATCTAAGGCATACTTTTTGTGGTTGATCCAAATTATTCTAACTTTGAATTCAAGGTTCTTCGTAATAGGTCATATTTTAAGAAAGGTTTGAATTAGTGAGACCTATTATCAGAACATGAATTAAAGTATGCTTGTATCTTATTTTTCTAGCCGAGGAAGTCATCCTAAAGCATATTTGAGGCTCCCTTTCTAAGACTTATTTCAAGCCTGTCTGAAGTAACTTTCAACCCTATCCAAGGAAGTCCTGAAGCCACCTTCATAGATAATATAAAGATCATTCCTCATGCAATTTCAATCTTATCTAATGAATACTTTATAGAAAATCAATTTACTGGTTAGGGTAAGTCAGAGACATCACTTTGAAGCAGTTCTTGAAGTTGTCTATGTAGAAAACCTTAATATCAATCCTATAGAAGGTTGAAGTATAGATTAGTGCATGTCTTGATAGTTGTATAAGTATTAAAGCAAAACCCTTGAAGCAACCCACTAATGAAGTTGTGGAGCATAGTTTTGAGAAAACCTTGAAGAAATTGTGAGGAAAATCAAAGGAAAAGTAAGGGAACTTGTAATGACGATCTAAGGTATGATTTTTTTTTGGATTGTCTATAGATTGAGTTAATCTAGCATGAAAGTTGGACATGACAAAGGGTAGTACTACAATTGTAAATAACTAGTGCTTGAAAGTTGTTGTAATTCATTCATTGTCGTTGGTATGAGAGCCCAATAAGTTTTTGTTTTCTTTTATTCTATAGGGTGGTAGGGTGGTGCTAAGGAAGGAAGTTTTAGCTTCCTTTAGGAGGTTTTTGCCTCCTCCTAGTGGGAGCTAGTAAATATTGGGATTGTAGCCCTTATAATTGTAGCTAGAAAACTAGAAGTTGTAGATTACCTCTAATATAAATAAATTTCTCATTGATATATCTTGTGTTCCTTTTATGTCGAATTATTGGTTAATTATTTTGATATTAAATTGTAAGCAAAAGTGAATGTTGGGATGGGGTCCCCTAGGTCAGTTTTGGGGTTAAAAGCCCAATTTTTGTTGTAAATTTTGATGAAAAAATGTAAAGTCTCCGCGAATTGTGGATGCGGAGTGTGTAGGTAGTTGGGAGTCAAAAAGGGTTTTTACCCTCGTTTATGTAAAGTTGAGTTAGTTTGGAGATCTACCCATGGTCCATGGACCATGGGATTGTATAAATAGGTGTGTCTTATGGAGTCTAAGGCAGATCTATGTCTATGTCTGTGGGTACAAACAGATGGAGTCTTAGAGAGATAATGTAGAGAAGTAAGTATTAGAGGGGGAAAAGGCTTTGCTGCTGAGTGCGTAGAGGCCTAGAGTAGTGTCCATAGATGAGTGCGCAGACCCCTACAACTGAGTGCGAAGGGAAGTTTTGAGTATGTAACCTGATGCTAGAGATCAATAAAGAAGATTGTTGAAGGATTTCATTTCTTTTATCTGTTTACCTCTGTTGTTTATTTTTGCGATATATGTTGTGATTAAATAATGAATTTATGAAAGAATGATGTATTGATGCGCGAATCTACTGGATAAGTCTTATTAACTGAACTCAATACATGTTAAGTATTTACACAAAGATCATAATACCTTATGCTACGTTTATCAAGCACTTAAGCAAATCTGAGTAGATCCTGATCTGAAGATAACTTACGGTGTGCATAAGTAGATTTTTCATCTGTTCAGTGTCTGCAAAAGATGATTTTAGACCTTCGCGAAGGTCTAGGGAGCATGCAAAGGAAGTTATAGTCCCAAGCCCTAAGGGTTTATAGATCTGTGCAAAGGTAGATCTAGGGCATAAAAAGACATCATACTGATCTCTAGATGCAGAAACTTGGTTCCAACGTCCCCCCATACTACTTCGAGTGAGAATTCAATCTGCGCTAAGTGGATTTATGCCGAACGGGCCAGTAGTGTAGGGTTTTGTTTGGCGCAACTAACTCTGAACCTTAGTCAGGACCCACTAAGCCAACAAATGGTTCCGTTGTCGAGACTAGGATCTGCATAAAGAGATGTGTGATTTCTCATCACTGAAATCTGACCAAGAAGGAAATTGAGAAGTGGTTTGATAGGAGGATCCATGAATTTGTGGCACAAGAGAACATAAATCCATGCCTATCAAAAGATCAGTGGTTGGATAGATATTTGTACATGGAAATACATGAAATTTTCTTCTACACCTTCCTGATCAAGTTATACGAGTGGATAGCTAAGTTGGAAGACGATCAAGAAAGGTGGAGGCTTGATGAACCAATAGTGTGGACTCCAGAGCTAGTGTGGAGGCTGGAAGATTCTTAAGATAATATCATGTGCACTATTTATCATTGGCTTGATTGGGTTATAGGAGGATTTGTTATAGCATTCGCGGTTGATACCTCAGTCAGCTACAACAAAGCAGAGCGACGTTTCTTCAAAAGACTACGAGGTAATTAACTAAAATATTTGAATACATGGATTAAGATGATGTTGTGTAAAAAATGGGTTATGCCATTGCCTTGAAGTTCGGAGCTACGCGAAGTGGAAAAATCTTCAGGGATTGAGGGAAAACAAGTCCTGAATATAGCCCACTGATTGGACCTCCATCGAGTGATGACGGAGTGGTACATGCCTCACCGTGGAGCATAGTCCAGCAGATAAGACAAGGTTTTTCACGGATGCGTCATCCATCCACTCCACCGCCACCTTCACCTCCACAACATACACCTTTTCCCACACCACCACCACCACCGCTGTTCAACATGTCGAACTCAGTAAAGCTGTCGATTTTCAAGGGTATAGGGAGTGAAGACACATATCAATTCTGGTTCGTTGTGACTGTTGTATGGGATGCATAACAGATCACTAATGACAGTATAAAGAAAGCGCAGTTGGTTACCGCTCTGCAGGATCGCGCGTTGACTTGGTACATTAAGTATTTCACTGATAACCCTTTGGCATCGTTAGCAGACACTAAGGCCACTTTGAACAAAGAATTTAGTAAACCTAAGTCTAACTCACAATCAGTAGTTGGGTTCAAGGAAATCACGATGAAGGTTGGTGAAACACCCTAGGATTTAGATCAAAGATTGAAGTGTGTGGTCCGTGAAGCTAACACGCAACTCACAGATAGTCAGTACCGCGAGTGGTTTATAGCGTCGCTCCTGCCCCACATGAGGATTGCTTTATCACAACAGAAGATAGGGACTTAGGTGGAAGCCTTGGAAGTCGTGATGAGATTGCATGAAATGGCTATTCAGGACACGTCTTTAGGAGTTCAACAAATTCACTCGTAGTTGCAAAATATCTGCTTGGAATTGGAGAGGTTGCAAAAAGAAAAGCAGGTTAGGTTGGAGGTACTGACGAAATCTGGTGCCTAAACTGTAAGAGCCAGAGGCATGATAAATATTACTGCCCTATCTTCGTGAATTATATCACAAGGGGGGGACCAATGCCCCTGAGGCAGGAAGCTCCAACAGGACCAAGTACGGGGCCTACACTATGGTGTGCCTTTTCTCAGGTGGCTAGAAAACCTGTAACAAATAACTGTTATTGGCTGCAAAATTTCATTCAAACACCACAACAATTGTTCTGTGATTTTTTCAAATCGGTGGGCCACGATGAGTGCCACTGTTGTAGCTACGAATTAATGATGGAAAGAACACGTACCTATTGAATGCAAGAAAAAACTTGGCCTCCGGATTAGGGCACTAGGGGAGCAGGCGGAGGATATCAGGGGTGTAGACGAGGCCGGGGAGGAGGACCTGGTAGAGGTCATGGATAGGTTAGTTTCTATAATTGCGGGATGCCAGGGCACTTATACGCGTGGGAGTGTTAGAATTAGATTCGCCTGTCATGCCAATATTGCACTCAGTTTGACCATACGATATAAGAATGCCTTGTGTTTATAGCCAAGTTGCAGGAGAAGAAGGCACAACCTCAACACCCTAAAAAAACTTATAGATGATGAGGGCTGAGCCCTAGAAGGAGGATCCAAATGTGAATATAGTGTTGAGAAGCAGAGTAATGACTGGGGATGACAAGGGAAAATAGCTTGAAGAGAATGGATGGGTTCGCAAGGCCCCATAAAAGGAATTCGACTTCGATCTAGAACGCATGAAGGAGACATTTATGGAAGCAAAGAAAAGCTTCACTGAGGCATCTACCTCAGGAAGTTAGGACAAACTACCAAAAATCAGCGCACCAATAGAGATTGATCCCTCTGTACTCACCACGTTCTTGGAAACCCACATGAAACTTCTACACGATAGCAAGGCTATGAAGGGCTATAGGAGTTGATAAATAAGTGTGTTGGTAAGGAAAATAGTCCTGGTGGACACCACATAGTTAGAAAGATTGGAAAGCATAACGCAAGAACTGGGTGCAAAATTAGGCTCACTGTGCAGATAGAAAATTATGAGATGGACCAGGTTATTTTGGATCTAGGATCTGACGCGAACGTTTTGCCTAAATAGACATGGGAGAGAATGGGAGACCTGCACTTCACTGGTCTCCAATTCAATTGAGAATGACGAAGGAGCAGACGATTATCCCTATGGGATGAATACATGGAGTCATCGTCGATATAGAAGGTGCGAGCACGCTGGCTAATTTTGAAGTAATGGAGATCATTGATGATAGTAATGCATATCCCAACTTCCTCAGAATTGATTGGGCCATTGATATGAATGGAATCATCAACTTGAAGAAGCGGACAATGTTGTTTGAAATAAAGGCATTCCACGTTGTAGTGCCATTAGACCCTGCAGAAGGGCCACGTTATACTGAACCGGTCCGTGACTACGAAAAAATGATGATGACTTGGATCAGATTTACAAAATAACAACACGAAATGAAGACTAGATTAATCCAACAGCTGATGGACGGATTGCATGGGACCGTGAAAGCTCATATACCTCGGTTTCAGATGAGGAGTTGGAGCACAATTTAGCATTTTTTGGTTTTGATAAGATAGAATATTTAAAAAAATGTTAAGTTAGGATATGGACATAACAATAGTGAATAAAATGTTAGTAAAATAAAATATCTTGATGATAGTGTCCATATCAAAGAAAATGTTAGGGTAGATTCTCTAAAAAATCAAGGCAAAAAGAAAATGTTAGGTTAGAAAGAAAAGAAAAGAAATAAACTTTGAAAGTGAGCAAGTCTAAATGCTACTACTCTTTTTCTGCAAAATAATGGTTGTGTATAGCTTGTCTTAAATGCCACAACCCATGATAGTAAAAAAGTTTAATCTTGACTGTTTCATGCTTTAAATTTAATGTTATCGTTAGAGAATAAAGATCTAGCCAAACTGTTTGATCTTGGCAGATCAGTAGTTAGGTAGAGAATAATAAGGTGTTCATCAATTTAATCTGAGCCTTTGGAGGTTATAAGGGTAGATTTAGATAGTTTGTTTTTGTAAAATAAAAAGAAAGGAAAAGGGTTTGCTAGCTTAAATGCACCCATTAAGTGAAGAAAAAATGATAGGATAAGCAAAGGGTTAGTAGAGAAAGGTTGTAGCAGTTTGATTATTGATTGGACAAAATGTACATTTATCATGTTTTTGTGTCCATGATACAATTACACAAAGCAAATGAAGGTCTACTAGATCAATTAATTAACTTCCCATTCATCCTCATTCATCCCTATATTCACTAATTTTCCCTTCTTACCTTCATACATTCATATTCATTCATTTTCCATAAAAACCTCTTTTCCTAAGGTCAAAACCCATTTTGCCTAGGAAAAGTAAAAAACCCTATGTAAAATCCCTTTTACCCGAAAAACCCATAAAAATGTGTTTTAGCCTAAGTATTGATGCATATGAGAAAAGCAAATAAACCATGAAAAAACATAATAGTTAGTATTTCCCCTTTTCACATATATTTACCCTTTTTGCTCATATTCATATTAATGCTAACTTAATGTATTAAAACCCTTCAAAGTTTCCTTTTCCCATATATATTAACTCCTTTATTTAAATATACCCGAAACCCTTAGTTTTATTATAGAAACTATATATTCAAAAAATATCGCATCGGCAAATCACAAGCCTTTCAACATGAATACGCTCTCCCCACATTGCGATATGTGATTGTGATGGGCCCAGACCCAACGCAAATATATACCGGAATTCAATGCCATATCGCATCCGCCCCTCATCGTAAGTTCCAACTAAACCACACCATCCGCTATTGCGATCTCCGATTGCGATGCGTGACGAATCCAATGCAATACCTATCACAGTCCATTCCCATATTGCATCCCTCCCTTATCACAAGTCCTGTTAAAGCATATACCCTACGCCATTTGTGATCTCTGATATGCGACGGGAACCTGGACCTGAAGCAATATTAACATGTTTTATTCCATGTTGCGTCCGACCCCTATCGCATTCCTTTGCAATGAGCCTTCCTCCGCTAAACTGCAATTGCGATATGCGATAGGAAACCTGGACCCGACGTTATTATCTGCTCGAGTTAATAAAATTTCAAGTCTGCCATATGTCTTTTGTGAAGGTTTTCTTTGTTAAATCATTTTTACGATTTAAACGAAGAGTTAACCTTAAACCTCCATTTCACCACTAATCTGGGTTTTTAACCATAATAAATCCATTAGCACCATATTTAATTGTTCGTACGCTCCACTATAGTCTGATCTAATCCATCCAAATCCAACGACCCCCGGCAAATTTCGGGTTGACTCTCTATACGGGCATTACCCACCCAAAAAGTGGTATTCCACTAACTTCCCTTGCTATGTGTCAATCTCAGATCATTTCGGGTGAATCTTCCCAAAACTGCCCACACCTTATAAGCGGTACAACAAAAACCGCCTTCTGCAAAATGACAAAATGGTTAATGTTCACTGAGGAGCCATATTTTAAAAGAAAACTGTTTTTCTCGTTTAAATGCCAAACTGACCATTTTGCTCTGTTTTTGCCCATTTTACACAACGAAGCCTCCATAAGCCTCTGCGACCATATAAACCATCATTTTACCTTCCAATATGCTATGGACTCCTTCCAATAGCCTTTCAAGCTCAAATAAAGCCATTGAAGACCTTCTTTGTCACCTTTTTTTTCTTAACAGTTTCTGTGTTTTGCAGGTAAAGACCCCTATTCTAGGCTTACAAAGAAAAGACTGTATACAGTTAGAAGATAAATACGAAGATCATACCAAGTCACTTTACTCTGGAACAAAAAAATCTAAAGGGTTTACTGTTAAAAAACACAGTAAAAACTAGAAATGCACCGTAAAGGTAAAAAGACACAGTAAAGGCTGCTAAGCAGGGTTAAAGGATATTTATAGAGTTTAAAGAGTATCAGATGAAATATTAAATGAAGGAATCAACCAACGTGAAGGATACAAACAATAAAGAAACTTAAAGGGCAAAATATCAGACAATAAAGCTAGCACAACTTGAATAAAAGGGATAGCTGCCCCTATCTTCTTGCATGAAGATCTTTTCCTTTCCTAGAATAAATCTTAATCAGTTTTAGGATATTTTTTAGTTTCATAATTGTATAAATAACTCTCTTCTCGAGTTGTTAATGGTTCAAAGTTCAAGGTTCATAGCTCATTGCTTATTAAGTTGTGACTGTTTATTCTACTTTGAACCTGGAAGCCACCTTTGAAGGAAGCTTTTCTATACACTTGATGTACTCAGTATTTTTGGAACCTTAATACAAAGCAGAGGATTCTAAATCTGGTTTACACAGTTTGTGTTATCTTGTAAGTTTTTCTAGTTATCAATCATTATGTTTTTATTCATATGCTTATGACTTATAGAGAAATCTAGGTAGGAATAATTGTGTCTCAATTACTTCCTATAAGCTCCTGCAGTGATCATCTATTAAGAGAATGGATTAATGAACTGACTGTTTAGCTAATCCCCTTTAATCAATAAACCATCGGCATCTTGTGTAAGCATTAAGTATACTGCCTTGAACCTTTGGAACATAGTTTAGAAGGTTTTCCTACTTATGATTGTTCTATTTTAAGGTTTTCCTACTTATGTAGTATACCTAGGGGGGATAATATGGGGTACAAAGAGAGGTACCCAAGGGAATAATGTTATAATGGGATGGGCCATAGTAATAAATAAGGTGGTTAACCCGTATCATGTAAGGGACCACAAGTAGTTAGCAATAATGTAACAAGCCCATGGTATTAGATAGATGGTATTGAGGGAACCATGGTAATGACCCATGGTATTATATGTATGAGGCCTATATAAAGGCTAAATACTCCCCATTGAGAGACATCAAGGAATATTGTATGAATAGGCATATGGCTTGTGGAGTGTTCTCCTTCCTTAAGGAGTGAATGTATGTTGTTGCCCTACCTTAAGGGTTTGATATTAATAAAGTGAAGAATTTCTATATTGAGATCTTGTTCTTTCTTGAGTTATTTGCATTGTCTTATATTTTCAGTTCAGATCTATAACAAGTGGTATTATAGCACTTTCTTGAGCAAAGCAGAGAATTTTTATTTTTTATTTTTTTAGGAACTTTTTTGGGCGACGAGTTTGCAAATCAGATCTGTATGTTTTGGTGCAAAATATGCAAAATCTAAGTGCATATCTTATTGTTTGTGAAAAAATACCCAAGTTCAAAAAAAATCAGTCGAATGGGAGTCTGGATGAGGGAGATATTGCTAATTTAAAATCAGCTCTTTTTTAAGAATTTTTTGTGACGGCGGGACAATTGCAATGCGGATCTGAATTTCAGTGCCTAGATAGAGATTTCTACCACATGGGAAGATGTAGAATGGTTTTTCCATTTCTGAAGATAGGTAATAATTATAGGGATTTTGAGTAATATTGATGGAATTGTGGCCATTCAAATTTTCTCCAAGTAAGTGAAATTTTTCCAAAACACTCTTCATGGCGGTTCTTATTTTTACAGGGAAAGATAATGGCCCTACTATTGAAGAATTCATAGCAAAAGAAAAGTCATTATGGCCAAAAAATTAGAAAAGATTCCTAGGGATTAGTATGAAAGAAGAGGCTGCCATATGGGGAACTCACATGCCAACAAGCAGTTGTTCGAACTTTCAGATGAAGAATTTGAAAGAGTCCTTTTAGAGAAATGGTCTCATGCTAGAAAATAGGAGAATGAGACATGTAGGGGGTTATTTTCTACTGGTGTCTCCTTATTGCAGGTTCATGGATTCATTTAGAAGGAGAATATCATTGTGTCTATAAATCCGAGTTGTAAGCATAATTTTATCAATGTTAATTTGGCAAAAAAATTGCAAGTTCCAACAAAACACATGGAGGACACACAGGTTAAAAATGAGCAGGTGCAAGTTTATAAAGATTTGAAGGTTTCTATGGACAAGTATGTATTGTATTCTGATTTTTATGCTTCAGATATGGCTAATGAGGATGTTGTTTTGGGATACCCTTGGATGGAATCGGTGGGTACTATAAATATTAATGTGCAGAAGAAATTCTTGAAGCTCTGGTATAAAAATAAGAAAATTACATTACAAGATATTTCCATCAATAAACAGGTAGAGTCCAAGGAGGCTGAAGCAGAAGATGTTCTAGGACTAACATATCAGATGATGAGCCATTAATGGTCGACAACCAAACAAAAACATCAAACCAGGTACCAGAAAAACAGGTAGAGTCCAAGGAGGCTGAAGCAGAAAACGTTACATAGGATGAGGACTTAGTGGTGGAAGTAATATTGGAAGATAAGAAACTGTTATAGACATTTTTGTGCCTTACAACATTGAGCATGAAATGTCCATAATCTAAGGGATCCAAAGTCCCTAAACATGTTGTTCCTACCCCTAGAGGAACAAAGTTAACAAACCACAGCAATTCACAGAAGTTCTCCACCAGAAACTGCTCAAAAACAAGTCAATTCAGGATCAATTCAGTGGCTCCACTAGCTGTCTGCGCTGAAATGCAAAGTCAACACTGGCTACCTGCACTGCAACCCAGGTAGAAGCACTACCAGGGTGCGCTGAGCGAGAGTTGACATGTGGCAAGTTCATTCAACAAGGTGTCAAGACCCAGGAAGCTTCCAGAATCTTCCTCAATGACACTTGCCTCAATGAATTCGACTATGATGAGTAAGAGGTTCCAATCTCCAAGTGGAAGCAAGAACCTCCAAGTGGAATCAAGAACTGACAGAGGGAGAGGACACTAGTCAGATCTCAAGCTGACTCATCCTCTCTCCAAACATCTATATATGGATCTCTCCTCCATGAGATCTGGAGGCTGGAATTTTGTTATTGCAAAGAATTGCTGTTGGTTTGAGATTGAAATCATTGGGTGCTTAATGCTTTGAAGGGAGGTGAAGATAGGAATTCCATTTGCTGGGAAGGAGATGCTGGATTGGAGCCTTCTTGGTTGTATCTCTTCCTGAACCTTGTTATTCATCAATAAATCTATCTTGGTTTTTCCTATATACTAATGTATCTTTGATGTATGATTGCATTAGTATGTTTAGTTTATTTCTAATCCTGAACTAGTTATGAATATGAATCTATGTCTTTGTGTAGTATTCTCTTCTTGTGATCTTGCAGAAACCTGTTGAAGCTGGGCGAGCGAGAAGGCAAGTAGCTGGGAAATCTCAAAGAGAAAGGAAACCGGATCAAGGGACAAACGGAAGACACCAGTTAGTCCATCCATCTCTCTTCATTCTTAATTCATAAAGGAAGAATACTAGAATAGTTGTCTCTGTTTGTTGCTAAGGCACTGTCACACCTTAGGTGGATAGGATCGTCCTGCATAGGCATTTTTCCCCACAACAAATTGGCGACTCCACTGGGGAGATCTGTTTAGTCATTTTATTTGTGTCTCTATCATTGTTTGTTTCATAGACTCAACAACAACAATCGAACTGCATCTGCTCTTCTCAGATGCAAAGTAGACAGTTGCTGCTTTGATCCAATCACTGGATTTGTCTATGATCTGAACAATGGACTCACAAATGATTTGATGATCCTTTGTGGTAGATCTTAGTACTCCCTCAAAGCATCCCTTTGATTGTACCTTGCTTGTTGCTTTTATTTGGCCTGAAACCGTTGATTAATCAGCAAACTGTGACCCAGAACCCAGAGAGAAACTCTCGTTTCTCCTTGAGCGCGAACCCTGTGAAGAGGTTCTGCATTTCAACGCAGGTCCCGTGAAGGCTACTTGCGCTGAATGTCAAAACCCCTGTGTTGAGGTTGCACTGATCCAGTTAGGCCTTGTGCAACTGGGGTTCTCTGCTCTGTTTTGCCTTGTTTTGATCTCTGTTTTTTGCAGCCTGTAACCAGCATAGGTACCAGTCTGATAACTCCTTTTCTCTGCTTAAATTCCGCCTCCTTTTGTACAAAAAGACTGTGAGTATTTCTATGTGTTTGTGGCGCCATTTACAGTTTTCCTTTGCATAACTGAAATAATCATCCTGTAGCCCTTGATTCAGATCGGTCGATTGTGATCTTAGGAGAGAGTTCATTGGCTGATTACAGTTGATTATACATTCACTTTTGCTTGTGGTTTGAATTTGTCTCTTTTAAGTGTCGAAACAAGTGTTCATTTCGAAAAGTCGTAAAGTGTTGTATTCTCTTCTACCCTTTCTGATTTCGAAAAAGTAAACTTGTTTGTATTTGTCATTTAAAAGCAAATTCAAAGTTGTACAAAAAGCTTTCTTTGTAGGCATCAATACTAAGAAAGCGGAAAACAAACACCTGCATTGTGCATTTGCATCTTGATAGTTTGCATGTTTGATTTAGGAAAAGTGCATTAGAGTGTGCTGATTGCTCTTTGAGAAAAGATGGTGTCTTTCTTTCCCCTTAGTAGCTAGGATTTTCAAAGTTGAAAAGATATAAAGCTTGCTTATCATCTTTAGACTGCATTTAGGAATCGTATCATACATCTCGTGGTGATCCAGAAAGGCAAACTTCTAAAAATATCAACTTAAAATAAACTGAATGAACTTAACAACGCTTTGCAACATAACGCACAACATAGAGGTCTAGGCTAGAGACGTGTTCCGGCGTCGTAAAGCCTGGTGACTGTCGATCTCGTTGATGGTGGGTGATTCCTCCTGAGGGATGATAGCACCAGTACGGATTGTGCTCCCAAGTACCGTCGCGTATATATTGGGAGACCCCTATAGGAATATAACCTTTATCCATAGGAAGCCATGTCGGCCGCCCTACTGATCGCAATGCGCTGAACAAAACATTCAGGAAGATCGACCGCCCGTACCCTAAAAAGTATTCTGCGGTTTTGCGAAAAGTTTGGCACACCCTCTGCCTAGAACTCCAGAGCAGTTCCTTTTGGCCTTTTTCAGACTCTATAACGGAAAAAGTCCATCCGAGCATTTGTCACTTCGGGCTCATTAAAACATCGAAGGAGACTAGAGTCATCTTTAGCTTTTTCTCGACTCTTTAAAATTGAAAAAGCAAGTTGTGTCTAAGCGTCGTTAAAAATTTATTTTAAACGGAACAATCACCCTTTATTCCTGCGTTGATCTTTAGGTTGAAAAGATGGAGCCCACCAACCAAGGAATTCCCCTTGGTGGAAATCCTAGTCCCTTCTCCTCTTGGGGAGATGTTGGTGCTCCCCATATGGCCACATTGTCGCTTCCAGGACTGACAATTGGCCTACCGGTCTGGCTCTTTTCAACCAATGTCGTTCAGAACACCACTATTCCTGAACAGTCGAGTCAACAGTTAGACCAGACCATAGTTGCTCACCAGCCTTCTACTTCATCTAATTCTTCCTCTCCTCCTTCCTCTTCGCTTGACGGAACTGGTAGAACAAAAAACCAAGTTCCTAAGGAGAAGAAGGAAAAGAAGAAGAAAGAGAAGAAGAAGAAGGAGCCAAAAGTGACTGGGGGCAAACAAATGTCGTCTGACAAAAATCCACACACAACACTGACTAGGCCTAAATCGCCATGTGTCATATGCAAGGGAGACCACTTCCACAGAGATTGTCCCTGCATCCCTCGGATACTAAAGGACTGGTCTCCCCGTTTGCACAATTCGGTGGCGTCGACCTCTGATAGCCATGTTGACAGCACACCGTCAACTAGTGGAAGTGAAGCCCCAGGACAGAGAGGGAAAGCTAGATTTCCCTGCAAACTGTGTGAAGGCGATCATGCCATCCACCGTTGTCCCTTCTTAGATGAGGCTAAAAGAGTTTTGGAAGATCGCCCGATCTTACGAGTGCAACTTCCTCCTGGATATCAAAAACTCCTGCCAAGTCCTTCACTAGTTGAGAACCCAGCTGGCCCGCTCAGGTGGTCAGCCGAAGCACCTATCATTGAAGATGAACCGTCTGAATCCATACCCGACGAAAGTCAAAAGGTTGAGGCGGCAGTTGACCCTGTTTTGCCTTCAGAGGCTCTATCTTTGAATGATACCATCACAGAGGAGAATAAAGACGACACCGTCCAAATTCTCTTCATCAACACGGACTCCGACGAACAAGGGGGCAATGCACCCATTCCTTTATCGCAGGAAGGAAGTTCGTCAGAGCGATATCCGGCCGTTTATTCGGTCCCACCACCAAGCAACCTAGTTGTGTCCTTCGACTGGAACCAACTAGGCAGACCCCGGTTGCCAGCAAGCATACCATTCAGAATTATCGTTCAAATATACAGAATGGTAGTGGCTGGCACTATCATTGATGAGGGGGCATCTGTGAGTATCCTTTCCTCTATTTCTTGGAAAGCGCTTGGTTCGCCAGCGCTTTTGCCTGAAATGAGAAATCTATTAGGCTTTGATAAAGGAACCAGTCGACCTTTAGGGATCCTCCCCAATGTGCCTATAACATTGAAAGGGAAGACCGTTCAAATGAACGTGATGGTCGTTCAAGGACCCTTGGATTATAACCTACTCCTTGGACGAGACTATATATATTGCATGGGAGCCATCGTCTCCTCACTCTTTAGAGTAATGTGTTTTCCGCACGAAGGAAGAGTGGTCAAGCTCGTGGACCAACTTTCATTTCCCGGATCACACATCGCAAATAGTCATGTACCATCCCTAAATGGTCTCTTCGTGCAAGAAGTGTCTCAACCCACGGTCCGTCCTCCTGATGAGCGCGAGTAATCCGGGAGGATATGACTAGAACCCAGGGGGCATGCGTCCTGGTCTGCTTCGGCAGGAAAACTTTGGGTATAGGGTAGGTTTCCGCGGGAGAATATGACTAGTCCGTACCCCGTTCGTCTAGGAAGAGGGGTTGTTCTAGAATAAGATTCTTTTGTCAAAGTTATGTGAGTTGGCGGGCATCGTCACTCACCTTTGTCTATTTCGGTAGACATTGCCGAGGAAGTGTTTTGTTTGAAAGATTAACGAGACAATCTTTGGGTAACCTGAAAGAGGTAAGCCTCTCTCGGTAAAACAATTGTTTTGGCGGAAAAGAAGTAGAGGTAACCTTGAAACTCTGTTTTATACCTGGGGGCATGCAAACCTTTTGGAGTGCAAGCGAGGGGCGGCTATTTATTTTTTTAAATTTTTAGGACCTCTAACCCTTTAAACTCGTAGGATTAGTCGTTTCCGAACTTGCATAACGAAAGGATGCGGGGCATAGCTTTGGTAAGGCGCAAGCTCCATAAAAAATGGAATCTTACATGAGACATTCTTATCATATGACTGGATATAATCGAGCAGTTTTAGAACACAGTTCATGCTCGTTAAAAAATAAACGCAAGATCCGAGCAGTTTTAACGCGGACTTGATGCTCGTTAAAAAATAAACATAAGCAATGAGCAAGTGTTTCCACCAGCGTTTAAGCTCATTCTAAAATAAAAAATGAACCAATTTCCGGTAAATAACCACTGTGAATGTAATTTATCAGCCATTAAAGCCTTGGTCGTGTTTGCACCGTCACCTCCATTTTTGCATTGGCCGATCGTTTACCTCCATTTGATTGTTTACCCATTTTGAGGAACAGCTGCGAAGAGTGATTTCACCTAGCCATCCTTGTGACACTGCCGTGATTGGAAAATTCCAACCTGTACCTGGAATCAACTGCTAACCTGTTTCATCACTCGTTCCTCAAAAGACGAGTCTTCTTTAAGCTCTTTTCAACTGACTCGTAAAATATGAAAAGATTGCCGAGTCCTTGGCCTTCCACCTCGTTAAAGGGACAGGAAGTGATATCCCCCCTCTAGATTTTAATCTTTTTGGACCTGAGGGATTATTGCACAAAAAGATCGAGCGCTTTTTTTGTTCGGCTCGTTAAAACTATCGAAAACTCATCCCTTCTGTATTGTTTTATACTTTTTCGGACTAAAGGGATTAGATGACGAAAAAGGACTTTCGGAGTTAACTTTATGTACCTTTTCAGACTCTCTAAAAATGAAAAGGACTGAGTTATCTTTGTCGTTAGACTCGTTAAAATCATTAAATAGCGACAAACTTGTCTTTAGACGAGAACGAGTTTCACTATCGCTAGGCTCGTTAAAACATAGCGATGGGCTTGCCTGAAGGGCAGGTTATAGAACAAGCATATGTTATCCTCCTCAAGCTTGACAAAAATAAAGAGGTACTGGTCAGCAATGACTGGGGAATAATTGGGAGAAACTCAAGAAAACTTTGATGGTAGCAAGTCGCTCTTGAACATGACACTTTTCCTCCGTACCACAATCAGGTTGGGTTGTTTCATTCACCGGTCACATCACCATGGTCTCGCCATACCATCCATATTTGGGGTAATGCTACCGATCCATCGCATCAGTGTCGCCATATGTTCAAGAGAAGTCGTTCAGAAAAGTCAACCGTGTCCCATCCACTGCCGTACATTATCCTTCATCCTTTCATGACCGCCACCCTGAATCATATGTCACAGATCGTTTTCACCTCCATCAAAATCATTAGCTCCGTTCCGTGTCATTGATGTGGGATTCATTAAGGCCCTCCTTTGACGGATCGCTTCTTGTCGACATCAGCTCATTATCCAAGAAGTTGATCTAGGAACAACCCCTTCAGTACTTTGAAGCTTGCATGCCTCAATGGCAAGTTTCTCACTTCCGGCGACAGGTATACATCAATGACCTTCGACCGAAAGATTTTGCGTGGTGTTCGACGCCAAGTCCTTTATTCACACCACGTGAATTGTACTGCCGTACCTTGAGGGTCATTATCATTATCGGTGATTCCTCTCGCGCTTGTTAACAGTTTACCTCATTGACCGGTAATCAAGCGATGTCTTTCCATGTTCGACTTCAGGACATTTCTCACATGGATCGACTTGTACTTAGAGTGAAGATCGAACAAGTTTGAAGACCCCGGATCTAGTTTCATCCATCCGGGCTGCGATATATATTCAGGAAAGATAAAGACATTGACATGTACATCATTGCAGCAGATAATCATCCTATCCAAAGGATGATAATTTCATCAAAATTATCAGTCTACCATCAGACGGTTGTCTGTTCTATGTACAGAAAAATGAATTTATAAAGCTGAGCATGGGAATGCCCGCCTCAGCTAGATCATGAAAGCAGTATGAAAAATAATGTATTGTATTGTATCTTATTACAGGTCTCCTCCCAGCATTGGATGAACTTCAGATCCTCCTGATAAAGCATTTCACCCGATAAACGGCCTCATAATTTAGGGGGTAACTGTTATAGACATTTTTGTGCCTTACAACATTGAGCATGAAATGTCCATAATCTAAGGGATCCAAAGTCCCTAAACATGTTGTTCCTACCCCTAGAGGAACAAGGCTAACAAACCACAGCAATTCACAGAAGTTCTCCACCAGAAACTGCTCAAAAACAAGTCAATTTAGGATCAATTCAGCGGCTCCACTAGCTGTCTGCGCTGAAATGCAAAGTCAACACTGGCTACCTGCACTGCAACGCAGGTAGAAGCACTACCAGGGTGCGCTGAGCGAGAGTTGACATGTGGCAAGTTCATTGAACAAGGTGTCAAGACCCAGGAAGCTTCCAGAATCTTCCTCAATGATACTTGCCTCAGTGAATTCGACTATGATGAGTAAGAGGTTCCCAATCTCCAAGTGGAAGCAAGAACCTCCAAGTGGAATCAAGAACTGACAGAGGGAGATGACACTAGTCAGATCTCAAGATGACTCATCCTCTCTCCAAACATCTATATATGGATCTCTCCTCCATGAGATCTGGAGGCTAGAATTTTGTTATTGCAAAGAATTGCTGTTGGTTTGAGATTGGAATCATTGGGTGCTTAATGCTTTGAAGGGAGGTGAAGATAGGAATTCCATTTGCTGGGAAGGAGATGCTGGATTGGAGCCTTCTTGGTTGTATCTCTTCCTGAACCTTGTTATTCATCAATAAAGCTATCTTGGTTTTTCCTATATACTGATGTATCTTTGATGTATGATTGCATTAGTATGTTTAGTTTATTTCTAATCCTGAACTAGTTATGAATATGAATCTATGTCTTTGTGTAGTATTCTCTTCTTGTGATCTTGCAGAAACCTGTTGAAGCTGGGCGAGCGAGAAGGTAAGTAGCTGGGAACTCTCAAAGAGAAGAGAAACCGGATCGAGGGACAAATGGAAGACACCGGTTAGTCCATCCATCTCTCTTCATTCTTAATTCATAAAGGAAGAGTACTAGAATAGCTGTCTCTGTTTTTCGCTAAGGCACTGTCACACCTTAGGTGGATAGGATCGTCCTGCATAGGCATTTTTCCCCACAACAGAAACAACAGCAGGCACTGCAACATGTACCAGATACCAATCAGGCTCCATTAGGTGGTAAATTAAAGAAAGATCCACTGTTGGTTAAAAATTCATCATATCACCACCCACATCACCCAGCAAGAGAAAAACCAACAAGATGGCAACAAATTAGCTACAAGGACAACAACCCCTGCATGATAGTTAGAGAGGAGCGATGATCCACCTACTACACATAGAAGATCCGCAAAGGTCAGCTTCCATCTCAAGTGAGCGAGGCACCAACGAGATCGAGGGTTCACCTTTCTCTGGAATGGCTAGATGCACATGCATGGTACCAGTGGACTACTCTCTTGAGTAGATCTTATTATTTGTGTTCTTCCCATGTTTCGGGGACGAAACATGTTAAGGGGTGTGGAATGTAGTATACCTAGGGGGGATAATATGGGGTACAGAAGGAGTTACCCAAGGGAATAATGTAATAATGGGATGGGCCATAGTAATAAATAAGGTGGTTAACCCGTATCATGTAAGGGACCACAAGTAGTTAGCAATAATGTAATAAGCCCATGGTATTAGATAGATGGTATTGAGGGAACCATGGTAATCACCCATGGTATTGTATGTATGAGGCCTATATAGAGGCTAAAGACTCCCCATTGAGAGACGTCAAGGAATATTGTATGAATAAGCATATGGCTTGTGGAGTGTTCTCCTTCCTTAAGGAGTGAATGTATGGTGTTGCCCTACCTTAAGGGTTTGATATTAATAAAGTGAAGCATTTATATATTCAGATCTTGTTCTTTTCTGGGTTTATTTCTTGGGTTATTTGCATTGTCTTATATTTTCAGATCAGATCTGTAACACACAGTTTGTGTTATCCTGTAAGTTTTTCTAGTTAGCAATCATTACTTTTTTCTTCATATGCTTATGACTTATAGAGATATCTAGGTAGGAATAATTGTGTCTCAATTACTTCCTATAAGCTCCTGAAGTGATCATCTATTAAGAGAATGGGTTAATGAACTGTTTGTTTAGCTAATCCCCTTTAATCAATAAATCATCAGCATCTTGTGTCAACATTAAGTATATTGCCTTAAGCCTTTGGAATGTAGTTTAGAAGGTTTTCCTACTTATGATTGTTTTGTTCTACAGTTTGGAAACTGTGATAATCATATTTTTTTCTGTCTTCTACTCGCCACGATTTTTGATCTATATCACTGTGTAAAGTCTTATAGCAGCCCTTTGCTGAGATATTAATATAACCCAAAGGATTAATTACTTCAATTCTAAATCTGTCTTCATTCATTGGTCTTCCAAAATTAAAACCAAAAACCACAAAACAATTATTTTAGATGCTCTGGCATTGGTAGCTGACCTACTACTATCTCAAAGGTACAACAGAGCACTGGCAGAATAGGCTACATGAATTATCTACACTGCACTACAACATGATGACTAAATCACTGCGATGTGTGTCGTAAGAGGTAAGAAATTTATCTTATTATGATGGTTTAACTGATGTAGATAAATTTTTGGATGCCTTTGAAAGAGAAGTCCTTGAAGATCATCACTTCCAAGCACTGGATTTGGCATTGCCTGCTACGCCCGAATGGTGGTGGGGTACACACAAGGATGAATTTGATGAATGGTGCGATTACAGGAGAATGATGAGGTTGCACTTTGGTCGTACTAAATTGCGATTAACTGAAAAATATGATGGGATCATTTGGCGAAATGGATTAAAGTCTACGGAACATAGCTGCAACCAAAGTGGGTGCACTTATTCTATCATACTTTGGATATAATCCCTATGAATTGGTACCTAGAAATCGAGCTCCACCATGGCACCGTGGAGTGGGATATCTTAAGGTAAGGTTTCTTAATAACCTTTAGTTTTGAAGATGGGTTCGAAAGCATTGATGAATCTCTATAGGAGATTAAGGCGATGATCTTCAAAATTCCACAGGATACTTTGGAGTTGGTTCAACCAGATTGGAGCACCTAGTTATGCCATGCATTGGAATGCTATAATGTGACTGCTGAGGGGGAGGATGAATATCCAAGAAATATTAATATCCTAGAGGCCAATGGTCACCACGTGGTCGAGGGTCCGCAGATAGAAAATTTGGACATCACCGCACTGCTTAAAACCAAGCAAGTGAACATTGGTACTAAAGTAGAGCCAAAATTTTCAAAGATCGAAGATTACTGGGATGATGCCACAGTGGAAAGTTGCTGAGTTACTCTGTGAGTACTAGGATCTTTTTCCTACGAAATTTTCGGACCTGAACGACATCATAGGCAACCTGGGGGTGATGAAAATTAATTTCAAGCCGGATGTAAAGCCTATCAAGCAGAGACCATATCACCTTAATCCCAAATACAAGGAAAAGGATTGTTTAGAGCTGGATAAGATGCTAGAAGAAGGGTGGAAGAAGGCATCATCGAACAAATTGAAGAGTTTGATTGGGTAAGCCCAATGGTGGTTCGGGAAAAGAAACAAAAGGGATAAATAAGGATTTACATAGATCTAAGAAAGCTTAACAATTCCTGCATCCATGATCCTTTTCCGACACCGTTTACAGATGAGGTGTTGGATAATGTTGGAGGGCAAGAAGCCTACTTGTTCACTGATGGATTCTTTGGATACCATCAGATTAAGATCGTGCTAAAAGATAGGAGGAAAACAACCTTCACGATAGAATGGGGTTGTTTTTAGTATACAATGATGCCATTTGGACTCAAGAATGCACCAACGATATTCTCTCGCAGTCATCGTGACTTTCAAAGGAATTTATTCGCAAGTTCTTGGAGGTGTATTTTGACGACTGGACAATGTTTGGGTTAGTAAAGCACCATGTATCTAGTGTACACTTAATGTTGGATACATGCCGAAGATACCAGATGCACTGAACCCAAAGAAGTGTTTGTTCTGTGTCCCCTTCAAAATTTTACTGGGCGATGTGGTATGCAAGAAAAGGCTGATGGTGGACCCTGCCAAGATCGCGGTGATAGTAAATTTGGAGACCTTGAGGAGTGTCAAACAGTTGCACGCAACGCTGGGCCATACTGGATAATATTGGAAGTTCATCAAGGCTTATGCTCAGATTATTGCACCTACGGAGAAGCTATTGAGGAAGGATGCTACATTATGTTGGGATGGAGAATGTCAGCGCATTCTGGATGTATTGAAAGAAAAGATGGTTACTGCACCGATTTTTGTCTTCCCAGCATGGAAGAAGGAATTCGACATGCACGTTGATCCCTCATGTATTGCATTGGGAGTAGTGCTAACACATGCCAGTGAAGGAGAGATGGACCACCCTATAGCATTTGCAAGTAGGAAATTATCCAAGGCTGAGAAGAATTACTCAATGACAGAGTGTGAGGGATTGGCTATGGTGTACATGCTTCAAAAGTTTAGGCATTATCTGCTGGGCAGACATTTCAAAATGTACACTGACCATTCCACCTTGAAATACCTGGTCAATAAGCCTGTGTTGGGGGGGAATATCTGCCGATGGCTATTTCTATTTCAAGAATATGACTTTGAAGTAATTGTGAAGCCAGGAAGGTTGAATGTAGGACCTAACCATCTGTCGCGAATTGAAACAGGGGAGGAGCCTACTAATTTGGAGGAGGGATTTCCCGACGCGCAGCTCTTCACGGTGCACATAGCAGATAATCATTTTTCAGATATTATCCACTTCTTGACTACTGGAGTGGCTCCAGAAGGATATACCAATCAGAAAAAGAAGGAACTAGTGGTGCGTGTGGGTGATTTTTCGGTGATCACCGACCATTTGTATAAGATGGGTGTTGATGAGATATTGCGAAGATATGTGCCTAATTTTGAACGCAGTAGAATCCTAACTAGAGCTCATGGTGGGGTTGCAGGAGGACATTATGTAGGAAAGGAAACAACACAAAATATGTTGCGCACAGGGTTGTGGTGGCCTACGTTGCATAAGGATACCAAAACATATTGTAAAGCATGTGATGCATGTTAGAGAATAGGTAGACCATCACAGAGGGACAAGTTGCCCCTTAATCCTCAGGTATCATTGCAGCCATTTGAAAAATGGGAAATTGACTTTGTGGGGCTAATCCAACCTCCATGAAAGTAGACTGGTGTGTGCTATATCATCACCGAGGCCTGTGAAGGATTGTGCAAGAGCCACAATAGCTAAATTCATGTTTGAGTATGTGTTAACCAGGTTTGGCTTCCCAAAAGTGTTTATGAGAGATTTTGGGTACGCACTTCCTCAATGAAACGATCAATGTGCTAACTAAGGAATTCCAAGTTTATCATCAAAAGAGCACACCGTATCATCCTTAGGCTAATGGAACAATTGAGGCCTTCAATAAAATCTTGGAGAACGAACTAACAAATATTTTCAATGCACAGCGAAATGATTGAGACATGCGTGTACCTGCAGTTTTATGCATGTACAAGACTACTTTCAAAAAGCTAATAGGTCAGACACCTTTTAGATTGGTCTATGGCATAGAAAATATGATGCCTATGGAATATATCATGCCTAGTCTACTCATAGTAGCTTTCACAGGAATGGCGGATCGCGGAGCCTTGGAAGAGCGGCTTGCGTAGATGATGGAGCTCAAAGAAGACAGATTCTTAGCTAGATTCCATCAGCAAGTGCAAAAGGAGCGTGAAAAATCATGGCACGATCGACACATCAAGCTACACACGTTCAAGGTAAATGATTTTTTTTATTATATGATAGTAAGTTCGTTAAGTTTCCAGGAAAGTTTCAGATGCACTAGCTGGGGCCATATGTCATCAAAGAGAAGGGTAAATGGAAGCCGATTGAAGACATATACTAGAGATCCAGCTCAAGGACTATATGATGGTAGGACAGTCTTAGCACTCCAGGCATCTATAAGGGAGCACAGGACTATAAACTACACTACCTGAATTGAAGGACTATGTGGTAAGAAGAATGCACGCAAAAGGGTGACGTTATAGTATCAGAAGTTGCACGAAGGGAGCTGTGCTATGAAAGAAGATACTGCACAACATAGCCAAAAAGTGACCATTAGAGTCACTATTCATGATTTTACGGCTAGGAGATGGTTAAGAGGAGAGGGTGGGCGAAATTTAAGGCTAAAATCTTTGAATATCTGCCGCCAAACCAACATTAATGATCGAATTTTGGGGGGAACGGTCAGATTTGAATTCAAAAACCCCTATAAATTACGCGTGCTGGTCCAACAGAGAACACTTTGCACACTTAGAGTTTTTGAGCCAAGTTGTCTGTTGCTTATGAGCCACTCGTTCTTTGAGGATTTGGTCACGAGCCCTACATTTTCCAATTTACTCGAGTTAAATTAGAAATTTATCCTGAAAACCATGTTGGGTCCAAACCCTGCTGAGACTGTGAGCACTAGGGGAGACATTTCATCCAAAGGAGCTACTCTAGAGGTGGTGAGCATGGAAGCTCCGGCTCCTATGCCTATGGCGTCGAGGTCACCTTGGTCGAATCCTACACATGTGCGAGAAACCTAGAAGACGAAGAAGGACAAGTAGAAGAGGCTGGTGCCAGTGGGCAAGTCTCCTAGGAAACATGTTTCCGATCAGACACAGAAGAAGGAAAAGTAGCCCAAGAAGATGGTGGATTTAGAAGCTGAACAAGGCACTGAGGATATTGACATTGTGGGAGTAGAGCCCCTCACCAAGTTACCTAAGTATATCCCTCTACGAAAAGGGAAGGTGAAGGTCCTCAAGGACCTCGACTCAGATAAGTTCCTTATTCATACACCCTATTGCCGAAGCAGATACCTTTTGAAGGTTTGCGCCTTGTGCATGTTCCCCTGTTAAAAATGGAGGATTGGGACCTGGATGACCATGAGCAATTCCCTCACCTAGAGATAGAAACTTATACGAGGCACGTGTATTACCCAGACTCAGGTGTCATTGAGTTGGAGGTAGTTGAATGGATCCGCGGAGTGGAGAAATCTGGGTTGTTGAACCTGCTATAGGTGCCCCACTACCACCGCACTAATATTAACACTAGTTGTTTGCGGCAACTACTTACTCTAGTGCACAATGGGTGCTTATGGCTTGGCACGCCTATACGCATCATGGATATGCTCATCCATAGGATCACACACCTACTGCATGAGGGTTTCAATTTGGCCAAGGATTTTGGCAGAAAAGCAGATGAAAGAGACTTGGTGGAGAAGATGAAAAAGAAATTTGAGCTTGTCAAAAAGCTGCGTGGCTATTCCTTCACGTCCATCAACGATCCCACGATGAAAATTTCCACCTAAATACTCACTCGAAAGGTTGTGAGGAAGTGCCATGCAGATGAGGTTCTAGCGCCTATGATATTGTTAGCTGCACAATGCGTGGAGGGTGTGCAGTTTAACTAGTCATGATACTTATGCAGTTAATTCCCTGCGAATTGTCGCGAGGTCCAGGATGAGAGAAAGCCCTTCCACTATGTGTGGTTGCTTCTCTCCATCATGATGGTCACCTGGGACCTGCCGGAGGACAGTTAGTTTCCTCCGTTGAAGAAAGGATTGCTGGAGGCCACATAGTTTGCCTCCTTCTAGGCCATAAAGGACCCCGAGCAGGTCACATAAACAAAGATTTTCTGGGTGTGGATGGAAGTGAGCTTCCGCATGGCCATAAACTAGTTCCCAAGGTTGTCCCCAACCTTGTATTAGCAGATGTTCGCGTATGCTGCATTTAAGGCATATTTCCACTGCGTCTACATTCAAATGCGGAAGGACCCACAACAAAAGTGGTTCTATTTTCCATATTTGGTCACTAATGATGCCATACAGGAAGTGATTAAGTGATGTCTGGTAGATTGACAGACCCCATCCGACTTAGATGCAGGTACCAGCAAAGACGCGGGGAGTTCAGCTGAGAAGAAATGGAAGGATGCAACAAAATAGGTGGCACAAAAGTTGGCCTCGCAGCGGAAGAAGGAAGCCAAAGAGAAAGCACGAATGGAAAAAGAGTGCACTGCAAAGGAGCAGGCCGAACAAGAATAAATTGACTCTGAGCAAAGTGAAAATATTCGTGACTCGAAACTGAGGATGAAGAGAAATTTGAATAGGGTGGAGGCGGTGATGAGGGGTAGAGCTACCCATTTCGGCTGAGGAAGTGCATAGACCAGTAGCATGAGGGTTCCCGCAAAATGCAGAAATTGGCTAAAGCACAGGTAGATCTCATCACACTCACAGAGGGTGATCTCGACGAGATTGCTGACAAAGTGTGGGATGCTACATCCAAACTGTTGCAACAATTCGAGCAACAGTACATGCAGTCGCTGGGGAATGTCTAGAAATATCTGCATGAACTACAGATCCAAACTAGCAGGATACAGGTGGGCATAGGTCAAGCGAGCACCACACAAACGAGCTTGGCACTAGGGACAAGTCAAGCTACAGAACTGGTAAGGACAATGGAACTTCAAACAATTTCTTTACTAGAGGGGTCCCTGAGTGCAAAATCGGACGATGACAAGATCATCATAAGTACCCTTAAGAACATTGGCCTAAATATTGGAACGCTACCCAATGAATTCCTTCATGCACTGCAGACAAGAGTGACATCAGAATTGAGAGCTCGGGAGCAGCATGCTTTTAGTTTAATCGTTAAGTACCAGGTAAAAAATGAACAAATTTTCATCGAAAAGACACAGGCCCTGAAGGAAAGAGATATTATCCAGGCATAGAGCTCCATGATGGTCGCTGTAGCTGTAGAGGCATGCAGAATAGTGCCAGAGTTGCACATACCCGAGGATGTGCAACCAGAGGCCATGATCCGAAAATTAGCTGCAAGCGTCCATGAGGTAAAGGCTGAAATTGCGAGAGTTCAATTTGATCTCAACATGAATATCATGGAGTTGCAGCTCAAATCATAGCCTTCAACTCCCCCCAAAGTTAGGGAAAAACGTGGAGACACGATCGCAGAAGGAATGACCATGTTGGATGCCGTAGCTGTTGATTGTTCGACCTTATTTGAACAAATAATGGAATTGGTTACGACTCTGTAGGAAGACCCAAACTTGTAGATGCTCAATACAGATGTTCGCGAGCTCCAACAACAGTATGATGAGGTCAAGGCGACGACATGCTCAATTGCTCCAGTGCAACGCCTTGCCAAGCTGTAGGAGGGGCAACAACTCCGTGCGCAGGTTGAAGCAGCTCAGAGGAAGGAGGCCATGCTGAAGGCAAGGTTGGGACCTTGGTTAGATGAGGCTTACCAGGTTACCACCAACATTCAAGAGAAGTTGATGGGCTTGCAAATGACTCAACAAACTATGAATCTCGCCGTGGAAGGACCAGCTACATAATAGCTCATCGAGAAAGTCAAGCAGGCAGCTACACAGAGTGCTGTTGAGGTCACAGTTGTGCAGGTAGAGATGGGGATCTTCACAGCAAGATCACTGCGTTAGCTGAGTGAATCGAGGGTGAGTCACGACCTTTGTGTTGGGGGCCTATTGGGATGGGGTCCCCAGGGTCAATTTTGGGGTTAAAAAGCCAAGTTTTGTTGTAAATTTTGATGAAAAGATGTAAAGTCTTCGCGAATTGTGGATGCAGAGCGTGTAAGTAGTTAAGAGCCAAAAAATGGTTTTTACCCTCATTTATGTAAAGTTGAGTCAGTTTGGAGATCTACCCATGGTTTGCAGACCATGGGATTGTATAAATAGGTGTTTCTTCGAGAGTCTAAAGAAAATCTATGTCTATGGGTACAAACAGATGGAGTCTTAGAGAGATAGAGTAGAGAAGTAAGTCTTAGAAGGGGAAAAGTCTTTGCAGCTAAGTGCGTAGAGGCCTAGAGTAGTGTCTGTAGTGTAGACCCCTGCAGTTGAGTGCGTAAGGATGTTTTGAGTCTATAACCTAATGCTGGAGATCAATAAAGAAGACTGTTGAAGAAATTGATGTGTTTTATTTGTTTACCTCTATTGTTTATGTTTTTTATATATGTTGTGATGAAATAATGTATTTATGAAATAATGATGTATTGATGCGCGAATCTATTGGATAAGTCTTATTAACTGAACGCAATACATGTTAAGTATTTACGCAAAGATCATAATACCTTCTGCTACATTTATCAAGCACTTAAGTAGATTTGAGTAGATCCTGATCTGAAGATAACTTATGGTGCACATAAGTAGATAATTCATCTGTTTAGGGTCCGCAAAAGCTGATCGTAGACCTTTGTGGAGGTCTAGGGAGCATTCAAAGGAAGTTATAGTCCCAAGCCCTAAGGGTTTATAGATCTGTGCGGAGGCAGATCTAGGGCATAAAAAGACATCACACTGATCTCTGGATGCAGAAACTTGGTTCCAGCATCCCCCCATACTACTTCGGGTGAGACTTCAGTCCGCGTTAAGTGGATTGATGTTGAAAGGGCCAGTAGTGTAGGGTTTTCTTCGGCGCAACTAACTCTGAGCCTGGGTTAGGACCCACTAAGCCAACAATGAAATATATATTCACTCCCCCTCTAAGTATTTACAATAGGCATTAGAAAAGTACAAAAATAAAATTAACCACTACATAAAAGCCCCCAACCACTAATCCATCTGCAAAACAAGACCTTATGAATTAAAAAGAAAGATGCTAAAGAACTTATTCAGTAAAGGATAGCATGCCATCACAAAGATCTTCTCAAATCCTTGACCATGATAAAAAATAATTACTAGGGAGGAATATTCATTAGAGAAGCTAGACATACATGAAGAAGATCCACAAAAATAAAACCTAGAAGTTCCTTCTGTTAGAAACTTATATATTACAGAGAAATGGAACACATAAAATATTGTTGAAACACAAACATAGAAAATGCATTAAACAAGATAGAGACATAGATATACTTTTTTCACCCAATTTGGGCAAAGTCCACGAAGAAACAACTAGTCCTTCCTTTTATATTATCTAGCAAAATGAAGAGATACAACCTACAACTAATTTGTTGTTATTTCCTCTTCTCTCTCACACAATATCCTCTCTCTTTCTTGCTTAGAATACACATATATTTAGTTGCAATACAATTACCTCATGTATAGCGAGGGGTTTCCTTCTAGGGAAAAAAACCCTAAATTTAACATAACTTCTATCGCCAGATCATTCGCCTAATGAACGACCCATATTGAATATGAAATTACAATATTTTAGAAGGCTTTAGCCCTTGATCTCCCGGCAGCATTGCCACCCCAGTACGAACTGGGGTCCAATGCGGCGATACCTATAAAGAAGATAATCAAGCTCCACTCCAAAGAATATCCCACTTGGAGATTGATTATAGCAACTCGACCGCTGAGTCATTTGCTAGACAATGAAACCACTTTGGACCTGGCTATTTCTCATCTTCATCATCATACTTGAAGACCAATGGAAATCGCACAGATCCTATGTTTCTTCTTGGTTACAACTTTTGTTAACATATCTGCAGGATTTTGGCTAGTGTGTATCTTTTCCAGCTTCAACTATCCATCTTCCAACACTAATCATATAAAATGGTTCTTGATTTGTATATGTTTAGTCTTGGAATGAAATGCATATTTCTTTGCAAGATGAATGGCACTCTGGTTGTCACTGTATAACTCGCCTAACTCCTACTTATTACCCAATTCATCCACAAACCTTTGTAACCAAATCATTTCTTTACTAGCCTCTGTAGTAGCAACATACTCTGCTTCCATCGTTGAGAGTGCAACAACACTATGCAATTTTGGAACCCAACTAATAGTTGTTCCACCTACAGTATACACATACCCTATGGTGCTCCTCTTATCTCTATCACTTGCCATATCTACATCAACATATCCATGTAGAGAAATGTTTGAACCACCAAAGCATAATGCTTGATTTGTGGTACCTCTAAAATACCTAAGAATCTACTTCATTACCTTCCATTGTTCTTTTCCTGGATTGTTCATGTACCTGCTACAACCAAGGAAAATTTTAAGGATGGAAAATTTTCTTGAAGTTTAAAACATTGGCGAATCTCACTAATCCCTAATATGCAAATTATAAATGTTTATTGATATATTTGTAAAATTAATCAAATTTATAATTATTTTATATATAGTCTCTCTATAATGTTGGCGATTTTTAAGGTAAAATAATTTTATATTCTAAAATTTGGGCGAATCGTCTTTTATAAAATTGGAAATTGGCGAATCTTTTTTGTGGAAAAATCATGGAAAATTAGCCCACTGGGCGAACATTAGCCCCTAAAATTTTCCATGGCTACAACTCCCACTACATTTGGAATATCATGCATTGTGCAGACCATTGAATACATTAAGCTTCCAACTTCTGATGCATATGGAAATTTAGATATATAATCCATCTCTTCCTGAGTCTTGGGACACATCTCCTTACTTAGTTTGGAATGGCTAGCCAAAGGTGTAGTAACTAGTTTTGCATTATGCATATTAGATATTTCGAACACCTTTTGTATGTACTCTTAGAGACAATGTTAATTTGCAATTTTTCATGTCTTTAGTTATTCTCATACCAAGGATTTGTTTTGAAGCACCCAAATCCTTCATTTTAAATGAATTTGCCAATTTTCCTTTGAGCACATTTATTTCCTACATGTTAGAACCCGCAACAAGCATGTCATCTACATAAAATAACAATATAATATAGTTTCCATCATTTTTCCTTTTGAGATAAACACAATGATCAGAGTGACATCTAGTATAACCATGTTCAGTCATAAACCTGTCAAATTTTAGATACCACTGCCTTGGAGCCTGTTTTAAGCCATACAAAATCTTCTTCAAACTACACACTAGTTTCTCCTTCCCTTTTACCTCATATACTTATGGCTGCTACAGATATATCTCTTCCTCCAAATCCCCATGGAGAAAGGTCGTCTTTACATCTAACTGCTCAAGATGCAAATCTTCTACTACTACTAGACTTAAAATAGTTCTGATTGAAGTCATTTTAACAATAGGAGAAAATATCTCATAAATGTCTATACCTTTTTTTTTGTGAAAACTCCTTCACCACAAGTCTAGCTTTATATCTTTTTCTACCTCCATCTTCTTGCTTCAACCTGTAAACCCATTTAATCTGCAACACTATTTTACCTGCATGCAACTTGACTAAGTCCCAAGTCTGGTTATGTACCAAGGAGTCCATCTCTTCTTTCATAGCTAGCTCCCACTTCTTCCTAGTTTCTACCTGCACTGCTTCTTCATGACATTTTGGTCCACCAAAATCAGTCAACAATACATAATATAATGAAGGAGAGTATACTTCAGGGGGTATACTTATCCTGGTAGATATTCTAACACCACTTTCAAATGTTTGAGGTGCCTGTTGTTGTTCTAGTTGTTGTTGTTGTTCTAGCTGTTGATCATTATGATTTTCAGGCACCTTTACTTTTTTATGTGATCTCATCAAGCACTTGTATTCTCTATTTTCTTTTTCCTGTTTCTTTTCATGCATTTGGTCCTTATACAAAACATTTTTTTTGAATATGACATCTCTGCTCATAATGATTTTTTGTTTTTCATAATCATAAAAGCAATAACCAAAATCATTAACACCGTATCCAATAAAGGTACATTTCTTTGATTATGCCTCAAGCTTTGTTCTATATTCTTTATTAATGTGGACACAGGCTTCACAATCAAAAGTATTTAAAAATGAGTAGTTTACCTTTTTTCCTGTCCATGCCTCCTCTAGAATACAACCATCCAAGGAGCTTGAAAGCCATATGTTTATTAGATAGACAACAATGTCTACAACATCTGCCCAAAATTGTAAATGCAATCCTGCATGCAATCTCATGCACCTTGTGCTCTCCATGATTGTCCTGTTCATCCTTTCTGACACACCATTTTCTTGTGGTGTTCCTGGAATTGTCTTCTTTGTGAATTCCATGCTCTGAACAATACTTATCAAACTCTTTGCTGTAATTTTCTCCTCCATTGTCTAATCTGAGACACTTCAACCTTTTTCTTGTCTCATTCTCAACCAAAGGTTTCCATTTCTTGAAAGTATCAAATACATCAGATTTATTTCAAATACAGTAAATCGAGGTTTTTTCAGGTTGCATCATTAATAAAAGTAACATAATATTGAGAGCCACTGAGAGATGATACCTGAGCAGGTCTCCATACGTATGTATGCACAAGATATAATTTTCACTCTTCTTTTCTCTCCCAACTTTGAGGAATTTGACTCTCTTCTGTTTTCCATAAACACAATTCTCACATAATTCTAAATCAACATGCTTCAAACCTAGAAACAAATTTCTTGAGTGAAGAATTTGCATCCACTTCTCACTCATGTGCCGAGCCTATGATGTGACAATGTTGTATCTTCTCCTGTACAAGTTAAAGCATTAAAAATAATAGAAATACCATTACATAAATACAATGTAACAACTTAACACTCTATATTTCCTAAGACTGTGAAAGAAATACAAAAGTAACCACTTTGGAAGCTGGGATCTAGCCCTGCCAGCTCCAGAGAGGGATCTCTCTTTCAGATTTAGATTTGTTTATATTGAGATATTAGGTTAGTTATGAAAGTTCAATGGTTTGGTTTAGTTATTTGGTTGATAATGTAATAGTGCACCATTGGGTAATGGAGTCAATATAATTCGAATGGATTTATTTCAACATTTATAGACAAATCTAACAGGGCAAGGTAGGTAGATTTATTGGATATTATATGTTGGAGGAGATGGAAAAACAAGAAATGATTAAGTGTCCATTAAGTAGAGAGAAATTAAGAATTCTATTGCTTGAATTTATTAGAAAAACATTGATATTGTTTTAAGCCAGAACAAGGTGCTTTTGAAACAAATCCTAAACTTAATTTTATTTAAAACAATAGAGAAAAGAAACACATGAAAAACAAAGAAAACACAATAACAAAAAAGAATATCACTTCATGAAAAAACCTAACACAAGAATCTTGAAAAATCTTCTGTATTACTGAAATGTGTCCACTGGAATTCTGTGGAACAACTTTACATCAATGGTCCTTTCTTTTACATAAACATCAACCTCTACTACTTTGAATTATGAAGTATTTATAGAAAAATAATTTACAAAATATCTTGATGTCAAAAGATTAAGACAAAATACTCAAAGATCTAAAACAAATTACATAAATAGTAAAAAAATTTAGGAATTCAAAACTGTTGGAGCTATTGGCACTATTGTCGAGGATGGTTGTCGATGTCTGGCCCCAAAAAGGTGTTTCCTTGCTGTCTTAGATGAAATTTTTTTCACTCAATTAATTCACACAAGTGATCCCATCGATCTTCAGTGGGGATAGAAAATTTTATTTGCTTCCTATATGTTTCATCAACTTCGGTATATTTCTCAAAGGTAGGTTTGTTGATGAAAATATGTTTAATCTCATGTTTGATAATGAGATCAAAATCTAGAGCCTCCAAGAAATATTTTCTTGTCATACTTCCTTTTACTCGTGCAAACTTGGATTTATCTCTGGCAATAGTGTAAAGTTTTTTTATAGTAGTCACTCAAGCTGATTAACCTGTCATTCAAAGCCACTAAACCTTGTAGACCTCTCTGATTTAGTAGATTAAACCTAGTATGAAATCTCTGGACAAAAGTTTACAGAGTTTGGCATTTGTTCTCTAATTGAACCATCAAGTTTCTCTTTTGCAAAACCTTCTTGATTTCTAAGATGGTTTCAATCCTATCTTCAATCTGTAGCTCCTCTAATTATTCTCTGGTTTTAAAATTTAGGACTTTTATCAATGCTGTGGCTTCACCTGGTCTTTTCCCAACATTTCCCTAACTTCTTATATCAATGTTTTTGACCTCTATAACAACTATTCTTGCTCGAAACTGATTTGGATTGATGGAAAAATCTTAGTTATAACTTTATTTATATATGTACATATGTTTTCTTTAGCTTGTGCTAGAGTTTGAGCCATTACTGACTCGCTCTCTATAAAATATATTCTCTGAGTAAGCCTGTGAGTTTTTTGTAACTCTGCTAAATAAGCATTATCATTCTTCAACTTCTATTCCTGTAAATTCTTCAACTGTTCTTTCAACTTCTCAATCTCCTTTCCCTGAAGGGACATATCCTTCATGGCCCTAATTAATTCATTGGATGAATATGAAGTCTATCCTGGTATTGTTGTTGATGTTGAAGCCTCTGTTGCTCCTGCAACTGCAATTGGTACTGTTGTAAGTGGAACAATGGCTAGTTGTGAGGATTTCTCCTTTTCCTTGAGCAACTTTTCTAATTCTATCTCCATCTTTCTGATCTGTACATTTTTTTCAATTATTATTTTAAACATGTCCTCCTTCTGTTGTTCAATTTCTCCCAACTCCTTGGCTTGTGGATCCTCTGTAGATGGCAGCTTGAGCTATTTTTTCAATGCTGCTATGTCAGCATTCTTTTTTCTTATAACTTCCTCTACTACCTTTACATCACTGGGGTCATAACCCAACTTAATAACTAAATCCTCCAGTGATTTAATTTTAGTATCCTTTGCCAAAGATGATATTTTCTCCAGCTTCAATTGTGACTATATGTTGTTGATGGAGGCCTGCAATTTTGAAGCTATCATGGTAGTGTTAGTCAATGTAGAATACAACATCTCTCCAGTCTATTTGTGCATGTCCATCTGATCAATCAGATGGATCTGATTTGTATCAAAGGAGAAGATGGTCTTCTTGTAATCTGTTGATGATTTAGGAAAAGGAACATGTGCTTGCAAGAAATCCATTTGCATTCTCCCTTTTTCAGTGTCAAATGATGACAAGAGCCTATGTTGAGATGAAGCAGTCTTCTTCCAAAATTGAGTGTAAGTGTTGGCCTTCAACATTTCATTCTTCTGCTTGATTTATTTATACTTTGCAAATATGTTGGGCTCTATTTGGCCTTGAGCCAACTTTGTTGTCTAAGTTACATCTAGAAGGTCCCGTGAGGTTGAGGAAGATGAAGAGCCTATAAAAATATCTTCTTGTCTTGTACCTGAAAAATGTCTTTTGGTGTTGTTGAAACATGTGTACTTGTCATGACTATAGTAGCCTGTGCTTCTTCATCCTGCATAAAAAAATAGTTTTAGATTTTTTTTAGGCTTCCTTGTATACATTAAGAACTGCTTGGCTCCAATTTCTGTCACTGGAGAAGACTCTTCTTCTCTAGGCATTTTTCCATGCTTCTCCTAAGGGACTGGTGTCTATGAGGTGGTTGTAGATAAAATCTTCTCCTCAGTTTACTGCAAGGTGTTCTCCTCCCATTGATCTTTGTTCATAAACTTCAAAAATTCAGGCCTGGGAGTATGAGAATAAGGAGTGGTCTTCTGCTCCACTCTTAGATTGGAAATTATGCCGAAGGTGTTATGGGACCAATTGAAACTTAACTGAAAGTTCATCTACTTGAGAAGTGTATCTGCCTCAGTACCTATTGCCCTGCTGTTGCATATAAATGGTCCCACCTATTTTTGATCTTGAATTAGGCCTTCTTCTTGGTTGAGACAAAATGAAAATCATCCATCTTGATCATTTGCGCGATATACTCCAATGAGAAAATTATCATAGGAACATATTTTAGCAATCTGTATGGTGACAAATCACAACCATACATTTTGATTTTTGTGTAGTTTTGGGGCATGTGCCAGTCTCTTATTTTGGCTTGATCATTGAGGTGTAAGGTTATTTGAATGTCGTAACCTATTATGGGTTCTACATTGTTGTATGTAAGACACACCACTGTATAGATAATCTGGTCAATGAAGTCACTGAAGGTAAAATCACTTGAATTCTTCCTTACTAAAGAGGTCCACTGTATAACTGACTGTGCATTACCTTGATCATCCAATTTCTGCAAGGTCATTGGAAACCTGTCTCCATGATGAAACAAAAACATGTACACTAACACTGATGAATGTTTAAATATTCCTTTTGATCTTGAGGAATTGGTCATGGATGTTGTCTGCAAGGAATTGACTAAAATTAAATATTACAAAAGGTTTTTCTTTTGTGGAAAAGATGGATAGAAAACCTAAAATAGGTTCATCTACCCATTGATTTGAGTGGTATCCTAGTAGACAAGACACTAATGACACAATTTGTTTATTTTTTTCAGGAAACATAGAGGCTGGGTATGGTGGATTCTTCTTTGGGAGTTGAACATCTTCTGGTAGGAAAATATCAAATATCCTAGCTCTCTGAGGGAAGGTCAACTTCTGGTAGAGTTCCATGAGGGAATCTATAGAAAAATGGCTCAAAGAGTCATTATGGGGGACTTGCAGCATTTGGTTAATGGACTCTGGGGTTATGGTCAGTAGAATGTCACCATTCTGGGCCACAATGGCTCTTTGGCTAGGAATATATCTGGATTGACACCATACGAAAAAATTTGAGAAAGGGTGAGTCTAGGGAAAATAAAATTGAGGCAAAATGGATTCCCATAGGTTTATTTCATCACTGTGGTCCAAGAAGATTTGCTTGAACCAATTGTGAAGTTCAAATAAGCTGAAATCACAATTGGTCTTTGCAATTTTGTAGTGTTGTTATGCTAATGGTATATGGTCTTAGTCAATTGCAGGAGGGATCATTGGAGTTTCACTGGTTTGCTTCGATTTTCCTTTAGGTTCCATTTCTCAGAATATCAGGAACAAAGATGAGGGTTTGTTATTTACCCAAGAAAATTTGAATGTCCGATGAGGAATTTGGTCGTTGCGACAGGTACATGGTTGAAAATGGCTGACTAGAATCCGTAGGGGTGACCGAGCAATCAAGCGGATGAGGTGGCAGTTTAAAATCATATACCTGTTTATCTGAAATGGAAGGGGAGAAGAAAGGATCCATAGTGATCAATTTTGGGATTTTTATAGATAATTAGGATTTTGACGTTACTTCTGGTGCGTTATGGAGCAAGTGGTGAACGTTTAGATGGTAATGGTTGTTGTGTAATGGAACTGGCTAGGTGTCAATGAGAAAAAAACATGTGGCAGCAGGGATATGCAACATTATATTGGAGGGGGGAGGCCATGTGGTTGAATAGGAGTGGCGGGAAAAGTAGGGACATGGTGGAGGAATGATGTGATGGGTGCAGATAAACTTTGGTGGGGAGATGGGTGGTTTTTTTTTGGGGGGGGTGCAAAGTGACGCGTGCCTACCACGTATCGTTGGGTCCGTGAATAGGAATACTAATTTTTGGACCCCCTGATAAGGATAGAATGGGCAGGGGGTCTGAACTTGATTCCCCACAGTTGATCCAGGTGGGTAAGATCTCAACCACTGATCTGTGCATGTCCAATACTAGAAACCGACAAAAGAAGTCTCGTCGCTTATTTGACTTTATTATCAAACCATAACTTTAGTGCCGGAGGGTTTTATTACATATTAATTAATCGTGTTTAAATTACACGATTAACTTTATTAAATCATGATTAATCTATGGTAAACATAATTAATTTAATCCTAAGGGTGCGTTTTGATTAGCAAGCCAATATTATTTTCCTAAGGTTTCTTTTACAACTAGTCTAATGCATATTTATGAAAATAACCAATTTTCAACACTTTGATCGATATTTCTCTAATCTACCTATTTTTTTCAACCCTAATTTAGCTTAATGGTTGATTTATTATCTAATCTATGCAACCTTTTTAACTTAGTTTAATCGTGATTACGCAGTATGATTAAACTATGCAATTTATTTCTCTATGGCATTTAAACAAGTTGCACACTTTTATTTGAAATAATTTTATATTAACTTTAATGAATTTTTTTTTTTTTGGTGGCATTTCAACTTGCTCACCTGCATACATTTTTTCATGGGGTTTTTCCATTTTTTTTTCCTTTTATTCTATTTTTTATTTTTCTTGTACACATTTTTTTATACCCTCTTTTCATCATTTTTTTATGTAAATCCTTTGCAGAATACAATATTATTTACAATTTCATCAACTGAAAGGAAATAACCAATCATCAATTGAAACTATGAATCATAGGACCCTAACACCAACCTTTTCTCCTTTTTCTATTACCACGGTTCCTTTAGTGACCTTCTAGATTTTATCCGTAAAAGTAGTTACAAAACCTTCACCTCCTAACTGCCCTGTTGAAATTATATTTTTCTTCAGATCTGGAACATGCCTTACCTTCTTTAATAGCCATTAGTTTCCATTTTTCATTTTTATGAAACTTTACCCATTCCAATGATTTTACAGGGTTTATCATCACCCAAATGAACCTGTCCAAAATCTCCTTGAACATAATCATGAAAATGTTTCCTATTAGGTGTGGCATGGAGTGAGGCTCCTTAATATACCACCCAGGAATCAATAATATTTTCTAAAGAAAGAACCAAAGCATATTGGAACAAATCACCTGTCATATTTACTTCATGATTATTTTCTTGCTGCGTGTCTCCTTCTTTTCCCTTCCGAGACTTACAATCTTTCTTCAGGTGTCCTTTCTTCCCTCATTTCTAGCACACTATCCCTGATCTATACTTGGATCTGCCTTTCCTTGACTTACTGCGATATCCTGGTCTCTTTCCTCTTTCCATTTTTCTTCCCCTAGTCTCTGTAGTCAAAGCATTACCTGATGTCTCACCAGAGCTTTTGTGTCGCATTTCCTCGCTAAGGATTTCACCGACAACATCATCAAACTTTAAAGTACTAGATCCAGAGATAGGGTTACTAATGGCCATAACTAAACTATTCCAACTTTCTCGAAATGAGCACAATAATAATATAGCCCTAACTTCATCATCAAAAGTTACCCCTACAGGACTTAACTCACTGGTAGCCATAGTAAATTCATTTAAATGATCAGAAACATATCCACCTTCTGACATTTTTATATTAAATAAACGCTTTATAAGAAATACCTTATTTGAGGTCTAGGGTTTTTATATAGTTTGGCTAATTCCAACATTAAACTCTCTGTTGTTGTTTCCTTTGAAATATTAAAGGCTATCGACGCTGTTAGGCGCAACTGTATTGTTCCAAGTTCCTTTCTATCGAGAATATCCTTTTCTTTGTCTATCATACTCATCGACTTCTTTGTCTTTATGCTCAATGGTAGGTACAGATATTTCTCATATAAATAATCTTTCATCTGCATCTTCCACAACTGGTAGTTTTGGCCATTAAAATTTTCGACCCTAAACCTACCATCTTCCACCATTTCTCGCAATCGAACCAGCAACCCTTCCCTCCTGCGAGTTTATTAGCCAAATAGACCTTTGGCTCTGATACCAGTTGTTAGAACATGATATATTAGAGAGCAATGGAACACATAAAATATTGTAGATACACAAACACAAAAAATGCATAAAACAATAGAGAGACATAGATATATGTGGTTCACCCAATTTGGGCTTGTTACACAACATTTTGTCACTGTCCCTGTACTCCCTGTTCCTTGATCCTGGAGGACCTCTACAATGAACCCTACATGCTTTCCATTCATGAAGAAACTCCCATTGTGTCCCTCTTCATGAGCATAACAATTCCCCTTTGCACCATTTTCCCAAAATCTTCTGTTTTTCCCAGTTTAAAAGACTGAAACTAATGACCCTTGTCCTCCTTGCGCTGATATGCAGGGATTAACATCGTCCCTATCCAGTTGGAGTGACTGAGACTTTTTCTATTCATGCCGATCCTCTTTTGGAATTTTTTTAAATAAGGAGCCGAAGCTTCTAGCTCTAGAAGCTTCGTAACAGAAGTCTCGTAAATGGTTGCGCTGTATGGAGTCGAGGGTGTCAGTTTGGGCTCCTTTCCCCTATAAGGATGGAACTACCTCAAGAGATAAGACCTTCTCCCATGAGAAGAGGAACCATCTCCCATCCATTCATGCTATATAAACCTCTCGTTTTCCCAAGCACAAGCTAGTGTTGAAATGTTAATGTTGGTGTGATAGTGCTAATTATGTTTGGAGTAAACAACAAGCTATTCATAGTTGTAGATCTCTAGTTGTGTGTGAGGGAGAAGTGTGAATTTGGTTTAGTGTGAAGCCTAAAGAGAAGAGCCTTAAAACTATCATTGTTGAGGCCATCATGGAATGCTAACGGAAGTGTGTGCGAACCTGGTTTTGTCGGAGGAGAACGACAACGTTAAGACAATGATTGTAATATCTTCTTGATTCAATATATATTCAACTATCGATTGATTTCCTACATAATATGTCATCTCACATGTTTATGGCTTAATGTTTCTTGACTTGTTAAGTAGGATGAATTACAATTTTTCTATTATTACAATTGTTGTTTGCTGTTATTTACTTGTTTTAGGTTTTTGAAGAAGGAAACGAGAGATAGCTGGAGCGAGAAAGCAAGGTCATCACCGAACAGGATAAGCGTACTAAGTGGCAGGCCCTCTTAATTGGTTCTAACATAAGGAAATATTCCATAGAATATATCGATTGTAGCTAGACCCATTATCGGGCTAGAGGAATTGTTTATGTCTGCACTCATAATTTTACTTCACCACAAATTGGTGGTTCTAGTGGGGATCCAATCCTTCTATTTGTTTTCTTGGAATTTCATGGTTTTGTGTAAACTTTCCTAGTTTCCCCATTTCCCTTTAGTTCTGTTTGTGTTCCTTTTCTTACTAGTCTAGGTTTAAAATTCATAATAGCAAGTCTGTTCTAAACTTTTGGAAATTTTCATTTTTTTCTTAGCATCCTTGCTCAGCGCACTTACTTTGCTGACAGTCACGCCGATCATCGCGATATGCTAAGAAAAAGTCATGCTGCTTGTTGTCAGTTAGGCAGTCACGCTGATGCTTGTAGGTGAATATTAGGGTTCACCCTAGATCTTGACCAGTGTGTCTTGCTCTTTTGTTTTCTGCCTCTGAGCTTGTTTTGGCTATGTTCTCCCTGACTAGAGAGCTTCATTTAGCTTGGTTTGTGTGCTTACTTGGTTTAGCCCACCCTCTGATGTGTTAAGTTTTGCCTTGTGTGAAGTTCCTTTTTATTTTTTCTTTGAATACTTCGATCAACGCTAGTTTTCAGTTAGGCAGTCATGCCGATCAGGTCATCGACGCTAGTTGTAGTACTGGTAAGTCATGCCAGTCGTGCCTATTGATGCTAGTTGTCAGTTAGGAAGTCACTCTAGTCTCTGAGTTAAGAAAAAATTAGAATTTCTCCCATTCCAGTGCTAGTGTGTCTTGATCCTCAGACTCTCTTCTTCCTCCCAGAAGTGAATAGGATGCTTTGTTTGCTTCATTTCAATTGAATGAGTGAAAGAGTCTTGTTTTTTCTCTTATTTCAAGTGTCTCTTTTCTCATTTCGAGCATAGATTACATTGCTTGGTTTGTCGATTGAAGCTTTTATGTGTTTGGTTTGTTCGATTTAGGGAAGAAGTTGCTTTTAGTTTCATTTATCATGTTTTGGATTTGATTGATGCTTGTTTGTTCAGAACTATGAAATTTTCATTAATTTAGCATTTTATGAAAAGAATATCATCATTCTAGTTTACTTAAGTGAAGATATTACATTAGTAGTGTCATTAAGAATCTAGAATTGCATCATCATAGGCATGGAAATGGAATGGAACTTATTTTGTTGTTAAGGGAGGATTAAGTGCATTTAGGGCATATATTAGTGAAGGGTTTCATTCTTCGATTGTTGCATTAATTTTGTGTTCTCTATCTCTCAATTAGTGATAACTTTCATCGAAGACAAAGATCTATTTTCTCATATAGCTGCATGTAGGAGTTTTTTCAGATGACAGCGGTAGGGCCTTGTAATTGAAACCTAATTCAAGATCAACCATTAAAATTTATTGAATTAACCTAAGGAAGCATTGAAACTTAACACTCACATTTAGTGGTCTAGGCTAGAGACATGTTCTGACGTCTTTAAACCTAGTAGCTATTGTTCGCTTCGGCACTAGACAATGCTAGTACGGACTTGTGCTCCCCGTACCATTGAGTATATAAAGGGAGACCCCACTAGGCTGTAATCCTTTATCCATAGGAAGCCGAGTTTGTTGCCTTGTAAATGTGATACACCAAACACAACATTCGGGGAGATTGCCTACCCATACTTCTTGGTTCATCGGGAGGTATTCTGTAACTCACGATTACATAGTAAACCTTTTGCCTAGAATACCCCGAGTAGTCATTTTTGATCTTTACTAACTCTTTGAATTTGAAAATATCATCGAGTACTTATCCTTTCTAGCTCATTAATTTCAAAAGCAACTAGAGGTTTCATCCTTTTCTCAACTCTTAAAATATGAAAGGCAAAGTTTTGTTTAAGTGTCTTAAAATTAACTTCCCATGAAATATTCCTGGTTAAAGTTATATTCCTTTGTAATTCTTTAGGGTCCATTCCAATGGAAAAATTTCCAGAATCTACCAGTTAGGGATTTCTCTCAGATGGGAATCCTGGTCCTTTTCCTTCTTTTGAAAACACTAGTGCTCCTTATATGGTGATGTTGTCCCTTCCTAGGTTAACCATTGGTCTACCTGTCTGGTTATTTTCGACCTTGCTGGTCCCGAGTGTCTCGACTCCTGTCCAAACGTCCCCTTCATTCAAATCACGTCACGATGATTCTAAGGTTTACCTCTCCCCCTTTTCCCCTGTTTCTTCCTCTTCCTCTTCTACTTCACCTAGTGAAAGTTTGAAATCCAGTAACCAGGAGGCTAAGAAGAAGAAGAAGAAGAAGATGATGAAGAAGAAGAAGTCAGATAAGCAAGAGGCCAACCGTGTAGCTATTGCTCTAAATGAACTTCCTGTAGACAAGACCTATGATCCTCCATGGAAGGTTAGATTCCTTGCAATCTATGTAAGGGTGATCATCTCCTTCGAGATTGTCCTGGCATTCCTAGAGTCCTAGAGGTATGGTCTCAAGACCTGAACCGACCATCCCTGTCGACCTCCAAAGATCATGTCGATGCTACACCTTCAGCGAGTGATGGTAAGAAGAAAGGGAAGACTATATTCCCTGTAAGTTATATGAAGGAGAGCATCTTCTTCACCTTCGTCCTCTTATGGATAAATATTCCAAAGTTTTGGAAATCCTTGCATCTCCTCAACCCTGAGTTCCTGTTGGTTATCGGAGGCTTTCTTCTAACCCGCTCCCGGTTGGTCAAGAGATTGAATTAGGTTCATCTCTTGCCCATCGTGCACTTCCTAAGTGAGACTCTCTTGTGTCTATTCTTGACCAACCATTGGTCGAAAAGAGTGACGACTTGGTTCCACCACTAGTTTCTCACACTGTTCTAGGATAGAGTGGTGATCGTACTGCTCATGTTCTTCTTGTTTCCTCAGATTCTCATGAATTGAAGAGTGACCCTCCTGTCTCGGTTGTTCAGGAGAGTCCTTATCCTATTCCTCTAGAGCATGGGGGAAATCATATGATACCCCCACCAAGTAGTTTTGTTGCTTTTTTTTTATTGGAGTCAATTGAGTGCATTCCACCTCCCATCTTATGTTCCATATCACAGTACAAGCTTATAATATGGTAGTACATGGCACTCTATTAGATGAAGGAGTGTCTGTTAACATCATGTATTCTACTACTTGGCAAGCTTTGGGTTCCCCAAAACTTGTATCTGTCACTCAGAATTTGTTGGCCTTCAATGGAGGAACCAGTCAACCCTTAGGGATCCTTCTGAAGTTCCCTATTACTTTGGGAGGAAAGACCGTCTATATAGATGTGATGGTAGTCCAAGGTCCCTTAGATTTCAATCTTCTCCTTGGACATGACTATGTTTATGTCATGGGAGCTCTTGTTTCTTTGCTTTTCCATGTGGTTTTTTTCCACACGAAGGGAGAATAGTGATCATTGATCAATTATCATTAATTGGTCCCTAGGTGCTTCCTTTGAAACCATCATCCCTTATTGGTTCTTGTTTTCAAGCATTACCATCCTCGCCACATTTCAATTATGTGGCTACCTGTTCCATCTCCACATCTGTTAATGATCACACATATGGTATATTACATCATGTACTGGGGGAATTGGAACCCGATCTGTCTATGGTACCAATTGACATGTATTCCTCCCAGAGTATGGTTCTTCCGTCTTGTGAAGACCTCTTGGGAGCCAAGTTCTCGTATGGTTCATAAACAGATGTGATGAGGATAGTTCCTGTTCCTGTGCCAACCTCATTAAAAGATGAAACAAAGGGTGTGAGCATAGTTCCTTGTCTTGTGTCAAGCTCGTTAAAAAATGAATCAAGGAGTCCTGATGACAGTTTCTTCCTACCTCAACCTCGTTAAAAAATGAAACAAATGCCCGAGGATAGTTCTTTTGTCGTGTCAACCTCGTTCAAAAAATGAAACAACTCCTTTTTCCAAATCGAGTCTTTTATTAAGATCTCGTAAAATCCTAGTTTAGTATTTCCTAGATCTCGAGAGTGAACCTTCGTTCTATCCACCTTGTTGAATGAAATGAAGCTTGGGGGGCATGTACCTCGATTGAGTCATTATGTTGGGGGCATACAAACTTATAACAAGCATAGTTTTTTGTTTCAAGCTTGTGTAAACATGAAACGAATCCAAGCAGAGTTCTACATGGTTCAAGCTTGTGTAAAAATGAACCCATGCCCAATTTAAATCTCGTGATTGTCATTTTTATCAGCTAATTTCTGCTAGACGAGCCTTGGTTGTTTCATCCCATTGCCACCATCTCTTTGGCCAATCAGATGCTTTCACTTGGTTGTTTTTCCTTTCTCGAGGGACTGCAACGATGAGTGGTTTTATTAGCCATCCTCTTGACCATTACATGTTTTGAGCAGTTCCATAATTTTTGGAACCAGTTACTACCCTTTATACCACTCATTCCTCTAGGACAAGTCATCTTTAAGCTCTTTTCTGACTCATAAAAATTGAAAAGATCGCCGAGTATTTTTCCCTTTTTTTACTCGTTAAAAGAAAATAAAAACAAGGGGTATGCTTTCAACTCTTTTTCGAATCTTTAAACACGAAAATATTGCCGAGCTCTTGTCATTCTGAACTCATTAAAGGCTATGAAATGTCATTTACCCAGTATATGTTTACCCCTTTTTCAGGCTGGGATGCACTATTTACGAAAAAGGTACTCCTTGACTGAAATGGTCAAGTGGTTCTCTCAAGTATCGTTTTCTACCTTTTCAGGCTCGAGAGACACAAATGTATGAAAAGGGATCTTGTGGAGTTTTCTTTTTTGTGTCTTTTTCAAACTCTCTAAACATGAAAAAGATATCGAGTTACACCTTTGTCAAACTCGTTAAAATATTAAACGACATCGGATTCATCACCATGATGAACATGAGCTTCTCCTTCCTAGGGCTCGTTAAAATTACTAGGTTGGATTCGTCCAAAGGATGACCTTACAGTGCAAGCATATGCTATCCCCTTCAAGATTGTGATTAAAAAATAATTGGGGTACCTGCTAGAAATGGTGGAGGAAAATATGGAAATCTAATCTGTTGTGTCAACAACTCACTCTTGAACATGACACTTTCTGCTTCATGTCGGGATGGGATATCCTCCTTTGTATCGTTGACCTCCCTAGGTTGGGCCGTTCATTTTTCCTTCAATTTGATCTCTGCCACGTCATCATGACAACCAATCTTATGGACCCAAAAGCTGCCAAACTTCCTGTCCTGTCACCGATATGTTCAAGAGTTGTCCTTCTGTAGATACACTTACCTTTGATTCTCTGTATCATCCAAAATAATTTTGAATTCCTTTGTCTCATGTCGATGATGTGGGATACATTATGGCCCTCCTTCAACACGGTCACTTCTTGTCAACTTCAGCTCATTATCTAGGAAGTTGACCAATAGATTCCCTTCTAGTACCTTAGAGCTTGCATGCCCTAATGGCAAGTTCTTTGCACTCAATGACAAGTTCACATCATTGGCTTTCAATTGGGTGATTTCATGGGCGTTCAACTTAGTTCCTCTATTCACATTTAGTGGATTGTGCTGCTAGTACCTTGAGGACTATTATCATTATTGGTGGTTTCTCTCATGCTTGTTAACAGTTTACATCATTGACTGGTAATCAAGTGATTTTATAGCATGTTCGACGTTAACACATCTATTCACATGTTAGAATTTGTACTTTGATCAGATTGTGTTGGATCGCAAGACCTTGGGCTCAGAATACAAAAGTCCAGGTTGCAAGGTGGTGTGACATGGTTATGTTGATATGCATGTCTCTCTCAGATGGATGGTTATAGCCATATCATGAGTTATCATATGTGATCCTTCTCATTATTGGATGGCTACGACCATACCTTGGTTTCATTATGATCCTATTTATCGGATGGCTATGCCCATTCATGGATCCATTTACATGATCATTCTTTGGATGGCTGTGTCCATACCACGATTCATGTACTATTTTACAGGGTTTTCAGTTATGTCTATGTATCTTTACTTGCTTGTAGGTTTTCTGACAACAAACTCTGGTTCCCTGCACTGATTCATAAAGCATTTCATCCCTCACTCTAGTTCAGCCTTCACGCTTTAGGGGGCACCTGTTACACAAAATTTTGTCACTATCCCTATGCTCCCCATTCCTTGATCTTGGAGGACCTCTACAGTGAACCGTACATTCTTTCCATTCACGAAGAAACTCCTATTTTGTCCCTCTTCATGAGCAGAACAATTCCCCTTTGCACAATTTTCCCAAAATCTTCTGTTTTTCCCAGTTTACAAGACCGGGGCTAATGACCCTTGTCCTCCTCGTGCTGATATGCAGGGATTAACACTATCCCTAGTGCCAACTAGAGTGACTGAGCCTTGTTCCAGTCACATCGATCCTCTTTTGGAAAGGCTTTTAAATAAGGAGCTGAAGCTTCTAGCTCTAGAAGCTTCATAACGGAAGCCTAGTAAATGGTTGAGCCAGATGGAGTTGAGGATGTTAGTTTGGGCTCCTTTCCCCTATAAGGATGGAACTACCTCAAGAGATAATACCTTCTCCCATGAGAAGAGGAACCATCTCCCATCCATTCATGCTATATAAACCTCCATTTTTCCCAAGCACAAGCTAGTGTTGAAGTGTTAATGTTGGTGTGCTAGTGCTAATTAAGTTTGGAGTAAACAACAAGCTATTCATAGTTGTAGCTCTCTAGTTGTGTGTGAGGGAGAAGTGTGAATTTGGTTTAGTGTGAAGCCTAAAGGGAAGAGCCTTAAAACTATCATTGTTGAGGCCATCATGGAACGCTAACAAAAGTGTGTGGAACCTGGTTTTGTTGGAGGAGAATGAGAACATCAAGATAATGGTTACAATCTCTTCTTAATTCAATATATATGCAACTATCGATCGCTTTCCTACATAATGTTTCATATCACATGTTTATGGCTTAATGTTTCTTGACTTGTTAAGTAGGTTGAATTACAATTTGTCTATTATCACAGTTGTTATTTGCTATTGTTTACTTGTTTCAGGTGTTCGAAGAAGGAAACAGGAAATAGATGGAGCGACCAAGCAAGGTAATCACCAAACAAGATAAGCTTACGAAGAGGTAGGCCCTCTTAATTGGTTCTAGCCTAAGAAAATCTTCCATAGAATGTATCAGTTGTGGCTAGACCCATTATCGGGCTAGAGGAATTGTTTGTGTCCACACTCATAATTTTACTTCATCATAGGGCTATTTCCATGAAGAAATAACTATTTATTCCTTTTATATTATCCAAAAAAATGAAGAAATACAACCTACATCTGATCTGTTGTAATTTCCTCTTTTCTCTCACACAATATCCTCTCTCTTTCTCGCTTAGAATACACATATATTAAGCCGCAATACAATTCCCTCATATATAGCGAGGGTAGCCTTCTAGGGTAAAAAACGCTAAATTAAACATAACTTCTATTGTCAGATCATCCTCCTAACGAACATCCCAGATTGACTACAAAATTACAATATTTTACAAGGCTTCGGCCATGGACTCCCCTGGCAGCAAACAAACGGGCAACAACGAACTGGGGTCCAATGTGGTGATACCTCTAAAGAGGTTAATCAGGATCCACACTCAACACCTTCTAATTATCCTTTTCAATAGATTGAGACATGGGCCATTTTGATGAATATCAGACATTAGAGCCAAAAATTGAAGAGTTTTTTGTATCCTTATCACAATATCACTTGTGCATTTAGAATTGTAATAAAAAAATTTCAGAACCTTATGGCATGACCATCAACTTGGAAAAACAAGGATACAAAAATCATATCAAAAAATGGTTCCAAACAATATTTAGGCCACAATACCACTCCATTTTTCGATACTTTTTTAGCATCAAATCTATATGAACAATTGACATCTCATGTCCAGGCATTTGTAAAAGTATGTTTTTCAAACTTGGATATGAGTTTACTAATGATCTTGTTACACATATGGATGCATTGGAAATTCTCATATACTTGAAGAAATGACTTCTTTTTCTAAAATAGTGTAAGGTAATATAAATTAATTAATTCGAATATTAAAGGAATTTTTTCATAATAAAATTGGTTCAATGTTGCATGAAAAAACATTCAAATCATTGTTCAATACTCATTTTGAGAGGATTGTATGAAAAAATGCAGCAACAACAATCCTATTTTGAAAGATCATATGAGATCATTCTTAAAACCTATTTCTATAAAAATTATCCCTTGAAACCTAATATCTAACCAATTTTGAATTTTTCAATTTTGATCTCAAATGAAAAATATATGGTCAAAATAATTATTAGGTCTCAAGTGGAAAATTGAAGGACAAAGTTAGGAAAATAATAATTTGAGGGACTTAATGGGAATATTTTTACAAGTTGTTTCTAAGGGAGATAATCCTTGAAATCTAGTTTGCAAGCGAGTTTGAATCACCTCAATCCAACATCATATGAAAAAGTTATGCTCATATTACTAACTGCTTGTTGAAAAATTTGCATCCTGATAATTTTAGGTCTTTGACTGTTCATAGGCATATTTCACATATCAAAGCATATTATTTTCATAACCTGTTTCTACATAATATAAAAATTCAAGTCTAATTTAAGTGACAATTTGAATCATTTCATAATTATAGTTATTGATGTTTTCATTCATAGATGGCATAGAGAGGGCAAAGCACCTAGGTGTTATAAAGTATTTTGGAGGTAGGGGAGATCGAGACTCTACCGTAAAATCCTTTTGAGAAAAGTTATGATGAAAGGGGCTCTGATGTGCTGTTGGTGATTGGTTATAGGGAATCAAAAGAACCAAATGGCGAGAGAAAGTACACTAAGAGATAGGCTCCCAACAGGATTTCAAATACTTTAGCACCTGATCTCCAAGCCTTCAGTCACAACACATGGTCCCATGGAGGAGATATAGGAAGGGGAGTTAAGAGAAAAGGGGATGAAGGCATGAAAGTTTTATGACTTTGTAAAATTTGTTTTAATAGATTTACAATATGAGAAAGCTCTGATACTATGATATAGAGAGCATGAAGGATGAATGGGTCGACAACTAATTACATGTGTGCATAAGGTTGGTGTCACAGGAGTAATGCCGACCACACAGATCCCTGGTTCAAGGAAAGAAGGACCACGATTTGTAGGGAAAATCTTGGTCCTGTCTCATGCTGGGAAGTAAGGCATCCATGATATCGCATGTGCATTACAGGGGATTAAATGAAGAACAAAGCCATTAGTTCAGAGAAGCCATGTTGCTGTACATTTTGATATTTGTGTAATGTGATTGAGAAATAATTCTCAGTATGGAGATCACTCAAAGGCCCATTATGAGAGGATAATGATGCATAAATGTGATCATTTCATTAATTCCCCACTAATCCATATCATCATCCCACCACAAGTCCAGATAAGGGAGCCCGAGTCCACCCTAGGAAATAAGAGGAATTTGAAATGGAGATATTTTTCTATTTCAATCATGACACATCATGTTTTCTTTATTCTTTGTAAAGATTTAATTTCAAAGAGGAACCAAAATCTGTTAGGACAACTAGGCCATTGGCATGCTCAGAGAGTTGGGTAGTTTGGACAATTGTAGCATTCACGATATTTTGTAATTGTTTATTTGAATCTTATCCCTGTAAAAGGGAAGAGGGACTTAATAGAAGGGTTCAATTTTCCTAGTTCCAAGACGCTCTTATTGTCTTGCAAATCCCACAAGTCTGGGTTGTGACATGTATTTCATTATGGAAGATTAATAAATAAGTCCTGGTGATTCTAAGAATTTGGGATATGTAGTATGTGTTCTTCATCTATATTCCACTTCATGTGTGTTTTCTTCTTTAGAATTTGTGTAATTGTGGTTATTGGATTCACTCTTAATTCACAAATTTACTTAGGTTATGTGATAGCGGGTTGAACTTGTGAAATTGTAGATTTATCTATGTTATGTATTAGTAGATCATACATATGAAATTTCATAGCTTCCTATGTTATGAAATACTTGATAATGCCTGTGAGAGATAGAGTTGAAAGCCTTAAAATGCGCTCCATAATTTCTTCACCTCACTCCTTTTACCTTTTCATGAACTTGTCAGGATTCGTTGCCTAGGATTTTATGTTTATCTAGCCCTCTGCACTAGGTTCTCGTCTTATATTTCTCCTCTCCACCCTTACTCCAACGTCAAAATTTAAGTTGCATTCTCTATGTGTTAGCCACTAGACCTGAAACATTTATTCTTGGGAATGATACCTTTTTCATGTGTATACTGAATCTACCTCTAAGAAAGGAAATTAAACCAACATCTAAATAATTTTACATTCATCTCTTGAGTTGCACCGAATTATCTTCAAGAGAGACTAAGATGTCCTAGGTACTGACCTCCCCTCAATATGGGGGTTGTCTCTAGGAGCTACAAAATATTCTGGTGCTATTATCGGGGAACGAATCAGAATATTTTTCCCTGGGTATGACACTTGTACACCCCTCGGTTAGGTTAGAAATATGGGGTGTGGGTTGAATATCTCTTACCTTGGCGAATCCATTATTTAAATCTTCGTTTGATCATCTTGAATTTAAAAAGGCATCATACTCACTCTAACACTTCTTGACAGAAAACTCCCCCTGAATTTGACCCTGAGATCTCTCACCTAAAGGGGTTTTCAAAATGGCTCTTCCTGCATTCTTGGCCAACAAATTTTCCCCATTAGATTTTTCTTCCATCATTGGTTACCCCCATCATGTTCCTCCATTTCAAGGATGGTCTTCATATTTGCTTAGATTCAATGAAAGCATAGATGGAAGCCCAAACCAACACCTTAAGGAAATTCATGAATGCATGGAGAAACAGGGTGTTCTTCATGAGGATGTGAAAGTGAAATTGTTCATGGATTCTTTGGATACAGATGCTAGGGTTTGGTACAGAACACTACCTCATGGAAGCATATATTCTTTGAGGAGCTTTCACATAGCATTACATAATTTTTATAAAATATTATATGCACTAGTTTCTTTTTTTAAAGATTGTTGTGAATATTTTAATGTTGAAAATATTTTCAAGACTAATGATGTCGTTGAAGATATTTGTGGAGATTAACTGCAAGAAGACATATACTTGCATCAAGAAGCACTTCCCAACAATCAAGAAAAATAAGAAGGAGACATTGTTAAGTTGCAAATAAACCCTCATATATCATATTTTGTTGAACATGATGGTTCTACTTTATATTATTTGTATGAATCAGTTGGAGAGTTGGGTGTTGTAGAACAACAACAGTCCTAGTTATTAGAAGATGCAAAAAAGGAGGAAGATGACAATGGGGTTAACAAAGAGGATCTAGTTTATGATTTACATCCTCCAGATGGAGAACAAGGTGTTAGCATATGCCCAAGACAACCACAAGAAGAAAATTATTCCCATCAATTAAAGACAACCTCTTCTTCTGAGTATATATCAATGGTTGTCGATTAGTTTTACTGGCCCATGTTTATACCTACCTTTATTTTTTAAGATCAAGAAGCTAGTAACAAAGGTGATTAAGATTCTTTGATTTATGATTCATATGATTTAGAGGAGGATGATATTTTTGCATATTTTAAAAGGGATTTTCTTACCAGCAAGTGGGGAGAATATTAGCAGCAACAACTTCTTCAAGAAGAGCCCAAAGTTGAAGAGCCAAACAGTGTCTGTGGCTACCTTTTGCAGAAATATTCCATCCTAGAAAATGTTCAAGAAAGAGGGGTGACTGTGATTTTTTCTCATCAGTTATATGATCCAGTAGTGGAGTATATGACATCTTTATTTGGCCAACAACATGTCTCAATTATGGGGTATGTATAAGATGTTTTACCTGAAAATTCCACATGGTGCCTATTTTAATTGCTAAATTTCTAGAGAAAAATGACATAAGCTCTAGTACTCAGATGTTGGGTTGGTATCATTAGAAGGTTGAATTCACTTGGGTGAATTAAGCCTTGGACATAAGTAGGAGTTGTACATAAATAAGCTCATTATGTGAGTGTTTAATTTCTAATTTTTATAAGTTGTAGTTCTCCATTTGAAGTATTGTAAGGAGAGGACTCCCAAAAAATAAAGTTCCAGAGATATTTTCCAGTTTTATAGGTTCCATATATCTTTGACTCCATGACCAATGGTGAAAGCTACTAGTTTACATGTTCTTAGCACCTTTCCAGCAAGGCACTGTCCCCAATTGGAGCCGATGTTGTCACCTATCGTACCATATTTTATTTGTGTCAAACGGTCCTATTTTTCATCCCTAGTGCATAGAAGGACAAGTTCTTTCTTGTTGAGTAATGGGGAAGACGAAAAGGAGAGCTAAAAATCAGAGGCTAAAATTGAAGGGAGAACCAAAATTTTGGGAGTCAAAATTCAGAACGATGGATATCAGAGATAGACTCAGAATATCAGGAGCTGATATCAGAAGGACTGACAGAAAGGAATATAGAGAATTCAGGATTTTGGAGGTTGGAACATAAGAGACCTCGATGATCTATTTAAAAGGTAGACCCAAAATTGAATATCGGAGTAGGAAATCAAAAGGAGAGGCAGAGAGCATATTAGAGCCTCAACATTTCAGAACCTGATATCGGAAGGAGAAGACCTCAAAGCAGAGTGGTATCAAAATATAAGAGTTTGTAAGTCCTTAAAAATTAGATTTCTTTAGAGGCACCAAAGTAGCGAGGAGTATAGGAAATACAAAGGAAATCATCATGAAACCAAGTACCCCAAGGATCCCTTCTCTCTCCTCATGGGAGACACATGGAAACATGTGATTGGCCTCGCGGAGCAGGCATGGCATATAAAGTCAGCATGATGTGGCCGTACTATTTACACATGGGAATTAGTTTCAGCATTTTCGGGGACCTAATAGGGAAAATCTGGGTGACATGTGTCATCATCCAGGGGCGCCATGTGGTAGTGATGATGTTGGTATAACGTCATTTCAGAGGTCGGTCTTTCAGAGAATGGAGTTTTTGTAACTCCTGTTCATTTTTTTTTTTGAAAATTTCTAATCCGATGAAAGGGGATCTGATGTGGAGTATCATTTGGTCATGAGGACTCAAAGGACTAAGGGCATAGAGAGGGCAGAGCACCTTTTTGAAGAAACAAGAGAGATTGCGTGTAGTAGGATTCTTCTTGGCTTGATAACAATTTGTGAAGCTCTTTTACAATTTATGTTGTTAGCTTATTCTTCTTCTTCTTCTTCTTATTAATGCATGTGTGTTTACTTCATCAAAATTCTACCAAAAACATAATAACAAGAACACAAGATGTTGGTTCTCTTCCATGGCAACACCTATCTCTCTTAGAGAGGAAAACCCTTTCATAAATTTCTCTTATTGAAGCTTCTTATTGATCAATGCCAAACCCTAGACCCTTGACAATAATATCCTCCAAGCACAATTCAAGTCCTTCCTTCTTCCTGCACTTTGTCTCCCGGTACTTCATCCTCCTCCTTCCAACACTTCGTTCCCCGACACTTCGTCCTCCTTCTTCTTCTGGAAATTGGTAATAGACCTTGTTATTTGAAGTCTAGAAGAGAGACTTATCTTTGATCCTCAGTGAGATACTTCACCTATGAAGATACTTTCCTTCTCTTGTCCAACCAAGCTTCTTCTTGATGTGTAGTTGCAGACTTGATGTGATAGCACTGCATCCCTAGTTTCTTGCATGTGTGGAAGGTTACCCTTATACTTTTGGCTCCTTTCTCCTTCACTTGAGTAGGAGGCCTTATAGGCCTAAGTTACTAGTCCAAACGATAATATATGTATGATGTGATATTACTGTTGTTATGACCGCAGAATGCCCTTCTTTTCTCGCACATGTGACTATTTTTCACCCTCAAAAAATTCCCTTCAACTTCGGTTAGACTTCTCCTTCTTCACTGCACTAGAGGCTCCTTAAACTCTCTTTCCATTCACCCCTAACTCATCTTGCTTCTCACTGATTTCAGAGGTATTGTAGGCTTGTCATTGGAGGAGTGGACAACCTCTATATATAGATGAATGTCCCTCCTTTAGGTCGAATTGAGGACATTAGGCCTACTTCACTTCTTTTGCATCAAAATTGCTTCTTTGATGATTTCGTTGCATGGAGAGGACTTTGAATTTGCTTAGAGAGATATTATTTGACTCTTATAAAAATATATACATGGTGTAACATGACCTTAAGGTCTTTAACATTTTCTTTTGACTCTTCGACTCATCTATAGCAATTTAACATGTGTTATACCTATTTTAGTGAGCAAGAAACTGATTGATAAATATAAAAAAAATAATATTTCTTTTCTTGAATAAATACAAATATCAAAAGTACATTTATAAAGACCGAACCTAGTTACACTTTCTTCAACATTCCCTCTTAACTAGGGATGTATTCATAAATCATTACAATGTGTTTGGCTATTTTTCAATATTGAATAATTCACATAAGAGAAATCGGATTGGCAATCCATCTGTCATAGCATCACAGTAACCAACATTATTCATAGTAGGGCCTTTGACTAATAACACTATATCTCATAAGATCGGAGCACAATGTTGGCGAGACCAATGAATTATAGACACCTTAATCATTGTCTATCAAGGTATATACCCACCCGGGTGTTCACTGAGTATGACCTTCTAGGATTATTCTTGTCTTGGGTTCCCAACCCTCAAAGAATATTGGTCCTCTTGCCTACTCTTGTCTTGGATGCCTCAAAGAACATCGAATGCTAGATGATTACCCAATACTCCCATTCTTTCTTGCCAAGTGAAGACACAAATGTTGTGTCTATGCCCAAGTTTCATATGACAAGGAACTTTCCCAAGTTCCTTTGTAATTGGGAACTTGTTAGAACTCCCTCTTAGCTAGGGACTTTTCCATTTATCAGCAACTTGTTCTTCGTGGGTCCTTTATCTTCTTGATCTCCTTATTTCCTTTGATGTCTTAAAGTATTTGTTCGAACTTCTTCTTAGTAGGGCACTGACCATCAATCACTTTCCTTCCTGGTTTTTGATGTCATTTCTTCCTTCGTGGAAAGTTGCCTTCTTGATATATATCAAGTCCTCTTGTTGTCTGGCTACTCCTTTGTCATCTTGTCTATTCTTCGTAATATTTTTCACATGGATGCGTAGTTGTACTTGATTGTTCCCATACTTCGATCTAGTAGCCCTTCATGACTTCATCCTCATATTGCTTCAACATCAAATAGTTCTTTTGTTGGATGGTTTCTTCATCATGACATATTTGTAGAGTTAAACCAATTGTCTGCTTCTTCATATCTCCAAGGCCTTCATAGGTGTCAAGGGTCCTTTGATATTTTTCTTCCTTTTTTAGAGTTGTCATGTCTTCTTTCGAGAGATGTCTTTAATGGATCTTGTCAGCTAGTGATTCTTTGTGACCATGGTGTTCTTCACATGCTTGATCTCTTTCTTCATTTGATTCTTCTTGGATAGATTAGTTAACCACCTTATACTCCTTATGGGATAAATTCTTCATGTTGGCCTTCATTGCATTGTAGTACATGCCTTCGAGCATGTCATTGGTGAAAGATATCCTTTTATACTTTATCATGTCATAGAACTATTCCCTTGACTCAATAATATATATATGATTACATGAATTAACTTTGATGCATACATACCTTATCTTGATTCTCCTTTGATCATCTTGACTTCAGTTGATTTTCCTTGGTGTGGCACTTCTTTCTTCATATTTTCTTGCCAGCATATCATCCTTTTCTTGAATCCCATGAATGGGACTCCCAGTGAGACATATGCTCTTGTTTATGAATCTTCTTTTGAAGGTTCCATAAGAGGATCTTGAATACCCTTACCCTGCAAATGCTTCTTCCTTTTTATGATAGATGCATTTTAATTTTTTTAATCATGATCAAATATTATTTCATTATGGATGAGGTCCTATAATAGGTATTCTCCTTCTACATGAATACCTTGAGCTATATCTACCATACTCCTATATTCTAGAAGATATCTTTAACCATGCATTCTATTCTATTTCTACAAGCTCCTATACTACACAAAACTTTGAAAGAAGACTTTAACTAAAGAGTTTGACTTAGTCATAGTAGAGATCTAGAGGACCTTCCTTCTTTTGCTTCTTGTATTCTTCTTTCACCTCTTGAGTCACATGAGCTTATCCATTTTTTTTGTCCTTCTTAAGTTGAGAAAAATCGCTTTTATAGTGTCCATATTCTTGGCATCCAAAGCATTGGACTTTGGACACATCTCTATTGCTTGTTCTTTGTGGACAAAATTTTCCAAATTTACCTTTTCTCTTGGCCATGGTTACAAATTCTTGTTCCTTTTATCCCAAATCATCCTCTGCTTTGAGTATAGTTTCCTCTATCTTGCATAGAGACCATAGTTCAATTAGTGGGGTAACTTCCTTCTAGGAATATATGCTTGATGTGAAGTTGCCCCAATCCTTAGGTAGAGTATTGAGTACTACAATTTTCATTTCTCTTTTAGACATGACTTCACCTAGTTCTTGAAGTTGATCCCTCATCTCAGAGATCCTCATGAAGTATGGAGATATTCTTTCCTTTGATATCTTCATCTTGTACAAAGCATTTCATAGAGATATCGCTTCTCCAATTGTGCTTACTGAGAATATCTATATTAGTTTATCATATATTTCTTTTGATGTTTCAAGTTTATAGACATAAGGAATGAGAGAGTCCTTGATAGATTCTATTAGAATCCTTTGAGCTCTTATCTCATCCTTATTGTACTTGGCTAAGGCTTTAGTTTTTTACTTAGAAGGAATAGTGATATTCCCTTTGATGTGATCTAGAAGTTAATTCTCTTTGAGAAGTAAATAAGCCCTCTTCTTCCATGCAAGGAAGTTATTGGTCCCAACCAATTTGTTGATTTCATTTAAAAATGACACTGAGGTATATTCATAAGGGGACATATACTTACTTGATATAGTTTGAGATGTAGTGGACTTGCTCTCTTCTTGAAGACTTGATGGCTTGCCCTTCTTAGATCTTGATGTTCTTCAAGTTGATTTCTCCAAGTGGACTTGCTTGATGATGATATTTGCTTGATGACTTGTAGCTTGATGTAGTTCCCTCTTTGATTTTCTCTTCTTGTAGGTGCCTTTATATAAGGATTTTATTCTTTCTTTGTAGTCTTCCTTGATGAATGATAGATGGTAGAAATTATTGTCCTTGATGTGGTTGATACTTCTTGTCTTGATTCTTCAACCTTGTAGATGTTCTTCCTTGATGAGTCACCTTATGAGTGTTTTTGAGATGACCTTTCCTTGATGTGTCACCTTAGCTCTGATATCATGTTGAAGAATCAAGGGAAATTATGTATAGTAGGATTCTTATTGACTTGATAACAATTTTTGAATCTCTTTTACAATTTATATTGTTAGCTTAATATTGTTCTTCTTATTATTAGTATATGTGTGTTTACTTCATCAAACTACTACCAAAAACATAAGACCAAGAACACAAGATGCTGACTCTTTTCCAGGGAGAAACCTCTCTCCCTTAGAGAGGAAAACCCTTTGTAAATTTCTCTTATTGAAGCTTCTTATTGGTCAATGCCAAACCCTATACCCTTGACAAGAATATACTACAAGAAAAAGTCAAGTCCTTCCTTCTTCCTTCACTTTGTCTCCCGACACTTTGTCCTCCTCCTTCCGGCACTTCGTTCCCCGACACTTTGTCCTCCCACTTTTGGCACTTCATTCCCCATAAATTTTTCCTCCTTCTTTCAACAACTGGTGATAGACCTTCTTATGTGAGCTCTAGAAGGGAGTCTTATCTTTGATCCTTAGTGAGATCCTTCACCTATGAAGATAATTTCCTTCTATTATCCAATTGAGCTTCTTCTTGATGTGTAGTTGCATACTTGATGTGACAGCACTGCAACCCTAGTTTCTCACACATGTGGTAGGTTCCCCTTATACTTTTGGCTTCTTTCTCCTTCGCTTGAGACACCCTATTCTTCGCTTGAGTAGGAGGCCTTATATTCCTAATTTACTAACCCAAACAATAAGATATGAATGACTGTGATCTTGCTGCTATTATGATTGCAGACTGCCCTTCGTTTCTCGCACATGTGACTATTTTTCACCCTAAAAATAGTCCCTTCAACTTTGGTTAGACTTCTCCTTCTTCGCTGCCCTAGAGTCTCCTTAAACTCGCTTTCCCTTCACCCCTAACTCATATTCCTTCTCGCTGATTTTAGAGGTATTGTAGGCTTGTCGTTGGAGGAGTGGACAACCTCTATATATAGAAGATTGTCCCTTCTTTAGGCCAACTTGAGGATAGTAGGCCGACTTCACTTCTTTTGCATCAGAATTGCTTCTTTGATGATGTCGTTGCATGGAGAGGACTTTGAATTTTCCTGGAGAGATATTCTTTGACTCTTATACAAATATATGCATGGTGTAACATGCCCTTAAGGTCTTCATTTTGACTCTTTGACTCATCTATAGCACTTTAACATGTGCTAGACCTATTTAAATTAGCAAGAAACTCATTGATAACTATAACAAAAATAATATTTATTTTCTTGAATAAATACAAATATCAAAAGTACATTTATGAAGACCAAACCTAGTTACACTTTCTTCAACACACTTAGGCCCTGTAAAGTATTTCAGAGGTAGGCGAGATCGGGACTCTACCGTATAAGAATTTTGAGAAAAGTTACAATAAAAGGGGCTCTGATGCACTATTGGAGCTTGGTTATAGGGACCAAAAATAAAAAAAGTGTGAGAGAAAGTATGCTAAGGGATAGGCCCCCGATAGGGTTTCAAATACCTTAGCACCTGAGCTCTAAGCCTCCGGTCACAACACATGGTCCCATAAAGGAGAGATAGGAAGGGAGGTTAAGAGCGAAGAGGCTAAAGGAATCAAAGCGTTATGACTTTGTAGCATTTTTTTTAATAGAGTTATGATATGAGAAAGCTTTGACACTACGATACAGAGAGCATGAAGGATGAATGGGTCGACACCTAATTAAATGCGTGTAGAAGGTTGGTGTCATAGTAGTAATGGTGACTGTAGAGATCGTTGGGTCAAGGCGAGAAGGATCACTATTTGTAGGGAAAAAATTTGTCCCGTCTCATGTTGCAAAGTAAGCCATCCTTGATATAAAGTACACATTACAAGGGATTAAATGAAGAATAGTGCCATCAGTTTAGAGAAGCCATGTTGTTGTACATTTTGATCTTTGTGCAATGTGATTGAGAATTAATTCTCATTATGGAGATTACTCAAAGACCCATTCCCAGAGGTTAAAAATGCATAAATGTGATCAGTTCGTCAATGCCCCACTACTCCAGATCATTAGCCCACCACGAGTCTAGATAAGGGAGCCTGATTCCACCCCAGGAAATAAGAGGAATTACAATGGAGATATTTTTCTATGTCAATCATGACACATCATGTTTTGGTGATGATTTGTAAAGATTTCATTTCAAAGAGGAGTCAACATATGTTAGGATAGCTACATCACTAGCATGCTTTGATAATTGGGAAGTTCAGACAAATGGAGCATTCAAGACATTTTGTAATTGCTTGTTTGAATCATCTCCCTATAAAAGGGAAGAGGGACTTAACATAAGGGTTCAATTTTCTTGGTTCCAAGAGGTTGTTATTGTCTTACAAATCCCATAAGTCTGGGTTGTGACATGCGTTTCATTTCAAGAGATTAATGAAGAAGTCTTGGTGATTCCAAGCATTTGGGATATGTAGTATGTGTTCTTCCTCTGTATTCCACTTCATGTGTGTTTTCTTCTTCATAATTTGTGTAATTGTAGCTATTGGATTCACTCTTAATTCACATATTTACTTAGGTTATGTGATAGCGGGTTGAACCTGTGAAATCATAGATTTATCTATGTTATGTATTAACAGATGATATCTATGAAATTGCAGAACTACCTGTGTTATGAAATAGATAATAGTACCTGTAAGAGATAGAGTTGAAAGCCTTAAAATTCTCTCCATAATTTCTACATCTCACTCCTTTTATCTTTTCATGGTCTTGCTAGGATTTGTTGCCTAGGATTTTGTGTTTATCCAGCCTCCTACACCAGCTTACTCTCTTATATTTCTCCTCTCCACCCTTACTATAATGATAAAATTTAAGTTGCATTCTCTGCGTTTCAGCCATGAGACTTGAAACATTTATTCCTGGGAATGATACCTTGTTCATGTGTATACTAAATCTGTCTCTAAGAAAGGAAATTAAACCAACATATAAATAATTTTACTTTCATCTCTTGACCTATTGTGAAGCTAGGAGGTATCTCCTTAATGAAAAAAGTGCTTATTCATTAAGATTTCTCATGGTTATATACAAGGAGGGAGAGACTCTTGGGCGTCACCTCCCAATGTCTCTTCATTTTCCTATTCTCCATTATTTATTGTTTACATTATTTACAAATGTTCACCTAATCCCAATGATTAGGTGTCAAAATTCCCCCACTTAATCTGAAGGGATGTTGGTGAGTCCAAGAAGTGTTCATAATCTTTCAAACTTTTCTCTTCTAAGCGCTTTGGTGAAGATGTTTCCAATTTTCTCATTAGCGGAACAATGACATAGATGGATTTTCTTGCCCACAACATGATGTCGAATCAGATGGTATTTTGTATTGATGTGCTTCGTTCGATCATGGAACTTTGAGTTCTTGGCCAATATTATTGCAGAGGTGTTGTCAATCATAAGTGTAGTTGAATGTACTTGTTTTAGCTGCAAAGATTCCATAATTTTCCCGAGACACACAATTTATTTTGTTACCTCAGTTGCTGCCACCTGTTCTTCCTCTGTTGTGGAATCTACTGAAACTGATTTTTTGCGTGATCTCCGGGAAACAACTCCTGATCCAAGACTCATAATATAACCTAAAGTAGATACCCCAATTTATTTGTCTCCATCAAAGTTTGAATCAAAATATCCAATCAAGCTGAAGTCACCCATATGTGTATACTTGAGTCCAAAGTCTTTGGTTCCCTTCAAGTACTTTAGAACTCTTTTTGCATTAGACCAATGTCCTTCACAAGGCTTTTGCATAAACCTAGAGAGGATTCCAACAACAAATGAAATATCTGGCCTGGTAGTAGTCAGGTAGTTGAGACTTCCTACAAGCTGTCTATACTGTGTTGCATCCTCAAATTATTTTCCTTCAATGGATGTGAACTTTAAGTTTTATTCCATTAGAGTAGTCAAAGGATTGCACTCATCCATGAAAAACCTATTTAACGTATCTCCAATGTACTTCTTTTGAGAGAGGAATATATACTTCGGATGTTGAGCTACTTCAATACCAAGATAGTAATGAACATAGCCCAAGTCAGTAATTTCAAAACATTTCCTCAATTCCTTATTTATGGATGCAATGTAGCTCTAATTTTTTCATGTCATAAAAAGATCATCTAGATATGCCACAAGATATACAACTGTTTTGCCAACTTTCTTGACAAACAAAGTTGCATCATCAAGATCATAATGTTTGAAGTTGAGTTTCAGAAGATGCTTAGTTAAATTTTCAGACCAGGCTCGTGGTGCTTGCTTGAGGCCCTACAAAGATTTCACAAGTTTGCATACTTTATGTTCATGTCCCTTCACAACAAATCCTTCTTCCTGGGACATAAAAACGTTTTCTTTCGGATCTCCATTCAAGAAATCAATCCATTTGATGGAATTTCCAATCATTCTAAGCTGCTAAGGCAAAGAGTGTTTGGATGGTATCCCATTTTGATATGGGGGAAAAAGTCTCGTCATAATCGACCCCTTCTTGTTGTGAAAAACATTTTTCCACAAGCCTAGATTTGTGCTTGTGAAGTGAGCCATCAACTTTATACGTGTCTTGTAGACCCACTTGCAGCCAGTTGGTTTGGTTCCCAATGGAGGATCAACCAGTTTCCAAGTGCCATTCTTTATCAAGGCATCATAATCCTTTTTCATCGCTTATTTCCATTCATCATAAGAAGAGACTTCTTTGAAGGAAGTTGGTTCAAAATATGTAGACAAATTCAGTTCACAATCATAAGAAACATCCATATCAATAGGTGAGTCATAATCATCTACATCACCTCCATTTTCCCTGGTTGAATTTCTTGTTCCTGTCTTTTCAACCTCAACAGGATGAACACTTTAAAGTGTCTTTGTCAACCATTTTGGGGGACCTCTCTGAGATGGTCCAGTATTCTCAGTTGACTGAGTTGGGACTAAATCAAGATTGAGACTCCCAATTATGTCAATCACTTCACTCAAAGTATCATCAATGGTTGGAGCTCCATGTGGGGAGCGAGTGCTTCAGAAGAAGATTCCACAGATTGATCTAGTATAGGAATCCCCCCTTCAAGATGTGGAATCAAATTATCAAATTATTGAAATGATTTTTCATGTCCGAATCTATCCAAGTGATCAAGCTTCCACTCAACAACATTGTCAGCTTTAGAAGATTCAATAAAGATTACATCTCTAGATACACCAAACTTCTTATTAACTTCATCATAGAGATGGTATGATTTGGAGGTATTTGAAAACCCCAAGAAGATACACTTGCGACTCCTTGCACCAAGCTTTTTTCTTTGTACCTTTGGTATCAACGCATAACAGGAAGAACCAAAGAACCTAAGATGCTTTACCAAAGGAATGTGGCCATACCACATTTCATAAGGAGTCTTGTTTCTAATAGAATTAGATGGACATTTATTCTTTACATATACATCACATAGAACTACATCAGCCCAAAACATCAATTTCTCATTCTTGAAAACATCATAGAACGTACGATATTTAAGATTGTCCTATTCAATCTTTCAACTACTTCATTTTGTTGGGGATTATAAAGCACAATTGTTTGATGTTTGATCCCATGTTGGCGAAGATAGTTTTCAAATTCATTTGAAGTGTATTCTTTTCCATTATCAATGCGAATAGAGCCAATATGAGATTGTGCATCATTTTCAATCCATATATGAAAGTTATTGAATGCTTGAAAAGCATCAGATTTGTTCTTCAATAGATAAACCCAACACATTCTGGTGTAGTAATCAATAAATGCCATCATATATTTATTTCCATTTATAGAAGGAATAGGCATTGGACCACATAAATCTGAATGAATGAGTTCAAGTTTTCTATGTTCTCTGGAATGTGAATCATGAAAATACTGTTTGCTATGCTTTCCTAGAATACACGCATCACATTGCTTAAGTTTCCTACGAATTGTAGGCAAACCAATAAAACCATTTTTCTTCAACAAGCGAAGGGTGTCATAGTTCAAGTATCAAAGTCTAGCATGACATAAAAGACTTGATGGAAATATACCTTCATCATAATGAGAACTGTATGAGAATTTTTTTTGTAGGAGAATAGGTACCTTGCAACTTCAGAAGTCTTTCTTCTTCTATCCCTGTCATGACAAGTGAGTGATTTGATGATTTTTTGACCTCAACCTTGCCATCAAACATATGAATGGAGTGTCCTTGCTGGCGGATGTGGACCATGGATAGCAAGTTTCTCCTTAGCATAAGAAAGTCTGGAAAAGTAGGAAATTTGAGCCTGATTGTGCCAAGCCCTCATGGCTTGAGTTTTGATTTATCTGCAAAGTATACCGCTCCATCAAAATTATCAGTAAATTCTTCAAAAAAATATCTTCTAAAAGTCGTGTGGAAAGTTGCTCCTGAATCAAGCAACCAATCACATTTCCAAGAATCAAGTGAAGCATTAAACAAGTCTTCATTTACTCTAATATTACAATGTGCCACAACATAGTGAGCATACTAAGGTGCTTTATCTTTCTCTTTGTCATTGGTTTTACCTTTGGCTTGATTTATTTCTTTCTTAATTTTGTCTTGTTGTGCTATTCAACAATCCCCCCCATTTGTTAACATGATAGCTAATATTATGTTAATAAATGGGGACCTTTAAAAAATCCTTCCAAAAAATAAATTTAACATTTAGCCATTTTCTTGTTAATTTTTGGAATAAAGCAAGATATCAAGATAAAACTCTTTATGAAGCTAACAAATGCTCACCTTTTCGCATATCTCACAATAAAGCATGTCAAAAGCCTTGTTAATGAACGGAATTCATGAAAATCGATCAAAAGGGATTACCGCGCTTAACCTCGAAACTATTAGGCTTTTTCATTTAAACTAAGTCCTAAGGCATTTCTTATTAAAATAAGGCCCGCATCGCATATCACCACTTACAAAGGGCGCACCCTCACAAAGTATCTTTAACCATGCGATATGCGATATTGCGATGGCACAGTCACCCTTATCGCATTGCATTAGAAACAATTAAGAAAGCCCCAAAACCTTACGAACCATGCAATATTGTGAAATGCGATAGAAGCCCAGACCCGATTTCCAACTATGTTATAAAAAACACTTAAGTTCGACTTGCAATTAAAAAAGGATTTATAAAGAAAATCCTATCAAACAAGCTGTGCTTTGAAAACAATAAAGAGCATCTTGCATTTCGCATCCCACAGAAACCAAATAAATGTTAAAGAAAGTGCACACACGAAATGTGATAATGTGATTTGTGATATTGCATCGCAATCACAAAATCAGAATTTTCGCAGTTAAAAGATCGCCACACTAAAAACGTTTCTTTCCGAACTTACGATGCAAAACATTAATGAGAAATAAAGCTAGGGATAAGGAACAATTAGTGGGCATTTAGTACGGGTTAACGACATTTACATTTGAAAAGCCGCTTGACGTGATACGATATCTTCTCACTTGCATATAATAAAAACTCCTTTTTTGTCACCTTTTCAAGGTTATATGTATCATTCATTCTTATTTTCATTCTTACTTGTGTCTATCCGATAACTTTTGCTTTGCCACATTTTCAGGGAAAATGCGCAGCAAGAGTCACTGGGAGCAATGACAAAGAGGGGAAAGATATCCGCGCATGGAAAATAAGAAATGATCCCTCTATTCTCTGATACTACGTGCAACAGAGACAGAGGAACCTTAACGTGGGAAGCCATGTATGATTTATTAGAAGAAGATAAACCAATGACTTTGGTAACAAAGGCCACAACCGATGGTCATGTTTCCTCCGACACCTCCTTCTTCGAGACAACATGCTCATGTCTGCATCGCATAGCCGCAAGATCAAATATTATTCCATATAAAGAAATGGTTAAGTGGATAATTGATCAGGTGGACGTCTCAGACAGAGAATTCAAGAATAGTAAGCAGGAGGTTATGGGATCTTTTTCACCAGACAACCTGCAGCTTATGTATAATCTACCAGAGCCACACAATATCTACAATAAACAATTCCTCAAAAAATTTACTAAAGAGAATGAAGACCCAGCAGATGTCACGTGGACCTGGATAGAAAACAAAGGCAAGATCAGAAAGGATAAGACGGGTATGTATTCTACAACATCTATCTCTCCCCCATCATAGTTTTGCAGCAGCCATGCTATGTATATTATTCAGCAAGCCCGATAGTACCAAATTTTCCACAGAATGGATGCCATTAATAGATGCAGCCGTAAACGCAACAATAATGAATCGGGCCCAAATTTTGTCTAATAGTTTGGAAAAAGATATTATGGAGTATAGGAGATAGAGGAGTCCCTCTTCAAGGGTTTACCCTCCATTTTTCATGAGTGCCTATGTAATGGATGCAATCTGTTTTGGCACCAAATTTCCTATCAAGGGATGGAAGTGGACTGCTCAAGACCCGCTTCCTATCCATATATATCATAAGAGTATGTAGGAGTCTCAGTTTCATCCCCATTTTTACAAAATTTGTCAAGGAGTTATGTTTCCTATCCATAAACAAGTCTACAATAGAAATGCCCCTAGGTTTTCTAGAGAAGCTGAAGTAGATATCCTACCTGTAGCCAGATGGTTTTGGGAGGAGACATTTACGTATATCAGTGTATTTGGGAGCATTGATTCACCGCATTTCATCCCATACTATGTCCTTGACATGTTAATGGCCAGGGAGATAGCCTACCAAACAATAGGGAAGGTGGGTTGAGCAAAGGATTGAAGGAACAAAAAAAGGCCATTTGGAGTACATTTCCGTCGTAATGTGGTGCGTTTGCACTACACGATTTTGGACATGCATGCAAAGAAGTGGAGATTATGAAATATTTAAAATTAACTACATTCCCAGGAAAACAATATGACCCAAATGGCACCATCAAAGGCTTCACAACTATGGTGAAAGTGAAACCATTCACCCATGAGGAAGATGCCTTCAATGACCTCTTCCTATAAAAATAAACATTTTCAGAAGTGACGCATATGGCATGACTACTTTTTTCCCCAGATGATCTTGAAGCCTTCCATGAATATAGGGAGAGGAGATTATTAAAGGTCCCATTGGACCTGCTATAGATTAAACCAATAAGGGAGCCAAATCCCAATGTAAGCTTAGAGGAAAGCTCCAGAGAAAATTTCAAAGAAGATTTTGAAGTAGAGTCCCAGGAGAAGTCTACTCGTGAGTCAGAGCACTCACATTAGCAGTCTCAAAATGGGGGCAATAAAAACAAAGAGTCCGAAAGGGACAAAACCGAGACTACAGAAAAAGCAACCGAGCAAACCTCGTCAAAGAAATAGGCTGAAATTCACTCTACCTCCACCGAGTCGGAAAAAACCCCAGTTATTGATTTAGAAAAATAATGGGAACATTTTAATAAGAAGCTCCATACAGAGAAACACAAATATGAGATACAGACTCCACAACATAAATCAACTCAAGAAATTACAGTGGAGAAGACTGTATGCACTCAGGATGTGGAGCTCATTCCTATCACCCCCACTTCTGAAATTATTTTGAGAATTGAGGAAATTCCTCCATTAGATGTGTTTTATAGCCCTACCCAAAAAGTTTTCGTGAAAATGTAGAGGAAGAAAAGAAAGTTAGATGTTGCATCTATTACCACTCCCGAAAATGAATCGATGGACATTGTCTGGAAAGATTTTCCCATGGACCCATTAGAAAACCCTATGAAATTGTCGCAATTTGTAGGAGCCTATGCCACGAAAACTATTAATAAAGAAACAAAGGTCCAAATGTCGCTGAGAGAAAAGGAACAAAAGATTCTGTTGTTGGAACAACAATTAGAGCAGGAAAAACCTAACCAACAAGCAGAGTTACAGGTAGCCAAGCTTCAACAGGAGTTTGAATAGATGCAAATACAACATCAAGCCAGCCTAGTAGAAAGAGATGTGTGGATACAAGCTATCAAAGATTAGTATAAAGGCAGTTCGCAAATTGATCAGTTCATAAAAGAAACACTCAACCTTAATTCCCAACTAATGCAACAAAAGGAAGTTGTATACCAGAAAATCTCGCAAATAAGTCCTGATTGCGAGGTCAGTGATAAGCTATCAAGCCAACTCATCGACATGAGGCTTGAGTATGACAAAATCCATAAAAGGATTTCTAACTTTATCACCTGGCAAGAATCAGAAGATGGGAGGAAGGATGATTTGCCAAAACTGGAGGAATCGCATAAAGAAATTTTGTTCACAGAATCAGATTCTTCGCAAGCAAGCAGAAAGGGCAATGACGGTGGAAACAACAACAACAAACAACATCATTGAAGCCATCAACAAAAATCTACATGGCGCCAACCTGGTTGCAGAATCTATACCAGGATTTCTTCCAAATGCCAAACAACTAGAGCAATAGTGGAGACAGGTGACAAAGGAAAGGGAGGAGGTGATTAGACAAACGAGCAAGCTGAACTAGGAAGCATATTGGAAATTATTAGTCAAACCATATAGCTAATGGATGACCTTGCGATGCCTAACTACCTCCACACAAAAAATGGTGTCAGCACTGACTGACACTGTATTTACTGGACAGTTGAAATCTGCGATCGACCAACCGATGTAACTCAAGCCAATGATAGATACCTACGATCTTAAAGATTGAATGCAAAGGAGTTAGTCACTTTATTTTATTTCTATTTAATTTTTATTTCGATTAATTTGAGGAAGGTCGTTTAAACCTCCTCATTTATTTTTTTGTAATGATCTATTTTAGGACCTATAGTTTAGTATTTAAACCCCTCTCATGCATTTGGAGAGGGGTCTAGAAATTTTATCAGAAACATTCTTCAAAACGTGCACTTTTGTACCTTTGAGGAGGTTTTGATGGAATGCATGTAACACTATCTATTTTCTTTTGAATATCTGGCATGCTCTATTGAAATTACACTTTTGTACTCTTATATGATGTTGGATTGATTGGAATTAGGTCGATATTGATGAAACAAATGAGCAAAACTTATCATATCTGGTACTTTTATCTTGTGATTCTATTTTATTTATGTATCACACAATAATTTTTCTTCAAATTGTTTTATGTATGAAAGTTTGAATTACAGTTAGCATTATTGCACTTTTGTATGGTGTTGGCTTTAAACTTTATGCTAAATACATGAATGATTCCATATGCGATATATCTTTCACAATCATTTTGGCTAACTATTTATCCAAAATGATTACTGTTAAATGATTTCGCTTCTTGTTGCAGTTGAATGATCTTTATTACCAATTGCTATATGACATTATTGTAGATCGCATGCTTTACTTTATTCCTAGGCATATTTATAGTTAAATAGTGTTCAAACTAGGATATATGCATGTTTTTGATAGTTTAGATTAGATTACACTTAGCTTAATCATTCCCCCATTACATCATATATCACCGCATCAATAGTATCAAAATCTCTTTTGTGAAATTAGTCCCATTATCCCTAGTTGGAGCCACTACACCAAACGGAAAAGGAGCTGCTAACCAAGGTCCAGACTAGGTGGTTTTCCCCCATGTTGTAGCAACGGTTTTTGAGGCTTCAACATTTTGGTGCTAGAAGGAGGGCCTAACTATGAATGATAAGTAAATTCAGACCAACAGACCATTCTAAGAGTAAAACTCCCTCACCCTCACCTCCAACTTATCGATCGCATTCCAAATCTCTAAATACTAAGCAAGCAATTGTAAAGAAACCCTTAGAATCCACTACTGAAATTCCAAAGAAGCCATATCATTCTTCTTCTATAGAAACCCTTGAAGTCCAATATTTGATTCATAAGTTACAAGGGATTTCGATATCTCAAGAATAATCTGAGTTATCCCAATATAATGTTACTTCTCAATTTCCCTCATCTCAAAGGTTAACTAGAGCACAGAGTGAAAATTTTGGGATCCCCCCATTCGAATTCCCTCTACCAAATCGTAAGAGAGCTAAGAAGACACCATCTGAATCCCATAGTGAGGTTCTCTCATCATCACTTCAAGCATCCTCATTCATTCCATCTATTTCATCACAAGATCAATCATCCACCTCACAACTCCAGATCATGATTTACATAGGTAGTCGAGCACAAACCTCCTCTACCCAATCACCTTCAACCACTAGAATATCTTCCTCTACGTAGATACCAACGATGGCTCAAAACCCTCGAAGGCCATGGAAAAATCCAGGAGTTGTACGGATCGTAGGGCCTTTACATCAATTGCCATCACATCCCGAAAAGTGGCTACCAAAGTTCAATCCTGACAATGGCCTACCAGTTGAGGAACACATAATTTTTTTTTTTATGTTGTCCATTAACCTAAGTGAAGTAGTAGAAGAAGATGTAGTTGTAATATTATTTCCTTATACCTTACAGGGATCAACATGATCATGGTACTTTTCATTACCATCAGGTTCTATTAATAGTTGGGATGCCTTTCAAGAGCAGTTCCTAACCAAATTTGGAGATGACATATCCACGACTACGCTTCTCAATGTCCTCTCCAATTTGAAAGCTGAACCTAAAGAACCAATCGAAGACTTCAATTCTCATTTCAATAAGTTATTGAATAAAATACCAACGACATCCAAGCCCAACAATGAAGTCCAAAATGAATGGTACATTTATGCTCTCCCTTCAAACACAACTATTTTCATCGATAGAGTTGCCAAACCAACTTTGGCAGAAAACATGAAAGAAGCAATAGTTGTAGAAAAACAAATTCTAGCCTTAGATAAGAAAAATGCATTAGAAGAATGAAAATCCAAGAAAGTGACTTTTAGGGATGAATCCAAGAAAAACCCACCTAAATATCCTTTTGATATTGAATATTTATAGAAAGTCCTTAAAAACAAGTCCAATGAAATGGTTGATATCAAGAAACAAGTAGCAGAGACTTCCTCAAAGAAATATTTCAGACCATATAAAAGGAATCCCTCCACTGGTCCTAAGCCTCCAAGCACTATACCAAATGCTAAATTAGATGTGGAGGAAGATGAAGTCTCAATAATTGAAGAACAAAAACATGATAAGGAAGTGGTTGAATTACAAGGAAGGGATTTTATCCTTTCCAATGAAGAAACACAAGAAGTGCTACCTTTTTCAACCCAGAGTAGAAGCCTTGTTGATTTGCCACAAACAAATCCAAAATAGAAGGTATCAACTCCAACTCCCAACGACAAAACAACAGGTAAGAAATCTTCATCTAAATCTACCCAAACCTTTCCTCTTCAATCAAATTATTCACCTCCAGCTAAAACCCTTACAATATCTAATGAAATGGAATATAACATTGTGGATGATATGAAAAAGACTAGGGAAAACATTAACTTTCATGAGCTTAGAAAATTGAAACATCAACAGAAGCTATTGCTCAAAGAACTAAAAGCAGTCCCTACTTTTCCTCTTCCTGCTACTGTAATATCGCAAGATGCCAAGAAATGGGAAGTCCCCCTAACACCTCACTAAACATGATCCTACCAATATTGCTCTAATTGGAGGAAGATATAAATCCCATACTCCTCCATTTCTGTTGACTTACGAAGTTTTTAATAAAAATATACAAAACTATTTAGTTGACTCTGGAGCCTCATTTAACATTTCCCCCCGAATAGTTTGTGCGAAGTTAAATGTTTAGCCTCAAAAATCTGCTATGTGCATTGTGCAGTTAGACTGATCCAAAGTCGAAGTTATAGGGGAACTCAATCAAGTCACCATTAGACTCTCATCAAATCCTAAAGTATGTCAAGTCATTGACATTCTTGTGGCTGATATTCCCAAGTTCTATGGCTTTATCCTTAGTAGAGACTAGTCAGAAAATCTCCATGGCTATTTTTCAACTGACTAGTCTCACATGTGGCTCCCCTATAATGGCAAGCCAAATCAAATAAGGGTTGATCGCAAAAAACATCAAAAGTATATTGTTATAGAACTAGAAGGAGAGAATGAACCAGTTGCGTATAGCAGCAACATCATCAGAAACTACTCATTCGAATCATTTCTAGGAAATTTTAATGCAAATACTTCACCTTTCTTGGAAAATTCTGTTGTATTGCAAGTTGAAAACTTTTCTCAAACAGATATTTTTAAGTGTATAAATTTTGTAGATAAACCTGTAGTTAGCTCTTTATTTTGGAATTTTTTTTTGACAGATCTAAATCCAATGATGGAACAGGAGGAGGATGCATATTAGTTAGTCAAAAAGGGGAAAAAACTATGTTAGCATGCAGACTTGAATTTGATTGCACAAACAACATTGCTGATTATGAAGCATTAGTTCAAGGCTTGTATAAAGCCATCAGCCTTAATATCAAGCACCTTCAAGTGTTTGGAGATTTAGAAATTGTGATAAAACAGGTACGAAATACTATACGCTGTTTGTCTGGATATTTGAAACATTATCAATCGTTAGTCCAAGACCTTACTTCTCACCTTTACAACATTTAATATTTCCCCTATCCCAAGACTCCAAAACACAAGCGCTGATCTTTTGGCTAATGTGGCTTCCAAGCTTATTCCAGCAGGGGATTACAGTACCAATCGCCTTTCTATTGAATTGATTTTTAGGCCTTCTATTCCTGAAAATGTCACCAATTGGCAAGTCTTCAATAATGATCCGGATATCATAAGCTTTTTGACATCAGAAGGCTCTTATGATGACCAGATAATTGATGAATATCAACATGACAGCCAGCTTAAGCAAGAAGCAACTATGAATGCCATACCTAAGTCCATGGTTAAGTTGGAAGATTTATATGACCTTAAGGACAGATTCAAGAAACCCACCAACTCAAAACTTCAGAGTTCAACTTTGAGGTTTGAATTAGTTAACCTTGGAACTGACCTTAAACCACAAAATATCAACCTAGGTCTTGGTCTTACGTTTGATGAAAAATCAGCCCTCATTCATTTGTTGAAGAAATATAAGGATGTTTTTGCTTGGAACTATGAAGATATTAAAACATATGACACTTCTATAATTCAACCTACCATCTCCATGGCATTTGATGAAAAGTCTGTGCAGAAGAAATTGAGAAAGATCCACCCCAATTTTGAAAATCAGATTAAATCTAGATTGAATAAACTGTTGAAAGCCAAGATTATCTTCCCTATCACACATTCAAGGTGGGTCTCCAACCTTGTCCTAGTAAGAAAAAAGAATGGTGATATTCGAATATGTATAGACTTCCGCAATCTCAACAAAGCTTGTCAGAAGGACAATTTTCCATTTCCTCCTATGGATACTGCAATCAGTTGCAGGCTCAGAACTAATGTCTTTCCTGGAAGGATTTTTAGGTTATAATCAGATTCTAGTACACCCAGATGACCGGTTAAAGATTACATTTAGAACCAAATGGGGCATCTATGCCTATCAGAAGGTGCCATTTGGATTAATCAATGTTGGTAAACCGTTTCAAAGAGCCATGGACATAGCTTTCAAAGGTTTGGTAAACAAATAAGTGGTAATATATTTAGATGATATAATTGTATACTCTAAAAAGCGCAGTAATCATTTGAAAGATTTAAAACAAATATTTGAGTGGTGTCAAAGGTATGGAATTTCTCTTAATCCCAAGAAATATTTCTTTGCCCTAAGTGAAGGAAAACTTCTTAGATTCATTGTATCCAAAGAAGGGATTCATATTGACCCTTATAGAATAAGAGAAATTTCTGAAATTCCTTTACCTCATAACAAAAAATCTATGCAATCTTTCCTAGGTCAGATAAATTTTGTCAAAAGATTTGTCCCTGACTTTTCACGAATTTTTTTAGCTCTTCAATCCATGATTAAGAAAAGTTATTTTTTTAAAATGGGGACATACAGAGCATCAATCCTTTAATCTAATTAAACAAGCAATCATAAACACTCCCTCTTTAGCAACTACGAATTTCTCTAATCATTTCATTTTATATACTTTTGCTTTCGAGAAATCATATGTAGCTATATTAACATAGGTCAATGATGACAAAGCTGAAGCACCAATTTCTTTCTTTAGCTCCAATTTATAGGGGGCTGAATTGAACTGCTCAAATGCTGAAAAACAAGATTTCGCTGTTTTCAAATCAATAAAGCATTTCAGACCCTTTCTCCTCAAAACCCACACCAAGGTAGTAGTCCCATTCTCAACAGTGAGAAATCTGTTAATACAAAGGGATGTAGGTGAGAAGAGGGCAAATTGGGTAACAACACTGCAAGAATATGACATTGAAATCAAACTAGCTAAAATTGTAAAAGGTCAAGGTTTTTGTAGAATGTTAGCAGGAGCATCCAACTTATCAGTGCTACAAGATTCAGGTAATGATATACAAGTATACGAGGTAAGCCTTAATGATACTGAATCCAGATATGTTGATATCATCTTTTATTTAAGAAATGTGTATGCCCCTACACAACTAAGCTACAAAAGAAAAAGGGCTTTGAGGTTAAAACCTAGACAATACAAAATCATCAATAATGTGTTGTTTAGAATAAATTATGATTCTCTTTTGCTTAGATGTGTTGAAAAATCTAAGGCAGAAAAGGTTTTGTAGGAACTCCATGATAGACTAGCTAGTGGACATTTTGGAGGGGACACAACCGCACATAAAATCCTACATGCTGGCTATTATTGGCCAACCTTATTTAAGGATACACACAATTATGTAAGGAAATGTAAAGTTTGTCAAACAACTACTGGGAGATAGAGGAAACCCGCATTACCATTGCAACCAGTCAACATTGAACAACCATTTGAACAATGGGGATAGAACATAATAGGTGAGATCATTCCTCACTCCTCTAAGCAGCATAGATATATCCTTAAATCAACTGATTACTTCACAAAATGGGTGGATGCCATTCTACTTAAGGTAGTCAATTCTATAAACATCATTGAATTCATTGATCAATTTATTATTACCAGATTTGGTCTGCCATTTGCCCTTATGTTTGATAATGCATCTTATTTTTTAGGTAATGCTATGACATAATTTTCTATTAAAAGAGGTTTTAAACTCAAATACTCTTCTAACTATTATCCTCAAGGAAATGGCTTAGCCGAATCTAGAAACAAAAATCTTATAAGATTTATTAAACGAACCATTGATCAAAGTCATAAAAACTAGCATAAATATTTAATATTTGCTCTATGGGCAGATCGAATAACACAGAAGGCCTCAATAGGCACTTTCCTTTTAATTTGGTCTATGGGAAAGAACCTATCCTCCCTAAAAATGCATCTATTCCCTCTCTATCCCTAGTTCAATTTATTGAAGAAACCCTTCCTCTTCTATGCAAGGAATACAATTACAAATCCTTAAGCTCAAAGAAGAAAGGGAAAAGGTCAAAATTTCACATGCACATCATCAACAGTTAGTCAAAGCTTCCTTTGATGAAAATTCTGTAAGTTCAAAATCCTTTCAGCTTGGAGACTTGTTATTGAAATGGGATAAATCACATGAGGAAAAAGGTAAGCATACCAAGTTCCAACAAATGTGGCTTGGCTCGTTTCAAATTGTGGAACAAATAGGCCCATCAACCTTTTTATTGCAAGATTTATCAGGCAAGAGAGAATCTCTACCTATTAATGGGCAAATCCTAAAGAAATATTTTTCATAGAAGATAACCTCTTCTATTCCTTGTATATTATTGCTTTTACTTTTTAGAAAAAATAAAAGTTGAGTAGCATTTACCTTTGGCTTTACAAATAATAGTCTCTTTTATATTTTGACTCTTCACTTGTATAAGTAGGGATTGTTAAGAAGATGATTTTCGCATTTGAAACATGGGTTAAGCTCTATTACTCTGAAATTGCTTGTTCTTTGCTGAAATTATTTGTCCTTTGATAAAACTTGACTTTATAAAGAAACCTTTGATCTACCATTAGTCAAGAAAAGTATCTCTAACAAAGAAGAGCCTCTCTACATAAAATCATCTTTAAACTCTACAATTGTCATCCAGAAACTCTTAAGGAGTCAATGATTCTCCCCATTTAGTAAGCTTTCATTTTTTAAAGTGTAATTGTAAAATATGCTTAAACTTAAAGCATAAGAGGCCTCATCAAGAGCCAACTTACCATGATCATAGGGAAATAACTAACTGACATTACCAATACTGCATATTAAAACAGGGTGATGACTCAAGATTGTATCGATCAAAGGACAAGGAGTCTCATTAAGAGCCAGCTTGCTCAGTTAAGTCACAACAAGTATATAAATATGAACATATCTTTAAAAATTTCGTTCTTATCTAGATGGGATACTGAATCATTTCTGGTTAAAAGGTAACCTATGACAACTGAGTACACCTAAATGATGACTTGTGAGAGTCCCCTGTTTTTATCTTTAAAACCAAGTAATGACTGATGTAGACAAAGCAACTTTCATATTGAAGAGGATGATCAAAAGGATGATAGTTAGGTAGATTTTGTTTTTTTTATTCAGAGTAATGTTATTTATCTTATATTTCATGTATTTTTATTTTCTAAACTACCTTTATTTTGGAAGTTTTTAGAAATTTCAAAAAATTGCTAGAGATAACTGGTTCTTCCAGTGAATCGCCAATTATTGTGCTATTCAACAACCCCCCCATTTGTTAACATGATAGCTAATATTATGTTAATAAATGGGGACCCTTAAAAATTCCTTCCAAAAAATAAATTTAGCATTTAGGCATTTTCTTGTTAATTTTTGGAATAAAGCAAGATATCAAGATAAAACTCTTTATAAAGCTAGCAAATGCTCGCCTTTTCGCATATCGCACGATCAAGCGTGTCAAAAGCCTTGTTAACGAACAAAACTTGCAAAAAGCGATAAAAAAGAATTACTGCGCTTAACCTTGAAACTATTTGGATTTTTCATTTAAACTAAGTCCTAAGGAATTTATTATTAAAAGAAGGCCCGCATCGCATATCGCCACTTACAAAGGGTGCACCCTCAAAAAGTATCTTTAACCATGTGATATGTGATATTGTGATGACACGATTACCCTTATCACATCGAATTGGAAACACTTAAGAAAGGCCCGAAACCTTACCAACCATGCGATATTGCGAAATGTGATAGAAGCCCAAACCCGATTGCCAACTGTGTTATAAAAAATACTTAAGTCCACCATGCAATTAAAAAATGCTTTATAAAGAAAATCCTATTGAACAAGCTGTGATTTGAAAAAAATAAAGAACGTCCCGCATTTCATATCCCTCAGAAACCAAAGAAATGTTAAAGAAAGCGCACACACGAAATGCGATAATGCGAATTGCGCTATAATTTGCATTGTAATCGCAAAATCGACATTTTCACAGTTAAAATATCGCCACCCTAAAAAAGTTTCTTTCCCGACTTATGATGAAAAAAATTAATGCGCAATAAAGCTAGGGGTAAGGAACCATTAGTGGGAATTTAGTATGGGTTAATGGAATTTACATTTGAAAAGCCGCTCGACGTGATACGTGTTATGCTCCTATACCAATAGGTGTCATATTTCATGATTGATTGGTAAAATCCCAAATATGTTCATCCTTTCCCTGCTGCAAAGGTTCCATATTTTGAAAAAATCAAAAGCTTAAAAAATATAAAGAGGGTATGCACTAAAAGAAAGATCAAAGGGCAAAAAGAATGAAATGGTCAAAAAACAAAAGAAATGAACCCCAAATAAAAAGGACCATGAAAGTGTGCTAGTCCAAAATGCCACTACTATACTATTTTTTCAAAGAATCTCATTGTGTGTAGTTAGTTTCAGTCTTGCCACAATTGATGGATGGCCAAATAGTTTAATCTTGGCCAGTTCATGTTTGAATTTCTTGTTTTAGAGATAGAGAATAAAATCTATCCAAACTGTTCAATCTTAGTAGATAAATAGATAGGTAGAGAAGCAAAGGAGCTCAACTGCTAAATCTGAGCCCTCGGAAGAAATAAGGGCAGACTTAGATAGGATTCCCATGAAAAGAAAAGAAAATTTGTAAGGGTTTGCTAGTCCAAGTGCACCCATGGAAGAAAAATAAAAATGTTAGGTATAATAGGCTGGGTAGGAAGTTTTGGTGTTGCAGAAGCATGCTTATGATTAATCTTTGTTTCTCAAGAGGTTCATCTTATTGTTATCATAAGTACAATGGCAATTGTTTGGCTACAAATCAAGTGATGCATGTCTAACTTCCCTTCACACTTCTCCCAAAAAACATTCACTAATTCCCCCCAAGGATATTGAGATCTGCTCAATACTCTTAAATTACTCCATTTCATGAAAAAGCATGAGTAAAATAACATTCTTGCTTTAGGAAAAGAAGCCACATTCCTTGTGTAAAACCTCTATTTTCTCCTAGGTCTAAGTTTTTGAACTTTATAACTTGGCGCCTACCTTTCATATATCCATTTTGACCATTAACATTATTATATAAATCCCTATATCCCTTCCCCTTCCCCCGTATTATATAAATAAATAATAACCCCCAAACATTAATATCCCGCCCCGATTTTATTATAAATCATAACGTTGCTCATCGGGAATTAATGATTTATCTGAAATACATTAAGAACCCTCCCCTGCGCTCATAAGGAGTTAATTAACCTAACGTTAATTAAAAAACCTAATCACAATCCCGCAACTTTGCAAACCTATGATAAATAACCCCGATGCAATATAAAACTTCAAATACTTTGTATGGGCCCCGCGCCGTAACCCTTCGTCCCCTCCAGAGCGCGCCGACCGTTTGATCGGCACCCTCCCATAAGACGGCTCCAGATCATATCACACACTCCCCTCCATCCGTAGTTTACCGCCCAGGGAGCCGTCGGTATTGCTGCCGTACCTGGGACATGCGGCGTCCTCCCGCCATGCTTGCGACCCCTTCTCCCAAAACCACCTTGGCTCATAAGAGGTGCGGGCCGATACCGCTTACCGCCCTCCCGCTGACCCCGTCCGCTGACATCATTTCCATGTCACCTCCACATCAGCATCCGTACTCTCGCATCACGAAAAAACATCACATCCCGATGACGTCAGCCGACCCAAAAGCGCCAAAAAGCCCCGCGAAGCCAATTTTTTGTTAAAAAACTCGTAAAAACTGTCATTTTCGCCCATTTTACTCGTTGTTTTCGCGAGACTGTTGCATGCAAATTACGTCCAAGCAACTGCAGAAGCTCCAGTCTGCCACCCGACCAAGCAAAGACCAGCATTCTGCTCCTCAACTCGTCAGTCAACTTGCAAATTACACTGGTTCGCTTCCAAAACACAGGTATTTACCTCGTCCCACCTCCCGAACCTGTAATTTTGGTTTTCCTCTGCAAAAGTATACCCTTAGGAGCCAAATTCAAGCCGAAATAGTCCATAATTGCCATACCAACCGATCCAGATTGCTCTTTTGCCCGTTTTTCTACAGAAATTTAACCTCCAGTTAAAAACACAGAGAATTGAAGATTGAAGCCCCTGTGGCCCTCAATGTAGCGCCCCTCAATGTACCTCATATAGACTAGCATCATTTACCCTTGGCTGACAAAGATTTCCAAATAAAAGACCCGATTGGTTGCCAAAATCATCTTCATAATTTCTTCCTAATCAGAAACAATCATCTGAACAACTCTGATATCTATGGAATATGGGAATCTAATCTCCCCAGGTATTACCTTCCCTCAGTCAATGTGTTCCCAGATATTGTTCGCCACTACTGTGCCAATTATGACTGTGTTAGTAAAGCAATTATGATTCCATCCCAAAATGTTCTTTTCTACATAACTGCTGAGTCTATCAATGAAATTTTGCACTTCCTTCCAGCTCAACCTCTTACTCCTCTTTCCATGGGATTTTTGCTTGAGCAAGGTTCTCAACTGTCCAGTGCATAAATAACCCGGATTGCTAAGATATTCATGAGACCAGATTGCCAGCCCCAAGGCCCACCTCCTTATTTGTATGTCTTGTTCAATGAGACTGGAAGAATTATTCTTGACATGATATCAATGATCTTGGGATTGAGGTCCAGTGAATATGTGGATGTGATGGTCCTAATTCTGTTATCCACCTTTACTCCAGAACGACCCCCTGCTATTAATTATGACTATGCCTCTTTCATTGCTAACAAAATCCATGCTCAATTTCTCTAGTATAGACCAAAGCAGCAGAGATTCCTGCGCTACAAACTCCTCTAAATGAGGAAAAAAGCAAGAAAAGGGACAGAGAAGAGGCCACACTCATCAGTGGACCTACTGAACATCCAGGTTCAAAAGGTAAAGACTAAATCCTCTATCTATAGAGTATATCATTGAAGAGACAATAGAAAGCCTAAGAGGTGAGAGGGAAACCAACCCATAGACCTCCCCAGTGATAGACACATCAATCAACTCACACAGACAGGAGCTAGAAAGGTAGCATAGTGTGGAAGTTTCATCCACAAGGCCACCACGCAAGTAGACCTCTGATATCAAAAGAACATTCACAGAGATAAAGGCTAGAAATGATACATTGAGGCTACAAATTTATAACCAATATCTAAAGATGGCCCCCATAAAACAACAAAGATTAATGTCAGCATATGAAATAAAGGAGGGAAAAATGATCATGAGCTATTTCAAGCCCAAGGTGCAGCAACCACAATCGGCAGCTGATTATATCAGGACGAATTTGGAAGTCTTGGCCAAAGACATTCATCCAATAGACCAAATTGAGTTGCACAAACAGACGGGAGAGATGGTGTATTCCAAACTGGCTGATAAAGTAATGTTGGCTCATAAATTGCAAAACTCATTAGAGAATACCTCTGCTCAGTTAGATTTAGAGAAAGCTTCTTCCCTAGCAAAGGACAACAGGATAAAATCCTTGGAGGATATTATCATTGAACTGGGACATGATCCCAAAGATGCCAAAGGCATAAAAGAACTAATAAGGAAAAAGGAAGAGGACATTTCTGCCCTCAGAAAACAGCTCAAATTGTCTCCTTATATGCATCCACAAATAGTAGATGTTGTGCAGCAGAAGTTAGAAGAGGACATGATGGACCTGCTCATGAGGTTGAATGAGAGATTGAGTGAGACAGAGCAGGCATTGGAGAAAGCACTACAAGAAAAGTAGGGAGAGTCAACCTACCAGCCACCTCAAGTAGCTCCAACAGTCACAACCGCCCCTTCCACAGTTATAACAGTAGTTCCTTCCACTGTCCCGGCACCTACAACAGAAATCACTACAGGTACCTCAGCAGTAACAGCACCAGGCAGCAGTATGTTATGAAACCAGCTCACAAAAAGATAGAAAAGAGAGATCCACGCCTTAGAATTCAGCCTCTTCGAGGAGGCAACCTCCTTTACATTACATAAATGAACAATTCTTGGATGATACAAATCACAAAACCTCCTTTCTATATATAGGAGTCTAAGGAGTCACAATATAATCCAGCCGACCTAATAATAATAATATAAAGCCACAAAAATAACAATAGAGGGATTCTATGGGGCACAGAAATAACAATATAGGGGTAATAGGGGCACAACAATATAAATAAGGGGTTAACTACAATAGTAATGGGGTAATTACTAGTATTATAGGGACCCAACATGCCCCTCTCCTTCAAAAAAGTGTTGTCCTCAACGCTTGAGCAGTTATGGGTACTTCTGCATAAAATTCTCATCCTCCCATGTGTAATCTTCAGCGGATAAGTTCTTCCACTTGATAAGATACTCTGAAATTGATCGATTTCGTAGCTGTCGAGTTCTTGTTTCTGTGATTGCTTCCGGTTCCAATATAATTTTTCCTTCCTCGTCAAGTTCTGGCAATATTGTTTGAACTGGGAGCTTGTTGCCTATGACCTTCTTTAAATGTTAAACATGGAAAACTGGGTGCAATCGAGAAGCTGCAGGAAGCTCCAATTTGTATGCCATAGTACCAATCTTTTCCAACACCTTGTACGGACCATAATACTTTGGTGATAATTTATTATCCTTCTTAACTTGCTTTAGGGACATTTGCTTATATGGTTGTAGCCGTAGGAATACCCAATCACCTACATCAAAACTTCTTTCACTGCGATGTTGATCTGCCTGTTGTTTCATTCTATTTTGTGCCAACACGAGGTTATCCTTTAAGAGTTGGAGGACTTGTTGTTGATGTTTGATGTGATGTTCCACTGCCTGAACCTTAGAATTTTCTCTTAAATATGATGTGATTGATGGTGGTTGGTACCCATAAAGTGCCATAAATGGGGTCATTTTTGTTGCTGTATGGAAGGAAGTGTTATACCACCATTCAGCCAGAGGCAACCATTTGACCCATTGTGTCTGTTTATCAGATACAAAGCAACGAAGATATCCTTCCAAACATTTGTTTACTATCTCAGTTTGCCCATCAGATTGAGGATGATAAGATGAGCTATGAGCTAACTGAGTACCAAGACAAGAAAATAATTCTGTCCAAAAATTTCCAGTGAAAATGGGATCTCTGTCACTTACAATAATCTTTGGGTTTCCATGTAGCTTTTGAACTGTTTCCATAAATGCAGTAGAAACTGTACTGGCTTTAAATGGATGTGATAATGCACAAAAGTGTGCATACTTGGTAATTCTGTCAACTACCACCATGATGACACTCTTTCCCTCAGACTTGGGTAAACCTATGATAAAATCCATTGAAACCTCCTCCCAACGTTGGCTTGGAATGGATAAAGGTTGTAATAGACCCGGTGTCTTAATTGTTTCAACTTTATTTTGTTGGCAAACCAAACATTCCGCCACAAACTTTTGAATATCTGATTTAAGGCCATCCCAAAAAAATTCCTTCTTAACCCTGTGGTAAGTTTTTAAAAATCCTGAGTGCCCTCCTAAGGGAGAAGTGTGCAATTCCATAAGAATCTTTTGTTTTAGCTGGGAATTCTTACAGAGGTATAAGCGATCTTTGTACCATAACGAATCATTTTTCCAGCTAAATGTATCAGAAGTACTGGAATCTTGTTGTAGCTTTCGAATAAGTGCCCACACTTCTTCGTCATTCTTCCATTCCTCCTTTGCTTCGTTTATCCAATCTGGTTGGATAATAGAAATGGCACACAACAATGCTTCCATATCCTCATCCTTTCTTGAGAGTGCATCTGCCACCACATTTTGCTTCCCTTTTTTGTAGATGATTTCAAAGTCATAACCCAACATCTTTGTGACCCACTTTTGTTGCTCTTCAGAGGATAATCTTTGTTCTAAAAAGTATTTAAGGCTATCATGATCCGTTTTTACCTTGAAGTGTCTTCCCATTAGGTAGGGTCGCCATTTCTTAAGTGCATGGAGTATTGCCAACATTTCCTTCTCATAAATAGCTTTGCTTAAAAACTTTCCCTTGATTGGACGACTTTCAAAAGCAATGGGTCTTTCATCTTGCATTAGAACAGCACCAATTCCATTTCCTGAAGCATCACATTCCACAATAAAGGTTTTTGTGAAGTCCGGTGTAGCTAAGACCGGTGCTTGGCACATTGCCTCTTTAAGATGTTTAAAGGCCTTTGTTGCTTCCGGAGTCCATGAAAATGAATCTTTCTTCAATAATGTTGTTAGAGGTGCTGCTATTCTCCCATAATTCTTAACAAACTTGCGATAATACCCTGTCAACCCAAGAAATCCTCGCAGATGCTTTATGGATGTGGGGATTTTCCATTCCTTAATGGCTTTAATTTTGCTAGGGTCTACCTTAACTCCTTCATGAGATACAATATGACCCAAATATTCCACCTCCTGGACTCCAAAGAAACATTTGGATCTTTTTGCATATAATTGTTTCTCCTCCAATAGTTGTAGCACCTTGTCAACATGTTCAACATGATCCTTCCAAGACTTGCTGTAGATTAGTATATCATCAAAAAATACTAACACAAATTTTCTAAGGAATGGTTTGAAAATTGAATTCATCAAACCTTGAAATGTTGAAGGTGCATTGGTAAGGCCAAAAGGCATGACCAAAAATTCATAATGACCCTCATGAGTTCTAAATGCCGTTTTTGGAATGTCTTCAATCTTCATTCTGATTTGATGATATCCCGAACGAAGATCCAACTTGGTGAAGTAAATTGATCCATGCAATTCATCCAGTAATTCATCAATGACAGGAATGGGGAACTTATCTTTAATAGTGAGCTTGTTGAGCTCCCTATAATCTGGACACATGCGCCATGATCCATCCTTCTTGTGCACCAATACTACTGGAGCTGAGAAAGAACTTTGACTCGGTTGAATTATACCAGCCTCTAGCATTTCTGCAACCATACGTTCAATTTCACTTTTTTGGACATATGGATATCTGTACGGCCTGATGTTTGGAGGAACACTTCCTGGAATCAGATGAATAGCATGATCATGATCACGCATAGGTGGGAGACCTTTGGGAGTCTCAAATACCTTGGAATGATTGTCCAGGACTTTTTGGAGATCTGGAGAAATAGATGATTCCAATGTGGAAACATCTAGCGAACATAATTGTGCAATTACACCTCTTTGCTCCTTTTTTAGAAGCTTTGTCATGCCATTAGAGCTGATTATCTTTCCTGGTTTCCCTGCAATACCCCTTAATTCAACTTCCTTTCCTTCCACAGAAAATTTCATGAAAAGTTCTTGAAAATTAAAAGCTATTGTACCCAAGGATTGTAGCCATTGGACTCCTAGTACAACATCAGCACCTCCCATTGGAATGGAAAGCATTGGGCTAGTCAATACATATTCTCCCATGGATAGCTTGATATTATGGCACTTTCCAGAACAATTTATTGTTCCTCCATTTGCAATCATCACTTGACACTCTGGTGCTGGATATAGGAAGCAATTCAATTCTTTTGCTACCCTACAATGAATAAAATTGTGGGTGCTTCCTGAATCAATCAACACTATTACCTTTTTCTTCTTGATTTGTCCTTCTATCTTGATGGTTTGAGGAGTGGTAATTCCCACCAATGCATTACAAGATATGGTCAGATTTATTTGTTCTTCATCTAGGCTTTGTTCCTGGAATATATCCTCTTCTTTTGACCTTTCTTGCTCCTTTTCTTCTTCCTCTTCACAATCTATGTAGAATAATTTCTTCTCACCACACTTATGACCCTTTGTGTATTTGCTATCACAATTGTAACAAAGCCCTTTTGCTCTTTTTTCTTCCAATTGTTGTGGTGTCAACCTTGTAGGTTGTGGAAGACTATGGGCAACAACACTTCCATCTTTATAGTTGTGAATGGTATGCTTCCTAGTTGCCATAATTTTGCTTTCCATTTTTCTTGCTAACCTGAATGCCTTCTCTAATGAATCAGGTTCCCAAAGGCGCACATCATGTTGGATATTATCCTTTAAAGACCCTATGAACACATCAATCCTATGCTCCTCTGGAATATCTTTTACCCTTATGTTCAATTTTTGGAACTCCTCAATGTGCTCCATTATTGAACCCTTTTGTTTGAGTCTTATCAATTGGCTAAAAAAAGTGTTGCTTTTTGTATCCTCATAATGTGCTATCAATTCTTCCGTAAAAATTGCCCAAGTGATAAATTGTTTACGAGAACAAAGCCATTGATACCATACAAACTGATTTGGTTCCAAATATAAAGTTGCCATACGTACCTTTTGTGTGTTTGCATTTTATTTCATCGGGGCATCAATTACCAATAATAATGCTTTACTATGCCCTTTTAATTCCTTCAAACCAAGCTTATGCAAAAATTTAAAAAAACTACACACCTTTTTTTTACTTTGTAGAAGCCTCATATTGAATCTGATGTATCTCTGTAATTTCGAATCATCCAATTCTAAAATTGTGACCTGTAGTAGCCTTCTATGTCCTCTTTCCAATGCCACTAGTCTGATCCAAATTGGATTCTCCAAGAAAGAGTTATGCACAATCTCCCGCAGTGACCTGATTATAGACTAGTTAAGTAGAGCGAACTTGTATGAAGTGCCACGTGTCACTGTTTTAACCTTTGACTCTGAAAAATATATAAAAGAAAACTACAGTCCGTCCTCTTTCTGTACCTTCTTACGAAATTTCAATCCGATGCTCAGAAAGAAAGTTATGATGATTTTCCCCAGGTCACCTGTTTTGAGTGTAATTCAGGAGTCTGCAAAAAGACCAACTTCCTCAAATCATATCTCTGAAAATATCGCGCGAAAAGCTCTGAAATTTGGACCCAAGGTTCAGCGCGATTTCTTCTCAAATGGGTTTTTTTTGCGACTTCTGAAACGTCACAGAAAAAACGTTATAGCGAAAATTCCACGATGACCTGTTTGGAGCAGCGAAACCCTAGAATCCAAAGCTCTGATACCAAATGTTATGAAACCAGCTCACAAAAAGATAGAAAAGAGAGATCCACGCCTTATAATTCAGCCTCTTCGAGGGGGCAACCTCCTTTACATTACATAAATGAACAATTCTTGGATGATACAAATGACAAAACCTCCTTTCTATATATAGGAGTCTAAGGAGTCACAATATAATCCAGCCGACCTAACAATAATAATATAAAGCCACAAAAATAACAATAGAGGGATTCTATGGGGCACAGAAATAACAATATAGGGGTAATAGGGGCACAACAATATAAATAAGGGGTATAACTACAATAGTAATGGGGTAATTACTAGTATTATAGGGACCCAATAGACCAAATTGAGTTGCAAAAACAGACGGGAGAGATGGTGTATTCCAAACTGGCTGATAAAGTAATGTTGGCTCATAAATTGCAAAACTCATTAGAGAATACCTCTGCTCAGCTAGATTTAGAGAAAGCTTCTTCCCTAGCAAAGGACAGCAGGATAAAATCCTTGGAGGATATTATCATTGAACTGGGACATGATCCCAAAGATGCCAAAGGCATAAAATAACTAATAAGGAAAAAGGAAGAGGACATTTCTGCCCTCAGAAAATAGCTCAAATTGTCTCCTTATATGCATCCAAAAATAGTAGATGTTGTGCAGCAGAAGTTAGAAGAGGACATGATGGAACTGCTCATGAGGTTAAATGAGAGATTGAGTGAGACAGAGCAGGCATTGGAGAAAGCACTACAAGAAAAGTAGGGAGAGTCAACCTACCAGCCATCTCAAGTAGCTCCAACAGTCACAACCGCCCCTTTCACAGTTATAACAGTAGTTCCTTCCACTGTCCCGGCACCTACAACAGAAATCACTACAGGTACCTCAGCAGTAACAACACCAGGCAGCAGTACTACTATGACTACAGAGCAATTAATAAAAGCCAAGGAGGAGTTGAAACTCCAAGTATCTGAGCTGAAGCAAGTCAAAGAAATATTGGCAAAGGTTAAGCAGAGCTATGATAAATCCAAGATGAATATGGTAGAGAAAACAAGGGAGGTCAAAGCATTGGAGAACAAGGTAAGAGCCTTAGAAAAGGATCTATCTCTGCATAAGCCTTTGGCAGAAATCAGAGGAATTTTGTGGACCAACATAATTCAATCCCTTAGTGATGTATGGAGGTTTATTCAGACCATTTATGAATAGATTGATTTGATAAGAGTAGCCCAAGTAGAAATTCAGAAAACGAGAGCCTTATTGGGACAAATGCCTGAGCAAGCTAACAGGCTAATACATTTCTTGAATACCAAGACCAGTGAAGAACTGGAAGCACTGGATATTAGAGGCAGAACAAATACCATTTTGGACATCAAGAGATTTTTAACCATGAGAACTCTAATGCAAAACTTGGACAAAAGATGCCAGGACATGCAGGTAGAAATTGATTCTTTCACAGACAAATTTACAGTCCTGCAACAAAAAGGTTTTCCAAGTCCTTTGGGAGATAATGATCATCTGATAAAGCACAAGGACTATGCATATAAATTAAATACATATGCTGTCAATCAAGCTAATGCATCTTCAAGTAATTCAGGAGAAATACCACTTCCATCTGGCCAGTCCCTTTATGACAGCCTGGAAAATCTATTCTACATAGAGCCTGAGGTGAAGCATCTGTTCACGATCCCACCTAATTTCTTCAGGTACACAGAGACTGACGAGACTTTAAGGAAGCTGCAGAGACATAAAATATTAGGACCAGAGTGGTGGCAGAGCATGCTAGAGATCTTGTAAACTTATCTTTGGACAAAAACAAAATTGTGCACCATCTATTATAATGCGCAGAACAGAAGTGAATTACGGTCCTGCGGGTCAAAACACATTACATTAGAGTTAAAGAAAATCCAGCCAAGGTAGATTAGCCAACACAGAGGATCAGTGGAAAACAGCTGGGAAACCGACTTGCAACACCTACCTCCAGTACTTCTCATAAAGACGGATCAACCAGCACAGCACGAATTTATTGCATCCATTTATTGTGTCCCTTTTTTTGAGACTGTCTGTCTCTATCTATGTAAAAGAAACATTAATTGTCAGCAGATATTATTTTCTATCAGATATTTTGCATAATATCTTGAAATTTTGTATAAATACCCCTCCAGACAAAGTATTTGGGGTTGGTTGGTGGTGGATGTTCATAGTTTTGATTGTAATACTAAACAATTTTTGGAGTAAAAGGCTGTTGGAACCATTTTTGTTAAGCTCACTGGATGAAGAATTGATGCTAAGTGCCATGTTGCAGAATTCTTGAATCGTTTATGGATCAATAAGTCTCTTCTAACTTGTGTTTTAGAGTTTCTATGCTTACTATATCATATATGTTTCATGATCTAAATAATAGAGAAAAATAATAACTCAGGATTTGCTTGTTTGCACTCTGCGTTCAATCTCTGTTATTATTAATGTTTTCTTCAGAATCAGAATAAACAATGAATTCTTAATTGCTCCTGTTTCCCTTGGTTCTTTCATCTTGAATATTAGCTGAGGAATTCTTAATTGCTCCTTAGCAGTAATCATCCATTTTCCCTCTATCAAAATGATGAAGGATTCTTAGTTGCCCTTCACCCATTGACTCCATTCCATCTGATTCCAGCCTATAAATTGTTCCATATTCGAGTACCTTGCTTTGTGATAAATTCTCTGATAAGAAACCTAACCCAGGAGGCCCTCCCTCTTTGACTCCATCATGCCCGATGGACCGAAATGCTTCAGCTTTACCTCACTGTTCTATTGACTCCCCACCCTTCCAACCAAAACTCAAAACAAAACCCTTGTACTTCATAACTAGCCTAATATATCTCAAAACAAAGCTAAATCATAAAGAGAGAGCCCTCTTTAGATGCAGATTGGATAGAATATGTATCTAAAAGATTGGTCTGTGGTTTCCTCAGCCGTATTCCCTTTCTTACAACTTTTGGGAAAAACCTGAGTGATAACATCATTGGCGACTCCACTGGGGACTCTGAATAATTGTTTGATACTGTTGTTTAAATTTTTAAAAGCTACAAATGGACCCTAAAGTTGGCCAGGTAGCCTTTGAAACTGCTTTTGCTATGCAATAGCAGGAGTAAATAAAATCTGCTTCAGTCTATCTCCAGTCTAGTTTTAGGCTTTGAACAGTTGTCTCGAATTCTTGATCAGTTCCCTGTTTCAACAGATCTTTAGGAAAATTCAAAACTCCCATATTTCAAAAACTTCCTAGAAAGATACTATCAAAAGTTGTATCCTTCAATATTTCAAGAAAAACCAAAAAATATTCAGAAGCTGGCTCTAAAGAATAAAATCCGTTACACTAGATCAAATCCAGATCCAAATCCCCCACATGTGTTTCAAAATCCTAATCTGATCCCTAATGTTGTGGGGAAAAATGCCTATGCAGGACAATCCTATCCACCTAAGGTGTGACAGTGCCTTAGCAACAAACAGAGACAACTATTCTAGTATTCTTCCTTTATGAATTAAGAATGAAGAGAGATGGATGGACTAATCGGTGTCTTCCGTTTGTCCCTCGATCCGGTTTCTCTTCTCTTTGGGTGTTCGCAGCTACTTGCCTTCTCGCTTGCCCAGCTTCAACAGGTCTCTGCAAGATCACAAGAGAAGAACACTACACAAAGACATAGATTCATAATCATAACTAGTTCAGGATTAGAAGTAAACTAAACATACTAATGCAATCATACATCAAAGATACATCAGTATATAGGAGAAACCAAGATAGCTTTATTGATGAATAACAAGGTTCAGGAAGAGATACAACCCAGAGGGCTCCAATCCAGCATCTCCTTCCCAGCAGAATGGAATTCCTATCTTCACCTCCCTTCAAAGCATTAAGCACCCAATGATTCTAGTCTCAAACCAACAACAATTCTTTGCAATAACAAAATTCCCGCCTCCAGATCTCATGGAGGAGAGATCCATATATAGATGTTTTGGAGAGAGGATGAGTCAGCTTGAGATCTGACTAGTGTCCTCTCCCTCTGTCAGTTCTTGATTCCACTTGGAGGTTCTTGCTTCCACTTGGATATTTGGAACCTCTTACTCATCACCAGTCGAATTCCCTGAGGCAAGTGTCATTTTGGAAGCTTCCTGGGTTTTGACACCTTGAGAAATGAGCTTGCCACATGTCCACTCTCGCTCAGCGCAGGTAGCCAGTGGTGGCTTTGACATTCAGCGCAGGTAGCCAGTGTTGCCATTGACATTCAGCGCAGACAGTCAGTGGAGCCATTGACATGATCCTGAATTGACTTGTTTTTGAGCAGTTTTTGGTGGAGAACTTCTGTGAATTGCTGTGGTTTGTTAGCCTTGTTCCTCTAGGGGTAGGAAAAACATGTTTAGGGACTTTGGATCCCTTAGATTATGGACATTTCATGCTCAGTGCTGTAAGGCAAAAAAATTTCTATAACAGTTGCCCCCTAAAGTATGAGGCCGTTTATCGGGTGAAATGCTTTACCCAGGAGGGTCCGAAGTTCATCCAATGCTGGGAGGAGACCTGTAATAAGATACAATACAATACATTATTTTTCATACTGCTTTCATGATCTAGCTGAGGCGGGCATTCCCATGCTCAGCTTTATAAATTCATTTTCTGTACATAGAACAGATAATCGTCTGATGGTAGACTGATAATTTTGATGAAATTATCATCCTTTGAGTAGGATGATCATCTGCCGCAATGATGTACATGTCAAATGTCTTTATCTTTCCTGAATATATATCGCAGCTCGGATGGATGAAACTAGATCCGGGGTCTTCAAACTCGTTCGATCTTCACTCTAAGTACAAGTCGATCCATGTGAGAATTGTTCTGAAGTCGAACATGGAAAGACATCGCTTGATTACCGGTCAATGAGGTAAACCGTTAACAAGCGCGAGAGGAATCACCGATAATGATAATGACCCTCAAGGTACTGTAGTACAATTCACGTGGTGTGAATAAAGGACTTGGCGTCGAACACCACGCAAAATCTTCTGGTCGAAGGTCATTGATGTATACCTGTCGCCGGAAGTGAGAAACTTGCCATTGAGGCATGCAAGCTTCAAAGTACTGAAGGGGTTGTTCCTAGATCAACTTCTTGGATAATGAGCTGATGTCGACAAGAAGCGATCCGTCAAAGTAGGGCCTTAATGAATCCCACATCAATGAAATGGAACGGAGCTAATGATTTTGATGGAGGTGAAAACGATCTGTGACATATGATTCAGGGTGGCGGTCATGAAAGGATGAAGGACAATGTATGGCAGTGGATGGGACACGGTTGACTCTTTTTGAACGACTTCTCTTGAACATATGGCGACACTGATGCGATGGATCGGTAGCATTACCCCAATTATGGATGGTATGGCGAGACCATGGTGATGTGACCGGTGAATGAAACAACCCAACCCGATTGTGGTACGGAGGAAAAGTGTCATGTTCAAGAGCGACTTGCTACCATCAAAGTTTTCTTGAGTTTCTCCCAATTTTTCCCCAGTCATTGCTGACCAGTACCTCTTTATTTTTGTCAAGCTTGAGGAGAATAACATATGCTTGTTCTATAACCTGCCCTTCGGGCAAGCCCATCGCTATGTTTTAATGAGCCTAGCGATAGTGAAACTCGTTCTCGTCTAAAGACAAGTTTGTCGCTATTTAGTGATTTTAACGAGTCTAACGACAAAGATAACTCGGTCCTTTTCATTTTTAGAGAGTCTGAAAAGGTACATAAAGTTAACTCCAAAAGTCCTTTTTCGTCATCTAATCCCTTAGGTCTGAAAAAGTATAAAACAATATAGAAGGGATGAGTTTTCGATAGTTTTAACGAGCCGAAGAAACAAGCGCTCGATCTTTTTGTGCAATAATCCCTCAGGTCCAAAAAGATTAAAATCTAGAGGAGGGATAGCACTTCCTGTCCCTTTAACGAGCTGGAAGGCCAAGGACTCGGCAATCTTTTCATATTTTATGAGTCAATTGAAAAGAGCTTAAAGAAGACTCGTCTTTTGAGGAACGAGTGATAAACAGGGTTAGCAGCTGATTCCAGGTATAGGTTGGAATTTTCCAATCACGGCAGTGTCACAAGAATGGCTAGGTGAAATTACTCTTCGCAGCTGTTCCTCAAAATGGATAAACAATCATATGGAGGTGAACGATCGGCCAAATGAAAAGTGGAGGTGATGGTGCAAACACGACCAAGGCTTTTGTTATCACTTAGAACTATAAACATTTGTATATATAGTCTTTTGTCCAAATTAAAGTTCAAAAGTTGGTGTCAAATTGTTTTTATTCTATGTTTCTTACTTAGGTTTGGAGTTTTAAAGGGGTTTGATGTAAAGCGTGCTCTAATCTTATTGGTCATCCTCCGCCATCATGGTTTCATAAGTCATGTCTTGTCTCATTCATATCACCAATCCTTTCCATAATTTTGTAGCGCAGCCTCCTATTGGTTAGTTTTGCAGCGTATTTCCGTAATTTTGCAACGCAATTTCTTATTGGTCAATTTCGCTGCATAATCATGGTTTAGCCATTCCGCAACATGTCACCATCAAGCCGTTTCGCAGCACATTTTGACAATTCTAAACTAGCCGCGCTGCGAAATCGCGGATTCCTGCGTTTTGCAGCAAATATTTTTCAAAGTGTCAAGTCAGTTGTTGAGTCATCGTTCCCGTCCGTTCATGTCAGTTGGCGTACCTCCCAAATACTCATAAACCATCACTCCACCAATAGGTTTGTAGGCATGCACATTAATATTATTCAAATTGGTTTTGTCGTGCATAGGTTTTTCATGATGATCTTAAATGCTGCGTAAACGGCCAGCCTGGGTAATGAGATATTTGAATTGCAAGCGAGCCCGAGTTTTTCAAGTGAGCCTGAATTGCAAGCGAGCCTGAGTGAAAAAGAATTGAAACATCAGTTTAGTTGAAGCTGTTGGTAATTGACTGTGCGGAAATTTCAAAGGCAAAATGGAGAGGAAGGGGCATAGGTCTGGGAAATGTCAGAGAACAGAGCCTGAAGGTTTGGACCTCGCACTAAGAGATGAAGGCGTGAAGAAAGCCTTCAAGGATGCCGGCTGTTGGAATTTCTGTGAGAAGCTGCAGGGTGGCCATGCTCAGGTAACAAAGGATTTTGCCTTAAATTTCACCGGTTTGAATTCTAAAGTTGCTATGCTAGAGGTTCAAGTGTCCCCTGAGGCCATTGCTGCTGTAACTGAGATTCCAAGGGGGGGACAAGAGTGGTTTAAGAACTTTAAATTTGATATGAACCCCTGCAAAGAATTTCTAAAGGAAGCATATGTGAATGAGGATCTAACAAAGGCAGTACCTAGGAACTATGTTAAGGAGCACTATGCTCTTCTTCTCACATGTATTCAGAAGTACTTAACCTGTGAGGGTAGATATAACAAGGTCTACTCCTATCATTTTAAGTTGCTGTTGCATTTTACTGGTAAAGCATCCATAGATATTCCATTCTACTTGTTTCGTAGTCTCAGCAAAATGTGTGACAAAGTTCAATTAAGAAAGGATGACTGTGAAACATCGTTATTTCACCATGGTTTGGTTAAATTGCTAGTGCTGGATGGTCTTCAGAAAATTGGTAGAGACTGGAACTCTTTCATCTTCATGGCTGGTTTCCAAAGTAAAACAGGTCTTACTCCACAGCCAGTTAGGGAAGTAGAAAAATCAGTTGATGAAGAGCCCACAATAGCCCAGCTTCGAAAGGAGGCAAAAGATAAAAAGAAGGCCAAGTCACAGTTGAGTAAATCAGTAAAGCCACTGATTATTGAAGAGCAGCCTCAGCCATCATCAAAAGAGGAAGCTAAGCATAAGAAAACTGTACCTGGACCAAGTGGATCTAAAACAGTGTCTAGAGCTAGAACAAGGAGTCAAGTAAGCAAAGAAAAAGGCAAAGCATTGGCTGTTGAGGAAAGCCCAACATCTAAAGCCAGCTTGAGTGATTTGCTTGAGGCCATTGAGTTTGAGCAGGTTGAGCCAGTACATATTGAGCCAATGCACATTGATTTGACTCAATCATCACCGGAAAGCACTAAGAAATCTAAAGCTTCAAAAAGACTAAGGTTTGATGAACCAGGTGATGAATTTGTCCTCAAACCAAGAAGACCTGTTACAAGAAAACAAGCAAGGGAAGCCTCTAAACTGCCTAGAACAGAGGAAGCTGAAAAATTGCCTAGAACAGAGGTGGCAGAGAAAATCAAGCAAAAGCACTCCAGTAGAACAGTCATTATTTCCCAAGGAGGCAATGTAATAGCCATAAAGGACCAGCTGGAGGCAGAAAAGATTGAAATTGATAAGGTGAAGAAAGCCACTAGGGAGGTTGCAGTCAGATATGCAAACTATCGGAAAGCTGTGTTGAAAGGAAGTAAAAATCTAGTAAGCCAGGTGGATTCAGTAGCTGATGTCTACACATGGACAGTTCCAGCTCTCAAACAGGCCCAATCCATCAGAAAAATAAACATGTGTTTAAAGGCCGAGAACAAAGCCATGAAGAGGAGGATTGAAGACTTGGAATCACAGCTAGGTCAGTGGAAGAAGGTGGAAGACTTAAAGGCTCAGCTAGATCAATTAGCTGATAAATAAGGTTGCTACTCAAAGAGAGGTATTGTTCTAAGTTTTGTAAAATTTTGGCTTAGTTTCATTATTTTGAAGGCATCCAGACCCCTGCCATATATAAAGGAGTTTTAACAATTGGAGGTATAAGCAGTAAAAAACTCAGAACAAATACAAGCTGTTTAAACAAAAACAACAGTTTCGTAGCGCACTACGAAACTGCTGTAGGTGCTGTTTTTGAACAAAGACAAACAGTTTGATGGGAGGATCAAATATTTGCCAAAGGAAATACCTAAGGAACATTAAGAAGACCGCATGAAGTTAACATAAGCCATTCAAATGATGACAGGTGTGCTTCTTTTGTAAAGTGAAGTGTGTTTGTCTCAAGTTAAAGTTTTCATCATAAAGGCACTTTATGTTCGGTTATTAGGGTTTGGAAGGAGGTGCATACGAGGAGTATTGTTTTGGCTTGTACACATGTTCATCAACGAAGCCTCCAACACATCTGAAATATGGTGATGCTCATCATTTTTGGGGTATTAAAGAGCTGGAGACATGCTGCTACATTTTCGAAGAGTGGTGGAAGACAAGGACCGGAAAATCAGGGGTTTTCTTTCCTAATATTATTGAACCGTTAATGCATCCAGTATCCAAAGCTCGCTTGGAGCATTGCATCCTCTTCTCAGCTATCTCGGCCAAACTGAAAGGAGACAGGTGTCAAAGAGCAAAGAAGAATCATCCTACAAGGAAGACAAAATTAGAGATATAGTTTAATTAGGACTCTTTGTAATTCCAGTTCAGCATTTAATGTATTTAATGAGTCAGTTAAATAGCAGATAGGGGTAATTAGTAGCAGTCATCGAGCTCCCCTCATGCTGGAGGAGGAAGCTCAAGGTAGTTAAGGATATGTTTCTATATATAGAGAAAACTTTGATGTAATGGGGGTTGGAGACTTGAGAAAACAGAGTTTATTTTTGGCTTGGGTACAAACTTATTTTCAGTAATACAAGTGACTGCTTTTTCTTCTCAGGATTCATACAGTGTTTCAAATGCTCAAGATATGTGGTTTTGTTTTATCCTTTATGTTTTACAACTGTATAGATACACAATCACTCAGAACTCACTTTGCTGCTCTGATTTCCTGTGTGTATTTGTAAGTTGAGGTTTCTATGAGAGGTATTTTGAGTGTTTAAACATTACATGCCCTGACTTCTATGAATGAGTAGTTTTGTAGTTTGCTGAAATGATGATTAACTCCATGAGCCCAATGGAAGTCTTTGTAATGTCTGTCCAGCCAACATATGTGTTAAATTTACTTTGCAAGAGTTAGCCATCTCATCAATATTTAAAATCAATAACCCTTTGAGAGAGCCCTCTCAGGCTAAGGAGGCTAAGCCTTAGTCAAAAGTCTGGTTTGAAATAGTTACACAGAGTCTAACTGATCAGCAGCCTTTCAGTGCTTGATTTTGTGATAACAACTTTAATGGCTGATAAGGTTACATTCACAGTGGTTATTTACCAGGTGGTGGTTCATTTTTTATTTTAAAATGAGCTTAAACACTGGTGGAAACACTTGCTCATTGCTTATGTTTATTTTTTAATGAGCATGAAGTCCGCGTTAAAACTGCTCGGATCTTGCGTTTATTTTTTAACGAGCATGAACTTTGTGCTAAAACTGCTCGATTATACCAGTCATATGATAAGAGTGTCTCATTGAGATTCTATTTTTTATGGAGCTTCATCTCACAAAGCTTTGCCCCGCACCTTTCTTTATGCAAGTTAGGAAACGGCTAACCCAAAAAACAGATAAATAACCGCTCTTTGCTTGCACTCCAAAAGGTTTGCATGCCCCCAGGTATAAAACAGAGTTTCAAGGTTACCTCTACTTCTTTTCCGTCAAAACATTTGTTTTAACGAGAGAGGCTTACCTCTTTCAGGTTACCCAAAGATTGTCTCGTTCGCGGCTACGAATAAAACACTTCTTCGGCGATGTCTACCGAAATAAACAAAGGTGAGTGACGATGCCCGCCAACTCACATAACTTTGACAAAAGAATCTTATTCTAGAACAACCCCTCTTCCAATCACGGACGGGGTACGGACTAGTCATATTCTCCCGCGGAAACCTACTCTATACCCAAAGTTTTCCTGCCGAAGCAGACCAGGACGCATGCCCCCTGGGTTCCAGTCATATCCTCCCGGATTACTCGCGCTCATCAGGAGGACGGACCGTGGGTTGAGACACTTCTTGCATGAATAGACCATTTAGGGATGGTTCATGACTATTTGCGATGCGTGATCCGGGAAATGAAAGTTGGTCTACGAGCTTGACCATTCTTCCTTCATGCGGAAAACACATTACTCTAAAGAGTGAGGAGATGAGGGCTCCCATGCAATATATATAGTCTCGTCCAAGGAGTAGGTTATAATCCAAGGGTCCTTGAACGACCATCACGTTCATTTGAACGGTCTTCCCTTTCAATGTTATGGGCACATTGGGGAGGATCCCTAAAGGTCGACTGGTTCCTTTATCAAAGCCTGATAGATTCCTCATTTCAGGCAGAAGCGTTGGCGAACCAAGCGCTTTCCAAGCAATAGAGGAAAGGATACTCACAGATGCCCCCTCATCAATAATAGTGCCAGCCATTACCATTCTATATATTTGAACGATAATTCTGAATGGTATACTGGCTGGCAACCGGGGTCTGCCTAGTTGGTTCCAGTCGAACGAGACAACTAGGTTGCTTGGTGGTGGGACAGAATAGACGGCCGGATATCGTTCTGACGAACTTCCTTCCTGCGATAAAGGAATGGGGGCATTGCCCCCTTGTTCATCAGAGTCATTGTTGATGAAGAGAATTTGGACGGTGTCGTCTTTATTCTCTTATGTGATGGTATCATTCGAAGATAGAGCCTCTGAAGGCAAAACCGGGTCAACTGCCGCCTCAACCTTTCGACTTTCGTCAGGTATGGATTCAGACGGTTCATCTTCAATGATAGGTGCTTCGGCTGACCACCTGGGTGGGTCAGCCGGGTTCTCAACTAGCGAAGGACTTGGCAGGAGTCTTTGATATCCAGGAGGAAGTCGCGCTCGTAATCGGGCGATCTTCCAGAACTCTTTTTGCCTCGTCTAAGAAGGGACAACGGTGGATGGCATGATCGCCTTCACACAGTCTGCAGGGAAATTTAGCTTTCCCTCTCTGTCCTGGGGCTTCACTCCCGCTAGTTGACGGTGAGCAGTCAACATGGTTATCAGAGGTCGACGCTACCGAATTGTACAAACGGGGAGACCAGTCCCTTAGTATCCGAGGGATGCAGGGAAAATCTCTGTGGAAGTGGTCTCCCTTGCATATGACACATGGCGACTTAGGCCTAGTCAGTGCTGTGTGTGGATTTTTGTCAGACGACACTTGTTTGCCCCCAGTCGCCTTTGGCTCCTTCTTCTTCTTCTCTTTCTTCTTCTTCTCCTTCTTCTCCTTAGGAACTCGGTTTTTTGTTCTACCAGTTCCGTCAAGCGAAGAGGAAGGAGGAGAGGAAGAATTATATGAAGTCGAAGGCTGGTGGGCAACTCTTGTCTGGTCTAACTGTTGACTCGACTGTTCAGGAATAGTGGTGTTCTGAACGACATTGGTTGAAAAGAGCCAGACCGGCAGGCCAATTGTCAATCCTGGAAGTGACAAAGTGGCCATGTGGGGCGCACCAACATCTCCCCAAGAGGAGAAGGGACTAGGATTTCCACCAAGGGGAATTCCTTGGTTGGTGTGCTCCATTTTTTCAACCTAAAGATCAACGCGGGAATAAAGGGTGATTGTTCCGTTTAAAATAAATTGTTAACGACGCTTAGACACAACTTGCTTTTTCACTTTTAAAGAGTCGAGAAAAAGCTAAAGATGACTCTAGTCTCCTTCGATGTTTTAACGAGCCCGAAGTGACAAATGCTCGGATGGACTTTTTCTGTTATAGAGTCTGAAAAAGGCCAAAAGAAACTGCTCTGGAGTTCTAGGCAGAGGGTGTGCCAAACTTTTCGCAAAACCGCAGAATACTTTTTAAGGTATGGGCGGTCGATCTTCCTGAATGCTGTGTTCAGTGCATTGCGATCAGTAGGGCGGCCGACATGGCTTCCTAAGGATAAAATTAAATTCCTATAGGCATCTCCCAATATATACGCGATGGTACGTGGGAGCACAATCCGCACTGGCGCTATCGTCCCTCAGGAGGAATCACCCACCTTCCACGAGATCGACAGTCACCAGGCTTAACGACGCTGGAACACGTCTCTAGCCTAGACCTCTATGTTGTGCGTTATGTTGTAAAGCGTTGTTAAGTTCATTCAGTTTATTTTAAGTTGATCTTTTTAGAAGTTTGCCTTTCTGGATCACCACGAGATGTATGGTACAATTCCTAAATGCAGTCTAAGATGATAAGCAAGCTTTATATCTTTTCAACTTTGAAAATCCTAGCTACTAAGGGAAAAGAAAGACACCATCTTTTCTCAAAGAGCAATCAGCACACTCTAATGCACTTTTCCTAAATCAAGCATGCAAACTATCAAAATGCAAATGCACAATTCACGTGTTTGTTTTCCGCTTTCTTAGTATTGATGCCTACAAAGAAAGCTTTTTGTACAACTTTGAATTTGCTTTTAAATGACAAATACAAAGAAGTTTACTTTTTCGAAATCAGAAAGGGTAGAAGAGAATACAACACTTTACGACTTTTCGAAATGAACACTTGTTTCGACACTTAAAAGAGACAAACTCAAACCAATAAGCAAAAGCAAATGTATAATCAACTGTAAACAGCCAATGAACTCTCTCCTAAGATCACAATCAACAGATCTGAATCAAGGGCTACAGGATGATTATTTCACTCATGCAAAGGAAAACTGTAAATGACGCCAAAAACACATAAAAACACTCACAGTCTTTTTGTACAAAAGGAGGCGGAATTTAAGCAGAGAAAAGGAGTTATCAGACTGGTACCTATGCTGGTTACAGGCTGCAAAAATCAGAGATCAAAACAGGGCAACAGAGAGCAGAGAACCCCAGCTGCACAAGGAAAAACTGGATCAGCGCAACCTCAACACTGTGGTTTTGACATTCAGCGCAGGTAGCCTTCACGGGACCTGCGTTGAAATGCAGAATGCCTTCATACGGTTCGCGCTGAACGAGAAACGAGAGTTTCTCACTGGGTTCTGGGTCACAGATTGCTAATTAATCAACGGTTTTAGGCCAAATAAAAGCAACAAGCAAGGTACAATCAAAGGGATGCTTTGAGGGGGTACTAAGATCTATCACAAAGGATCATCAAATCATTTGTGAGTCCATTGTTCAGATCATAGACAAATCCAGTGATTGGATCAAGGCAACAACTGTCTACTTTGCAACTGAGAATAGCAGAAGCAGTTCGATTGTTGCTGTTGAGTCTATGAAACAAAAAATGATAGAGACACAAATAAAATGACTAAAACAAATCTCCCCAGTGGAGTCGCCAATTTGTTGTGGGGAAAAATGCCTATGCAGGACGATCCTATCCACCTAAGGTGTGACAGTGCCTTAGCAACAAACAGAGACAACTATTCTAGTATTCTTCCTTTATGAATTAAGAATGAAGAGAGATGGATGGACTAACCGGTGTCTTCCGTTTGTCCCTCGATCCAGTTTCTCTTCTCTTTGGGTGTTCGCAGCTACTTGCCTTCTCACTCGCCCAGCTTCAAGAAGTCTCTGCAAGATCACAAGAGAAGAACACTACACAAAGACATAGATTCATAATCATAACTAGTTCAGGATTAGAAGTAAACTAAACATACTAATGCAATCATACATCAAAGATACATCAGTATATAGGAGAAACCAAGATAGCTTTATTGATGAATAACAAGGTTCAAGAAGAGATACAACCCAGAGGGCTCCAATCCAGCATCTCCTTCCCAACAGAATGGAATTCCTATCTTCACCTCCCTTCAAAGCATTAAGCACCTAATGATTCCAGTCTCAAACCAACAACAATTCTTTGTAATAACAAAATTCCCGCCTCCAGATCTCATGGAGGAGAGATCCATATATAGATGTTTTGGAGAGAGGATGAGTCAGCTTGAGATCTGACTAGTGTCCTCTCCCTCTGTCAGTTCTTGATTCCACTTGGAGGTTCTTACTTCCACTTGGAGATTTGGAACCTCTTACTCATCACCAGTCGAATTCCCTGAGGCAAGTGTCATTTTGGAAGCTTCCTGGGTTTTGACACCTTGAGAAATGAGCTTGCCACATGTCCACTCTCGCTCAGCGCAGGTAGCCAGTGTTGCCATTGACATTCAGCGCAGACAGTCAGTGGAGCCATTGACATGATCCTGAATTGACTTGTTTTTGAGCAGTTTTTGGTGGAGAACTTCTGTGAATTGCTGTGGTTTGTTAGCCTTGTTCCTCCAGGGGTAGGAACAACATGTTTAGGGACTTTGGATCCCTTAGATTATGGACATTTCATGCTCAGTGTTGTAAGGCACAAAAATGTCTATAACACCTAAGCACCTTAAAGGCCAGAAGAACCTTATCCAATCTGAGCTTTCTCCTGGAAAAGCACCAGTCCTTTCTGCCATTACTGTTGCTACTCCTAGTTCACCATCAACACTTCAAACCATCTTTTCTACTCCCCCATCCATAGCACATATATCAACTGGTATTCCTGTTCTTCCAGCTGTTACACTTATCTCTGTAAATATGGCAAACCGATATGCTCCCCTGCAATTAATTGCAAATCCAGGGGCTATGCCTCAAGATTATCAAAGAAAAATTACCTATTTTGATGGTACTGGCACTTACACAGCTCAACATCATGCCAAGAAAATGATGGATTGTTTTGAAAACTATGAGATTGATGATGATGATGATGTAAGAATGAAAGTCTTTTTCCAAAACTTAACTGGATGTTAGAACTTGGTTTAGAGCACTCCTTGCAAACACCATCAATGATCCTGAAGCTCTTTATCATACCTTCTTAAATAGATGGGAGAATAAAAAAGATCCTCTCCACATTTTATCAAAGTGTGAAAACTTAAAGAGAGGTCCACAATAAATGATTCAAGATTACTGCACCAGATTTAACAATGTTTATAATGCTATTCCTTAGAATCTTAGGCCTCCACCAGACTTGGCCTTGATCAAATTCCCTGATGCATTTGACTCTGACATGGAATACCAGCTTAGGGAGAGAGCTCCTCAAAACCTAGAAGACATGCAGAGTATAGCTGTCAGTGTTGAGGCCAACTTGATTTATAAATGAGCTCAAGCTAGAGGCTAAAGGAGAATGCCCATTAAAGAAGAACCTTCTGCATTTGAGCAGAAATTAGATGCTATCATTAAAGGAATGGATAGACTTGGTGATAGGGTAGAAACAATTGAGAGAAAGTCCCCTTGGGATGGTTAACCAAGCAACACTGCAAGGAACCCAAATTTCAGAAAAAATCAGAATCCCAATACTGGAAAGGTCGGCCCTGACCAAAACATTAGACCTACATTCCAAGAAAACTATGCTGAAGCTTCAACTTCTAGTGAACCAACAGAAGACACTAAAATTAACTTAATGGGGCTCAGTAATGAACAACAAATTTTCTTAACCCAAGAAGACCAAGAGGCTCACACTCTTAATCAGTTTCAAATCCAATCAGGGGAATCATTTGATTTTAGGGAGGGATATGACATAGGCATCTATGAAGTTCACAAGCAATATAATATGAGAAGTAGGAGAATAGATGTCCCTGATGATAATAAACAAAAAGAAACCAAGCAACCTACCAAAGCCAAAATCAAGCACCCTCATATACAAACTCCTCCTAAAGCAGTTCCTAACCCAAATAGTCCAATAGTTGAAGATGTTTCAGATAATCAACAACCTAATAAACAGCCTTCAGCTTCCATTTCTTCCAAAGAAATTGCTGGAGAACTTCCAGAGATTGACATAGAGGTAACTTCAGCCCATAACACTACTCCTGATAAAGGAAAAAGCATTGAAAGAACGGCTAAAAAAGAAAATATCATTGCCCGAAATGAAAAAATTCAAACAGAAAAACCTTTCAACCTTGAGACCGAAATAGGCAAATTAAAGATAGCAATTCCATTGTCAGAATTGGCTAAGCATGATGTCTATAGGGAACAAATCAGCAGATCACTTCAAATTTCAGAAAATAGAGATGTAGTAAATGTCCTTGACGACCAACCAAAACTAATTTTTGGTCCTGAAGTAAATGGTAAATCAGTAGATGGAGGGGTTCCTCCTTTCTATGTAAGTCTCAACATTCATGATAAAATACTGCACAATGAAATGTTTGATTCTGGATCTTCCCATAATTTAATGCCCAAATCTGTAATGGAAAAGTTGGACCTAGATATCACCAGGCCATACAAAGACTTGTTCTCTTTTGATTCAAGCCAGGTCAAACGTCTACGATTGATCAAAGATTTATGTGTATCATTAATTCAATACCCTGCCAAGACAATTTTTATGGATGTAGTGGTAGCCGATATTCCACCAAAATATGGCATGTTGTTGGCTAGATCTTGGGGTGCAAAGCTCCAGGGATCATTACAGTTGGACATGTCCTATGCTACCATTTCAGTATTTGGCCAACCAAAGAGATTGTACCGTGAAACTTTGATGAAATACGTGGCGAGCAGCCAAGAGAATCCCCAGAATTTTCCCATCTATTCCATGCATTCTGATATGGACTCCTTCATCCTATACAATGCTGAAAGTTACCCTCCAAATGATGGCATGGTTCTAGCATTAGCACAAGAAGAAATCATAGATGTAAAATCTAGTGGTCAGATTCAAGAAATTTCTGTGACCAATGATATAACACACACACAATGGAAAGCACATGAAACTGAAAATCCAAATCTGCCTAGTAAGCAAATTTCTAAGACCCCTGATACTAGTTGTAATCATGAAATCCTATGGTACTTGGAATTTGATGGATCTATCAATAAACTAGGGGTCGGAGTAGGAATTTGGATACATAATATGGAAAATGATTAAGCTGAAGGACATGCATACAGGTTGAATTTTAGATGCACTAATAACATGGCTGAATATGAAGCCCTCTTGCTAGGACTTAAATTGATCAAAAGTCTAGGAGCAGTTAGGGTATCAATTTTAGGAGACTCTGATTTAGTTATTCAACAAATGAAAGGAAAATTCCTTACAAATGATCTCAGATTAAGGTCTCATAGAGGAGCAGCAATTGAAATACTCAATACCTTTCTAGAAACACAGCTTGCCAAAATTCCAAGGAAACACAATTTGCATGCTCACAGTTTGGCAACTTTTGCCAGCACTTGTAAACTACCATTTGAGCCTAATCATAATTTTACAGCTGAGATTAAACATAGGCCAACTGTACCTGACAATGTAAAAAATTTGCAAGTGTTTGACAATGACACTCAGATTAATAATTTCCTGACCTTGAAAGAAGAATTTTCCAGCACTGATATAGACACAGGCACTGTGGGAGAAGTTGATCAAACAGACAAAGTTGAAATGCACATCTCAGCTGAAACAACAACTCAAATACTACATCCAACAGAATTTACCAAAAAAGAGCCGCAAGAGCTTAAAGAAATAGACTTTGATGAAACTATTGGAGGAGAATCTGAAGTTATTGATTTAAAAAACAATTTTTTACCCATAGGATTAACTCCTCTGGAAGACATTTTTGATTCTAATGATATCCCAAGGAAACCAAAATGAAACCATCAAACACAGACATTGAAGACTGTAATATAGGGACTGAACAGAATCCTAAAATGATAATATTGTCCAAAACTTTGCCTCATGACCAAAAGCTTAAATATGTTGAACTGTTCAAAGAATTCCAGGACGTTTTTGCATGGAGCTATGAAGATCTCAAATCCTATGACACTTCTGTGATTCAACATATAATACCCCTCAAAGAAAATAAAAATCCTTTCAAGCAAAAACTCAAAAGGGTCAACCCTATACTCCTCCCTCTAATTGAAAAGGAAGTCAAAAGAATGTATGAAGCTGGGATAATTGCACCCATTAGGTTTTCAGAATGGGTCTTCAATTTAGTACCCACTAGGAAGAAAACAGGAGAAATCAGACTGTGTGTTGATTTAAGAAATCTAAATAAAGTCTCTTTAAAAGACCACTACCCCTTACCTAAGATGGACGACATTTTACAAAGGGTAGTAGGTGCCTCTAGAATTTCACTGCTAGATGGGTTTTCAGGCTTCAACCAAATTTTAGTTCACCCTGATGATCAAGAAAAAATTGCGTTTACAACTCCATGGGGAACTTTCAAATATGTGAAAATTCCATTTGGACTCAAGAATGCAGGGGCAACCTTCCAGCGTGCAATGGACATAGCTTTTGCTAAAGAAATTCATGATTTCCTGGTTATATACCTGGATGATCTCACAGTGTTTTCCAAATCAGATCAACAACACCTAGATCATCTCAAACAAGTGTTTTTAACTTGCAGAAAATATGGTATATCACTAAATCCAAAGAAGTCATTATTTGGCCTAGAAGAAGGCAAACTGTTAGGTCACATAATCTCAAGAGATGGCATCAAAATTGATCCTGACCGAATACAAGCCATTTTGCAAATTCCACATCCCAGAAATGTCAAAGAACTCCAAGCTTTCTTAGGGAAAATTAATTTTTTAAGAAGATTCATACCCAACTTGGTTGAACTAATAAGATTGTTGAATAATATGCTGAAAAACGATTCCAAGGTCAAGTGGACATTAGAAGCCAAATAGGCATTTGAAGAAATCAAGATAGCTTTAACCAAAACACCAGTCCTTACAAGCCCAAAATTTGACAGAGACTTCATGATATTTTCATTTGCATCAGAACACACTATTGCCGCTGTTTTTCTATAGAAAGATGATCAAGGATGTGAAAAAACCATAGCTTTCTTTAGCAAAGCACTGAGGGACGCACCTCTAAAATACCCAATCATGGAAAAACAGGCCTATGCACTTGTGAAAGCCATCAAAGATTTCAGAGTCTACATACTATACTCTCATATAATAGCTTATGTGCCAAGCAATGTTGTCAAAGATATCCTGACCCAAGAGGGGATTGAAGGAAAGAAAAGTAAATGGATTGATACTATATTAGAATATGATATCGAAATAAAACCTACAAAGCTTATAAAAGGACAGGGATTGGCTAAACTCTTGACTGAAACCAATTACCAAGCCCTAGATATTAATGAACTGGATAATGAACAGGAGATGGTGACTCCACAAATCAGCCAGGCCTTCTTAGAATCACCTTGGTATGCTGATATATGTCATGTATTATTAAACCTGCAGGCTCCTCCAGGGTTATCCAGAACAAAGAAAAGGCTTATAAAAATGAAAGCTTTGAAGTTTTGTATTTTAGGTGGTGCTCTCTTTTGGAAAAATCATGAAGGTGTTCTATTAACTTGTCTAATGAAGGATGAAACTGACAAAGTGCTCAAAGAATTTCATGCAGGGGACTGTGGTGGACATTTGTATTGGAAATCAACTGCTGATAAAATCCTAAGGGTTGGATTTTACTGGCCCACCTTGTTTGCTGATGTCAAAAAATTTGTTACTGCTTGCCATAAATGTCAAATCTTTGAAGGCAAGAGGAAACTTTTGCCTCTACCCCTTAGACCAATTTCCACCGAAAGACCATTTCAACAATGGGGTTTAGATTTCATTGGGGAAATTCACCCTCCCTCTTCTGGCCAGCATAAATGGATTTTGACTGCCACAGATTATTTCACCAAGTGGATAGAGGCCATCCCTTGTAGACAAGCCAATGATTCAGTGATCATGCAATTCTTAGAAACCAACATCCTGTCTAGATTTGGCTGTCCTGAAAAAATTATAACAGACAATGACGCTGCTTTTAAATCCAAGAGAATGATCAATTTCTGTCACAAATACTACATTACCTTAGGCCACTCCACAGCCTATTACCCCTAAGGTAATGGTCTAGCTGAGTCATCCAATAAAATCCTGATGAATATCATTAAGAAAATATTGGAAGAAAACAAGAAAAATTGGCATAGGAAGCTTATAAATGCATTATGGGCAGACAGGTTAACTACCAAGACGTCCATTTGAACTCGTCCCTATGAGCTTGTATATGGTATGGAGGTTGTATTTCCCTCCTCCTTGGGAATACCTGTAATGAAATTATTGCAAGAAGTGCAAATACAACCCAATGACATTCAAAGAAGGATAAATCAGACTATACATTTGCAGCAGACTAGAGAAGAGGTATATCAAAGATCTCAAGTGCTACAAGAAAAACTCAAGATGATATTTGATAAGAGGACTAAGGTAGAGGATTTTTTCATAGGAGACAAAGTTCTGAAATGGGACTCCAGAAGAGAAGATAAAGGAAAACATGCGAAGTTTGACTTCCTGTGGAAGGGACCTTTTATTATTCAGGTCTCACAGGGAAACAATACCTACTTTTTGAAAAGCTTGGATGGTACAGAAGCAGAAGATGGACCGGTTAATGGTCGGATGCTGAAACATTATTTTGATCCAGTTTATTGATATGTCAGGACTCTAACTTGTACATAATGGTGCTTAGTTTTTGCAGTTTATTACATCAATAAGAATGGGAAGGAATGTGTAGGAAATTTTGAGGAACAGTCAAGGAACTTTACCACCTTTTTCTGTTACCTTTTTTAGTTTACCAGAAATTGTAAAATACTTGAGTGCTGAAAATATGAGGACAAACATTTAGACAAAGTATCCAAAATAGAGGTGTAATTGTTTGGATCAGCTCATGGGGGATGTGTATATTTTACATCATCCTCTGTACAGTTTGTTTACCTACAACAAAGGAAAATTTCAGAATGCGGCAAGAATTGTACATAAGGCCATCTCACCTGCTGTTCTTGACTTTTCACCAGGAAAAGCCATCCCCAAGTGGAGCCAGTGTTATGCTCCTATACCAATAGGTGTCATATTTGAGGAAATTTCTCCATTAGATGTGTTTTATAGCCCTACCCACAAAGTTGTTGTCAAAAGGTAGAGGAAGAAAAGAAAGTTAGATGCTGCAGCTATTACCACTCCCAATAATGAATAAATGGACATTGTCTGGAAAGATTCGCCCATGGACCCATCAGAAAACCTTATGAGATTGTTGCAATTTACAGGAGCCTATGCCATGACAACTATTGATAAAGTGACAGAGGTCCAAATGCTGCTGAGAGAAAAGGAACAAAATATTATGTTTTTGGAACAACAATTAGAGGAGGAAAAATCTAACCAACAAGCAAAGTTACAAGTAGCCAAGCTTCAACAAGAGTTTGAATAGATGCAAATAAAACATCAAGCTAGCCTAGCAGAAAGAGATGCATGAATACAAACTATGACATATAAGTATAAAGACAGTCCGCAAATTGACCAATTCATAAAAGAAGCATTCAGGCTTAACTCCCAACTAATGCAGCAAAAGGAAGTTCTAAGCTAGAAAATATCGCAAATTTGTCCTTATTGTGAGATCAGTGATAAGCTAACAAGCCAAGTGGTCGACATGAGGCTTGAGTATGACAAAATCCATAAAAGGAATTCTGACTTTATCACCTGGCAAGAATCAGAAGATAGGAGGAAGGTTGATTTGCCAAAACTAGATGAATCACATAAAGAAATTTTGTTCACATACTGGGATTCTCGGCTCAAGCAAGTAGAAAGGGCAACGACAGTGACGGCAACAACAACAAACAACATCATTGAAGCCATCAACGAAAACATACATGGAGCCAACCTGGTTGCAGAATCTATACGAGGATTTCTTCCAAATGCTAAACAACTAGAGCAACAATGGAGATAGGCGACAAAGGAAAGGGAGGAGGTGATCAAACAAACGAGCAAGCTAAATTGGGAAGCATACTAGCAATTCTTAGTCAAACCATATAGCCAGTGGATGACCTTGGGATGCCTAACTACCTCCACACAAAAAATGGTGCCAGCACTGACGAACACTATATTTACTGGACAATTGAAATAAAAAATCGACCAACCAACATAGCTCAAGCCAATGACAGATATCGGCAATATTAAGGATCGAATGCAAAGGAGTTAGTCACTTTGTTTTATTTCTATTTTAGTTTTATTTTGCATAATCTAAGGAAGGTTGTTTAAACCTCCTCAACGATTTTTTTGTAATAATCTATTTTAGGACCTCTAATTTAGTATTTAAACCCCTCTCATGCATTTAGAGCGGGGTCCAGAAATTTTATCAAAAACATTCTTCAAAACATGCACTTCTGTACCTTTGCACAGGTTTTGATGGAATGAATGGAACGTGATCTATTTTCTTTTGAATATTTGGCATGCTCTATTGAAATTACACTTCTGTACTCTTAGATGATGTTGGATTGATTGGAATTAGGTAGATATTGTTGAAACACATGAGCAAAACTTATCATATATGGTACTTTTATCTTGTGATTCTGTTTTATTTATGTATCATGCAATAACTTTTCTTCAAATCATTTTATAAGTTTGAATTACGGTTAGAATTATTTCAATTTTGTATGGTGTCAGCTTTAAAATTTATGCTGAATACGTGAACAATTCCATATGTGATATATCTTTCACAATCATTTTGGCTAACTATTTATCCAAAACAATCACTGTTAAACAATTTCACTTCTTGTTGCAGTTGAATGATCTTTATTACCAATTACTACAGGACATTATTGTAGATCACATACTTTACTTTATTCCCGGGCATATTTATAGTTAAATAGTGTTCAAAATAGGATATATGAATGCTTTTGATAGTTTAGATTAGATTACACGCAGCTTAATCATTCCCCCATTACATCATATATCACCCCATCAACACTATCAAAATTTCTTTTCGGAAAATGGTCCCGTTGTCCCCAGTTAGAGACACTACACCAAATAGAAAAGGAGCTGCTAACCAAGGTTTGGACTGGGTGGTTTTCGCCCATGTTGTAGTAATGATTTTCGAGGCTTCAAAATGTCCCAAGGAAACTTGCATGTGGATGCATCATGTGATCCGTCTCTATTGCAACGTATGCAATGAAGATCATTTTTTTCTCCTTGAGAGTGTCTGCCCCCCTACCTCTTGAAATTTATTCTTCCTCTTCCTCTTCGACCACCTCTTCCTCTAGAAGAATCTTGAGCATGATCCTTATATCTATGTGCAAGACATGTTGGGTTGTGTTCTATTATTTCCACGACTACCCTAGGTGTGGGGGGGTCACAGGGGGGATGGTATCCCACCCTGTACATTAGCGAGCACTACCAGGGGGTCACAGGGGGGCAGCTTCCACCCCATGTCAGGGAGTAAGCAGGGAGGTAGCAGCCCCCCTGCACGGGGTTCACAAAAATGCCCCAGGAATTTTTTTAGACCATATATTAGGTGGGTGGACCTACCTATGGTTTTGTGCATGGATTTCACACATGGTTTTGGGTATGATGGTTTTCTGTCCATAGTATTTTGTAGATCCGATCAAGGGAACTATGGTTATGTTCTAATCCAAGGTTAATGGATTAGGGTTTATAGATGCTTCAGCATGTATATATATGTATTGTAACATTAAAATGAACATAATGAAAAATCAATATAGTAGTCTCGGTTTTGGGATCCAGGGGAAAATCTCTATGTATATCTCTCCATTGTTTATTTTGTATTTTTTAGAAATTGTATACAAGTAATTTCTGTACAGGGTTAAAACCTACATTTGGTATCAGAGATGTTTTGGCTTGAAGGGGATGCCTTTGCTGCTGATGGGTTTTTCTTGGGCCTGTGGTAGACCCTGTTCAGTGGGAGATCTACGGGATAAATTCTTGTGGAGAAAGAATATGAAGAGAAGTGGAAAGATAGAGATCGATAAATTTAATGGTCAGAGTTTTTAGTTGTGGAAACTTAAGATAAAGGATCTACTGATGGATAAAAATCAATGGTTCGTGGTAGATCTGGGTACTAAACCAACAACAACGACAACTGAAGACTAGGCAAAGTTGGATTGGAAGGCAAAGAGCACAATACGATTGTGTGTCTCAGATTCAGTATTGCTAAATGTATCAGGGGAAGCTTCAATGAAGGCTTTGTGGGACAAGTTAGGGAATTTGTACCAATCTAAGTCTATGGTGAAAAAATTGTTCCTACGGAAAAATTTGTATAACCTTAGGATGAAAGATGGAGACTCAGTGACAGAGCATCTGAATGCCTTTAATACTGCGGTAAGCAAGTTATTATTTGTTGATATTAAAATTTCAAATGAGGATAAGTGTATCAGTTTGTTGTGTTCTCTACCAAATTCATGGGATAGTCTGGGTGTTGTAATAGGTAGCAATGTAACTACCTTGCAGTTTGATGAAATAGTCTCATCCTTGCTGTCGGAGGAGATGAGACATAAAAATATGGAGGGCCAGAATAGTGATGCCTTGTCTGTATGAGGACGGTCCCAGAACATAAACAAAAAAATTTCCTCGAGTGGGAGATCTTAATCTAGAGGGAGATCTAAATCTCTAGGAAAGCCTATAAAGGTGTGCTAGAAATGTGGAAAGGAAGGGAACTTCAAAAGGGACTGTAAATCTAAATCTCTTGAGAAAGGAAAGGGATCTGATGATGATCCTTCTGCAAAAGCGAAAACCACCTCAGATGAAGGTGGGGATGTGTACTTGGCTTCCTCTTCAAGTACACATGTAGATCATGAGGCATGGTTGATTGACTTAGGTGCATCCTTTCACTTCACTCCCCATAAAGAGTGGTTCTACGAGTATGAGAAATATAATGGCGGTGATGTCTTCTTAGGGGATGATAGGAAGGCTATAATTGTTGGTCACGGAAAAGTCAAGTTGAAGTTGCTATTTGGAAGGATTAGAACACTTCCGAGTGTTCTGCATATTCTTGCATTGGCTAGAAATTTGATTTCTATAAGCAAACTAAATGATGCAGGTGTAAAAATAGTGTTCAAGAAAGATACCTGTAAGATGGTTTAGGGAGCACTGGTATTGATGTGGGGAGTTTGGATTGGAACTCTGTTATTGATGGGTGCAATAGTTTTGTGGTTCCTGAAAGTGGAGTAGAAAATATAGTGGTCTTTGGAGAAAAGACCATGCTATGGCATCAAAGGTTTGGACATATTGGAGAGAAGGGCCATCGAATACTTCATGCTAATGGCATGGTAGAAGGTATGTCTAATTTCTCTCTGGATTTTGAATTCTATGAAAATTGTGTATATGGGAAGCAGAATCAGGGGAGTTTCCCCTCTGGTGGTAAGAGGGAGAAACATATATTAGATCTTGTGCATAGTGATGTTTTTGGACCTGTGTTGGTTCCATCACTAGGAAAGTCTATGTACTATGTATCATTTATAGATGACTTACCTTGACCCTTAACTATCAATGAATTGTAAATATTAGGCATATTACATGGAGGAAAAGATACATCCATTACTGGGCCAATGATTTTAGCAATACGTCCCACATTTTTTTCTACACGTGCGGAAACCCCAAGAACAAGAGGCCGCCATCACCCGGTAGGGGGCTCGACCGAGGTTACGAGGGAGAGGAGCAACTCTCTTTTGGGGGAGGGGCCCCAAAAGCCGCCATCAACTTGAAGAACTATAAGGCCGCCATCGACTCACCGATTCATATAGGTGAGGACCGGCAGGGTGCGTAGCACGCTCGACTAATAAGGCCACCATCGGCTCGACTACTAAGGAGAGGCCCGGTAGGGACTCAACATTCCGATGGTGAGGGCTGGCAGGGAATATAAGGATATATTTCCTCAGGAAAAAAATTGAAGTCTTTGATAGGTTCAAAGAATTTAAGGCTCTCGTGGAAAACCAGACAGAGAAGAAGATAACAGTGTTGAGGACAGATCATTGTGGAGAGTTTTGCAAGAAGGAATTTGAAGAGTTTTGTAAGAAGTGTGGTATATCACGATAGAATACTATTCCATACACACCTGAGAAAAATGGAGTTGTAGAAATAATGAACAAGTCGTTGATGGAAAGGGCAAGAAGCATGCTCAGTGTTGTCGAGCTAGGATAGGAATTCTGGGCAGAGGTGGTGGAGACTGCATGTTACATAGTCAATGGATCACCTTCATCAACGTTGCAAGATATGAATCCTCAAGAGGTATGGACTAGTAAGAAACCTTCTCTTTCACATCTCATGGTATTTGGATGTTATTCATATGTACAAGTTCCAAAGGAGAAAAGAACAAAGTTGGATAGTAACTATAAAAAGTGCATTTTTATTAGGTATAAGGATGGTTTAAAAGGTTATAAGCTTTGGAACCCAGAAACAAGGAAGGTTGTGTACAACTGAGATGTGGTGTTTAGAGAGGTGAAAGATGCTATTAAAGATGAAGTCCTACCAAAGGAACCTGAGAATATAGAGTTTGAGCTAAAGGAGGAAGAATTAGACTCTACAACAAAAGAGGAATAAGAAGATTAAGAGCCACAAACTCCGGTTGTGAGAAGATTAGTCCGAGAAAGAAGGGAGCCAAAAAGGTATAGTCCATTTGCTTTCTGTTCAAATTTTTATTTATCTATTACTAATGATGATCCCATAAATGTGAGGGAAGTAATAGATTCAGAGGATGGAAAACTCTGGAAATAGGCCATGGTTGATGAAATGGCATCTTTGCACAAAAATGAGGCTTGGGATCTAGTGGAGTTGCTAGCTGGAAGGAAACCCATTGGCAGAAAATGGGTGTTCAAGAAGAATATGAATGTAGAAGGAAAGGTGGAGAAATAAAAAACTCGGTTGATAGAAAAAGGTTATTCCCAAGTGTCGATAATTTATTTTGGTGATATTTTTTCTCCTATTTCCAAGGTAGCTTCTATTAGATTAATTTTATCTGTTGCTACTACTTTTTATTTTCGGGTAGAATAGATGGATGTGAAGACACGATTTCTTCACAAGGATCTAGAAGAAGAGATCTACATGAAGCAACCTAAAGGCTTTGCGGTCAAGGGTAAGAAAAAACTGGTATGAAAGTTAAAAAAGTCTCTATATGGGTTAAAACAGTCACCAAGGATGTGGTATCAGAAATTTGATACATTTATATGGGGACTTGGCTTCACCAGAAGAAAATAATATCACTATGTGTATTTTAAATTAATTGGTGAATGTGCTATTTATCTAGTCTTGTATGTGGATGATATGTTGCTGGTTGAAAATGAAAAAGAAATTATCCAAGATTTGAAGACCCAATTGTCCTCCAAATTCGACATGAAATATCTTGGTGTCAAAAACTATATTTTGGGCATGGAAATTAAACGAGATCAGGCAAAGAGGAAGCTCTAGTTAAACTAGAGGAAGTATGTCGAGAAAATACTGCAAAGGTTTAATATGCAGGATAGTAAACCGGTGAAGGTTCCTATTCATGTAGGTGTAAAGTTATCTGCTGAAAAGTGTCCCAAGACACAAGAAGAGTAAGAGGACATGTCTCGTGTTCCATACACAAGTGCAGTCAATATCCTAATGTATGAAATGGTCTGTACTAGACCAGGAATTGCACATGCAGTGGGAGTATTGAGAAGGTTTATGTCAAAACCAAGGAATGAGAAATGGAGAGTAGTGAAGTGGGTTTTCAAGTATTTGCGTGGCACTAGTGATTATGGTTTGTGCTACCAAGGAAGACCAGGATTGGATAGAGTTTTGGACATCCATGGCTTTGTTGATACAGACTGGGATGGAGATCTAAATCCGAGAAGATATACAAGTGGTGTTAGATTTTAGACTTCTGTGGGAGTTTTTTGATTCATGATCCGGATTGACCACAGTTCTTAGTTCATTCTGCCAACGTTTCAAACCCCAAAGGGGGTCCATCATCAGGACAATTATGAAAGAATAAGAATGAGAGATAATTGAGAGAGAAGAGAATGCGACCTGGAAATAAATACAAGAACCCTAAACTCATAAATAGAGGCCGACATATAATTTATTATTTTCCAATTTATTAGAACAGTTTTTATTAATTAGATTAGGGACACAAATTAAATTAAAATTTTATTATAATTAATATACCAATATAAATTGTATTTAATTTGTATAATTTTCTTAATTCATATTAATTTATACAATCCTTGTGATTTTATATTAAAAGATATACTATAATTCATCTATATAAATTATATTTATTATCATATATAATATAATATAATTAATATAAACACATTATAATTAATTTATATAATTAATAAAATTAAAATAATTTAATTAAAATATTAATATAGTTTGATTATAAATTAATATCATTATAAGATTTTTATAAAATGATATAATTACTGTAAATTAATTAATAAGATTTATATGATTAATATAATTAATTAATATGAATTAATTTATATTAATATTAATAATATTAATATAATAAATATAATTATAAACTTATGAAATAATATAATTTAATAAAGATTAATTAATAAATTAATATAATTTAATAAAGTTAATTAATATAGTAATATAATTTAAAATTTTTTCAATTAATTAATATAATTTATAGGATTTAATAAGATTTTAATATAATTCATAATATAATTAATAAGATTATTTAAAATTAATTAGAATGATTAATAGAATTAATTAATATAAATTAATTTTTACTTAATTAATATTAATATAATTAATATAATTATTATATACCTATATAAATTTTTTGCTTACCAGTTTTAAGTGAACTCCCGGTACGTAAAGTCCTTTATTTCCGATCCTGAGCTTCCAAGGTTTCGGGGGGGGTTTTTATTTGCTTTATCAGGGGAAGCCAATTTCCACTGATTTCATTCCCATTGTCCCTGTTGAGGTTCCGAGGGTGTTTCATAATTTCAATGGCCTCCCTGATTTTTCTTTTATGATAGTTGTCTTCTCTTGCAATAACCCTGGCGTTTTCCAAGCACACCTGATGTTTGGTTTTGGATGAGTGTTCAGCAAGGGCTGATGTGCGGGATCTTTCCTTCTTTATGTCAGCGGCATGTTCTTTAAGCCTTATTTTCAGAGATCGCCCTGTTTCCCCGATATAACTCTTGCCACAGGAGCAATCGATCTTGTACACACCCTTGAGCTGTTGACGATCAATGTTATCCTTAACCGACCTCATTATTTGCCTTATTGTTCCACATGTTGTAAATTGAGTGTGAATGTTCCTCCTCCTTAAAATTTTTGCAATCTTGTCTGTAATCCCTTGGATGTATGGGAGGTAAACCTTCCCTTGATTATCTTCTTTGTCTCCAGGGGGATGCTCAGAGAGGGCCCTATCCCGTGCCTTTCTTATAGCTTTCGTGATACTCCCCTCTTTGTATCCAATGTTTTTGAAGACAGAGATCAAGTGATGAATCTCATCCTTTATGTGATCAGGGTCAGAGATCCTAAAAGCCCTCACAGCAAGGGTGTTTAAGACGCCGGACTTTTGGGAGGGATGATGATAAGAGTCAGCGTGAAGATAGCTATCAGTATGAGTTTTCTTCCTGTAGACCTGGTGTCCCAAAGTACCATCCTCCTTTCTACTGATCAGGACGTCCAGAAAGGGGATCTTACCATTCTCCTCAAGCTCCATCGTAAATTTGATTTCGGGAAGGTTTACCTCCCATACATCCAAGGGATTACAGACAAGATTGCAAAAATTTTAAGGAGGAGGAACATTCACACTCAATTTACAACATGTGGAACAATAAGGCAAATAATGAGGTCGGTTAAGGATAACATTGATCGTCAACAGCTCAAGGGTGTGTACAAGATCGATTGCTCCTGTGGCAAGAGTTATATCGGGGAAACAGGGCGATCTCTGAAAATAAGGCTTAAAGAACATGCCGCTGACATAAAGAAGGAAAGATCCCGCACATCAGCCCTTGCTGAACACTCATCCAAAACCAAACATCAGGTGTGCTTGGAAAACGCCAGGGTTATTGCAAGAGAAGACAACTATCATAAAAGAAAAATCAGGGAGGCCATTGAAATTATGAAACACCCTCGGAACCTCAACAGGGACAATGGGAATGAAATCAGTGGAAATTGGCTTCCCCTGATAAAGCAAATAAAACCCCCCCCCCGAAACCTTGGAAGCTCAGGATCGGAAATAAAGGACTTTACGTACCGGGAGTTCACTTAAAACTGGTAAGCAAAAAATTTATATAGGTATATAATAATTATATTAATTATATTAATATTAATTAAGTAAAAATTAATTTATATTAATTAATTCTATTAATCATTCTAATTAATTTTAAATAATCTTATTAATTATATTATGAATTATATTAAAATCTTATTAAATCCTATAAATTATATTAATTAATTGAGAAATTTTTAAATTATATTACTATATTAATTAACTTTATTAAATTATATTAATTTATTAATTAATCTTTATTAAATTATATTATTTCATAAGTTTATAATTATATTTATTATATTAATATTATTAATATTAATATAAATTAATTCATATTAATTAATTATATTAATCATATAAATCTTATTAATTAATTTACAGTAATTATATCATTTTATAAAAATCTTATAATGATATTAATTTATAATCAAACTATATTAATATTTTAATTAAATTATTTTAATTTTATTAATTATATAAATTAATTATAATGTGTTTATATTAATTATATTAATTATATTATATTATATATGATAATAAATATAATTTATATAGATGAATTATAGTATATCTTTTAATATAAAATCACAAGGATTGTATAAATTAATATGAATTAAGAAAATTATACAAATTAAATACAATTTATATTGGTATATTAATTATAATAAAATTTTAATTTAATTTGTGTCCCTAATCTAATTAATAAAAACTGTTCTAATAAATTGGAAAATAATAAATTATATGTCGGCCTCTATTTATGAGTTTAGGGTTCTTGTATTTATTTCCAGGTCGCATTCTCTTCTCTCTCAATTATCTCTCATTCTTATTCTTTCATAATTGTCCTGATGATGGACCCCCTTTGGGGTTTGAAACGTTGGCAGAATGAACTAAGAACTGTGGTCAATCCGGATCATGAATCAAAATATACAAGTGGGTATGTGTTTAAGCTATTTGGAGGTGCATTTAGTTGGATTAGTAAAAGACATTATGTAGTGGCACTTTCAACTACAAAGGTAGAATACATGGCAACCACTCAAGCAAGAAAGGAAGCAGTTTGGTTGCAAAGATTGTGTTCAAGTATGGGGTTAGTACATCGAGCTATAAGGATAGATTGTGATATCCAAAGTGCAATTTTATTGGCAAATAACCCTGCTTATCATTCAAAGAAAAATCGCATTGATGTTCAGTATCACTTTGTGAGGGATATGGTTGAGGACAAAAAGGTGTTGCTGGTAAAGGTGGACACTTTGAAGAATACTACAGATGCATTGACAAAGTTTGTGAGCACTGAGAAGTTCTCTTGGTGTAGAGAAATAATGGGTGTTACAGGGCTAGATCAATGACCAAGCTCTCCTATTGCCCCCTATGGAAATAAAACAACAAGTGGGAGAATGTTGAGTTGTGTTATATTCTTTCCCCAACTACCCCACGTACGGGGGGTGGAAATTCACCCTATACGTTGTGCCCGGGCATTGCAAAGGGGTCATAGGGGGCAGCAGCCCCCCATGATAGCAGGGGCGCAGTAGCCCCCTTGCATGGGGTTCGGGGTAGTGCCCCGACAAAATTGTTTTGGACCCTATATTTGGTGGGAAAACCTACCTATGGTTTTGTGCATGGATTTCACACATGGTTTTGGGCATGATGGTTTTCTGTCCATGGTATTTTGTAGATTTGGTCAAGGGAACTACAATTATGTTAGATCTAAGACTTTTGTGATCCATCAATTTAGAGAAAGGTCTTCTGGATTAATCACATCGTAAGGAAGGATTGGGTCGACGTTTCGAACCAACTAATGTGGTTCATCCTCAGGACAAGATGAGAAAGCAATCGATATGAGAGAATAAATAGTATGGATTCATCATTGTCCAGTGGTAGCCGTTGGTGAAATAAAATCAATTGGTTAATTTTTTCGTTGTTATGTAATAAATAATTATTTGTTATTGAGAAAGTCACAACTTATTAATTAAATAATAATATAATCTAATAGAATAATATTAAAGGCAAGGTTAACCTAGCCAATAGAACTTAGGAGGAAAACTAGCCATTGAATAGTAATATTATGTAGGAAACTAGCCATTATAATTAATTTATATAATAATAATATTAGGTAAAAACTCGTGTGATGAATAAGATGTTAATTGATAAATATATTCAAGATTAAATTATAATATTAATAGTGAAAAACCATTGCTTATAATAAAAATAATTAATGTCTAAGGTAATAAAACTAGGTAGAAACTGGTTGTTATGTAAGGAATTAGATGTTGAGTAATAAATAAGTGGTGATAATATTACAATTAATTCATATAACAATTCAAATAATATACAAGGATAATTTATAATATTCATATTCATTTCAGATAATAATATTCAAGCATAATTTATAATATTAATAGTTAGAGACTAGTGGTTAGGATATAAATGGGTTATTGATTTATTAATTCAAATAGGTAATAATTATTTTTTTATAATATTATGACCTAAAATAACTATTTAAAATGATTAAAACCTATATTAGATCTAGATATATTTCATAACCTAAACTATAAGAACTAAACTTTATCAAAACCACAAAGAGGGCTAAAAGTAAGAGGAAAGCTCCATTATTGAAGGGAGGAAAGCAAAGAAGGAAAAGCCAACAGTAGGAGGAGAGAGAACACCAGAAACGAAGAAAGAAAAGGAGAAGGAGAGGGCAGAAGAGCTAATGGGCGAGAAATGGAATCCAGATCCTACTTAATTTCCAGCCATCATCCCTATTAAGGTTTTTGGCATGCCTCTCAATCTCAATCGCTTCCCTGAGCTTCCTGTGGTGGAAATGACCAATTTTAGCAATGACCTTAGATTCTTCAATGCAGACATGGTGCTTTGATTTCTCAACATGTTCTGCAAGGGCTGATGTGTGGGAGTGGTTGTGTCTGATGTCAGTCGTGTGCTCACTGATCCTCTGCTTAATAGATCTTCAAGTTTCTATTAGATTATATTATTATTTCACCAATGACTAATTTCAAATGGCTAACACTAGACAATGATGCATCCATGCTATTTATTATCTTAGATAGATTGATTTCTCACCTTGTCCTGAGGATGAACCACATTAGTTGGTTCTTAACGTTGACCCAATCCTTCCTTATGATGTGATTAATCTGGAAGACCTTTCTCTACAATTATGTTTTAATCCAGGTTTAATGGATTGGGGTTTATGGATGCTTCGGCATGTATATATATGTATTGTAACATTGAAAGGAACATAATGAAAAATCAATATGGTAGCCCCGGTTTTGGGATCCAAGGGAAAACCTTTGTGTATATATTTTTTTATGTTTTATTCTCTCGCCATTGTTTATTTTCTGGTTTTTAGAATTCGTATGCAGGTAATTTCTATACATGGTTAAAATCTACAAGACACACATCTTCTTCAGAAGACCGAGGAGTTGTCTTTTTCCCAAAATCCTTCTCTCTCAGCAAACTTTTTCACAAGGGAGTCAAAGGTAATCTCTTTGAGGTTTCCATTTGCTTGCAATGAATCAAGATAATTTGAATAAGTGGGATAAAGTTCCTTGAAAAAAGCTATAAGAGGAATGTCTAGTTCAACATTAGTGACTTTGATATCATGCATAATAGATCTTACTTCCGATGCCAAAGCAAGAGGATCATCATTTTTTAATTCAAGATTGAACAATTTAATCATCAATTGGACAACTTTAAGTTCAGAATGTGAGTCATAGAGTTCCTTCAACTTTTGTAAGGTTTCAAAAGAATTTGAAAATGGTGAAATATGGCGAGTCGTGACTCACCTCTTTATTTACAGATGTTGCAATAAATGCATAGGCCTTGTTGTTCTTGTTTTCCCAAATGGCAAACTCCTTATCTAAGGTGGGCTTTACAAGTTCATTATCTCCTTCTCCCACACAAACTCCTTTCCATAAATCATTGAAAATGAGAGTGTCTTTTATCTTCTAAGACCACTTTAGATAGTTCTCCTTGCCCGTGAGAACCACTCCCATGATAGATATCAATGAATGCATTTTAAAATTTATGTACTGTAAAAAAATATGTACTTTTGCTCTTGCTGTGTAAAAAAAATTGCGTTGTAGTAGTAATACCGTGAAAATATAATTCTGATATGTATATAACTGTTGGGCGTGGAATCCCCCCCAAGGCATGTTTTGGGGCTTAAATCCCAAGTTTTGACCAAGTCCATTGTAAATACTCTGCGATTTGTGTTAGAGTCACAGAGTTGTCCGCCCTTGTTTTTGTAATGTAATGTCGGTTTGAAAGATCTACCCATGGTTCGCAGACCATGGGATTGTATAAATAGAGTAAGGCTCTAAGTGTAGAAAATAGTTAAAATAAAAAAATAAAAAAGCATGATGAGTCTAAGGAAGTGATTAAGTCGAAGTGTAAGTAGTGTCTTTGAGTCATAGAGTAGGAGAAGGCGCTGCAGCTGAGTGTGCAGAGGCCTAGTAGTCCACAGCTGAGTGCGTGGACCCCTGCAGCTGAGTGTGTGGACCCCTGCAGCTGAGTGCGCAGGGCAAGTCAAGTCTGTAACCAAGGGAAGAATTAATAAAAGATAAGTTATACCTTATTTCTGTGTATCTTTTCCTGTCTTATGTATCATTATGTATGAATTGAAAATTTACTGTTCATTTGCTACGCAAACTCATATGAATGTGTTGTATAAATAAATATAACATAAGGCACCCATTTACGCAAGGATAAATAACTCGTGTAAGAAGATAAGTAAGATCTAGGGTGTGACTTAGGGAAATAGTACAAAGCGCTGCTCCAGCAGCGGGGAACCCCACAACCCCTGGTTAGGGCTGTGCAAAGGTGAATATATCAGGGCGCGAGGGACATAGAAGTTCGCAACAATTGGAACAAATAAAACCCTCAAACATCTCAAGGGTGCAGAAACTTGGTTCCAACACCCCCTAATACTACTTCAGGTGAGACCTCAGTTTGTGCTCCATAGATTATTTCCAAAAGGTCTAGTAGTACATGGATTTGTTTGGCTAATTAACTCTGAACCTGGGTTAGGCCCTAACAAGCCAACAAATGGTTCTGTTACTGGGACCAAGATCTGCATAGAGATGTCTGATGTCATATTGATAGAATCCATCTAAGAAAGGAATTGAAGATTGGTTGGATAGGAATATTCACAAGTTCGCGGTGCAGGAAAATAGGAATTCGCGACTATCAAAAGAAGAGTGGTTAGACTGCTACTTGTACATAGAGATCCATGAAATTTTCTTCGTATCTTTCCCTACTGAGCTATACAAGTGGATCACAAAGCTAATAGATAGCCAAGGAAGGTGAAAGCTCGATAGACTTATTATTTGGACCCCAGAATTGGTGTGCATATTGGAAGCATCAGAGGATAAGATCGCATGCGCTGTTGACCATTGGATCAATCGAGTTATAGGAGGATTCATCATTGAGTTCACGGTAGATACTTCAGTCAGCTATAGCAAGGTAGAGAGACGCTTCCTCAAGGTAAGTACATTAAGTCTTTGAACACTTGGATTAAAATGTTACTGTGTGAAAAGTAGGTTATGTGAATAAATTGATGTTTGGGGCTATGCGAAGTGGGAGAATTTACAGAAACGAAGGTAGTGCAGAACTAGAAACTAGCCCCTTGATTTCACCTCCGCGAGGGGACGAGGAAGAGGTCGCGAAGGTCTCACCAAGAAGTGCAATAAATTTGATAAGACAAAGGATTCCACACATACCACCCCCACCCACACCACCGCCAGTTTCACCATCTTCACCCCCATCTTCGCCCATACCACCTCCACCACCACCACGAGTCAATATGGCAAGCACGATAAAGTTGTCAGTGTTCAAGGGAGTAGGAAATGAAGATCCAGACCAGTTTTGGTTCATGATAAAAGTTGTATGGGAAGTACAGGGAGTTACAGATGACAATATAAAGAAAACAACATTGGTCAATGCTCTGCAAGATCACACGCTGACCTGGTACATTAAGCATTCCAATGAAAATCCGAATAGGGGGATCGCGGATATCCAAACTATGCTAAACAAATAATTTAGCAGGCTGAAGTCAGAGGCGCAGTCAATAATTGGGTTCAAGGAAATCACAATGCTACTAGGTGAGAACCCTTGGGAGTTGGATCAAAGATTGAAGTGAAAAATTCGCGAAGCTAACATGATGTTGACAGATGGACAACATCACAAATGGTTTGTAGCATCATTAACGCCACATCTAAGGATGCTCTGTCACAACAGAGGCTAACAACTCAGGCGTAGGCCTTGGATATCGTGATGAGACGACACAAAACCCCAATACAGGATCCAAACTTGGGAGTTCAGTAGATTCACGTGTAGTTGAAAAACTTGTGCCTTGAGATGTAGATTCTGAAGCAAGACAGGACAGGTCACCCAGAAGTGCATGACAAGGTATGGTGCGTAAAGTGCAAGGGTCAGGGACATGACAAGGACCACTACTTGGTGTTCATGAATTACCTCATGGGAGGAGGACCACTACCATTGAGGTCAGAGGAACAAGTAGGACCTAGTGCAATGCCTGCATTGCGGTGTGTGATTTTTCAGGTAGGAGAAAATCATGCTACGAATAACTGCCATCTGTTGCAAAAGTACACACAAAATTCATAACAGTTGTTCTGTAATTTCTGTAGATCAGTGGGACATGATGAGCGCACATGTAGAAGTTATGAGCTGATGATGGATAGGACTCTTACCTACAGAGTTCAAGCCGAAACATGGCCCTTTGAGCAGAATGTAGGGATAGCGCAAACCAAATTTCAGGGGTGTGAACGAGGCCGAGGTGGAGGAGGACCTGGAAGAGGTCGCAGACAGCTGATATGTTACAATTGTGGAGGGCTAGGGAATTATTCCTACGATTGTACAAACCCAATGCATGCATCATGCTTGTATTATACATTGTTTGATCATGAGAGGGAGGATTGTCCCACACTAATAGTGTGGCTGCGCGATAAAGGAGCGCTCAAACCTCCCCCGACTCAGAACATGCAAATGATGAGGTTTGAGCTACGCAAGGAAGAGCCTAATGTGAATATTGTGCTCCGAAGTGGAATTACAATAAGGGATGACAAAGGCAAGTATCCTGAAGATAGTACTTGGGTTCAAAAGGCTCCAACAATAGAACCAGATTTTGATTTGGAGCACGCTAAGAAAACCTTCATGGAAGCTAGGAAGAGCTTCACAAATGCCTCCACTTAAGGAAGCAAAGATAGAACAGAGCTGGAAATGGACCCGTCGATGCTCACAACATTCCTGGAAAGATGTATGAAGTTGTTTCGCGACAACAAGGCTATAAAGGCACTGCAAGAACTTATAAATAGATGAGATGGGACCGCGCCAGGAGAACAGTGCGTAGTCTAGAAGATCAGAAAGCACACGACGTGGACAGGAAGGGAGGTGAGATTGACCGCACAAATCAGAGAATATGAGATGGACCAAGTGATTCTGAACCTAGTATTAGACACGAACGTTGTTACGAAGCAGACATGGGAGCGCATGGGGAGGCCTACACTGCAGTGGTCTCCTATCCAACTATGAATGGCGAACCAACAAAAGATCCCACCTATAGGAAGATTGCAGGGAATCACAATGGATAACGAAGGAGAAAGTGTGATAGAAGATTTCAAAGTGATAGAGATTGTTGATGACAACAATCCCTACCCTGTGCTATTAGGAATAGATTGGTCCACTGACATGAATGGGGTGATAAATCTGAACAAGCACAAGATGATTTTTGAGAAACATCCTCTGCATGTAGTTGTACTGTTGGACCCTATAGAAGGATCGCACTACACGGAGCCAGTTCATGACTATGAAAGTGACGACGACTTGGACTGCATCTACAAGATAACCATGAGAGAACAAGACTGGGTGAATCCCACTGCGGATGGACGAATCTCATGGGAGTGTGAAATCTCCTATACATTGGATTCTGACAAAGAAGTAAAGCGATGGTTGAACCAGTTACACGAGGTAAGCAAGCTGAACTGTAACATGATGACGAGATAGCTGCACTGGATATCAACAGAGGTAAGGGATCTACCTACGTATGATGTGTTAAGTGAGGTAGATGACTTCCTTAATAGATTTGAAGGAGAGGTGCTAGAACATCAACATTTTGAAGCTTTGAAATGGGTACTGCACGCTACGCCTGCGAGGTGGTGGGGTATGCACCAAGGAAGCTTTGAGGATTGGCACGAATGTAGGATAATGATGCACATATGGTTTGGGAAGCCTAAGATGTGATTCACAAATAAGAATGCCAGAAGGAGCGATCCACACATGCACCTTTCCAGATGGGTGCAGGCATATGTTACAAAACCTGCGCGGATGCATACAGACTCCGCGTTAAGAAACACGGTCAGTAAGCATGTGTGGGTGAGGCAATTGAGCAAACGACCACTTAATAAGGAACAACATAGTATGGAAAGAGTGGGTGGCCAGAAAGTTATCCACATAGAAGCCTTTGAAAAAATATGCGAAACGCTGAAAAAAGTACACTATGCGTAGGGAACTGATTGGGACCTGTGCGTACCAGCGGTTCTGTGGGCTTATAGGACAATGTGTAAGAAACTAACGGAGTAGGCACCTCCGAGGCTGGAGTATGGAGCGAACACTGTAATCCCCATAGAATATAAAATGCCTTGTCCGTGCATAGAAACACTAGTAGATATGATAGTTTACGGAGCCTTGGAAGAAGGGATCACATAACTGAACGAAGCCAAATGCTTGGGACTTGAGGAAGAAAGCCGACAGGGTGATCTTAGGCTCCAAGAACTTATGAAAGATAGGGTGTGATTAAGGGAGAAAAGAACTCTGTTGGAAGCGGAAGCCAAGAAGCTTGAGGACGGGATCAAGAAGGATTTTCTCGATAAAGAACCCAGGGTGATAAAACAACGCGCACATGATCACATCGATGAATTTGGGGACTATCGCTGAGAATTGATCAGCCCGATGCCTTGGATTGTACTGAATATTACTAAACGGATTAACCATGGTGGTGCAATACCGATGATAAAGTGTACGACGCAGCCAATAACAATAAAAGGTGGGTATTTTCCAAGAAAAGTGATGGATAACCAGATGAAACCCTATACAGGTGGTGCGACCACTTGAATAGCCATGGGAAATACAGCCTTAGTTCTCCAAGCAGTTGAAACAAGGCATGGGACTATAAAATACTATGCCCAGGAGCTGCGCGATGTTGGAGCTTCGCGTAGAAGCAAAGTGTCACAAGGTCCGCGACTGCGCAAGGGGGGCTATGATGCCATGCGGGTTGGCTGGAAAGTGACCGTTGGAGTCACTATTCATGATGTGATGCTCGATTTGAGACCAAATGGAGTGGGCGACAGGCATTTAAGACATGCTTTATGGGCAAGATTTGGGAAAATCTGCCGCCCATGGAGTATTAATGAACCAGATTTGGGGGGAACAGTTGAATTCAAATTCAAAAGGTGCTATAAATTACAAAGGGTTTCCCAGCAAACAACACTTGGTCATTTGCGAATTAAGCTGTTGTATTCCCCACGTATTCTGAGACGAGATCTGTTTGCCCTATGCCAAGCATTGATTTTGCCCCTAATTACGCGATTGAGAGATTTTTTGGAGCAGCAAGATGGTAGCATCACAATAAGTTAGGGAAATTGCAAAGATGACCACTGAAGAGGCCGCGCAGGCCCTGACTATGGGGGATGCCCCTGAAGGTGCCAGGATTGTGGTAGAAATCCCTAAATCACCACGTACACCGAGGCCAAAGAAAGACAAACTACTGATGATTCCTGTACGTGTGTCCCCTCGAAACCCGCTGCGCACCAGGTTAACGATGGAGGAGAAAGGGAAAGCAGTTAACTTGGAAACCGACAAGGAGGAGGAAGACCTGGAGGACCTTATAATTGAAGAAGATGAATACAAAGGCATGGAAGAAGAAACTAAACCTACGCACCCTCCAAGAAACCTACCCACCTATATCCCCCCGCGAAAGGGGAAGTCAAAAGTGCCCAAGGATCTCGACGAGAGCAAGAGCTCTCTCCAGACTCCACTCCTCCTTAACGACATCATCTTTGAGGGCACGCACCTGGGGTGGGTGCATAACTTGAAGTTTGAAGATTTGGATCTCGCTGACCACAAGAAATTCCCTCATCTAGAGATCACACAACTCATGAAGCCCAAGAAAAACGCCGTGGCAGGGCTTATTGAATTGGAGCAGCGAAAGTGGTTACGTGGAGTGGGAAAGGAAGGGTTATTAAACCTACTCTAGGTGTCGCATTTCCATCGTGCCCCAATAACAATATTCATCATCAAGAAGCTACTCTACCTAGTGCATGGTGGGTGTTTATGGCTGGAGGAGCCCATCCCCATCACAGACCACTTAATCCATCGCATTACCCGGCTTTTGTGCAAAGGAGAGGACCCCGCAGACATCTTGGAGTGGAAGAGAAATGATTTGGCCATCGCGGAGGCCATGAAGAAGAAATACAAGCTGGAGAAAAAGAAACGGGGCTACATGATCTCCAGTATCAACAACAAAGCAATCAGGGTGGCAACTCAGATACTGGCAGGAAAGGTCATGCGGAAGTGCTGCACGGATGAGGTCCCCACGCCGGTGGTGGCACTTGCTGAGCAATGTGCAGAGGGGGTATAGTTCAATTGGCCTAAGTTGTTATGTAAAGAGTTCCTGGAAGATTTCTGCGAGGCCCAGGAACAAGGAAAAATGTTCCACTATGCATGGCTTCTACTGTCCATAGTGCTTGTGGCAGGGGAATTGCCGGAGGATAGTCAGTTCCAAACAATTGACAGGGATCTGCTGGAGGCCGCAAAGTACTCTTCACTGTGGGCCATGAAAGATGTGAAACAGATCCATGATATAAAGATATTGTGGGTGTTCATGGAAATGAACATCAGAATGGGGATTAACGCAAGCCGCGATTTTCACCCACTATTCACAGCAGCCTGTAAATTTTTTCAGAATTTAAAGCAGACCTCCACAAAATATATATCAGAGCGTGCAAAGACCCGACCAAGAAATGGAGCGAGCTACCCTTTGTAGCCACATATGATGTAATTTTCAATGTACTGGAGGCATGACCGTCGGAGTGGCATGCCCCAGACATCGTGGTAGTGGGGAAGTTTGTAATGTAGAAGAAGAAAGAGGAGGCCAAATTGTGCATGGTGTAGTTGGTAGAGAAGAGAAGGCAAGAAGCAGCGGCAGAAAAAGCGTAGGAGGCATGGGATGCTATGCAGACAATAACAAAATAGAAAAGGCCACAACAACAACAACAACATAGGAGGTAGTTGAGAAGGCGCATGAGGGTTAGGAGTCGCCTTCGCATGGGCAGGAAAAGGAAATGGAAACAGAGGAAAAGCAGGGCAGCGCGGACCAACAAACCGCGTCAACACAACTGAAGCACCAATGCCTAAGCGAGCGGAAGGTGCCGCGCAAGAAGGTCAAGGCATTAAAGTTGTATATCGACCCGATCACCCTTACTGAGGGTGATCTGCACGAGATCGACGAGATGATGCACAATGTCACCTCCGAGGCCATCTAGAACTTCGCAAAAGAGAATCAGATTGTGTTGGGGGCCCTTAGAGTGCAACTTCAGGAGTTGCAGGTGCATACTCCTCAGGTTAGTACCCTTTCAACCAAACTCACAGTAGGGACAACTGCAGCAGAGCGAATGTTGCGCGCTCAGACAAAAAACACAATAGTGCTACCAAAAGAGGCATTGGTTACAACAAATGAGGCTGACAGGCCTACGATTAGCGCACTGAAAGGTATCAAGATCGACATGGGTGCACTCCTGCGGGAGCTACTATATGTTCTATAGGATGGGATTACTGTAGAACTGTGGGTTAGGGAGAGCCACGCACTGCAAGTGTTGAGCGAGCAAAAGATCAACATGGAGTAGTTGAGCTTGTAGCACGACGAAGTGGTGTCGCAAAACAGGCAGATGGTATAGGTACTAGAAGAAGCCTGTCAGATGGTCCCTGAGCTGACCATCCCAGCAGATGCACCAGCAAAGATGCACATCCACAGACTAGCAGTAGGGGTGTGTGAGGCACGAGATAAAATCACTAAGGTTAAGCTGGCGCTAAACCTTCAGATAACAGAGCTACAGTTGAAGGCACATCCATCCACCCCTCTAGAGGTAAGAGAACAACGCACCAGCGCTATTACATTGGGGATGGAAGAGATCAACAATGCAGTAAGGGACTGCACCAGAATGTTGGAGGAGTCGTTTCAGGTCCTCACTAATCTGCAGGAGGAACCTAATTATTGGGTTGTGTTATATTCTTTCCACGACTAGCCCATGTAGTTAACGGGGGGATTAGACCGGGGGGGGGGGGGGGGGGGGGGGTTGGGGGCGGTCACAGGGGGTTTGAGGCGTACCTGTAACCCCACTTTATGGGGTCCGGGGTAGCACCCCAGAAAATTTCGGTTTTGGACCATATGTTAGGTTGGGCAGACCCACCTATGGTTTTGTGCATCATTTTTGCACATGTTTTTGGACGCGATGGTTTTTAGTCCATGATATTGGATGCTTCGACATGTATAAATATGTATTATAACATTGAAAGGAACATAATGAAAAATCAATCCGGTAGTCTCGGTTTTGGGATCCAAGGGAAAATCTCTGTGTATATGTGTTTTTATGTGTTATGCTCTTGCATTGTTTATTTTCTATGTTTTAGAATTTGTATGCAAGTAATTTCTGTATGGGGTTAAAACCTACATTTGGTAATAGAGTTGTTTTGGTTTCAAGGGGACGCCTTTGTTGCTGAGGGGTTTTGCTCGAGTCTGTGGTAGACCCTATTCAGTGGGAGATATGCGAGATTAATTCTGGTGGTGAAAGAAGATGGCGAGAAGTGGAAAGATAGAGATTGAGAAATTTAATGGTCAGAGTTTTGAGTTGTGGAAACTTAAGATGGAAGATTTGTTGGTGGATAAAGATCAGTGGATCATGGTAGATCCAGGTACTAAACCAACAGGATTGTCTGATGAAGAATGGAAGAAGTTGGATCGGAAGGAAAAGAGCACAATATTATTGTGTGTCTTAGATTCAGTGTTGCTGAATGTATCAGGGGAAGCTACGACAAAGGCTTTGTGGGACAAGTTAGGGACTTTGTACCAATCTAAGTCTCTGGTGAATAAATTGTTCCTACGGAAAAAGTTGTATAACCTGAGGATGAAAGATGGAGACTTAGTGACAAAGCATCTGAATGCATTTAATACTGTGGTAAGTCAGCTAGCATCTGTTGATATTAAAATTTCAGATGAAGATAAGTGCATCAGTTTGTTGTGTTCTCTACCAGATTCATGGGATAGTCTGGTTATTGCAGTAGGTAGCAATGCAACTGCCTTGCAATTTGAAGAGATAGTCTCATCCTTGCTGATGGAGGAGATGAGACAGAAAAATATGGAGAGCCAAAATGGTGATTCCTTGTCTGTACGAGGATGGTCCCAGAATATAAACAAAAATAAGTCATCGAGTGGGAGATCTAAATCTAGAGGGAGATCTGAATCTCCAGGAAAACCTATAAAGGTGTTATGCTGGAAATGTGGAAAGGAAGGCCACTTCAAAAGGGACTGTAAATCTAAAGCTCCTGACAAAGGAAAGGGATCTGATGAGGCTCCTTCCGCAGAGGTGAAAACCACCTTAGATGAAGGTGGGGATGTGTACTTGGCTTCTTCAAATACACATGTAGATCAGGAGGCATGGTTGATTGACTCAAGTGCATCCTTTCACTTCACTCCCCATAGAGAGTGGTTCTGCGAGTATGAGAAATATGATGGTGGTGACGTGTTCTTGGGGAACGACAGGAAGGCTAGAATCATTGGTCATGGAAAAGTAAAGTTGAAGTTGCAAGGTGGAAGGATTAGAACACTTCCAGATGTTCTACATATTCCTGCATTAGCCAGAAATCTAATTTATATAAGCAAGCTGGATGATGCAGGTGTAAAAACAGTGTTCGAGGAGGATACCTGCAAAATGGGCACTAGTATTGATGTGGGGAGTTCAAGTTGGAACTCTATACAAGTTTCAAGGTATCACTGTTATTGATGGATGCAATAGTTCTGTGGTTCCTAAAAGTGGAGCAGAGAATCTAGTGGTCTCTGGAGAGAAGACCATGTTAGGGCATCAAAATCTTGGACATATTGGAGAGAAGGGCTTTGAATACTTCATGGTAAAGGTATGGTAGAAGGTATGAGTAATAGCTCTCTAGATTTTGATTTTTGTGAAAATTGTGTATATGGGAAGCAAAATCAGGTGAGTTTCCCCTCTGGTAGTAAGAGGGCGAAACAAATATTAGAACTTGTGCACAGTGATGTGTTTGGACTTGTGAAGGTTCCATCACTAGGTAAGTCTGTGTACTATGTATCATTTATAGATGAATTCTCAAGGAATACATGGATATATTTCCTTAAGAAGAAATCTAAAGTCTTTGACAGGTTTAAAGAATTTAAGGCTCTCATCGAAAATCAGACAGAGAAGAAGATAAAGGTGCTAAGGACAGATAATGATGGAGAGTTTTGCAACAAGGAATTTTAAGAATTCTGTAAGAAGTGTGGTATATCACGACAGAAGACTACTTCATATACACCTCAACAAAATGGAGTTGTAGAAAGAATGAACAAGACGTTGATCGAAAGGGCAAGAAGCATGCTCAGTGGTGCCGGGTTAGGGCAGGAATTCTGGCAAAGAAGGTGGATATTGCATGTTACCTGGTGAACAGGTCACCTTCATTAGCATTGGAGGATAAGACTCCACAAGAGGTATGGACAAACCATCTCTTTCACATCTGAGGGTATTTGGATGTGATGCATATGTACATGTTCCAAAGGAGAAAAGAACCAAGTTAGATAGTAAATCTGAAAAGTGCATCTTTATTGGGTATAAGGATGGTTTAAAGGGTTATAAGCTTTGGAACCCAATAACAAGGAAGGTTGTGTACAACCTAGAAGTGGTGTTCAGAGAGGTGAAAGATGTTATTAAAAATGAAGTCCAACCAAAGGAACCTGAGAAGATAGAGTTTGAGTTAAAGGAGGAATAATCTGACTCTACAACAGAGGAGGAATCAAAAGATGAAGAGCCACAAACTCCAGGTGTGAGAAGATCAGTTCGAGAAAGAAGGCAGCCAAAAAGGTATATTCCATTTGCTTTCTGTTCAAATTTTTCTTTTTTTGTTACTAATGATGATCCCATAACTGTGAAGGAAGCAGCAGATTCAGAGGATGAAAAGCTCTAGAAAGAGGCCATGGTTGATGAAATGGCATCTCTGCACAAAAATGAGGCTTGGGATCTGGTGGAGTTGCTGGCTGGAAGGAAACCCATTGGTAGAAAATGGGTGTTCAAGAAGAAGACAAATGCAGAAGGAAAGATGGAGAAATACAAAGCTCGGTTGGTAGCAAAAGGTTATTCCCAAGTGCCAGGAATTGATTTTGGTGATATTTTTCCTCCTGTTGCCAAGGTAACTTCTATTAGATTACTTTTATCTGTTGCTGCTACTTTTGATTTTGAGGTAGAACAGATGGATGTGAAGACAAAATTTCTTCACGGGGATCTGAAAGAGGAAATATACATGAAGCAACCTGAAGGCTTTGCGGTGAAGGGTAAGAAAGAACTGGTATGCAAGTTAAAGAAGTCTCTGTATGGGTTAAAATAGTCACCAAGGATGGGGTATCAGAAATTTGATACATTTATACAGGGACTTGACTTCACTAGAAGCAAGGAAGATCACTATGTGTATTTTAAATTAATTGGTGACCATGTTATTTATTTGGTCTTGTATGTGGATGATATGTTGTTGGTTGGAAATGACAAAGAAATTATCCAGGATTTGAAGACCCAATTGTCCTCCAAATTCGACATGAAAGATCTTGGTGTTGCAAACTATATTTTGGGCATGGAAATTAAAAGAGATCGGGCAAAGAGGAAGCTCTGGTTAAACTAGAGGAAGTATGTTAAGAAAATATTGTAGAGGTTTAATATGCAGGATAGTAAATCGGTGAAGGTTCCTATTCCTATAGGTGTGAATTTATTTGCTGAACAGTGCCCCAAGACACAAGAAGAGGAAGAGGACATGTCCCTTGTTCCATATGCAAGTGCCTTCAGTAGCCTAATGTATGCAATGGTCTATAATAGACCAGACATTACACATGCAGTGGGAGTATTGAGCAGGTTTGTGTCAAAACTAGGGAAGGAGCACTAGACAATAGTGAAGCGGGTTTTCAGGTATTTGCATGGCACTAGTGATTATGGTTTGTGCTACCAAGGAAGACCAGGATTGAATAGAGTGTTGGATATTCGTGGCTTTGTTGATGTAGACTGGGCTAGAGATCTAGATCAGAGAAGATCTACAAGTGGGTATGTGTTTATCCTATTTGGAGGTGCAATTAGTTGGATGAGTAAGAAACAATCTGTAGTGGCACTATCAACTATAGAGGTAGAATACATGGCAACTACTCATGGAAGCAAGGAAGAAGTTTGGTTGCAGAGATTGTGTTCAAGTATGGGGTTAGTACAGGGAGCTATAAGGATAGACTGTGATAGCCAAAGTGTAATTTTCTTGGCAAAGAACCCTGCATATCATTCAAAGACAAAGCACATTGATGTTCAGTATCACTTTGTGAGGGATATGATAGAAGACAAAAAGGCGTTGCTGGTAAAGGTGGACACTTTGAAGAATACTGCAGATGCATTGAAAAAATCTGTGAGCTCTGAGAAGTTCTCTTGGTGTAGAGAGACAATGGGCATTTCAGGGCTAGAAAAATGACTAAGCTCTTTTGTGGCCCCCTGTGGAAAGAAAACAACAAGTGGGAGAATGTTGGGTTGTGTTATATTCTTTCCACGACTAACCCACGTAGTTAACCGGGGGGTTAGAGGGAGGGGAGGTGGGGTGGTCATAGTGGGTTTGAGGCATACCTGTAACCCCACTTTATGGGGTCTGGGGGAGCGCCCTGAAATTTTTTGGTTTTGGACCCTATGTTAGGTTGGGCAGACCCACCTATGGTTTTGTGCATCATTTTCGCACATGTTTTTGGACGTGATGGTTTTCGGCCCATGGTATTGGATGCAATGGTTTTCGGTCCATGATATTGGATGCTTTGACATGTATAAATACATATTACAACATTGAAAAGAACATAATGAAAAATCAAGCTGGTAGTCCCAGTTTTGGGATCCAGGGAAAGTCTCTGTGTATATGTGTTTTTTATGTGTTATGCTCTCGAATTGTTTATTTTCTATGTTTTAGAATTCGTATACAGGTAATTTATGTACGGGGTTAAAACCTACACTAATATCTAGTGCTTAGAGATAAAGGTGCATGAGATCCAACAGCAATATGACAACGTCAAAGGGACTATGCAGACGGTGGCCCTCACTCAGAGGCTCGCACGAATGCAATAGGCCAAAGCGCTGAAAGAGCAAGTGGATGCCACATGACACCGAGAAGCAGTTCTGAAGGTGCGTGTTCAGCCTTGAATCAACGAGGCCTTCATCATTACAACAACAATTGAAGGAAAGCTCGCACAAATGCAGTGGACGCGGGAACAGTTCCAGGGAAACAGTTCCGACACCACGGTCTCAGAACAACGGGTATAGGAGATTCAGCAAGTAGCCACTCAGTGTGCTGCTGACCTTGCAGCTGTTCGAGCAAAGTTGGAGGGACTCTGCACGAAGATCTCCGCACCCACAGAGTGACTCGAGCGAGTCACGATGTTTGTGTTGGGGGCCTGTTGGGTGTGGAATCCCCCCCAAGGCATGTTTTGGTGCTTAAAGCCCAAGTTTTGACCAATGTAAAGACTCCGCGACTTTTGGGTGTAGAGCGCAAAGTCATAATAGAGTCACAGGGTTGTCCACCCTTGTTTTTGTAATGTAATGTTGGTTTGAAAGATCTACCCATGGTCTGTGAACCATGGGATTGTGTAAATAGAGCGATTAAATCAAAGTGTAAGTAGTGTCTTTGGGTTGTAGAGTAGGAGAAGGCTCTGCAACTGAGTGCGCAAACCCCTGCAGTTGAGTGCGCAGGGTAGGTCGAGTCTGTAACTGAGGGAAGACTTAATAAAAGAGAAGTTATACCTTATTTATGTGTATCTTTTCCTGTCTTATGTATCATTGGGTATCAATTGCAAGTTTACTATTTATTTGCTACGCGAACTCAAATGAATGTGCTGTATAAATAAATATAGCATAAGGCATCCGTTTACTCGAAGATAACTAACTGCTGTAAGAAGATAAGTAAGATCTTGGGTGTGACTTAGGGAAATAGTTCAGGGCGCTGCTCCAGCAACGCGGAAGTCTCACAACCCCTAGGTAGGTCTGCGTGAAGGAGAATATATCAAGGTGCAAGGGACATGGAAGTGCGTGAAGGGACTAATATTTGGACCAAATAAAACCCTCAGACATCTCAAGGGTGTGGAAACCTAGTTCCAACACCTCCCCATACTACTTCGGGTGAGACCTCAGTCTGCGCTCTGTGAAATATTGCTGAAAGGGCCAGTAGTACAGGGATTTGTTTGGCTAATTAACTTCGAACCTAGGTCAAGCCCCGACAAGACAACAATAACATAGGTATATTTGGAGAAGGGGTTATATGGGAAGAGTGTATATGAGGGAGGTGTTATTTTAAAAGGGGGGAATGGTTCATTGGAGTGGTTTGTTAATGAGCCCATGGAGGGCGGTTTAGGGATAGCGGATAACATAATATTTTGGGAAGATATATATATATATATATATATATATATATATATATATATATATATATATATATATATCTGTAGTGTTAATTTTGGCGACAATGTTATATAGTGGAGCGGATAGGCTTGATGATGTGGGGATAGGTTATATCCAGAGTATGGAGGAAGGTATTACCAGGCATATGGCAGTGACAACATGTGCGTGGACTTTGCATTTGGAGGCTGAGGGAGGGCTGAAGCTGAGTGGGAGTGTGGGAGCCACATATGGCAGTGACGAAGTTTGCAGTTGGGAGGTATTACAGAGTGTATGACCGAAAGTTATTAGCCGTGAGATATTGGGGGAGGCGGTTTGGAGGTAGTTCAAAGCATATAACCAACAAACCTCTGATACAGTGGGGAGGGCCGAGGTATTATAGTGGGGAGGTCAATGGTATATGTATAACATATGTAATATATGGGCAACATCGTATGGGTGTGTATGGGGGTGGGGTTATACAATATTAAAATCATTGGGTCATGAGTGTTGTAATGCCAATGGTGGTTTAGTCACACCACTATTTGAGAGCAGACAAAAAAAAATTAAAATTAACATAGTATACGCACAGGTCGGACCATCAAATCATCACATAGTGATATGGAGCTAATACATAGTCACGTATGCCATTAAAACAAACATCAGGGTTACTCCTCTTCTCCTTTGCAACAATCACAGAGGTTATGCATAAACTTGATACAACACAGTGCTTCTAGGTATCACAACAACTAGTAATTCTTGTTTTCCAGTCTCCCACAAA